>CM060909.1:797723403-799171737 GCA_030737875.1 Allium sativum
GGGTCAGAACATAAGTTCTGTGTGAATGGGTTTAAACTATAAATGTTGAATAACCCTGCATATACCGGTCTATTGCATTTTCTTGTTTATTAGGTTATTGTGTTGATAGCTCTTATGCCATGTACTCACGTCGCACCCATCTACTCCCTAGTAGATCAACCAAATATGGTGTATATGTAGCTACCCCCAACTAAGGTATATCTCACTCGCACGGTCTCCTCCGTATGTATGCAGTCCCTTATCCAGTGCCAAACGTCGTACAGAATCTCATGTATATATATATATATATATATATATATGTATGCGTATACCAACGCTACGTCTGCATAGAACCTTCACTACTATATTACGTAAGCGTTCGGACTGCCACCCTAGGTTCGACTAGGTTCGGTCATCGAGTAATGCCCCCTAGTCTACGATACACCACCCAGAGCGATGTGTATGTACCTAGACTTTTTCCTACATACGTATCGTCAATCGTACATGCTGTCTACTTGCACATGTTCTCTATATGTGCGAACCCGAGTCTCGTGGCTCGGCTAATCAAGAAACACAGAACTTGGTCGGGAGCTTTAAGATATCTACCGATGCAGATGCTAAGGTCTGCCTTTACAGTGGCTATGGTCCCACTAGACCCCTCCCTCAACTAACAAACGAAAGGCACCCATGAAAATCAAGAATGAGAACTTTCCCTGGCACAACTTCCTGGCCCTCTATGCCCTTCCTTATTGGCCTTACCTAACCCATAACTAGATTGCAAGTATATGGTCTTTTGGAGATCTTTGCCTTTCCGATTTTCGTACTGACTGAAGATGGTAGGTAGACGACGAGTTGCTATCACAGGGCACTAAATGGTCTCGCCGACTCACGCTGGTCCATCCTAGTCTTTAGGTTGCCTTCTAATTATTGCAACCAAGGCATACTCTTGGTTCATAACCATGCAGACCTAACCTCTGTGTGCCTAGGTGGATCATCTGCATTCTCACAGAGGTATACCAAGAGTATCCTAGTACACGTCCCCTGAAGCCGCGTGCTTCATATCCCAGTCCATTGGAGCCTACAAGAGTTTCTAGATGGACGTTCGCTCCTCCTCGTATTCTACGACTTAGTGATGATCTACCATGTTTGGTTATTCATCCTATATCTGGACTGGTTCGAGCGTGTTGTTTACTTAGTTCTCTTAACTAAGGTTTAGTATTTAGCTCTTTTAACTAAGGTTTGATACTTAGTTCTCTTAACTAAGGTTTATTACTTGGTTTTCTTAATCGTTCGTCTTCTTAACTAAGGTTTAATACTTAGTTCTCTTAATCGTTGTCTACTTAGTTCCCTTAACTAAGGTTTACTGACAAGTTCTCTTTATCGTTCATATTTACATTAGTAAGGGAATAATGCCCTAAGTGTCAATCCCGAAGACCGAGATCAACATCAGATTGACACTCAGAGAATTACTCAACTCAACTAATCTCTTGTTATGTTATTCATATAACTTATGTTATCTTCTTTAATAGACTACACATTATCACTTTACAATTTGTATCCAACTTATTTGTTTAATACTTAGTTTCCTCAGGTTTATTACTTAGTTCTCGTTAACTAAGGTTTGGTTACTTAGTTCTCATTAACTAAGGTTTGTTTACTTAGTTCTTCTTTAACTATGGTTTGGTTACTTAGTTCTCATTAACTAAGGTTTGTTTACTTAGTTCTTCTTTAACTAAGGTTTGGTTACTTAGTTCTCATTAACTAAGGTTTGTTTACTTAGTTCTCTTAACTAAGGTTTGTTAAGTTAGTTCTTCTTTAACTAAGGTTTGCCAACAAATTCAAGCATGACTTAAGTTCTTTTTATCAAATGATAGCACACGGGTTCTTTTATACATTTTCAGCTTAGATTAACTTATTTCATGGTATAAGTTGTCCCACCCTTCCAATCTTGTATTACATCTTAAGTCATAACCTTCCCTTGGTCTACCCATTATTCAATCTTTACATTACCGCAACTTTGGTTTATAATAGGTTGTTAACATTCCCCATCTCTATGTTGGTTAAGTTTACCCAAGTTGGTTTAACCCCATTCACTTATTCATTCACATGTTATATAAGTGTTGTCTATTCTTTCATGTTAACTTAACCCTCCCACATATCATGTCATATTGGTTAAGTGTTGTTTACCCTACCATACTTAGCATGTGACATTAGCATTAATTAATTATTAATGCACCAACCTCTCACATTAGGCATATTGTTGCGGTTGCTGGAAGTGCCGGTCGGTTCCGGGCAGGCTTACACTACAACTCAGTCTAACCTCGGGTTCAAGCACATTATGACTAACTTCTCACATTAGACCCTATTGCTTGCGGTCGCTGGATGTGCCGGGCGGTTCCGGGCAGTCTTACACCACAAACTCAGTCTAACCTCGAGTTAGCCATGTTTCATCTTTAGTTAATTAACAGTTCATGTCGATTCTAGGTGTCATATGCCACTTACAAAATTCACAAATATGTTCATGTTCAAGTTATGCCAATAGTGTCAATTTCATGTTTATACCCCAAATTACCCAAATTCTAAATTGTATATTCCAAATCCACTTATAGTCATATTCATGCCTATTCCATGTTATAATAAATTGTCCAAACCACATATTTATTCATACCAAATTTGCATATTACCCAGTTCCACGTTCATACATATAATTTAATTCATCTTTTATACTTATCTTCCAAATTACAGATAAATTTCACATCACATGTTATCCAATTACATGCCAATCGTACTAAATTATACAAATTCCATATCCAATTAAATTATGTAAATCTACACAAATTCAAAGTTTCAGTAAAGTCATACCCATAATTCAATTTCAAATTATACATCAATACTTCCAATCTATATTATGCCCAAACAACCCATTTCCCTTCTTAATTTCTCATTCACGTTTAAAACGCATATATCCATGATAGGCGTAGGCTTGAGATAGCCAAGGTATAAAAATAAAAAGGGGAAAGAATAAAAAGGAGAGAATTCAACGTAGGCAAAAATAAAATAACTGTTCTTATTGAATTAACATCATATTCATTATATGTATACATGGGGAATGGTGAACGATATTAATAACATTATACAACAAATATACTTTAAAATCCACTCACATTGCTTTCCATTCCAAATTCTAGATCTGATTTATCTTTGATGTTTTTGCGCTGCGTAGATTGTAGATCTGGATCTCTTCTCTTTTCTTGCGCAGTATTTTAGATCTTGAATTTCTCCTTTGTTTTATTCGCGGTTGTGTTAATTCTAGATCTGATTCTCTTTAATTTAAGAATAGCTTTTTAAGAGAAAGGGGATAAGAATAGATCTAGTTTTAGTGGAGAAGAAGAATTTTTTAGATCCATTGAGGAAGGAGGAGAGAATTCTGTAGCATAGAGTTACAACGACTTGGTGTGGAGAGAAAGCAAGGTCTAGGGGTCATTTTATAGCTGTTTGATCAACGTATGGGGCCAAAAACTCGTCCAGATGCAAAACTGTGAATTCTGCCCGAAACTGGGGGGTAGGTCGACCCCTAGGTCGACCTCCCTAGGGATAGGTTGACCCCCAGGTTGACCTCCCTTGAGGGAGGTCGACCCCCAGGTCAGCCCAGTTTTCGTGATTTTGAAGTGTTGAATTTTCTGAAGGCCATAACTCCTTCATACGGAGTCCGATTTTCACAAACTTGGACTCTATTCCAAGCAAATTCCAAGACGAACGCAATGGTGATGCCCGTTTTACTTAATTCCTGATATCTGAATTAATTATCCGCACTTTATTATCTTCTCCGTTACACACTGTTATTTAATTAATCTTTCCTTGTCTTTCATGTATTGATTAATTTTCATTGTACATCACCATTATTAACCTATCTATGCATATATCTTATTTTTAATTATATTAAAAATGCGGGGTATTACATTCTCCCACCCTTAAAGAATTTCGTCCCCGAAATTCGATAAGAGTAAAATAGATAATCCCTCGCAACATCCAATTAGTGTTCATCCAATTGTTGCAACATTATGCACATGTGCAAGGTGAATCACATCATAGTAAATCATGTATGCCTAATTTGGATCCACCTATATGTATGCAAATCTTAAAAAATCTTTCAAAACATGATGCTCACATCCTAAATATACTTGCAGTTCTATATGAATGCAATATTTTTGAAAAATCAAAACAGTTTTCACCCAAATTTTCCCATACTCTTACAGAATAAGAGCATAGTTCATCCAATTATCGCATCCAAAATCCTACCAATCATCATTAAACTTGAAATTTAGAAAAATCTAATTTTCTAAATTCGATTTCTTATGTTACAAAAAGATATAAAACGGAAGAATTTACATTTTCCGTTGTACCTTTTATAATTGTACTTGAATTTTTATATAACTATTCTATATAGATTTCCTATTTCCCAATCCAAGCACAACTACATAAGAAAATTTCTTTTCCTTCTTCAATTATCTTGAAAAGTTCTCATTTTTTTTCATCTTTGTCTTAAGATTTTCGTTTCCTTTTCCCGTCTTGTTTTGTTGCTTCACTGAATTTGTTGGTTTCTTGTTAGTTAAACTATTCTCTTTCTTAGCTTATTTGGCTCAGTCCGATTTCTCAACTTTATTTTTCAAATAAGTTTTTCCCTTTTCAACTCAAACGTTATCCTGCACAACTACTATTATGGGCCAAGAATCTTAGGACTTTGTCACCTTCGACAATTGCGAGTCCACACAACAGGATCTATGTACTTACTTGCCCTTCGCTGCCTAGTAGTCACTACCGGTACATGCCATGTATCACTGGCCTATACTTTTTCTTTTAAACAACAATCCTAGGCTTTACAATGCTTATGCATTCTACAAGAATTTTCTATTAGTTTAATATTATCTAATCTTTGACCGGAAATTGCTAAGAGAATAATTCCCTAAGCATCAACCCCGAAGACCGAAATCAACATCAGATTGATACTCAGAGAATCACTCAACTCTACCAATCCCCAGTTAGGTTCTTGTTTATACCTACGATGTAAATTTAATTACTCGCTACAGGGTGCAAAATATCTACTCTATTCTTAATTCCTACAGCTCATTTTGTCTACCCAACAAAACTTATTTTTAAAACAATAATCAAAATTTATTGTTAACAAAATAGAGATTTCAAAACTTTAAAAACACAATACTGTCTTTTCCATCCTTCATATATTATAATATGAAAACTAGTGAGCTATATATATATATATATATATATATATATATATATATATATATATATGCTCTATAACATACACCTTTTCATGAGAGAATTTTCTTAAAACAAGAAATCATTATTTTATAAAGTATACCACACTTTACTTTAAAACCCAATATGCATTTTTCAAATATGCTCTTTACATATTTCTTTCAATCATTAAAAATACTTTTAAGATTAAAAACTTGAAAATACCACAAACTCTTTTGCCAAAACTTTTACAATTTCAAGTTCTTAAAAGTTTAATAGTGGGTTAGACTCAAAGCGGGACTTCAACTCAACTAGGCTTCCCTAGGCACTTTCGCAGATTCAAGTCTCTCAACTATATATATTCCTAATTCATTATCCACATTTTAACCTTTTTCTAATTTGTAAGGTTTCACTTTTAGACCCACTACTCTGAAATATCATTTCAGTTTCCATCCTAAGGGATATATTTTTTTCTCTAACCCCAAGTCACACTGTACACTTTTCCAACCACCTAATGGTTTCAAAATTTCTACGTTTGTTACTTTAGTGTACAAACCAATATCCCAACTCTTTCCATATCTAGTGGACTACTCTATGGATTTAGGTTTATATATATTTAATATATTTATATTTTAGAAAATACAATTTGTTCACTCATTATCTCCCTAAGATCACTAAACCGAAGCTTTGATACCAGATATAACAACCCGGGTTCCAAGGGACCTAATTTTTTTCCAAAATTCCAATCCATCGAGACCCGAGCTGTTTTGCTCTGGTATCCTGCAACAGAGATAAAGAAACATGTCATAACTCGTAAAGCATCTCACAGCGAAAGGAATAAAATATGTTGTAATTAAAATATAGCTTTACCTTATTAAACATACTACTTAACCAATATCCCAAGCTATCATATCCCTGTCACTACCTAACCTGCGAGTATGTAATGAGGAGGGGGTCGGAACATAAGTTCTGTGTGAATGGGTTTAAACTACAAATGTTGAATAACCCTACATATACCGGTCTATTGCACTTTCTTGTTTATTAGGTTATTTGTGTTGATAGCCCTTATGGCATGTACTCACGTCGCACCCATCTACTCCCTAGTAGATAAACCTAATATGGTGTATATGTAGCTACCCCCAACTAAGGTATATCCCACTCGCACGGTCTCCTCCGTATGTATGCAGTCCCTTATCCAATGCCGCATGTCATACAGAATCTCATGTATATATATGTATGTGTATACCAACGCTATGTCTGCATAGAAACTTCATTACTATATTACGTAAGCATTTGGACTGCCACCCGAGGTTCGACTAGGTTCGGTCATCGAGTAATGCCCCTAGTCTACGATACACCACCTAGAGCGATGTGTACGTACCTAGAATTTTTCCCACGTACGTATCGTCAATCGTACTTGCTGTCTACTTGCACAGGTTCTCTATGTGTGCGAACACGAGTCTCGTGGCAGCGCTAATCAAGAAACACGGAACTTGGTCGGGAGCTTCAAGATATCTGCCGATGCAGATGCTAAGGTCTGCCTTTACATTGGTTATGGTCCCACTAGACCCCTCCCTCAACTAATAGACGAAAGGCACCCATGAAAATCAAGAATGAGAACTTTCCCTGGAACAACTGCCTGGCCCTCTATGCCCTTCCCTATTGGCCTTACCTCACCCATAACTAGATAGTAAGTATATGGTCTTTTGGAGTTCTCTGCATTTCCGCTTTTCGTACTGACTGAAGATGGTAGGTAGACGACGAGTTGCTATCACAGGGCACTAAATGATCTCGCTGACTCACGCTGGTCCATCCTAGTCTTTAGGTTGCCTTCTAATTATTGCAACCAAGGCATACTCTTGGTTCGTAACCGTGCAGACCTAACCTCTGTGTGCCTAGGTGGATCATCTGCATTCTCACAGAGGGATACCAAGAGTACCCTACTACACGTCCCTTGAAGCCGCGTGCTTCATATCCCAGTCCATTGGAGCCTATAAGAGTTTCTAGATGGACGTTCACTCCTCCTCGTATTCTACGGCTTAGTGCTGATCTACCATGTTTGGTTATTCATCCTATATCTGGACTGGTTCAAGCGCGTTGTTTACTTAGTTCTCTTAACTAAGGATTAGCACTTAGTTCTCTTAACTAAGGTTTGATACTTAGTTCTCTTAACTAAGGTTTGATACTTAGTTCTCTTAACTAAGGTTTACTACATGGTTTTCTTAATCGTTCGTCTTCTTAACTAAGGTTTAATACTTAGTTCTCTTAATCGTTGTCTACTTAGTTCCCTTAACTAAGGTTTACTGACAAGTTCTCTTTATCGTTCATATTTACATTAGTAAGAGAATAATTCCCTAAGTGTCAATCCCAAAGACCGAGATCAACATCAGATTGACACTCAGAGAATTACTCAACTCAACCAATCTCTTGTTAGGTTATTCATATAACTTATGTCATCTTCTTTAATAGACTACACATTATCACTTTACAATTTATATCCAACTTATTTGTTTAATACTTAGTTTCCTCAGGTTTATTACTTAGTTCTCGTTAACTAAGGTTTGGTTACTTAGTTCTCATTAACTAAGGTTTGTTTACTTAGTTCTTCTTTAACTATGGTTTGGTTACTTAGTTCTCATTAACTAAGGTTTGTTTACTTATTTCTTCTTTAACTAAGGTTTGGTTACTTAGTTCTCATTAACTAAGGTATGTTTACATAATTCTCTTAACTAAGGTTTGTTTACTTAGTTCTTCTTTAACTAAGGTTTGCCAACGAATTCAAGCATGACTTAAGTTCTTTTTGTCAAACGATAACGCACGGGTTCTTTTATACATTTTCAGCTTAGATTAACTTATTTCATGGTATAAGTTGTCCCACCCTTCCAATCTTGTATTACATCTTAAGTCATAACCTTCCATTAGTCTACCCATTATTCAATCTTTACATTACCGCAACTTTGGTTTATAATAGGTTGTTAACATTCCCCATCTCTATGTTGGTTAAGTTTACCCAAGTTGGCTTAGCCTCATTCACTTATTCATTCACATGTTATATAGGTTAAGTGTTGTCTATTCATTCATGTTAACTTAACCCTCCAACATATCATGTCATATTGGTTAAGTGTTGTTAACCCTACCATGCTTAGCATGTGTCATTAGCATTAATTAATTATTAACGTGCCAACCTCTCACATTAGGCTTATTGTTGCGGTTGCTGGAAGTGCCGGTCGGTTCCGGGCAGGATTACACCACAACTCAGTCTAACCTCGGGTTCAAGCACGTTATGACTAACTTCTCATATTAAACCCTATTGCTTGCGGTCGCTGGATGTGTCGGGCGGTTCCGGGCAGTCTTACACCACAAACTCAGTCTAACCTCGAGTTAGTCATGTTTCATCTTTAGCTAATTAACAGTTCATGTCAATTCTAGGTGTCGTATGCCACTTACAAAATCACAAATATGTTCATGTTCAAGTTATGCCAATAGTGTCAATTTCATGTTTATACCCAAATTACCCAAATTTTAAATAGGATATTCCAAATCCACTTATAGTCATATTCGTGCCTATTCCATGTTATAATTAGTTGTCCAAACCACATATTTATTCATACCAAATTTGCATATTACCCAGTTCCACGTTCATACATATAATTTAATTCATCTTTTATACTTATCTTCCAAATTACAGATAAATTTCACATCACATGTTATCCAATTACATGCCAATCGTACTAAATTATACAAATTCCATATCCAATTAAATTATGCAAATCTACACAAATTCAACGTTTCAGTATAGTCATACCCATAATTCAATTTCAAATTATACATCAATACTTCCAATCTATATTATGCCCAAACAACCCATTTCCCTTCTTAATTTCTCATTCACATTTAAAACGCATATATCCATGATAGGCGTAGGCTCGAGATAGCCTAGCTATAAAAATAAAAAGGGGAAAGAATAAAAAGGAGAGAATTCAATGTAGGCATAAATAAAATAACTGTTCTTATTGAATTAACATCATATTCATTATATGTATACATAGGGAATGGTGAACGATATTAATAACATTATACAATAAATATACTTTAAAATCCACTCACATTGCTTTGCATTCCAAATTCTAGATCTGATTTATGTTTGATTTGTTTGCGGTGCGTAGATTGTAGATCTGGATCTCCTCTCTTTTCTTGCGCAGTATTTTAGATCTTGAATTTCTCCTTTGTTTTATTTGCGGTTGTGTTAATTCTAGATCTGATTCTCTTTAATTTAAGAATAGCTTTTTAAGAGAAAGGGGATAAGAATAGATCTAGTTTTAGTGGAGAAGAAGAATTGTTTAGATCCATTGAGGAAGAAGGAGGAGAGAATTCTGCAGCATAGAGTTACAATGACTTGGTGTGGAGAGAAAGCAAGGTCTAGGGGTCATTTTATAGCTGTTTGATCAACGTATAGGGCCAAAAACTCGTCCAGATGCAAAATTGTGAATTCTGCCCGAAACTGGGGGGTAGGTCGACCCCCAGGTCGACCTGCCTGGGTGGGAATTTTCCCGCTCAGCCCAGTTTTCGTGATTTTGAACTGTTGAATTTTCTGAAGGCCATAACTCCTTCATACGGAGTCCGATTTTCGCAAACTTGGACTCTATTCCAAGCAGAATTCCGAGATGAACGCAATGGTGATACCCGTTTTACTTAATTCCTGATATTTGAATTAATTATCCATACTTTATTATCTTCTCCGTTACACACATTGTTATTTATTTAATCTTTACTTTCCTTTCATGTATTGATTAATTTTCATTGTACATCACCATTATTAACCTATCTATGCATATGTCTTATTTTTAATTATATTAAAAATGCAGGGTGTTACATTTGTGAAGCGTTGTAGGTAAATAGAAACATAATATCACAAGACAGATGTATAAAAAATAGCAGCAGAAATTTAAAACTTTATTTTCAATAGAAAAACATCGTAGTCTCAAAACCGCACAAAAGGAATCAAGTGTTCACATAGGATGCGAAGTGTGAGCAAGATTTTGGAATCTTGAAAGAGGAACTGAAAAGTGCTCATGTTTTAACGATTCTAAGTGATGACGAGATGGTGGTATACACCATGCATGCGGTACTGGGCTTGGAGCAGTGCTGATGCAGAAAGACAGAGTTGTGGCCTACGCGAGTCGATAGATGAAGCCGCATAAAAGGAATTATCCGACTCATGATTTAGAGTTGGCGGCGATCATGTTTGCTCTGAAGGCGTGGATATATTACATGTTAGGAGTTCGATTTGAGTTGTTTACGGATCACAAGTTATTCAAGTATCTTTTCCCCTAAAAGGATTTAAATCTTTGGCAGCATAGGTGGTTAGAGTTTCCGGCATCGTATGATGTTGGTATGGTCTATACTCCCAGTAAAGGTAATGCAGTGGCAGTTGCATTGAGTCGAAGACACGAAATTTTGGGAGTAATGTTTTCGGAATGGAAACTCCTCGAGTACTGGGCAAGTTTTGATTTTAGGCCAAGGTGTGAGTTAGAGCTTAAAATGTTGGAAAGCTTATCGATAAGACCTGCTCTCACTGAAGGGATTGGAGAAATCCAAAAGCAGGATGCAAAGCTTGTCGAGATTGTCAAGTAGTTAGAACCAGAGGATAAGGAGTTCGAAGTTGGATGAGAGCGTTGGCTTCGGAAACAAGGACGACTGGTTGTTCCTGATATCGACGGATTGAGAGATGAGGTTCTGAGAGAATGTAATCACTCGAAGTTGACGATTCATCCTGACGATAATAAGATATCGGGATATGAAGTGAGCTTACTAGTGGGATGGGATGAAGAGGGATGTTGGACAATTTATTTCCAAGTGCATGAGTTAACAGCTGGTGAAAGATGAACAGAAGAAGTCGAGTGGGTTGCTTCAGCCAATAGAAGTTCCTTCATGGAAATGGAAATAGATATCGGTGGATTTTATCGATGGACTACCCAGAATCAGGGTAGGAAAAGAAGGAATTTGGGTCATCGTGGATCGCTTGACAAAAAGCGCAAGATTTATTCCTGTCAGAACGACTAGGACAACATAGATGTTGGCTGAGCTTTATATCAAATGGATAGCTCGATTTCATGGCATCTCGAAGAGCATAGTGAGTGATCGAGACCCATTGTTCACGAGTGGATTTTATAAGAGTTTGCAAGAGACTTTGGGAACCGAATTATGTTTGAACTTGGCTTATCATACCAAGACCGATGGTCAAACCGAGAGGGTTAACCGAGATTTGGAAGATCTCCTTAGATCTTGTGTATTGGATTTCGGGAGATCATGGGAAGACCAACTACATTTAGTTGAGTTTGCATAGAACAATAACTACCAAATGAGCATCGAGTTGGCACCATACGAGGTATTGTATGGTAGACCATGTAATTCTCCGGCATGTTGGTTAGAAACTGGACATAAGTTGCTACTTAGGCCAAAGATGATTAGGGAGACATCAGATTGTATCGACGAATGAAGGCAGCCCAAGATCATCAGAAAATTTATGCAGATAAACAACAAAAAGATTTGGAGTTTGACGTTGGTGGCATGGTTTTCGTGAAAATTTCACCGCTGAAGCATGTTGTTCGGTTCGAAAGTTAAGGAAAGTTATCTCCAAGATTCATTGGACCATTTTCGATACGAGCGAATTGGAAAGCTCGCATGTAGGTTGGATTTACCAGAAAACATGTTGAGTGTGCACAATGTGTTTCATGTGTCATTCCTGCGAAGTTTGTGCACGATTCGAATATGGTGGTATCTCCAGAATAGTACGAAGACCTAGAAGTCGAGACGTTAGTTACAGGACCATTGTAAGCCACTTCGCGTTGTGGACAATCACACGAAACCACTTAGAAGGAAGACGGTTGAGCGAGTCAAGGCGCGATAGAGTGAGGATGATGACGATTGTGCATGGGAGACAGAAGAGGGTACGAATACGATCCATGCAGAACTTTTCGTTCGTATGACCCATTAATTTCGTGTCACCTTACACCATTGTAACTTGTACTATTTGTTAGAATTCCGCGTGCTAGGTTAAGGATTTGGATGCATGGCTTGATGGTTGCTAGTTTGGATGGTAAATTGGTTGTTTGTGGATGATTGGCATGCATAATTGTTTTTGGTTTCTTGGAATTTCGAGGGTGAAATTCCTAAGGGGAGAGAATGCAACGACCCGTATTTTATGTATCGGAGGATCATAATGTATTTTTATTTAATTTCATAAAGGTCGGATCATTCTCATATTTTGATATGTTGGTTACGGAGATGTGAGACATGTCCATAATTTTTACCAATTTTATGTATGACCATTTTGCCCCTATCAGTTTGGTACAGGGAATATCTTTTGACTGGGATTGAATGAAGTGTTGAGATCGATTTCATTGGAGATGAAACAGTGTTGCCAATTCCATAGAGTGGTCACATTAAAGTTTTGGTTCAGCGGTTTGGAAGGAATCGTTGTTTTAGTGCTACACAAATTCTGGATAGGTTAATTATTCATTAATGGGCTGATCCGGTGAGGCCCATTAGTGGGCTAGTTGGATGGCTATAAATAGGGGGTTTGAGGCAAGGAGAAGGGGTTACTTTCTTCATTTTCCATTCGGTCGGAGTTTGAGATTCTCCCTACTCCAATTAAATACATCTCTTCTCCTTTAAAATCTTAGATCTACATAAGAGGATTGAAGATCTGCATCAAGGAAGGCTAAATCAACATCAAGAGGGAGTAATTCACATCAAATTGAGAGATTTGAAGATCAATCTTCGTTATGTAGATAAGTCGATCATCATTTTAAAGCTAATTAGTAGATTTGGTGAGTGATAAGCATCTCTCGCACGGATTTAATCAAGTATATGGGTTTTTTGATCTTATTTTCATCATTTCAAGTTATTTTCGTCTAGTTCTACATCATGGTAAGTATATTTTTATTGGAATCACCATAGGATCTAATCTAGCAACTTAAATCAGTAAATTTCTATGTTAATTCATATGTTATTACAAGTTAGATCCATTTGTTTAATTCGTTTATTGTTTATCATAAATTTGGTGAATTACTTATGTTTAAATGGTGAATAATCGTTATGTTAATGCTTGTTGATGGTTGGTTTTGATTTTTTAGTAGAATCAAATGTTCTACACGAGATTTGAACTAGATTTGAGTTGGATTGGGCAAGGAATCGTATGGATCGGCCACGATCTGGTATGGTTCAGTCCGGCTTCTTCTCCAAGAAATTATAGATCCACATGCTTGTATATTGATGGATCAACATGAGTTCAAGTGGATGGATTGGGCTAAATCTTAGCAAAAATGGGATGGGTCGGTAGACTTTAAAGATGCTATGGATCTGTGCATTTTGACAATGGCTTGGGGATCTTTGACGATGGATCAGGCAACTTTGATGATGGATCGGGCATCATCAAAACCGTGGATCGGGCGGAGCTCAACATGATGGATCAGGCTAGGCAATAACATGGATCGGCAGCGCTCCTTTGTGATGAGTCGGAAGGGTTTGACTGATGGATTGGAGGGGAGTAAGTATATGGATTGGCAGCAGTTTATAAAGCGCTGCAGTTATCTGGATCAGTAGCATCTTATAAAGAGCTGTGGGCATATGGACTGGCCAGGGTAAAGGTTCGTGGATCGGGCACAACTTTTACTATGGATCAGACATGAGATTTTGATGGATCGGGTAGGCCATCCACCCTGGATCGATGATGGACGACAGTGTTTCGAAACGTTGTGGATGGAGATATGAAACGCTGTGGTATGTTTTTCATGGAAGAAAGGCTGAAACACTATGAATCGAATATCGACTAAACAACGTATGTTTTTGGATCGATGATGGTCGTGGCTTCGAAGATAATTCATGTCGAAATATTTCGAAGTGTTGTGATGTATTTGTTGAACATCGAAATGCAACAAATATGAAAACGACCCAAGTATGTTTTGAGCTCATGGATAATGGTTTCTCAAGTGTGTTTTGAGTTGAAGGATAGTTGCTAGTGATGACGACTAGAGTTATGAAGGCCGAGGGATTATCGTTAGTCAGAGGCTCAAGCAGACTCATAGCAGGGGTATTGGCGGGACGCCCATTAAGATCTAATTCGATAAAGATCGTACACCCTGTGCAATCATGATAGGCCTAGCTGTCGAGAATGTAAAAAGAAAAATATACGAGTCACGATGGAATATGGAGTTTTGCTAGAAACGAGGATACCATTAGCCCTTGACAAAAGGCGTGTTGTAGCCAGTCATACGATTAACGATTGTTTCAAGGAAGGATTGGCGGTGATGGCCAGAGTCATGGATAATGACTGTTTTCCTTGTATCGTGTTGTGTAGATTTTCCGACATCAAAGGAGATATCTCTTGGGTGCTTGTCTGATGCTGGTTTAGGCCTTCGGGGCTTATGATTGGGAGATGTCGATATCGATTAAGAAGGTCTATGATTGATAACTGGTTGCCATGAATGTATCGTTTGTTTCTATCTGATTGTTGTAAAGGCTATTACTCTTAGATGTGGAGGAGACAGGTTGGGTTCTTCTCTGATGTGTTGGTAGATTAGTTGACTGGTCTACCTATTTCTTATATACATTATTGATGATGTTAGAAAGTTGTTTTATTTCTCATTAAGACTGTTGTCTGACTCAATGTTTTATGTTTCCTCTTATTACCTTGGGTTGTTCATCCAATGTGTTGTGGATGGGCAGACTAGGTTGAAGATGACAGGTGATAGATCTTGATGATACGATGCTACAGAGCGATGACGAGCAGAAGGATTACGTACTATTTTCTACTATACATACTAGTTGTTGTTTTCGCTGTTATGCTCGCTGAGTGTTCTCTAAGTGATTGTAGTGAGGCATTTTGTACAGACTCTTATGATGTACTCAAATGATGTATGGATCTTTCTAGTTGATATGAAAGTTTAAGTTTCTTCTCAAATATGCTTCACTACTATATGCTTGATTTATATGTTCTATTATACTTTATCTCTATGCCGTGAGTTATACGATAGGTTCCGCTTTTGTTATTCTATCTCGATGATCGTCCATAACTGCCTAACACGTCCTTCAATGCAGTATTCCTCTTGTTAAGTGCAGGAGTTATGGGCGGTCATCACAATATTTTTATAAAATCGCCTACAAAAACGTAATCTTTCGGGGCAACTATTGAATAGATGATGGGGATGAGGAGTTTATTCAAATGCCTGTTTTGACAGGTGCTTGAAATATATTTAGAAATATATAAAAAATATATTTAAGAGCTAGACTTTTGTTCAGCAGTAGCCTAAGCTTAAGGCATCTATTTAAGAGGAGCCTGATCAGCTGATCAGCTCATGCATCTATTAAATAATAGTAAAGCAGAAGAATTTCATGCTCTCTCCTAGATTTTAAGAGTTCTCCTTCTTCTGCTTAATTCTCTCTTGATATTTACTGTTTGAATCTTTGAATTTATTAATTAAATTATCTAGTTAAACATCTCATTATTTTATAGTATCATGTATATACATTTAAACCTTGTATGATTGTCTCATCGATTCGCATCTAACATTTTATGTTCGGGCCATTGTATTTATATTAATTACATAATACAAAATATAATTTTTTGAATACATTTAATCAATAAATATTTATTAATTTTTGCAACAGATATTAAATAACCATAATTTAGTATGTATACGACTACTATACCAATAAAAGTGATATTTTTTATTTAATTACGATATATAAATCACATAAACAAGGATAACAAGTTTAGTTTTAAGAATATTGGTGTCAAGGACACATTTTGAAGAAAAAAAATAGGTCTTACGATAAGCTACTTATGCGCCTAAATAAAGGACAACTTCCATATTTCAATTAGAAAAAATCCAAATATTTTAAACTAAGGACACACATTGACATTTCACAGATAATAAAAATTAATAAAAAAATGTTTTTATGTGACTACAACATCGAAAATTAATTAGAAAATATATTTTTGCTTTGTAAATATGGAAAAAAAATTAAGAAAATTCAGGGTGTAGAGCTAAATGCATATAGCTTCGTTTTTATATATAGCTTTTTTGAGTGTAAACGACAATAGCTTTAAAATGACTTGGTTTTGTGTTTAAGTGTTACAATATAAAACTATATTTTTAAGTTATAAAGCTACATTCATTTAGTTTTCTGAGCTGGTTATTACTATATGTATATAATAACATTAATCGACCAAAATAATTTTGAAAACAATTTTTTTCTTTTAAGTTTGAAAGTTTTTTTTTATATATATTTTTAATTAATTTAGTAATGAAAATAAATTAAAGTGAATTTCATGTTGATACAATACAATTTGGTCTTTGTCCTTGATTTAATTATCAAACTTAGTTTTCCTTTGATCTATTTTTTTATGAAATGTGTCCATAAATCTAAATACCCCTTTAGTTTTTTTATTCATTTAACATACAACTTAAAATACTTGTATTTAAATTGGTAAAATATATTTATTATGCATTGCATTAAATTCTACACTGGTGTGAACTTATGCTACGCACACGGGTAATAGTCATATTTTCATGCTGAAACCACTATCGAACGCTAGTTTTCCTACAACGATAATAATGAACGGTTATAAGCACTGTTTTTCTCAGGTAAGGACTATATAAGAGTTAAAGCATACTAACGTTCACAAAAGCCAGTATATCAGTTTATTTTCATACTAAACAAACGAAAAACAATTATTAATTCCATCCATAGTTTTACTGGCGTAGGACAGACATATTAAATGGATACAAAACGCACGATGGAGTGCAGAGGCCAGGCTAATCAAAACATTCAATGTAAGAGAGAGAAAAACTGGAAGATAAAGCAAAACATGCTAATCAAACTTGGGTAGAAAAGGTAATGTGGACAGACGCAAGCTGACACGCATAGCTACAAAGAATTTGTATAGAAATACATGTAAATGTGTTTACCAGGTTGATTATTTGAACATAAATTCACTCGGCGAGAAACAAAAATTAAGGAAAACGAAAGCATATAACAACAATGAGAAAATAGTAAAAAATAAATAAATTTATGACAGCAACCAATAACGCGTGGATATACGATAAACGAAGATTTAAGTAACATAGCATCTAAAGTTCAATACATCGTAAGTACTTAATAACATATGATATTGTTTGGCCTAGAAATAACTTATGATTATACTTATACCATTCGGTATTCGGTTAAGAGCGTGTCTGTGTGTATATAGCAATGAAATCTGTACTACACACACGGATTGCAATTATATGATTTGTGTACTAATTTTTATTAAAGAGAAGTAAAAAATGTTGAAAGGAGTAATTTGGAAGCGAAAGTAAACTGCTACGTGAAAAGAAAAAAAAAATCCAAAATTCATAAGCACATCAAAACATTTGGTTTCTACAACCAACTTAGCATGCCACAATCATCTATAAATCAGTATCCTTTTTTCGCTTCTTACTTAGACTCCACTTAAATAACATGAGCATTTTACAATTGGGACAATTCTAACTTAAAATCAGTTATTGAATCCTCAATATCACAATGACGGATGATATCACATATAATTTATATTAGTGAGCATTTAAACAATTCAATACATGCAATGATAATTGACCAATATATAAAATTGGGCCATTATCGACCAATTAAACGTATATTCAATAAGCTCTTCCTTCTGAAAGTGATGAGCGTCCGCAACCAAATAAATACAATCCATCTTCAAGCTTCTTCCAAGGAACATATAGATTTTGCATCAATAGCTTCCAATGCGATGTCATATACATGCTTTAGACGGTTTAGATTGCAGAGTATCCAAATTAAGAATACCTGCTTAGAACAAATGTTCTATCATGTGATTCACTTTCTCTTGTTCGTTTGAAGATGATAAAATGTACTTAAGCCAACTCTTTATGAATTCAACGTGAACAAATAACAATAATGAGTCACGGTCAACATCAGAATCACATGTAAACTGACAACATTCTTTATATGAAGATGTACCAACCATGGCGCTGAGCCGAAAACACTTTAGGAGGAGCCTATCAACTACATATATCTTAATGTATTCACTTTCAAAAAGAAATCTTAATGTATTAATTGATGCTGAAAATCAACTTCCACCCATCCTCTATCAAGGCATGCATCGTCAAAAATTGTAAACATGTCATGTTCTTGCTAGTGACTGAATAATTCAGATTGTGCAGATTATAAAGTAAATGTACCTTCCAAATGTAATAGGTGTTAGCAAGAAACAAAGTAGACAACTTATAATTAATAGCAGATGCTCCTGATGGTTATCCAAGATGAAAAGAGGACAGCCTAAGGTATAAAATATTCATATATTTGTAGCTAAGTACATTTTCAATATTTTGAGCATTCCCGGATACGGTAATAGCTATAATATCATGTATATAGAATAAATAAATATATATATATACACACCAAAACAGAAAGCATTCTCATGAAAATTTCAGATTATACTTGAAAATAATGGATATAAAAATGAAACTGGGCCAACATGCTAAATGCAGTTTTGTATTTATTACACATTATAAATAACAATAAAGATATTAGAAAAGAAGCATGCACATTCCTAGCAAGAAAATTGGTATCTTTATCCCCACCAAAAGATATATGAGCTGCGGTTATTTTGATCCAATGATCCAATGCAGTTTTGCAACCTTTGCTCCAAAGAAATGCATCAAATTAATAGAAAGATGTCATATGGAAAATTCATAACTTGAGCGAATAACAAACAAATCAGAATCCGTTTGTAAAAGACAACCGCGTTGTTTAATAAAAGAATAAGATGGTGTACTTGCCAACTAGATCCTATAACATATAATGCATCTGAATGTATGTATTTGAACGTTTAATGGTACTCCAAACAGTACCACACCCCCAATGGTCCTTGATCTCTACTGCAATTTCGTAATTAAGTAAAACATACGTGAGCTAGGAACAATAGCACCACTTATTAAGTACAATCGGTAACCCTAAAATATCGTTATATTTGAATATTTATTCCATGTGACAGCAGAGCGAATAAACTCCCGATACCAAGCGCAAGTCTATATTTAAATATTTGGATTATGTGATAAAAGAAAAAAAGAACAAATATTTAAATAAAAACTTGTAGCTGACATCGAGGGACTACAAATGATGCTAAATAAAGGGGGATATAGACACTCACAGACGTGTGCAAGTACACAATCATGTCCTTAGAATTTAAATCCACTTCATTTACATTAATTTTTCTGTAAGTATATCAAACAGAACATTGAAATTACCGTTATCCTTGTGAAGTTCAATGGCTATACGATAAGATTCGTTGTAAAATCAAGAGAAATGCTGCTTAATAATTTTGAAAGTATCATAAGGCGAAGTAAGTTCTTAATACTTCTTGATAATGTATTTTCCTTGACAAAGCTAATTCATAACCATGAAGAACGAAAGAAATTTCTATGTTATATGATTTTATAAAGTACTTGCAGAAGTGTCCATAGAGAATCTCATCGCTGATATATGCTAGTAACATGACAACATTGTAAAGCATTTCCATAACAGCTTGGCCACTCCCATCTTTTATGTATACTTCTGGGATTTTTGCCAACAGTTTTAGATCTTTATATGAAATCATATAATATATACTATTGAATAAAATGTGAATATATCAAACCTGCCAGAACATAAGTTGGATAAGTAGGCTGTTGCAGCAGTCAAAGATGAATTAAGAGTTGTACTTTAATATCCATTTGTAGATTTGTTGTGAAAGACATAACACTTCTCTTTTCTTTGCTGATCCTTCAGCAAGTTCACCTTCTACTTAATCAACCATCCTATGAATATAATGACACCGAACAACAAATAAACGGAAAAGAAAGTGTTTTTTTTAAAGTGAACAAAAATAGTGAAAGTAAAAAAATAAAAATAAAAATATTTTCACCTTTTTATTGTCATAATGACCAGAACCTCTATAAAAAATGGTTTTTTTTATTTATATCAAACACTTTATCTTCTTATCCTAAAATCAAAGTGCAGTCCTTATAAAAGTATAAGCAAACGGATCATCTCTTATTGTAGAGTTTATGCGTAGTAAAATAGTAACAATAAATGAAGGTTTGAAAAAGGTTTCCAAGTTATAACGGCCTATTGTTTCAGCACTCAAAATTTTCAATTAAAAGTGATTAGGGATTATAAGCAATAATGATTTGCACCATTAGTTGAAATTCATGTCATGACACATTTTGTTGACGAAAAATAGGTTGAAAGTAATTCTCATAAATTTATGACTGTTAGTATAAACTGAGAGATCAAATCAGTGTAAAAATTGTTATTGAATGCAAACAAATAAAAACTATGTTGAATTATGCAACACTGATGATTCCCTTGGAAAAAAATATAACCGATTACAACTGACGATATGATTAATGTTGAAGAGCATAAATTTTGTATGAAGTTTGTATAAAAAAGACTGGTCAGGAGAAATAAAAAGCACTGTCAAAATGGGTATTCTTAAATGTGATCACATAAAGAAAAATCGTTGATGAGAACAGCTATATGAAAGAACAAAATTGCATCAATGACCATTTTAAGCGGGTAACAATCCTGTATAAGCTTTACTTTTATTGGAAACAAATTGGAAGGCGACACTCATGTCAATGCCTACTGTAACCTAACTTTATTTGACAATAGATTTTTAAATCTGAAACATAACCCTTATAATTTTGTTTACATATTGATCGACTAATAAAGAGAAGATTATTTTGCAACATTGCCTTCGAAAACTTTGTAAGCACTCGTGTTTACTGCAATAATATTACTTTTTTGTGAGATAAGAATGATTGGTCATCTAAGCTGTCTGCAATCATCATTATCCATTGTATGTGACATCATTGCTATCAAAGAATTTTGAACCGGCTTACTTATCTGTTAAATATTATGGGAAGGCATTATAAGTTAACAAAATATTGAAGCATCAATTTTATATTATGTAGAAAAATAGTAACAAAAGGAAGCAACATGCATGGTGATATGCAATAAGAATAACAATATTAATACACACATGTCCGCACATATACGCATATCTGCGTACGAGCGTGCACACACATACACACACACACATATATATGTATGTATGTATGTATGTGTGTATGTATATATGTGTGTGTGTGCGTGTGTGCATGTGTGTGTGTAAGACCCAATGGTACTGATGTAGTCTAGAACAGCTTTAATATCACATATGAAAAGAGAGTACGCACACCTGCAACCATTTCCAGGTGGACCTAGCTTTTCCAGTACATGTTCAACCTCTTCACAATCCTATATGGAAGAAAATGCAATGAGAGAATAACATGAAATAAGTATCCAATATCGTAGTGTGTCTATCATCATAAGAAGTATAAAAGCAAACTTCCACTTGTTCAAGAGAATTAACATTTCTTCAAAGAATAAGCAAGAAAAGAAAACCAATAAATGAAGAAATATAGTTGGAACTTGGAAGTAACATCTTGCATGAATGAATACTCACAAAAAGAAAAATAATTAAATCACATATCTTTTATGAGAAACCAGTAAGGACCGAAATGCATGACAACGATTTTGACTGATTTACTAGATTTCATTGTTAACAGATTATGTTAATTTAGATTTAATGCCTAATTTTACTTCCAATGAAATTTGAGATGGTTTCTGTGTTGGAATGGTCTCAAGTAAGAGATAGATAATCGAAAATTTCTCCAGTTAAAAAGTGGCTTTCACTTGCTGATAGTTCGTGCGTGCGTGCGTGTGTGTGTGTGTTTGTGTGTGTGTGTGTGTGTGTGTGTGTGTGTGTGTGTGTGTGTATTATATGGTCAAGTGAATAAATTAGCTTATAGCATGAAAGCTACCAAATGACATTCGGTGAAAGCTACTGGTTGGCCTTCAGTAGTTTTTACTATAAGTTGTCAAGTGTAAATTTCCCACTGACAACTAAATGAAAGCCTAGCATCAAATTTAGCTTAGCTCGACGAGTGGCAGAAACCGTAATGACGATGCAAAGAAGAAAAAAGGTGACTATATAGCAGGAAAGGAAAGACATCAAATAAATCGACTGACTTGGAGCTAAATTAACATTTATCAAGGTTATTCACTCACAGTCCTATGTCATTTTTAGTTGTATTTTTTTTACCTTATCTTGTTGGAGGTCAACTGAAACTGACAATACTCCATGTAACAAATAATGACCTATTCAGAAGAAAATGCATAGCGAAAAATTTAATCTTAAATAGATGAAACATTACTAATGATTATTACTGAGATACTTGATCGAATTCAAGTTTAAAATTATAGATAGGCAATTTGAGTTAACTGCTATAATCCGTCCCCATTTAGTAGAAACATAAAATATTAAAAAAATCTATCTTGATACAAATTATGCCAGATAAAGAGGTAAAAATAGAAAATGTACTGCAGATGGTAATTTGGGGTGAATTCGATTTAGGGAAGGACAGAAGTTTATGACCTTCACTAAATTTGATGATAGAAGAAAATGCTAAAAAAATAGGCAGAAGAAAATGATCAGGACTTCAGGGGAAAAGGTTTTGAAAATTTTAGTTAGGACCTTCCTAGATCGTTTTTAATTGCATTTTTTTTTCCTCAGCTTTGTTGGACGTCAATTAAAACCAATGATGCTTTGTATAACAAATAATACTAATATTATACAAAATTTAAACAAACCATAGAAAATAAATTTATTAAAATGAACTTAATCTTAACTAAAATAATTTACTAATAATAGCTAAATAATTAACACATATTTTTGGATAACCCATGCTACGCACATGGTTTCTGTTCTAAGTAGTATTTACTGACAAAGTGAAATAAAAACTCAATCTAAAGTTCACTTGCTCAAGGTACCACATACATTTTTTTATTCAATGTACCACATGAATTACCATTAATGGTAAAAAGAGACTTTATTGTGTTGGCAGTAGTGGTCTAAAAAGAATTAATGGCTTCTGTAAATAATCTAGAAACAATCTGTTAACATTTAATATTCATTATATACACATAAATGAACTAATTTGTTAGCAGCCAACATTTATTTGTATTATTTGTTAAAACTTGTATCGATAAAAAAACAAATTTTTCTAAAGGATACACAGGTGCATGCCAACTAAAGTGACTTTAACGATTCATGCTTAACAAATAAAAGTGGTTAGTTTAGGATTCAAACTCAAACCTAGACGTTAAAACTAAACTGTTAAACCAACTGATTGAGATAAAGCAAATGAAATAACTATGTAAGTTACTATTTTTAAAATTAAACAGGACCAGGTTTCAACTGTATTGTATTATGTCTTTGTATTCGTGGTCCTTTGCCTACTTTCAGTTGTGCTGCTCCGCACAAATTCATAAAAAGAAAGATGATTTATAATTTCAATATTCAACCCTCGTTTTTTCTTCAATTGCCCAAGATCAATTACTTCATATACATATTAAATGGCAGATAAATCCAATATATAGCGATTGTAAATTTTCTTATAGTTACCGTCACAAAAATATATACATTTACCTTTCTAGATCAAAACAGCAGTAACAAAAACCAACAAAATAGACATATGGCTATGCCAATAAGAAAAGGTAACCAATAGGGGATTACAGCCAAAAGTGCAAGTTTATCCCCTACCAACTCCAGGCTCCATAATTGAAATAGCAATGAGCGTGCATCATAAACATTTGTAGTAGCAAACATTCATGTCTATAACAATGCTAAAATACTTGTTTCATAGTAATTGTCTAGACATTGAACCATTTTGACGAAGTTCAATTTTCCGATTTGTCTCAGTAACATGGCAATGCTTTTGTATGAAACATGTAATAAATAAATCTGATTCGGCATCCATAATAAGTAATGAATCTCGTCTCAGCAAACTCCCAACGTTACAATTTTTTACTTAATTATAAATGAGTCCAAAAGTACGATCTCCTTGACAGGCACATTATAAAGGAAACACTAAATGGTTATAGTGAACATTTCTAATGTTGTCCATTAAATAACTTATTAAAACTATTAATTACATGATAGAACCTCTAGTTTTTATCATATCTATAAACCTACGATTCATGCAGGGGTTGTAAGTTCAACATCAACTATTTTTTTGTGTGTGAATTACTCTGTAACCTTGCTTTATTAGCAATATTGCATTATTAATTTGACCTTTTAATCACAAACAAAAATGAAAAGATGTTCAACAAAATAGAGTGGAATATAAGTATACTGACTTTAGAACATAGTTAGATGATTCATTCAGAAAAACACGTTCGTTGTAGGAAATATATTCAACTGAATGTAAGAAAAACTGTAAGAATGGTAAGGCCACTTGAGGCTTCACTGCCCCTTTATTCACCATGATCGATATAGCCAAGTTCAGATCTATATTAGTGTGCCTTCCATTCCACTTTATACAAAAGACATCATTCAACTTAGATTTATGCAAGTGCGAACAATCTTTATATCATTATTACTATCACCAAATCAGATAAGCACAACAAATATAATTAATTTGGGAATAAAACGCTTGTTTGGATAGGTTAAAACAATTTATTAGGATCTGTCAATGGTTCAGCCTGCTTCTAATCAACCTAATTCAGACCTGAATCCACTAATTCGCTGAATAGTCAAACATTGAGTAGATAAAATTTTATCCCTACTTACCTAAATGAATCATAATTTGTAAATAATTAAGTAGCAAACTAACTATTCTAAGTTGTGGATTAAGTAGTAACAATTGGACAAACGCGTGCGCGCACATGCACACACACGCACGCACGCGCACACACACACACACACACACACACACACACACATATATATATATATATATATATATATATATGCAAAATAAAAAGCAAATATCATTTTAATTCAATAAATAGCCTTATTACGAATGTAGTATATCCATTAACATGAAAAAAATACTTCAGAACATCTTCAAACTTGACTATGATGGACCTTCTCTTCCAATTACATCATTCAATACCCCAATAAATTACGTGACCAAAATTTGTACAACTAGAAAAGTAAAAAAAAAAAAAAAAAAAAACATCTACATACAATTAATTTGGCAAGGACAGGATAGTATAAAACAAACTAAAATAAGCATGTTATTATTCAAATAAACAAACAAATGCCTTTGCATAAACAAATATTGGCATTATTATTCAAATAGTATGATGAAGAGCTTTAAAAAAAGAAGAAAAATATTGGTATTATTATTCTACTAAAATGTTTATCTAAATACACTTGAAAGGAAGAAGGAAAATATAAAACAAACCAAAATAAGAAGCAAAATATATGTTATTATTCAAATAGTATGATGAAGAGCTTGGAAGAAAGCATTATAATGAAGTATTGGTATTATTATTCTACTAAAATGTTTTAAATCCAAATGCCTTTTCATAAACATGTAATATGTATACCTTATTTGTAAACTACATTAACCTGCCCATGGTAATTAAAATGAAAACATGATAACTGCATGACTTAACAAATAGAAAATGCATTCAAACGGATATAAATGTAATCTAATCTAGGCACAACACATTTTATTCGGCAAAACAGTCAACAAACATATGATCTGTGGCTTTGGTTAAATGAATAGGTCAAATAGGAAATTATAATTTACAAAAAAACAAAGATCCCAAAATAAATTTTCTTATAACTGAGCACTGCCACAGTAATAAAAATGAACCCATTTATACATGCTCAAGCCGTAAATAAATCCTAAGCTACGAATCGAATTATCAGAAGGGGTCTGTACCAAACAACAAACAAAGCAATCTAAGCATTCAGGATTGGCTCGTGATACAAAAAGTAAAAAATGAGAATTGACATGGAAAGAAAGCTAATAAATTAAAATTGACATGGAAAGAAAGCTAATAAATTTGTTGCCAGGAAGAATTGACATGGAAAGAAAGCTAATAAATTAAAATTTGTTGCCAGGAAGAAGGATAATAGGTGCTTACATCGGGTGAAGAGGCAACAACCTTGAAAGCACCCCATTAACGAACCGATTCCAATTACCCAAAATTCGGCAAACGATGCTGGTAGGAACCATGGATGATAAAGGACAGAGCATATAAGTCAAAAATCAATGGGATGATATAATTTAGGAGGAACGGGAGAGGCATAATTGAGGAAGAGAAAGACTGGAATCGATAGCCTGGGGGAAAAAAATGAGTTGCGGCTGATTGTATGCCAAACGAAGGAACGCTGAAATGTGATTTTGAAGTGAGAAAAAAGAACGGTTCAGCTGAAATTACACGTAGCACGATGTGATGCAATTCTGGAGAAGGCTCCAGAGCAACCGAAATATAACTCATCTTTAATAGTATATAATATGGATTTTACTTAAGATCTCCGTATTTAAAACTACCATAATTATTTACAATACCACCTCATGATCACTTTCTCCTATGTTTTAAGTTTTAGTCTATATGTTTAAATTAAATATGTAACATAAAGTTTAAAATAATATGATAACTGTAGTTAAGCGATATTCGTTGGTTCAATCACTACTGACAATATGAAAATTTCAATAAAATACATCATATCCAAATCAGTAGAATAAGATAATATTACATTTTCGTTAAACTGGAATACGTAAGTCACATGACATATGATAACATAAATAATAAAGAATTTTGTAAAATACGCTCTTTAAATTTGGAAATACACATATGTTCTTTCTCAAAAACATGTTTAAAAAACACTAGAACCAGCTAATCTCTAAATAATTGCAGTAAAAATAAAAAAAAAAAATTGCTCTTGCAAAAAAAAGCAGTTCTACAAAGAATTTTTTTAATGCTGTTTATAGAAACATGAGACTAAGTATAAATTTGAATTTCAAAATAAATCAAAAAACAATAGAAGAAAAACATCAAAAAGTATCAACAAATTCTTCATGCATCACAAAATTATGTTTTTTTTTTACAATAGAAAACCTTAATTTTAAAATTCTTTCAACCTTTTACCGAGTTGTCTTAATTCCCTTCTAATATTTTGTATTTGACTTCATATACTAGTGTTAAAACATGAATTATATAAATATACTTAAATTTAGCAAACTATCATTATCGATGTGTCAAATAAATCATAAAATACCAATATTTGTACGATATTCATATTAACAAAAATGATATAAAATTCATTTGGATATACAAATACATCAGTCACATAACATAATTGTATACAAAAGCAACCATTGCAAATTTAGTTTCTGATTCGTCTATATTGATACATTAATGTTACGTTGTAAAATTCTTATTTTAGCTGAAGTGCTTGCGTTTTGAAATTTCAACCGTTGCTTACAATACCCAACTCAATATCACATAATTTTGCATAATCACATCAATATGTTCTTAGTTAATCATGTAATATTGGTTTAAATTTATTTGAATAAGTATCATTAGTAAATATTCATTAATTTATCTAATAAATCTTTAAATGCGATAGTTTCAACATGTATATCATATTCGTATTACAAAAAGTACTCAAATAAATTATTCACTTAAATATAAAGATATTTAATTTAGACATCCTAAATAATGTACATGAATAATGTTAATAGAACTATTTTTTTTGGCAAAGCCTGAACTAATTTATAATTCATTTATCTTAATAAATTTATCTGCATCGTATATTTTTTTTAACTTTAAATATCCATATTTTGACATCCCTATAGCTATGTACAACTTCTCGATTGTTTTCCAACCTTTCATGTTTAGATCATGGTATAAGGTATCGGCCGATACCCCGAAATCTTGGTGATACCATATGGGTGCCGACGTTAGATGAAACGAAACCGTACAGAAAAATCGGTTTAGGATACAACCAAAAAATATATCAAATTATCATTCTAAATAATGTCTCAATTGAATCAAAATAGATTAAAGATGAAAAATCGAACTCGAAATAGAAAATCACCCAAATTTGACCGATGGCCAAAAGTGGAAGAAACCCTTGCTTTAACTTTGCTTGAGAGTTAAGAGTCAATTCGAAACTTGAAGCACTGCATTTGGTCGTGGTTGGAAGGCATAGTCAATAATAAGAGCAAATTACCGGTGCTTTTTTATTGCTTTAGAAGTTTTTGCCCTAGCTTTGAGGAATACGTAAACAGACGTATTTTGGTTAGCATTTAACTAACATGGGTGGTTGTTTAAATTTTGGTGTAAGCGACATTGAGTTGTTATTAAATTTTTGGGCTGAAATTATATAATTTGATTTGATAAGTGGTGTAGCTTTTGAATATCATAATTTTATATGCTGTTTTGGATGTAAATTACATATTTTATTTTATTTACAAGAAAATTATTATATTTTTATTAAGAAACCATTAAAAAAACAAATCAATATCGAAACCAAAACCAAAACAGAAACTTTCGAAATTTCTGAAATCATCCGAAATCAACAAAATTTCAAATGACCGAAACCGAGACCGAAATCAAAATCTCGAACCTTGGTTTAGATGCATGTATTTATTATTGCTTATGAAATCTCAAATTGGAAGTATATAAATGTATAAATCAATCGTATAGGCATACACACATACTAATAAGAGCCAAAACAACAAAAATTGTGTCTAACGATGTAGTTATACAAATGACATATCACATACGTACATTTATGTATACAAAAAATAACAACAAAATTAATTTGCAAAATAAGCGTAATTATATATGTATATAAACAATTAATTTAACATACAATACATTAAAATGATCTACTTTTAACTTCAATTAACTTCATATTGAGATCTCTATAATTTTTGTATAGAATCTTTCTCAATTTATTTATATTATCTACTCTTAAATCAGTATATTCTAACTAATTATATAATTTCAGATTTAACATGTTTAAAAGAACAAGTTAAATAATATATGTTAATTCATCTAAAATAATTAAAATACGTCAATTTCAACATGAATATTTGCTCATCATAATATGAACAACAAATTATCGTTTTACTTCATAAAAATATAACTTACATAACACATACCATACATAAACAACAATAACAACGACAACAATAATTTATAGTGTATTTATTTTGCCAGATTCATCGTATGTTGGATAATAAATTTTCAATTTTGATATTAAAATTTTGAATACTATATTTTATAAAATTATCGTTTGCAATGCATGAGTTACACACTAGTATATTTAATGGAACAACAAAAATATTCAAATGTAGCCCGAAATATTCAAATTTCAAAATCAAACAACAAAAGTCTAACGGAAGAAATCAAAGAATACGCGAGTGAAAAATCATAGTGGTGCATACTCCCCATGCAAAATATATAATTAAGTTGCCATGCATGGATGAATAGGAATAGAACGAGAACAACGGTGGTGATCATGACAATGGTTTACTCTTCTAAGAAGGAAAAGGTAAAACGTTTGGTTCCAAGAAGGTGTGGAGCTTGGACTCGTTTTTAGAAAGGTTAGTTGCTTGACATACTTTAATCAGCTATAGCATTGATTTGAATAACGAACATGTATCTTGCAATAAAAATAACCTAGAAGAAGACATCATCGATATTCGCATGCGAAATATATATATATAGCTTAATTAAAGGCAACGATGCATGCAACACATAAATTTCCAAAGCAAATTAATCCATTACATTAATATAAAATATAGAATTTAGAAGCATAAATATAATGGCCAGATTATTCATAAAATATAGAATTCAGAAGCATATATATAATGGCCAGATTATTCTTAAAATATAGAGTTCAGAAGCACATTTATATAATTGCCAGATTATTCAAGAAACTGATCATCACTTCAGTTCCTGATGCATGCTTTTGCAACAAGAGGATACTTCATCTCACAGGATAGCTTAAGCAACTCAGTGAGATCAACACCTTGTGCAGTCTGTTCCCACTTGAACTTGCTCACCAATTTTGCTACCCACTGCCCGACTGTCACCAGCCCCAAATTCCTTCCAGGACAAACTCTTCTGCCTGCACCAAAGGGGGCCAACCTCAAATCACAACCACGTACGTCCACGTCAGCAGCTATGAACCTTTCAGGTTCGAAAACATCCGGCCTGGCCCATACCTTCTCGTCATGAGTGATCCCCCACATGTTCACCATCGCCGTTGTGCCAGCTGGCACCACCATCCCATTGCTGAGCTTAACATCCGCGTTTGACAACCTGGCCCATGATAAAAGCGGGCCCGGCGGATGGACTCTCAGTGTTTCCTTTATAACAGCCTGCAAGTAAGGCATTCTTGCCACGTCAGCATCTGTGACCTCAGCTCCCGGGCTTACAACAGAAGTTATTTCGTTGTACAGTTTGGTCTGCACGTCTGGGTTTAGGGTTAGCTCTGCCAGCGCCCACTCTGTCAATAGCGCTGTTGTGTCTGTTCCTCTAAATATCATTTCCTGCATGGAATACGCACATTTAATCAATCAACCAAGCATTTAGACGTTACTTAGAACTAACTAATTAATACTACAAGAATACATGATGACTATCAAAAAGGTCTTACAAAATAAAATAATTAATCAATTATTACCCATAACACAGCAATCATGTCGTCATCCTTGAGTTTTTCTTCTCCTTCCAAACTCAACAACACATCTACGAAATCCGCGTTCCCGCCTTCAACATTAAGACCTTTTATCCTTCTGGCCCTATGCTCGTCGATGTTGCTTTGCACGAACTGTTTGACACGTGGCACAAGAACAGCGCACCTCTTCTTCACGTTCCCTGGATCGATCAATCCTGAAAGCCAGGGCAAGTGATCGCACCAGTTGAATGCACCAAGTAACTCGAACCCTTCTCGCACCATCTCCTTCAATGATTCAGCATCCGCCATGTCTTCGCATTTGATCCCGAACATGCTACCCATCAAGTTGTTCAACGCCGCAGTTTGTAGATGGGGTCGGACCATGACCTTGCCCGACTGCGACATTTCGGTCTTGATCTTATGTAGCATTTGTTGCGCATCTACCTGGCGGGATTGCTCGTGGGCTGCAATCCTTTTAGGGGCGAATAGGTGGGATGATCCTATTTGGCGTAGAAGACGCCAGTGTGCACCGTCAGGGGCAAACCCCATGGATCGGTGGAACATGAGTTCACGGGCAGAGTGTTTGACGGGTCGGTCTGAAAAGTTCGGATGAGTGAGTATTTCCTTTGATATTGATACGTCGGTCGAAACAACCGTCGGGGTGGAGCCAACAGAGAAGGCGAGAAGTTGTTTGGCTTGGGCTGCTCGGGCAAGGCGAGCTAGTGTGCGATGAGGAAGGGAGAAGGTGAGGGAAAGGAGTGACCCAAGCAGCGGGAGACCGCGCACGCCGGGAATGGGGGTTGAGCCAAGGCGGTTGCGGTTGTGTGGCCAGGCTGAGCCAGCTGAGGAGAAGGCCCAAGTGAGGAGGATAACGGAGATGACAGAGAGGGTAATCAGGATGAAGAGTTGGGTGGGGGTGAAGAGTTGAGCGGAGATGATAGCTGGCAGTGCAAACTGATAGAAGTTAGAGTCGGTGGAGATAGGTTGATGATCCATTTTTCTTCTTCCCTTTAGTTATGTTTTCTTTCTTCTTCAGAGAAGAGTGAGGAGGAAAGTATGAAGTAGAGGGTGTATATATAGGAGGGAGAAGTTCGAAGCTCACGTGCCGAGAGGGAGGTGAACGCTTGAAATCCTCACAATTTCGTGGGGAGGGGGGGGGGGTGAACCTGAATCATTGAATCTCACATATTTATTAAATTTTATCATATTGAATGCATGGTTGATAGTATCTATTGAAGTACATTATACATAGAAAATGAGATCAATTGATCTAATCATATGATCCTTCAATGCTATTATCTTTATAATCAAATTGAAATAAAAAGAGAGTCTTTACCGTTAATTTATGTAAATTGAATCTCAATAATCCTTGATAATATTTAATAACTTATTGTTAATTAATTCGATTTGAGAACTATTATCCCCATTGAATCATAAGTTTAATGAATTTTCTAGTTGATACTTAAAAGTAAAATTTAAAAATCCTTAAATTTACATATAATTATAAATGCATTTAATTAGTTAATTAATTCGTATTACTCTTTCCTGTAACTGCACATATGTGAGCTGCATTTTATTTTAGATCATATATCTTTTATATAACATCATTTAACCAAATTATTTATTATTTTTGATGATGTAATATACCCATTTTTGTTTATTCCAACAAGAATTTTTGCTGTGGTTAAGCATTTTAACTACGTCTAAACACATATCATTTATTAAAAAGAAAGGTGATATCGTAAAGTAAGACACTACCCTTTACATGCATCCGACCGCTTACAATGCCAATTAGACATTAATAGATTTAAATCATGAAATATATTTTAAAAATCAATTTAAGCTTAAAAGAAAATGAAAATAAACGTTGTGATTTTGCATGATCTATCTACGTATAAAAATAAAAATCTAACACTAGGACAGTTATTTTCAGTCATATCAACCATTCACGACAAATGAAAATGAAAAGAATAATGCAAGTAAAATTTCGTTTATGAATTTTAGACTATAAGTTGATTGGTTAATACATATAATTATATCTAGAATATGAATGTAAATAAATTTTTCCTGTAGACAACAATTACAATTGAATATATTTGAATATATCATTTTGTTTCATTATTTTTTCTTTTATTGTTCAAATAACAACAAAAACAATAGTGGTTGAATATTTTTGTTCGAAGTAGTAATGTATATCTTTAATATTACATATCATAATATCTACTTTAAGCTATGAATTTCTCTTTGCATTATTAATCTTAGTCAAGATTACACGGCTTACACTTAATGGATGTTGAGGCATTAAATCAAAAGAGGTCGATGTAGAGAAATTAGACTAAAATATTTTGGTGTTTCTGAATGGTAAACTGAATAAATTAAGTTACGGTTTTAAGAAAATAAAAGGGTCACGAAAAGGCAGGTGTATTGCATAAGCGAGTGAATTAATAATTTGGATAAGATAATAAAATAGGCTAAAAAGTGTTTATGCAGGTGTAAATAGTAGTACCCTTTAAATAATTGCATTATAATTACTAATTATGATAATATTACACTTAGTAGTATTTAACTTCAGTTATTCAAATGCATTACACTAAGAAAAAATCATTTGAATAATTTATTTAAATGTGAATTTTTTATTTTTATATGCAATTTGAATGAATTACCGATAGTAATGAATTAATTCAAACAATAATGCAATTAATAAATGTTATGCCTTTGAATTAGTGAATCACTAAATCTAATGCATTTACTTATCCAAATGCATTAAGTAATGGAGTGTCTGCAATTATTCAAATGCATTACAATCATTCATTTTTAATATATATTTTTCAATAATTAAATGCATACTAATTATATTATTAAGTACAATGTACTTATTTATTCAAATGAATTTGAATTACTGAGTGTAACTAATGCATTCATTCATTGTTTCTTTAGTAATTAAAAGTAACACGCACTTAAATATACTCATTTAAACTCAGTCAAATACACTTAATAATATTCATTTTATTGCATTAATTAAGTAGTCTTTATATGCAATAATTCTTTACACTCAATAATTGTTGACATGCTTTTTAGTCAAAGCTGTCACACATCAAGTTTCTAATTAGCACAAGCATTGAGAATATCATCAATAAACACAAAGCGATTTGGTCGAAGTCGCAACGTAAACATTAAAAGGCTTGGAACACCTTTTAGATGACCTCTTTTTGGCCCAAAAACATCAATTACGGAGCTAAGCACGATAACTCTTGTAGCCCTTTGAATTAGCTTCAAGTACAACTTTCGTTTGGCCTAAACGACCATACGATTTGAAAGTTATGCCCGTTTATGTGAATGTATGCAGAAATGTCTCCATGGTCTTCTACTCAGGAATTGAATATAAACTTGCATGGATCGGCAATCACTTGGATGAAGTGACAAAGCATTGGAAAACTTAGCATTTGCACGCTTGAAGACGCCGGGTCAGATCGAATTAGAGTAACTCGACATCATTAGCTTAACCATAACCGGTTCGTACGGGCAGGTCGAGCTACGCGGGTCGAATTTGACCCGATTCCTATTAGATGCATGCATATGAAGGATTTGGCAAACAAACAACATATCGGGTCGATCCAGACCGACCTGACCTGCCTGGTACAACTACCACTCTTCAATGTTTCCCTATTCTTATGGCAAAAAGTTCGATCAACACACTCCTATTTGCATGGATCGGGTTCCACCTATTACCCACCAATCGGAGACCACTTCTCCACTCAACCTAAAGATCCTCTCGATGCCTGACACGTGTTATTCGACCTGGAGCCTTCCTTCAGCTATAAATACATGACTTCGAGGTGAATTAACGGATTTTTCGTCCTTCATTGACACAACTTCCTCCATTGCTCTCTGCATTCGTCAAAGTTGTACACACTACACAAGAACACGAGGATTTCGTGTATAAACTTCTTATTTCTTACTTCTTTTCATTGTAAACGTGAGGATTTCGTGTATAATCTTGAGAATTAATTGTACCTGTATAACAAGTTCCTACGAATTGTAAGGCATGCTCTTGTAACTTCTAAGGATATAAGAAACTATAAAGTGGACGTAGGCAAGGATTTTTTCGAACCACTATAAAAATATAGTGTGTCCCTTTGTTATTTACTGCATTTACATTTTGTGATCTGTGTTTGTAAGGATTTCACACCGCATTGGGTGTTAGTGCCAATTTTCGGTCTAACAATATTGTTCAAGTACAATCGGTGATTTGAATTAATGATAACTTTAGGGTATCGTTCATACTGTCACACTTTCCTTTTTGATGGGTCGGGTGCGTCAGAAGTCGGAACGTGACAATTTAAATATTTGCACAACTCGATAAAATATTGATTTCTAACGATAATTACCTATGTCAAAGCGACACAACATTAGCATGACATCACTAAATTTTTGGGCATCAATGCGGCATAACTAAGACGTTGATAGTTAAGATGCCTTTGTGATGTTCCACTAATTTTTTTTTTAGCTTGTCTACTATCACAGTTGCCTAGAAAGTTATTTATGCCAGTGTGACGTCTATGATTCTGTGATCCTACTACAACAATATGTTAGGCCGCATCTTAAACACAAAAGTTCCTCCGTTAATTTGTATTTTATCCAACGTTACAGAAGCCTCCACCTCATCTATCTTTGGCAATTTTCACGACCTTTCTTGCATAAAATCATTAATAAGAAATTTCCGAATAAAATTTTCGCTTTGAAACCCTATTTCAACTATAGCTTTTCCAAATCGCTGCATCTTTCTCCCCTTCATCCCCAATTGCGCCTGATGCTACGGCATCGTTTAAGCATGTTGTCCCACCCTTTCAACTCCCAATCCATTATCCCCTTCTCCCTTCTAGAAATTTCCATTGTCGCTGATGCAATAGATAAAGATCGCTTAGAATTTCATCTTCTTAAGGTACTTCCATCCATATAATAAATTTTACAAGCGTAGCGATCCAGAGTTTTTAACCAATTTAAAACTTGAATTTTTGTTACTCAATTCGAATTTGACATAAATATATATGGTTTAGAAAATTTAATAATTTTGATAAGTTATATATTTTGGTGAAGAAGACGTTGCGCCGAAATACTGTCCAACGGTTCGCTCAACTAGGATCGCCTACCAGGAAATTTGGAAAGCTGTTTGGTGAGAACTCTTTAACCACAATTTATATATTTAATTAGTGGTTAGACTAATTTAAATATAGTGATGAATTATTAGTGGTTAATGATGATTGATGTTTGTTGTGATGGATGATGGATGCATAATTTAGACCACACACTATTAAGCGTTAGTGTTATAACGCTTGTGCACAGTTATGATTTATTTAATTATGTTGATGATGGTTGCTATGGATGTTTAAGTGGTTGTTGATGTTGTTTTGCACACACTATGACACAATAATTATGGTATCACATTGGTGATCGACAAATCTCCTTCGTAATTAGAAGTAATATTATTATTGAAATTGAAGGTTAATAATTAGAAAAGACACATATGTATAAATTCATATATATTGATAAAATTTCTTGAAATGAATAAATAAATACCGGAACATTCTAGGATGATAGAGAGGATAATGTCTAGGCTTGGGTTTGGAAATAAAGTTTCCTTCTCTCCCTGGCTATCCCTAACTGATCCTACGAATGGGATGGTTAATTTGAAATTATTTGAATTTAGAAACGAATTGGAATTTGATTTATTAAGTAAAAAATAAAAGTTGAATTTTGAACCCAAAATAATTTGGAAAGTCAATGTAAATTACTTTAAATAATTTTAAAATGTTTATATAAGTATATAATGGTTTTCAAAGGTATTTTGAAGTACTGAAGAATAATTTCTATTTCGGTCAAAATAGATCTTGTTGCACAATGGCAAATTCGCGTGTTTTAGTTACAAACTGTAAATGCTATAACTTTTGCAATTCAAATCGGATTTCCATGAAATGAAAAAAGTTTGATTTCCATTAACAAGAACTTTCAAATGAGTGAAAGCAGATTTTAAATTCGAGTTATAATTTTCAAGTTATGTTTGAAATCGTTTTGTAAAAGGTTGATGTAAGAACAATTGTTGACCATAACTATAAACAGCTATTTTTAAATGTTTTAAAAATATGGAAAAAAATTGTAAAATCATTACAAACTATGAAAAGGTGTTTTGAATTGTAAAGTTTAAGTTTTGGCTAAGATAAACGATATTTTGATCAAAATAGTTAAGATAACTGTTTTGTAACGCGTTTGTAACACTTTTGAAATGCTATTGTAACACTTCCTTCGAAAACAATATATTTTGAAGTTTTAAACCGTAAAATATTTTCCTAATTATAAGTAATGATTCGTGGAATGTTTTCAAAGGTTTAAAAGTATAAGAAATATTTTATATGGAATTTAAATTGATATTAATACGGGTTTTCAATTTTAAATAATTGGATATGGTTGGAGATAAATCTTCGGATGTTTGATATTAATTCGGTAGATGATGACTCTTACTATTTGAGGAATTTAAAAGGTAGTTCACTGTTATTCCGCTTATAGTGTGAGTTAGATACAGAGATTAATATTGAGGATAAGTTGATGGTATTTCTATCCAGATCTAATGTCAAAGAGTTGGATAAATCTTTTAATTAAGATATAGGTTTCCCAATTAGATTGGGATAAGTTAGATAGAAATAATCTATAGATATTTGATATGAAATTCTCTGGTTTAAACGTATACTATTTGAGAAATTTGGAAGATATTATTATTATATCGTTACTCCACTTATAGTATTCATTGGTTATGAGAATTAATATTGAATATAAGTAAATTCAATCTCTTTGTAACTTATGTTCAATATCGATTGATTTGGGTTTCATCGTGAATCATATCTTCAACAATATCATGCTTGAAAACTAAAGAGATTGAGTTGTATCGTAAATTGGGATTTAATCAAATCTTTGATTTGATAAAATTAAAAATAAGAAATTGGGAACCAAGTATAATCTTTTAGTTAAGATTAAAGAATTGAATGTTGGAAAATCGACTTAATTGGAAACTATGGTTGAAATATGGATTAAAGGATTTTCAAAGGAAACTGGGTTTTGATAACGAGGTATCAAACGGAGAATTAATTAAGGCTTTGGAGCTAGATTATCTTTGATTTAAGGGATGTGTTTTAAAGAAGAAGGGTTAAATATGGACTTTGTTAAAGATAATTTGAGAATGGGTTTAAAGAAATTTAATTTAACAAAATCTAAGATGGAAGGAGATTTGGTTGAAAGCATGTTGTTCCGTAATTGTGTTTTAAAAATTACGCTTATTATTTGGGAAGACCGGGATCAGATGTATGTCCGAAAATCATTCCAAGTAATTATACGACGTTGTGGAGCAATTGAAGACAGTATTTAAGACCGGGACCCTTCATATCGTATGGACGACTTGCTGAATGTATCAAATGGGTAGCTCGCATTTGCAGATGGATTTTATATCAGCTATGTAGCAAGAAGCCCAAACGTATGTGAAGGAATTTTTTATTGTTGTTTCGTTCAGACCCAGATTGGACATTTATGTATTGTGTGTCTGACATTGTAATTGACTGCGTAGCACTGATCTCTGTTAAATATATATTTGTTTGGTGGCGGAGAATTTATTCTCTTGCTTAACACCCTTCTCTAAGACGTATGAGCTTAGAGGTTATATATCGATAGAAATCGGTGATGCGTTGTGAATGGACAATATGGCATACTTAAGTTATGTGGTGAGCTTTGGATGATCAAAGCATGGTTTATTTAAGCGTAGCTTTATGTGTATCGTGACCTCGACAAGCCTCACACCCCGGTAAATGGCCAAAACAGGAAGAAATGCAGCAGCATTATGGGGTGTTGTCTCCTTCTAGATAAAATGTGTACTATGGTATGGAGCCCAGGTATTAACTTATATGGTAAAAGCATCTACTTTTGTGGTTGTTGTTGGCGTGCACTCGGAAAGGTAGGTAACGACCGGGAGATGACATACTCAGGCGTACTTTAAGTTACCCAGTTAGGGGTAACCCGGCCTTGTGTTGGCATGAGGAGCATCATTGCTGATCCACGAACATCCCTCTAGAGGTGTTCAAAATTCGGTTCAAAAGGAAGTTCCTTTGCCTGGTCATTGTTGGAAACCCAATCTCCGCTACGAGCCCGTACGATTTTAGCTGTATACCGTACGTCAGTATAGTATATGGTACCTATGCTGGCTAAGATTGATACATTTACTTTCGAAAGGATTTTTCACTATATTATAGTATTGAAAGAGGATTTTCATGTATCAAGCATTTTTGACTGCATAAGGAGAAATCTCGCTCATGTGTGCGTTTGCATTGTGTGTGTGCTGCGAGACCTTATGTTAGTATTATTTTTCAAAAAGTCATTGCGAATTTCTATGCGCTGGTATTCACATGGAATAAACCCGCTCCGCATTAGTGGCATGGTCCAGTGAATTACCTAATTTTAAAATAAACCCTAAAAACAAATATTTTGGGTTCTAACACCAGTCCCATGACTAACCTGGAGTTTGTTGTTCCCACAACTAATCTATGGGTGCCCATAATTTTTGCACGGGCAGCCTAGTAGTTTGGTTCGCAGATTTAGTCTTTGGAGTTGGTTAGAGCAGGATGTTGGTTTATCTGGAGCTATTATATCTTAGAGCATGCATATTCTTCCGCTGAGTTTAGTATCTTTTCCGCTACGTAATCGATGTACTCTGATGTTTTCAAAATTTATATACTTTTGGACCTTTGAAAACTCCTTCTCCTCCTCTTATAAAATATATCTTTTCTGCTATGTAATCTCTCCTCTCTCTCTCTCTCTCTCTCTTGCTATCCAATATTAAACCTTTGAAAACATTCCATAAATCATTACTTATAAGTCGGAAAATAGTATCCTTTCCAATATAAATCGCACAATGGAAAATTCGCGTGTTTAGTTATAAACTATAAATGTTATAACTTTTGCAATTCAAATCGGATTTCCATGAAATGAAAAACGTTTGATTTCCATTAACAAGAACTTTCAAATGAGTGAAAGCAGATTTTAAATTCGAGTTATAATTTTCAAGTCATGTTTGAAACCGTTTTGGAAAAGGTCGATGTAAGAACAATTGTTGACCATAACTATAAACAACTATTTTTAAATGTTTTAAAAATATGGAGAAAAAAAATTAAAATCATTAGAAACTATGAAAAGGTGTTTTGAATTGTAAAGTTTAAGTTTTGGCTAAGATAAACGATATTTTGATCAAAATAGTTAAGATAACTGTTTTGTAACGCGTTTGTATCACTTTTGACATGCTATTGTAACACTTTCTTTGAAACCAATCTATTTTGAAGTTTTAAAGCATAAACTATTTTCCAAATTAAAAGTACTGATTTGTGGAATATTTTCAAAGGTTTAAAAGTATTAGGAATATTTTATATGGAATTTAAATTGATATTAATACGGGTTTTCAATTTTAAATAATTGGATATGGTTGGAGATAAATCTTCGGATGTTTGATATTAATTTGGTAGATGATGAATCTTACTATTTGAGGAATTTAAAAGGTAGTTCACTGTTATTCCGCTTATAGTGTGAGTTGGATATGGAGATTAATATTGAGGATAAGTTGAGTGTATTTGTATCCAAATATAATGTCAAAGAGTTGGATAAATCTTTTAATTAAGATATGGGTTTCCAAATTTGATTGGGATAAGTTGGATAGAAATAATCTTTGGATATTTGATATGAAATTCTTTGGTGTAAACGTATATTATTTGAGAAATTTGGAAGATATCGTTATTATATCGTTATTCCACTTATAGTATTCGTTAATTATGAAAATTGATATCGAATATAAGTAGATACAATCACTATGTAACTTATGTTCAATATTGACTGATTTGGGTTTCGTCGTGAATCATATCTTCAACAATATCATTCTTGAAAACCAATGAGATTGAGTTGTGGAAATTCATATCGTAAATTGGGATTTAATCAAACCTTTAATTTGAGAAAATTAAAAATAAGAAATTGGGAACAAAGTATAATCTTTTAGTTAAGGTTAAAGAATTGAATGTTAGAAAATCGATTTAATTGGAAACTATGGTTGAAATATGGATTAAAGGATTTTCAAAGGAAACTGGGTTTGATAACGAGTTATCAAACCGAAAATTAATTAAGGCTTTGGGGCTAGATTATCTTTGATTTAAGGGATGTATTTTAAAGAAGAATGGTTAAATATGGATTTTGTTAAAGATAATTTGAGAATGGGATTAATGAAATTTAACTTAACAAAATCTAAGATGGAAGGAGATATGGTTGAAAGCCCGTGTGTTACGTAATTGTGTTTTAAAAATTATGCTTATTATTTGTGTAACAACCCGCAAATTCTGAACCAATTTAAAAAATTTATTTTGGAAATTTTAATGGTTAAAATAATTTATTTTAAATAATAATGATGAAAATTTTATTTTAATCGAAGTTAGAATGAATAATTTTAATTTTAATTTTAATTATAAAACGAGTTAGAAATAGCACGATAATTTGAAAAGTCAAACTTGAACTTTGACCGAATGTACCGGATTCAAAATTTAACGGATTTTAGTGAAACCAAAAATATTAGAATCTATTTAAAAATATCTTTCCAACGAATCCGAAAAATTGAAATTTCATAGCGGGAATCAAAAGTTATGCCCAGTTTAAAATTCAGAATAGTCGTTGTAGAATATATATATACATTTTAATATTAAAATATAGCCATTTTTCAAACGACCTCCGTTTTCGACAAAACCACTTTTGTTGGAACCGGAATGTCAAATTATTGCTAGGTTTCAATTTTCATAATTTTTAGAATTAATAAGTGAGCGTGGCAAAAAAAATGTGTTTTGTCAGTTTCAGTCAAATCTGATCAACTAGAAAATGGTCATTTTTCAAACGATCTCATATTTCGATGAAATTAGTCTTGTTAGAACCGTATCGTCAAAATATAGCTAGAAATAATTTTTATGGAATTTTTAGAGGTCGTATGTGGCCCCGGTGAATTTAAATGTATGATCAAATTAATTAAATAAATGATTTAAATATTAAATTAAATAAAACAAGCTAAAGACATTCGTTTGGGCTGACGGGACCTAGCCCATTGGATCCAGAGCGGGGGCTATTGGGTGGGATCAACTCTAGTTGGACTGAAATCAGAGTTGTTAAGAACGTATGGGTTTATTTGCAAAATTTACAATAAAATAATATATAAATACACGTTCATTTTCGAAACCCTAACATCATGAACAGCCGCCGCCTAAACTAAAATGAATGGCCACCGTGCTCTAACTTTCTCCCCTCTTGTTCTTCAAATCCGCGAACTAAAACCATGAAATCTCCAAACTAAAAAACGAAGAACTCGGTGAGCTTGGCATTCTGGATGGTGGAGATTGAAAAGGGTGCTAAGGATTCCTCGATTTCAGGCCAGGAAGTACCCGACTGTCGAACTATTTTGGGGACGCGAGGGGAGGATCGCGGTTTATGCCAGTGGTGGGCGCATGGACGTGGCGAGGTAGCGGATGAAGTGGCGGTGTCCGATGGTGGTGGCAGGCATCGTAGGGAGGTGCGATCGTGGGTTTTTGCGTCGAGCGGATGGGTTCTTCGATGTACAGAGAACGATGAAGAGGACGGGCTTATTTCTTTAATAAGGAGTTAAGTTTATTGTTAATTAATTATTAATATTAATTACATATTTAGAGATTAAATAGCGATAACTTCTTCAAACAACAACGAAATCGAACGATTTTCGAACCATTGGAATCGTAGAAACGAGATCTACGCTTCTGACCTGATTAGGACTGATTCTGAGCAGATCCAATTTTGGCCAAATTTCAGATCTGAATAAAAAGCTCGGTGAGATTTCTTCTTTTTATTTAATTAATTAATTGTCTAATTTATTGGTTATGTGACGATTGAATGTGTATGATTCTGATTTGTTATGTGATAATAGTGTGGATGATTTATCTATTTATGGGTGATGTATAAACACAGATTTGTATGTGTTCAATAAAACTAACCATATTGTTTATCTATTGATTTGGATTAGAATTTCCAAATCGATAAAAAAACAAATCATTTTGTAAAATCATTGATTTGGAATAGAATCGCCATTTCAATATAAAACGATCTTTTACTTGCATCCTTTTATGCAAATATACATAGAAAATATTATCGATCTTTTATTTGCATCCTATTATGTTCTTTATTTGCATTCTTTTATGCAAATATATACATAGAAATATAAAATGTTCTTTTATTTGCATTCTTTATGCAAATAGACTTTGAAATATAAAATATTCATTTATTTGCATTCTCTAACGCAAATATGCATAGAAAATAAAAATGTCCTTTTATTTGCATTAGAAGTAAACTATATTTTATTTGCAATTTTAGATGCAAACAAACATTAGAGTTAAAATTTCATTTTCGCAATTATAAATGCAAACAAAAACACCAGAATAAATATGACATTTTTATTTTGTATTTTAGATAGAGATAAAAATATGATTTAAAGAGTTACATTTTTGTTTTGTAAATTTAGTTGCAAACAAAGCATAAAGCATAAAAAAAGGATTGTATTTTATTTGCATATTTAGATGCAAATAAATATCGTAGTTAAAATATTATATTTGCATTCATTGATGCAAATAAACACCGTATTTAAAAGTCGAATTTTCATTTGCATTCTTTGATGCAAATAAACCACCGTATTAAAAGTTGGAATTGTATTTGCATTCTTTGGTGCAAATAAACTATGAAATTAAAAGTTGTATATTTGTTTGCATTCCTTGATACAAATAAAATATTAAATTAGAAATTGCATATTTATTTGCATTCCTTGATGCAAATAAATTGCATATTTATTTGCATTCCTTGATGCAAATAAAATATTAAATTAGAAGTTGCATTTTATTTGTATTCTTTGATGCAAATAAAACATGAAGTTAGAAGTTGTATTTTTATTTGCATTCTTTGATGCAAATAAATCATAAATTAAAATATTATATTTTTATTTGCATTTTAGATGCAAATAAAAAGCATAGTTTAAGAAGTTACAATTTTATTACATTTTAGATATAAATAAAAGAATAAGATTAAAAAATATCATTTTTACTTTAAAACTAGAGTAAATAAAAAGATTATGATAAAATGGATTCATCTTTATTGAAATTTTGTTAAATTTAATAAACTGTTATTATTTTCATCATAGGTTATAATAAAAGATTAGAATTAAAAAGATATATTTAGTGTCATCTTAGCTTCAATGAAAAAGGGTAAATAAAATGATAAGGTTTATTTGTCCTTTTGTTGCAATACAAAAGATACATTTTTATCGTTTAAATAGAATGAGACAAAAATTATTTAATTTTGTCATTTAAAAAGGTTAAAACAAATGTATCCACTTTTTGTCATTTTAGAGTGATGAGACAAATTATTCATTTTTGTGTTACTTAAAAGAATGAAGCAGAAACATTCACCATTATCAATTTACAATAGTTGAAATACATTTTGTCAAACTATAATGGCTAAAATAAAACATTATCATTTTGTCGACAAACCAAACTCATCACTTATATTTGTTTTTTGAATTAGATTTGTCAACAAAAACAAAGCCATCATCTTTGTTGTTTTGTTGAAATATAGTAGTTAAGTAAAAATATGCATTTGAGTCATAATAGGTTAGTTAAAGCAAACCATAATTTTTGGTCAAAATATATACTTTTGTCAATTTACATTTGTTGAAATAAAATAATCACTTTCGTCAATTTACGTTAGTTGAAACAAAACTATTCACTTCTGTCAATTTATATTAGTTGAATAAAACATTCATTTTGTCGAATTATATTGGTTGAAACCAAAAAGGACATTTTTGTCAAATAAGAATTAAACAAAAATAGCATTTTGATAAAATAGAATTGTCGGCAAATGAATGTATCACTCTTCTTATACATTTTGTTGAGATAGAATTTATATGCAAATAAAATAATCATTTTTATTTGTATAACATACAATAGAATTTATATGCAAATATAATAACCATTTTTATTTTCATAACACACCATAGAATTTACATGCAAATATAATAACCATTTTTATTTGCATAACACAGCATAGAATTTATATGTAAATATAAAAATCATTTTTATGTGCAAACTTACATTGGAGTTTATATTCAAATATAAGAATTATATTCTTGGTCAAACCATACATTAGGAAGGAATAAGTGAGTTAAAGTGACTTTTCTATATGTTAATGCATACATTAGAATTTGTATGCAATTTAAAATAAACATTTTCAGGTGTTAGGTTATACATTGAAAAACATATACCAATGAGATTATTTCTTTTATGTGTTAAAACCGAGAATAATTATATACAAATAAAGTATAATAAAAATTATATTTTATTTGTTATCCACAATAATGTCATATAAATATATTACATTCTATTAGATATTAGAAATGTATCAAGAAATTATGCGTGTCAAATATATTTTATTTCGACATTAGGAATAAAATATCATTTTTGTCCCTCATTATCAACATGTTGGTATTATTAAAATTGGTTAAATTCATTAACCAATTATTTATTTATATGTACTGTTGTTGGCTGAAAACCCCACACGGGTATTGGGATGATAATTGATATACACTAGTCCCAATATTTATTCGTATGTCTATCGATAAATTGACAGGCTACGATGAGCGTTATTATTTCATTTTAACGCTCACACAGTTGAGAACTCCACTTTGGATGTTGAATGGATGGTTTGATGATTATTTATTATTATTGTTACTTACATACAATGTATGAAATCCATATGACCAAAGTTATATGGTAACTGGTTGAGTCGCTTTCCGATTCAGAATATCCTTCATATAAAGAATATTTTTAAACAAAGAATTTATTTTAAATAAAGAATAAATCTTTCAACTAAGATTGTTGGTATTTCAATTTATATTTATTTATTAGAAAATGATTTTTGGGTTTACCGTGAACAATGTTTTAAAATGACATTGATTCTATACCCCAGTTAAAAATAAGATTTTGGAATAAATTTGAAAGATTTATCTTTGATAAAATTAATGGGAACCTTTCCCTAATAATACGAATATTATATTTTAAAGAATATTCTGAATTGGAAAGAGGCGTTGGATGTATCCTTATAACACTTGATTTTTAATTATAAAAATACACGAGTTATTCGGAAAGACCAGGTTTAACCCATTCTGAATAATTACTACGACGATTAAAAGTCGAAGATTTTGAAGACGGCGGATGAAGACCAGCGATCTTCACATCGAATGGACGACTACTGATGCCTGGCACTGGGTCGCTCCCAGTAAAGGGTTAAAAGTGGTACTTCGTCCGGACGTACGTGTTGATTGTCCGGATACGCGAGGACCTAGGTGACTCCGGTTTCGTTCAGACCCAGAACGGACTTGTAAATGGATGTGTGTCTGACATTAGATTTCATTCCATGTAAATTAGTTTCTATTTAATATATATCTGTTGGTGGCGGAGAATTTATTCTTTTGCTTAACACCCTTCTCTGAGACGCACGAGCTTAGAGGTTATATATTAATAGTTATCAATCGCATGGTATGGACTGTCAATCTGGCATGCCAAGATGCAATTGATCGAGGCTTTTGTTGAAAAGAAGAGCCTTGTGGATGATGATCAAAGCATAGCCTATCTAGGCATAGCTTTGTGTATTTCATTACCTCGCGAACCTCACACCCCGGTATGAGTCAGAAACGGAGCCAGGGAACGCAGGGAGTGCACACGTTTCTTTCTAGCTAGAAGTGGTGTTTGGGTTTAACACGGCCCGACATTTTACTTATGTGGTTGATGATTTTGAGGCGCTTCGGATTTTTATTGGCCGCAATGGCCAATTTATAGGTCCAATAGGATCGGGAAGCGTGTATTCAGGAATTGCCAATCCAACCCATTGCACTATTGGGGGACCGGCCCTGCAGGATCCAAGGGTTCGCCAGCGTTTGAATCCTGAGACATTGCTAAAGTGTCTCGAATCGGTAAGGAGATCGTTCCTAGCCTTTACTCTTGATGGAAATCCAACCTCCTATACGACATCCTGCGGTTTTGATTGTATACCTATGTATGGCGACATAGTAGGATGGGGTACTATGCCGTCTATGATTAATACATTATGATTAAAATGTTTTTAAAACATACATACACCAATAATAATAATAAATCCGTTTTCATCGTATCAAGCCTTTTTTACCATTATAAGGTAAAACTCTATCCTCCAGCTTGCGCTGCATTGTGTGATGGGACCTGAGTCTTATAATGGTTTCATTTTTCTAAAAAGCATTGCGTTGTCTTAACGATTTAATTTATTTATGCACCGGCAATCCAATGGAGTAAACCCGTTCCGCGATAGCGGCGTGATCCTGTGATTAGACTCCATATTAGATAAGTAAAGTAAAGATTTCTCACACCAGTCCCATGACTGACCCGTAGTTTGTTTCACTTTGCAAACTCGGGTGCCCTCTTTTCCACATGGGCAGTCGAGTAGCTTATTTTGCAGATATATTGAGCAGGATTCTGGATCGAAGCTTAGAGCTGTGCGCAGAGCATTGATGGTCTTCCGCTGTGTTAATTTAATTATTCCACTGCATTGTATTAGTTTTGTTGTAATTAAATCTTCCACTGTATTATTATATTTAATGTACTTTGATATATTCTATACTCTGATGTTGCATTATTATGATGTAATAAAAGTCTTATGTTATTTGTAGTAATGTGTTGTATTCCCAAAGTTAACGTATTCGGGTTTTGACCGGCTTGTTCGATCTAGCGTTCGATCGGATCGGGCGAAATCATGGTCGTTACAATTGGTATCAGAGCTCTGGTTAGCTCAAATCATTGGGGTACAACTCGTTAGAACTGAACAAAAGACTCATTAGAGATTGGATTAGTAATATCCAATAAGAACAACTCGTTAGAGATGGGATCAGTAGTATCCTATAACGAGTGTGAAGAGTATTAATTTTTAAAATGAAAACAAATTTAGTTTTGAAAATTTAAAATCTTATTATACGTATTTGAGTATATTATTTTATTTTATTTTGGACAATCGAGTGTATAAAGATTTTGCATATACGCCTAGCTAGCGTGTATTCGAAGCCTCAAATATACTGGGTAGATATAGAATCACACTTTAGTCTCCCGGAGATGTTCTGATGGTGGTTCGAAACATCATCAGAATTTATGTTCGAGTTTCGAAAGTGGTATATCTATATATTTCCATTGTCTGGTGTGAGAACCAAAACTAGATAGGGTCTATTGCTGTGATTTGCACTAAAAATATGATTTTTGACTATATATAAAAGTTATATATTTGAAAAGTTAATCACCTAGTTGATTGTTGGTTGTGATGTTTGATAATTGGTTTAACTAATTAAGAAATTGGAATGATAATTAATTCAACCAACATATAAAAGAATGAAAATTTTAACTAAATCAGATTTAATATTGAACTAAACTGAAATTTGATTAAATTTAAAAGTTGAGTTGGTTAATTGAACAACTTTTAGCTTCGTTCCTTTTTGAGGACGAAAAGATTTTAAGTGGGGGAGATTGTAACAACTCGCAAATTCTGAACCAATTTAAAATTTTTATTTTGAAAATTTTAATGGTTAAACTAATTTATTTTAAATAATAACAATGAAAAATTTATTTTAATCGAAGTTAGAATGAATAATTTCAATTTTAATTATAAAAGGAGTTAGAAATAGCACGGTAATTTGAAAAGTCAAACTTGAACTTTGACCAAATGTACCGGATTCAAAATTTAACGGATTTTAGTGAAACCAAAAATATTAGAATCTATTTAAAAATATATTTCCAACAAATCCGAAAAATCGAAATTTCATAGAGGAAGTCAAAAGTTATGCCCAGCTTAAAATTCAGAATAGTCGCTGTAGAATATATATACACATTTTAATATTAAAATATAGCCACTTTTCAAACAACCTCCGTTTTCGACAAAACAACTTTTGTTGGAACCGGAATCTCAAATTATTGCTAGGTTTCAATTTTCGTAATTTTTAGAATTAATAAGTGAGCGTGGCAAAAGAAAATGTGTTTTGTCAGTTTCAATCAAATCTGATCGACTAGAAAATGGCCATTTTTCAAACGGTCTCAGATTTCGACGAAATTAGTCTTATTAGAGCCGTATCGTCAAAACATAGCTAGAAATAATTTTTCTGGAATTTTAGAGGTCGTACGTGGCCCCATTGTAATAATCCGGAAATCCGAGGCAATTTAAAATTTTTATTTTGGCAATTTTAATGAATTTTGAATATATTAAAATGGATTATTTTAAATAATAATGACGAGAAATTCATTTTGAATAGAATTATAATGTATATATTTATATAGATCGTTGTTAGAATATAAATAATTATTTATAATTATAAAAGGAATTGAAAATGGCGCGGTAGTTCGAAAATTCGATTTCAAATTTCAAGTGAATGTACAGGATTCAAAATAAACTGGATTTTAGCGAAACCAAAAATATTAGAATCTATTTGAGAATATCTTTCCAACGAATCAGAAAAATTGAAATTTCATAGCGGGAATAAAAAGTTATGCCCAGTTGAAAATTCAGAATAGTCGCTATGGAATTCTGGCCCTTAAAAATGGGAATTTTGCAAACGACCTCGGTTTTCGACGAAACCACTTTTTTTGGATCCGGGATGTCAAATTATTGCTAGATTCCAAAATTCGTAATTTTTCGAATCAATATGTGAGCGTGGCAAAGGAAAACGCGTTCGACCAGTTTTAGTTGATTTTAATCGACTGGAAAATGGCCATTTTTCCAATGGTCTCGGAATTTGACGAAATTAGTTTTGTTAGGACCGTATCGTCAATACGAAGTTAGAAAATATTTTTTGGGAATTTTTAGAGTTCTATGTGGCCCCGGTAAATTGAAATTTGCGTTCAAATTCAATATATAGATTTATATTTTGATTTTGATGGAAACTGGTCGAAACAGTCGAACCAGCTTACGATACATATCCCATTGTGTTTGGAATGGGGGTAATTAGCTATGGATGACAATCGGTGGGTTTGATTTCGAGTTCGAAATAAAAGGTAAGTTTTTGGAGCTGAAATTAAATAAATTAAAATAATTATATATAAACCCTTTTAGTTAACCCCCCATCCTATCTTCTCTCTCCCCATGGAAATCAATTATAAAAAAAATGGAAGAAGCAGCGATCGTCGCCCCTCCACGATGGACCCTCGCGTGCCACCGCCGTGCGCGCAAATCCCCCAACCTCCGACCTCCTCCTCTCGCCTCTCCTCCCCTTTCTTCTCCAATTCGCCCCTCTCAGACCCCCTAAAGCCGACGCAGACCACTAGCACCCAAAACCGCCCAGTCCGACGCCCTAGCTCCACCGCCGGTGAACCGTGCCTCCCCCTAGCTCCAGCACCCCCAACGATCTGAAATCCCCCTCATTCGCTGTAAGTTTTTTTTTAATTTACTTATTTACATTTTAACTTATTTTAAATGTTTAGTTTAGTTTAACCACTTTAAAGATCTGATGTTTATGAATAAAAACATATGTTGTTTTGCAAAGATATGATTTTTAGTGATAGAAAGGTTCGAATTTTATAAATAAAAAGACTAGATTTTTGGAAAGTAAAAGATATGATTGTTAATTTACAAAAGATTTGATCTTTAGTTGGAGAAAAATATGATCTTTATTTGGAAAAAGACTTGGTCTTTATTGGAGAAAAATACGATCTTTATGGTAAGAAGATATGATTTTTGAAAGCAATATAAAAATATAATTTTTATTTATGTAGAGTAATAAAAATATAATTTTTATTTAAGTAGTGAAGTAAAAATATGATTTTTTACTTCGATAGGAATAGGATTTTTATATGTGAAGTGAATTAAAATTGTGATTTTTATTTTGAAAGCAATATAAAAATATACTTTTTGTTATGTAAAAATATAATTTTTATCGTATGAATAACAAAAAAAAGATTAGATTTTTATAAATATAAAGTTAAGATTTTTATAAATATATAAAGATGAGATCTTTTTACAGGAGGCGATAACATAATAATGTGATTTTTATCTCTATAGCGTTGAAATAAAAATGTGATTTTTAATGTGAACAGCGTGAAAAAAAGATTGTGTTGGAATGTCGGGCAAATCCAGGCCATTCAAAAATGAAACGGCGGAGTGGAACCCCAAGGTGAGAACTCCTCACTTTTATTTTAGTCTCTAGTTGAAATATATACTAGGATGCAGACGGTGCTTAGCAGCACCTGACACCCGTCGTCCACAGACCATGGACAACTTGTTTGTTAGATTTCATTTGGATTGATTTGTTTGTGTGAAAATTGATTGTGAGGTGGAATGAATTCATGTGTTGAATTAAAATAAAATTCATGTGTTGAATAGAATAAAATTCATGTGTTGAATTAAAATATAAATTCATGTGTTGAATAGAATAAAATTCATGTGTTGAATTAAAATATATATTCATGTGTTGAATTAAAATAAAATTCATGTGTTGAATAGAATAAAATTCATGTGTTGAATTAAAATATATATATTCATGTGTTGAATAGAATAAAATTCATGTGTTGAAATAATATATATATATTCATGTGTTGAAATAAAATAAATATTCATTTACAAATCGAACGATTTGTTTATGTACACCGATTTGACTAATATTGATTGGGACGATAAATTTTACACATCGCCCAAGTGCACAAATAAATTATGTGTTTGATTGTTTGAAACCCCACATGGGTGTTGGGATGAAATTGGACATACACTAATCCCAATAATTAGTTGTATGTCGATCGATTGATTGACAGGCTGTTATAAGCGTTGAATATTTATATTTGATGCTTATATAGTGTAGAATGCACTCTGGATGATGGTTGATTATTTATCGTTGCAATTATATACATGTGTTGTATGGAATCCATATAAGTAATATTATATGGTAATTGAGTGGGTCTCATTCCAATTTAGAAAATAGATTATATTCATGTGTTGAATAAACAAAATAGTCACGTGTTGACAATACTCATGTGTTGAGAATATTCATGTGTTGAAACCATTCATGTGTTGAATAGAATATATATTCATGTGTTGAATAGAATAAAATTCATGTGTTGAATAAAAGAAAATTCATGTGTCGAAAAAAATATTCATTTGTTGAATAAAATAATGAAGTTACTGAAATATATAAAGCCGTGTGGATTAGATTGACCCCATTTTGACATAAACGATATTTATATCGATTTTATTCATTTTTATAATGAACGTAGAAAAGGAAGTGATTTCAAAATATAACGTTTTGAAAATATTATCATTTATAGATTAATGATATGGAATATTCAATTTTGATTAGAAATTGAATATGAAGTTAAAATCGTTTTGAAAACGAATTTAAAACGATTTATAAAATACGTTTTAAAAGGAAATCGACGAAGTATATATTATATGTATAATATACTGGCCTGAATAGAACGCGTCGCGCTGCGGTAGTTCGCGAATTTTGACCATTGAGTTCTAACGGATATTACGGGAGATCCGACCGTCGAATTCTCCTAAAACCGGAACCGTTGGTTTCATATCGAAAAGAGCTTTCTAACAATATTAGAGATTTGAAATCTAACGGTTGGATTTGGAATTATGTCAAAATCAAATTTGGAAAAGGTCGCTGTAAGTGCAGTTCGATGGCCGTTGATGGAAATCGACTGTACGGGCCTTGATAAAATTATTAAAAATAGTAATAATTTGTGTAAAATCATAAGAAATGATTTGTGAAGAATTGGGATGAAAAATTACATATTTGAAAAGAAAAAAATAGATTTCTATCGAAATGAATTAGTTTTGAACTAGAATTATAATCCCATTTATTTTTAAAATAAATAAAGTGGATTTGAAATGGTTTTGAAAATAACCAGAATTTCCAATATATAAAGTGGAAATGGATTTGAATCGAAATTGTCTTTGGAATATTTCGATGTTGGATTTCGTGATTATACAGATATTGTTATGGAAATTTGAAAGATATATTTATATCGTTATTTCCAATACGATATTTGTTGGTCGTAGAATTTGATATTGAATATAAGCCGATATGTTTTCTATTCAGAGCCTTGTATTTAATATCAAATGGGATTTTGGTTTGTCTTGAATGTTGTCTTCATTAACACTGTTCTTAAACCAAGTTGAGAAAAAGATTAAATCTTTTTATTTAGATTTAATGAAGTGTACCAATTAAATGGTATTTAATTGGAATTGAATTTGAATGTGATTTTGGGTTTATAGTGAACCGTGTTTTAAATGACATTGGTTCTTTAACCCAGTTAAAGACAGGATATGATTTCCCAAGCTAAATAATCATTGATAGTGATTATTGGGAAGATTAAAACCAAGTGGAGTTTTAATGAATCTTTAATTAGATTGAAATAATCGAGAATGGAGTATCACCAGTTTTTCTCCAGGCAATAGTTAAATCTTTAATTAGATTTGAACGTGAAATGGTAATTGAATTTACCGATAACACTGTGGTGTTAGATGCGAAGTATTACCAGTTTTACTTCATGGGATGAATAGGTGGGGATTGGGAAATAAAATAGATGATTACTTCGGTGTGGTTCGCTAATCCCGACGAGTTTTGAATTGATATTCAAAGAAGATTAAAGAATAAATTTAAAGAATTTATCTTTGATAAAATTAATGGGAACCTTTCCCTAAGTATAAGAATATTTGAATAAAAGAATATTCTGAATTGGAACGAGGTGTATGTTGTGTTTGTGTAACAGTTGTTTATTATATACGCGAGTTATTCAGAAAGACCGGGTTTATCCCATTTTGAATAACTGATTCGACGTGGTGTCGAGGATGAAGACGGTGGTCGAAGACCGGAGGTCTTCACATCATTTGGGTGATTACTGATAATCTTGATTGGGTTGTACACCCAAGAGGAGGGAACCAGTTGGTGATCGTCCAAACGTACTTGGAGATCGATGGATATGCAAGGTACAAGGTGCCTCCGGTTTCATTCAGACCCAAAACGAACTTGTAAATGGACTGTGTGTCTGACATTGTATTTTATTCTGTGTGATTGATTTCTATTAAATATATATATCTTTTTGGCGGTGGAGAATTTATTCTCTTGTTTAACGCCCTTCTCTGAGACGTACGAGCTCAGGGGTTATATATTGATGGATATAAATCGCATGGAGTGAATTGCCTGTGTGGCATGCCTAAGTGGCAATTGATCAAGGATTCTATTGAAAAGCAAAGTCTTGTGGTTGATGATCAAAGCACCGCCCGTGTGGCATAGCTTTGTGTAACGTTGATTCGCGAGCCTCACACCCCGGTTGTGAACCAGAAACGGGAGAGGACATCAGGGAGGACATGCGTTTCTTTCTAGCTAGGGTGGTGTCAGTGACCTACCAGCCCTGACATTTATATTATTTTCACCTGTGTGGTTGTTGCTGTTGCGAGGCGCCTCAGATATATCGGTGACTATGTGGAGCCGATGGAGTCATTGGACTCATTGACACCCCAAAGGGTGGGGAAACGTAGTGTTCAGGCATAATAATCCACATCGGTGGACCAACCCTGACGATCCAAGGCTTTCCTGCGCGCTTGCCTGAGGGGCGGGCTAGAGCGTCTCGAATTCGGTAGAGGACGATCCCTTGCCTCGGTTCACAGATGGAAATCCAACTTCCAATACGCGACTTTGCGGTTTTAGTTGTAAACCTATATATGGCGACATAGTGGTATGGGGCACTTACGCCGTCTATGATTGATACTTATGATTGAAATTGTTTTGACACTATACACTTATAGTAATAATAAAACATGAAATTTAGCGTATCAAGCATTCTTTGGCTATTATAAGGTAAAAACCCTATCCTCCGGCTTGCGTTGCATTGTGTGATGGGACCTGGGTCTCATAATAGCTTCATTTTTCTTTATTTAGCATTGCGCTGTTTGTTTTATGCACTGGTATTCTTGGGAGAAAACCCGTTCCGTGTTATACGGCGTGGTCCCTTGATTTACCGAACTTTAAAATAAAGATTAATAACTGTTTTAGTTCTCACACCAGTCACATGACTGACCTGGAGTTTATTGTTTTAACCTAAACTTTGGAAGCCCTTATTTTGACACGGGCAGCTAGTAGTTTTGGTTTTGTAGATTTGTATTCACAAGAACCTGGTTTACAGTTGGAACGATACTCGGAAAGCTCTGTATCCGCGTATTACTTTCAGTTGTGTGTTGTATTATTTTCCGCTGCTATATAAGATATTTTAATCTCTGATATTTATCGAATGTATAATATTTATTTATACTCTGTACATTCTTATATTCTAATGATATTGTTGTAATAAGCAATGTAATGTTCTTCTGTTTGCATTCCAATGTGTCGTGTTCTCAAAACAATCAGGCGTTTCGAGCGGTCTTGGTCGGTTTAGCGATCGATTCAGATCAAGCGAAATTCGTTTTCATTACATTTGGTATCAGAGCTTTGGTTTACAGAGCTCGGAGAACAAGACACGTTAGAACCAAACGAAAGAATTCATCAGAAATTGGATTAGTAATATCCAATGAGAATGACTCGTTAGAGATAGGATCAGTAGTATCCTAGGACGAGTGTGAAGAGTGATGTTTTTAAAATAAAAGTGAAAACAAGTTTTGTTTTGAAAATTTAATTCAATCATTCGTATTTGAGTATTTATTTGTATTGATTTGGACAATCCAGTATACAAAGATTTTGCGTATACGTCTGATCCACGGGTATTCGAAGTTTTAATATATTGGATAGATATAGAATCACACTGTAGTCGCCCGAAGAAGATACTAATGATTGAGATCTCATCATCAGTGTTTATGTTCGAGTTTCGAAAGTGAGATATTTATATATTTCCAATTGACTGGTGTGAGAACCAAAATTAGATAGGTCTTATTGTTGTGATTTGGCATCAAAAATCTGATTTTTGGACCATGTATCAAAATTATGAGTTTGAAACGTTAATCAACTAATGGATTGTTGATTATGTTGTTTAATTATTGGTTGATTAATTAAAATTTGGACCATTTAGCCAAATTGTAGCAAATAGTGAGTTGTTTTGAAATTTTTTCGCATTTTCATGCAAATACATGTACTTACATTGAACAGGTCATGGCAAGGAGGCTAGAGAAGAGGAATAAAATTGTTTGCCCGACAAATAGGTACATGTTTATTGTATTTCTTGGGTTTTGATGATTTTATGAGCCGATTAACTAGCGGCTTGGTTGTTTCTTTTTCTTTTTGGATTGGTGAGGGCCATGGGAGGCTATTTGAAATATCCCGAAGCTCCCGGTGCAGGGGAGGTTATGGCGAAATTTTTCGAAAATTTAGGGTGTTAGCCAAATTTTTGAAAAATTTGAAAAGTTCTTAGAAACTGAAAAGTTGAAGAACTTAAGCCATAATGGAAATAATGAAAGTTGTGTTGATTTATAAAACAACTTTCGGCTTCATTGCTTTTCGGGGACGAAAAGTTTTAAGTGGGGGAGATTGTAATAACCCTGAACTCCGAGCCAATTTAAAAATTTTATTTTGGCAATTTTAATGAATTTTGAATATTTAAAATGAATTATTTTAAATAATAACGACGAGAAATTCATTTTGAATCGAATAAGAACGTATATATTTATATAGATCGTCGTTAGAATATAAATAATTATTTATAATTATAAAAGGAATTGAAAATGGCGCAGTAGTTCGAAAATTCGATTTCAAATTTCAAGTGAATGAACAGGATTCAAAATAAACCGAATTTTAGCGAAACCAAAAATATTAGAATCTATTTGAGAATATCTTTCCAAGAATCAGAAAAATTGAAATTTCATAGCGGGAATAAAAAGTTATGCCCAGTTGAAAATTCAGAATAGTCGCTATGGAATTCTAGCCCTTAAAAATGGGAATTTTGCAAACGACCCCGGTTTTCGACGAAACCACTTTTTTTGGATCCGGGATGTCAAATTATTGCTAGATTCCAAAATTCGTAATTGTTCGAATCAATATGTGAGCGTGGCAAAGGAAAACGTGTTCGACCAGTTTCAGTTGATTTTAATCGACTAGAAAATGGCCATTTTTCAAACAGTCTCGGAATTTGATGATATTTGTTTTGTTAGGACCGTATCGTCAATACGAAGTTAGAAAATATTTTTCGGGAATTTTTAGAGTTCGTATGTGGCCCCGGTAAATTGAAATTTGCGTTCAAATACAATATATAGATTTAAATTTTGATTTTGACGGAAACTGGTCGAAACAGTCGAATCGGCTTATGATACATATCCCATTGTGTTCGGAATGGGGGTAATTAGCTAGGGACAACAGTTGGTGGGTTTGATTTCGAGTTCGAAATAAAAGGTAACTTTTTGGAGCTGAAATTAAATAAATTAAAATAATTATATATAAACCCTTTTAGTCAACCCCCCTCATCCTATCTTCTCTCTCCCCGTGGAAATCAGTTATAAAAAAAATGGAAGAAGCGACGATCGTCGCCCCTCCACGATGGACCATCGCGTGCCGCCTCCGTGCGCGCAACCCCCCCAACCTCTGACCTCCTCCTCTTGCTTTTCCTCTCATTTCTTTTCCAATTCGCCCCTCTCAAACCCCCTAAAGCCGACGCAGACCAATAGCACCCAAAACCTCCCAGTCCGACGCCCTAGCTCCACCGCCGATGAACCGCGCCTCCCCCTAGCTCCAGCACCCCCCGACGATCGGAAATCCCCCCCATTCGCTGTAAGTTTTATTTATTTATTTACATTTTAACTTATTTTAAATGTTTAGTTTAGTTTAACCACTTTAAAGATCTGATGTTTATGAATAAAAACATACGTTGTTTTGCAAAGATATGATTTTTAGTGATAGAAAGGTTCGATTTTTCTAAATAAAAAGATTAGATTTTTGGAAAGTAAAAGATATGATTGTTAATTTATAAAAGATTTGATCTTTAGTTAGAGAAAAATATGATCTTTATTTGGAGAAAGACTTGGTCTTTAGTTGGAGAAAAATATGATCTTTATGGTAAGAAGATATGATTTTTGAAAGCAATATAAAAATATAATTTTTATTTATGTAGAGTAATAAAAATATAATTTTTATTTAAGTAGTGAAGTAAAAATATGATTTTTACTTCGATAAGAATAGGATTTTTATATGTGAAGTGAATTAAAATTGTGATTTTTATTTTGAAAGCAATGTAAAAATATACTTTTTTTTATGTAAAAATATAATTTGTATCGTATGAATAACAACAAAAAGATTAGATTTTTATAAATATAAAGTTAAGATTTTTATAAATATATAAAGATGAGATCTTTATACAGGAGGCGATAACATAATAATGTGATTTTTATCTCTATAGCATTGAAATAAAAATGTGATTTTTAATGTGAACAGCGTGAAAAAGAGATTGTGTTGGAATGTCGGGCAAGTCCAAGCCATTCAGAAATGAAACGGCGGAGTGGAACCTCAAGGTGAGAACTCCTCACTTTTATTTCAGTTTCTAGTTGAAATATATACTAGGATGCAGACGGTGCTTAGCAGCACCTGACACCCGTCGTCTACAGACCATGGACGACTTGTTTATTTGATTTCGTTTGGATTGATTTGTTTGTGTGAAAATTGATTGTGAGATGGAATAAATAGAATAAAATTCATGTGTTGAATTAAAATAAAATTCATGTGTTGAAAAGAATAAAATTCATGTGCTGAATTAAAATATAAATTCATGTGTTGAATGGAATAAAATTCTTGTGTTGAATTAAAATATTTATTCATGTGTTGAATTAAAATAAAATTCATGTGTTGAAGAGAATAAAATTCATGTGTTGAAATAAAATATATATTCATGTGTTGAATTGAATAAAATTCATGTGTTGAAATAAAATATATATTCATGTGTTGAAATAAAATAAATATTCATTTACAAATCGAACGATTTGTTTTTGTACACCGATTTGACTGATATTGATTAGGACGATAAATTTTACACATCGCCCAACTGCACAAATAAAATCTGTGTTTGATTGTTTGAAACCCCACACGGGTGTTGTAACACCCCGTAATTCTGTAACATTAAGTTTATCAAATTAAAGTATAATTAAATTTTTAAGTAAGAATTAAGGGAAACGGGTTACGCCATTACGTTCGTCTCGAAATTCTACTTGGAAACGAGTTTGAGTTTTTGGGAAACGGAGTCCGTATGAGGGAGATATGACCCTCCGAAGTTTCAGGAATTTTCCGAACAGAAGAACAACTCGAAATTCGAATTCAAAACCCAGAACAGGCTGGGCGGGAAATTTCCCGCCCAGGACCAGGTCGACCTGGGGGTCGACCATAGTGTCAACCTCCTAGGGACCAGGTCGACCATAGTGTCGACCTGGGGGTCGACCTGGTACTGAAGCCCAGTTTTGAACCTGGGTTCATTCTGATGTATCCGGTCTTGTTTTCTGTCTAGATTCGTCCACCAAATCCTATATAAACAGCCTCCTAGCCTCATTCTCTTTACACCATTTCATTCTCTCCTTATGCTGCCTATGGAATAATTAAAATAAATAAATTAAAATAAAACATGAAGACTATTCTTGAAGACTACGGCCAGGAATTTCAAATTGGAGATTCAAATCAAGTTAGGGCTTCAAGAAGGGAAGGAAAGGCTAATTCAACGGCTTCGAGCAACATCGCGCGAATCGTAGCAAATCACCTCAACGTTATCTTATTATCCTTTTCTAAAACCGATCAATGTAAGTCAGTTACTTTCTAGATTTGAACGTCTAGATCTATTTGTGGCATGTAATTAAATGGATATAAGAATATGCCTGATCCTCTCATTTGAATCTGTGCTAGTATATGCCTTTGGATCTAATTAAAGAACTATTGTGATTAATTACCGATGAGACTGTGCCTATGCCTATTACGTTGAAACTATTGTTAATGGCCTACGACTATGACTGTGAACATAAGACTATGCCTATGCCTATGACTATGAACATAAGACTATGCCTACGACTGTGAACATAAGACTATTGCCTATGACTATGACAAGGACAATTATGGCTAATCACCTATGACTCATGACTATGAGATTATTGCCTATGATTATGGACATAAGACTATTGTCTATGACCATAACTTTGAAATTGTTACATTTAATTGCCTATGACTATTCAGGGTAATTGCCTAGGGCTATTTTGGTTGATTATCCATGACTATTGTGTTTAATTGCCCATGATTCATAACTACGAAACCATGACTATGACTATTGTGGTTAATTGCCTAGGACTATTGTGGTTAATTGCCTATGACTAGTATGGTTAGTTGCTTATGCCTATAACATTATAGTTACAAATCGTGTTGTACACCGAACTGGCATCATGTTGGACCAAATCACCTATGCATATTCCCTAAATTATGTTGATCTTATATTTATGATGTAGCTTGTCTAGTTTATCCCTATTCACTATTATGTACATCAAACCTATTGGAACCATTATCTTTGTATTTGGTTCACTTTCGCATGCCTATTCTTTTATGTCAAATTCTCGTGCTTATCCCCTGTTCCTTTTGCTAGTTTCATTTCGTAAGTACTTAGTAACTTGTGAAATCATGTTATACGTACGACTACGGCGGGGGAAATTTGGGAGTAGCTTAATTTATATAATTTGGCATAATAAACATGTTGATATAAATCTGAATTGGCTATAATAGTAAATATTACATGCATATTAGACTTGGGCGTATAATGGTAAATTTGTTAATTGGCCGCAAAGTATGTAATTGGCATGTAAACCAAGTTTTGGGCATAAACTGTAAACTAGAGTATCAAATCTAGTTTTGACATGAACTGTAAATGAGAATACTAGATCTAAATTGGCATAAAACTGCAAGTTGGGTTAAATGATAGGTAAATCAAGATTTGGGCCTAGAATATAGGTATGTTAGTGGGCATGACAAATAAATATGATATATGCCAAATTTGTTTAAAAGAGTTGTTAGCAATTTACATATAAACAAAAAGGATAAATATGTAAATCTAGGAAAGACGAATATGCCTAACTTGAGGTTAGATTGAGTTAAGGTATAAGACTGCCCGGAACCGCCCGGCAAATCCAGCAACCGTAACAATACCTATCTAATGTGGGTGGTTAGAGCATTGAGCCCAAAAAGGACCCGAGGTTAGACTGAGTTGCAGTGTAAATCTGCCCGGAACCGACTGGCACATCCAGTGACCGCAACAATATCTGTCTAATGTGAGTGATTGGTGCTTTACAGAATAATTTAAAGCTAAGAAACAGTTAAGCTAGAATGGGAGGGTTATGTCCATAGGAACACTTAACCAACTTAACATGTTAACAAGACAAGACTTGTAGGGATTAAATAACCGTTATAACATGTTGACTAGACAAGTGGGTGAGGTTAAGAAAAGATTTAACCGTTATAACATGTTAACTAGACTGGAAGGTGGGGTTAAGTAAAATACATTTAGCCAATTTAACATGTTAACTAGAAGGTGGAGTTAAGTAAACTTAGAACACTTAGCCACCACTGTGTGACAAATGAACAAGGTTAAGTTAAAACAAGAAGGGGCAATACTTAACAATTAGAACATGTGAATTAAACGGATGTTAGGGTTAAGTTAACTAAGGGAACACTTAACCAATACAAGATGAAGGGGTGGGGTTAAGTAATAAGAAATACTTAACCAATATAACTTGATTTGTGGTAAGGTTAAGTCAACATGAACTACTAATAACACTTAACCAATTTAACATGACAAATGAATGGGTTAAGTTAACTTGAATGGACTAATGACACTTAACCAATCCAACTTGACGAGAAAAAGAGAACTAAGTAGTAAACCTTAGTTAAGAAGACCAAGTTGTAAACCTTAGTTAAGAAGACCAAGTTGTAAACCTTAGTTAAGAAAACGACGGTTCAGGAAACTAAGTAGTAAACCTTAGTTAAGGGAACTAAGTAGTAAACCTTAGTAGAATACGAGAGGGAGCGAATGTCCATCTGATCTTAAAGAAGGCTCCAACAAACTGGGTTACGAAGCACGCGGCTTCGAGGGGACGTGAGGGTACTCTTGGTAACCCTCTGTGAGTCTGCAGATGATCCGCCTGGGCTCACAGAGGTTAAGGTCTGCGTTAGAAGAACCAAGGGTATGCCTTGGTTGCAATATAGGGCAACCTAAAGACTAGGATGGACCAGCGTGATTCGGCAAGACCAGTAGCCCTGTGATAGCAACTCGTCGTCTACCTACCATCTTGAGTCAGTCGAGATACGTACAGCGGAAAGGCGGAGAACTCCAAAAGACCATATACTTGATATCTAGTTATGGGTGCGGATGGCCATAGGTTAGTGGGGCATAAAGGGCCTGCGTATAGTTCTCATTTTTCAAGGTGTGCCTTTCATTAGTTGAGGGAGGGGTCAGGTGGGACCCTAACCAATGGAAAAACAGACCTTAGCATCTGCAGCGGCAGATATCTGAAGGCTCCCGACCGAGTTCCGTGTTTCTTGATTAGCCCTGCCACAAGACTCGGGTCGCACAAACGGAGGACATGTGCATCTAGACAGCGATAACGATCCACGACACATACGTGGGGAAAGTCTAGGAACATATACCACTCTGGGTAGCGTGTCCTAGATTAGGGGCGTCGTTCGGCAGGTAGCATAATCCCTAGTTGGACCTAGGTCGCGTAAACCCTAAAATCCAAGAAACGTTCAATAGGTAGCATAAAACCCTAGTAGCCCTAGGTAACGAAAACCCTGGTTGGATCTAGAATGCGCTCGATAGAAAACCCTAGGTAACGAAAACCCTGGTTGGATCTAGAATGCGCTCGATAGAAAACCCTAGGTTAGACCTAGGTAATAAATAATAGATGTACACTTGAAATAACCATGATTGCGGGGATTGGGATCACGTATCTGTTCTTATCAGTTTATACAGATTACTAGTTAGGTGGTGCAGGGATATAGAAATTAGAATAACAAGGTAGTGGCGAAGCAGAGAAAGTATAGAAGTGCATCCATTTTATCTTACCTTATCATATCTTGTGCTAACCTTATAATTCCCGTCATCATGGTGTAGTCTTGTATTCAGTTAATTTATGCCATGTTGCTTTTACCTGTTCACGTGCTGAAAGTTATCGAACTTACCAGACTTTTTGTCTGATTCTGTTTTCTTTTGCTTTCTTGTCTTCCGTTTCCCCCCTCTCAAGGTTCGCAGGGAGGGAATATTTCTACTTAGCTCAGTTTTCTTTCCAAGCTGAAGATTAGTCGAAGTTTTGCTTGGATTCTCTTTTCCATTGCTATGGCTGGCTCACGCTACATTGGGGAATATAAATGTAATTTTATGCTTCTTTATTTTGTAAGACAGATATTCTAGTATTGGAAAATAATTGTTGTACAAACTATTTGATCAATAAAGTAAAGTTCTAATTTCCGCTGTTTTAATTTTGTCTGCCTTGTAATTTATCTGTATCTTTACCTATAACTCTCCACCGAAGTTAAGGCATTCCCTTTATGAGTAACCTGAACGGATGTGGGGTGTTACACGTGGTATCAAAGCTGAAGGTTACTGGATCAGATAAAAGATTTGAAAAAAAAAATATTTTTAAAAACGGTTTTTAAAGAAACATTTTTCAAAAGAAAAGTTTTGTTTTAAAGGCATATTCCCTAAAAGCCATACGCACTATCTTCTGATCATGTGTTTGAATCCTTGTCCCCTTCTTTCTTGAGTCTTCGAGGCTCCTGGCTTTCTGGGAGGTAACCTCATTGCGGCACGGTTCCGTAGGCTTGATAAGACTATGATACCTATCGAAGGGCAAAGTTGTGCCCGACTCCCATCCATAGCCATAGTAGTTTCACCTGTAGCTAGTCTTCTTTCAAGCTTTGAAGGGTTTTTCGTGCGATGGAGGCAGCTTTTGAGAAACTTGTTAATATGATTACATAGGGATGGTAAAGATGATGATGAGGGAGTTTGGCTAGGGAGCTCAACGTAAGGATGAGAAATTCATGGATATAAACTCGACTCACGAAGAAAGAAGGAATTATAAAACCTAAGATGAGAGGAAGTATCTTTTCCATGGTATAATGGGACATATAATTAAGGGCAAGGACGAGGGACAGGATTTTCAGAAGGGAGAGTGCATGCTTCCACCACCAGAATACCTGAGAGAGAGATAGTAAAAGTCTCTATTGGAAAAGTTCAGCTTTTCGTTTTGGTCAACCAGTTAGTACTCTTTTGATCTTAACGCTTCGCATTTGTTCATATCTACTTCCATAGTTGAGTCTCTGCACCTTAGTACTTGTATAGTAGAAGATCCCATTAGTGTCTCAAATCCAATTGGTGGTTCGGCCCGGTTACCTTTGGTTTGTAAGGATTTGAGAATAACTATATTAAATGTTGAGTTTAAGTGTAATGCTTATGTTTTTGGTTCCATGGGCTATGAGTTGATTCTAGCCATGGGTTGGTTGGCTAGTAATTCGGAAAAGAGGGTAGTTAGACTTTTGACTTGCCTTGGAAATACCCTCGAGATTCTGTGTAAAGAATCAATTAGGCTTAGCTAGCTAGAATCGCTTAATGCATTTATCGATGATTTGCAATCCGTTAGGGTAGTCCATGAGTACGCAGATGTTTTTGATTAGGTTAGGAGTTTACCCCTAAAACGCGAGATAGACTTCCGCATGTATCCAGTGACAATGAAAAGCCAGCTATCCGATCAACGACAGTTTTGGAAATGAAGGTCAAGAAGCTTCGCAATCGTGAAGATTAATTAGATAAGGTACAGAATAGTGAAGCTCAAGAAGATGCGACTTAGGAGACTGAAGACTAGATACACGCATCATACCCTTTTTCTTAAGGGTACATCCTTGATCTCTTTTTCTAGGAATTTTATGCATACTTTCTAGCTTTTAAGGTATATCCTCTAGGGCGTATCATCGATCCTTAAGTAGGAGCTAATGGATGTAAACATGTATTTGAAACATGTTATGATTGATTGTTGCAAATGGTTGCTCGTGGATGCATATACACTCTATAGGCGTTAGAACGACTCAGTCACATTCATATTGAATTTGCATATATGTATTGGCTTAATGGATTTAACTTGATATGTTATCATATGGATGTTGCATATGGGTGAATGGCTATGCACACATGTAGTATTTACATAACTAGGGATGCTTGCATACATGATTGGATGCATGGCACTGACATAATTCGCATTAAGGAGGTCAACTGAATCAGTAGATCGCCTGATTTTGCATTAGATAAAGACATATACACACACTATACATATGAACATGAAAGCATTAGAAATATTTTTAAGGACAATGAATGCCTGTAATTGAATGGTTGAGTAGATGGGTGATTGGATGGTAGGATACATTCTTCCTAACTTGAAGATTTCGGGGGTGAAATCCTTTTAAGAGGGGGAGAATGTAACACCCCGTAATTCTGTAACATTAAGTTTCACAAATTAAAGTATAATTAAATTTTAAAGTAAGAATTAAGGGAAACGGGTTGCGCCATTATGTTCGTCTTGAAATTCTGCTTAGAAACGAGTCCGAGTTTTCGAGAAACGGAGTCCGTATGAGGGAGATATGACCCTCCGAAGTTTCAGGAATTTTCAGAACAGAAAAACAGCTCGAAATTCGAATTCAAAACCCAGAACAGGCTGGGCGGGAAATTTCCCGCCCAGGACCAGGTCGACCTGGGGGTCGACCATAGTGTCGACCTCCCAGGGACCAGGTCGACCATAGTGTCGACCTGGGGGTCGACCTCGTACTGAAGCCCAGTTTTGAGCCTGGGTTCATTTTGATGTATCCGGTCTCGTTTTCTGTCTAGATTCGTCCGCCTAGTCCTATATAAACAACCTCCTAGCCTCATTCTCTTTACACCATTTCATTCTCTCCTTATGCTGCCTCTGGAATAATTAAAATAAATAAATTAAAATAAAACATGAAGACTATTCTTGAAGACTACGGCCAGGAATTTCAAATTGGAGATTCAAATCAAGTTAGGGCTTCAAGAAGGGAAGGAAAGGCTAAGTCAACGGCTTCGAGCAACGTCGCGCGAATCATAGCAAATCACCTCAACGTTATCTTATTATCCTTTTCTAAAACCGATCAATGTAAGTCAGTTACTTTTTAGATTTGAATGTCTAGAACTATTTGTGGCATGTAATTAAATAGATATAAGAATATGCCTGATCCTCTCATTTGAATCTGTGCTTGTACACTACAACAAAAACACCATATTACAACTTAATTTTACAACTGTGCGAAAAACACAATTGTAATAAATGTTTTTTTACAACTGTACAAAACCCACTGTTGTAATAAATGTTTTTTACAACTGCGAAAAAATCACTGTTGTAATAAACATATATATCACAACTTTTCTTTTTTGTCTGTTGTAATAACTAATATATACTAGTTAATTTCTGATAATTAATAGTTAAATTAGAAAGTTGTTTAAACTTATTTTTAGTAACTCTTTTTTCTATTTCTTGTATTAGAGACATATTAGATATTGATAACAACTTATATTTAATAATTAGTAATATTAACATTAAAAATAATTCATATTCAATAATAAATTTACAAATTAATACTAATTACTATTAGATTAGATAAAAACCGCTTAATTGATGATTAATAAATAAATAAATCATTTGTGATATGTACATGATGAATATGGGAAATTGTGCATGATTAAAATGGTGAATAAACACACACATTTGTTTGTATATTGTGTATGTGACATGGAAAATTTGTTTTAGTGTTATGATTTGGGGCTTAAGTGTTATAAGGGTTAACAGCAAATCTAAGGGCAAAATGGGTATTGGCAATGGTGAAACCCTAGTCCTATGAATCAAAGTAAATAAAAGAAAATAGGCCGTCGGTTTCCATTTCATTCTCTCGTTCTAAAAAAAAGGAAACTTTAAAAAAATGGCGAAAGCCCTAGAAACAAAATTGGGGAAAATCAGCAATTGATCATCTCGCACCAAAGCGATGGTGGATACGTGAAGGAGACAGGTTCTAGTGGTGATGCAGCAATGGATCTAAGGGATTCAAAGGCCAAGATCGAGATTTAGAAGTATGAAATCGTGAAAAAAATCGTCGGTGAGTGTATTTTCTCTTTTTCGGCAATAGGTCCTTTTTATAGGCAGCAATTTTCACCTGTTCCTTTCACTGCACGATTATCCTGAGTAAACATATATTGGTTATGTGATCTATGTGTTGCTTTTGGATTATTTCTTTGGATGAATGCTATTTTGGTTTGGATAACATGTTTATTGATCTGCATAATAATACTGCTATGGCACAGGGTTTACATGTCCCATAATAACCCTGATTAGAACGTACCCCACTTACGAATCTGATGAATATTAGTGAAGTAAATATTCAATAAAAACGATACCATAAGTACATCAAGATTTCCAAAATGGGGCTACTGTGGATTATGTCATGAAATCCCATATTTAGCTGAACATTATGATAGGCCGGATTAAATTAAAAGGATTGGTTACTGTTGTGTTATAATTTTGATTTGCATGCTTATTAGTGAGATATAATCTGGTATATGTTTGAATTATATTTTTAATCATGGTTTATGGGATCCATTGAATAATGTGCAAATATTGGTGATGTGTGTTCATATTGGATGCCTGGTTTTGGTGGCTCATATGGGGTATACTTATGTCAACTAATGTTAATACACATGGGATTCTGGAATCAAATACGTATGAATATATGCAGGAAAGTGCATATACATATATACATTAGAAAGACCAGATGTAGACCGAACGAAAACCTATATGTATATATGCATGATAATGTATACTTTAGAAATGATCTGCAAGATGACTTTGTAACCAAGTGGACATATATATGTGCATTGAAATGTATATATATGTATGACAGAATATCACATATAAGAAATAGGTTGACTGATCATTAGAAACTAATATAAGTTATTTGACAGTATTCATGTTACGGCTGGTGAAATGGTGACCTATTGATTTGGTACATATAGATACATGGGAAGAGTACCTATAAATTGATATGAAACCAATATAAATATAGGATAAACTGAAAATGATTGGTCGTCAATGTATGTTTGGCTTTGGATGCTAGGCTTCAACATGAATGTTTTGTTATGCAGCTTGGACTGACTTCAGATTTAAGTACGAAGTTGTTTAAATGATATGATATATAAAATGACTCGGATACATTCATAATATGATGATATGAAGTAAACATTATTGGTGATTGCATATATGTTGGTTAATCACAAGCTACCTTTCCTGTGTTGATAACCTGATACACACTGTTTATGCAATTTCAATGCATATGCATATTTTGTAAATGAATATGTCCTGGTATGCATTTGTTTAGTTAATTTCATGTACATTCACATTATAAGTGAACACTTAACCTTCTATAACAATGTGTAGGCAGTCTTAACATGTTTATTTAGAATGGTTCGAATTAAACTTTAAAATATTAACAGTACACTCTGAACACCATACACTATGAAATACACTCATACCAGACGTGTTATTTCTGACCCTGTTGATTGCCCACACAATCTCTGGGGTGTCTCATTCAAACGAGACAGTTCGGGGTATTGTTTACAGGTAGGGATGCTCATTTCAGCTGTAAAATGGACTAACATCGGACTGTAGATGCAGTACTATATGCACTTGAAGTTTTGTATGAATTCAGTTAGGAACTAAAATGTATATAGCAAAAAATACTAGTAGTCATTAAGATTGTTACGGTGTATTTTTATGTGTTTTCTGAGTATTATATGTATTGTTGTAGGCTGTTTTGCAAGTTACGAAGTAACTAAGTGGGTGGAAAAGCTTGTATATTTCTAAGTTGTAAATTGATTTAAATGTTTACATATATTCAGTTGTGTAAAAGTAAATAATCAATTTTGTGTTTTGTCAAATTGGTGAGTACTAAAACTGATGTATTTAGACTGTTTCTACTATCGCATAATAGTGTATAATTTGTTTATTCCTGTGTTGCCAAAATGGGCATAGCGTACAAATTAATGCATGTATATGTCCACTTTACCTCACAGTGTGAGTACAGTAAAAAGTATGGATGTGCGTCTAGACAGTAAAAAGTATGCTTTCATTTTTATCTGGACAAAAATAGTAAACATTAACATCAAAAATCAATAGTAATAAATATGCTTTTCATAGACGGAAGAGGGCCTGTAAATCCCAAAGGTTTACGATACTACAATGATCTGATTGATGCACTTGTTAGCTATGGTATTAACGGTTGGAATTTTCAAGTAATCCAGTCTCTTTGAAATTTGTAAATTAGAATAAGAGTTTTCAATACTTGCAGGTATTGAGCCTCATGTTACATTGTATTACTTTAATCTTCCACAAGCATTACAAGTTGAGTATGAAGGTCTCACAAGCGAAAGGATCATGTAAATTTCTGGTTCTTATAAAAAACGTAGCACTTGTTGATGATTTTGAATTATTTTTTGTAATATAACGGTGTTGTCTAAAACTTATTGTTTGTTATACTGAATATTTGAGTATTTTAATAAATTAGTTTGCAAAAAACTGTAATATCGGATTTTTTTATCTGTAATATCGGATTTGTTTATGGAGTATTGCTATATTTAATGTATTGTTCTTTTTAGTTGCAAAAGATGTTTATTTTTTTTAAAACCCAAATGTCAATCACAACGGTGCATAACAGTTGTAGTAGATTTTATTACAACGGTGCAAAACTGTTGTAATAAAGTTTATTACAATGGTGGAAAAAAGTTGTAAAATATACATATTACAATGGTGGTGCAACAGTGCAAAAAAGTTGTAAAAGATATTAGTCTGTTACAACTTCTTAATACACGACGGTTTGTCCACCATTGTAAAATGTATATTACAATGGTGTTCCACCGTTGTAATAGGGTCATTTTGTTGTAGTGGTATATGCCTTTGGATCTAATTAAAGAACTATTGTGATTAATTACCGATGAGACTGTGCCTATGCCTATGACGTTGAAACTATTGTTAATGGCCTAAGACTATGACTGTGAACATAAGACTATGCCTATGACTATGAACATAAGACTATGCATATGCCTATGACTGTGAACATAAGACTATATCCTATGACTATGACAAGGACAATTGTGGCTAATCACCTATGACTCATGACTATGAGATTATTGCCTATGATTATGAACATAAGACTATTGTCCAAGACCATGACTTTGAAATTGTTACAATTAATTGCCTATGACTATTTAGGGTAATTTCCTAGGACTATTTTGGTTGATTATCCATGACTATTGTGTTTAATCGCCCATAATTAATAACTATGAAACCATGACTATGACTATTGTGGTTAATTGCCTAGGACTATTATGGTTAATTGCCTATGACTAGTATGGTTAGTTGCTTATGCCCATAACACTATAGTTACAAATCATGTTGTACACCGAAATGTCATCATGTTGGACCAAATCACCTATGCCTATTCCCTAAATTATGTTGAACTTATATTTATGATGTAGCTTGTCCAGTTTATCCTTATTCACTGTTATGTACATCAAACCTATTGGAACCATTATCTTTGTATTTGGTTCGCTTTCGCATGCCTATTCTTTTATGTCAAATTCTCATGCTTATCCCCTGTTCCTTTTGCTAGTTTCATTTCATAACTACTTAGAAACTTGTGAAATCATGTTATACGTACGACTACAGCGGGGGAAATTTGGGCGTTGCTTAATTTATATAATTTGGCATAATAAACATGTTGATATAAATCTGAATTGGCTATAATAGTAAATATTACATGCATATTAGACTTGGGCGTATAATAGTAAATTTGTTAATTGGCCGCAAAGTATGTAATTGGCATGTAAGCCAAGTTTTGGGCATAAACTGTAAACTAGAGTATCAAATCTATTTTTGACATGAACTGTAAATGAGAATACTAGATCTAAATTGACATAAAACTGCAAGTTGGGTTAAATGATAGGTAAATCAAGATTTGGGCGTAGAATATAGGTATGTTAGTGGGCATGACAAATAAATATGATATAGGCCAAATTTGTTTAAAAGAGTTGTTAGCAATTTACATATAAACAAAAAGGATAAATATGTAAATCTAGGAAAGACGAATATGCCTAACCCGAGGTTAGATTGAGTTATGGTATAAGACTGCCCGGAACCGCCCGGCAAATCCAGTAACCACAACAATATATGTCTAATGTGAGTGGTTGGTGCTTTAAAGAATAATTTAAAGCTAAGAAACGGTTAAGCTAGAATGGGAGGGTTAAGTCCATAGGAACACTTAACCAACTTAACATGTTAACAAGACAAGACTTGTAGGGATTAAATAACCGTTATAACATGTTGACTAGACAAGTGGGTGAGGTTAAGAAAAGGTTTCACTGTTATAACATGTTGACTAGACAAGTGGGTGAGGTTAAGAAAAGGTTTCACTGTTATAACATGTTAACTAGACTGGAAGGTGGGGTTAAGTAAAATACACTTAGCCAATTTAACATGTTAACTAGAAGGCGGAGTTAAGTAAACTTAGAACACTTAGCCACCATATTGTGACAAATGAACAAAGTTAAGTTTAAACATCAAGGGACAATACTTAACCATTAGAACATGTGAATTAAACGGATGTTAGGGTTAAGTTAACTAAGGGAACACTTAACCAATACAAGATGAAGGGGTGGGGTTAATTAAGAAGAAATACTTAACCAATATAACTTGATTTGTGGTAAGGTAAAGTCAACATGAACTACTGTTAACACTTAACCAGTTTAACATGACAAATGAATGGGTTAAGTTAACTTGAATGGACTAATGACACTTAACCAATCCAACTTGACGAGAAAAAGAGAACTAAGTAGTAAAACTCAGTTAAGAGGACCAAGTTGTAAACCTTAGTTAAGAAAACGACGGTTCAAGAAACTAAGTAGTAAACCTTAGTTAAGGGAACTAAGTAGTAAACCTTAGTAGAATACGAGAAGGAGCGAACGTCCACCCGATCTTAAAGAAGGCTCCAACAAACTGGGTTACGAAGCACGCGGCTTCGAGGGGACATGAGGGTACTCTTGGTATCCCTCTGTAAGGCTGCAGATGATCCGCCTGGGCTTACAGAGGTTAAGGTCTGCGTTAGAAGAACCAAGGGTATGCCTTGGTTGCAATATAGGGCAACCTAAAGACTAGGATAGACCAGCGTGATTCGGCGAGACCAGTAGCCCTGTGATAGCAACTCGTCGTCTACCTACCATCTTGAGTCAGTCGAGATACGTACATCGGAAAGGCGGAGAACTCCAAAAGACCATATACTTGCTATCTAGTTATGGGTGCGGATGGCCATAGGTTAGTGGGGGCATAGAGGGCCTGCGTATAGTTCTCATTTTTCAAGGTGTGCCTTCCATTAGTTGAGGGAGGGGTCAGGTGGAACCATAGCCACTGGAAAAACAGACTTTAGCATCTGCAGCGGCAGATATCTGAAAGCTCCCGACAAAGTTCCGTGTTTCTTGATTTGCCCTGCCACGAGACTCGGGTCGCACATACGGAGGACATGTGCATCTAGACAGCGATAACGATCCACGACACATACGTGGGGAAAGTCTAGGAACACTATGAAAACTCGTAACTTCCCCGTAAAGGAAAGCGTCGGATAGTTCGAGAACAAGCCACAACAGAACGCATACGAAAGAACATTTCATTGTGATTACAACAATTCCATCAGTCACAAGAATATACAGAGTATAAATGAATATCACACAAAAATATCAGAGATTTAAATTACATTTAAATACATAGCAGCGGAAAATAATACAATACACAACTAGAAAGAGATATACGGATACAAAGCTTTCCGGATATCGTTCCAGCTGTTAACCAGGATCCTGTGAATATAAATCTGCAAAACCAAAACTACTAGCTGCCCGTGTCGAAAATAAGGGCACCCAGAGTTTAGGTTAAAACAATAAACTCCAGGTCAGTCATGTGACTGGTGTGAGAACTAAAACAGTTATTGATCTTTATTTTAAAGTTCGGTAAATCAAGGGACCACGCCGTATAACACGGAACGGGTTTCCTCCCACGAATACCAGTGCATATAAGCAAACAACGCAATGCTTTTCTAAAAATGAAGCTGTTATAAGACCCAGGTCCCATCACACAATGCATCGCAGCCGAGGATAGGGTTTTCCCTTATAACAGCCAAACATGCTTAGTACGTTTAAAACAATTCATTTGATACTACTATAAGTGCATAGTGTATAAAACAACTTCAAATCATAAGTATCAATCATAGGCGGCATGGGTACCATATATCATGTCGCCATACTAGTTTTACAATTAAAACCGCAAATGTCACGTATTTGGAAATTGGATTTCCGTCTATGAACCGAGGAAAAAGATAGTCCTCAACCGATTCGTGACTCTCTAGCCCGAGCCACCGGTCAGAGCTCGAGTGACCTTGGAGCGACAGGGCCGGTCCACCGATGTGGATTAAACTTAAACCCTGAGCATGCGTTCCCCCACCATATGGGGCATAAATGAGCCAACGAATGACTCCATCGGACCCGGATCGTCCGATCAAACCGAGGCGCCTCGCAACAGCAACAACCACATAAGTCAAACTCGTCAGGGCGTGTAAAACCACTGACGCCACTTCTAACTAGAAAGAAACGCATGCCCTCCCTGAGGTTCGTCTCCCGTTTTTGGTTCATACCGGGTGTGAAACTCGCGAAGTAAACGTTAGACAAAGCTACGCCACAAAGGCCGTGCTTTGATCATCACCACAAGACTTTGCTTTTCAACAGAAGCCTTGATCAATTGCCACTTAGGCATGCCACACAGGCAATTCACTCCATGCGTTTGATATCCATCAATATATAACCCCTGAGCTCGTACGTCTCAGAGAAGGGCGTTAAGCAAGAGAATAAGTTCTCCGCCGCCAAACAGATATGTATTTAATAGAGATCAATCACACGGAATAAAATCCAATGTCAGACACACAGTCCATTTACAAGTCCGTTCTGGGTCTGAACGAAACCAGAGGCACCTAGTACCCTGCATATCCATCGATCTCCAAGTACGTCTGGACGATCACCAACTGTTTCCATCTTCTTGGGTGTACAGCCCAATCAAGATCATCAGTAATCACCCAAACGACGTGAAGACTTCTGGTCTTCGACCACCGTCTTCATCTTCGACTTATTGTCGTATCAGTTATTCAGAATGGGATAAACCCGGTCTTTCCGAATAACTCGCGTATATTTTAAATAAGTGTTACACAAACACAACATACGCCTCATTCCAATTCATCAGTCACTAACCGTAAATTAATCAAGAGAATAATTCCCCAAATATTAACCCCGAAGGTCGAAACCAACATCAGATCAATATCCAGAAAACCATTCTGCTTAGCTAACCGACAGTTAGTTTCTGAATTTCACATTCATAGGGAAAGGTTCCCATTAATTTTATCAAAGATAAATTCCTTGAATTTATTCTTCTATCATCTTTTGAATTTCGATTCGACTAGTCGGGATTAACGAAACTTACCGAAGTAATCATTTGTTTTAATTCCCCAATCCCAATCTATTCATCCCATGAAGTAAAACTGGTAATACTTCATATCTAACACCACGGTGTTATCGGTAAATTCAATTACCATTTCACGTTCAAATCTAGTTAAAGATTTAACTATCGCCTGGAGCAAAACTGGTGATACTCCATTCTCGATTATTTCAATCTAATTAAAGATTCATTAAAACTCCACTTAGTTTTAATCGTTAACTGGGTTAAAGAATCAGTGTCATTTAAAACACGGTTCACGATAAACCCAAAATCACATTCCATTAATTATCGGGTTAAAGAACGAGTGTTATTTAAAACACCGTCCACGATAAAACCCAAAAATCAATATCGATTCAATCCCAATTAAATATCATTTAATTGGTACACTTCATTAAATCTAAATAAAAGATTTAATCTTTTCTCAACTGGGTTCAAGAACAGTGTTAATGAAGACACCATTCACGAAAAACCCAAATCACATTTGATATTAAATACAAGGCTCTGAATAGAAAATATATCGGCTTATATTCAATATCAAATTCTACGATTAACAAATGTCGTATTGGAAATAACGATATAAATATATATCTTTCAAATTTCCATAACAACATCTGTATTATCACGAATTCCAACATCGAAATATTCCGAAGACAATTTCGATTCAAATCCATTCCAATGCAATCATTGGAAATTTTGGTTATTTTTAAAACCCTTTTCGAATTCAATTTATTTACTTAAAAATAAATAGAATTATAACACTACAACAAATAAACCATATTACAACGGTGGAAAAAAGTTGTAAAAGACTTTTTACAACGGTGGGGTCACCGTCGTCTATTAAGAAGTTGTAATAGACTAATATCTTTTACAACTTTTTTGCACCGTTGCGACACCGTTGCAATATGTATAATTTACAACTCTTTTCCACCGTTGTAATAAACTTTATTACAACTGTTATGCACTGTTGTTGTTATAATTTTTACAATTGTTTATAACCGTTGTGATATCTTTTATTACAGCTATTATTTTACATTTGCATTACATGCATAGATTATATGCATATTACTAATAAAAGAATTCATTCCCAAATATATTATCAACAAAACTGAATATATCAAACAAACTTAAAACATGAACCAAAACAATAGATTAGTTTTCTCAAACTCTGATCATTTTTTTACACAACACACTGAATTTATAAATCATATAGATAGCTCAAGTACATATACATCAATAAAACGAAAAACGTACATATTCAGCTTGCACTTCCTTCTCAACACAAACTTCATCAACCTATTCAATGCCACTTCATCTCTTCAATTAACTCACCACACCCAGCTGTCAACTCCTTGCAACACAACCAGCTTCCCCCTCCCTCTAGACTGACCTGCAACTTCACCACCTCCTGCTACATATTTCTCCAGCTCCAAAAAAGCAGTGGACCAGCCCATAACTTCATCACTGCAACATGACCACCATGACTATGACCAAGCTCTTCAAATTGCCATCCCTGCACTCTACAATCCAAACAAAAACTAATTTAATTGAAAATTATCTAGGAATAATTAAAATAGTTGTTGATAATAACAAAGCCAACGTCATAACAAAATGTTTAAAAATTTAATTTTATTTACGAATAGATGAAGCAATCATTTATTTTCAAAAAAAAAAAAAAATCACAAAATAATCTGAATTCTATGGAATCCAAATACATAGTGTCATCGACATATAACTGAAATAAACAAATGAATATTGATTTATAGATGTGTGATCATTGAGGTTTGAACCAATGATCCGAATGATATTTCAAAATAAAAATAAAAATTAAATTTTGTGATCGTCGTTTTTCAAATTTGTTATCATCTGCATATTGCAAGGACAGTGGCAATTATATGATCACACCCGAATTACAAGCATTCCCCAAGATAAATAAAGATTGTACTAAAGCAAATGACATAAGCATGAAATATTAAACAATCTTTCCATTTAACGAGTAAGCAAAATAGTTACCAGCATATAATGTAAATTTTATTTGGTACTTACCTCACACAAGTAGGAACCGCATGCAATGTACGACATCTTTGAATGATACTTAACCTGCTGCGCAGAATCTTCAAGTGCATGAACGATATCCAAGCCCACCTGTTCCATTCTTTTTATAACAAAAAATAAACATTACAATCTACATACAGACTACTTCCATGCCATAGTTGATATCTAGGGAGACAACATCTGACTCATCTAATTGTTCATAATGCATGATTAATTAATCAGCTATCTCCATCTATCAAACATTAATTTATCTGCTCTACAAAATAAAATAAGTAAACAAAAGGCCAACAACTAAAGTGAAGACCCAAAAGGTGAACATGGTGGTCATTGAACGGCCGGCTATGGTTGTGACACGTTCTGGCATTCCTTTCCGTCCATGACTTTGACAGGTGGGACCGTTGTTGAAGACTTAGTGATGCGACATTGTCATTCTCAGTCTCTATGGACTTTGAATGTAGGCGTGCGTTTTGTATATTCACTTGTGTCACCCTTTACAAATTTTACTTTGGTTAGCACTTGTATAATTTCTTATGCTAATTTCATCTTATCTTCTTGTTTGATTTCAAAGCCATCCAAACCACTAAATTTTCATTTACGTTCAATTAATACTAACAAATAATACAAAAGTATATGAATTTATATGTATAGCATAAGATAAAAATGTTGTATTAATATCCAACTAAACAACATCTAAGTTATTACTTCATGGTTCATTGTTACACCAATTACTGTTGATTTTGTGCAGTGTCAGCCACCATAGTAACTGTTGGTTCTGTTGCTAAACATTGATGTTTTTTCATAAGGATAAAATTTAAAATGGTTCTGTCAAACACATGAACACATAAGAGATATATACCTATTTTCATTGCAGCTTCGAACCTCCTAGTACAGTCATCAAAAGCTTCATTGAACAAATTATATCCTGAAGTGCCTGCATTATGTTTCTGAGCCCACCATGATAATCTCGTATGTAAATCTTCCATGTTGATTTCTATTTCTTCTTCACCATATAACTCTTTTATTTCTTCTTCGCTATATCATTCTTTGGTCATCTGGAAACACCAATCATTGTCATTAAGTTAATGCAAGAACAGAAGAAAAACAATTTGTTAGGCTGCAGTTCTACAATATATCCATATTAATACTTCATATTACTCTACTATTTTTTTTTAAAATAGCTTATATCAACAGAATTTTTCAAAAATACATCCATACAAGCTCCAAGTTCAAAACAGAGATGCAACGTCAAAATAAACAGATACTTGCCTCACCAACATATACGCCTTTCTTGAGTTACATGGATATATAAGTATAAATGATCTATGTTCTACTTCAACCAACCTTTTGTAACTCGTTTGCAGCTTCTTAATAAACATTATACTTGACAAAGGTACAGCAAGAGGCATAAAACCAACACTCACACTCCAGTGAATCCAAAACTGTGCTTTTGCTGCATCCTCTTTCGACATCTTCATTCCGCTCATACTGGACATCATCTCTGGGCTTATATTCTTCATCATTGATGTAAACACCTGACGTATAGCTGGATCTTTCATCGAATTTCTTACACTCTCCTGCAAACCAGAAGGAATCTGAACAATACATGAGCAAGACATGCTCTCAGAATCGTAAACTAATGCAAAAAAAATGAAAGCAATCACAAAGACAACGAGTGAATTTACTCACTTTAACAAACAAATTGCACAATACCAGAGGCCTCCCTAAGTAACCAACCCACGACCAGCAAACACCGAACACAGCCTTAGCCCAAGCATGACCTACAGTTGGAAGAAACAAAGCGATTTGGGGAACTCTGCACAGATGAAGAAAGCACCGCAGAAATGGGTGAAAATCCGTACACTAGCTAAAGAAACTTGTGGGGGATAATCAAATAGGGGGGAAATTGGAAAGCAGGCTATGGTAAAATTAAAACCAAAAGAGGATAAAAGAGAAAGCAAGAAGGCAGATCGAGAGCTAATAGGAGTAGAGTATGATTATTGGAGCATGAAGGGAAAGAAATGGACAAAAGGAAAATAGATCTGGAGAGAAGAAGGGCGGAGGAAAAAATTCGGGATAGATTTGGATTTAGGGAAGAGGAGAGGTCGACCAACATAAAAGTGCAGAAATAAAACACGTGAGATTGATGGAGGCAAAATTTCACTGCTCCCGCCTGAATTTCATTATGCGTTAACATGGGCAACCGGTTTTTTTGCAAGGAAGCGCCAGATTTTTATTTTGATTATAACGAAAATTTCACCCAAATTTATAAATCAAATATAATAAGTCAGAATTAATAAGTAAAAAGTACTATTAAATATAATATGAATTTCTTAAGAATTATATTTTATTTAAATGTTAAAAATTACTTATAATAATAGCTATTATTAGCTAGTATTTATTTCTTCTTAGTTATAATTGAATATTAATTACTAAAAATTAATTACTATGTATATGTTATAAGTTGTTAGCTATATATTAGTTATTTCATATTTAAAATTATCAATACTAATTATTAGTTACTACTACTATTATTATTATTTTAAAATTGGTAGACTTAGTTATTATTATTATATCCATTATTAATTATTTAATGTTAGTTGTCAATATTAGTTATTTTGATTTATAGGCAACGATTGATTTAAAGAAAAAGATATGAGGCAACCTGCGTGAGAGTGAAAATATAGCACGATGATTATTATTTTTAATTAATTATTTAAATAGTAAGTATTAAAATAATTAATTAATTATTAAAACGGACAAACAAAAAACTTTGTAATAGACTTCTATAACAACTAACAGAAAAATACTTATTTGAAATAAACATATATTACAACTGAAAAAAGGAAGATTGTAATAGACATCTATTATAATTAACAATAAAATAGTTGTAAAAATAGGCATTTATTACAACTGCCAAAGAAGAAAAGTTGTAATAGACATATATTACAACTGCTAAAATATAAAAGTTGTTGAAAATAAGGTTATTACAACTTTTTGAAAAACACCGTTGTAAAAAACCTTTATTACAACGGTCATTTTCTGACCGTTGTAAAATTACAGTTGTAATATGATGGTTTTGTTGTAGTGTAATTCTAGTTCCAAACTAGTTTATTTCGATAAAAAATCTATTTTTATCTTTTCAAATATGGAGTTTTTCATCCCAATTCTTTCTAAATCATTTCTTATGATTTTACACAAATTATTACTATTTTGAATAATTTTATCAAGGCCCGTACAGTCGATTTCCATCAATGGCCATCGAACTGCACTTACAGCGACCTTTTTCAAATTTGATTTGGACATAATTCCAAATCCAACCGTTAGATTTGTAATTTCTAATATTCGTTAGAAAGCTCTTTTCGATACGAACCCAACGGTTCCGGTTTTAGGAGAATCCGACGATCGGATCTCCCGCAATATCCGTTCGAAGTCAATGGTCGAAATTCGCGAACTGCCGCGGCGCGGCGCGTTCTATTCAGGCCATTATATTATATATATAATATATATAATTTATATTTCGTCGATTTCTATTTAAAACGAATTATATAAATAGTTTTAAATTCGTTTCAAAAGCAATTTCAACTTCCTTTTCAATTCAAATCAAAATTGAATTCTTCTTTATAAATTCGTTTTAAAATTCATTTCTATTCAATTCAAATTTCAATTCAATTTGAATTCATTTCAATTCGTTTTCAATTCAATTTGAATTCGTTTTCAATTCAATTCATTTCGAAATCGTTTTCAATTCAATTCATTTCGAAATCGTTTTCAATTCAATTCATTTCGAAATCGTTTTTAATTCAATTCATTTCGAAATCGTTTTCAATTCAATTCATTTCGAAATCGTTTTCAATTCAATTCATTTCGAAATCGTTTTCAATTCAATTCATTTCGAAATCGTTTTCAATTCAATTCATTTCGAAATCGTTTTCAATTCAATTCATTTCGAAATCGTTTTCAATTCAATTCATTTCGAAATCGTTTTCAATTCAATTCATTTCGAAATCGTTTTCAATTCAATTCATTTCGAAATCGTTTTCAATTCAATTCATTTCGAAATCGTTTTAAATTCAATTCATTTCGAAATCGTTTTTAATTCAATTCATTTCGAAATCGTTTTTAATTCAATTCATTTTTAAATTGTTTTCAATTCAATTCATTTCGAAATCGTTTTCAATTCAATTCATTTCGAAATCGTTTTCAATTCAATTCATTTCGAAATCATTTTTAATTCAATTCATTTCGAAATCGTTTTTAATTCAATTCATTTCAAAATGAATAAAATCGATATAAATATCGTTCACGTCAAAATGGCGTCAATCTAATCAACACGGCTTCATAAATTTCTATTTTCAAATATTCTATTTCAAATATTTCTTCTTCAAAATAGTTGTTATTATCAAAATATTTCGTTCAACACATGACCAATCTCAATGGATGAGTACTGTCAACACATGAACCTTTATTTTATATTGATAAAGATGTAAATTTTATTACTAAAATATTTCGTTCAACACATGACCAATCTCAATGGATGAGTACTGTCAACACATGAACCTTTATTTTATATTGATAAAGATGTAAATTTTATTACTAAAATATTTCGTTCAACACATGACCAGTCTCAATGGATGAGTACTGTCAACACATGAACCTTTATTTTATATTGATAAAGATGTAAATTTTATTACTAAAATATTTCGTTCAACACATGACCAATCTTAATGGATGAGTACTGTCAACACATGAACCTTTATTTTATATATTATTCTTTATTTTCTAAATTGGAATGAGGCCCAATCAATCACCATATAATGTTAATTATATGGATTTTCATACATTACACACATATAATAGCATTGAAAAATAATCAACCATCAACCAAAGTGCACTACACTGTATAAGCATCAAATATAGATATCTAACGCTTATAACAGCCTGTCAATCAATCGATCGACATATTTAATCAATCAGGATGAGTGAACTTCAAATTTCATCCCAACACCCGTGTGGGGTTTCAAACAATCAAACACAGATTTTATTTGTGCAGTTGGGCGATGTGTAAAATTTATCGTCCCAATCAATGTCATTCAAATAGGTGTACATAAACAAACCGTCCGGTTTGTAAATGAATATTTTATTTTATTCACATTCACTATATTCATATTCACGTTAAAAATTATATTTTTAACGATAAAACATTTTATTTTAACATATGAATTTCTATTCAGTTCATTCTTTAAATAAAATGATATTTTTATTTTCTAACTTATTTTAGAAAATTTCGGCGGCATAACGGCACGATACTAGAAACGGGACGAGGCCTAGCCTTATCCCCGGTCTAGTGAAGGCCCACGCCATTCACACATCAATCAAATTCACCAAACAACCAAATTCCAATCAAATAATCTGACTAATCTATGCAACCAAACAAACAAGTCCATGGTCTGTGGACGATTGTGTCGGGTGCTACTAAGCACCGTCTGCATCCTAGTATATATATATAACTAGAAAAAGAAATTGAAAGGTGAGAAATTCTCACAAATAGCTATCCTAGCTCCACGGCTCTTCATTTGCAGAAGTCTTCGTCGTTTCGCCTTTTTGTCACCTTCGTTGACCGTAGCCACTACATATATAAAAATCGAATTTTTACTATGCTATTCATTATATAAAAAATCAAATTTTTACTATGCTATTCAATATATAAAAATCACATTTTACTTCGCTATTTTATTTTTATAAACTAAAAATAAAATTTCATCGTATTTATTTTAAATATTTCATTTTGAAATCAATGTTATTTACAAAAACAAAATCTTATATTTTTCAAAAACAATGTATGTTTTACTACTTTAAAAACAAAGTATATTTTTCTACTTTAAAACAAAGTAAATTTTTCTACTTTAAAACAAAGTAAATTTTTCTAAAACAACTCTAGTTTAACTTTTCCAAATCAGTTCCATTTTTATTTCAAAAAAACCCTGCCATTTTCTATTTTAAAAATAATGATATATTTTATTTCAAAAAAAAAAAAAACTGAAAAAGAATAATGTTATCATATATTTTTAAAACTGATTTATATAAACAAAAACTGATTTAAACAAAACCGATTTATATAAACAAAATCTGATTCAAATAAAGTTGATTTAAATTAAAAACTATACCCTTTCTCTGTAAATCGTTTCTGAAAGCCGCTCCTTCTTCAAACCCAACCTTCGAACTAGGGTTTCCCCTTTGTCGCTGCCACGGTGGTCAGAACCACCATCGTCGATGCTCCCTCCAACCGCCTTCACGAGAGCCACCCCCTCTTCCAGAAAGCACGAGACTCGATGCCCCCTTTGCCTTGAAAAACCCCTGTGAGCGAACTAGGTTGGAGCTCGATTTCCGATGGCTACAGTGAAGGAGTTCCGATCATCACCGGTCAACGCCTCGATCTCGTTGAGCTCCCCCATTTCCCTTTAGAAGTTTCCAACATCGTTGAACGGATCGAACGATAATGGGGATTTATTTGGGGAGAACGTCTGTCGTTAATCGCATTGAGGGGCGCAGGACTCTCGTTGACCACGAGAAGAACTTTGATGTGACGATCCCAAAATCCGAGGGGCGGTATTAAGGATAATCATTAGGAAATAACACATTAATCATCATAGCAGAGTACAGATAATAGCAGAAACAATAAATAAAATACTTTTACATGGACATGACAGCGGAATCACAACATGTAGGAATATCAGAATAGCATAACGTGGGATATACTTAGTAAAAAGAAAGAGAAGTGATCAGTCATCATTGCCAGAGGCAGAATACATACATGCAGTGACATAATAAGAGTATCAGTCTACATCGCCGAAGGCGGAATACATATAGTGAGAAATACGGAAAGTAAACCAGTTTGCATCGCCAGTGGCGGAATCATAATATAAATACAGTAATGGTGGAAAATATCTAAGTCATCTCTATGAAGTCAGCCTCGCCATGAGCCAAAAGTGCACTCTATGCAGCAGTGCAGAACCAAAAACCACCTGTCACCTGTGTACTAGGCTGCCCGTGTGAAAATAAGGGCACCCGCGTTTGCAAAGTGAAACAAACAACGAGTCAGTCATGGGGACTGGTATGAGGAATCTATTTAACAGTTAAACAACAGTAATAGCAAATCATAGGACCACGCCGCTTTCGCGGAACGGGTTTACTCCAGTGATTGCTAGTGCATTTAAAACAAAGTAAATTCTTTTTAAAACAACGCAATGCTTTTAGAAAGAATGAAGCTATTATAAGACTCAGGTCCCATCACACAATGCAACGCAAGCCGGAGGATAGAGTTTTACCTTATAATAGCCAAATATGCTTGATACGTATAAAGCAAAATCATTTGGTATTATTACTAGTGCATATATGTTTCAAAAACGAATAGCATCATAAATATCAATCATAGGCGGCATGAGCGTCCCATGCCACTATGTCGCCATATATAAGTTACAATCGAATCCGTTATCTCGTATTGGAAATTGGATTTCCGTCATGAGTCGAGGCAAGGGGCAAGCTCCTCTCCGCTTCGAGACACTCTAGCAAATGCCTCGGGACTACACACTCTGGGTAACCCTTGGATGCTTCAGGGCCGGTCCTCACTTACGTTAGAGGATTATTTATTCCTGAACACACGTTTCCCGGTCCTTACAGACCTATAATCGAGGCGCCTCGCATTCCAACAACCACAAGGTGAAAAATAGATATATATGTCAGGGCTGGTAAGTCACTGACACCACCATAGCTAGAAAGAAACGTCGTGCTCTCCCTGCAGTCCGTATCCCGTTTTTAACTCATACCGGGGCGTGAGGTTCGCGAATCTACGAAATACACAAAGCTAGGCCACGTAGACCTTGCTTTGATCATCATCTACAAGACTTTGCTTTGCAACAGAAGCCTTGATCACAGCATCTTGGCATGCCACATAGGCATTCCACTCCACACGATTGATTTCCATCGATATATAACCCCTGAGCTCGTACGTCTCAGAGAAGGGCGTTAAGCAAAAGAATAAATTCTCCGCCGCCAAACAGGTATATATTTAACAGAGATCAATCAATATAGAACAAAATCCAATGTCAGACACACAGTCCATTTACAAGTCCGTCCTGGGTCTGAATGAAACCGGAGGCGTCAAATTCCTCGCAAATCCGTACAATCAACACATACGTTCAGACGGCTACTACTTCCGTCCCCTTCCGGTAGCTACTCCGGTTAGGAACCTCAGTAGCGCCCATCCAACCGATAGGAAGATCGTCGGTCTTGAATCGTCTTTGCATTTTCCAATTCGAATCGCTCGATAAATTATTTGAAATGAGGGTTAGCTCGGCCTTTCCAAATAATTTACGTCATTAGAATTTAAATCGATTTATTTTATGGTTATATTATTCGACATCCATTTTTCAGTTATTTAGTGTTATTTTCATGTCAAACACATACAACCATTCAATATCAAACAATTCAAGCCCAATTGGTTTATTATCAATCAATATTGCTTATAATATTTTATAACGATTTTTCGCCATTTTTAATTATTTAAAAATGGTCATATTTAATTAAACGACGTTTCAGGTCGTGTCGTGGCACTGGCGCTGTTTTTCCCTTAATTTGTTTTACACATATCGGGAAATCTAACCGTTGGATTTCTACAAAGTCTATATCAGTGGGACGATATTCCCAAAGCGAACCCAACGGTTCCAGTTTCGTGAGAATCCGACGGTTGGATCTTCCACACTAGTCGTTTGAAGTTACGGTTTCAAAATTCGAACTGCAGCGTCGTTATTCGATTAAATTTAATTATATTTATATTTATATATAAATATAAACGATTCTGGTGCTGTTTTTCTTCAGATTTGAATTAAACATTCCGGACAATCCAACCGTTGGATTTTTACAAGGTTGGTGCCGTTGGAAAGGTATTTCCAAGGCGAACTCAGCAGTTGCGGTTTCGGGAAGATCCGATGGTCGGATTTCTCGTACTAATCGTTTCAAATTACGATTCCGAAACGCGAACTGCACGGCCTCTATTCCTTTTAATTATATTTATATTTATATATATAAATATAGTTCATTCCATAGTTTCAACTATAGTTCATTTTATATTTTCAACTTCGTTTTCACTTCAAATATTTCACTAACGCCTTAATATTTCGAAAAATTTCGCCATAACCTCCTTTGTACGGGGAGGGGTTTGGAAATTTATTGGGCCGTATTAGCTACCCAATAAATCCTAAAAAGCATTCACATATTTTTAGTGACATATTTTGGTGTTTACGGGGGAGCATGTACTGATAATCACTCCAGAGAATAAATTCCCGTCACCCCGTTTCCGTGTGGAAATAAATAGTCCATGTGCCGTATCTAATAACTAGAGCGACGTGATTATTGTCAACTCCAGACCCGTGTGGGGTTTTTATTAATCTGGCAATTTATCGTTATAATTTATATAGTCCATATCAGTCATCAGTTCAACCTGTAGTGTATAGTCTTCGCCATACAAGCCTCTTGCTCGTATGGTAGATCTTCCACCTCGTCACACAAGCTCCAATTGCTTATGTGGAATATGATTAAGTATGCCTATCATCAAGAAGTATGCCATGTAGTGTAGTTCAAAATTAATTGTTACTATCCTATGGCGTTGTTTATTATTTCACACAGAAAAACCAGCACTCCGCATCCAATGGAATTCACAGGAGTTGATATATAAATAAAATTGCGCAGCCAACTCATCAAGGTTTACCTATTTGTCGGGCACGCAAATAATTTCTTTACTCTACAGCTAATCCATTTTTTCCTGTTCAACACATGTATATATATGCAGAACAAAGCTAATAATAATATTCCTAGCAAACTATTATTTATTTCAACACGTGTGTATTTTTAACTAAGCGTATACATGATAAAAGGAATATTTTTATCATCAAAAATATTTATTCGACACATGTGTATTTTTAACTAAGCGTATACATGATAGAAGGAATATTTTTATCATCAAAAATATTTATTCGACGCATGTGCATTTTTCACACTTCATGTTCACTATAAAAATATAGTTTTCATTGTCGATTCATTTTATTTTTAGAAGACGATAACATTCAACACATGAATTTCAACTCGACGAACAAATTGCAATTCAACACATGAATATTCTATATCGTTTGTATATATATAAATGTGATTTTTATCGCTAAAGCCATTTGTTTAAATTCAAATAATATTCAACACATGAATTTCAACCCAACGAATGAATTGCAACTCAACACATGAATATTCGATATAGTTTGTATATATATATATAAATGTGATTTTTATCGCTAAAGCCATTTGTTTAAATTCAAATAATATTCAACACATGAATTTCAACTCAACGAATGAATTGCAACTCAACACATGAATATTCGATATAGTTTGTATATATATAAAAATGTGATTTTTATCGCTAAAGCCATTTGTTTAAATTCAAATAATATTCAACACATGAATTTCAACTCAACGAATGAATTGCAACTCAACACATGAATTGTAACGACCCAGGGATTTTCGACTCCGAAAATCGACACAAAACCCAGCGTCGACTGTTCAGACATCGAAAATACCAGACCATTAATAGAAAGATGTTAGAGGATGAGATAGAAAAGATAGAACTAATAGAATAGAAGAAGAAGAAGAACACAGCTGAACATAATCAGAGTAAACACGAATCTCACAGCGGAACGAATAAAATATATTATATAACATAGCTTTGAAATACAAAACTGTATTGCATATACATACCATTATCAGAGTACACTACATCATATCACAGCGGAAATAGTCTCTAACGGTGAAGCCTTCTGCTTTTAGCTCCTTCAAGTGTATCTGTAAAAGCCTGAAACACTTGACTGCCCGTACAAATTTGGGCACCCAAGAGTTTAGGGAAAACAAACAAAATAAACTCTGGGTCAGTCATGGGACTGGTGTGAGTAAATTCCAACCATACGGTTTAACTTTGAAAATCCTTTTTCGGAAACAAAAAGGTAATAGTAAGACCAGCCCACACATAAACATGGACGGTTTTTACCTTACTATAACCCAAAACACTTTGATCTCAAAATCCAGTGATATTATAATAATGTCTAAATACAAGTAAATAACAATCTAGTGGAACGCTTGCATCTCACGCTCCACATATATAGTATACAATCAAAAACCGCAGGGCGCTTATTGGAGATTGGATTCCAACTATGACAAGGTATGGGACCACCTTCCGATGATGTATCTCTAGAGGCGAATACACCTGGGTTCAACAAGAACGTCTTGCAACCCGGCCCACACATGACCGACCACTCATTTCGCTTGAGTGTATCGAATGTATATCACCAACGGTTGGACTCAAACCACCGTTCCCGAATGGGCAGAATCGATAGATTTAGAAACAAAAGGAATTTCTCTAGATAGGTGATTATACACCCTAATGGGAGCGACCCACATAGCCATGCTGCCTGCCCGATTTTTGTCATTTCCCGGTTGTGAAGCTTGAGGCTACGTCTACCTTTTAGAACATCTGGCCACCATACACTTTGAATGCCACATCGTCAAACCCGTCAAATCACTAGTTGATCTTCCCAAAAATATCACGGGTATAAAAGCTAAGAGAAACGAATTTCTCCGCCACCAGACGTAATGCCTTGAAAAGATCGTCTTATGCGATCGTTAGGAATACTCTGTCAGACATTCGTCCATACAAGTTGTCCTGGGTCTGGACAAACCGCAAACACCATTCTGGAACAGGACGACCCTTGCATTTCACCCCGTCTTCAATTGTCTTCAGCATAATCGAATTCGCAACGCTTATGCCTATACGGAGTGGTTTCGGATAATATATCCAACCGGTCTCTCCGTATTGACAACGATGGTCAAAACACTTCGATAGTCGGTTATTTAACTATCGAAGTAAAAACAACATCCATTCAATGTACAACCAATATCACACAAATCACAGGCACTTTTTATTTAACATTCGTTCTTATATTCCTTTGGACAAACGTCATTACTTATTACTTTTGAATAAGTGAATTTCAAACCAAGCTGTTTCCCTTCCCTAGGAAGTGCTACTGTATATAAACATCACGCTTAAGTTTGGTTAACAGCGTTTCATTTATCGTTACAGTTCAAACTAGCTATACGCTGCTATATCCCTTTATAACTAATCTTGACATAACAGCCACGCTTAAGCCTAGTCAACAGCGTTACTTTACTGCTATAGTTCTGAGACTGGCAATATGCTGCTATATTCCACTTTATAATTAATCTCAACACCTCTTTCTGTTTCAAATTCTTGACATCTCTTTACGTTACAAAAATCTTGACATCTCTAATCGTTACAAAAATCTTGACATCTCTAATCGTTACAAAAATCTTGACATCTCTAATCGTTACAAAAATCTTGACATCTCTAATCGTTACAAAAATCTTGACATATTATAAATATGATTTTATGACACCATATCCTTATTTGAAAACTCGGTTATTTAAAATTATTTACATTGGTCATTATCTCTTCACTCCATCTTCCTTACACATTTCTCTTTAAACTTCTCTTATCAAAAATCGATCACGTTCTTTGTCTTTTTGGCAATTTACTTCTTATTCGAATTATTAATCCCAATTCAATAAACCATCTCAATACAAACTCAATACTAGTTTATAATAGAATTTCTATTATAATTTAAACTTTGCTTTAATTATAAAGATATAATTTTTATAATTAATTTTGTTGATTTGTCAGACGGTCAACCAACTTCTTAACAAAATGGGTTTATGGTTGACTGTCGCTGACATCGTTTATTTACTAAATCAACATAACGTTAAATTTCCATTCAACACGGTTCAAACAGTGCACAAACAATACATCTAAATATTTAGGAAACCGGTTGAGTTCCTCCAACCGATTTCCGCATCCATAGGTGTTATTCAAATCAGTATCCAACCAATGATGTGTGCATATGCAATGATATATATTTATTTCAACCAATTTAACTGTAATTTATCTAATCAATCATCACACAGCATTCAACCATTATTCAAAATATAATTAAAATATTTTAAATAAAAAGAGAGTTAGTGAATTTACTCACCTTTGCGCGTTAACCGTTAAATAACGATTTGCGTCAGTCCAATATCGCACGTCCAAGCCCGCTTACGCTTCTTTTCAAAACTGAATCACACCGTCACTCGCTCATGGCACTCGATCGCCATACACAGTCCCTCACTTCGACCAGGTCTTCACGCTGCAAGGACGTGATCACTTTGTGCACAGAATCTCCAATTTCAACTACCAATAACAGTCATGATTACCTCCTCGATCCAAACACTTCCGACCAACAATACCGCCATCGTTTACACCAGACTTCGCCAAGCCTCAGTTCATTACTTCGGCAGCTTGTCCCATGAAAAGAATATGCGATCGACTTCCCTTCCTTTTCTTGTTATGCTCCCAACGATACGGCCCTTAACTCGTTTTTTTTCCAGAAATATCACTCCTCAATAGTGTTCCCTTCACGTAAACAACGTACCATTTTCCACTTCAATAAAGAGGACTGAACCCCATATGTATGCACTCACGTGTTCTCCCATGCGTGTGTATATAACAAAATTAGTGCCTGCTCACATCATATACCATACTACAGTACACCGTGAACCCCGTATTCACCTCAAATGAACGGTTTTGCCACCCACCACTCGCTGAAACCACCACGTCATGCTTTCCTTCTAACTTGCACACTTCCAATAGACAAGCGCCACGTCACCCTTCATTTGTGTCACCTCCATCGTTCTCCATATTTCCTTGGCTTCACCTTGAACACATCCACATCGAACTCGCCCCCTTCCCCGTAGATGCGACCTCGGCCAAGAACAGCAACTCAAAAAGAATAGGCGAGCTCCAGTATACCATTATTCAATCAAACGTGCCCATTACCGCATACCATTTGCTCCCCAATTTATAACAGTGCATCTTCCCAAAACCAAATACAACCGCTGCAGCTATCAACTTGGGTCATCACTTCAATGTTTGTTTTCAACTCCCTCCATTCACAAGCCTCTCCCATGTTCTAACCCACTAGTCTACTACTCGTCCCCCTCATTCACAAATGCTCACCGCTCTCTACTACTCCTCACCCAATATATAGGTGTAAATAATTCCCACCTGCTCCCCACAAACATCACGTCTTTCCCCAACTTATACATGCATCACCATTCACCCATACCCCTTAACTTACGTTGAAGAAAAACCCAGAAGAAAACAGTTAACAAAAAGAATTCCAGAAGAAGAAGAAACCATAGAAAAGCAAATGGAGGGCCGCTTATTTATAACACACGAAAACTTGACACCCACGTAATAGACCAATAGGGTAGGAACAGAAATGTCTTAGCATGTGCGAGATGGGAGAGGTCTATATTTCATGAGCAGAAATTTTAGAGGACAACAGGTACTCTGCAGTTGAGCTGTCTTAGGCCTGTGTGAAAGGTCTGAAATTTCATGTCGGTTGGTCTGCGGTTGTTTAAATACTTTGTCGGCAAGTTTTGATAGTAGGTTGGCAAAATATATAGGATAGCCTGTCTATGTTTGTCTGCATGATGTCTGATGGGTATACTAGCATGTGCATTTCTGAACAATAGGATAGGTATGGTATAGGATAAGCTACTGTACAAATACTTGCTCTCCACGGTTTGGTTATTAGGGTGGTACAGTAGGTAGGTATGCGCTAAAGCGAACCATATTAAAAATAGTAGGTACCGGCTAATCAATATACATATTTTCTTTTAAAGTTTTAAAAGCTACCCACCCCAATATGTACGATTTATACTCATATATGAGCGCTGCAGACTGAAATAAAAATACAGTCGTGTTCAGCGAGGTGTCACGATCCCAAAAATATAATAATACCGGTAGGTTGACTCATATTTTGAAATCCCAAAATATCGATATAGGGTGCAAAATACTCCAAATAAAAAGTTGCATATTTAATTTATTAAAAATTACAGAAAAATTCTAAAAATTAAATTATCACTACGTCTCAAAAGAACCTTGTCTAAATTTGAAACCGATAAGAAGTTATTTCAAATAAACCGTTATGGTCGATATACGATTTCATAGCGACTTTCTGAATATTTGATTTTGACATATCTTGCAATCTATATGACGAAATCTCAATATTTCACTTCTGTCAGAAAGATACAGTTCAACAGATTCCAATATTTCTTGTTTTGCAGAAATCCGATTTAAAATGAGTCCTGTACACTCATTGAAGTTTAGAACGTTAAATTACGAACTACAGCGTCGTTATGAGCTTGATTATATTTAATATATATTTTCATACGTTCAACTTCGTTTTAAGTAATATATAAATCCACTTATATTACGAATTCAGTATTTAAATTGATTTAAATATTCAAATATAAACTAGTAAAAATGCGGGTCATTACATTCCTTCCCCCTTAAAATAATTTCGTCCTCGAAATTGCTAAGATAGGGAAATGCTACAATCTCTGTTGTAAACAGGTTAAAATCTTTTATTTAATTTCTTAAATTCAGTTTTCAAGTGAATCGATTAATTCTGATTAATCCTTCTTTTTAATAACATATTTTCAGAAGTTCTGAAAATTTCCTAACATTTAAAATTTCAAAGAATTTCGTCAGCATCTCCTCTGCACTGCTCATTCGGTATCATTCCAACTTGCCACTCTGGGAATTTTCCAATCAATTTAATCTTCAATCCAATCATTCGCTTATGCTTAAGCCCATTCTCTTTCAATCCCAGTTTCAATTTAAAATTCCCAATTTTTTTCTCCATAATCAAATGTCATCCCCAGATTCGGTTTCATTCCAAATCTTAATTCACAACTCAACTACTCTGCCAAGTCAAATCCTTATTCCAGTACGATCTCCATTTACTTGGCTTCAGTTCAACTCCACTTTTATTTGACTTATTTAAATTCTCTGTTTATTTACTTCATAAGTAAATTTTAAATTTCAGAATTCAAGTTCCTAGGGTTTTCATTTCAAATCAGTTTGAAATCATATACACATATATACCTACAACATGGCCATTCAAACATTTGAATTTCTGACAATGTGTTTTCCAAAAACACTTCAAAAACAAAACCTTTTGGTAGTAATCCGTCACTTAGCACTCGAAAATGAACACCGATAATGGTCGACTTCATCATCGGAATTTATTTCCAGCGATCAAAGTGAGTTCAATACTATCTCACTTTCAAAATTCATATTCAAATACTTTTATTTGAAATTACTTTAAAAATATCTTTCGAAACTTGGATAATATTTCAAAATTTCCCCAGGATCTTAAAATTCCATATATTTAATTCAAATTTCATTTACAAACATTTTCATGTTTCAGAATTTTAATTCCAATCCTGGTTTAAAATTTCAGATTCAGTTCATCTGATTTTATACCTTATACCCATATGAATTTCGATTGGTTATTTACATAACCAACGCACTTATAATCTTATTCGATTATAGTAACAATCAACACACCCAATATACTACATTAATCCCAAGATATATACCTCTTTGATATCAAAATATATTTTGGGTAAAATTATCCCATTTACCCTCTATTCAAAACGTACTGTGTCGAATTACTCTGTTCAAGAGTTTAGAAACACCTATCGACACAGTTTGCATTACTGTTTCGACCAGAATTCATAAACCACTTGCCAAACCAATCAACACAATATAAAACAGTTTTTATATTGATTTACAAATACGCGCTCATATATATACACTCAAACTCAATCTAGAGTTTTACTAACTCCATCTATATTGAGTTACGCCACAGAGCCAAGGTAATCACTTAACCTTATGCTCTGATACCACTGTAACGACCCAGGGATTTTCGACTCCGAAAATCGACACAAAACCCAGCGTCGACTGTTCAGACATCGAAAATACCAGACCATTAATAGAAAGATGTTAGAGGATGAGATAGAAAAGATAGAACTAATAGAATAGAAGAAGAAGAAGAACACAGCTGAACATAATCAGAGTAAACACGAATCTCACAGCGGAACGAATAAAATATATTATATAACATAGCTTTGAAATACAAAACTGTATTGCATATACATACCATTATCAGAGTACACTACATCATATCACAGCGGAAATAGTCTCTAACGGTGAAGCCTTCTGCTTTTAGCTCCTTCAAGTGTATCTGTAAAAGCCTGAAACACTTGACTGCCCGTACAAATTTGGGCACCCAAGAGTTTAGGGAAAACAAACAAAATAAACTCTGGGTCAGTCATGGGACTGGTGTGAGTAAATTCCAACCATACGGTTTAACTTTGAAAATCCTTTTTCGGAAACAAAAAGGTAATAGTAAGACCAGCCCACACATAAACATGGACGGTTTTTACCTTACTATAACCCAAAACACTTTGATCTCAAAATCCAGTGATATTATAATAATGTCTAAATACAAGTAAATAACAATCTAGTGGAACGCTTGCATCTCACGCTCCACATATATAGTATACAATCAAAAACCGCAGGGCGCTTATTGGAGATTGGATTCCAACTATGACAAGGTATGGGACCACCTTCCGATGATGTATCTCTAGAGGCGAATACACCTGGGTTCAACAAGAACGTCTTGCAACCCGGCCCACACATGACCGACCACTCATTTCGCTTGAGTGTATCGAATGTATATCACCAACGGTTGGACTCAAACCACCGTTCCCGAATGGGCAGAATCGATAGATTTAGAAACAAAAGGAATTTCTCTAGATAGGTGATTATACACCCTAATGGGAGCGACCCACATAGCCATGCTGCCTGCCCGATTTTTGTCATTTCCCGGTTGTGAAGCTTGAGGCTACGTCTACCTTTTAGAACATCTGGCCACCATACACTTTGAATGCCACATCGTCAAACCCGTCAAATCACTAGTTGATCTTCCCAAAAATATCACGGGTATAAAAGCTAAGAGAAACGAATTTCTCCGCCACCAGACGTAATGCCTTGAAAAGATCGTCTTATGCGATCGTTAGGAATACTCTGTCAGACATTCGTCCATACAAGTTGTCCTGGGTCTGGACAAACCGCAAACACCATTCTGGAACAGGACGACCCTTGCATTTCACCCCGTCTTCAATTGTCTTCAGCATAATCGAATTCGCAACGCTTATGCCTATACGGAGTGGTTTCGGATAATATATCCAACCGGTCTCTCCGTATTGACAACGATGGTCAAAACACTTCGATAGTCGGTTATTTAACTATCGAAGTAAAAACAACACCCATTCAATGTACAACCAATATCACACAAATCACAGGCACTTTTTATTTAACATTCGTTCTTATATTCCTTTGGACAAACGTCATTACTTATTACTTTTGAATAAGTGAATTTCAAACCAAGCTGTTTCCCTTCCCTAGGAAGTGCTACTGTATATAAACATCACGCTTAAGTTTGGTTAACAGCGTTTCATTTATCGTTACAGTTCAAACTAGCTATACGCTGCTATATCCCTTTATAACTAATCTTGACATAACAGCCACGCTTAAGCCTAGTCAACAGCGTTACTTTACTGCTATAGTTCTGAGACTGGCAATATGCTGCTATATTCCACTTTATAATTAATCTCAACACCTCTTTCTGTTTCAAATTCTTGACATCTCTTTACGTTACAAAAATCTTGACATCTCTAATCGTTACAAAAATCTTGACATCTCTAATCGTTACAAAAATCTTGACATCTCTAATCGTTACAAAAATCTTGACATCTCTAATCGTTACAAAAATCTTGACATATTATAAATATGATTTTATGACACCATATCCTTATTTGAAAACTCGGTTATTTAAAATTATTTACATTGGTCATTATCTCTTCACTCCATCTTCCTTACACATTTCTCTTTAAACTTCTCTTATCAAAAATCGATCACGTTCTTTGTCTTTTTGGCAATTTACTTCTTATTCGAATTATTAATCCCAATTCAATAAACCATCTCAATACAAACTCAATACTAGTTTATAATAGAATTTCTATTATAATTTAAACTTTGCTTTAATTATAAAGATATAATTTTTATAATTAATTTTGTTGATTTGTCAGACGGTCAACCAACTTCTTAACAAAATGGGTTTATGGTTGACTGTCGCTGACATCGTTTATTTACTAAATCAACATAACGTTAAATTTCCATTCAACACGGTTCAAACAGTGCACAAACAATACATCTAAATATTTAGGAAACCGGTTGAGTTCCTCCAACCGATTTCCGCATCCATAGGTGTTATTCAAATCAGTATCCAACCAATGATGTGTGCATATGCAATGATATATATTTATTTCAACCAATTTAACTGTAATTTATCTAATCAATCATCACACAGCATTCAACCATTATTCAAAATATAATTAAAATATTTTAAATAAAAAGAGAGTTAGTGAATTTACTCACCTTTGCGCGTTAACCGTTAAATAACGATTTGCGTCAGTCCAATATCGCACGTCCAAGCCCGCTTACGCTTCTTTTCAAAACTGAATCACACCGTCACTCGCTCATGGCACTCGATCGCCATACACAGTCCCTCACTTCGACCAGGTCTTCACGCTGCAAGGACGTGATCACTTTGTGCACAGAATCTCCAATTTCAACTACCAATAACAGTCATGATTACCTCCTCGATCCAAACACTTCCGACCAACAATACCGCCATCGTTTACACCAGACTTCGCCAAGCCTCAGTTCATTACTTCGGCAGCTTGTCCCATGAAAAGAATATGCGATCGACTTCCCTTCCTTTTCTTGTTATGCTCCCAACGATACGGCCCTTAACTCGTTTTTTTTCCAGAAATATCACTCCTCAATAGTGTTCCCTTCACGTAAACAACGTACCATTTTCCACTTCAATAAAGAGGACTGAACCCCATATGTATGCACTCACGTGTTCTCCCATGCGTGTGTATATAACAAAATTAGTGCCTGCTCACATCATATACCATACTACAGTACACCGTGAACCCCGTATTCACCTCAAATGAACGGTTTTGCCACCCACCACTCGCTGAAACCACCACGTCATGCTTTCCTTCTAACTTGCACACTTCCAATAGACAAGCGCCACGTCACCCTTCATTTGTGTCACCTCCATCGTTCTCCATATTTCCTTGGCTTCACCTTGAACACATCCACATCGAACTCGCCCCCTTCCCCGTAGATGCGACCTCGGCCAAGAACAGCAACTCAAAAAGAATAGGCGAGCTCCAGTATACCATTATTCAATCAAACGTGCCCATTACCGCATACCATTTGCTCCCCAATTTATAACAGTGCATCTTCCCAAAACCAAATACAACCGCTGCAGCTATCAACTTGGGTCATCACTTCAATGTTTGTTTTCAACTCCCTCCATTCACAAGCCTCTCCCATGTTCTAACCCACTAGTCTACTACTCGTCCCCCTCATTCACAAATGCTCACCGCTCTCTACTACTCCTCACCCAATATATAGGTGTAAATAATTCCCACCTGCTCCCCACAAACATCACGTCTTTCCCCAACTTATACATGCATCACCATTCACCCATACCCCTTAACTTACGTTGAAGAAAAACCCAGAAGAAAACAGTTAACAAAAAGAATTCCAGAAGAAGAAGAAACCATAGAAAAGCAAATGGAGGGCCGCTTATTTATAACACACGAAAACTTGACACCCACGTAATAGACCAATAGGGTAGGAACAGAAATGTCTTAGCATGTGCGAGATGGGAGAGGTCTATATTTCATGAGCAGAAATTTTAGAGGACAACAGGTACTCTGCAGTTGAGCTGTCTTAGGCCTGTGTGAAAGGTCTGAAATTTCATGTCGGTTGGTCTGCGGTTGTTTAAATACTTTGTCGGCAAGTTTTGATAGTAGGTTGGCAAAATATATAGGATAGCCTGTCTATGTTTGTCTGCATGATGTCTGATGGGTATACTAGCATGTGCATTTCTGAACAATAGGATAGGTATGGTATAGGATAAGCTACTGTACAAATACTTGCTCTCCACGGTTTGGTTATTAGGGTGGTACAGTAGGTAGGTATGCGCTAAAGCGAACCATATTAAAAATAGTAGGTACCGGCTAATCAATATACATATTTTCTTTTAAAGTTTTAAAAGCTACCCACCCCAATATGTACGATTTATACTCATATATGAGCGCTGCAGACTGAAATAAAAATACAGTCGTGTTCAGCGAGGTGTCACGATCCCAAAAATATAATAATACCGGTAGGTTGACTCATATTTTGAAATCCCAAAATATCGATATAGGGTGCAAAATACTCCAAATAAAAAGTTGCATATTTAATTTATTAAAAATTACAGAAAAATTCTAAAAATTAAATTATCACTACGTCTCAAAAGAACCTTGTCTAAATTTGAAACCGATAAGAAGTTATTTCAAATAAACCGTTATGGTCGATATACGATTTCATAGCGACTTTCTGAATATTTGATTTTGACATATCTTGCAATCTATATGACGAAATCTCAATATTTCACTTCTGTCAGAAAGATACAGTTCAACAGATTCCAATATTTCTTGTTTTGCAGAAATCCGATTTAAAATGAGTCCTGTACACTCATTGAAGTTTAGAACGTTAAATTACGAACTACAGCGTCGTTATGAGCTTGATTATATTTAATATATATTTTCATACGTTCAACTTCGTTTTAAGTAATATATAAATCCACTTATATTACGAATTCAGTATTTAAATTGATTTAAATATTCAAATATAAACTAGTAAAAATGCGGGTCATTACATGAATATTCGATATAGTTTGTATATATATAAAAATGTGATTTTTATCGCTAAAGCCATTTGTTTAAATTCAAATAATATTCAACACATGAATTTCAACTCAACGAATGAATTGAAACTCAACACATGAATATTCGATATAGTTTGTATATATATAAAAATGTGATTTTTATCGCTAAAGCCATTTGTTTAAATTCAAATAATATTCAACACATGAATTTCAACTCAACGAATGAATTGCAACTCAACACATGAATATTCGATATAGTTTGTATATATATAAAAATGTGATTTTTATCGCTAAAGCCATTTGTTTAAATTCAAATAATATTCAACACATGAATTTCAACTCAACGAATGAATTGCAACTCAACACATGAATATTCGATATAGTTTGTATATATATAAAAATGTGATTTTTATCGCTAAAGCCATTTGTTTAAATTCAAATAATATTCAACACATGAATTTCAACTCAACGAATGAATTGCAACTCAACACATGAATATTCGATATAGTTTGTAAATAGTTTCAATGAATGAAAATTATTCTAACACATAAATATTTCAGAAAATTTCGGCAGCATAACGGCAGGGTAGTTAAAACCGGGACCGTCCCTAGTACGGCTCCTCGCTCTACCCTAAAACCTCGCGGTCTTTGACAATGGGGATCATGCATCTAGTTCGCACGCAGGCGATATGTTTTATTTTCAATTCCACAATCCTATTCTATTTTGTTTCAACCACAAGAGGGTATTTTTCAACCACAAAGGTATTTTTCAACCATAAAGGTATTTTTCAACCATAATATCAACCACAAACAATTATTTCCAACCATTCGTCAAACCATATGATATCACGTCAATCACAAGCAATAAATATCGTCCATGGTCTGTGGACGAGGGGAGTGTATATATATATATATATATATATATATAGTATAATAATTCACTTGCATTTCATCACAATTCAAAGCATATATGTTTCAAAAAACGCTTGTATAATTTATACATCGCTAATATAACTTACACAACACATGTACATGAGGTATACAATGCGTATATAATTTACACTTCGCTTATATAATTTATACAACGCGATTACATTCACACAAACAGTTTAGATTCCTCACATTGGTTATTGCGGTGCTAAAAATCGTAGGAAGGTCAGAAAAATCCGCGGCTTCTTCTAGAATGTAGAGAGCCTCCTTGCGGTCACGGTGTCTCCTGTTTCATCGAATTTCGTTAACATAGCAAAAAGATATGATTTTTACAAGTTTGCAACGCTTTAAAGTGTAAAAATCAGTTTAGCCGTATACCCCTTTTTGATTTCGAAACTAGGGTTCGGATTTTTTAGAAAATCCGTGAATCGATGCTCCGATCAGAGAGTGGGACTTGAAAGAGGGGAGCGAGGCGGTCCTATCGGTGGTCGGAGGAGCAGGTGCGATCGCCTCTGGCGATCGTGGCGTCGATGTGAAGTCGGCGACTTCCTGGGCGTCGTTCTCGACGCTGGCAAAGGGAGGAAGAGCGGGGGTTGGTCGGATTTGAAGAAGGAGGTGGGTGGCGTCGAGTAAGGGTGGTGGCGTTGGCTGGCGTCGCCTGTGGCGGTGGGATTTTCGTCGGGAAGGAGCGAACGACTGTAGTCGTCGATAGTTCTGGCGGCTAGGGTTTTTTTAGGGTTTTCTATTTTTTTTTAAAGAAAATTTCCTATTGGCCGATATTTATAGAAAATTTTTAAATAGTGTTTTTGCAAACGGACTCCTTTTTAAACCCAACGACTGTCGCCCTAGCTAAATACCCCCATTCCGGACACAATGGGATATGTTTCGTTGGCCATTTCGACTGTTACAGTCAGTTATTTTTCAAATTAAAATGTAAAACATTCGATATTTAATTTAAACGTACATTTCAATTTGCCAGGGCCACAAACTGAATCGAAAAATTCCAGAAAAATAAATCTAGCTTTGTTTTGACGATACGGTCCTAACAAAACCAGTTTCGTCGAATTCTGAGCTCGTTTGAAAAACGGCCATTTTTAGGTCGACTCATTTTAACCGAATTTGACCAAACACGTTATCTTTTGCCCCGCTCACATACTAGCTTCAAAAATTACGAAATTTGAAACTTAGCAATAATTTGACATCCCGGACCCAACAAAAGTGGTTTCGTCGAATTCCGAGGTCGTATGCAAAATCTCAATTTTCAAGGGCTATATATACTATATAGCGACCTTTCTGAAAATTCATTTGGCCATAACTTTTGATTTCCGTTATGAAATTTCGATTTTTCAGATTCGTTAGAAAGGTATTGATAAACAGATTTAAATATTCTCAGTTTCGTTAAAATCCGTTATATTTTCCACCCGGTACAGTCAGACTAAGTTTGTATTCAAAATTTCAAACTGCCATATTATACACAATTCTATATTTTATTGAAATATACTATTCAAATTTCTTGTTAATAACCAAATTTAAAATTTTAAACTGGTTCACATTTTCCGGGTTATTACATTTGACCAACTAGAATTTAGGTTATGTTTATATATATTTATATTTTAATTTATTTAATTTCAAAAAGGTTGACTTTTCCATACGACCTCGAAACGAGGTCCACCGCCTGTCGTCCATAGCGTTTTACCCCCATTCCAAACACAATGGGATATGTATCGTAGGCTGATTCGGCTGTTGCAATCAGTTTCCGTTAAATTTACATTTAAATCACTATATTGAATTTTAAACGTACATTTCAAAATACCGGGGTTACATACTAACTCTAAAAATTCTCGAAAAATATTTTCTAGCTTCGTATTGACGATACGGTCCTAACAAAACTAATTTCGCCGAATTCTGAGACCGTTAGAAAAATGGCCATTTTCCAGTCGATTAAAATCAACTGAAACTGGTCAAACACGTTTCCATTTGCCACGCTCGCATATTGATTCGAAAAATTATGAAATTTGGAATCTAGCAATAATTTAACATCCTGGACCCAACAAAACTGGTTCCGTCAAAATCCGAGGTCGTTCGCAAAATGTCCATTTTTAAGGGCCTGAATTCCATAGCGACTATTCAGAATTTTCAACTGGACATATCTTTTGAATCCCGCTATGAAATTTCGATCTTTCGGATTCGTTGGAAAGATATTATCAATTAGATCCTATCATTTTTGGTTTAACTAAAATCCGGATTGTTTTGCACCCGGTATGTTCAATTGAAGTTTGAAATCGAATTATCGAACTACCGCGCCAATTTCAATTCCATTATATAATTATAAATAATTATTTATATTCTAACGACGACGTATATAATATACACGTTCTAAATATATTCAAAATAAATTTCTCATCGATATTATTCAAAATAATTCATTTTAAATATTCAAAATTCGCCAAAATTGCCAAAATAAAATTTTTAAACTGGCCCAGATTTTCGGGTTGTTACAAACATATACCAGTCTGGGTAGTGTGTCCTAGATTAGGGGCGTCGTTCGGCAGGTAGCATAATCCCTAGTTGGACCTAGGTCGCGTAAACCCTAAAATCCGAGAAACGTTCAATAGGTAGCATAAAACCCCAGTAGCCCTGGGTAGCGAAAACCCTGGTTGGATCTAGAATGCGCTCGATAGAAAACCCTAGGTTAGACCTAGGTAATAAATAATAGATGTACACCTGAAACAACCATGATTACGGGGATTGGGATCACATATCTGTTCTTATCAGTTTATACAGATTACTAGTTAGGTGGTGCAGGGATATAGAAATTAGAATAACAAGGTAGTGGCAAAGCAGAGAAAGTATAGAAGTGCATCCAGTTTATCTTACCTTATCATATCTTGTGCTAACCTTATGATTCCCGTCATCATGGTGTAGTCTTGTATTCAGTTAATTCATGCCATGTTGCTTTTACCTGTTCACATGTTGAAAGTTACCGAACTTACCAGACTTTATGTCTGACTCTGTTTTCTTTCGCTTTCTTGTCTTCTATTCCCCCCCGGTTCGCAGGGAGGGAATATTACTACTTAACCCACTTTTCTTTCCAAGCTAAAGATTAGTCGAAGTTTTGCTTGGATTCTCTTTTCCATTGCTTTGGCTGGCTCACGCTACATTGGGGAATATAAATGTTATTTTATGCTTCTTTATTTTTTAAGACAGATATTCTGGTATTGGAAAATAATTGTTGTACGGACTATTTGATCAATAAAGTTCTATTTTCTGTTGTTTTAATTTTGTCTGTCTTGTAATTTATCTATATCTTTTACCTATAAATCTCCACCGAAGTTAAGGCATTCCCTTTGTGAGTGACCTGAACGGATGTGGGGTGTTACAGGTGTTGGGATGAAATTGGACATACACTAATCCCAATAATTAGTTGTATGTCGATCGGTTGATTGACAGGTTGTTATAAGCATTGAATATTTATATTTGATTCTTATACAGTGTAGAATGCACTCTGGATGATGATTGATTATTTATCGTTGCAATTATATACATGTGTTGTATGGAATCCATATAAGTAATATTATATGGTAATTGAGTGGGTCTCATTCCAATTTAGAAAATAAATTATATTCATGTGTTGAATAAACAAAATAGTCATGTGTTGACAATACTCATGTGTTGAGAATATTCATGTGTTGAAACCATTCATGTGTTGAATAGAATATATATTCATGTGTTGAATAGAATAAAATTCATGTGTTGAATAAAAGAAAATTCATGTGTTGAAGAAAATATTCATGTGTTGAATAGAATAATCAAGTTACTGAAATATATAAAGCCGTGTGGATTAGATTGACGCCATTTTGACGTGAACGATATTTATGTCGATTTTATTCATTTTTATAATGAATATAGAGAAGGAAGTGATTTCAAAATATAACGTTTTGAAAATATTATCATTTATAGATTAATGATATGGAATATTCAATTTTGACTAGAAATTGAATTTGAAGTTGAAATTGTTTTGAAAACGAATTTAAAACGATTTATAAAATACGTTTTAAAAGGAAATCGATGTGGTATATATTATATATATATATATATAATATAATGGCCTGAATAGAACGCGCCGCGCTACGGCAGTTCGCGAATTTCGACCATTGAGTTCGAACGGATATTACGGGAGATCCGACCGTCGAATTCTCATAAAACCGGAACCGTTGGGTTCGTATAGAAAAGTGCTTTCTAACAAATATTACAGATTTGAAATCTAACAGTTGGATTTGGAATTATGTCCAAATCAATTTTGGAAAAGGTCGTTGTAAGTGCAGTTCGATGGCCGTTGATGGAAATCGACTGTACGGGCCTTGATAAAATTATTAAAAATAGTAATAATTTGTGTAAAATCATAAGAAATGATTTGTGAAGAATACGGATGAAAAATTCCATATTTGAAAAGATAAAAATAGTTTTTATCGAAATGAATTAGTTTTGAACTAGAATTATAATCCCATTTATTTTTAAAATAAATAAAGTGAATTTGAAATGGTTTTGAAAATAACCAGAATTTCCAATATATAAAGTGGAAATGGATTTGAATCGAAATTGTCTTTGGAATATTTCGATGTTGGATTTCGTGATTATACAAATATTGTTATGGAAATTTGAAAGATATATTTATATCGTTATTTCCAATACGATATTTGTTGGTCATAGAATTTGTTATTGAATATAAGACGATATGTTTTCTATTCAGAGCCTTGTATTTAATATCAAATGGGATTAGGGTTTGTCGTGAATGGTGTCTTTATTAACACTGTTCTTAAACCCAGTTGAGAAAAAGATTAAATCTTTTTGTTTAGATTTAATGAAGTGTACCAATTAAATGGTATTTAATTGGAATTGAATTTGAATGTGATTTTGGGTTTATAGTGAACCGTGTTTTAAATGACATTGGTTCTTTAACCCAGTTAAAGACAGGATATGATTTCCAAAGTTAAATAATCATTGATATTGATTATTGGGAAGATTAAAACCAAGTGGAGTTTTAATGAATCTTTAATTAGATTGAAATAATCGAGAATGGAGTATCACCAGTTTTGCTCCAGGCGATAGTTAAATCTTTAATTAGATTTGAACGTGAAATGGTAATTGAATTTACCGATAACACAGTGGTGTTAGATTTGAAGTATTACCAGTTTTACTTCATGGGATGAATAGGTTGGGATTGGGAAATAAAATAAATGATTACTTCGGTGTGGTTCGCTAATCCCAACTGGTTTTGAATTGATATTCAAAGAAGATTAAAGAATAAATTTAAAGAATTTATCTTTGATAAAATTAATGGGAACCTTTCCCAAAGTATAAGAATATTTGAATAGAAGAATATTCTGAATCAGAATGAGGCGTATGTTGTGTTTGTGTAACACTTGTTTATTATATACACGAGTTATTCAGAAAGACCGGGTTTATCCCATTCTGAATAACTGATTCGACGTGGTGTCGAGGATAAAGACGATGGTCGAAGACCGGAGGTCTTCACATATTTTGGGTGATTACTGATAATCTTGATTGGGCTGTACACCCAAGAGGGGGGAATCGGGTGGTGATCGTCCAGACGTACTTGGAGATCGATGGATATGCGAGGTACAAGGTGCCTCCGGTTTCGTTCAGACCCAGAACGAATTTGTAAATGGACTGTGTGTCTAACATTGGATTTTATTCTGTGTGATTGATTTCTATTAAATATATATCTTTTTGGCGGCGGAGAATTTATTCTCTTGCTTAACGCCCTTCTCTGAGACGTACGAGCTCAGGGGTTATATATTGATGGATATAAATCGTATGGAGTGAATTGCCTAAGTGGCAATTGATCAAGGCTTCTGTTGAAAAGCAAAGTCTTGTGGTTGATTATCAAAGCACCGCCTGTGTGGCATAGCTTTGTGAACGTTGATTCGCGAGCCTCACACCCCGGTTGTGAACCAGAAACGGGAGAGGACATCAGGGAGGACATGCGTTTCTTTCTAGCTAGGGTGGTGTCAGTGACCTACCAGCCCTGACATTTATATTATTTTCACCTGTGTGGTTATTGCTGTTGCAAGGCGCCTCAGATATATCGGTGACTATGTGGAGCCGATGGAGTCATTGGACACATTGACACCCCAAACGGTGGGGAAACGCAGCGTTCAGGCATAATAATCCACATTGGTGGACCGACCCTTACGATCCAAGTCTTGCCTGCGCGCTTTCCTGAGGGGCGGGCTAGAGCATCTCGAATTCGGTAGAGGACGATCCCTTGCCTCGGTTCACAGATGGTAATCCAACTTCCAATACGCGACTTTGCAGTTTTAGTTGTAAACCTATATATGGCAACATAGTGGTACGAGGCACTTATGTCGTCTATGATTAATACTTATGATTGAAATTGTTTTGACACTATGCACTTATAGTAATAATAAAAAATGAAATTTAGCGTATCAAGCATTCTTTGGCTATTATAAGGTAAAAACCCCATCCTCCGGCTTACGTTGCATTGTGTGATGGGACCTGGGTCTTATAATAGCTTCATTTTTCTTTATTTAGCATTGCGATGTTTGTTTTATGCACTGGTATTCTTGGGGGCAAACCCGTTCCGTGTTATACGGCGTGATCCCTTGATTTACCGAACTTTAAAATAAAGATTAATAACTATTTTAGTTCTCACACCAGTCACATGACTGACCTGGAGTTTATTGTTTTAACCTAAACTCTGGGTGCCCTTATTTTGACACGGGCAGCTAGTAGTTTTGGTTTTGCAGATTTATATTCACATGAACCTAGTTTACAGCTGGAACGATACTCGGAAAGCTCTGTATATTTCAGTTGTGTTTTGTATTATTTTCCGCAGCTATATAAGGTATTTTAATCTCTGATATTTATCGAATGTATAATATTTATTTATACTCTGTAAATTCTTGTATTCTGATGATATTGTCGTAATAAGCAATGAAATGTTCTTCTGTTTGCCTTCCAATGTGTCATGTTCTCAAAACAATCAGGCGTTTCGAGCGGTCTTGGTCGGTTTAGCGATCGATTCAGATCGAGCGAAATTCCTTTTCGTTATACCCGGTGAATTTAAATGTACGATCGAATTAATTAAATAAATGATTTAAATATTAAATTAAATAAAACAAGCTAAAGACATTCATTTGGACTGACGGGACCTAGCCCATTGGATCCGGAACGGGGGCTATTGGGTAGGGCCAACTCTGGTTGGACTGAAATCGGAGTTGTTAAGAACGTATGGGTTTATTTGCAAAATTTACAATAAAATAATATATAAATACACGTTCATTTTCGAAACCCTAACATCATGAAAAGCCGCCACCTAAACTAAAATGAATGGCCACCGTGCTCTAACTTTCTCCCCTCTTGTTCTTCAAATCCGCGAACAAAACCATAAAATCTCCAAAGTAAAAAACGAAGAACTCGGCGAGCTTGGCAATCTGGATGGTAGAGATTGAAAAGGGTGCTAAGGATTCCTAGATTTCAGGCCTGGAAGTACCTGACTGTCGAACTGTTTTGGGACGCGAGGGGGGATCGCGGCTCATGCCAGTGGTGGGTGCATGGACATGGCGAGGCGGCGGTTGAAGTGGCGGTGTCCGATGGTGGTGGCAGGCGTCGTAGGGAGTGCGGTCGTGGGTTTTTGCGTCGTGCAGATGGGTTCTTCGATGTACAGAGAACGATGAAGAGGACGGGCTTATTTCTTTAATAAGGAGTTAAGTTAATTGTTAATTAATTATTAATATTAATTACCTATTTAGAGATTAAATGATTAAATAGCGATAACTTCTTCAAACAGCAATGAAATCGAACGATTTTCGAACCATTCGAATCGCAGAAATGAGATCTACGCTTCTGAACTGATTAGGACTGATTCTGAGCAGATCCAATTTTGGCCAAATTTCAGATCTGAATTAAAACTCGGTGAGAATTCTTCTTTTTATTTAATTAATTAATTATCTAATTTATTGGTTATGTGACGATTGAATGTGTATGATTTCAATTTGTTATGTGATAATAATGTGGATGATTTATCTATTTGTGGGTGATGTATAAACAGAGATTTGTATGTGTTCAATAAAAATAACCATATTGTTTATCTATTGATTTGGATTAGAATTTCCAAATCGATAAAAAAATGAATCATTTTGTAAAGTCATTGATTTGGAATAGAATCGCCATTTCAATATAAAACGATCTTTTATTTGCATCCTTTTATGCAAATATATACATAGAAATATAAATGTTCTTTATTTGTATTCTTTTATGCAAATATATACATAGAAATATAAAATGTTCTTTTATTTGCATTCTTTATGCAAATACACTTTGAAATATAAAATATTCATTTATTTGCATTCTCTAGCGCAAATATGCATAGAAAATAAAAATGTCCTTTTATTTGCATTAGGAGTAAAACTATATTTTATTTGCAATTTTAGATGCAAACAAACATTAGAGTTAAATTTTCATTTTTGCAATTATAAATGCAAACAAAAACACCAGAATGAATATGACATTTTTAATTTGTAGTTAGATAGAGATAAAAATATGATTTAAAGAGTTACATTTTTGTTTTGTAAATTTAGTTGCAAACAAAGCATAACGCATAAAAAAAATATTATATTTTATTTGCATATTTAGATGCAAATAAATACAACAACAATAACAAAGCCATATATCCCAAACAAGTTGGGGTTGGCTAGATATGGAACCCAAAATTAAAATAAAATAAAATTAATAATGATGATAATAATATATATAAAGGGTTTAAAATAACCAATCAAATAAAAAGTCGTCCGATAAAGTTTTTTTTAAAAATAATAATAAGTAAAAATGTTCAATAAAAGTGAAATAAAATCTAAAATAGTAATAAAAAAAGGTTCAGTAAATGTGAAATAAAGTCTTAAAAAAAACCCTATGGTTCTGGTACATGGATTGCCAATTTCCATGCACTCCTATCAACTACCAGCTCTTCCGATAAACTCCAGTTACTTAAATCTCTCTTTATTATCTCCTCCCATGTCATTTTAGGTCGACCTCTACCTCTCTTTGGGCCTTCGGCGCGGCCTAGAATTCCAGCGCGTACAGGTGCATCGTATGGTCTACGTTGGATATGTCCAAACCATCTCAAGCGGTATTGGACTAACTTCTCTTCAATAGGTGCAACTCCAAGTTTTTCCCGAATATCCTCATTTCTAATCCGATCTCGTCTGGTATGCCCACAGCTCCAACGCAGCATTCGCATCTCTGCTATACTTATCTTCTGGACGTGTTGCCTCTTAGTAGGCCAACATTATGCACTATATAACATTGCAGGCCTAATTGTTGTCCTATAGAACTTTCCTTTAAGCTTCTCAGGAATCTTCCGATCACAGAGAATGCCAGATGCTAGTCGCCATTTCACTCATCCTTCTTGAATTCTAAAACTAACATCCTTATCAATCTCTCCATCAAACTGCAACATAGATCCTAAGTATCGAAACGATTCCTTCTTGGGTACTACTCTACCGGCCAGGGTAACATCTCCGTCATCTAACCTGACACTGCTAAACTCACACTTCATATACTCTGTTTTAGTCCTGCTAAGCCTGAAACCCTTTGATTCCAAGGTCTCCCTCCACAACTCCAGTTGTCGATTAACCCCTATTCTACTTTCATCAATCAGCACAACATCATCGGCAAAGAGCATACACCAGGGAATCTCCCTTTGTATATCTTTTGTGATTTCATCCATCACTAATGCAAAAATATAGGGGCTCAAAGCCGAACCTTGATGTAACCCTATGTTAATTGGAAAGTCTCTGGTCTCACCATCGCATGCCCTAACACTAGCCACAACCCCCTCGTACATATCCTTAATAAGGGTAATATACTTTGATGGCACTCTCTTCCTTTCTAGCGCCCACCACATAACCCTCCTCAGTACTCTGTCATAAGCTTTCTCCAGGTCAATAAAAACCATGTGGAGACCTTTCTTTTGCTCCCTGTATCTCTCCATAAGTTGCCTAACCAGGAAAATCGCCTCAGTGGTTGACCTTCCCGGCATAAAAACAAATTGATTCCTAGAGACACTTGTCAACCTCCTCAAACGCTGCTCGCAAACTCTCTCCCAAAGCTTCATTGTATGACTCATAAGCTTAATTCCTCTATAGTTTGTGCAACTTTGAATATCTCCTTTATTCTTGAAGATTGGAACTAAAATACTTCTCCTCCACTCATCTGGCATTTTGTTTGATTTGAAAATATTGTTGAACAACTTAGTTAGCCATTTTATCCCTGCATCTCCAAAGCATCTCCACACCTCAATAGGAATATCATCAGGCCCTACCGACTTTCCTGATTTCATACGTTTTAACGCCCTCTTTACCTCAGCTTCTTGAAATCTCCACACAAAATGTCTATTGGTTCTATCGGCTAAGTCTTCCAACTCGATCGAGGAGCTATCACTTTCTTCATTGAAAAGCTTATCAAAGTATTCTCTCCACCTATTATTTATCTCATCTTCCTTCACAAAAAGTCTATCATTCTCATCCTTAATGCATTTAACTTGATTGAAGTCCCTTGTCCTCCTCTCGCGTAGCCTAGCTATTCTGTAAACATCTTTTTCACCCTCCTTTGTACTTAGCCTTTGATACAAATCTTCGTACGCTCGTCCCCTTGCTTCACTCATTGCTCTCTTTGCAGTCTTCTTTGCCACTTTGTACCTGTGCATGTTCTCTTCGCTTCTATGACGGTACAAGCATTTGTAGCATTCCTTCTTCTCTTTGATAGACTTTTGCACCTCGTCATTCCACCACCACGAATCTTTGGGTTCTCGCTTGCTTCCTCTTGTTATCCCAAATACCTCAGTGGGGACTCACCGAATGCAAGTTGCCATCGCATTCCACATGACATTTGCTTCTCCTTCCACATTCCAAGCTCCTTCTCCCATCACTCCATCTTTAAACACCTGTGAAGTATCCCCTTTGAGTTTCCACCATTTCGTCTTGCTAATCTTCGCTCTCTTATCCTTCACCACCCGAAGACGAAACACGCATACCAACAATTGGTGTTGTGAGACGACACATTCTCCAGTTATGACCTTGCAATCAACACAATCTCGTTTACTATCTCTTCTAGTTAGGACAAAGTCAATCTGGCTAGCCTGTTGGCCACTACTGAAGGTGATCAGATGTGATTGCCTCTTTCTAAAGAAGGTATTAGCAATCATGAGATCAAAAGAGAGAGCGAAATTCAAAATTCACCCTCTTGGTTCCTACTGCCAAATCCAAATCCAAAACCACTATGCACTCGCTCAGAACCCCCGCTAGATGAGCCAACATGGCCATTGAAGTCTCCTCCTATAAAAAGTTTCTCGATACTATGCACATTCCTAACCATGACATCCAAGTCTTCCCAGAACTTCCTTTTGGCTTCTTCACTTAGACCTAAATATCGTAGTTAAAATATTATATTTGCATTCTTTGATGCAAATAAACACCGTATTTAAAAGTCGAATTTTCATTTGCATTCTTTGACGCAAATAAACCACCGTATTAAAAGTTGAAATTGTATTTGCATTCTTTGGTGCAAATAAACTATGAAATTAAAAGTTGTATATTTATTTGCATTCCTTGATGCAAATAAAATATTAAATTAGAAATTGCATATTTATTTGCATTCCTTGATGCAAATAAAATATTAAATTAGAAGTTGCATTTTATTTGCATTCTTTGATGCAAATAAAACAGGAAGTTAGAAGTTGTATTTTTATTTGCATTCTTTGATGCAAATAAATCATAAATTAAAATATTATATTTTTATTTGCATTTTAGATGCAAATAAAAAGCATAGTTTAAGAAGTTAAACTTTTATTACATTTTAGATGTAAACAAAAGAATAGGATTAAAAATATCATTTTTACTTTAAAACTAGAGTAAAGAAAATGATTATGATAAAATGAATTCATCTTAGTTGAAATTTGGTTAAATTTAATGAAATGTTATTATTTTCATCATTGGTTATAATAAAAAGATTAGAATTAAAAAGATATATTTAGTGTCATCTTAGCTTCAATGAAAAAGGTAAATAAATTGATAAGGTTTATTTGTCCTTTTGTTGCAATATTAAATGATACATTTATATCGTTTAAATAAAATGAGATAAAAATTATTTAATTTTGTCATTTTAAAAGGTTAAAACAAATGTATCCACTTTTTGTCATTTTAGAGTGATGAGACAAATTATTCATTTTTGTGTTACTTAAAAGAATGAAGCAGAAACATTCACCATTATCCATTTACAATAATTGAAATACATTTTGTCACTTTTGTCAAACTATAATGGTTAAAACAAAACATTATCATTTTATCGACAAACCAAACTCATCACTTATATTTGTTTGTTGAATTAGATTTGTCAACAAAAACAAAACCATCATCTTTGTTGTTTTGTTGAAATAGAGTAGTTAAGTCAAAGTATGCATTTTAGTCATAATAGGTTAGTTAAAGCAAACCATAATTTTTGGTCAAAATATATACTTTTGTCAATTTAGATTAGTTGAAATAAAATAATCACTTTCGTCAATTTACGTTAGTTGAAACAAAACTATTCACTTCTGTCAATTTATGTTAGTTGAATAAAACATTCATTTTGTCGAATTATATTGGTTGAAATCAAAAAGGACATTTTTGTCAAATAAGAATTAAACATAAATAGCATTTTGATAAAATAGAATTGTCGGTAAATGAATGTATCACTCTTCTTATACATTTTGTTGAGATAGAATTTATATGCAAATAAAATAATCATTTTTATTTGTATAACATACAATAGAATTTATATGCAAATATAATAACCATTTTTATTTTCATAACACACCATAGAATTTACATGCAAATATAATAACCATTTTTATTTGCATAACACAGCATAGAATTTATATGTAAATATAAAAATCATTTTTATGTGCAAACTTACATTGGAGTTTATATTCAAATATAAGAATTATATTCTTGGTCAAACCATACATTAGAATGTATAAGTGAGTTAAAGTGACATTTCTATATGTTAATGCATACATTAGAATTTGTATGCAATTTAAAATAAACATTTTCAGGTGTTAGGTTATACATTGAAAAACATATACCAATGAGATTATTTCTTTTATGTGTTAAAACTCAGAATAATTATATACAAATAAAGTATAATAAAAATTATCTTTTATTTGTCATCCACAATAATGTCATATAAATATATTACATTCTATTAGATATTAGAAATGTATCAAGAAATTATGCGAGTCAAATATATTTTATTTCGACATTAGGAATAAAATATCGTTTTTGTCCCTCATTATCAACATGTTGGTATTATTAAAATTGGTTAAATTCATTAACCAATTATTTATTTATATGTATTGTTGTTGGCTGAAAACCCCACATGGGTATTGGAATGATAATTGATATACAATAGTCCCAATATTTATTCGTATGTCAATCGATAGATTGACAGGCTGCGATGAGCGTTATTATTTCATTTAATGCTCACACAGTTGAGAACTCCACTTTGGATGTTGAATGGATGGTTTGATGATTATTTATTATTATTGTTATTTACATACAATGTATGAAATCCATATGACCAAAGTTATATGGTAACTGGTTGAGTCGCTTTCCAATTCAGAATATCCTTCATATAAAGAATATTTTTAAACAAAGAATTTATTTTAAATAAAGAATAAATCTTTCAACTAAGATTCTTGGTATTTCAATTTATATTTATTTATTAGAAAATGATTTTCGGGTTTACTGTGAATAATGTTTTCAAATGACATTTATTCTTTACCCCAATTAAAAATAAGATTTAAGAATAAATTTGAAAGATTTATCTTTGATAAAATTAGTGGGAACCTTTCCGTAATAATGTGTATATTATATTTTAAAGAATATTATAAATTGGAAAGAGGCGTTGGATGTATCCTTATAACACTTGATTTTTAATTATAAAAATACGCGAGTTATTCGGAAAGACCGGGTTTAACCCATTCTGAATAATTACTACGACGATTAAAAGTCGAAGATTTTGAAGACGGTGGATGAAGACTAGCGATCTTCACATCGAAGGACGACTACTGGTGCCTGGCACTGGGTCGCTCCTAGTAAAGGGTTAAAAGTGGTACTTCGTCCGGACGTACGTGTTGATTGTCCGGATACGCGAGCACCTAGGTGACTCCAGTTTCGTTCAGACCCAGAACGGACTTGTAAACGGATGTGTGTCTGACATTGGATTTCATTCCATGTAAATTGGTTTCTATTTAATATAAATCTGTTGGTGGCGGAGAATTTATTCTCTTGCTTAATACCCTTCTCTGAGACGCACGAGCTCAGAGGTTATATATTAGTGGTTATCAATCGCATGGTATGGACTGTCAATGTGGCATGCCAAGATGCAATTGATCGAGGCTTTTGTTGAAAAGCAGTGCCTTGTGGATGATGATCAAAGCATAGCCTATCTAGGCATAGCTTTATGTATTTCGTTACCTCGCGAGCATCATAGCCTATCTAGGCATAGCTTTGTGTATTTCGTTACCTCGCGAGCCTTACACCCTAGTATGAGTCAGAAACGGAGCAAGGGAACACAGGGAGTGCACACATTTTTTCTAGCTAGAAGTGGTGTTTGGGTTTAACAAGATCCGGCACTTTACTTATGTGGTTGATGGATTTTGAGGCGCCTCGGATTTTTATTGGCCGCATTGGCCAATTTATAGGTCCAATAGGATCGGGAAGCGTGTGTTCAGGAATTGCCAATCCAACCCATTGCACTATTGGGGGACCGGCCCTGCAGGATCCAAGGGTTCGCCAGCGTATGAATCCTGAGACATTGCCAGAGTGTCTCGAATCGGTAAGGAGATCATTCCAAGCCTTGACTCTTGATGGAAATCCAACCTCCAATCCGACATCCTGCGGTTTTGATTGTATACCTATGTATGGCGACATAGTAGGATGGGGTACTATGCCGTCTATGATTAATACATTATGATTGAAATGTTTTTAAAACATATATACACAAATAATAATAATAAATCCATTTTCATCGTATCAAGCATTTTTGACCATTATAAGGTAAAACTCTATCCTCCGGCTTGAGTTGCATTGTGTGATGGGACCTGAGTCTTATAATGGTTTCATTTTTCTAAAAAGCATTGCGTTGTTTTAACGATTTAATTTATTTATGCACTGGCAATCCAATGGAGAAAACCCGTTCCGCGATAGCGGCGTGGTCCTGTGATTAGACTCCTTATTAGATAAGTAAAGTAAAGATTTCTCACACCAGTCCCATGACTGACCCGTAGTTTGTTTCACTTTGCAAACTCGGGTGCCCTCTTTTCCACACGGGCAGTCGAGTAGCTTATTTTACAGATATATTTAGCAGGATTCTGGATCGAAGCTTAGAGCTGTGCGCAGAGCATTGATGGTCTTTCGCTGTGTTAATTTAATTATTCCACTGCATTGTTTTAGTTTTGTTGTAATTAAATCTTCCACTGTATTATTATATTTAATGTACTCTGATATATTCTGTACTCTGATGTTGCATATGTAATAAAAGTCTTCTGTTATTTGTACTAATGTGTTGTATTCCCAAAGTTAACGTATTCGGGTTTTGATCGGTCTTGGTCGATCTAGCGTTCGATCGGATCGGGCGAAATCTGGGTCGTTACAATTTGGGAAGACCGGGATCAGATGTATGTCCGAAAACCATTCCAAGTAATAATACAACGTTGTGGAGAAATTGAAGACAGTATTGAAGACCCGGACCCTTCATATTGTAAGGACGACTTGCTGAATGTCTGAAATGGGTAGCTCCCATTTGCAGATGGATTTTATATCAGCTAAGTGGCAAGAGGCCCAAATGTATGTGAAGCAATTTCGAATTGTTGTTTCGTTCAGACCCAGAACAGAAATTTATGTATTGTGTGTCTGACATTGTAATTGACTGCATAGCACCGATCTCTGTTAAATATATATCTATTTGGTGGCGGAGAATTTATTCTCTTCCTTAACACCCTTCTCTAAGACGTATGAGCTTAGAGGTTATATATCGTTAGAAATCAGTAATGCGTTGTGAATGGACAATGTGGCATACTTAAGTTATGTGGTGGGCTTTGGATGATCAAAGCATGGCATATTTAAGCGTAGCTTTATGTATATCGTGACCTCAGCAAGCCTCAGACCACGGTAAATGGCCAAAACAGGAAGAAATGCAGCAGGGTTATGGGGTTTTGTCTCTTTCTAGATAAAATGTGTACTATGGTATAGAGCCCCGGTATTAACCTATATGGTAAAAGCATCTACTTTTGTGGTTGTTGTTGGCGTGCGCTCGGAAAGGTCGGTAACGACCGGGAGATGACATACTCAAGCGTACTCTAAGTTACCCAGTTAAGGGGTAACTAGGCCTTGTGTTGGCATGAGGAGCATCACTGTTGATCCTCGGATATCCCTTTAGAGGTGTTCAAAATTCGGTTCGAAAGGAAGTTCCTTTGCCTGGTCAATGTTGGAAACCCAATCTCCGCTACGAGCCCGTATGATTTTAGTTGTACACCATACGTCAGTATAGTATATGGTACCTATGCTGGCTAAGATTGATACATTTACTTTCGAAAGGATTTTTCACTATATTATAGTATTGAAAGAGGATTTTCACGTATCAAGCATTTTTGACTGCGTAAGGAGAAACCTCGCCCATGTGTGCATCTGCATTGTGTATGTGCCACGATACCTTATGTTAGTTTCATTTTTCAAAAAGTCATTGCGAATTTCTATGCACTGGTATTCACATGGAGTAAACCCGGTCCACTTTAGCAGCGTGATCCGGTGAATTACCTAACTTTAAAATAAACCCTAAAAACAATTGTTTTGGGTTCTCACACAAGTCCCATGACTGACCTGGAGTTTATTGTTCCCACACTTAAAATCTGGGTGTCCATAATTTTTGCATGGGCAGCCTAGTAGTTTGGTTCGCAGATTTAGTCTTGGAGTTGGTTAGAACTGGATGCTGGTTTAGCTGGAGCTATTATATCTTGGAGCATGCAAATTCTTCTGCTGAGTTTAGTATCTTTTCCGCTGTGTAATCGATGTACTCTGATCTTTCTCTGGTAACTCTGGTACTCTGATGTTTCTTTGGTAACTCTGATGTAATATTATTGTAACGATAATGGATTTTTATTTTATTTTGTGCAAATGTGTAAGTACCCCTAACATTCCGTCTTTGTGAACGGTTTAAGTTTGTTAAATTACCGGCGTAAACCGAGCAAAAAGCTGGGTCGTTACAATAAGGACACCCACTTGATTTGACTTTTCATTACTTTAATGTATTTATTTTTGATTTCATGCGGTTAATGCTTTGTATCATGGCAGTAAAGCATTAATTCTATATTAGGTCATCCAAAAGGTGATTGTACTAAGGACGAATCTCCGACTACGCTATAGATGACATTCTCCAACATATTTGCTAGTTTTGCCAGCTAAAATGTAATGATAGCTATGCTAATTTTTGTCTATTACAACATTCGCTTCAAAGTGTTTGTATAGATATCAACAAGATGTTACGGTAGCTATAAATATATTCAAATTAAAAAAATTAAAAAAAATTGTACCTCAGCTATCCACACCATCATTTAAAACAAAATCTCTACCATTAATCCACACCATCAATCCACACATCAACTATTTCTATTTCCCACTTTTTTTTCATTCACCCGCTTTCCTTTTCATTTTGTTCTCACTGCCAAATTTCCAAAATCATTCTGATCCCTAATTTTCATTCATCCCCAATCTGAAAATTTTGGCTCTATACTAAATTTCGTCACCTCAGTACTTAATATTTGTATCATACCTAATATCCCAATTTTCCTTTGTTTTATTTGCGCTTTCTTCACCAAAATTCTCACGTTTTCCAACTAAACCCTAGAATTAAAAATTTCAATTGAAACTTACCTCTGGGCTTTCCGAGCAATCCTTTGATTTACTCAAGGTATGCGACTCTTTTGATACCTTTCCTCTCAATCCCATCCATTTCTCTGACTCGACGTATTTGCATTACTTCGTGCTTTCAACATTTCCTAGGGCGGATATTTTGTGTATTTGAAGAATAAGGATTTATTTTTGATCTCATGAGAAGCTTTAGTGGATTGATGCAGAAATCTCTTTAGGGAGAAAAACCTCGATTTTCTGGAAAGAAACTTTTGCTCAAGGCATTGGATTCGATTCGCTTAAAGTTAGAATTCATGATAAACTCCAGAATCTTTGAGCTTTACAGGTTTAGAAGATTAATTTTTTTCATAAAGGAGGATCTTTGAATATAAGGAATGATTCAAGTTTTGGTTGTTGTAGCTATGGTAGTATTCGTTATCTGTTTGTTATTGCTTCCTTTTATCAATAGAGAAAGATTACCTTATTAATCGTACTTCATTTTCATATTAATGTTTTGCAATTCAATTTCTATATCAACTACCCCTTTCCTTTCTTAAATTAACCAAACAGGTTTGCTTATGCAGTGGCCAGTGCTTTGCATGATGTAAAACATAAGTTGTACAAACAACGCTTCATGGTTCAAGTATTATGAGCCGGCTAATATGTAAATGTTTGGTTAATTACGAATACTATGCAACTATCACCTTAATGTTGTATTTCAGCCTCCATGGGATAAAAAGGTGGGAAATGCATTTATAATTCATTATACTTTTTTGATGAAGGTATGAGTACATTCATTATTTATATTCTTTGTTGTCTATGTACTTTAAACTTATATAGAATAAGGTATAATGAAGGACAAACTGACTTATGGGAGAACTGGAAAATGGAGTTTCGACAAAAGATCCTACATAAATCGGCCATTTCCTAGAAATTATACCTTACCCCTACCTGGAGTTCTTGAGAGTGTGGTATGCCATTTAATTTATTTGGAAAAGCTTATGGTTAAAGTTCACGTCCTTTACTAGTGACATATGTTTTGATAAAAGGAGCATGTTTGAGTTCACATTATATTTTCATCCTTTGTTAGTTGTTCGATAATTTTTAGAACATGTTTCATCAATGACCTTCACATTTAACCAATCTAATTTGAAATTAATTATTGTTACAGAAGTGGAAGTTTTGAAGTTTAATGTTTGTTGTTGTTATTTAAGGCTTTAGGTGACGATGGACCCTATATATAGTGTTTCAAAGAAGGTTGATCCCCATCGGGATTCCGATGCCCCAGACACCAGCCGGTGCTGTGCCCAGACCTAGGGCTGCACAAAGTTTGGGTTGGGTCGGGTCAAGCCAAATACTTCATTCGACCCGTATTGGTTTGGGTTGATGAAAATTGAACCCGCACCCAACCTCATATAGGGTTGAGTTGGGTTGGGTTGAAGTATGGGTTGGGTCAGGTTAAATAGGGTTGGGTTGGGTTGTATGCATGATTAATCCATAACATAAATTTTGACTTAATAATTTATGTTTTAAGACATGCAAAAACATATCTCATGTAAAAACCAACCAATTTCTCACACCAGTACACCACGCAAGAGACTCAGCACACAATATAACTAAATATCCTAAGCATATCCAACTAAATACAAGCAAGTTAATAATGTATGAAGACCAAGGCCAAGCTACATGGAAAAGCGACTGCCTGGAATGAATAAAATTTCATTAATTCAGTGTAGATATCAAAGCTGAAGTGTGAAAGGTTTTTTTAATTTTTCAAAGTCAGGTTGGGTTGGGTTGATTGAAAAATTACACCCGACCCATATATAGTATGGGTTAAAAATTGAAACCCATATCCAATCCGAACTACTTTGGGTCGGGTTTATGTGGGTTGGGTCGGATTGGTGGGTTGGGTCGGGTTGGATATGGGTTGTGTGCAGCCCTACCCAGACCCACTACTCGGCTCGCGTTTGGCTCGGCACTCGCCTCGCTTTCGGCTCGTCATATATTTATCAGTGTCAGTATAAATTGAAACAACATATGTAATGAGTCTAATGAGCGATGTAGTGAGGAATATCTGTATATGTGGATAATAGGTTTGTAGTAAACAATGAGTTGTAAATAGTTGCAGCAAAAATTTGTACTATTTCAGTTGTTCAAATAAAAAAAGTTACTTAATAAAACACTGTTTGAATTCAAATTCTATGCAGTATTCTACAAAATAAATATTTAACCCTTTTAGAGATGAAATATCTATAACAACTTTTTTGGAATGTGAAAGTGTTGTCATTGGATGGTAAAAGTGTTACTATAGATAATGTGTGACCCACTTTTAAGTAAAATAAGTCTCTGTGGAAACACCATGAAAATGTTTCTATTGGATGGTAAAGATGTTGCCATTGACTCTAGGGTAATGCGGCAAAATGCATCACCAAGAAAATGTTGTCTTCGATCGTTTTTTGCCTACAACATTTTTTGGCTGTTCCTACATCACTTCTTAGGGGTTGCAGTAGGCCATCTATGAAGTAGTGTCCTAATGATTAAAGGAGATGATCCTTTAATGATTCATAACATCCCATAAAATAATAAATTTGATGTTCGGTAAATAATAACGATAGAAGTTTGTTCGTACGGAAAATCATAGGACATGCCATAGCTTCAAAAATCATTTTAATACAACCCCAAATCATTAAGGGAGAGGATATATTACATGGAAGTCATGCGTAGAGTATATATTTAAATGGCATCCCTTCAATATTGAGAATACCAATCTTTTCCTTACTTTGTATTCTGATTGATCTATCTTCTGCTTTGTATGGAAAACTCGATTTATTTGCAAGACCTCTTTGGTTTATCGGACCCGCTAGATCTTATGAAAGTGATGTCAGTTTCCTAGAACTCAGTTTCATGTCCATTGAATGTTGTGAATGTGTAGTCTTTGTCATTAAAACCAAGAGGTGGGGTTATAACAATCCCCCTTTTTTTGATGATGACTACAATGCAATATGTTGATCTTCCTTCTTATAAGGCCGTCACGCTTTGAACTTCTCATCACTGAATTGTTCAAGACTCAAGAATGAGCTTATCTGAACTCAGAAGTCCGGATAGAGCAATAGATCTTGTAGACACTTAAAGTTCGAGATGACGAAGATCCCATTCGGCGTACCTAGTAGCCCAAGTTTGACATAGTGGACTTGTCTTATCTTAGGTCGGCTAACATAAATGGCCTTGAGTCGGCTATGCTTCGGGTCGACTACGCACTGCTAACCTGGATCAGCATAGTCACATCATCATTTTGGATGGGGATAGCTTATTGCCCCGTATTAGCCTTCACCTCATTATGTCGGATTGGATCGTTTAGCCTCGTATCGGCCTCATCTCCTTCCACAACGGATCAATGTGCTCACTTCATATCTGATCGGCTTTGGGCATCTTGCATGAGATTAGTGCAACATTCAAGCATTGTGGACCTGACATAGCAATCTATAGGCTTGAATGCAGCAACTTCATCAGCACAAGGCAAGGCTATTTGAAACGACCCAAACTTCACCTATCGGGAAAGCCAGGGTTGCTTTGAGAACACGATGCATCAGAACACAAACAATAGAACATTTCATGGTTATTACAACAATTAACATCTGAGTACAAGATATTAGAGTATAAATAAATAGTATACATTGAAAAATATCAGAGATTTCGATTATAATGTAGTGGAAAAATAATATATAAGAATAATGCGTAGTGGAAAATAACAACCGACACAACTGAAAGAGATATACAGATGCAAAGCTTTCCGAATATAGCTCCAGCTATCATCCAGGATCCTGTGAAAAGAAGTATCTACGAAAAAACAAAAACTACTAGTTTTCCATGTGGAAAATATGGGCATCCAGAGTTTAGGTTAAAACAATAATCTCCAAGTCAATCATGGGACTGGTGTGAGAACTAAAACAGTTATTAAATCTTTACATTATAGTTTGGAAATCGTGGGAGCACGCCGTATAACATGGAACGGGTTTACCCCACATGAATATCAATTTAGAAATAAAACAACACAATGCTTTTTCAAAAAATGAAGCTATTATAAGACTCATGTCCCATCACACAATGCAACGCAAGCCGAAGGATAGAATTTTCCCTTATAATAGCCAAACATGCTTGGTACGTTTAAAACAAATCATTTTGATATCATTATAAGTGCATAGTGTCAAATTTAACTTCAAATATAAATGTACCAATCATAGACAGCATATTACCCCATCCTACTATGCCGCCATATAGGTTTACAACTAAAACCGAAAGGTATCGTATTGAAAACTGGATTTCCATCTATAAGGCGAGGTAAGGGATGACTCCTCACCGATTCGAGACACTCTCGCAGAAGCCTCAGGGCATGGACGCTGGCGAACCATTAGATTCTTCAGGGCCGGTCCACACTTACTGTAACACCCGGTAAATTTAAATATTAAGGTTAACAAATTAAAGGGTACTTAATTTTAAATGTAAGAATCAAGGGAAACGGGTTATGCCATAGTGTTCGTCTCAGAATTCTGGTTGAGATAGAGTCCGAGTTTGCGTAAATTGGACTTCGTATGAAGAAGTTATGGCTGTCAGAAGTTTCCAGAAATTCAAATTTAATTTCAAAAACGAATTCAGACTCAGAACTGGGCAGGGCAGGAAATTTCCCGCCCAAGGCCAGGTCGACCTGGGGGTCAACCTCCCCCCTATACAAGTCGACCTCCCCTCCCCCCCGGGCAGATCTGAGAGATGACGATTTTGTGACTCAGTGCTGAGTCATTAGGGCTGAGGTGTCACCCTATATTGGCTGGATGGTTTTGATTGATTCTAGGTTGATCGGATGGCCTAAATTAATTCTAAATTCTATATAAACACATGTAGACTAAAACCCTAAAACCAAATAAAAATTAGAACCATGGCCGTCATGCTATCACCTTGCAACCTAGAGTAGCCGCCACCAACTAGAGGGAAAGTGAAGCTAATCAACTCAATTCAACTCTAAATTATAACAACAACAACAACGAATTTTTCTACTTCAAAGGCGAGCTAAACCAATTTCAGAACTCATATTCCAGAAATCAAGACCTTCTTTGAGTTGTGAGTTCAATTTCTGTAATAAGATAATTAATAAGTTAATTGGGTTGAGTTATAAATTGGGTTATATGGCTATGTTTGTGAGACATTGGAAAAATGTGATATTTTGTGAATATATGCTAGTTGTTCATAATGATATTCTTGTTGTGGATTCCTTTTCATATGCCAAATCACCTATATTCAACCTGATTCATGTTTGAAATCATTTTGTATGCAAGATTGGGTGTAGATTATATGCTAGTTTCTATATGAATTGTACACAAGTTTACATGTGAATCAAATAAAGTGACTATATGCAAGTTTAGGTAAAAATTGGATTCACATATATGCAAGTTTACACCTTTAGATTTAGATCTGTGATGTACATTGTTTTATGTAAGCTTGTGACTATGGCCTATGCAAGTTTTTGATGAAAACTATATTATATATGCAAGTTTACTCCTTTGGATTTAGATCTATGATGTACATAGTTTTATGCAAGTTTGTGACTATGGCCTATGCAAGTTTTGGATGAAATCTATATTATATATATATATATATATATATATATATATATATGCAAGTTCACACCTTTAGGCCTATGTTTAGATTCACGACAATAACAAGTTTATGCAAGTTATGTTGTAATCCTTATTTGCAAGATTAGATCCATTTTGTATGTTATGCAAATTTGCGATGTTTCTTCCCTTTTACGTGTTAGACTAATTGCTAGTCTAATATACATATATGTCATGATAAACGAACGAACAACGTGGGAACGATGGGGGTAATATTGAATATACACATATTGAGAATTGGCATAATGGCCTTGAAAAAGGCATATAATTAAATTAAGACATTAATTGGAAAAATTGGCATTTATGGACATAATTGAGACAATTATGGACATAAGTATATTTGGAATTTATTTACATATTTGAATAGGGATATTAATACAATTTGGGGTTAAATAAAGATGTGTAATAATAAACCGCCTAAGGCACGAGGTTAGACTCTTTTGTGGTGTAAGACTGCCCAGACCCGCCCGGCAAACCCAACAGCCACAAATGTCAGTCTAATGTGAGAGGTCAAAGGCATGAATTAAATGCGTAACAGTTGTAAAGACACGAGGTTAGGCTCGTTTGTGGTGTAAGACTTCCCGGACCCGCCCGGCAAATCCAGCTGCCACAAATGCCAGTCAAATGTGGGAGGTCTTTACAAGGTTACGGTGTTAATGAATTAAGAAACACTTAACCAGATAAACATGTGGTGGGCCATGAGGGGGTTAAGTGGGTGCCCTGGGTGGCATGTGAAATATGATTAGATGCACTTAACCAAGATTGAAACATGTAAGAAGACATGAATAAAAATGGGGTTAAGTGGAAAAACGTTAATGGGGACCAAGCATAGGTGGGAAGCTTGTGTCATGCATGGGGGCCCTTTTCGAACCAGTAACCCATTAAGTATCTATGTGGGCTCGACCCAAGTCGAGGACGGGACACGCATACTAGGTTTGATTGTAAGAGGTCAAAACGGGTTAGCGGTGGCAATACAAGTCCAACGGGGTCATATGCGTGTGTGGGCCCGGGCTGGTTGGTAAGACGTTGTTGCATCATGTAGATATAAGCCGTGCATTTTGGTGGTATCGGGTTGCCACTTTGGGGAGTGATACACCCCACTGTGGGGCCAACACAGGTATCTACGAGTTAGGGAGCCGATCGAATGAGGGTGGTGGGTACACCTAGTGGAGATAGGGGCAGACGACACCTATGAAGGCAGCTAGGGGTACACGAAACTACCATTATCATTATTAAGTTCTGTAGGCGGGATCAACTTTTAGGGTGTTTGGTGCGGTGCAGTGTAGTAATTATCCTATAGTGATTAGGTATGCCTTTAACGTTATCTTTGTTCATCTGATTTCACTTGTTTGCTTTGTTATACCCAATTGTTCACAGTCATTTCCTTATTTTCCAGCTTATGCCTTATCCTAGTTACTTAATGATTATATTGTTAAAGTTATTGCACTCGCCAGACTTTATGTCTGACCCCCTTTGTTTCCACCTCTTTTCTTCCTTCCCTCTCTCCCCTAGGTGCTCAGGGTGGGACTAGTACTAGTGGAGCTTGATTTGGACAACTTTATCTCTTTCTTTGGAAGTTGCTTGGATCGCTGAAGTAAAAGTTCAACTTATCTTATTTATGGCTATTTTATGTTAGGGTTATGTCTTTCATTTTATGTACTCTGATTTAGTCAAGATGGATATTATGTACTTGACTCTAGTCTTTGGTTTTTGATGATGTAATCAAACTTATTTGTTTACCGCTGCAATGAATCAAGATTTAAATTTTTAAGTACTATTTTATATCTGTCTTGTTGTTAATTTTCTGTTCTATACACACTTAAAACGCTCCATAGAAGTTAATGCATTCCCTTTGTGAGTGACATTAATGGACATGGGGTGTCACACGTGGTATCAGAGCCGAAGGTTACCAAAACAGATAAAATATTTTGAAAAACTATTTTTCAAAAGCATTTTATAAAGAAATACTTTCAAAAGTATGTTTTAAGGAGAATAACTTCAAGAGAAAAGTTTATTTTAAAAACATAACCCCAAGAGACATATATCTTTCTTTCGAATTCTTCGTTTGAATCTCCTCATTTTCTTTTCAGCATGTCTAGAATTCCCGAGATGCCCGAGGGGATACCGATACCAGGATGGTTTAGAAGGTATCTGGAAGCTAGGGCCCATGTTGTAGGCCCAATAAATGCTCCTCCTCCTCCTCCTCCCCGTGTTGACACTTTCGCAAAGATATGCAAGGACTTTCGGGCAATGGGCGTGAAACCTTTTCACGGGTTGGAGACATTTGTTGAAGCTCGAAATTGGCTAAAGGAGGTGGAAGAATTGTTTGGAATCTTTGAGGTAGAAGATGGAAGAAAGGTCCAGCTAGCTGCCTGGTTAATGAAGGATGAGGCCTCGTTTTGGTGGGAGGTCACTAATGGAGAGCGTCCAGTTGATACATGGCCGGATTTCAGACGTAGGTTTGAGGCAAAGTTTCTCTCACGGGCTGAAGAGAATCTATACATGGAAAGGTTTTTGGCATTGAGGCAGGGGAATCTATCAGTGAAGGAATACATCAACAAGTTCAATCAGTTGGCAAGATTTGGCTTGGACTTGGTGAATACATCCGAAAAGAAGGCCCTGAGGTTTGTTAAGGGTTTGAACGAGCCGCTACATGGGTTAGCTATGACCCACATCCCTATGGGGGCCACCTTTGAGAGACTAGTTGACATGGTGCTTATGCATGAAGAGGAGAAAGGCGCCAATGCTAATAAGGCACCTAAGAAGAAAAGGGATCAAAAGAAACCACAACAGCAACAGCAGAACAAGAAGGGTAGTAAAGACAACAATGGTAAGGAAAAGAAATGATGCTTTAACTGTGGGACACCAGGCCATCTAAGCAAAGACTGTAGGAAGAAGAAGAAGACTGGGTGTTTACACTGTGGCAAGACAGGACATCTGATTAAGGACTTCCCAAAGAAAGGGCAGAGGGCAGGGCCTACCTCTGGAGGGAAGATTCAGGCTCTCATGGCACCAGGACAGGCAAGGGGGCAGGTCCAGGCTCTCGTGGTCCCACCGTTGTAAGAACGAGGTAGAGCGATTTCCTTTGAAAGTTTAGTTTATCTTTTCGATCATCATGTTCGCACACTCTTTGATTCTGGCGCATCGCACACTTTTATATCCACTACTTTAGTTGAGACACTACACCTAAACACCAGTATAATAGATGATCCCTTAGTGGTTTCAAATCCAATTGGGGGCTCAGCCTATTTATTAATGTTTTGTTTGGATTTGGAAATTTCTATACTTAGCGTTGGGTTTAGATGTGATGCTTATGTTTTAGGCTTTACGGGCTATGGGTTAATTTTGGGCATGGATTGGCTATCCAGTAATGGAGCCATCCTAGATTGTGAAAAGAGAGAGGTTTGACTTATGACTCGCTTGGGCAACACTCTCGAAATCTCTTGTAATCTCATGAATTCTGTTATGCTAAGTTATCTAGAATCGCTTGACGCATCTGTTGAGAATTTGTAGTCAGTTAGAGTGGTCCATGAATATTCGGATGTCTTCGATGAAGTTCGAGGTTTACCCCCGAGGCGTGAGACAGACTTTCGAATATACTTAGTAGATAATGCAAAGCCAGTTGCATTACCAGTACGCCACATGGCTCCGAGAGAGAGAAGAGAACTCAGTAAGCAAGTGAAAGAATTGCTTGAGAAGGGGTTCATAAGAAGAAGTATTTCGGAGTGAGGTGCTCCAGTCGTTTTTGCTACAAAAGCTGATCGGTCACTTAGATTATGCGTGGACTATAGAGAGCTGAATAAGCTTACAAAGAAGAACAAACACCCGTTACCGAGGATATACGATTTATTTGATCAGTTGGTGGGAGCTTCGGTTTTCTCGCAACTGGATTTAGCTACAGGGTTTCATCAGCTAAGGTTGGCTGAAGATAGCATCGATAAGACTGCATTTAGAACTCCTGACGGTTTCTTCGAGTGGCTCGTCATGTCTTTTGGCTTGACGAATGCACCCGCATACTTTGTTGACTTAATGAGTATGGTGTTTAGGAAGTTTTTGAAAAAGTTTGTGGTATTCTTTGTAGACGACATTCTGGTTTACTCTAAAAATGAAGAAGAGCATGCCCTACATCTTAGGGAAGTCTTAGAGACCCTACGGGAAAATCAGCTAAAAGCTAAGTTCTCCAAGTGCCATTTTTGGAGAAAAGAAGTGGGGTTCTTAGGACACGTGGTCTCTAAGGAAGGGATAACTGTGGATCCCGCTAAGATAGTGGCAATCCAAGATTGGAAAACGCCAAAGAACACAACCGAAGTAAGAAGCTTTTTAGGGCTGGCTGGCTATTATAGGAAGTTCATCAAGGACTTCACGAAGATATCAGCCCCTCTCACTCGATTAACGAAGAAGAATTTGACTTTTACTTGGGACGTTGACTGTGACGATGCTTTCCAACGTCTGAAGAGAGCTTTGACGACCGCTCCAGTTCTGGTTTTTCTAGACGGGAGTAAGACATTCACTGTATATACCGATGCTTGCGGGACAGGGCTTGGTGCAGTTTTAATGCAAGAGGGAAGGGTGATATGCTATGGTGGAAGGCAGTTGAAAGCCCACGAGAAAAATTACCCAACCCACAATTTAGAGTTGGCGGCCATAGTTTTTGCGCTTTAGTCGTAGCATCATTATTTGCTTGGCGAAAGGTTTGAGTTGTATACAGACCACAAGTCGCTAAAATAATTATTCTCTCAAAAGGACCTAAACTTGAGGCAACAGAGATGGATGGAGTTTTCGGCATCCTACGATTTTGCGATCGCATATACCCCTGGCAAGGGTAACGTTGTAGCTGACGGCCTAAGTAGAAAGAAGTTAACTTTGAGTCCTTTATTTGTAGAGCGGCAGAGTTTGGAGTATATGTCTTCCTTTGACTTCGGACCCCCTGTCGATTTTGTACCCGGATTGTTGGCATCATTAGAGGTGCAACCTACATTTTTGGGTCGAGTTAGAGAGGCACAACAGAATGACCCACAGTTGGTTGAGATAGTAGGTAAGCTTATAGGAGGGGAGTCCTCAAGACATCTAGATAGATATGCTATAGATGAAAGAGGTTGGCTACGTAAAGATGGAAGACTTTGCCGACCACAAGACAAAAGTTTGAAGAAGGCAATTCTTGAAGACTCACATCACTCTAATATGACCATTCATCCCGGTGGTGATAAGATGTATAGGGATATGAAGCGAGTTTTCTTTTGGGCTGGAATGAAGAAGGACGTGGCCAAGTTCGTTGCTAGATGCATAGTGTGCTAGCAAGTCAAGGCGGAGCAAAAGAAGCCCGGAGGTTTGCTCCATCCCTTAGAGATTCCGCTTTGGAAATGGGAAAGTGTTTCCATAGATTTTGTAGATGGGTTACCAAGATCGAGGAAGGGTAATACAGGGATATGGGTAATTGTAGACCGACTTACTAAAAGTGCCCATTTTATTCCCGTCAAAAGTAAAAGGACTGCCGCATGGTTAGCATCCGTTTACCTTCGAGAGATAGTCCGGTTGCATGGCATACCTTCCAGCATTGTGAGCGACAGAGATCCTATTTTCACAAGCGAATTTTGGAAGAGCTTACAAGAGGCGGTTGGAACGCAATTATGATTAAGTACCGCTTATCATCATCAGACGGACGACCAGACCGAGATGGTGAACCGGATTCTAGAAGACCTTCTGAGGCTATGCATTCTAGACTTTGGAGGAATATGGGAAGAACACCTTCCATTAGTAGAGTTCGCCTATAATAATAGTTTTCAGGCTATCATTGGCATGGCACCTTTTGAGGCTCTTTATGGACGACCGTGCCGATCACCTACATGTTGGTGGGAATCCACGGATAAGGTTTTGCTTGGACCCGACATGATTAGGGAGACTTCGGAGAAGATAGACCTGATTCGACGGCGAATGAAGACGGCACAGGACCGACAGAAGTCATATGCTGATAAGAGACGAACCGGTCTTGAGTTCAATGTTGGGGACATGGTTTTTATTAAGGTGTCACCGTTGAGAAACTTAGTCCATTTTGGATCAGTAGGGAAGTTGGCACCAAGGTTCGTAGGACCCTTTCCAATTACAGAAAGGATTGGGCATATGGCGTATAGAGTCAAGTTACCAGAGAAGCTCCGCGGAGTTCATGATGTGTTTCACATTTCGCATTTGTGTAAGTGTTTGCACGATACAGCGGAAGTGGTAGAGCCGAGCACGCTCGAAGAAGTGGAAGTAGAGCGCAATGCCACGATCAGACGAGCTCCTACACACATTCTCGGATCGGAGGTCAAAAAGATTCGCAACAAAGAGGTCAAGTTGGTCAAAGTACAATTGTGACGGCCGGGAATTTCGCTCGATCCGAATCAGTCGTTAAACCGATCTAGACCGTTCGAAACCCCTGATCGTTTGAGAACAGGACAAAATAGAACGCAGACGGAAGAACATTTCATTGTTATTACAACAATTCCATCAGATACAAGAATATACAGAGTATAAATGAATAAATTACATTCAACAAATATCAGAAATTCAAATTACATAGCAGCGGAAAATAATACAAAGCACAACTGAAGGTGATATACGGATACAGAGCTTTCCGGATATCATTCCAGCTGTAAACCAGGATCCTGTAAATATAAATCTGCAAAACCAAAAATACTAGCTGCCCGTGTCGAAAATAAGGGCACCAGAGTTTAGGTTAAAACAATAAACTCCAGGTCAGTCATGTGACTGGTGTGAGAACTAAAACAGTTATTTAAACATTTACTTTAAAAGAGAGTGATTCAAGGGACCACGCCGTATAACACGGAACGGGTTTCCTCCCAAGAATACCAGTGCATAGAAAAGACAACGCAATGCTTTTTCGAAAAATGAAGCTATTATAAGACCCAGGTCCCATCACACAATGCAACGCAAGCCAGAGGATAGGGTTTTCCCTTATAATAGCCAAACATGCTTGGTACGTTTAAAACAAATCATTTGATACTATAATAAGTGTATAGTGTCAAAACAATTCAAATCATAAATATCAATCATAGGCGGCATAGCTACCATCTACTATGTCGCCATACTAGTTCTACAATTAAAACTGCAATATCACGTATTGGGAATTGGATTCCGTCATGAGCCGAGGCAAGGGGCAAGCTCCTCTCCGCTTCGAGACACTCTAGCAAATGCCTCAGGACTACACACTCTGGGTAACCCTGGGATCCTCCAAGACCGGTCCTCACTTACGTTAGAGGATTAGTTATTCCTGAACACACGTTTCCCGGCCCTATAGGACCTATAATCGAGGCGCCTCGCATCCAAACCACAAGGTGAAAAGTATATAAATGTCAGGGCTGGTAGGTCACTGACACCACCCATAGCTAGAAAGAAACGTCGTGCACTCCTTGGGTCCTCATCCCGTTTTTGACTCATACCGAGGTGTGAGGCTCGCGAATCCACGCTATACACAAAGATGCCACGTAGGTCGTGCTTTGATCATCAAGCACAAGACTTTGCTTTTCAACAGAAGCCTTGATCCATGCAACTCAGCGTGCCACACAGGCAATTCATGCCATGCGATTGATATCTATCGATATATAACCTCTAAGCTCGTACGTCTCAGAGAAGGGCGTTAAGCAAGAGAATAAATTCTCCGCCGCCAAACAGATATATATTTAATAGGAATCAATCAACACAGAATAAAATCCAATGTCAAACACACAATCCATTTACAAGTTCGTTCTGGGTCTGAACGAAACCGGAGGCTCTTTTCTCGCATATCCATCCATCTCCAAGTACGTCTGGACGACCACCAACTATTTCCATCCTCTTAGGTGTACAGCCCAATCAGGATCGTCAGTAATTATCCAAACGATGTGAAGACTTCCGGTCTTCAACCATCGTCTTCATCTTCGACATAACGTCGAATCGGTTATTCAGAATGGGTATAAACCCGGCATTTCCGAACAACCCGCGTATATTAAAAACAAATGTTACACAAACACAACATACGCCTCATTCCAATGCAGAATATCCTTTTATTCACGAAATCACATTCTTAGGGAAAGGTTCCCATTAATTTTATCCAAGATAAATTCTTTAAAATTTATCCTTTAATCTTCCTTTGGATGCCGTTTCAAACCAAATTATGGTTTTCCAAACTAGTCGAGATTAGCGAACCACACCGAAGTAATTATTTGTTTTATTTCCCAATCCCAACCTATTCATCCCATGAAGCAAAACTGGTAATACTCCATATCTAACACCACGGTGTTATCGGTAAAATTAATTACCATTTCACGTTCAAATCTAATTAAAGATTTAACTATCGCTTTGGAGCAAAACTGGTGATACTCCATTCTCGCTCCCTTTCTAAATTTGATAATTTAAATTATCAATTCATATTTCAATCCAGTTGCAGATTCATTGAAACTCCTTTTACTGGGTCAAAGAACTAGTGTCATTTAAAACACAGTTCACGACAAACCCAAATTACATTCTATTTATTATCGGGTTAAAGAACAAGTGTCATTTAAAACACCCTTCACGATAAACCCATGAATCAATTCTATTTACAACCCATTTCAAATCCAATTTATCTATTTTAAAATAAATGGGTTTTAATTTTAGTTCAAAACTAGTTCAATTCGATAAAAATCTATTTTTATCTTTTCAAATATGGATTTTTTCATTCCAATTTTTCCCAAATCATTTCTTATGATTTTACACTAATTATTACTATTTTTAATAATTTTATCAAGGCCCGTACAGTCGATTTCCAACAACGGCCATCGAACTGCACCTATAGCGACCTTTTCCAAATTAGATTTGGACGTATCTCCAAATCCAACCGTAAGATTTCAAATTTCTAATATTCGTTAGAAAGCTCCTTTCGATACGAACCCAACGGTTCCGGTTTTAGGAGAATCCGACGGTCGGATCTCCCGTAATGTCCGTTTGAAATAAACGGTCGAAATTCACGAACTGCCGCGGCGCGGTGCGTTCTATTCAGGCCATTATATTATATATATAATATATATTTCGTCAATTTCTATTTAAAACGAATTATATAAATAGTTTTAAATTTGTTTCAAAAACAATTTCAACTTCCATTTCAATTCAAATCAAAATTGAATTTTTCCTTATAAATTCGTTTAAAATTCATTTCTATTCAATTCAAATTTCAATTCAATTTGAATTCAATTCAATTCGTTTTCAATTCAATTCAAATTCGTTTTCAATTCAATTCAAATTGTATTTCTATTCGATTCAATTCAAATTCGTTTTCTATTCGATTCAATTCAAATTGGTTTTCTATTCGATACAATTCAAATTGGTTTTCTATTCGATTCAATTCAAATTGGTTTTCTATTCGATTCAATTCAAATTCGTTTTCTATTCAAATCAAATTCATTTCATTTTCTATTCGATTCAATTCAAATTGGTTTTCTATTCGAATCAAATTCATTTCGTTTTCTATTCGATTCAATTCAAATTGGTTTTCTATTCGATTCAATTCAAATTTGTTTTTATTCAAATCAAATTCATTTCGTTTTCTATTTGAATCAAATTCATTTTCTATTTGAAATCAAATCCGTTATATATTCAATTCGAATTCAATTCGTTATATATTCAATTCGAATTCGTTTTCTATTCAATTTATTTCAAATTTCATTTCAATATATTCGATTTCAAAATCACTTCTCAATATTCATTTTAAAATGAATAAAATCGATATAAATATCGTTCACGTCAAAATGGCGTCAATCTAATCAACACGGCTTCATATATTTCTATTTCCTAATATTCTATTTCAAATATTTCTTTTTCAAATATTTCCTTTTCAAATATTTCTATTTCAAATATTTCTATTTTTAAAATATTTCGTTCAACACATGACTAATCTCAACGGATGAGTACTGTCAACACATGAACCTTTATTTTATATTGATAAAGATGTAAATTTTATTATTAAAATATTTCGTTCAACACATGACTAATGTCAACGGATGAGTACGGTCAACACATGAACCTTTATTTTATAATATTCTTTATTTTTCAAATTGGAATGAGGCCCAATCAATCACCATATAATGTTAATTATATGGATTTTTATACATCACACGTATATAATAGCATGGAAAAATAATCAACCATCAACCAAAGTGCACTACACTGTATAAGCATCAAATGAAGACATCTAACGCTTATAACAGCCTGTCAATCTATTGATCGACATATTTAATCAATCAGGATGAGTGAACTTCAAATTTCATCCCAACACCCATGTGGGGTTTCAAACAATCAAACACAGATTTTATTTGTGTAGTTGGGCGATATGTAAAATTTATCGACCCAATCAATGTCCTTCAAATCGGTGTACATAAACAAACCGTCCGGTTTGTAAATGGATATTTATTTTATTCACATTCACTATATTCATATTCACGTTAAAAATTATATTTTTAACGACCAAATTATTTTATTCAACCTATGAATATTCTATTCGGTTCATTTATTCAATAAAATGATATTTTTATTTTTCTAACATATTTTAGAAAATTTTGGCGGCATAACGGCATGATACTTGAAACGGGACGAGGCCTAGCCTTATCCCCGGTCTAGTGAAGACCCACGCCATTCACACATCAATCAAATCAATTTCATTTCACCAAACAATTCAATTCAACCCAAATAATCTAACCAACTACACAGCCAAACAAACAAGTCCATGGTCTGTGGACGATTTTGTCGGGTGCTACTAAGCACCGTCTGCATCCTAGTATATATATATATATATAACTAGAAAAGAAATTGAAGAGTGAGAAATTATCACCAATAGTTATCCCAACTTCACGCCACTTCATTTAGAGAAATCATCGCCATTCTTGCCTTTCGTCGCTTTCGTTGCCCGTATTCTGTACATATGTAAAAATCAAATTTTTACTTCGCTATTCATTATATAAAAATCGAATTTTTACTTTGCTATTCAATATATAAAAATTGAATTTTTACTTCGCTATTCAATATATAAAAATCGAATTTTTACTTCGCTATTCAATATATAAAAATCGAATTTTTAGTTCGCTATTCAATATATAAAAATCGAATTTTTATTTCGCTATTCAATATATAAAAATCGAATTTTTATTTCTCTATTCAATATATAAAAATCGAATTTTTACTTCGCTATTCAATATATAAAAATCGAATTTTTACTTCGCTATTCAATATATAAAAATCGAATTTTTACTTCGCTATTCAATATATAAAAATCGAATTTTTTACTTCGCTATTCAATATATAAAAATCGAATTTTTACTTCGCTATTCAATATATAAAAATCGAATTTTTACTTCGCTATTCAATATATAAAAATCGAATTTTTACTTCGCTATTCAATATATAAAAATCGAATTTTTACTTCGCTATTCAATATATAAAAATTGAATTTTTACTTCGCTATTCAATATATAAAAATCGAATTTTTACTTCGCTATTCAATATATAAAAATCGAATTTTTACTTCGCTATTCAATATATAAAAATCGAATTTTTACTTTGCTATTCAATATATAAAAATCGAATTTTTATAATCGCTACTATATAGATCAAAATTCTATTTTTACAACGGTGCTCATATAATAAAGATTATATTTTTATCACGCTATTCTCTATATAAAGATTTCGCCTTTTCAAATATAATAAAAATCATATTTTCAATACTTCTACCTTATAAAAATTATATTTTTATTATGCCACTAGTATAAAAATTATATTTTTAACTTTTCTATGATATAAAAATTATCTTTTTAACTTAGAAATCATATCCTTCCTAAAATAAAATAAAAATATAATCTTTCCGTATATAAAAATTCGATCTTTCCTACGTTAAAAATATCGTCTTCCACTACATAAAAATATTGCCTTTCTCTTCATAAAAAATCTAATCTTTTCTATTTTTAAAAATCTAATCTTTTCTATTTTTAAAAAATCTAATCTTTTCTATTTTTAAAATCTAATCTTTTCTATTTTTAAAAATCTATTCTTTTCTATTTTTAAAAATCTAATCTTTTCTATTTTTAAAAATCTAATCCTTCCTATAATTTCAGTTTTTAAAATCGTATATTATAAAAAAAAAACATATTTTTATTCACTCTATGTCTTCTACCTAAAAATCTTAGCTTTAATATCGTATACTCTACATAAAAACAAGATCTTTATATAAAAAAAAAACTTATTAAACAAAACAAAATAAATTAAAGACTCACATTTACTGTTGTAGGGAGGGGGGTGCTTGCTGCGCTGAGGTGGCGTTCGTCAGAAGGCGGTGGTGGTCAGCAGGGGGTGGGGGTAGCTTGCGTCGGTCGAGGCAGAGGGGGGGGGGGGGGTTCGATCGCGACTGAGGAGGAGGAGGAGGGGGAAGGAGGGCGGCGCAGCACCGAGGGGGGGGGGGCGAGGGAGGCCAGTGCCCTGGCGGCGGTGGGCGACGCGCCCTCCTGGAGCCGCGGTGGGCGAGCTAGGGCATAGCCCGTTTTTTTTTTTCACTTCTGATAATTCGATTTTTAACCGGGGGGGGGGGGGGGGGCAGAGGTAATAGGAGAGGGAAGGTAAGATATTTTATATTTTATTTATTTAATTTTCCACCAAAAAGCAACTTTTATTTTCGACCTCAAAACGGGGCCCACCGCCTGACGTCCATAGCTAATTACCCCCATTCCGAACACAATGGGATATGTATCGTAAGCTGATTCGACCGTTTCGATCCGTTTCCGTTAAAATCAACGTATAACTCTATATATTGAATTTGAACGCGCATTTCAATTTACTGGGGTCATATACGAACTCTAAAAAATTCCTGAAAAATATTTTCTAGCTTTGTATTAACGATACAGTCCTAACAAAACTAGTTTCGTCGAATTCTGGGACCGTTTGAAAAATGGCCATTTTCCAGTCGATTAAAATCAACTAAAACTGGTCAAACGCGTTTTCCTTTGCCACGCTCACATATTGATTCGAAAAATTATGAAATTTGGAATCTAGCAAGAATTTGACATCACGGACCCAACAAAAGTGGTTTCGTCGAAATCCGAGGTCGTTTGCAAAATTCCCATTTTAAGGGCCTGAATTCCATAGCGACTATTCAGAATTTTCAACTGGACATATCTTTTGATTCCCGCTATGAAATTTTGGTTTTTCGGATTCGCTAGAAAGATATTATCAATTAGATCCTATTACTTTTGGTTTCACTAAAATCCGGATTGTTTTGCACCCGGTATGTTCAATTGAAGTTTGAAATCGAATTATCGAACTACCGCGCCATTTTCAATTCCATTTATAATTATATATAATTATTTATATTCTAACGACGACGCGTATAAATATATAGGTTCGAATTATATTCAAAACAAATTTCTCGTCGATATTATTTAAAATATCCTATTTTAAATATTCAAAATTCGCTAAAATTGCCAAAATAAAAATTTTAAACTGGCTCAGAATTTCCGGGTTATTAGAACAATGGGGAGATGATCAAAGAGACGCAACTTGGGAGACGGAAGATAAGATGCGTACGTTGTACCCTTTCCTTTTTTAGGGTATGTTTTAATTTCTCCTTTTTCTACCGCTTTGTTGATACTTGTCTTATCTTTTAGTCTTATCTTTGCGATGACTTCTTCGATCTTTAGTTAGGAAGAACCCTATGGTTGAAACATGTGTTTGAGACATGTTACGTCTGATGGACGCAAATTGATGCAAGTGGTTGCTAGTGGTTGCTCGTGGATGCATATACACACACCTTAGGCACTAGATCGGCTCAATCACCTTCATGTTGCATATAAATGTGTGCATATCTAATTTAATGGATGTATAATGGTTGTATCATCATATGGATGCTGCATTTTGATGAATGGTTGTGCACATATGTAGAAATAATATGTATCGGCAGGATTCTTTCGCATACATAATGGATGCATAGCACTATCATGATTTGCATTAAGGAGGTCAACAGAATCAGTAGACCGCCTGATTTTGCATTAGATAAGGAACATATACACACACTTCTTGCATATGTTCATATAGCATTAGAAATTTTGTAAGGACAATGGATGTCTGTGTTTGATGGTTGAGTAGATGGATGATTGGATGTTAGGATATGCATTCTCCTTAACTTGGAGATTTAGGGCGCGAAATACTTTAAGAAGGGGAGAATGTAACACCCCATAAATTTAAATATTAAGGTTAACAAATTAAAGGATACTTAATTTTAAATGTAAGAATCAAGGGAAACGGTTATGCCATTGTGTTCGTCTCAGAATTCTGGTTGAGATAGAGTCCGAGTTTGCGTAAATTGGAATTCGTATGAAGAAGTTATGGCTGTCGGAAGTTTCCAGAAAATCAAATTTAAATTTAAAAACGAATTCAGACTCAGAACTGGGCAGGGCGGGAAATTTCCCGCCCAAGGCCAGGTCGACCTGGGGGTTGACCTTAGTGTCGACCTACCCCTATACAGGTCGACCTTAGTGTCGACCTGCCCCCCCGGGGCAGATCTGAGAGATGACGATTTTGTGACTCAGTGCTGAGTCATTAGGGCTGATGTGTCACCCTATCTTGGCTGGATGGTTTTGATTGATTCTAGGTTGATCGGATTGCCTAAATTAATTTTAAATTCTATATAAACACATGTAGACTCAAACCCTAAAACCAAATAAAAATTAGAACCATGGTCGTCATGCTATCGCCTTGCAACTTAGAGAAGCCGCCACCAACTAGAGGGAAAGTGAAGCTAATCAACTCAATTAAACTCAAATTATAACAACAACAACGAATTTGTCTACTTCAAAGGCGAGCTAAATCAAATTCAGAACTCAGATTCCAGAACTCAAGACCTTCTTTGAGTTGTGAGTTCAATTTCTTTAATAAGAAAATTAATAAGTTAATTGGGTTGAGTTATAAATTGAGTTATATGGCTATGTTTGTGAGACATTGGAAAAATGTTATATTTTGTGAATATATGCTAGTTGTTCATAATGATAATCTTGTTGTGGATTCCTTTTCATATGCCAAATCACCTATGTTCAACCTGATTCATGTTTGACATCATTATATATGCAAGTTTAGGTTTAGATTATATGCTAGTTTCTATATGAATTGTACACAAGTTTACATATGAATCAAATAAAGTGACTATATGCAAGTTTAGGTAGAAATTGGATTCACATATATGCAAGTTTACACCTTTAGATTTAGATCTGTAATGTACATCGTTTTATGTAAGCTTGTGACTATGGCCTATGCAAGTTTTTGATGAAAACTATATTATATATATGCAAGTTTACACCTTTGGATTTAGATCTATGATGTACATAGTTTTATGCAAGTTTGTGACTATGGCTTATGCAAGTTTTGGATGAAAACTATATATATATATATATATATATATATATATATATATATATGCAAGTTCACACCTTTAGGCCTATGTTTAGATTAATGACAATAACAAGTTTATGCAAGTTATGTTGTAATCCTTATTTACAAGATTAGATCCATTTTGTATGTTATGCCAATTTGCGTTGTTTCTTCCCTTTTATGTGTTAGACTAATTGCTAGTCTAATATACATGTATGTCATGATTAACGAACAAACAACGTGGGGACGATGGGGGTAATATTGAATATACACATATTGATAATTGGCATAATGGCCATGAAAAAGGCATATAATTAAATTAAGACATTAATTGGAAAAATTGGCATTTATGGACATAATTGAGACAATTATGGACATAAGTATATTTGGAATTTATTAAAAAATTTGAATAGGGATATTAGTCCAATTTGGGGTTAAATAAAGATGTGTAATAATAAACCGCCTAAGACACGAGGTTAGACTCTTTTGTGGTGTAAGACTGCCCGGACCCGCCCGGCAAATCCAGCAGCCACAAATGTCAGTCTAATGTGAGAGGTCAAAGGCACGAATTAAATGCGTAACAGTTGTGAAGACACGATGTTAGGCTCGTTTGTGGTTTAATACTGCCCGGACCCCCCCAGCAAATCTAGCTGCCACAAATGCCAATCTAATGTGGGAGGTCTTTACAAGGTTACGGTGTTAATGAATTAAGAAACACTTAACCAGATAAACATGTGGTGGGACATGAGGGGGTTATGTGGGTGCTTTGGGTGGCTTATGAAATTAAGAGGGTGCCCTGGGTGGTATGTGAAATACGATTAGATGCACTTAACCAAGATTGAAACATGTAAGAAGACATGAATAAGAATGGGGTTAAGTGGGGAAAAACGTTAATGGGGACCAAGCATAGGTGGAAAGCTTGTGTCATGCATGGGGGCCCTTTTCGAACCAGTAACCCATTAAGTATGTATATGGGCTCGACCCAAGTCGAGGACGGGACACGCATACTGGGTTTGAGCGTAAGAGGTAAAAATGGGTTAGAGGTGACAACGCAAGTCCAACGGGTTCATATGCGTGTGTGGGCCCGCGCTGGTAGGTAAGACGTTGTTGCATCGTGTAGATATAAGCCGTGCATTTTGGTGGTATCGGGTTGCCACTTTGGGGAGTGATACACCCCACTATGGGGCCAGCACGGGTATCTACGAGTTAGGGAGCTGATCGAATGGGGGTGGTGGGTACACCTAGTGGAGATAGGGGCAGACGACACCGATGAAGGCAGCTAGGGGTACACCAAACTACCATTATCATTATTAAGTTCTGTAGGCGGGATCAACTTTTAGGGTGTTTGGTGTGGTGCAATGTAGCAATTATCCTATAGTGATTAGGTACGCCTTTACGTTATCTTTGTTCATTTGATTCCCTTTGTTTGCTTTGTCATACCCAATTGTTCACAGTTATTTCCTTATTTTCCAGCTTATGCCTTATCCTAGTTACTTAATGATTATACTGTTAAAGTTATTGCACTCCCAGACTTTATGTCTGACCCCCTTTGTTTTCACCTCTTTTCTTCCTCCCTCCACCCCAAGTTGCTCAGGGTGGGACTAGTACTAGTGGACCTTGATTTGGACAGCTTTATCTCTTTCTTTGGAAGTTGCTTGGATCGCTGAAGTAAAAGTTCAGCTTTTCTTATTTATTCCTATTTTATGTTGGGGTTATGTCTTTTCATTTTATGTACTCTGATTTAGTCAAGATGGATACTATGTACTTGACTCTAGTCTTTGGTTTTTGATGATGTAATCAAACTTATTTATTTACCGCTGCAATTAATGAAGATTTAAATTTTAAGTATTGTTTTATATCTGTCTTGTTGTTAAGTTTCTGTTCTATACACACTTAAAACGCTCCATAGAAGTCAATGCATTCCCTTTGTGAGTGACATTAATGGACATGGGTTGTCACACTTACTTTAGTGGATTAGTTATTCCTGAACACATGTTTCCCGGTCCTATCGAATCTCTAAACAGGTCAGTACGTCGACCCTATGAGCATATAGCCCCATATCCAAGGCGCCTCGCAATCCATCATCCACATAAGTAAAAATGTCTGGTCTCCATACAATGACACCACTTCTAGCTAGAAAGAAACGCATGCACTCCCTGCAGTCACTATCTCATTTTTGACTCATACCGGGTGTGAAGCTCGAAAATTAACGCTATACACAAAGCTATGCTTTTTAAAGCCGTGCTTTGATCATCAACCACAAGACTCTGCTTTTCAACAAAAGCCTTAATCATTTGCATATCAGCATGCCACACTGACAATTCACGCTATACAACTAATGTCTATAAATATATAACCTCTAAGCTCGCACGTCTCAGATAAGGGTGTTAAGCAAGGGAATAAATTCTCTGCCACAAAATAGATATATATTTAATAGAAATCAATCAATACAGAATGAAATCCAATGTCAAACACACATTCTTTTACATATGAACGAAACCGGAGGCACCTTATTCCTCATCCCATATGTTCAATACAGGAGAGAGAGGTCCTCGCATATCCGGTCGATCTCTAAGTACGTCTGGACGATCACCACTTATTACCTTGTCTTGGGTATACAGTCCAATTAGGACATCAGTAATCATCCAAACGATGTGAAGATCTCCATTCTTCAACCACCATCTTCATTGTCGACTTTTAGTCGTCATATTAATTATTCAAAATGGGTTAAACCCGGTCTTTCCGAAAAATTCGTGTATCTTATAATCAAGTGCCATAAAAACACATTATATGCCTTATTCCAATTCATAATAATCTTTTATTCCAATATTCACATTTTAAGGGAAAGGTTCCCATTAATTTTATCAAAGATAAATTCTTTTAAATTCAATCTTCCTTTGGATTTCATTTCAAAAGATTTTATTTTATCTTTCCATAATTCTAAACCAAATTAAGGTTTATAAAACTAGTCGGGATTATCGAGCCATACCGAAGTAAACATTTATTTATTAATCCCAATCCCAACCTATTCATCTCATGGAGCAAAACTGGTAGTACTCCATATCTAACACCCATGGTGTTATCGGTAAATTTAATTACCCTTTCACATTCAAATCTAATTAAAGATTTAAGTATTGACTGGAGTAAAACTGGTGGCACTTCATTCCCGATCATTTCATGAATTCGATAAATTTAATTATTCCATTCTCATTCCAATCTAATTAAAGATTCATTAAAACTCCAACTTGTTTTTAATATCATAAATCATTACTTTATGATTTTTCAACTTTTAAGAAATTAATCTTGTCTTTAACTGGGTTAAAGAACCAATGTCATTTAAAATACAGTTCACTATAATCCCAATCATCTTCCATCAAATTGGAATCTACACGGAGATCATAATAGTGTATAATCGATATAAATTCCCGTATCAGATTAATAACATAAATGGAATAGCAGCAAAGCCTTTTAAATTCCATATATAGTAATGATCTTCATTCATAAAAGCTCATCTCGATTATTACCAAATTGAATTCCATTCAATTCCAATTTAATATCTCAAATTGGAAAACTTTACTTTGGAAAATTTTCATTAAATCTAAATAAAAAGATCAATAAATTCCAAATCATATCTTCACTGATAACTGGGTTAAAGAACAAGTGTTATTTAAAACATCACTCACGACAAACCCAAAATCCAATTTTATATTAAATACAAGGCTCTGAATAGAAATTTTATCGGCTTATATTTAATATCAAATTCTGAAACCAATATCGTATTGGGAATAACGATATATATATCTTCCAAATTCCTCAACAATATCCGTATAATCACAGAATCCAATATCGAAATATTCCGAAGATTATTTCCATTCCAATTCATACGTTGGAAAATTCTGGTTATATCAAAACTCATTTTCAAATCCAATTTATTATTTCTAAAAATAATTGGATTATTATTCTAGTTATTAACTGGTTAATTTTGATAAAAAATATATTTTATCCTTTCAAATATGGAATTTTCATCCAAAATCTTTCCAAATCATTTTTTATGATTTTTCACAGTTTTCCATATTTTTAATAATTTTATTAAGGCACTTATAGGTTTCCAATATCGACCACGAACTGCATTTATAGCAACCTTTTCTAAAATTGATTTGGACATAATTCCAAATCCAACCATTAGATTTCAAATCTCTTATATTCACTGGAAAGCTCTTTTCGATACGAACCCAACGGTTCCGGTTTTGGAGAATCCAACGGTCGGATCTCCCGTTACATCATTTTAAATTTAATGGTCGAAATTCGCCAACGGTGGCTGCACGGCGCGTTCTATTCAAGCCATTAAATATATATAATATATATATCGTCGATTTCCATTTAAAACGTATTTTATGAATTGGTTTATAAATTCATTTCAAAACGATTTCAACTTCATTTTCAATTTTTAATCAAAATTGAATATTCCATATCATTATAATATTAAAATGATAATATTTTCAAAATATCAGATTTTGAAATCAATTCTCTTCGATATTATTTTAAATTGAATAAAATCGATCGATAAACCCGTTCAGGTTAAAATGACGTTTCTATATTTAGCCAAACTTCATATTTTCCATTAGTTTCATGTCCATCCAAAATCGAACATCAAAATCTTATTTTGATTCTTTTTAGAATATTATTTGAATATTTTAAAATATCCGTTATTTCTGAATCAGAATGTGACTCAATCAATTACCATATAATTTCAGCTATATGGATTTCATACATCGCATTATTCAACAATAATGATAAATAATCATTAACCATTCAAACATCATCCAGAGTGCATTCTACAACTGTATAAGCATTAAGATAAATAAATATCGCTCATTACAGCCTGTCAACCCATCAATTGACAAACAACGAATTATCAGGATTAGTGTATGTCAAATATCATCCCAATACCTGTGTGGGGTTTTCAAACAATAACAGTCTATTTAAATAAATCGTTGGTTAATAAATTTAACCAATTCCAATTCGTTTAGAATTATTTTTCTAATTAGCCAATTTTACTGTTTAAATTATAAATGGATATTTATAATTTAATTTCACTATCACATTAATATTAACACTATTTTTAATATGTTAAACATTACAATCACAACACAAATCACCAAATCATTCATATAAATAAATATTCAACTACCCAATGCCATTTACGGCGCCATAAGTGGCCATTCGTGGAGTATGAAATCCGAGTGTCGGTAGTATCCATACATCGCTTCCAATTTATGTGATTTGTGCGAATTCGAGTGTTGAACTCCATAAAACTGATAAAAATGTATACTGGTAATTTCTATATATTTACAGTTATAAAATAAATTAATTAACTTTTAAAAAAATTTAGTGAGAAAATTCTCACATTGGGTTCCACTCCACCATTCTTTAATTGAAGATTATTTTAACTGAATTAAACTGTGTGTTCATCTCAGCCAAAAATCCCAACTAGATCCGTTTCCGTTCTGGTCAGTTCTGAAATGTAGAGTTTTTCACTGTGAATCCAACGTGACTGAAATCACTAGATTTGGACCTCGTATCAAGAAGATACGATGTTATGAACATTTAATTACATAATTAGATAATTAAATTGTAATTAAAACTAAATAACCTTTTATAACGTTAAAAAAAACGTTTCCATCATCTTCCCTTTCTCATTACAGGCAAACCCATCGTTCGATTCCATTTCCGTCCACCGCCGCTGCCAGAGGGGGCCGGACCCTCCATCACCACCGCCACGCGAATCGCCACACAACCCCCCCCCGCGCCTGGCACGACGACGCCTCCGTTGGTCCCTTAAAGCTGCAAATAGAGGTCGAAGTTCTACCCTTTTAGCCCCAAATTCCACTAGGATAGACCATCAAAATCGATCAAACCTGTGCATATTCGAAGACCTCACTTCTCTCTTCATTTCTCCTTTTGAATTCATCATTTAATTCGAATTATTTTGGGAGATTTTTGCAATTGTTTTTCAGAGCTCCTCAGCCTTCGTTGAATAATGACGACGGCTGAACGATAGGCTAGGGTCTGGCGCACCAAAAGCTATTTATATAAATAATTTAATAATATTTTATTCAATTCCTTTTTAAAAGTAAAATTTTCGTCCGAACTCCAAATGAAACCCAATGACTGCTACCCGAACTAAATACCCCCATTCCGGACACAATGGAATATGTTTCGTAAGCCAATTCGACTGTTTTGGTCATTTTTTCTTTAAAATAAAATACAAATCAATATATTGAATTTTAAACGTACATTTTAATTTACCAGGGCCTCATATTAACTTCTAAAATTACAGAAAATTATATCTAGTTATGTTTTGCCGATACAGTCCTAACAAAACAAATTTCATCAAATTTGGCGGCCGTTTGAAAAATGGCTTTTTCTGGTCAATTAAATTTAAACTGAAATTACTAAACACGTTTAAATTTACCACGCTCACATATTAAATCAAAAAATTATGAAATTTGAAACCTAACAATAATTTGATATTCCGAATCTGAAAAAAGCGGTTCATTGAAAATAGAGGTCGTTTGTAAATTGGCTATTTTTAAGGGCTGTATATTATATTAAAATATATATAAATTCCATAGCGACTATTCTAAATTTTAAATTGGACATAATTTTCAATTTCTATTATGAAATCCGATTTCTTCTCATTCATTAGAAAGATACAATTAAATAGATTCAAATGTTTCTTGTTTTTCTGAAATCCGATTTATTTTGAATCTTATACATCAATTGAAACTTAAAATCTAATTTTAAAACTACCACACCATTTCGAGTTTGTTTTATAATTAAAATAAATTTATACGTTCCAAGTTCGATTTAAATAAATTTTGAATCGTTTTTATTTAAAATAAATCATTTTAAATATTCGAAATCTGTTAAAATAGCTAAAATAAAATTTTTAAATTGATTCAGAAATTCCGGGTTGTTACAATCTCCCCCACTTAAAATCTTTTCATCCTCAAAAAGAAACGAGGCTGAAAGTTGTTTAACTAACGAACTCAACTTTCATTCTGGCTTTCATTCTTCAACTTTTCAGTTTATAAGAACTTTCTAATTTCTCAAAAATTTGGCTAACACCCTAAATTTTTGAAAAATTTCGCCATAACCTCCTTTGTACGGGCTGATCGGTAAAATCGAAACTTGCCTCACAGGGTCCTCTTCATTCAAAAAGAAATAGAAAAAGCCAAGCGGCTAGCCAATCGGCTCATAAAATCATTAAACCTAATAAATTTAGTAAACATGTACCTATTTGTCGGGCATACAATTTTATTCCTCTTCTTAGCTTTCGCACAATAACCTGTACAACATATATATGCACAAGTATGCAATTCCAATCAAATTTCAGTTCAGTTCAATATTTTACTTAATTTGGCTTAATTTCTCATTCATTTACATATTGGTTAAATTAATTATCATTCCAATATTTTTATTAGTTAAACTAATAATCAAACATCACAACCATCAATCAATTAGTTGATTAACTTTTCAAATATGTATATAAATTTTATTACAGTCAAAAATCATATTTTTAATGCTAAATCACAAACAATAAATTTTAGCTAAGTTTTGGTTTTCACACCAGTCTAATGGAAATATATAGATATCCCACTTTCGAAAATCGAACATAAATACTGATAATGATCGATAAGTCACCAGAATTGTCCCCGACCACTAGACTGTGATTCTATATCTACCTAGTATTTGAGAATTCGTATATACGTTCATGACGCGTATATGCAAAATCTTCATATACTCGATTGTCCAAATTCAATATAAAATAAAATACTAAAATACGTATAATGAGATATAATTTTCAAATCTAAATTTATTTTTATAAATAATACACTTCTAACTCATTCTAGGATGTTTCTGATCCTATCTCTAACGATTCATTCTTATATGATGTTACTAGTCCTATCTCTGATTAATTCTTTTGTTTTGTTCTAACATGTCTTGTTCTCGAGCTTTGTAAACCAAAGCTCCGATACCAAAATGAAACGATCCAAACTTCCCCTATTGGGAAAGCCCGGATTGCTTTGAGAACACAACGCATCAAAACACAAACAATAGAACATTTCATTGCTATTACAACAACTAACATCAGAGTACAAGATATTAGAGTATAAATAAATAATATACATTGAAAAATACCAGAGATTTCGTTTACAATGCAGTGGAAAAATAATACATAAGAATAATGGGTAGCGGAAAACAACAACAAACACAACTGAAAGAGATATACGGATACAAAGCTTTTCCAATACAGCTCCAGCTATCATCCAGAATCCTATGAAAAGAAGTGTCTGCGAAAACCAAAACTACTAGCTGCCCGTGTGGAAAATATGGGCACCCAGAGTTTACGTTAAAACAATAAACTCCGAGTCAGTTATGGGACTGGTGTGAGAACTAAAACAGTTATTAAATCTTTACATTATAAGTTGGGAAATCATACGACCACGCCATATAACACGGAATATGATTACTCCCATGAATATCAGTTTAGAAACAAATCAATGCAATGCTTTTTCAAAAATTGAAGCTATTATAAGACTCAGGTCCCATCATACAATGCAACGCAAGTCGGAAGATAGATTTTTCCCTTATAATAGCCAAACATGCTTGGTATGTTTAAAACAAATCATTTTGATATCATTATAAGTGCATAGGCAAAAATTAACTTCAAATATAAGTGTATCAATCATAGACGACATAGTACCCCATCCTACTATGTCGCCATATAGGTTTACAACTAAAACCGAATGGTGTCGTATTGGAAATTGGATTTCCATCTATGAGTCGAGGCAAGGGATGGCTCCTCACTGATTCGAGACACTCTAGCAAATGCCTCAGGGCTCGGACTCTGGTGAGCCCTTGGATGCTTCAGGGCCGGTCCACACTTACTTTAGTGGATTAGTTATTCCTGAACACACATTTCCCGGCCCTATCGGACCTCTAAACAGGTCAGTACGCCGACCATATAAGCATATAGCCCTATATCCGAAGTGCCTCGCAATCCATCATCCACATAAGTAAAAATGTCTGGGCTCCATACCGTGGCACCACTTCTAGCTAGAATGATACGCATGCACTCCCTGTAGTCACTATCCCATTTTTGACTCATACCGGGTGTGAGGTACGCGAATTAACGCTATACACAAAGCTATGCTATTTAAAGCCATGCTTTGATCATCAACCACAAGACTCTGCTTTTCACAAAAGCCTTGATCATTTGCTTCTCAGCATACCACACTGATAATTCACGCCATACAAATGATGTCTATCAATATATAACCTCTAAGCTCGTACGTCTCAGAGATGGGTTTTAAGCAAGAGAATAAATTCTCCGCCACCAAACAAATATATATTTAATAGAAATCAATCAACACAGAATTAAATCCAATGTCAAACACACATCCATTTACAAGACCGTTCTGGGTCTGAAGGAAACCGGAGGCACCTTATTCCTCATTCCATATGTCCAATACAGGAGGGAGGTCCTCGCATATCCGGTCGATATCCAAGTACGTCTGGTCGATCACTACTTATTACCTTGTCTTGGGTGTGCAGCCCAATCAAGACATTGGTAATCATCCAAATGATGTGAAGATCTCTGGTCTTCAACCATCGTCTTCATCGTCGATTTTTAGTCGTCATATTAATTATTCAAAATGGGTTAAACCTGGTCTTTTCGGATAATTCGTGTATCTTATAATCAAGTGCTATAAAAACACATCATACGCCTCATTCCAATTCAGAATATTCTTTTATTCCAATATTCACATTTTTAGGGAAAGGCTCCTATTAATTTTATCAAAGATAAATTCTTTAAAACTTATTCTTTAATCTTCCTTTGGATTTCATTTCAAAAGATTTTATTTTACCTTTCCACAATTCTAAACCAAATTAAGGTTATAAAACTAGTCGGGATTACCGAGCCATACCGAAGTAATCATTTATTTATTAATCCCAATCCCAACCTATTCATCCCATGAAGCAAAACTGGTAGTACTCCATATCTAACACCCACGGTGTTATCGGTAAATTAAATTACCTTTTCACTTTCAAATGTAACTAAAGATTTAACTATCGCCTAGAGTAAAACTGGTGGCACTCCATTCCCGATCATTTCATGAATTCGATAAATTTTATTATTCCATTCTCATTCCAATCTAATTAAAGATTCCTTAAAACTCTAAATTGGTTTTAATATCATAAATCATTACTTTATGATTTTTCAACTTTGAAGAAACTAATCTTGTCTTTAACTGGGTTAAAGAACCAATGTCATTTAAAACACAATTCATTATGAACCCAATCATCTTCCTTCAAAATGGAATCTACACAGAGATCATAATAGTGTATAATCGATATAAATTCCCGTATCAGACTAAAAATATAAATGGAATAGCAGCAAAGCCTTTTAAATTCCATCTATAGTAACGGTCTTCATTCACAGAAGCTCATCTCGATTATTACCAAATCGAATTCCATTCAATTCCAATTTAATATATTAAATTGGAAAACTTTACTTTGGAAAATTTCCATTAAATCTTAATAAAAATATTTATAAATTGCAAATCATATCTTCACCGATAATTGGGTTAAAGAACAAGTGTAATTTAAAACACTTGGGTTAAAGAACAAGTGTTATTTAAAACACCGTTCATGATAAACCCAAAAAATCTAATTTCAATTCAATTCCAATTAAATATTAATTAATTGGTAAGCTTCATTAATCTTAATTAAAAGATTTATTCTTTTCTTAACTAGGTTTAAGAACAGTGTTATTTAAGGCACCATTCACGACAAACACAAAATCCAATTTTATATTAAATACAAGGCTCTGAATTGAAATTTTATCGGCTTATCTTCAATATCAAATTCTGAAACCAACAAATATCGTATTGGGAATAACGATATATATATCTTCCAAATTCCTCAACAATATTTGTATAATCACGGAATTGAATATCGAAATATGCCGAAGATTATTTCCATTTAAATTCATATGTTAGAAAATTCTGGTTATATCAAAACCCATTTTCAAATCCAATTTATTATTTCTAAAAATAATTGGATTATTATTCTAGTTATTAACTAGTTCATTTTGATAAAAATATATTTTATCCTTTCAAATATGGAATTTTTCATCTAAAATCTTTCCAAATGATTTATTATGATTTTACACAATTTTTCCATATTTTTAATAATTTTATTAAGGCTTTTACAGTCGGTTTCTAATATCGATCACCGAACTGCATTCATAAAGACCTTTTCTGAAATTGATTTGGACATAATTCCAAATCCAACCGTTAGATTTCAAATCTCTTATATTCATTGGAAAGCCCTTTTTCCATACAAATCCAATAGTTCTGGCTTTAGGAGAATCTAATGATCGGATCTCCAGTTACATCAATTTGAAGTTAATGGTCGAAATTCGCGAAAGATCACCACGCGGCGTGTTCTATTCAAGTCATTAAATATATATAATATATATATTGCCGATTTCCATTTAAAATGTTTTTTATTAATTCGTTTATATATTCATTTCAAAACGATTTCAACTTCATTTTCAATTTTTAATCCAAATTGAATATTACATATCATTATAATATTAAAATGATAACATTTTCAAAATATCAGATTTTGAAATCAACTCTCTTCAGTATTATTTTAAAATGAATAAAATGGATCGATAAACCCTTTCGGGTTAAAGTGGCATTTCTATACTTAACCCAACTTCATTTTTTCCAATATTTTCATATCCATCCAAAATCGGACATCAAAATCTTATTTTGATTCTTGTTTGAATATTATTTTAAAATATTCGTTACTTTAAAATATTCGTTTTTTTGAATATGAATGCGACTCAATCAATTACCATATAATTTCAGTTACATGAATTTCATATGTCGCATGTATTTAACAATAATGATAAATAATCATTAACCATTCAAACATCATCCAAAGTGCATTCTACAACTGTATAAGCATTAAAATAAGTAAATAACGTTCATGACAGCCTGTCAACCCATCGATTGACATACAACTGATTATTGGGATCAATGTATGTCAAATATCTTCCCAATACGCGTGTGGGGTTTTCAATCAACAACAGTCTATTTAAATAAATCATTGGTTAATAAATTTAACCGATTCTAATTCGGTTAGAATTATTTTTCTAATTAGCCGATTTTACTATTTAAATTATAAATGGATATTTATAATTTAATTTCACTATCATATTAATATTAACATTATTTTTAATATTTTAAACATTATAATCACAACACAAATCACCAAATCATCCATATAAATAAATACTTAACTACCTAATGCCATTTACAGTGCCATAAGTGGCCATTTGCGTAGTATGAAATCCGAGTGTCGGTAATATCCATACATCGCTTCCAATTTATGTGATTTATGTGAATTTATGTGTTGAACTCCATATAACAAATAAAAATATATACTGGAAATTTCTATATATTTACAGTTATAAATTAAATTAAATAACTATGCGAAATTTTAGTGAGAGAATTCTCACATTGGGTTCCACTCCGCCATTCTTTAATTGAAGATTATTTTAACTGAATTAAATTGTGCGTTCAATTCCGTTGAAAATCCCTACTGGCTCCGTTTCCATTCTGGTCAGTTCTAAAATGTAGAGTTTTTTGTCGTGAATCCAACGCGACTGAAATCACCGGATTTGGACCTTGTATGAAGAAGATATGATGTTATGAACATTTAATTACATAATTAAATTATAATTAAAATTTAATTAATCTTTTATAACGTTAAAAAACGTTTCCATCTTCTTCCCTTTCTTGTTACAGGCAAACCCATCGTTCGACTCCATGTCCGTCAACCGTCGCTGCTAGAGGGGGTCGGATCCTCCATCGCCACAACCATGCAAATCGGCACGCCACCCCTCCCTGTGCCTGGCACGACCGCCCCTCCAGTGGTCCCTTAGTGCTGCAAATCGAGGTCGAATTTCGACTCTTTTAGCCCCAAATTCCGCCAGGATGGACTACCAAAGTCGATCAAACCCGTATATATTCGAAGACCTCACTTCCCTCTTCATTTCTCCTTTTGATTTCATCATTTAATTCAAATTATATTCAAAGATTTTTGCAATTGTTTTCTGGAGCTCCTCAACCCTTCGTTGAATAATGACGACACTGAACGATAGACTAGGGTTCGGGCACCAAAAGCTATTTATATAAATAATTTAATAATATTTTATTCAATTCCTTTTTAAAAGTAAAATTTTCGTCCGAACTCCAAATAAAACCCAACGACTGTCGTCCCTAGCTAAATGCCCCTATTCCAGACACAACGGAATAAGTTTCGTAAGCCAATTCGACTGTTTTGGTCAGTTTTTCTTTAAATTAAAATATAAATCAATATATTGAACTTTAAATGTACATTTTAATTTGCTGGGGACATATACTAACTTCTAAAATTACAGAAAAATTATACCTAGCTATGTTTTACCAATATGGTCCTAACAAAACTAATTTTGTCGAATTTCGAGGCCGTTTGAAAAATGCTCTTTTTCTGGTCGATTAAATTTAAACTTAAATTACCAACACGTTTAAATTTACCACGCTCAAATTTGAAACCTAACAATAATTTGACATTCCGGATCCAACAAAAGTGGTTTTGTCGAAAACGAAGGTCATTTGCAAAATGGCTATTTTTACGGGCTATATATTATATCAATATATATATATATATATATATATATTCCATAGCGACTATTCTAAATTTTAAACTGGACATAACTTTCAATTTCTATTATGAAATCTGAATTTTTCACATTCATTAGAAAGATATAATTAAACAGATTCAAATGTTTCTTGTTTTACTGAAATCCGATTTATTTTGAATCCTATACATTTAATTGAATTTTAAAATCAAATTTTCAAACTACCATGCCATTTCGAGTTCATTTTATAATTAAAATAAATTTATACAATCTAACTTTGATTTAAATAAATTTTAGATCATTATTATTTTAAATAAATCATTTTAAATATTCAAAATCCATTAAAATAGCTAAAATAAAATTTTTAAATTGATTTAGAAATCCAGGTTGTTACACTATGACTTAGCATACGATTTAGATCAGCTCAACTAGATTGATATCGATCCAAATGCTGATCAATACTGAGCCATCTTCGGTTAGCCAATCTAGTCGTGTGCTATTTGCAATTGATATTTTGCAAAATCCTATTTTTGCTCCACTCTTATTGACCGATCCAAGCTTTGTAGTAGCTAAATATACATCATCACTTGGACATCTTAGGCGACATTCTCTTATCTTTTAGCCCTTTATGTTCTCTTCCTCTATTACTAACATTGTACTCAATAGGATTATGACCCAAAATCATGTAACCATAAAAATCATTCAATAAAGGGTTAGAAGAGTAAGTGGATGTATACTTTTCATGGTTGAAAAATAATAAATCTTGTTGTCTTGCTTTTCCTCATCTTAGTTTATTATTTCTTTAAATTTTATTCTCTACATACAATTCGAAGGTGGATGAACCATTTTTAGTGTGAACATTTTGGTGCTTTAACTGAGAAATGAATGATTCTCAGTTATCAGGTCTTCTTATCTACAATTAGATGTCATAGCCATTAAGGGGAGGCCTGGAGTTGAATTTCCTAATTATCTAACAATTCATTTATTTAAATCTACAAGAACGAAATTATCGCGGATGTATTAACCTAGGTTTTGACCATTGGGTAAGTAGGATTGATAATGTTGATTGAAATTTAAAAATGGAGAAAATAAAATATGAATTTATGTTGGGATTAACATAATTATTAAAGTTGTTTGATCAATGGGTTTTGAGTAGTTATGAGAAATTTGTTGATTTGGTTGTAAATAAAATTCAAATGGGAAATAAAAGAAATTATTTAGCTTTAAAATGTTTAGTAAAATATTACATAAATAAAATCAAGTTCCAAGGAGATTTGTTGTGTTGGTTTGTTATGGACACAAGTTAAAAACAATTATGTGTCAAAATACAATATCTTCGTAAGTTACGGTTAATGGTGAATTTTAGTGGTAAAGTGTATTTGTACATTTAAATAGGGTTGAAAGTCAAGCTTAAAAACATGAATTATTTATTTTAATCAATATTTAGGTGTAAATATTTTTAAAATGACTTATAAAGTTAAAAAAAGATGATGGCCGTTTTTTGTAATTTTGTTCTACGTTGAAAGTTCTTAAGTAATTGTAAAATGAGAGGTAAAATTTGTGTTTATTATTAGAAATCATGTTTGATTGGTTAAAATTGTGTGATGGCCTGCCCCGCACCAGCCGACATTTCCCATGAAAGTGCACTGTGCCGATGTCCAACTAGCACGGGACGGTCGCCAAAGAAAGGAAAAAGAAGAGAACTTACTAGTGAACTAACAAAGAACCTGTAGAATATCTCACAGAGCATGGAATAAAATATAATAATAACATACTTTGACATAAAACAGGTGAGATAGTGCATAAGCTAAAAATTAAACATCATAGCAGCGGAAAATCCAATTACAGCTTATGTTCCACATCATCATTATTACAACTTTAAAACTGTCTCTAAAGAAAAAGAAAGGAAAGGTACACTACTAATGCCCAAAGTAGTGATCAGCAATGACACAGGGAGAATATATATATATATATATATATATCATACATGGGAGCCTCCTGCTCGTCCCCGGTACAGCGACCCGTGCATACAACCTAACATGTCTCTAGTCTGCCCGTTTAAGAGCACCCAGAGTAATAAGAAGAGACATAAAACTCTGGGTCAGACAAAAGTCTGGTATGAGCGATAAGCATCAAAACAGAACAATAACATGTATACTAAACCATACCTGAACCTGGACCTGCAACCAAAGAGTTAGAACAACATACCGCTTAATACTCTAAGGTGCCACTAAACATAAGGTGTAAAGAATACGGGGGTGGGGGTGTGCATGACATGGTGATAACAAACAATCAAGCATAGCAACAATCCTCACATCTCTCACTCAGTGCGTAAAGCATACGATATCCACCACTCTGACCACCCATTCCTTGCTATGATCACTCTGCCCCATGTAGTCATAACGACACCACTGCACTGATCCATAGCCACTAGTCCTTGCCATGTCCACTATGCCCCATAAAGTCATAACAACTCCACTGCACTGGCTCATAGCCATGCTACGATCACTCTGCCCCATGGAGTAATAATTACCCCCACTGCACTGATACGTAGCCTAACATCCATCTTGGTGGTGAATCAAAGACATGGACGTCGATAATCCCTTTGCACACGTCCCGCAGCAAAGCCCAACTCATGAAGTTGACCCGTTGGTTCCCAACTGGATCCTGGGTACAAACTTCCCATTTGGACTACCTTTGCATCTCGGGTTTTGGTCTTCTCCGGATTGGTTCGGTTCCTATTCTTCACTTCAACTCATACTTCCAGTTCAAATCATGGTTCATGCCTCAAACCCAAGCATCTCGGTTCAGATCCAAATACCCTTACGGGTCAGATTGTGGCCCCTGCTTCGGATCGGTTCGGATCATCTCCAGAGCATCAGATCGTGATTTCAGGCAAGCGATTCGGTTCTCCTTCCCAAGCACTCCGGATCGGGTCGAGCCTCTCAAGTCCATCCCTGGTGCATCGGTTCGGGTCGAGTGACGCGGTTCGGATCGGGTGTTCTCTTCAGGTCGTGCCACCATGCTCAGGTCGGATGGTGGAGCTTCAAGTGCGAGCGGTTCGGATCGTGCTTCCCCCTCCGATCCGATCCGGTTCGGGTAATTTCCTGCACTTCTTTCCAGCGACTGTTTAATGCCATTCGATGGCGTTTTCGACCAATCTAACTTTTCTAATCAATCACACAACATACCATACAGTCATAGCAACTTAGAGAATCAAAAATAAACACCAAAACAACAACTTGATAAGTTAAAACGGATCAAACATAGCTAAAGTCTCATTTTTTTTCCTTAAGCGTGTTTAAGCAAAACAATGATAGGATTAGTAAAACTTAACCAAACTAACAAAATTTTCTAGCAGAGGCCTAAAACAATATTTCGAAATTTATGAACATTTTTCCAGAATTTAATCATGTTTAAATTTGCTAATTAACACTAATTACCCTTAATTAACCATAGTTAGTGAGGAACTATGCAAAACGCTCACCTTAGCCACAAATAAACTTTCAAAACTAAACTATCCTCTGATTTGTTGTTGTTCCCAAGATAACACAGCAGTTGTAACCTTGCTTTGGTGCTATTCCCCTTTGATTTGACGTAGATTAGGCTAATACTTGATTAGAAAGTGATTAGAGGTGATTCTAGATGTTGGAGGCCTTGTTAGGGTTCCTAGAATGAAAGTGGCAGCTAGAAAACTGAAATGAAATGAAAACCTAGCTCATTTCAGCCTCCCCATAACCCTAATCCCGAAATGGGTTATGGGCCCATTCACTAATCACCTCATTTGGCCCGGTTAAGCAGTTTTCATCTTTTAAACCTTATTTCAGCCATATCTGCCAAACGGTAAGTCTGTTTTTCACATATTTCCACTCTACGGAAAGGTAAACCATCATCCAGATCTAATGGAAGTGGTTTCAGGTCAAAACTCCTTTCCAATCAAAAGTTATGGCTGAAACAAGACCAGCTAGGGGCAAAATGGTCATTTAAAAATCAACAAAAATCCTTAATATGGAAAATGTCCCCAATAGTCGTCTGGCAAAGTTACATGACCATACGACTTTGTATGTGAAAGAAGTAAATATTCTACGATCCTTTGATACGTAGAATGCAGGTCGTTACATTATCCCCCCTTTAAGAAATTTCGTCCCCAAAATTCCTTAACCCAAAACATGCAAAGGATCCCGCATGCCTACGAGCCATATACATCAATCAAACATGCAAAACAAACAAAACTAACCTATCCTAGCATGCGGAAAGACTAAATCGAAACAGAAATCTTACCAGGCGAAGAGTTCTGGATACGTCTTCCTAATGCTCTCCTCTGTCTCCCAAGTACAGTCATTTTCATTCTCGCCCCATTGAACTTTGACTAATTTCATCGCCTTCCTTCGAAGTTGCTTCGTATCGTTCCCAACAATACGCGTAGGCTTTCGGTTCCCAACCGCCTCGGGTTCAACCTCGATATCATCCAACTGATCAGGTGAAATAGTCACATCGGGGTCGTGCACGAATTTCCTTAACTGGGAAACATGAAATACGTTATGAACTCCTGCCATCTTCTCTGGTAATTCAACTTTATATGCCAGATTCCCAATTTGCTCAAGAACTGGGAAAGGACCAACAAATCTTGGTGTTAACTTGCCTTTCCTGCCAAATAGAATCACGCTCTATAACGGAGAAATCTTGACAAACAACAGGTCGCCAACGGAGAAATTTAATTCTCTTCTCCTCTTATCAGCATAACTCTTCTGCTTATCTTGGGCAGCCTTCATTCGTTGTTGGATAATCTTAATCTTAGCTGAAGTTTCTCTTATCACATCTAGTCCAAGCACAAACTTCTCACAGTTTCTAACCAACATGATGGTGAGTTACACGGTCTTCCATGCAAAGCTTCAAATGGAGCCATACCAATACTATATTGATAACTATTATTATATGCAAACTCTACTAGAGCAAATGGTCATCCCATGATCCACCAAAATCCAATATGCAAGCTCTTAGGAGATCTTCTAATATATGATTTACCCTCTCTGTCTGACCGACGGTTTTAGGATGATACGCGGTACTGAGATGTAATTCTGATCCTACCGCCTCTTGTAAGCTTTTCCAAAATCCACTAGTAAACAACGGATCTTGGTCACTCACAATGCCTTTGGGTATTCCATGAAATCTCACTACCCACTTTACATATAGTTTCGCTAACTTAGTTGCCGTTTTATTCGACTTGACGGGTATAAATCTTGCACTCTTGGTCAATTGGTCCACAACCACCCAAATGCTATCATGGCCCAACCTAGTTCTTGGTAACCCATTAATGAAATCCATTGAGATTTGTTCCCATTTCCATTCTGGAATTTCCAATGGTTGCAACAAACCACTAGGCTTCTTTTGCTCAGCTTTAACTAGCTGGCAGTTCATGCATTTGGATATAAACTTCCCATTGTCTCTTTTCATCCCTTCCCAGTAGTAGGTCTGCTTCATGTCTCGATAGATTTTATTACCACCGGGATGTATAGTCAGTTTTGAGTGATGACATTCTCTAAGCACTTCATCTCTCAATCCATTGACATTAGGTGCAACTAGTCTTCCATTTTTTCTAAGCCTTCTATCTCAATCAAGCCCATACTTGTTTATCTCTTCTTCGATTCCCATCTCTAACTTTGAGATGATTTCCAATAGATTAGGATCGTCCCTCTGACTGGAGCCGATCCGCAGTCTGATTGTCAATTTTGCTAACATTTCTGGATCCAATTCGCACTTTGGTCTGAAATCATACCCAGCGATGTACTCCAGTTGCTTCCACTTAAGAAACATAGCCCCTAAATTGGCATGTCTTCTGCTCAATGCATCAGCTACCGCGTTTCCCTTTCCTGGTGTGTATGCGATATCGAAATCGTAGGAAGCCAAGAATTCCAACCATCTTTGATGTAGAAGATTTAGATCCTTTTGAGAGAAAAGATACTTTAACGATTTATGATCGGTAAACAACTTGAATCTTTCTCCCAAGAGATAATGTCCCTACATCTTCAACGGGAATATGATCGCTGCTAATTCCAAGTCATGGGTAAGGTATCTTTTCTCGTGCGGTTTCAATTGCCGACTTGCATAAGCTACAACCCTACCTCCTTGCATCAGTACAGCACCTAGTCCGGTACCACATGCATCTTTATATACTATCATTTCTTCATTCCCCTTAGGAATGACTAACACTGGTGCACATGTCTACTTTTCCTCTAGACTCTTGAATTCATTCTCGCACTTTTTGTCCCAGACGAAAGCTTGATTTTTCTTAGTCAACTAAGTCAAAGGTGCTGCTATCTTGGAGAAGTCTTGGATAAACTTGCGATAATATCCAGCTAATCCCAAAAAACTTCTTATATCCGTTGCATTCTTGGACGTAGACCAATCTTATACCGTAGCCACCTTCGTAGGATCTACGGCAATACCATTTTCTGAAACGACATGGCCCAAGAATATCACTTCCCTCCTCTAGAAGTGGCACTTATAAAACTTTGCTTTCAATTGGTGTTTTCTTAACACCTCCATCTCTATCCTCAAGTGTTCCTTGTGCTCTTCCTCTGTCCTTGAATAAACTAGGATATCGTCCTCGAACACAAGAACATGCTTATTCAACTGATCTCTGAATACCCTATTCATAAGATCCAAAAAATATGCTGGTGCATTGGTCAACCCAAATGGCATGACCAGCCACTCATAAAATCTAGACGGTGATTGAAAGGCCATTTTAGCTATACTCTCAGCTTCCACTCTAAGCTGATGAAAACCTGTCGCGAGATCCAACTGGGAGAACACTCTCGCGCACTTAACTAATCAAACAAATCATTTATCCGCGATAGAGGATACTTGTTCTTCCTCGTCACTTTATTCAATTCGCGGTAGTCCACACACAATCGAAGGGAACCATCTGCCTTGGTAGTAAACACAACTGGCGCTCCCCACTCAGAAACACTTCTTCTAATAAACCCCTTCTTCAACAGAACACTTATTTGCACCCCGAGCTCTCGCTGCTCCCTTGGCGCCATACGACGAAGTGTGTAATAACCCGTATTTTTATAACATGTTAAAACAAGAAATCAAGGCCGAATTAAATTTTAAAGTCAGAATCACGGGAAAAGGGTTATGAAATTGCATTCGTCTCGAAATTTTACATGAAATAGAGTCCGAGTTTTCGAAAATCGGAGTCCGGATGAAGAATTTATGGCCTGTACAAGTTTCAGCAGTTTTCAGGCAGCACTGGACCAGGGGGTCGACCATAGGGTCGACCTACCCCCCCCCCCCGGTCGACCATAGGGTCGACCTACCCCAGGTCGACCATAGTGTTGACCTCCCCCCCTTACAAGTCGACCTGGTCGGCCTGTTTTGACCCAGAACTCATTTTTGAAGCCTGAGACGTGTTTTGATGGTCCGGATTGATTCTAGGGTTAATCTAAGGGCCTAAACTAGTTGCTACACCTATAAAAACACCCTTAGACCTAACCTAATTCATATCAAATCATTCTTACACCATTATGCTGCTGAACTCCCTCTTGAACCATGGCCGCTGCCCCCAAATTAAAGTACAAACATTCAAACTCAAATCAATTCAAAGAACAAGGCTTCTACAATGGTTCAAACAATAAATCAACACTACTACAACGTTCTACAACAAATTCAGTTCCTAATTCACTAGCCATGCTCTGTAAGTTCTAGTTGTTTTTAGATTTAAACGTTTAAATTATAATATGGCCATGGAATAAAGTGGAATTAGATTTAAGTATGTTTATTGATTCAGATCTATTTCTGTTGCTTCTTGGATCTTGAGTTTTGGGATTTTTCTATTCTCATTTTTCATGTCAAGCCTATGATCTATTCAGCTTGTTGTAAATCAGTTTTTCTTGATTCATGTTGATAATATTATCAAGATCTATCTTTTATGCCTGAAACGATGTTCTTATGCCAGTTTTCTCTTTGTACTTATTGTTATACAAATTCTACCTTCCCCTATTTATTTTCTTTTGATGAACCTAGGTCAATTTCAGACTTAGGCCTAAACTACGATATACGTGCGATGGTATACGGGGGGAAATATTTGAATATTGCCTAGTGGAATATATGTGTTTGGTGGAATTGATGGCATAACATGAAATTGGATATTTGGGTATTGTCAATATAATTGAAATTGCAAGTTTGGGCATACATGAATTGGCATGTAAATTAAATCACGAGTTTGGGACTATGTAAATTAAATCAAAAGATTGGGCTTATGTTAATTAGGCATATGTAGAATTGGGAATTTGAACATGAAAGCAATTGTAAATTCGATAATTGGCATAAACATGTATTATGAACTTGGGCAACTGACATGTATTGTAATAAAAAGATATAGTTTGGGATAACTACATCATGAATCATGATTTGGGTTTATTGGGTATAAAACTTGATACATGTAATTTTGGCTAGAACTTGAGACAATTGGCATACATGTAAAACGATATGAATTGAACATATGTAAATTTGGTATGAATTGGGCATATGTAAAACTGACATGTAACCTAGAACTTGGGCATATGTTAATTATGTAAAATTTGGAGTAGAAACATATATGATAATTTATGACTTGGAGAAAGTTTAATATGAACGCGCCTAAGTTGGGTTTTGGGTAGTTGGTATGTATTGGGCATCTAGAAGGCACGTAAGCATGCTTATGAACTTGAAACATGAATTGTTTATGAATATGAATCATTAACTTGATAATAAGCATAAGTGAAAACATGAAACTTGACACGAAACTCGCCATGAAACTAGACACGAACTTGACATGAAACTTGAACATGGACATGACATTAGAATAAACATGAAAATGGCCAACTCGAGGTTGGGTTGAGTTTGCAATGTAAATCTTCCCGGAACCGCCTGGTAAATCCATTTACTGCAAACAATAGGATCCAATGTGGGTAGTTGGTCATATCGCGCTTGAAACCCGAGGTCAGACCGAGTCGTGGTGTAAATCTCCCCGGAACCGCCCGACATATCCAGTGACCACAACAACAGGTCTGATGTGAGAGGTTGGCGTGCATTAATGAATTAATGCCACATGATAGGGTTACGTCATGAACCACTTGAATATACTTAACCAATTGGATACGATTATTTGATAGGGTTAAGTCATGAACCGCTTGAATATACTTAACCAATTGGATACGATGATTTGATAGGGTTAAGTCATGAACCGCTTGAATATACTTAACCAATTGGACACTATGAATTGATAGGGTTAAGTCATGAACCGCTTGAATATACTTAACCAATTTGACGCGATGATTTGATAGGGTTAAGTCATGAACCGCTTGAATATACTTAACCAATTTGACGCGATGATTTGATAGGGTTAAGTCATGAACCGATTGAATATACTTAACCAACTTGACAGATGATTCGTAGGGCTAAGTCATGAACTTGAACGACAACACTTAGCCAATTTGACATGGCATGTAGGCGGGTTAAGTCACGAACTTGAATGACAACACTTAACCAACTTGACATGCTAGACTGATGGGGTTAAGTCTCGAATTTAAATGACAACACTTAACCTACTGGACGGAAACCCTAGTTGCGCGGTCCTTTTCAGCAGTAACCCACTAGATGTATCACGGTACCCTGGAACTAGGCAGGGTGGGGCACGATTACTGGGCTGATTGTAAGCGACCAGAACGACGGCTGAGTTGGTGCGCCATTGTAGGTTCAGGCGGACTATGGTCGTGCACATAGTCCGGAGTTGAAAAAGCAGGCATTGGGCACCAGTAGGTTTACACTGTGCGTGCTTGATTCGTGTCGGTGGTTGGCACCCTAGGGTTGACACACCCTATGGTGGACCTAGCATAGGTGACTACATTTCATGATTGGGCCGTATGACGTAGGCACATGAACGAGCTACGACTTGTAAGGAGCCGATCGATTAATAGATCGTTACGTGGAATTCGTTAGGTAGCATAATCCTTAGTGGTCCTAGGTGGCATAAACCCTAATCGAATCTAGAAAACGTTCAATAGGTAGCATAATCCCTAGTGGTCCTAAGTGGCATAAATCCTAGTTGAACACGCGATAGTTCATGATAGGGAAACCTAGCCAGAACAAGGGTGGCGGTCCAAACGATTTCAAGAATGGTGGCACTACGTTGAAGTAGTATTGAAATACGTGATGAAACCCGTACGATATACGGCAAGGAACTGTACATATGGAAAGGATGATATGGGTTGGGGTACTAGTACAGTTGGTGCAGAGAATATAGGAAATCAAAGAAAATAGTGGAATGGTGAAGCTTAGAAATCTTGCGATGTTATACTTAATAGAAACCTTGCAATGTGATACTTGGTAGGAACCTTGTGATGATACTCTTGATAGGAAGCATGGGATGTTATACTTGATTCATCGTGCCTGTAGCTTACCTTGTCATCATGCTTATGTTTACTTTCAGTTTATTCATGCCATATTATCTTTACCTGTGTTTATGCTGAAAGCCACTAGGACTTACTCAGTCTTTATGACTGACCCAGTTTGTTTCGCCTCTTTTTCTTTCGTTTCCCCCCAGGTTCGCAGGGTGGGAATACAGCTTAGTTCGGATCTTACCAAGCTCCAAGGCTCTTTCATGTACTGCTTGGATTTCTCTTGGCTATGGCTTGCTTTGCTGTTTTACTTGGGGAATGATTTATGACTATGGTTTTATGCTTCTTTACTATTGCAAGACAGATTTCGATGTAATGGATTTAATAGCATTTTGATGTAAAAGGCTTTAGACCTTTCCAGATTTTAAAGCAATGAAATTTGGTTCTTCTTCCGCTGTTTTATATGTTCTGTCTTGTAATATTTTTGTGTATGTTTACCTAGATAATGCTTCACCAAAGCTAGTGCTTTCCCTTTGTGAGCGACCCTAGCGGAGGTGGAGTGTTACATTTGGTATCAGAGCAGAAGGTTACCAGACTGGGCAAAAGCTTTTAAAAACCTTCTGAAATTATTTTCAAAATGTTTACAAAGAAGTATTTTTCTAAAAGAAAAGTTTCGTTTTACGAAAGGCATATTCCCCAAAGCCATATGCACTATCTTTTAATTCTCTCCTTGAGTCTCTTCTCTCTTTCTTTTTCACCATAGTTTTGTGGGCGTATGACACATGTCGGAGGACCAAGGAGTGCCCAACCTCCATCTGTAGCCCCAGTAGTTTTACTTGCGACTAATCTTATTTCAAGCTTTGTAGGGTTGCCGTGCGATCGTGGTAGCTTTCGAGAAACTTGTCAACAAGCTATACAAGGATAGTAAGAACGAGGATAAAGAACACAAGCCTAAGGATGAGAAACTTATTGATAAGGCATAATCCACGAAGGAGGAAAAGGTGAAAGGGAAGAGGTCAAAGTAAAAGAATATTAAAACCCATGTAACACCCCGTAATTCTATTAATATTAATATTCACAAATTAAAGAATAACTAATCTCAGATGTGAGAATTGTGGGAAACGGGTTGAGCCATTGTGTTCGTCTCGGAATTCTGGTTGAGATAGAATCCGAGTTTGCGTGATTTGGACTTCGTATAAAGAAGTTATGGCCATCGGAAGTTTCAGAAAATTCAAAACAGCTCGCAGGAAATTTAAAATTCAAACTGAAAGTGCAGAAGCGGGCTGGGCGGGAAAAATTCCCGACTAGGCAGGTCGACTGGGGAGTTGACACTAGTGTTGACCTACCCCCCAGGTCGACTGCCATGTCGACCTCCCCCCCTCCCCCCAGGTCGACTATAGTGTCGACCTGGGTGTCGACGTGGTCAGTCGGCTAGGGTTTTGCCTGAGCCCAATTTTGAGCTGCTGATGTGTCTTTAGGGCTGAGTTGGCAAATTAAACGGTTCAATTTAGTTCTGAGTAGATCTGACGGTCTAAATAAACCCTAAACTCTATAAATACCTAGGTAGTCTCTTACCCTAATTCATATGAAAAATAGAATAGCTAACGTCATACCGCCGCCATGGAACTCAGTGGAGCCGCCGCCAACTAAGAAGGAAGAAAAGCTAATCAAAACCCTAATTCTACTCAACTCTAAAGCAAATCAAGACTCTCTTTTCTTCTCTAATTGTGAGTATGATGATCTTAACAAGATTATTGTTAAACTAATTCGATTAAGTCATGAATGGATTATAAGTGAATGATGTGGATTATCATATATGTTGTGGTAAACCCTTTGCTATCATGTATGTTGTAAATCCTATGTTATGTGATGATGATATCCTATATGTTGTAAATCATGCTATGATGATGTTATATGTAACAACCCGTATTTCGATAACATGATTAAGACGAGAATCAAGGCAGAATTTAATTTTAAATTCTGAATCAAGTGAAATGGGCTATGCCATTGCGTTCGTCTCGGAAAAATACGCGTAATAGAGTCCGAGTTTTCGAAAATCGGAGTCCGTATGACCAAGATATGGCCTCGCGAAGTTTCACGAAAAATTCCCAAATTAAAGTATACTTAATTAAGTGAAATGGGTTGCGCAGAGAAATATATATATATATTGATATATATATAATTGAAAATTAAATAAATAAATATGCAAAAATGTTCAAAACAGCGAATTGTGGGAGGGGAATAACCGAACCGGCCGATTTTTGAGGTCGACCCGAGCTCGCTGGGTCGACTAGGGGTTAATCCAGGGTGTTTGGCTGTCAACCCGTGGGCCGATTCGCTCAAATGCAGATTTTGCATTTGGATGGTTCTCATGGTTCATCTTTAATCTAAAGGCCCTAGATGGTTCCTACACTTGACTTCTTCCCCAAGACATGCTTTGATGGCTTGGATTGAATCTAGGTTTAATCCTATGGCCTAAAACACTTGCCTAATCTATAAAAGACCCTAAACCTACCCCTAAACCCTCATTATTCACTCATGTAACTAAACTATGGCCAAATTTCTACTCTCATGGCCTCCACTCAACTATCCTAGCCTCCACTTCATTCCTATGAGAGGTTTCTTGATCATGAGAGTGTTAGAGAGTCCCTATGTTAGTATGAGAGCTTCTCAAGTTGATTTCAAGGCAAAAGCTTTGATCTTTGTTCATAAAGATAGTGTTTTTGTTGATTTAGAGGGTTCATCTTTGGGTTTTTGGGTGATGGCATGCATAGGCTTCATCACAAGCTTTAGTTTAATCGATTTAGGCCTTCATAGCAATGTAAGCCCTTCCCTACTCTTAGATATTAACTATGAAGTTAAATGTTCATGTTGAAAGTTTGGGTTTGATCATTGAGAATGATGCATGCTATCATGTTATGCAAGTTTATGAAGTCATTATCTTGATCTTATGAGCAAAAAGCTACAACCTTTATGTTGAAATGTTGCATTATGCAACATGAGAACTTTCATAATCTTTATGTCAACTTGCATATGAAGTCATAACCCTTATATGATGATATATGCGAGTTACTAGTCATCATTCCATGTCTTTTGTCACCATGATTCGCTTATGTACCAAGTTTGGGTTTATGCATGTTTTTGTGAGGCTTAAGAATGTAACATGCAAGATTTTCTCTTGTGTTGCCTTTCACTAGTTGAGGGAGGGGTCTCGTAGGACCATAGCCACGTGTAAAAAAAAAGCAGACCTTAGTATCTGCATCGGCAGATAAATCTAAAGCTCCCGACCGAGTCCTGTATTTCTTGTTTTGCCCTGTGACAGGACTCGGATGGCACGATGTGATACATGTGCATACAGTTATAGAAAAACGATTCACGATGAATGCGTGGGAAAAAGGGCGCGGTTGAGGGTTAGCGTAATCCCTAGTGGCCTAGGTGGTTTAACCCAAACCGAAATACGAAAGCGTGCAATAGGTAAGCGTAATCCCTAGTGGTGCTAGGTGGCGTAAGTCCTAGTAGTTCAAACGATGATTCATATGGAAGAGCCTAGCTAGAACAAGGGTGACAGTCCAAACGATTTCAAGGATAATACGACATGAGGAAGCCCGTACGAGGTACGGCAAAGGACTGAACTTATATACATGGAAAGAAACATATGATTTGAGTAACCTATATATGCGATATATTAGGTTGACATGGACCATTACACGACTTTGAGTAAGGGACATTCATGGTTAACACATAACAAGGCTGGGATACTAGTACGGAGGGTGCAGAGCAAATATACATGTTAGAACCAGGAAGAACATACGGAATAGATACCGTGGGATGTTAGACGGGGTAGATACCTTGGGATATTATACTTGATAGAAACCTGACGATGTGATACCTTGTTTTATCTTGACATCGTAATTTATCATGACACCCTAGTTTACCTGAGTTCAGTAGTTCATCCTGTTATTTTGATTTAGCTTATCTATCTTGTTATCATGCTTATGTTCATCTCAGTTCCTCATGACAGTTAACTTTACTAGTTTTTATACTAATAGTAGATAGGGCTTACTCAGTCTTTTTGACTGACCCGTTTTGTTTCGCCTCTTTTCTTCCGTTTCCCCCCAGGTTACAGGGAGGGAATACTGTTGTTTAGTTCGGACTTCTTCTGCTTGAAGGTCATCATGGATGGCTTGGACTTTTCTTGGCTATGGCTACTTTACTGTTTTTACTTGGGGAATAAATTATGAAAAAGTCTTTATGCTTCTTTACTATTGCAAGACAGGTTTTGGTGTACTCTGATGTAAAAGGCTTTAGACCTGAATTATTAATGTTTATAGAAGTTCGATTTTACTTCCGCTATTTTATATGTTCTGTCTTGTGATATTTCTGTGCATGTTTACCAATAATGCCCCTCTAAAGCTAGTGCATTCCTTTGCGAGTGACCCTAGCGGAGGCGGGGTGTTACATTTGGTATCAGAGCAGAAGGTTACCAGACTGGGCAAAAGTTTTTAAAGACCTTCTGAAAACTATTTGAAAATCGTTTATAAAGAAGCATTTTTCAAGAAAATTTTCTTTTAAAAGAGAAAGGCTATTCCCCAAAGGCCATTAGCACTATCCTTGTTTCCTTGATTGAGTCTCTTTTCCTTTCTTTCCTCCATCTGTAGTCATAGTGGTTTTAACTGCGACTAGTCTTTCCTATCTACGAAAGTGCTTTCCATGCGATGGAGGTGGTTCTCGAGAGACCAGTGGCCGCGTTATAAGAAAGGATAGTGAGAAAGAGGATAAAGAATACGAGTTTAAGGATGAGCAACTTATTGGTATGGCTCAACCCAGAATGAGAGAGAAAGATGAACAAGGAAACCCATGACGAGAGAGTACCTTTGGTAGGGTGAAACGGGGCGGATAGTTAAGTATCATGGGACAAGGACAAGATCATCGGGAGGGCAGTAGTATGCTCTCATTTCTAGGGTACCTCGGAAGGAGGGTAACGATCTTGTTAAAGGTTTAGCTTTTCTTCTCTATCATCCCGTTAGGACTTTGTTTTGATCATCGTATCATTTAAGTCTTCTTCGATAGTGGAGTCTCTGCACCTTAAGTACTAGCGTATTAGAGAATCCCATTTTTGTCTCAAGTCCTGTGGAGAATCGGTCCATTTATTCATGACTTGTTTTGGATTTGAGAATGACATGCCTCGGTTATGGATGGATTCTAGGGATGAAGTGGTTATCCAGTAAGGGGTGCCACTCTCGGTTTTGATAGGAGGGTAGTTAGAGTCTTGACTAGACTTGGTAATACCCTCGAAGTCTCGTGGAACCTTTTGGGTACGGTCATGATTAGTTACCTAGAATCCCTTGATACCTTTATTGGAAATTTGAAGCCCGATCGAGTGGTGTTCGCCGATAAGACGGATGGTTTATTTCACTTATGCATGGGTTATAGAAATCACCCTAGTAAGTGCGCTTGATAACCTGGTTGGCATCTGTTTACTTTCAAGAGAAAGTTCTTCTACGTGGAATACCTTATGGTACGAGGTCCGAGATTCACTAGTGAATTTTGGAAAGCTTGCATGAGATCATGAGTACGCAGTCATGTTTGCGCCAAGTGTGCGAGTAGAACGAGAGGCGACGAAGAAATGAGTTCCAGCTCATGTTATGGAAACAGGAAATAAGAAGCTACGAAATCGCGAAGTTAAAGGACGGTCAAGGCACGATGGAATTGAGCTCAAGGAAATACGACTTTGATGATCAAAGACTAGATGCGCGCATGATATCTCTTTTGGGAGTATATCCTTGATCCCTGTTTCTGTGGAGCGTACTTGTAGGCTATCTTTTGTGGACATCCTCTCGGTCCTATTTTCGGTTACAAACCCAGTAAGGAGTTTGTCTTGTTTATCTTCTCGACCCTGTTTCAGGGAATCCTAGGTAGAACCCTATGGATGTAAACATGTATTTGAAACATGTTATGATTGATATGGTTGCAAGTGGTTGCAAGTGGTTGCTCGTGGATGCGCGAATACACATTAAATACTAGCTCGACTCCGTCAAATTTCATATTGCATATGCACGAGTATTTATACTTGTTTATGGATGAAATCGAATGTATTATCATGCGGTTGTTGCATATGAATGAATGATTGTGCACGCATATAGTATCTATATGACTAGAACTATTTGCATACATGTTGGATTCATGGCACTATACATATTCTGCATTAGAAAGATTATTCAGGCCTGATCATTAGCATTAGCTAAGGAACATGTACACACACGTTTTGCATATATTCATACAGCATTAGAAATCATCTAAGGACAATGGTTGCTTGTGGATGATGTTTTGAGTAGATGGATGATGGATGGTAGGATATGTTCTTCCTAACTTGGAGATTTCGGGGACGAAATCCTAAAAGGTGGGGAGAATGTAACAACCCGTATTTCGATAACATGATTAAGACGAGAATCAAGGCAGAATTTAATTTTAAATTCTGAATCAAGTGAAGTGGGCTATGCCATTGCGTTCGTCTCGGAAAAATACGCGAAATAGAGTCTGAGTTTTCGAAAATCGGAATCCGTATGACCAAGATATGGCCTCGCGAAGTTTCACGAAAAATTCCCAAATTAAAGTATACTTAATTAAGTGAAATGGGTTGCGCAGAGAAATATATATATATATATATATATATATATTGATATATATATAATTGAAAATTAAATAAATAAATATGCAAAAATGTTCAAAACAGCGAATTGTGGGAGGGGAATAACCGAACCGGCCGATTTTTGAGGTCGACCCGAGCCCGCTGGGTCGACTAGGGGTTAATCCAGGGTGTTTGGCTGTCAACCCGTGGGCCGATTCGCTCAAATGAAGATTTTGCATTTGGATGGTTCTCATGGTTCATCTTTAATCTAAAGGCCCTAGATGGTTCCTACACTTGACTTCTTCCCCAAGACATGCTTTGATGGCTTGGATTGAATCTAGGTTTAATCCTATGGCCTAAAACACTTGCCTAATCTATAAAAAGACCCTAAACCTACCCCTAAACCCTCATTATTCACTCATGTAACTAAACTATGGCCAAATTTCTACTCTCATGGCCTCCACTCAACTATCCTAGCCTCCACTTCATTCCTATGAGAGGTTTCTTGATCATGAGAGTGTTAGAGAGTCCCTATGTTAGTATGAGAGCTTCTCAAGTTGATTTCAAGGCAAAAGCTTTGATCTTTGTTCATAAAGATAGTGTTTTTGTTGATTTGGAGGGTTCATCTTTGGGTTTTTGGGTGATGGCATGCATAGGCTTCATCACAAGCTTTAGTTTAATCGATTTAGGACTTCATAGCAATGTAAGCCCTTCCCTACTCTTAGATATTAACTATGAAGTTAAATGTTCATGTTGAAAGTTTGGGTTTGATCATTGAGAATGATGCATGCTATCATGTTATGCAAGTTTATGAAGTCATTATCTTGATCTTATGAGCAAAAAGCTACAACCTTTATGTTGAAATGTTGCATTATGCAACATGAGAACTTTCATAATCTTTATGTCAACTTGCATATGAAGTCATAACCCTTATATGATGATATATGCGAGTTACTAGTCATCATTCCATGTCTTTTGTCACCATGATTCGCTTATGTACCAAGTTTGGGTTTATGCATGTTTTTGTGAGGCTTAAGAATGTAACATGCAAGATTTTCTCTTGTGTTGCCTTTCACTAGTTGAGGGAGGGGTCTCGTGGGACCATAGCCACGTGTAAAAAAAAAGCAGACCTTAGTATCTGCATCGGCAGATAAATCTAAAGCTCCCGACCGAGTCCTGTATTTCTTGTTTTGCCCTGTGACAGGACTCGGATGGCACGATGTGATACATGTGCATACAGTTATAGAAAAACGATTCACGATGAATGCGTGGGAAAAAGGGCGCGGTTGAGGGTTAGCGTAATCCCTAGTGGCCTAGGTGGTTTAACCCAAACCGAAATACGAAAGCGTGCAATAGGTAAGCGTAATCCCTAGTGGTGCTAGGTGGCGTAAGTCCTAGTAGTTCAAACGATGATTCATATGGAAGAGCCTAGCTAGAACAAGGGTGACAGTCCAAACGATTTCAAGGATAATACGACATGAGGAAGCCCGTACGAGGTACGGCAAAGGACTGAACTTATATACATGGAAAGAAACATATGATTTGAGTAACCTATATATGCGATATATTAGGTTGACATGGACCATTACACGACTTTGAGTAAGGGACATTCATGGTTAACACATAACAAGGCTGGGATACTAGTACGGAGGGTGCAGAGCAAATATACATGTTAGAACCAGGAAGAACATACGGAATAGATACCGTGGGATGTTAGACGGGGTAGATACCTTGGGATATTATACTTGATAGAAACCTGACGATGTGATACCTTGTTTTATCTTGACATCGTAATTTATCATGACACCCTAGTTTACCTGAGTTCAGTAGTTCATCCTGTTATTTTGATTTAGCTTATCTATCTTGTTATCATGCTTATGTTCATCTCAGTTCCTCATGACAGTTAACTTTACTAGTTTTTATACTAATAGTAGATAGGGCTTACTCAGTCTTTTTGACTGACCCGTTTTGTTTCGCCTCTTTTCTTCCGTTTCCCCCCCAGGTTACAGGGAGGGAATACTGTTGTTTAGTTCGGACTTCTTCTGCTTGAAGGTCATCATGGATGGCTTGGACTTTTCTTGGCTATGGCTACTTTACTGTTTTTACTTGGGGAATAAATTATGAAAAAGTCTTTATGCTTCTTTACTATTGCAAGACAGGTTTTGGTGTACTCTGATGTAAAAGGCTTTAGACCTGAATTATTAATGTTTATAGAAGTTCGATTTTACTTCCGCTATTTTATATGTTCTGTCTTGTGATATTTCTGTGCATGTTTACCAATAATGCCCCTCTAAAGCTAGTGCATTCCTTTGCGAGTGACCCTAGCGGAGGCGGGGTGTTACATTATATATGTTGAAAGTTTCTATGCTAAGTTGAGATGAATCATTATAAAGTCATGATGTTATTATCTATGCTAGTTAGTTCATGTTAATCAAATCATAATGTTTGGGCTATGTTGATCTATATGACAAACCATGTATGCAAGTTAGATTGATTAGTAAAGATTATGAACATATGCCATGACATCTCTTTAGAGATAGAATTATGACATCTAGAATTATGCTATGACATATGTGAAATTCTATGCTAGTTCACACCATCATTATGTTTCCTAAAACCCTATATGCAAGTTTACACATAAATTTGGGTTATGATCATATCATGTAAATTGTGACATTTAACAAGTTGACACCTTTAGATCCTTAACATGGGTAGTTTATGCAAGTTTCACCCCTATTATAATTAGATTCATTTTAATTGTCTGTATGTTGTGATAATTTATTTTTGTGCTATAAGTTAGACTATTCGAGTCTAACGTATTTTCAGCGTTGAATAAGCGAACATATAAACGTGGGGTAGGGGTAATATTAAGGATTTAATATTAAGAAGTTGGGGTGCAATTGATATGATTTTGCATGCCATAAGTGGATGGCCATAATTGAGTCAATTATGGACATCATTAAAAGTGGACCTAATTAATAATTTGAATAGGGAATTATTAAAACTGGGGTAAAAGATTATAAGTGTTAATCAATGCTTAGGACACGGGGTTGGACTCATTTGTGACGTAAACCGGCCCGGACCCGCCCGGCAAATCCAGTGGTCACAAATGTCAGCCCAATGTGAGAGGTCCTAGGCCTAAACTAAAGCATAACAGTTGTAAAGACACGAGGTTAGACTCTTTTATGGTGTAAGACTGCCCGGACCCGCCCGGCAAATCCAGCTGCCATAAATGTCAGTCTAATGTGAGAGGTCTTTATGAGGTTATGGCCTAAATGAATTAAGAAATACTTAACCAGATAAACATGTAAGGTGGGACATGGGGGTTAAGTAGATGCCTTGGGTGGCATGAGGAATCTAGTGGGTGCCCTTAGTGGCATGCGAAATACGATTAGTAAGACTTAACCAAACACACATGTAAATGAACATAACTAAGAGGGTTAAGTGGGATATACTAGTGGTGACAAGCTTAGGTGGGTAGCTTGTGGGGGCCCATTTCAACCAGTATCCCAAACGTATCTTTGTGGGCTTGACCCAAGTCGAGGACGGGATACACATACTGGGCTTGACTATAAGAGGCCAAAACGTTGAGCGGTGGCAACGCAAGTCTCACGGGGTTCATATGCGTGTGTGGACCCGAGCTGGTAGGTTAGACGTTGTTGCATCATGTAGGTATAAGCCGTGCATTCTCAAGTTGTATCGGTTTGCCACTTTAGGGGACTGATACACCCCACTGTGGGGCCAGCACGGGTATCTACGAGTAGGGAGCCGATCGAAAGTGGGTAGTGGGGGTACACCTAGTGGAGATAGGGGCAGACGACACCTATGTAGTCAGCTAGGGGTACGCAAAGCTATTTATATAGTTTCTGTGTGAAGCAAGCGGGATCAACCTTTAGGGTGACTGGTGCGGTGCAGTAATGTGCGGTGCAGTGTAGTAATTATTCGTTAGTAATTAGGTATGCCTTTAACGTTATCTTCAATGTTATCTTTATCTGCTCTTCCATACCTAATAGTTCATAGACATTTCCTTATTCTCCAGCTTATGCTTTAGTCTAGTTATTTTGATAATAGTATTGTTAGAATTATCATACTCGCCAGACTTTATGTCTGACCCCCTCCATTTCTATCCTTTTTCCCCCTCCAGGTCCTCAGGTTGGGCCCAGCTCTAGTGGAGTTTGATTGGATTGCTTTATCTCTCTTGGAAAGCTTGGACCGTTGAAGTAAAGTCCAGCTTGTTATCTTCTTTAATGGCTATTTGTGTAACGGGATTATGTATCTTGTTTTAGCAAGATGGATATTGTACTTGACTCTGATTTATGATTTTTCTATGATGTAACAAACATGTTTAAAATTCCGCTACAATAAAATGAAGCTTTAGATTTCCAAGTACTACTTATTATCTGTCTTATTGTAATTTTTCTGTTCTATATTCACTTATAACCTCCATGGAAGTTAATGCGTTCCCTTTGTGAGTGACATTAATGGACGTGGGGTGTTACACGTGGTATCAGAGCTTAAGGTTACCAGAACAGATAATTTTTTTAGAAAAACAATTTTTATAAAGTATTTTTGGAAGAAGTGTTTTCAAAAACATGTCTTAATGAGTAATTTAAAGAGGAAAGTTTTTATGAAAAACATAATCCCCAATAGCCATATATCTTTATCTTTCGAATTCTCCATTTTGAATCCTTCCTTTTTCGTTTCAGCATGGCTGAAGATCTTAACCTTCCGGATGGTGTAACGATACCAGGATGGTAAAGGAGGCTGTTAGAGGCTAGGGCCACTATAGGTCCAGCCAATGTTCCTCCACCACCAGTTGCACCCGCCCCTCCTCCTCCTCCTCCTCGTGCTGATACTTTTGCAAAGACGTGCAAGGAATTTAAGGCTATGGGTGGGAAACCTTTTCTAGGGTCAGAAACGTTTGTGGAGGCTAGAGATTAGCTTAAGGAGGTAGAAGAAATGCTAGAAATCTTTGAAGTAGAAGAAGGGAGGAAAGTCAAATTAGCAGCTTGGTTAATGAAGGGAGAGGCCTCGTTTTGGTGTGAGGTCACTAATGGGGAACGTCCTGTTGACTCTTGGGCGGATTTCAGACGTAGGTTCGAGGCGAAGTTTCTCTCAAGGGCGGAAGAAAATTTATATATGGAAAGGTTCTTGACATTGAAGCAAGGAAGCTCATCAGTGAAAGAATATGTCAACAAATTTAATCAGCTAGCAAGGTTTGGCTTGGACTTAGTGAACAAGCCGAAGAAGAAGGCTCTGAGGTTCGTTAATGGTTTGAATGAACCGTTGCAAGGGTTGGCTATGACCCACATCCCTATGGGGGCCACCTTTGAGAAGCTAGTAGAAATGGCGCTCATGCACGAGGAGAAAAGCGCTAATGCTAATAAGGCACCTGAGAAGAAAGGGGACCAGAAGAAACCGCAACAGCAAAACAAAAAGGGTGGTAAAGACAATAATGGCAAGGGAAAGAAGAAATGATTTAAATGTGGGATACCAGGCCATCTCAGCAAGGATTGCCGAAAGAAAAAGAAGACCGGCTGTTTTCATTGGGGTGAAGCGAGACATCTAGTGAAGGACTGCCCAAAGAAGGGGCAGAGGGCAGGGTCTACCTCGGGAGGACAGGTGCAGGCTCTTATGGCACCAGGGCAGGCAAGGGGACAAGTTCAGGCTCTCGCGGTCCCACCGCTGCAAGAACGAGGTAGAACCATTTCTGTTGAAAGCTTAGTTTTTCTGTTTGATCATCCTATCCGTACCTTATTCGATTCGGGCGCATCGCATTCGTTTATCTCTACATCATTAGTTGAATCACTGCACTGAAACACCAGTTTAGTAGAGGATCCCTTAGTTGTTTCGAATCCAATTGGGGGCTTAGCTTATTTGTCCATGATGTGTTTGGATTTGAAAATTTCTATACTTAGCGTTGAGTTTAGATGTGATGCTTATGTGTTGGGCTTCACGGGCTGTGGGCTAATTTTAGGGATGGATTGGTTATCCAAAAATGGAGCCGTTCTTGATTGTGAAAGAAGAGTAGTTAGGCTCGTGACTCGCCTTGGCAACACTCTCGAAATCTTTTGTAATCACATAAATTATGTTATGCTAAGTTATTTAGAATTGCTTGACGCGTCTGAGGAAAATCTACGATCTGTTAGAGTGGTCCGAGAATATTCGGATGTGTTTGAGGAGGTGAAGGGCTTGCCTCCGAAGCGGGAGATAGATTTTCGAATATATCTTGTGGATAATGCGAAACCAGTATCTTTGCCAGTACGCCACATGGCTCCTTGTGAAAGGAGGGAACTCGATAAGCAAGCGAAGGAGTTGCTTGAGAAGGGGTTCATAAGACAAAGTATATCGGAGTGGGGGTGCTCCAGTAGTATTTGCCACGAAGGCGGATGGGTCCCTTAGACTTTGTGTGGACTATAGAGAACTTAATAAGCTTACTAAGAAGAACAGACACCCACTGCCGAGGATTGACGATCTCTTCGATCAGTTAGTTGGCGCCTCAGTGTTTTCGCAGTTGGACTTAGCCACTGGTTTCCATCAGCTGAGAGTGACTGAGGATAGCATAGACAAGACTGCCTTTAGGACTCCGGACGGTTTCTATGAATGGCTAGTGATGCCCTTCGGTTTGACAAATGCCCCCGCATACTTTGTTGATCTGATGAGTAGGGTGTTTAGGGAGTACCTTAATAAATTTGTGGTAGTCTTTGTATATGACATCTTGATCTTTTCTAAGGATGAAGAAGAGCATGCCCTACATCTTAGGGAAGTGTTGGAGACCCTACGGGCGCATAGCCTTAAGGCTAAATTTTCCAAATGTCACTTCTGGGGGAAGGAAGTACGATTCTTAGGGCACGTGGTTTCCAAAGAAGGGATAGCTGTGGATCCCGCGAAGGTGGTGGCCATCCAAGATTGGAAGGTCCCTAAAAATGCTACCGAAGTAAGAAGTTTCTTGGGGTTGGCTGGCTACTATAGGAAGTTTATCAAAGACTTCGCAAAGATATCAGCTCCATTAACACGCCTGACGAAGAAGAACCTAGTTTTCACATGGGACGTAGATTGTGATGATGCGTTCCAACGTTTGAAGAGAGCTTTGACTTCAGCCCCAGTCTTAGTATTTCCGGACGGGAGTAAGCCTTTTACTGTTTATACTGATGCTTGTGGGATAGGACTAGGCGAAGTCTTAATGCAAAAGGGAAGGGTAATAGCCTATGGTGGAAGGCAGTTGAGAGCGCATGAGAAGAATTACCCCACACATGACCTAGAGTTGGCCGCTATTGTTTTCGTGCTTAAGTCTTGGCGTCATTATCTTCTTGGTGAGACATTCGAATTGTTCACTGACCACAAGTCTTTAAAATACTTGTTCTCTCAAAAGGACTTGAACTTAAGGCAGCAAAGGTGGATGGAGTTCTTAGCGTCCTACGATTTCGAAATAGCATATACCCCTGGCAAGGGTAACGTAGTGGCCGATGCCTTAAGTAGAAAAAGATTATCCTTAAGTCCTTTGTTTGTTGAGCGGCTAAACTTAGAATTCATTTCGATGTTTGACTTTAGACCTTCCGTTGACTTTGTACCCGGTTTGCTAAAATCCTTGGAGGTTAGACCTACGCTTTTGGGACGGATTGGTGAGGTACAACGAGATGACCCACAGTTGGTTGAGTTAGTAAAAAAGATCAAAAGAGGGGAGTCATCAAGCCATCTCCGTAGGTATACCCTAGATGATAAGGGTTGGTTACGTAGGGATAGTAGACTTTGTGTACCTCGAGACGAAGGGTTGAGGAAGGCTATTCTTGACGAAGCACATTGTTCGAAGATGACCATTCATCCCGGCGGGGACAAGATGTACGAAGACATGAAGTGAGTTTACTTTTGGGCCGGCATGAAGAGGGATGTGGCCGAGTATGTCGCTAAATGCTTGGTGTGCCAACAAGTAAAAGCGGAGCAAAATAAACCAGGTGGGTTGTTTCACACATTGGTGGTTCCACTATGGAAATGGGAAAGTGTTTCAATGGATTTTGTGGATGGATTACCAAGATCAAGGAAGGGTAATACGGCGATTTGGGTTATAGTAGACAGACTTACTAAAAGCGCCGATTTCATTCCCATGAAGAGTAAGATGACTGCTCCATGGTTAGCTTCTGTATATGTCCGAGAAATAGTTCGTTTGCACGGTGTTCCTTCTAGCACAGTAAGCGACCGCGATCCTATTTTCACTAGCGAATTTTGGAGAAGCGTACAAGAGGCAGTAGGGACTCAGTTATGTTTGAGCACCGCATATCATCCTCAGACGGACGACCAGACCGAGAGGGTGAATCGCATTCTAGAGGATCTTTTGAGGCTATGTATCCTAGACTTTGGGGGTACATGGGAAGAGCATCTTCCATTAGTGGAGTTCGCATATAATAACAGCTTTCAGTCTAGCATTGGCATGGCACCTTTCGAAGCTCTTTATGGACGACCTTGTCGTTCACCTACATGTTGGAGGGAACCTACGGATAAGATCTTAGTTGGGCCCGATATGATTAGAGAGACTTCGGAGAAGATCGATTTGATTCGAAGGAGGATGAAAGCAACGCAAGATAGGCAACAATCTTATGCGGATAAGAGGAGGACAGATCTTGAGTTTGAAGTTGGGTACATGGTCTTTGTCAAAGTGTCTCCATTACGAAACGTTGTTCGCTTTGGGTCCGTTGGGAAGTTAGCACCAAGGTTCGTAGGGCCGTTTCCTATTAAGGAGAAGATTGGACAGATGGCGTATAGAGTGGAGTTGCCTGAGAGACTTAGTGGTATACACGACGTATTCCATGTGTCACATTTGAGGAAGTGCTTGCACGAGACCGTGGAGGTGGTAGAGCCGAAATTGCTTAGAGAGGTGGAGATAGAGCGTGATGCGACGATTCGACGAGCTCCTACGCGCATTCTTGGGTCGGAGATCAAGAAGTTGAGGAATCGAGAAGTCAGACTAGTCAAAGTGCAATGGGGAGATGATGAGAGCAACGCTACTTGGGAGACAGAAGAGAAGATGCGTTCGTTGTACCCTTTTCTTTTTGAGGGTATGTCTTTTGATTTCTCCTTTATCGCTTATCTTGTACTTATCTTACCTTTAGAGTATCCTCTCGCTAGTATCTTTGACATTTAGTTAGGATAATCCTATGGTTGAAACATGTGTTTGAGACATGTTATGTATGATGGATGCAAAGTGGATGCAAGTGTTTGCTAGTGGTTGCTCGTGGACGCATATACAAACACTATTAGGCACTAGATCGGGTCAGTCACTTCATACTGCATATTGCATATAAATGGATGTATTTAGTAAAATGGATGTATGACGATTGTATTATCATATGGATGCTGCATTCAGATGATGATTGTGCACGCATATAGAGATAATATGTAGCATTAGGGAACTTTTGCATACATAATGGACGCATGGCACTATCATGATTTGCATTAAGGAGGTCAACTGAATCAATGGACCGCCTGATTTTGCATTAGATATGGACATATACACACACTGTGCATTTAAACATGAAAGCATTAGAAGTCTATAAGGACAATGGATGCCTGTGTTTGATGGTTGAGTAGATGGATGATTGGATGTTAGGATATACATTCTTCTTGACTTGAAGATTTCGGGTCGAAATCCTTTTAGGAGGGGAGAATGTAAAACCCCGTAATTCTATTAATATTAATATTCACAAATTAAATAATAACTAATCTCAGACGTGAGAATTGTGAGAAACGGGTTGCGCCATTGTGTTCATCTCGGAATTCTGGTTGAGATAGAATCCGAGTTTGCGTGATTTGAACTTCGTATGAAGAAGTTATGGCCATCAGAAGTTTCAGAAAATTCAAAACAGCTCGCAGGAAATTTAAAATTCAAACTGAAAGTGCAGAAGCGGGCTGGGCGGGAAAAATTCCTGCCCAGGCAGGTCGACTGGGGAGTCGACACTAGTGTCGACCTACCCCCCCAGGTCGACTGCCATGCCGACCTCCCCCCCAGGTCGACTATAGTGTCGACCTGGGTGTCGACGTGGTCAGTCGGCTAGGGTTTTGGCTGAGCCCAATTTTGAGCTGCTAATGTGTCTTTAGGGCTGAGTTGGCAAATTAAACGGTTCATTTTAGTTCTGAGTTGATCTGACTGTCTAAATAAACCCTAAACTCTATAAATACCTAGGAAGTCTCTCACCCTAATTCATATGAAAAATAGAATAGCTACCGTCATACCGCCGCCATGGAACTCAGTGGAGTCACCGCCAACTAAGAAGGAAGAAAAGCTAAACAAAACCCTAATTCTACTCAACTCTAAAGCAAATCAAGACTCTCTTTTCTTCTCTAATTGTGAGTATGATGATCTTAACAAGATTATTGTTAAACTAATTCGATTAAGTCATGAATGGATTATAAGTGAATGATGTGGATTATCATATATGTTGTTGTAAACCCTTTGCTATCATGTATGTTGTAAATCCTATGTTATGTGATGATGATATCCTATATGTTGTAAATCATGTTATGATGATGTTATATATGTTGAAAGTTTCTATGCTAAGTTGAGATGAATCATACATGTTATAAAGTCATGATGTTATTATCTATGTTAGTTAGTTCATGTTAATCAAATCATAATGTTTGGGCTATGTTGATCTATATGACAAACCATGTATGCAAGTTAGATTGATTAGTAAAAATTATGAACATATGCCATGACATCTCTTTAGAGCTAGAATTATGACATCTAGAATTATGCTATGACATATATGAAATTCTATGCTAGTTCACACCATCATAATGTTGCCTAAAACCCCATATGCAAGTTTACACATAAATTTGGGTTATAATCATATCATGTAAATTGTGACATTTAACAAGTTGACACCTTTAGATCCTTAACATGGGTAGTTTATACAAGTTTCACCCCTATTATAATTAGATTCATTTTAATTGTCTGTATGTTGTGATAATTTATTTTTGTGCTATAAGTTAGACTATTCGAGTCTAACGTATTTTCGGCGTTGAATAAGCGAACGTATAAACGTGGGGTAGGGGTAATATTAAGGATTTAATATTAAGAAGTTGGGGTGCATTTGATATGATTTTGCATGCCATAAGTGGATGGCTATAATTCAGTCAATTATGGACATCATTAAAAGTGGACCTAATTAATAATTTAAATAGGGAATTATTAAAACTGGGGTAAAAGATTATAAGTGTTAATCAATGCTTAGGTCACGAGGTTGGACTCGTTTGTGACGTAAACCTGCCCGGACCCGCCCGGCAAATCCAGTGGTCACAAATGTCAGCCCAATGTGAGAGGTCCTAGGCCTAAACTAAAGCATAATAGTTGTAAAGACACGAGGTTAGACTCTTTTATGGTGTAAGACTGCCCGGACCCGCCCATCAAATCCAGCTGCCATAAATGTCAGTCTAATGTGAGAGGTCTTTATGAGGTTATGGCCTGAATGAATTAAGAAATACTTAACCAGATAAACATGTAAGGTGGGACATGGGGGTTAAGTAGGTGCCTTGGGTGACATGAGGTATCTAGTGGGTGCCCTTAGTGGCATGTGAAATACGATTAGTAAGACTTAACCAAGCACACATGTAAATGAACATGACTAAGAGGGTTAAGTGGGATATACTAGTGGTGACAAGCTTAGGTGGGTAGCTTGTGGGGGCCCATTTCAATCAGTATCCCAAACGTATCTTTGTGGGCTCGACCCAAGTCGAGGACGGGACACGCATACTGGGCTTGACTATAAGAGTCCAAAACGGGGAGCGGTGGCAACGCAAGTCCAACGGGTTTCATATGCGTGTGTGTGGACCCGGGCTGGTAGGTAAGACATTGTTGCATCGTGTAGGTATAAGCTGTGCATTCTCAAGTTGTATCGGGTTGCCACTTTAGGGGAGTGATACACCCCACTGTGGGGCCAGCACGGGTATCTACGAGTAGGGAGCCGATCGAAAGTGGGTAGTGGGGTACACCTAGTGGAGATAGGGGCAGACGACACCTATGTAGTCAGCTAGGGGTACGCAAAGCTATTTATATAGTTTCTATGTGAAGCAAGCGGGATCAACCTTTAGGGTGACTGGTGTGGTGCAGTGTAGTAATGTGCGGTGCAGTGTAGTAATTATTCGTTAGTAAATAGGTATGCCTTTAACGTTATCTTCAACGTTATCTTTATCTGCTCTTCCATACCTAATAGTTCATTGACATTTCCTTATTCTCCAGCTTATGCCTTAGTCTAGTTATTTTGATAATAGTATTGTTAGAATTATCATACTCGCCAGATTTTATGTCTGACCCCCTCCATTTCTATCCTTTTTCCCCCTTCAGGTCCTCAGGTTGGGCCCAGCTCTAGTGGAGTTTGATTGGATTGCTTTATCTCTCTTGGAAAGCTTGGACCGTTGAAGTAAAGTCCAGCTTGTTATCTTCTTTAATGGCTATTTGTGTAACGGGATTATGTATTTTGTTTTAGCAAGATGGATATTGTACTTGACTCTGATTTATGGTTTTTCTATGATGTAACAAACATGTTTAAAATTCCGCTGCAATAAAATGAAGCTTTAGATTTCCAAGTACTATTTATTATCTATCTTGTTGTAATTTTTCTGTTCTATATTCACTTATAACCTCCATGGAAGTTAATGCATTCCTTTTGTGAGTGACATTAGTGGACGTGGGGTGTTACAACCCATGACAAGAAAGAACATCGTTGGTATGGTAAAAAGGGACATGTAGTTAAGTATCATAGGACAAGGACAAGGGCAAAGAACAAGATCGTCGGGAGGGCAATTGTATGCTCTCACTACTAGCATACCTAAGAGAGGTGGTAACGTTTCTGTTTAAAGTTTAGCTTCTCTTTTCTATCATACCGTGGGAACTTTGTTTTTATACATTGCATCCTTTTAATTCTTCCTCGATAGTTGAGTCTCTGCACCTTAGTACTAGCGTAGTAGAGGATCCCATTTTTGTCTCAAATCCTATTGGAGAATCGGCTCATTTATTCACGACTTGTTTGGATTTGAGAATGTCTATGCTAAGTGTTGAGTTTAGAAGTAAAGCTTATGTTTTTGGGCTATGGGTTTACTCTAGGGATGGAGTGGTTATCCAGAAATGGTACCATTCTCGAGTATGAAAAGAGGGTAGTTAGTCGCTTGACTTGCCTTGGCAATGCCCTCGAAGTCTAGTGTAACCTTTAGGGTTCTGCCATGTTTAGTTACCTAGAATCTCTTGATACATTTATCGATCTGCTCGATTAGTGTTCGCCACTAAGGAGGATGGTTCATTTCGCTTATGCATGAGTTATAGAAAATCACCTTAGTAAGTACACTTGGCAACATGGTTGGCATATGTTTATTTTCAAGAGATAATTCATTTTTGTGGAATACCTTCTAGTAAGTGAATGAGATCCAAGATTCATTAGTGAATTTTGGAGAGCTTGCATGAAACCATGAGTACGCAGTTATGTTTGAATCGGGTATACTAGAAAGAGAATAAGCGAAAGTGGAACGAGAGGTGACAGTGGAATGAGTTCCAACTCATATTTTGGGAACAAAAATTAAGGAACAACGAAATTGTGAAGTTAAAGACGGTCAAAGCACAATGGAGTTAAGCTCAAGGAAATATGACTTAGAAGATTGAAGGCTAGACACGCGCATCATATCTCTTTTTAAGAGTATATCCTTGATCCCTCTTTTCCTGTAGAGCTTACTTATATGCTATCTTTTAAGTATAACCTCTCGGTCCTATTCTCAATCCTATTTCTATTGCAAACCCCATAGGGAGTATGACTTATCTGTTAGTAATACATGTTGGGGCTTGAGGGTGTCTGTTGGGTTTACTAAACTTTTTTGGGTTTTATAGGATATGGGCTGGTGCTTAGGGAGTTTTTCTCCTATTCAGTATATATGTGACGTAGATTTCCAGCTTTGACATTGCCTAATGGGCACAAAGTTTTTACTTGCTTCTATCATTCGGCTATATCTTTAGGTAGGAACAATTTGGTGAAACATGTGTTTGAGACATGTTATGATTGATGGTTGCAAGTGGTTGCAAGTGGTCGCAAGTGGTTGCTCGTGGTTGCATAACACACATTAGGCACTAGATCGGCTCAGACACATTTTCATATTGCATATGCATTAGTGTTTATACTTGTTTATGGATGAAATTGAATGTGTTATCATGTGAATGTTGCATATGGATGGATGTTTGAGCACACATATAGTGTTTATGTGATTATGTGAAAACCCGCAACTTCCCCGTAAAGGAAAGCGTCGGATAGTTCGAGAACAAGCCACAGCAGAACGCATACACAAGAACATTTCACTGTATATAACACCAATGCATCAGATTACAAGAATATACAGAGTATAAATGAATATTACACAGAAATATCAGAGATTTAAATTACATTTAAATACATAGCAGCGGAAAATAATACAATACACAACTAGAAGAGATATACGGATACAAAGCTTTCCGGATATCATTCCAGCTGTAAACCAGGATCCTGTGAATATAAATCTGCAAAACCAAAACTACTAGCTGCCCGTGTCAAAATAGGGGCACCCAGAGTTTAGGTTAAAACAATAAACTCCAGGTCAGTCATGTGACTGGTGTGAGAACTAAAACAGTTATTAATCTTTATTTTCAAAGTTAGGTAAATCAAGGGACCACGCCGTATAACACGGAACGGGTTTCCTCCCAAGAATACCAGTGCATAAAACAAATAGCGCAATGCTAAATAAAGAAAAATGAAGCTGTTATAAGACCCAGGTCCTATCACACAATGCAACGCAAGCCGGGGGATAGGGTTTTCCCTTATAACAGCCAAAGAATGCTTGATACGTTTTAAAACAAATCATTTGATACTATAATAAGTGCATAGTGTATAAAACAACTTCAAATCATAAGTATCAATCATAGGCGGCATGGGTACCATATATCATGTTGCCATATATAGGTTTACAAATCAAACCGCAAAGTCACGTATTTGGAAATTGGATTTCCTTCTATGAACCGAGGCAAAAGATAGTCCTCAACCGATTCGAGACTATCTAGCCCGAGCCTCAGGAACAGCCGCAACTGCCCCTTGGATCGTCAGGGCCAGTCCACACGGAGTGGATTATTATACCTGAACAATACGTCTCCCCACCCTATGGGGTGTAAGTCTGGTCCGTCAGCCGACCAGAATGCATTCGGCCGAAACCGATATAACCGAGGCGCCTCGCAACCGCAACAACCACATAAGTCAAACTCGTCAGGGCGTGTAAAACCACTGACGCCACTTCTAGCTAGAAAGAAACGCAAGTCCTCCCTGATGTCCTCTCCCGTTTTTGGTTCATACCGGGTGCGAAACTCGCGAAGTAAACGTTACACAAAGCTACGCCACAAAGGCCGTGCTTTGATCATCACCACAAGACTTTGCTTTTCAACAGAAGCCTTGATCATTTGCATCTTAGCATGCCACACAGGCAAACCACTCTATGCAACCGATATCAGTCACACAGAATGAAATCCAATGTCAGACACACAGTCCATTTACAAGTCCGTTCTGGGTCTGAACGAAACCGGGAGCACCTAGTACCCCGCATATCCATCGATCTCCAAGTACGTCTGGACGATCACCAACTGTTTCCATCTTCTTGGGTGTACAGCCCAATCAAGATCATCAGTTATCACCCAAACGACGTGAAGACTTCCGGTCTTCGACCATCGTCTTCGACTTATCGTCGTATCAGTTATTCAGAATGGGATAAACCCGGTCTTTCCGAATAACTCGCGTATATTTTAAATAAGTGTTACACAAACACAACATACGCCTCATTCCAATTCATTAGTCACTAACCGTAAATTAATCAAGAGAATAATTCCCCAAATATTAACCCCGAAGGCCGAAACCAACATCAGATCAATATCCAGAAAACCCTTCTGCTTGGCTAACCGACAGTTAGTTTCTAAATTTCACGTTCAAATCTAATTAAAGATTTAACTATCGACTGGAGCAAAACTGGTGATACTCCATTCTCGATCTTTTCAATCTAATTAAAGATTCATTAAAACTCCACTTAGTTTTAATCTTCGACTGGGTTAAAGAATCAGTGTCATTTAAAACACGGTTCACGATAAACCCAAATCACATTCCATTAATTATCGGGTTAAAGAACAAGTGTTATTTAAAACACTGTTCACGATAAACCCAAAAATCAATATCGATTCAATTCCAATTAAATATTATTTAATTGGTACACTTCATTAAATCTAAATAAAAAGATTTAATCTTTTCTCAACTGGGTTCAAGAACAGTGTTAGTGAAGACACCATTCACGACAAACCCAAATCACATTCCATTAATTATCGGGTTAAAGAACAAGTGTTATTTAAAACACTGTTCACGATAAACCCAAAAATCAATATCGATTCAATTCCAATTAAATATTATTTAATTGGTACACTTCATTAAATCTAAATAAAAAGATTTAATCTTTTCTCAACTGGGTTCAAGAACAGTGTTAGTGAAGACACCATTCACGACAAACCCAAATCACATTCGATATTCAATACAAGGCTCTGAATAGAAAATATATCGGCTTATATTCAATATCGAATTCTACGACTAACAAATGTCGTATTGGAAATAACGATACAAATATATATCTTTCAAATTTCCATAACAACACCTGTAATATCACGAATTCCAACATCGAAATATTCCGAAGACAATTTCGATTCAAATCCACTCCAATGCAATCATTGGAAATTTTGGTTATTTTCAAAACCATTTCAAATTCAATTTATTTATTTAAAAATAAATAGAATTATAATTCTAGTTCAAAACTAGTTCATTTCGATAAAAATCTATTTTTATCTTTTCAAATATGGAGTTTTTCATCCCAAACTTTCACAAATCATTTCTTATGATTTTACACAAATTATTACTATTTTTAATAATTTTATCAAGGCCCGTACAGTCGATTTCCAACAATGGCCATCGAACTGCACTTACAGCGACCTTTTTCCAATTTGATTTGGACGTATCTCCAAATCCAACCGTTGGATTTCAAATTTCTAACATTCGTTAGAAAGTTCTTTTCGATACGAACCCAACGGTTCCGGTTTTAGGAGAATCCGACGGTCGGATCTCCCGTAATGTCCGTTTGAAATAAATGGTCGAAATTTACGAACTGCCGCGGCGCGGCGCGTCCTATTCAGGCCATTATATTATATATATAATATATATAATATATATTTCGTCGATTCTATTTAAAACGAATTTTATAAATAGTTTTAAATTCGTTTCAAAAGCAACTTCAACTTCCATTTCAATTCAAATCAAAATTGAATTCTTCCTTATAAATTCGTTTTAAAATTCATTTCAATTCAATTTGAATTCATTTCAATTCGATTTCAATTCAATTTGAATTCGTTTTCAATTCAATTCATTTCGAAATCGTTTTCAATTCAATTCATTTCGAAATCGTTTTCAATTCAATTCATTTCGAAATCGTTTTCAATTCAATTCATTTCGAAATCGTTTTCAATTCAATTCATTTCGAAATCGTTTTCAATTCAATTCATTTCGAAATCGTTTTCAATTCAGTTCATTTCGAAATTGTTTTCAATTCAATTCATTTCGAAATCGTTTTCAATTCAATTCATTTCGAAATCGTTTTCAATTCAATTCATTTCGAAATCGTTTTCAATTCAATTCATTTCGAAATCGTTTTCAATTCAATTCATTTCGAAATCGTTTAAAATCGATATAAATATCGTTCACGTCAAAATGGCGTTAATCTAATCAACACGGCTTCATAAATTTCTATTTTCAAAATAGTTGTTATTATCAAAATATTTCGTTCAACACATGACCAATCTCAATGGATGAGTACTGTCAACACATGAACTTTTATTTTATAATATTCTTTATTTTTCAAATTGGAATGAGGCCCAATCAATTACCATATAAAATTAATTATATGGATTTTCATACAACACATGTATATAATAGCATTGAAAAATAATCAACCATCAACCAAAGTGCACTACACTGTATAAGCATCAAATATAGATATCTAACGCTTATAACGGTCTGTCAATCAATCGATCGACATATTTAATCAATCAGGACGAGTGAACTTCAAATTTCATCCCAACACCCGTGTGGGGTTTCAAACAATCAAACGCACATTTTATTTGTGCAGTTAGGCGATGTGTAAAATTTATCGACCCAATCAGTGTCCTTCAAATAAGTGTACATAAACAAACCGTCCGGTTTGTAAATGAATATTTTATTTCATTCACTATATTCATATTCACGTTAAAAATTATATTTTTAACGATAAAACATTTTATTCTAACATATGAATTTCTATTCAATTCATTTATTCAATAAAATGATATTTTTATTTTTCTAACATATTTTAGAAAATTTCGGCGGCATAACGGCACTATACTAGAAACGGGACAAGGCCTAGCCTAATCCCCGGTCTAGTGAAGGCCCACGCCATTCACACATCAATCATATCAATTTTATTATGCAAACCACAAAATTTGGAGTAAGAGTCTAACCTAGCCTTACTCCTTCGCCTTATAACGGCGCACGTCTAATCCTAACCAATTTATCGATTCGATTTTTCACACCACAAACCACATTCAAACCAATATCACAATCAATAACCAAACAGCCAAACAAACAAGTCCATGGTCTGTGGACGATTGTGTCGGGTGCTACTAAACACCGTCTGCATCCTAGTATATATATATAACTAGAAAATAAATTTGAAAGGTGAGAAATTCTCACTTATAGCTATCCTAGCTCCACGGCTCTTCTTTTGCAGAAGTCTTCGTCGTTTCGCCTTTTTGTCACCTTCGTTGCTGCTTTCACTACATATGTAAAAATCGAATTTTTACATCGCTATTCAATATATAAAAATCATATTTTTAGTTCGAAGTTCAATATATAAAAATCATATTTTTAGTTCGAAGTTCAATATATAAAAATCATATTTTTAGTTCAAAGTTCAATATATAAAAATCGAATTTTTATTTCAAAGTTCAATATATAAAAATCGAATTTTTATTTCAAAGTTCAATATATAAAAATCGAATTTTTATTTCAAAGTTCAACATATAAAAACTATATTTTTCTTTCGAAGTTCTATATATAAAAACTATATCTTTCTTTCGAAGTTCAATATGTAAAAACTATATTTTTCTTTCGAAGTTCAATATGTAAAAACTATATTTTTCTTTCGAAGTTCAATATGTAAAAACTATATTTTTCTTTCGAAGTTCAATATGTAAAAACTATATTTTTCCTTCGAAGTTCAATATATAAAAATATGATTTTTATCTCGACTACAAATCCGATCTTTTTAAAGTTTAAACCTTTTGCTTAAACTTAAAATTAAAATCAGTTTTAACCTTTTTTAAAAATCAACTGTTTTTATTCTTTTTAAAAAAAATCAATTTTTAATCTTTTTCTAAAAACAGTTTTTTTTCTTATTAAAAAAAAATCAAATCTGTTTTATACCTTTTAAAAAAACAATTCAGTTTTTATTTTAAAAATCGAAACCAGTTTTTACTAAAAAAAACGAAATCAGTATTTACTTAAAAAAAACGAAATCAGTATTTAAACTCTAAAATAAAAATAAAAGTAAAATAAAAATAATAAATAAAAAAACTTACTGTATGCGAACAGGGGGGGGGTTCCCTCGCAGATCGACGGCGGCAAGGTGGCGTCGCGATGGGATTCGACGGGGGAGGGGGGGGGGCGATGGCTTCTGGGGGGTCGCGATGTGATTCGACGGGGTGGCTTCGATTTGCTTTGACTGGGGCGTCGCGATGTAGGCGCTGGAAGGAGGAGGTCGGTCGGTCTTCGTCGGCGTCAGCTTCGAGGTGGCGGCTGCTTCGCGAGGGGGAGGGCTGGATCGGCGCTAGGGTTTTTCTCTTTTTTTTTTATTTATGTTTTAACTGAATCGGGGGGGGGGGGCAGAAAGGAGATAGGAGGGAAAATATATATTTTTTATTATATTTATTTATTTATTAATTATTTAATTTGCAAAGAGTTGACTTTTACATACGACCTCGAAACGAGGCCCACCGCCTGTCGTCCATAGCGTTTCACCCCCATTCCGAACACAATGGGATATGTATCGCAAGCTGATTTGATCGTTACAATCAGTTTCCTTTTGAATTTTCATTTAAATCACTATATTGAATTTTAAACGTACATTTCAAATTACCGGGGTCACATACTAACTAGAAAAATTCCAGAAAAATATTTTCTAGCTTCGTATTGACGATACGGTCCTAACAAAACTAGTTTCGTCGAATTCTGAGACCGTTGGAAAAATGGCCAATTTCCAGTCGATTAAAATCAACTAAAATGGTCAAAACGCGTTTTCCTTTGCCACGCTCACATATTGATTCGAAAAATTATGAAATTTGGAATCTAGCAATAACTTGACATCACGGACCCAACAAAAGTGGTTTCGTCGAAATCCGAGGTCATTTGCAAAATGTCCATTTTTAAGGGCCTGAATTCCATAGCGACTATTCAGAATTTTCAACTGGACATATCTTTCGATTCCGGCTATCAAATTTCGATTGGTCGGATTCGTTAGAAAGATATCATCAAATAGATCCCATTATTTTTGGTTTCACTAAAATCCGGATTGTTTTGCACCCGGTACATTCAATTGAAGTTTGAAATCGAATTATCGAACTACCGCGCCATTTTCAATTCTATTTATAATTATATATAAATATTTATATTCTAACGACGACGCGTATAATATATACGTTCGAATTATATTCAAAATAAATTTTACGTCGATATTATTTAAAATAATTCATTTTAAATAATCAAAATTCGCTAAAATGGCCAAAATAAAAATTTTAAACTGGCCCAGATTTTCCGGGTTGTTACAATCTCCCCCATTTAAAACTTTTCGTCCCCGAAAAGGAACAAAGTCGAAAGTGGTTTGATTAATCAACTCTACGATCGATCAGGCTTCCATTCTCCAACTCTTTAGTTTCTGAGAATTTTCAAAATTTCAAAAATTTGGCTAACACCCTAAATTTTTGAAAAATTTCGCCATAACCTCCCCTGCACCGGGAGCATCGGGGAATTTCAAATAGCTTCCCCGGTCCTTCAGATCTCAAAAAGAAAAAGCCAAGCGGCTAGCCAATAGGCTCACAAAATCATCATCACCCAAACAAAACAGGAAATTATGTAGTAAACATGTACCTATTTGTCGGGCAAACAAATTTTATTCTCTGGCTCTAGCCTCCTTGCTATGACCTGTTCAATATAAGTATGTATATGCAAGCAAATGCGACCAATTTTCAATATAAGTCAATATGTGATTCAATTAGGCCAAATGGTTCAAAATTAGCAAACAAATGAACAAACAACACAAACATCAATCAATTAGTGAATTAGAGTTTTCAAATTCATAATTTTGATACATAGTCAAAAATCAGATTTTTGATGCCAAATCACAACAATAGGCCCTATCTAATTTTGGTTCTCACACCAGTCAACAGGAAATATATAGATATCACACGTGCGTCACTCGAATATAAATTCTAATGATGGAGCTCCATCATCAAAATCATGTCCGGGCGATTAGTGTAATTCTATATCTATCCAGTATATTAAAACTTCAAATACACGTTTGCAAGGCGTATATGCAAAATCTTTATATACTGGACTGTCCTAATCAATATAAATAAATAATCAAATACGAATAAGTGATTTAGATTTTCAAAACAAAAATTGTTTTCATTTGAAAAATATACCCTTCACACTCGTTCTAGGATACTACTGATCCTATCTCTAACGAGTCATTCTAATTGTATATTACTAATCCAATATCTGATGAATTCTTTCGTATGGTTCTAATGTGTCTTGTTCTCTGAGCTTTGTAAACCAAAGCTCTGATACCAACTGTGAAAACCCGCAACTTCCCCGTAAAGGAAAGCGTCGGATAGTTCGAGAACAAGCCACAGCAGAACGCATACACAAGAACATTTCACTGTATATAACACCAATGCATCAGATTACAAGAATATACAGAGTATAAATGAATATTACACAGAAATATCAGAGATTTAAATTACATTTAAATACATAGCAGCGGAAAATAATACAATACACAACTAGAAGAGATATACGGATACAAAGCTTTCCGGATATCATTCCAGCTGTAAACCAGGATCCTGTGAATATAAATCTGCAAAACCAAAACTACTAGCTGCCCGTGTCAAAATAGGGGCACCCAGAGTTTAGGTTAAAACAATAAACTCCAGGTCAGTCATGTGACTGGTGTGAGAACTAAAACAGTTATTAATCTTTATTTTCAAAGTTAGGTAAATCAAGGGACCACGCCGTATAACACGGAACGGGTTTCCTCCCAAGAATACCAGTGCATAAAACAAACAGCGCAATGCTAAATAAAGAAAAATGAAGCTGTTATAAGACCCAAGTCCTATCACACAATGCAACGCAAGCCGGGGGATAGGGTTTTCCCTTATAACAGCCAAAGAATGCTTGATACGTTTTAAAACAAATCATTTGATACTATAATAAGTGCATAGTGTATAAAACAACTTCAAATCATAAGTATCAATCATAGGCGGCATGGGTACCATATATCATGTCGCCATATATAGGTTTACAAATCAAACCGCAAAGTCACGTATTTGGAAATTGGATTTCCTTCTATGAACCGAGGCAAAAGATAGTCCTCAACCGATTCGAGACTGTCTAGCCCGAGCCTCAGGAACAGCCGCAACTGCCCCTTGGATCGTCAGGGCCGGTCCACACGGAGTGGATTATTATACCTGAACAATACGTCTCCCCACCCTATGGGGTGTAAGTCTGGTCCGTCAGCCGACCAGAATGCATTCGGCCGAAACCGATATAACCGAGGCGCCTCGCAACCGCAACAACCACATAAGTCAAACTCGTCAGGGCGTGTAAAACCACTGACGCCACTTCTAGCTAGAAAGAAACGCAAGTCCTCCCTGATGTCCTCTCCCGTTTTTGGTTCATACCGGGTGCGAAACTCGCGAAGTAAACGTTACACAAAGCTACGCCACAAAGGCCGTGCTTTGATCATCACCACAAGACTTTGCTTTTCAACAGAAGCCTTGATCATTTGCATCTTAGCATGCCACACAGGCAAACCACTCTATGCAACCGATATCAGTCACACAGAATGAAATCCAATGTCAGACACACAGTCCATTTACAAGTCCGTTCTGGGTCTGAACGAAACCGGGAGCACCTAGTACCCCGCATATCCATCGATCTCCAAGTACGTCTGGACGATCACCAACTGTTTCCATCTTCTTGGGTGTACAGCCCAATCAAGATCATCAGTTATCACCCAAACGACGTGAAGACTTCCGGTCTTCGACCATCGTCTTCGACTTATCGTCGTATCAGTTATTCAGAATGGGATAAACCCGGTCTTTCCGAATAACTCGCGTATATTTTAAATAAGTGTTACACAAACACAACATACGCCTCATTCCAATTCATTAGTCACTAACCGTAAATTAATCAAGAGAATAATTCCCCAAATATTAACCCCGAAGGCCGAAACCAACATCAGATCAATATCCAGAAAACCCTTCTGCTTGGCTAACCGACAGTTAGTTTCTAAATTTCACGTTCAAATCTAATTAAAGATTTAACTATCGACTGGAGCAAAACTGGTGATACTCCATTCTCGATCTTTTAAATCTAATTAAAGATTCATTAAAACTCCACTTAGTTTTAATCTTCGACTGGGTTAAAGAATCAGTGTCATTTAAAACACGGTTCATGATAAACCCAAATCACATTCCATTAATTATCGGGTTAAAGAACAAGTGTTATTTAAAACACTGTTCACGATAAACCCAAAAATCAATATCGATTCAATTCCAATTAAATATTATTTAATTGGTACACTTCATTAAATCTAAATAAAAAGATTTAATCTTTTCTCAACTGGGTTCAAGAACAGTGTTAGTGAAGACACCATTCACGACAAACCCAAATCACATTCCATTAATTATCGGGTTAAAGAACAAGTGTTATTTAAAACACTGTTCACGATAAACCCAAAAATCAATATCGATTCAATTCCAATTAAATATTATTTAATTGGTACACTTCATTAAATCTAAATAAAAAGATTTAATCTTTTCTCAACTGGGTTCAAGAACAGTGTTAGTGAAGACACCATTCACGACAAACCCAAATCACATTCGATATTCAATACAAGGCTCTGAATAGAAAATATATCGGCTTATATTCAATATCGAATTCTACGACTAACAAATGTCGTATTGGAAATAACGATACAAATATATATCTTTCAAATTTCCATAACAACACCTGTAATATCACGAATTCCAACATCGAAATATTCCGAAGACAATTTCGATTCAAATCCACTCCAATGCAATCATTGGAAATTTTGGTTATTTTCAAAACCATTTCAAATTCAATTTATTTATTTAAAAATAAATAGAATTATAATTCTAGTTCAAAACTAGTTCATTTCGATAAAAATCTATTTTTATCTTTTCAAATATGGAGTTTTTCATCCCAAACTTTCACAAATCATTTCTTATGATTTTACACAAATTATTACTATTTTTAATAATTTTATCAAGGCCCGTACAGTCGATTTCCAACAATGGCCATCGAACTGCACTTACAGCGACCTTTTTCCAATTTGATTTGGACGTATCTCCAAATCCAACCGTTAGATTTCAAATTTCTAACATTCGTTAGAAAGCTCTTTTCGATACGAACCCAACGGTTCCGGTTTTAGGAGAATCCGACGGTCGGATCTCCCGTAATGTCCGTTTGAAATAAATGGTCGAAATTTACGAACTGCCGCGGCGCGGCGCGTCCTATTCAGGCCATTATATTATATATATAATATATATAATATATATTTCGTCGATTCTATTTAAAACGAATTTTATAAATAGTTTTGAATTCGTTTCAAAAGCAACTTCAACTTCCATTTCAATTCAAATCAAAATTGAATTCTTCCTTATAAATTCGTTTTAAAATTCATTTCAATTCAATTCAAATTTCAATTCAATTTGAATTCATTTCAATTCGATTTCAATTCAATTTGAATTCGTTTTCAATTCAATTCATTTCGAAATCGTTTTCAATTCAATTCATTTCGAAATCGTTTTCAATTCAATTCATTTCGAAATCGTTTTCATTTCAATTCATTTCGAAATCGTTTTCAATTCAATTCATTTCGAAATCGTTTTCAATTCAATTCATTTCGAAATCGTTTTCAATTCAATTCATTTCGAAATCGTTTTCAATTCAATTCATTTCGAAATCGTTTAAAATCGATATAAATATCGTTCACGTCAAAATGGCGTTAATCTAATCAACACGGCTTCATAAATTTCTATTTTCAAAATAGTTGTTATTATCAAAATATTTCGTTCAACACATGACCAATCTCAATGGATGAGTACTGTCAACAAATGAACTTTTATTTTATAATATTCTTTATTTTTCAAATTGGAATGAGGCCCAATCAATTACCATATAAAATTAATTATATGGATTTTCATACAACACATGTATATAATAGCATTGAAAAATAATCAACCATCAACCAAAGTGCACTACACTGTATAAGCATCAAATATAGATATCTAACGCTTATAACAGTCTGTCAATCAATCGATCGACATATTTAATCAATCAGGACGAGTGAACTTCAAATTTCATCCCAACACCCGTGTGGGGTTTCAAACAATCAAACGCACATTTTATTTGTGCAGTTAGGCGATGTGTAAAATTTATCGACCCAATCAGTGTCCTTCAAATAAGTGTACATAAACAAACCGTCCGGTTTGTAAATGAATATTTTATTTCATTCACTATATTCATATTCACGTTAAAAATTATATTTTTAACGATAAAACATTTTATTCTAACATATGAATTTCTATTCAATTCATTTATTCAATAAAATGATATTTTTATTTTTCTAACATATTTTAGAAAATTTCGGCGGCATAACGGCACTATACTAGAAACGGGACAAGGCCTAGCCTAATCCCCGGTCTAGTGAAGGCCCACGCCATTCACACATCAATCATATCAATTTTATTATGCAAACCACAAAATTTGGAGTAAGAGTCTAACCTAGCCTTACTCCTTCGCCTTATAACGGCGCACGTCTAATCCTAACCAATTTATCGATTCGATTTTTCACACCACAAACCACATTCAAACCAATATCACAATCAATAACCAAACAGCCAAACAAACAAGTCCATGGTCTGTGGACGATTGTGTCGGGTGCTACTAAACACCGTCTGCATCCTAGTATATATATATAACTAGAAAATAAATTTGAAAGGTGAGAAATTCTCACTTATAGCTATCCTAGCTCCACGGCTCTTCTTTTGCAGAAGTCTTCGTCGTTTCGCCTTTTTGTCACCTTCGTTGCTGCTTTCACTACATATGTAAAAATCGAATTTTTACATCGCTATTCAATATATAAAAGTCATATTTTTAGTTCGAAGTTCAATATATAAAAATCATATTTTTAGTTCGAAGTTCAATATATAAAAATCATATTTTTAGTTCAAAGTTCAATATATAAAAATCGAATTTTTATTTCAAAGTTCAATATATAAAAATCGAATTTTTATTTCAAAGTTCAATATATAAAAATCGAATTTTTATTTCAAAGTTCAACATATAAAAACTATATTTTTCTTTCGAAGTTCTATATATAAAAACTATATCTTTCTTTCGAAGTTCAATATGTAAAAACTATATTTTTCTTTCGAAGTTCAATATGTAAAAACTATATTTTTCTTTCGAAGTTCAATATGTAAAAACTATATTTTTCTTTCGAAGTTCAATATGTAAAAACTATATTTTTCTTTCGAAGTTCAATATATAAAAATATGATTTTTATCTCGACTACAAATCCGATCTTTTTAAAGTTTAAACCTTTTGCTTAAACTTAAAATTAAAATCAGTTTTAACCTTTTTTAAAAATCAACTGTTTTTATTCTTTTTAAAAAAATTCAATTTTTAATCTTTTTCTAAAAACAGTTTTTTTTTCTTATTAAAAAAAAATCAAATCTGTTTTATACCTTTTAAAAAAACAATTCAGTTTTTATTTTAAAAATCGAAACCAGTTTTTACTAAAAAAAACGAAATCAGTATTTACTTAAAAAAAAACGAAATCAGTATTTAAACTCTAAAATAAAAATAAAAGTAAAATAAAAATAATAAATAAAAAAACTTACTGTATGCGAACGGGGGGGGGGGGTTCCCTCGCAGATCGACGGCGGCAAGGTGGCGTCGCGATGGGATTCGACCGGGGGGGGGGGCGATGGCTTCTGGGGGGTCGCGATGTGATTCGACGGGGTGGCTTCGATTTGCTTTGACTGGGGCGTCGCGATGTAGGCGCTGGAAGGAGGAGGTCGGTCGGTCTTCGTCGGCGTCAGCTTCGAGGTGGCGGCTGCTTCGCGAGGGGGAGGGCTGGATCGGCGCTAGGGTTTTTTTTTTTTTTTTTATTTATGTTTTAACTGAATCGGGGGGGGGGGGGCAGAAAGGAGATAGGAGGGAAAATATTTTTTTATTTTATTATATTTATTTATTTATTAATTATTTAATTTGCAAAGAGTTGACTTTTACATATGACCTCGAAACGAGGCCCACCGCCTGTCGTCCATAGCGTTTCACCCCCATTCCGAACACAATGGGATATGTATCGCAAGCTGATTTGATCGTTACAATCAGTTTCCTTTTGAATTTTCATTTAAATCACTATATTGAATTTTAAACGTACATTTCAAATTACCGGGGTCACATACTAACTAGAAAAATTCCAGAAAAATATTTTCTAGCTTCGTATTGACGATACGGTCCTAACAAAACTAGTTTCGTCGAATTCTGAGACCGTTGGAAAAATGGCCAATTTCCAGTCGATTAAAATCAACTGAAATGGTCAAAACGCGTTTTCCTTTGCCACGCTCACATATTGATTCGAAAAATTATGAAATTTGGAATCTAGCAATAACTTGACATCACGGACCCAACAAAAGTGGTTTCGTCGAAATCCGAGGTCATTTGCAAAATGTCCATTTTTAAGGGCCTGAATTCCATAGCGACTATTCAGAATTTTCAACTGGACATATCTTTCGATTCCGGCTATCAAATTTCGATTGGTCGGATTCGTTAGAAAGATATCATCAAATAGATCCCATTATTTTTGGTTTCACTAAAATCCGGATTGTTTTGCACCCGGTACATTCAATTGAAGTTTGAAATCGAATTATCGAACTACCGCGCCATTTTCAATTCTATTTATAATTATATATAAATATTTATATTCTAACGACGACGCGTATAATATATACGTTCGAATTATATTCAAAATAAATTTTACGTCGATATTATTTAAAATAATTCATTTTAAATAATCAAAATTCGCTAAAATGGCCAAAATAAAAATTTTAAACTGGCCCAGATTTTCCGGGTTGTTACAGATTAAGGCTATTTGCTTACATGTTGGACTCATGGCACTAAACATATTTTGCATTAAGAAGATCAATCAGGCTTGATCATTTGCATTAGATAAGGAACATATACACACACTTTCTGCATATGTTCATACAGCATTAGAAATATCTTAAGGACAATGGATGCCTGTGATTGATGATTGAGTAGATGGATGATTGGAGGCTAGGACACATTCTTCTTAACTTGAAGGTTTCGGGGACGAAATCCTTTAAGGAGGGGAGAATGTAACAACTCGTATTTTTATAACATGTTAAAACAAGTAATCAAGGCAGAATTATATTTTAATGTCGGAATTAGGGGAAACGGGATACGCCATTGCGTTCGTCTCGAAATTTTACATGAAATAGAGTCCGAGTTTTCGAAAATCGGAGTCCGGATGAAGAAGATATGGCCTGTACAAGTTTCAGCAGTTTTCAAGCAGCACTGGACTAGGGGGTCGACCATAGGGTTGACCTACCCCTCCCCCCCAGGTCGACCATAGGGTAGACCATAGGGTCGACCTACCCCCCAGGTCGACCATAGTGTCGACCTCCCCCCTACAGGTCGACCTGGTCGGCCTGTTTTGTCCCAGAACTCATTTTTGAAGCCAGAGACATGTTTTGATGGTACGGATTGATTCTAGGGTTAATCTAAGGGCCTAAACTAGTTGCTACACCTATAAAAACACCCTTAGACCTAACCTAATTCATATCAAATCATTCTTACACCATTATGCTGCTGAACTCCCTCTTGAACCATGGCCGCCGCCCCCAAATTAAAGTACAAACATTCAAACTCAAATCAATTCAAAGAACAAGGCTTCTACAATGGTTCAAACAATAAATCAACACTACTACAACGTTCTACAACAAATTCAGTTCCTAATTCACTAGCCATGCTCTGTAAGTTCTAGTTGTTTTTAGATTTAAACGTTTAAATTAAAATATGGCCATGGAATAAAGTGGAATTAGATTTAAGTATGTTTATTGATTCAGATCTATTTCTGTTGCTTCTTGGATCTTGAGTTTTGGGACTTTCCTATTCTCATTTTTCATGTCAAGCCTATGATCTATTCAGCTTGTTGTAAATCAGTTTTTCTTGATTCATGTTGATATTATTATCAAGATTTATCTTTTATGCCTGAAACGATGTTCTTATGCCAGTTTTCTCTCTGTGCTTATTGTTATACAAATTCTACCTTCCCCTATTTATTTTCTTTAGATGAACCTAGGTCAATTTCGGACCTAGGCCTAAACTACTATATACGTGCGATGGTATACGAGGGAAATATTGGAATATTTCCTAGTGGAATATATATGTTTGGTGGAATTGATGGCATAACATGAAATTGGATATTTGGGTATTGTCAATATAATTGAAATTGCAAGTTTGGGCATACATGAATTGGCATGTAAATTAAATCACGAGTTTGGGACTATGTATATTAAATCAAAAGATTGGGCTTATGTTAATTAGGCATATGTAGAATTGGGAATTTGAACATGAAAGCAATTGTAAATTCAATAATTGGCATAAACATGTATTATGAACTTGGGCAACTGACATGTATTGTAATAAAAAGATTATAGTTTGGGATAACTACATCATGAATCATGATTTGGGTTTATTGGGTATAAAACTTGATGCATGTAATTTTGGCTAGAACTTGAGATGGTAAAATGGCATAAAAATTGGCATACATGTAAAACGACATGAATTGAACATATGTAAATTTGGTATGAATTGGGCATATGTAAAACTGACATGTAACCTAGAACTTGGGCATATGTTAATTATGTAAAATTTGGAGTAGAAACATATATGATAATTTATGACTTGGAGAAAGTTTAATATGAACGCGCCTAAGTTGGGTTTTGGGTAGTTGGTATGTATTGGACATCTAGAAGGCACGTAAGCATGCTTATGAACTTGAAACATGAATTAGTTATGAATATGAATCATTAACTTGATAATAAGCATAAGTGAAAACATGAAACTTGACATGAAACTCGCCGTGAAACTAGATACGAACTTGACATGAAACTTGAACATGGACATGACATTAGAATAAACATGAAAATGGCCAACTCGAGGTTGGGTTGAGTTTGCAGTGTAAATCTATCCGGAACCGCCCGACAAATCCAGTTACTGCAAACAATAGGATCCAATGTAGGTAGTTGGTCATAGCGCGCTTGAAACTCGAGGTCAGACGGAGTTGTGGTGTAAATCTGCCCGGAACTACCCGGCATATCCAGTGACCACAACAACAGGTCTGATGTGAGAGGTTGGGGTGCATTAATGAATTAATGCCACATGATAGGGCTAAGTCATGAACCGCTTGAATATACTTAACCAATTGGATACGATGATTTGATAGGGTTAAGTCATGAACCGCTTGAATATACTTAACCAATTGGATACGATGATTTGATAGGGTTAAGTCATGAACCACTTGAATATACTTAACCAATTGGATACGATGATTTGATAGGGTTAAGTCATGAACCGCTTGAATATACTTAACCAATTTGACATGATGATTTGATAGAGTTAAGTCATGAACCGCTTGAATATACTTAACCAATTGGACACGATGATTTGATAGGGTTAAGTCATAAACCGATTGAGTATACTTAACCAACTTGACAGATGATTCGTAGGGCTAAGTCATGAACTTGAACGACAACACTTAGCCAATTTCATATGACATGTAGGCGGGTTAAGTCACGAACTTGAATGACAACACTTAACCAACTTGACATGCTAGACTGATGGGGTTAAGTCTCGAATTTAAATGACAACACTTAACCTACTGGACGGAAACCCTAGTTGCGCGGTCCTTTTCAGCAGTAACCCACTAGATGTATCACGGTACCCTGGAAGTAGGCAGGGTGGGGCACGATTACTGGGCTGATTGTAAGCGACCAGAACGACTGCTGAGTTGGTGCGCCATTGTAGGTTCAGGCGGACTATGGTCGTGCACATAGTCCGGAGTTGAAAAAGCAGGCATTGGGCACCAGTAAGTTTACACTGTGCGTGCTTGATTCGTGTCAGTGGTTGGCACCCTAGGGCTTGATACACCCTATGATGGACCTAGCACAGGTGACTACATTTCGTGATTGGGCCGTATGACACAGACCCATGAACGAGCTAGGACTTGTAGGGAGCCGATCGATTAATAGATCATTACGTGGAATTCGTTAGGTAGCATAATCCCTAGTGGTCCTAGGTGGCATAAACCCTAATCGAATCTAGAAAACATTCAATAGGAAGCATAATCCCTAGTGATCCTAGGTGGCATAAATCCTAGTTGAACACGCGATAGTTCATGATAGGGAAACCTAGCCAGAACAAGGGTGGCGGTCCAAACGATTTCAAGAATGGTGGAACTACGTTGAAGTAGTATAGAAATACGTGATGAAACCCGTATGATATACGGCAAGGAACTGTACATATACATGGAAAGGATGATACGGGTTGGGGAACTAGTACAGTTGGTGCAGAGAATATAGGAAATCAAAGAAAATAGTGGAATGGTGAAGCTTAGAAATCTTGCGATGTTATCCTTTATAGAAACCTTGCAATGTGATACTTGGTAGGAACCTTGTGATGATACTCTTGATAGGAAGCATGGGATGTTATACTTGATTCATCATGCCTGTAGCTTACCTTGTCATCATGCTTATGTTTACTTTCAGTTTATTCATGCCATATTATCTTCACCTGTTTTTATGCTGAAAGCCACTAGGACTTACTCAGTCTTTATGACTGACCCAGTTTGTTTTGCCTCCTTTTCTTTTGTTTCCCCCCCCCCCCCAGGTTCACAGGGTAGGAATACAGCTTAGTTCGGATCTTACCAAGCTCCAAGGCTCTTTCATGTACTACTTGGATTTTCTTGGCTATGGCTTGCTTTGCTGTTTTACTTGGGGAATGATTTATGACTATGGTTTTATGCTTCTTTACTATTGCAAGACAGATTTCGATGTAATGGATTTAATAGCATTTTGATGTAAAAGGCTTTAGACCTTTCCAGATTTTAAAGCAATGAAATTTGGTTCTTCTTCCGCTGTTTTATATGTTCTGTCTTGTAATATTTCTGTGTTTGTTTACCCAGATAATGCTCCACCAAAGCTAGTGCATTCCCTTTGTGAGTGACCCTAGCGGAGGTGGGGTGTTACAAAGTGGCATCACTATAGGTCTGGCATCTTTCACTTAGTCAATGCGGAACTCAATATCTCGAAGTGGTGGGAGTCCGGTCACTTCCTCGAAGACGTCCGGATACTGGCCAGCCACGGGCACATCTGACAACTCAACATGCGGAATGTCGAGGGAATTTAGAAAACTATCCATTACCCCATCATTAGGTAGACCACCAAACAATACCCTCCGCCCGTCATCCGCTCTAACTGTCACCAAAAAGTCCTCACAGTCTACCACCACCCCGTATCTTTGGAGCCAATTGACTCCCAAAATAATGCCAAACCCAGTAAAGCCAAAAACAAAGCAATCACATACAAACATGCATCCATGACTTGATAAGACCACGTTACGACAAATCATGCTAAGGATAGTTGAACCACCAATCGGGTTCATCACTACCAAAGGTCTATCGACAATCTCGGGCTCCAATCCCAACCTATCTACCAAGTCACTAGATATGAAGGAACTGGAAGCTCCGATATCAAACAATACTCGAACAGGAACATCATAAACAGAAAGCATACCTTGAATAACAACATTCTTTCCTTTCTCCGCCGCGGTTGGGGCATTCGACGAAGAAGGAAGAGCATTGATAGCATATGCTTTCACAATCTGCTTTTCTTTAGGGGGTTGCGGACACTTACCCTTGTGATGTCCCACTTGGCCACAGTTGAAGCACTTCTTATCCGTTGGCTTGGCCCGACATTCTTTGGCATAGTGGCCCTTCTTACCACAGCTGAAGAACTCAACATCTTTCTTATTCTTTTTCTTCTGGCCATCCTTGGTCTGATTCTGCTTTCTCTTATTCTGAGAACCATTCTTGCCTCCACCGCTTGCTTGCGGCTTTGGCTCCTCTACAGATGCAACCTCAGTCTTCGACTTAGGGTAAAGACTCTATGACTTCAATGCTTTCCCCACAATCGATTCAAATGTCTCATCGATGTGGTTAATAAGCCTTTCCCCTAAGTACTGATCTAAGCCTGTTATGAACTTCTCGTTCTTCTTCTCGGGAGTGTCGATAAGAGATAATCCATACTTTGATAAAGTATCGAACTCAGCAATATACTCCGAGACAACTCTACCATTCTGCTTTAGCTTCAAGAACTTCCTAAATAACTCTGACTTCTGAGCAGCTGGGATAAATTTTTCACCGAATCGGGCCTTAAACTAATCCCATGTAACTTGGTCCGTTGGAGTAGCTGCCTTAATAGCATTCCACCAATTCATCGCCCGTCCTTGCAGTTGACGGGACGCTAGCTTTCTCTTCATCGCATCCTCGATGCCTAAGTCTTCGAAAACACACTCACAGCTATCCAACCAATCCTGAACATCCGTGGATGATTCCGTTCTGTGGAATGGCTTTCCACCAAGACTAGTGTAATCCTTGCATAGCTTGGCGAAATCGGCCCTAGGCGCCTGCACCGCTGCACCACCACCATTTGAAGCATTGGGAACTGCTCCTTGCACATTTCTAAGCATCTTTCTCATGAAGTCAGCAAACATAGCCCTCATGTCAGGAGCATTCCCATTGTTAGCTCCTCTACCAGCACCCCTCGTATATCAGCTCGTCGTTCAATCTGTAAAGAGAAACAATTAACCATCCTCTTTGTGGTGTCAGTGCAGTGCGACTTCATCCTTAGCTATACTAATAGTATATATAGCTTTTGAAAACCAAAATAATCACAAATATGCACTCTCATATATGTATAATCTCTCCTGGTATCTTTTCCTAGGTTAACTACGCAACCTAGAGCTCTGATACCAAATGTGACGGCCCGCCCCGCACCAGCCGACATTTCCCATGAAAGTGCGTTGTGCCGATGTCCAACCAGCATGGGACGGTCGCCAAAGAAAGGAAAAAGAAGAGAACTTACTGGTGGACTAACAAAGAACCTACAGAATATCTCACAGCGCATGGAATAAAATATAATAATAACATACTTTGACATAAAACAAGTGAGACAGTGCATAAGCTGAAAATTAAACATCATAGCAGCGGAAAATCCAATTACAGCTTATGTTCCACATCATCATTATTAAAACTTTAAAACTGTTTCTAAGGCAAAAGAAAAGAAAGATACACTACTGATGCCCAAAGTAGTAACCATCAACGACATAGGGAGAATATCTATATATATCATACGTAGGAGCCTCCTACTCGTCTCCGGTACAGCTACCCGTGCATACCAACTAACCTGTCTCTAGTCTGCCCGTTTAAGAGAACCCAGAGTAATAAGAAGAGACATAGAACTCTGGGTCAGAAAAAAGTCTGGTATGAGCGATAAGCATCAAAACAGAACAATAACAGGTATACTAAACCATACCTGAACCTGGACCTGCAACCAAAGAGTTAGCACAACATACCGCTCAATACTCTAAGGTGCCACTAAGCATAAGGTGTAAAGAATACGGGGGTGGGGGTGTGCATTATATAGTGATAACAAACAATCAAGCATAGCAACCATCCTCACATCTCTCACTCAGTGCATAAAGCATACGATATCCACCGCTCTGACCACTCATTCCTTTCTATGATCACTCTGCCCCATGGAGTCATAATGACACCACTGCACTGATCCATCGCCACTAGTCCTTGCCATGTCCACTCTGCCCCCATGAAGTCATAACAACTCCACTGCACTGGCTCATAGCCATGCTACGATCACTTTGCCCCATGGAGTAATAATTATGCCACTGCACTGATACGTAGCCTAACATCCGTCTCGGTGGTGAATCAAAGCCATGGACGTCGATAACCCCTTTGCACATGCCCCGTAGCAAAGCCCAACTCATGAAGTTGACCCGTTGGTTCCCAACTGGAACCTGGGTACAAACTTCTCATTTGGACTACCTTTGCATCTCGGGTTTTGGCCTTCTCCGGATCAGTTCGGTTCCTGTTCCTCACTTCAACTCATACTTCCAGTTCGGATCGTGGTTCACGCCTCAAACCTAAGCATCTCGGCTCGGATCGGAATACCCCCTATGAGTCGGATCGTGGCTCCTGGTTCGGATCTGTTTGGATCATCTCCAGAGCATGAGATCGTGATTTCAGGCAAGCAGTTCGGTTCCCCTTCTCAAGCACTACGGATCGGGTCGAGCCTCTCAAGTCCATCCCTGGTGCATTGCTTCGGGTCGAGTGACGCGTTTGGATCAGGTGTTCTCTTCAGGTCATGCCACCATGCTCAGGTCGGATCGTGGAGCTTCAAGTGCGAGCGGTTCGAATCGTGCTTCCCCTCCGATCCGATCCGGTTCGGATAATTTCCTGCACTTCTTTCCAACGACTGTTTTACGCCACTCGACGGTGTTTTCGACCAATACAGCTTTTCTAATCAATCACAAAACATACCATATAGTCATAGCAACTTCGAGAATCAAAAATAAACACCAAAACAACAACTTGATAAGTTAAAACGGACCAAACATAGCCAAAATCTCATTTTTCCCCTTAAGCGTGTTTAAGCAAAACTAATGATAGGATTAGTGAAACTTAACCAAATTAACCAAATTTTCTAACAAAGGCCTAAAACAATATTTTGAAATTTATGAACATTTTTCCAGAATTTAATCATGTTTAAATTCGCTAATTAACACTAATTACCCTTAATTAACCATAATTAGTGAGGAACTATGCAAATCACTCACCTTAGCCACAAATAAACTTTCAAAACTGAACTATCCTCTGATTTGGCGTTGTTCCCAAGACAACACAGCAGTTCTAACCTTGCTTTGGTGCTATTCCCCTTTGATTTGACGTAGATTAGGCTAATACTTGATCAGAAAGAGATTAGAGGTGATTCTAGATGTTGGAGGCCATTGTTAGGGTTCCTAGAATGAAAGTGGTGGCTAGAAAACTGAAATGAAATGAAAACCTAGCTCATTTCAGCCTCCCCATAACCCTAATCCCGAAATGGGTTATGGGCCCGATTCACTAATCACCTCATTTGGCCCGATTAAGCAGTTTTTCATCTTCCAAACCTTATTTCAGCCATATATCCCAAACGATAAGTCTGTTTTTCACATATGACCACTCTACAGAAAGGTAAACCATCATCCGGTTCTAATGGAAGTGGTTTCAGGTCAAAACTCCTTACAATCAAAAGTTATGGCCGAAACAAGATCAACAAGGGGTAAAATGGTCATTTAAAAATAGGCAAAAATCCTGAATATGGGAAATGACCCCAATAGTCGTCTCCCAAAGTTACATGACCATACGACTTCGTTTGTGAAATAAATAAATATTCTACGATCCTTCGATACGTAGAATGTGGGTCGTTACAAATTGATTCGTGTACATATTAAGGATGCTTATAGGTTTAAACAAAGTGTAAATGAGTATTTTAATTAAATATGTAAATTAGAATGTTTTTATGCTAGAATTAGTGTTTGAATGGTTTAGAATAATTTTATAAGTGTGTTTGATTTTTTTTAGAGTTAGAATTATTAAAATATAATAAAATGATATGCTTTGGGTTAAATTAGTGCTAATTACATGGTTAAAAGAAAATTTTAACCAATAACCAGTTAACATTATAATTATAGGTAGATTTTGAACTAAATCCCAAACCCATATACCATATTGAGAAATCTAGGAATTACGGTATGTACTTTTTCTTCACTATTCTTCCTCTTTCCTCTGAAATAAAAATAGAGAAAAGAATAATGGCAATATTCTCTAAATTATTAAATCCAAGTTTCTTTGAATTAAAATCTAAGAGAGAAAGATTGCAACTCCTTAAATCTATTAGGTAATCTCTATAACCTGTAAATCCAACTGTACATTTTCTTAATTTGGCGGGAGAGTTTTATTGTAAACTCCTAGCAGGCTTGCATGTTAGTTCTTAGCAATTTCCAAGTATTTGGAAACCTTCTCAAAGCCAAAAAACCATTTTTTGATTGATATATGGCTTTGATTTGTTTCTTGCCAACCCTGGTGAGTTGATCTCACACCTTCTAACTTAATCATGATGTGTATGTGTTGAATCTCTGTATACTTCTATAAACTGGAAATTTACCGCGACAAGTTTGCAAATTTCTGAATTACAGTAAAACAATATCGAGGTTAATCTTTGTGGTTATGCAATTCCTTCGATTCATGCCAGAATTTTGTAAAATATTTTCAGGTTGATATTAGTATTTTTAAACATTTTGTATGTCAAAATTCAAGTCATATCGAGTTTGCTAGACTGATCAAAATATGTGTAAAAATTTGGTTTGGAGTAGAATTGCTCCTTGTAAAAAAATACCAATGTTAATTCAATCTGGACGTTCATGGGGTCAACCTAAGGCTATTAAGGTCGCGCCTAAGGTTGACCTGAGGAATAGACAGGTCGGCGTAGGGCATTGGAATTAAACGTGTATTTTTCTTGAAGCTTTTGTCTTGCTCCTGAGAGATTTTCTAAGTTTTTTCATGCAGTTTGTAGCTAATTTCTGAAGCTATGTTTTATGCATTTTTAATAGGCTTGTTCCTGCTATAGAAAAGATGACATTATTGTGTATCCATGCTCTAAATTTACATTTTTTCATGTGAATGTGAATTTATTTTATGAACATTTCGTGATTTTGGTTACACATTGCATGTGTTTTATAAACTATTTCAAAAGAATTTTATACAAGTAAATGTATAGTTTAAGTTAAATATTTTAAAATATTGTATTGTAAAACTATAATTATTTCAAATTTATCAATATACGAATATTTCCTATTCTAAAGAGATTTCCAAGTCAAGGATTTCGAAATAGTTTTCCAAATCGTTTTAAAACACAAGTTTCCGAAATATATTTTCTTATGTCAAACTACAAGATTTTACACACTTCGAGAAAGCAAGGATGTGACTTAAACGGTGTAATAAACCATGTGGTATAGGACACATTAATTTATTATATCGATTATTTCTATACTAGTCCGATCAAAGTTATTTTAGTGTGGAATTATCTAACGGGCTGTAAAACGACAAGTGAGAAGGTGTGATATTGGATGCATTGTTACCACTATTTAGGTTATTATTTGGAAGTTTTTTGTCATATTCTATGATACTCCCAGTGTTAACGGTGCGAGTTGCAGATCTTAAGGAAATAAACACTAGAGGGAGGTGAATAGTGTTTATAAGAATTTTATACAAATCTTTAACAATCTAGAATTACTATATGAATCACATAATGATTATCATGCCAGAAATGATCAGAAACACAGAAACAATCACAAACACAGATATAAGTAAATATGAAAGGAAAAAAAGAAAAAAAAACACCGGATTTTATACTGGTTCAGATTACTCCTACGTCCAGTCCCACAAAACGCTGAATTGCGCAGAGTTTTGTTAATATCAGAATCCAATTACAACACCCTTATTTCATGGCAACAAGGTTAACATCGATTTGACCACCTTTGATTTCACGGCTACACAGTTAACACTGCTCTCTTTCCTTGATTTATAGGCTACAAGAAACACACCCTTTCCCAAACAATTACAATAGCCCTAAAACTCTTGAATAGCACTTCCAATCAGAGAGTATTTGATAGAGATTGGGAAGAGAGAGAGAGAGAGAATGATATAATTTTTTATTGAAACCGGCAGAGTATAAGTGTAGAAATCAAGAAATTAAAGTACAATAATGGTGGTAAGAGATAAGATAGAGAAGAAATAGTGATTAAAAATTCGAATTTGATCCCTTTATCACTACAAGAAATATGTTCATTGACAGCGTTGAAAAAACACTATTATGTAATTTTACAGCATTTCGAAGAACGATGTCTAACGACATGCTGTTATAGGTCAGGGGGACTACCACAATACTTTGAAAACGCTGTAGAAAAAGGAGATACTACAGCATTTTAGTTGATGTTGTTGTTACGTTTTGTACAACATTTTAGTAACGCTGTCTTTATGTTTGTACAGCGTTTTGTGCTGTTGTGTTTGCATAGCTAACACAAACTATTCCTCGTTCATCACGTATATAACAACGTTTTATATGGGGGCAGAAACATTGTTATCATCTACATACCACAACGTTGTTATGAATATATAACAGCGTTTTAAAACGGCTATAATCATTGTCATCGTCCACATATTATAGCATTTACAATGTATATAGTAGCATTTTATAACGTCAAGAAAGTTATGCCCATCCAAATAGAACAGCGTTTTCCAACTTGCATTACCGCATTTATTTCTAGCTAGAAAAGCTATTACTACCTTCATATCACAGCATTTATGTAAAGTTGTTTAGCTACATCTATCAGAATTTATCATTTTTACACGATTTAGTTCAAAATCATCATGAAATTCAAACAACACAAAAGAATTAGAATTATAAAACTATATCATATAAGTTATAATAATTCCATATGCCAAATATACAATAGTTGGACATAACATTTTGTAATCGATGTTCCCATCTAACTTATTTTTACAAAAGATGCTTACTAACAAAAAAGAAAAATATAAACCGTTCAAAGTCCAAGCTTGTGTGCTCCAAAGTTGAATTTCCATCATGCATCAAACATCAACACATGATTTGGCAATAAGAAAATACATAACTACTTTTGTTGTATATGTTTGACATTGAGAAACTGCGCAACATTTCTTGTGTCAACAAATATGCATACGGCTTAGTAAGACCAAATTGCAAGAAAGAAAAATTGAATAAGATCAAAATGTTAGAGCACATCTAGGTCACCGTATCTTCTATTTTTTCCGGTTTTATCTACCTAAACGAAATTTAAATATTAATTCAGTTTTAAGAGGTGAAAAGGGAATCATGCTTGAAGTAAAAGTCTACCAAAACAATCATAATAAGGAGTATTTCCATCACTCATACTGACGGTAATTAAAGAGAAGTATAAGTCATTCTTACTTGAAAACGATTCTGAGGTGACATTTGCAGAAGGCCAAGCTATAGTAGAACCAATTGCATCTTCAATAAACTCAAATTCAGATGTAGGTATCCATAAAGGTGCATTTTCATCTTCAATCAACTTGCATTTAATGTTTGACTTGAAACTAGTGGTCTATCATGCAATATTCGAAACACTTTAAATATATTTTCTACAAAACAAAAGTGATTATAATAATAAAACAGTATCAAGGTATATGCATGTTTTTATAAATTAAATCATAGAGCTACAGAGTGCATAAAGAATTAAGTATACAATTTTGCAAGTAATTATTAATTGTGGTGATCTTGATGCAATTATGCAAATTAAGGGGACATCTCATAAAAAATTAAAAACCAGACGTCTGAATCAATAAACGAGAAGTCTGAAAATTGACAGGGTTAAAATAAAAACAGGACAACTAAAATCAGATGTCTGAAAAAATTAGCAGACGTTTGAAAATATACACTGGTTTAAAAATCATTCAACATAGACGTCTAAAAACTTCCTCAGGTTGAAAATAACCCTAAATCAAACGCCTTTTTTTCAAACATGAAGAATCATCTAGACGTCTGGATATGTATTCATTGATTCACTTTTTATGAACAACTCATTTTGATAAGTTCTAGATGATGAGATACGTGTATATACACATATAGAGTCATCTTTTATGAACGGGGTCCAACTTTTTATGTTTTGGCATATAGCCATGATTCATTGATTCACCTTTTGTGCATACCACAACATAGAAACCATGTGTACATGCAGTAGTGTCAAGCATGTACATGCAGCAGTCTCCAGCTTTAATTTATTCTATCTCTGGATTCATCTTTTGGTTTTGCGAAAAGTGAAGTATGAAACTGCTGCATGTACTCAATCATTATTTTATCTTTGGGTTCATATGACAACTTGAATTTTATTATGAATTATTTATGTAGTCATTACTCAACAAAGAGTTTATGGGGACCTTTTGCCATTCCTCATTCAACATAAATCTAGCCTGTAATTAAAAAAAGGAAAATTTGCATTAGGCCCTCTTCTGAGAACTTATAACGGATATAAATTGCTGGTTTAGGCCTCATTTGGGTATAAACTTCAGTTGCCTCCTAAAATTAACTTCAATGGCCAAAAATCAAAATTTTCCTCTGAAATTAACTTCAATGGCGTCCTCTTATTGTCAACCGCCTCGTACTTGTAAGTTTGCCTAACTCTGCTGTATAAAGTTTGTATGTGTATGTTTAAAATTAAACTAGTGATTAAAGTTCAAGTTATCCATATTTAGTTGTGTATCTTAACTGATTACAGACTATGAAGCAGACAAAGTGTGACCGAGCTGAAGAACTTACTCGGTGATCCACTAGGTTGTACATCATAGCTCATAGACCTATTCGGGCTTTCATGCATTAATAGCTTTATTCAAGAGAAAAATGTTGCTTCACTTAACGTAATGAAATTTGCAACTACTTGCAGTTCAACAATTTACTTTGAAGCAACTTATACTATCTTTGAAGCAAACTGTGTAGTGTAGGCAATATACATTTGTGCTGCTGTAGGGAAGTGTTTTCCTGAGGTTATCTCTTTTTCGTTTGCTGCAATGAAAAAACATATAACCCCATGAAAACATTTCCCATGTACAGCAACACAAATATATAATACTCGCACCACACAGAATGCTTCAAATATAGTAAAGGTTGCTTCAAAATAAATTGCTGAACTGCAAGGAGTTGCAATTTTCATTACGTTAAGTGAAGCAACATTTGTCACTTGAATAAAGTTAATAAGCATGAAATCCCAAATAGGTCCGTGAGCCAGGATTCATCCACCTAGTGGATCACCAAGTAAATTCTTAACCAGAAATTAAGTACGCAAAAACCTTCAGCTTGGATATTTTATGTTCGATATGCACCTCGTACATGTTGTTGCTATGTTCGTTATGATATTTGGGTATGTTATTGTTATGTAATTCGGATATGCTATTGTTATATAATTCGGGTATGTTATTGTGGACGGAAAATATTGTGGATATGGAACTTTAATTATATATGGCTATAGCTCGACAACAAGGAAGACATGCACAGGTGAAACAGGTGTTCCAGACGTCTGGATATTTTTCCAGACGTCTGAGAGTACAAAAAAAGCAATCTGAATATCAATCAGACGTCTGAAACTATAACCAGACGTCTGGATTTCTCTATGGCCTAATGTAAAATGTCTAAAGATGATTTCAGACGTCTGGATATTTTATCCAGACGTCTGAAAGTGTTCTCTAGCTAAAAAAATTATCTACAGAAGAATACAAACGTCTGATATTTTATCCAGATGTCTGGATTTTATTGTGAGCCTAAAATATTAATCCTGAAGAAGTACTCAGACATTTGAGTATTTTATCCAGACGTCTTATATTTTTCTGGGCCTACAATATTATACCTAAATAGATATGCAGACGTCTGATATTAAATCCAGACGTCTGTATTTTTTATTTAGCATAAAACAATGAGTTAAATAGACATACCAAGATAAAAATCGCAAAATATACCTGAATGCAATCCCATAAAATTGCATTGCCTAACATAGCTAGTGATATATTACTCAAGTATTCCTTCACAATCTTCCCTAACATAGCCAAGATCCTCGAAAGCATCATCAATCTCCATATCGATATCTTCAAGATTTTTGATATCCATGCTAAATTCCTCACATGAGTCATCTGTATCTATTTAATGAAAAGTTCTTGACAGTGCCCTCATCACAACATACCAATTAAAATTATCATCTTCCCTTGAATAGAAAATTTGTTTTGCTTGAGATGCAAGGATATACGGATCTTTTGAAAATGAAGCATGATTTTGTTGTAAATTGACAAGGGTAAATCCATCTTCTACCTTCGCACCATTTCCTAAATTTGTCCAATGACACTTAAAGACGGGAACATAAAAGGCATGATAGTCTAACAAAAATATATCGGTCAACATCCCATAATAAGTAATCATGCCAACCACTTGGGAAATATCTTTTGCGCTAGCCCTACAAATGGTGGTTGCATCATAAGTGACTCCACTATTTTGAGTTTTTCCCTCAATATCGTTTGTGTGAAAACGTTCTCCATTGATGATACAACCTGTACAAGACAATACACTACTCCTTGGACCAGAGGCAATCCATTTTAACATTGTGTCGTGATCGTTCACATCATAAGGTATCTGTAAATGAAAATATTATTCATGTTAGATCTCAATAATGAAGCTTTTCAAAATTAATGAGAATATATTTTAAAATTCAACTCACGTTCTTCTTAATCCAATCGGCAAAGTTATTTATGCGGGTTTTCCAAAGTAAGGTCGCATTTTTTTCGATGCACTTGTTTGAGTGTTGCAACTCCTGAAGATGCAAACTATTGTAAAAGGGAAAAAATAGATAAGTTGCACTATAAAAATAATTGAACAATAGAACAAAATGCACTAGTCACTTACTCTACAAATGGTTCCACTATAGCCATATTCATTAGCACAGCCAAATGAGCAGCTTGTTTCTCATTCTCGGATAGTGTAATTATTTTGCAAGCTGAAGTTGGTTGTCCTTCAAGTATGACATCATTTTCATAATCTTCATTTTAGACTTCCTTCTCTTCTATTTTTCCTGATTTCTTTAAGAAGTCATTAAAATATTTCATGCATTCCTTTGCAAGATAGGATTCTGCAATACACCCCTCAGGCCGTGCAGTGTTTCTTACATAATGTTTTAGTGTCTTCATGTATCTTTCAAATGGGTACATCTAAAGAAAATGGACCGGTCCACATAATCTGGCTTCTTTTCCAAGATGAATCGTCAAATGTATCATTACATCAAAGAACGAAGGTGGAAAATATCTTTCAAGTTCACATAAAATTAGAATAATCTCATCATCAAGATGTTGTTGTTTTTCTCTATCAAGAACGCGTTGGCATAATTTATGAAAGAACAAACATAAACAAATTATTGCTTCCCTTGGCTTCTTCGGTAACAATCCTCTTATTGCAATTGGCAACAACTGTTGCATTAGGACATGATCATCATGTGACTTCAAACCACTAATTTTACAATCCTCCAACGATATAGAGCTCTTAAAATTCGAGCAATACCCATCAGTCCCTTAAAATCATACAGTCTTTTACAATTTTTTTTTCCAGATTTGGACAATGTATATGGAGCAGGTGGAAGATATGTTTTTGTTCCACAAGATTGTGCATAAAGGCCACGTCAAATTCCCCACTCTTCTAAATCTTTTCTACAATTAATTCCATCTTTCGATTTGTTATCATGCAACATCGTGCTTATTACGCTTTCACTAACATTTTTTTCTACTTGCATTACGTCTAAATTATGACGCATTGGCAGTTCCTACAATAATCAACAATGTTAAATTTCATTACTAAAGAACTGTATTATTGATCAATGAAAAATAAAAAACTAACCTCCCAATATGGTAAATCAAAGAAGATTGATTGTTTTTTCCACCTTGAAAGCTCTATATTCACAAGATCACCATCTTCACCTCTATTTATTTTATTATTATTATTTTTTCTCTTCCTGCTCTCCTGCTTAATTTGTTTCTTCTTACCCTTCCCATTCTTGCTATTATTATTATTTACAATTTTGATTTCTTTCCCAAAATTATTCGGAAAGTTTTTCAAAATAGCAGAGATGTTTCTTCCAGTCCAAACTGTAGGACTACGACCATTTTCTACATTATTATCCAACCAGATTTTTTTATTTCTTAATGAATCTGAAGGGGTAAAAATCTCCTATGACCCATATAACCGCTCTTTCGACTATGTTTCAACCATCGATGGTGAGTATTGATACCGCATAATGGACAACTATTTTTACCTTTCACACAACATCCAACAAGATTTTCATATGCTGGAAAGTCATTTATCGTCCATAGTAAAATCACTCTCATGTTAAGAAGCGATCTACTAAAGGCATCATAAGTTTGAACTCCATTACTCCACAAATGTTGCAGGTCTTCAATTAATGGCTTCAAATATACGTCAATATCATTTCTTGGTTGCTTTGGACCAGAAATCAACAATGTTAACATGATATTTTCTTTTTTCATGCATAATATTGGCGAGAGGTTGTATGTCACAAGCATCACAGGCCAACAACTATATTTGGAACTCATTGTCATAAAAGGATTAACACCATCGGTAGCAAGACCAAGTCTACTATTGCGTGCATCAGCTGCAAACGATTCCCATTTCCCATCTACTACATTCCATGTTATTGAATCTATAGGATGGCGCATTTTCCCATCATTGCTTTTATTACTAAAATGCCATCTTAAATATTCTGCTGTATTTTGAGATCTAAACATTCTTCTAAATCTAGGAATGATTGGAAAATATCTCAAAACTTTAATCGAAATGCCATGCATAATTTCATTGGTACGTTCATTCTTCTTCCATCTTGACACACCACATTTAGAACAACATTACAAATCTTTGTACTCTCTTCTAAAAAGGCAACAATCATTTTGATAAGCATGAATTTTTTTCAAAACCCATATCTAATATTTTGAGAAACTTTTTTACCTCATATAATGTTTTCAGAAGTACATTATTTTTTGGCAACAGCAATTGTTGCACATTTAGAAGTTTATCGAAGCTGGTATCAGACAAACCAGTCTCACATTTAAGATTATACAAGGCGAGGATGGCGGATAATTTTGTTTAATCGATACAATCAGGATACAACGAGGCTTTTGCTTCTTCGAAGTTCCTTAACAAATAATCCTCTCGTTTTTTTGCGCTATCTTCATCTTTATCATCATCGAAAAAAGTATAATTGATGAAATCTAGATTTTCATAATCGATAGCTTCAAATAAATCATGTACGTCATCGGACTTAACATCTATGCTTATATTTATGTGCTCACCGTGACAATACCACCTATTTGTCTTATATACACGATCCATTCCTTTTATAATCAGATGCTCAACTACCACCTTCTCATATTGATGACTAAGATTTTGACACTTTACGCAAGGACATAGAATTTTTTCTACATTTCCAGAATTTTTCATAGGGCTATCCACAAACTTCCGAGCTCCTTACTTATACACACTACTAGTTCTTTGAAAAAATATTATCTTTTAGCTTTCGTCAAAATATAGGATATGATTTTCAAACTACATTTATGTTGAGAATTATGTAGTTACCTGTGTAGATTCACCCAATTTTTATCCATCATCGTCTACTACATAAGCAAGAAAATTTCTAAAATTTGAAGTAATAGTCTATTGTTGAGTACAATCAAATTAACAAAACTACTAAAATAAAACAGTGATACTAAATGAGACACAACAACTTATAAACTGCTCATAACATAGTCAACATTTTCAGCAGGCATACCAGATGTTAGAAAAAACTGAACATCGGCTAATCAATGAAAAAGATAAATTAATCAAGGCAACACTTACAGTGACTTAAGGACGACGAAGACTGAACGGGATTTATGGGTCTGACCTCCGCTGGAATGGAAATTCCTCCACTGGAACCGATTGCCTTCCGTTATGACAACCGAGAGACCATGAGCAACAGTGCGAAGTGATTGGAGATTCGAGAGTGAGATGAAGACAAGGCGGACGACGAAAATTGGATGGAAAATTTGTAATTAAGAATTAAAATTTTGGGGAAATATTAAGGATTCGCGGCTGATTTTAGTAATAGTGGAGGGAAGTGAAAATTCATTCCCGCATAAATTTATCTCAACGTTTTAAGATAAAACCAACGTACTCCAGCTTGATTTCTACAGCAAGGAGACCAAAATGCTGTGAGTTGCAATTGTAGATAACTCCTTTTCTTGTAGTGTGTATAGAGTCCCAAAGGTTGCAACGTTTCTGAAATGTTTCAGATAATGAAAAGGCACTTTCTTTGAAATTTGAAAGAAGTGACGGTTATATGTCGACATGTCCAACATTGTTTGTTGACATATGTAGGGTTTTTGAATCTTAAAACATTATTAAAGTGTTTAAATTACAGGAAATTCTTGGATCAAAACTTAGCGTTTCAAATGAATTTTCTAAAGAGTAAAAACATATAGAAAATAGTAATACATAATATAAACTATAAAGCATATATATTATAAACATATATATATATATATTATAAAACTTTATAAACTATAATCATGTATATATATATATTTGAAATCATAAGTAAAACCTTTATTAATTTGATATCATTTAGAAAAGGAGTTTTAAATAATTTTAAATCAATTTGAAAAGGAAAGAGAATTTGAAAGTGCTAACTAGAGTTCTAAATATAAATTAGACTTTATTAGTTCTATAATCTTGAGCTCTTGAAATTTTGATACTCGTGAGTCTTAAATTCGTTGATATCTTAAATCTCTAAAACAGTACAGTCTTCAATATTTATTTCCTGCATATATATATATATATATATATATATATATACACACACACATGTTAAAACCGAAATTTGATTTCAACACCATAGGTGCTTTCAAAGCACTTAACCAAATGGTTAGATTAAAATATGGAGTCACGTAATTACAAAATAAAGAGTAAAAAATGAAGACAAAGGATTTTTTATAGTGGTTCGATCTAAAATAGATCTACATCCACTTTTGGATCAATTATCATTATAACACTTGTGCTTACAACATATGAATTTTCCCTCATTACATTCATTTCTCTCTTTATGATCTAATTTCACTTGAATTTGGCAAGGAATAGATAGGATCTCTTACTTTGTGATGATAGATGTATCAATCTTTGATCACTTGAGCAATTGAACGATCTTCATTGATTCCATAACGATTTTGGATTAGATCTAAGCTTTGGTAGCGGTTGGAGATCACTTGAATGTTGGAGAGAGTTATCACGATGCACGAAGAAGATTGGAGAAGCTTTGATATAATTCAAGGGAGATATAGTGTTGGTTAGAATTGATTTGATCCATATGATGTTGGAGAGAACTTGTTTGATCTATGGAAACCATTAATGAAGTCATAGGAGAACTTCAAATTTGGTGGCACTTCGTTGTAGGAATGAAATTCAATCCCCTCTTCTATGTGAAATGTGAGGGGTATTTATAGTTGGAGCTTAGGGGAGTAGCATGGTTGTAAATTATGGTTGCATTGTTATCCTACGGTCTAAACATGCAGAACGACCTTAACAGGAAGCCACCGACCCAAAGAGCGGACGGTCTAAAACATACGTTGCGGCTTAAAAAGGGCACGACCCAAAAGAAAGGTAATGACCTAAAGATTCATGGTCGAAGCTTTACATGCTCCTACGTGATGACAGCTTGAATGTATGAATCCTCTAATTCCTCTTTCATTGTCAACGTGGCCTAATTCTGGAACCATGAAACAAACAACGCATGAACTAAAGAACTCTACAAGCTGATGGAGCAAATGTGTTTTAAAGACCGTAAGCAGCAAACAGAGAATGACCTAAAAGGTGGACTCACGTGGCAGCGGCATGCATCAATGCGACCTAAAAGCATGTGAATTGTATGAACGACCTACGGGCTTGCATGAACGAGCTAACACGTACTTTATTCCAACCGACCTTTTATACGAATTTTTCACCGTTATCCTTATCTGGAGCCGATTTTTATATTATCAACCAACCCAAAAGCTTTGTAACATGCTGTTGATAATTTCGTTTGAAGCCTATCCATGTAGTTAGTAGTTCAAATATTCTTAACAGTGATCCACTTGGCAATTCCCTTTGGTATGGAGTGAAACAAATGGCTTATGTATTTAAAACAAGAACAGCTTGACACATTTTATATGTGTGACGACCTTGATGTAAGGGTCTGAACGACCTAACAACGGTGGTCTGAACGACCTAAATATGATGGATGATATAAAGCATTTGCGGGTGTTAAAACCGAAATTCGATTTCAATACCTAAGGTGATTTACAAACACTTCACCAAATGGTTGGATTAGAATACGGAATCGCGCAATCACAAAATAAAGAGCATGAAATGAAGACAAAGGAGTTTTTATAGTGGTTCGATCCAAAATGGATCTACGTCCACTTTTCAAGCCATTTCATTATCATATGAGATATTACAAAATACATCTCTCTTTTATTTAGCTCATTCTTTCTTTGTACAATAATTTTCTTATCTTTAATGGCTAGATTCTCTCTAATCCGTTATGGAAATGGTTATATCCTTCTGAATGCGATGAACATAAAAGTATGCTTTCCACGGTTTGAGTAGTTAAAGGATCACCGATGAATCCATGGCAGTATAGATGTGAATCCGAGCTTAGAGGAGGATTAATGGCAGTAGAAGAGAAGTAGAATGGAGCTTTAACGATCTCCATCGGAGGAAAGGGAGATCTGATCCGTTTGTTGATGGAGAAGGAAGTGAGAGCTTGAGATGTTCTCTAGTAGAGATTGGAATTGATTTGATCCACATGATGTTTTAGAGAAGTTATTTGATCCTTAGAGGCCATTGATGGAGTTGCAGGAGAGCTTCCAATTTGGTGGCACTTCGTAGTAGGAATGGAAATTGGATCCCCCCAAAATGTGAAACATGAGTGGTAATTATAATTGGAGTTTGGAATGGAGTGGAACACTTGTAAATATGTATGTATAGTTGGCACTAGGTTGGCGCACAGTTGGCGAGTGAAGTTGTTGCATGCGATGACCTAAATGCTTTGCACTGTATAGAGTCTTCGCGGTCTAACATTGATGTAACATCACTTTACAACCGTTATCAGCCTAGCAATGGCATAAGCAATCCACCAAGAACGAGCCAAAAGAAGTATCGACGGGCTAAAGCTGCTATGCATATATATGGATTTAGCACCAACGACCTACCGATGTACACGTGGCATCCTGATTTGAATATTCTTTTATGTCCATGCCAACTGTCTTATTTCCATGGTCATCATGATATGAAATGGGTGCCATAATCTGAAGTGGTGTTGCGGCCTTAAAATGTGCGGACTAAAAGCATTCACGAGCCAAAAGCATTTGTGGGCTTTGTGCTAAAGCCTTACAGCTGGCACCACATGCGTATACCCACTTGCTTCTTATACAAACAATATGAATGGAGTCCAGCTGTTCTCAATTGTTATCAGCAAACCAAACTAGAGCATGCAGGGAACGATCTGGTTATCTGAACGCAATACGACTTAAAATCTTGGTCACAACGACCTAAGCATGTCACATGCATTGGTATGATACCATTGATCTAAAGAATGCGGTCCTGCATTCCTGTTATATCCCCATGACTTGAAAATATGAAGGAACGATCTAAACACCAAATTATGCCCACACAAGCTAACAGCTGTATCATAAAACCCACGACCTAAAACATGCGATAAACGATCTAAAAGATATTTTGCAAAATATCTTTGTTGATCCTTTGTATGTATTGTATAATATCGATCCAAATGTTTAGGTTGAATTGTTTTCTGAACATGGCCAACACGTGTATCTCATATGCAGCGTAATGACCATTGTCTAGTTCATGGTCCAAAAATACTCAGCATCCTGCTTCATGTATCTAGATCATAGCTTAGGCTTTTAGAGCACGTTTTAATGTATGCAGCTGATGACACGACTTAAATTGAGGCGCAACGACCTAGGAGCTGTCTTGCAAGCCTGCACACGTTATGTTGCCCTAGCAATCCATGTTAACGTCCCAAATGCTTGTCTTCAAACTGATACATGTACCGTGTCATATGCATTTTATACGGGCTAGCATGATTCTCAGTTGGGGACGATTCAAACAGCACTAGCTGTAACACCCTGTATTTTTAGTGTAAGATAATAAAATAAGAATAACTTAATTAAATATTCAGAATTTAGAAAAATGGACAGCGCCATTGCGCCCATCTCGAAATTCTGGTCAAAATCGACACCTGGTTTGCGTAAATCGGACAACGTATGAAGAAGTTATTAAGCTTCGAAATTTGTATACATATAAGAAGCTAATATGTGTATATATATATATATATATATATATATATCAAATAAATATATCCAGAAAATTCGAAAATCAATTCAAAAACCAAAATGGCGGGCGAGAAAGTTCGGAGGGAAAATGGACTGTTTGGGGTCGACCCACCAATAGGGGGGTCGACCTAGGGGTCGACCCACTCGAGGATCCAGAAAGTTTTTCTGACGTGTTTGGTTCTGATATCTTAAATTTTGATCTGAGGGTCCTGGTTCCTCTGCTACTCCTATAAATAAGACCCTAGACCTAACCCTAAACATCATAATTCGACAACTACGCTGGAGCTCTGCCACGGCTCTCTCTTTTCTCAAATCTATTCTGAAATTAAAATGAGGAGTCAGATATGGAAGAGAGAATCAACGTTAATAAAAATATTACTGAATCATGAAAGCAAGGTAAACTTCTTGATCCAATCTATTCAATTCTTCCTATTTCTTTCCCTTCTCTTTTAATGAAAATAGTCGATCCACGTTATTAAGTTTCAAATCAAATTAAAGGGGAAAGGAAAACCATGGATGATAGAATGGATCAGATCCAAAATTTGGGAAAATCATGAAAGGTGAGTGGGTTTGAACTACAGTCTTTAGATAATGTTACGAATACCGTTTAGCATTCCCCTTTTAATAAATTGTGAAATTGCCAGTTTAATTATAATTGCTGTTATAACAAGTTGAGACATTAATATGAATAGATCAGAAAATTCATATGTTGAATCTATTAAATTAGGGGAATGATTATCATGATGTAATGTCAAATTGTTAATATGAATAATTCATATATTGAATCAGTTGAAATGTTGGAATGTTTACATGTTATAATATTATTTTGAACATGTAGGAAAAATTCATATATTGGATTTGTTGGAGTGCTAAAAAGTTTACATGTAAATTTATCCCAGTTATATACATGGAATAAGTGGAGTAAGTATATAACTATATGGATTCATTATAACATAGAATCAAATAAATATGGGTTTGGGGGCATCAACCAAATTATATTTAAAGATCTTAAGTTGGATCATAAGTAGAGAAAAATGATTTGGGCGCAAATGGGATCATATGTAATTGACATAATTCGAATAATATGAATTTAGACATATAACCCATCATGAATATTATTGGGTAAATGGGCATTAACACCTATAAAGGCATAGGTTTAAATAATTTATTAATAATGAATGCCTATGATTACAATTAGAAATTGTAATTGCACTTATGACACGAGGTTAGGTTACATTAGTGGCGGGAGTCTAACAGGACCCAACTGGCATATCCAGCAGCCACTAATGTTGAACCTAATGTGAGAGGTCTAAGTGCGCAAATAAGAGACGGGCTATGACACGAGGTTAAACCCAACTTGTGGAAGAAGTCTGCCCGGACCCAACCGGCATATCCAACATCCACAAGTTGTGGGCCTAATGTGGGAGGTCTAGCCCATTATAAACCATAAATGGACATGGTAATGAATTGGACTACTTAACCTAATCTAATCTATAGGGATTGTATGAATATGAACTAAAGTTAGGGTTAAGTAAAAATTGGTTGGATAGTGGGTGGGCTAGGCAAATCTAAGGGGTTGAGTAATATTTACATATAGGCCTGTAAACTTATCCCGATAAGGTTATGTAATTAAAGACACCTAGTGGTATACATAACTGGTAGAAATAATAAAGTTATGTAATTAAAGACACCTTTTAGGGTAAGCATAACTTGTAGAAATGATAATCACCTATTATAAGTAAATAACATTAATGAAAATGTTGTATAATAGGTAGACTTTTCCTAGGGATAAGTGAAGATTATAACTTAGGTTATAATAAACTAGTAAGGGAATGGGATAACTGGTGAAATGAGATAAGGGACACTTAATTATAAAGTAAGTAATCAATAAAAGGGGAAAACCAGAAACCCATTGAGAAAAAGGGGAAAATATGTGAAATATAGGAAGTTGTATTAATTATAAATTAAGAAATTTGTAAGCTTGGAAGTCTGAAACCCGTTAATAAGAATGTTTTGGCTTGTCCTAGGGACAAGAGGAAATTATAACATAGGTTATAATAAACGGGTAGAGAAACTTATTAATGGGTCTTAGTTAATAGAACAAAGTTAATAAGTAAACAACGATTAGTTGTATTGACAATGTAAAATGGAATTATGATTAAATGGGAAAGAACGAAGAATATTTGTGAAATGAAATAAGTTATATTTAATCATAAATGGTAAGTGACATATTAATTAGAAAACATGTGAATTGGATATATTTAATTACATATTAAGTAAAACATGTTATTGTAATGATGAAATCAACAAGAATATAAAAAGAGATTGCAGATTATAGATCTTGGGCCACAATTTAGAGAATAACTTGTGGTGGGCTTGTTAATAAACTTAAGTGGGTTAAGTTATATGACTAGAATTAATAAGCAAGAGAAACTTGGTAATTTGAATAAGAATCCAATATGAATGGGAATAACCAAGTAACTGGAAAGCTGATGAGGTGAGACAAGCGCATAAAAGAATGTTTTGACATAGGGTCTAATAACATATTAAAGTGAGGCGCTTGAACCAATCCGCACGTTTGAGGGTGAATAACCCAACGGGGTAGATCATCGTGGTGCTATAAGGCACAAGGGGGAGTGCACGTTCATCTGATTGTTCTAAAGGCTCCAAAGGACTGGAAGGGACAACACACGACTTCCTGAGGTACATAAGGTGCTCCTAGTAGTCCTTTGTGTGGCGGCAAATGTCTTAGGCTATGTCCGCAGAGGTTGGGTCTACGCGTAACTACTAGATGGGTGGGGCTTGACTATAGATATAGCTATGCAGTCATAATGTTGTGATGAGGTGACACCAGGGTGGTTCGGTGGTTGCCTCACGAGGAGGCATGGGCTCATGACCAATAAGGAGAGTAGACCATCGGACACCCGTCATCGACAACTAGTGGGATGCGGAAAGACTCAAGCGAAACCCAAGATACCATTTCACCCTTCACTATCGGGGTAAGGGGTTGAGGGGAGACGCCACATGGATGTTTAGATTATTTGCGTAGGGGAAGTCGCTTAGCTCTGGTAGTCTTTACTAGTTGAGGGAGGGGCCGAGGTAGGGCCCTAGCCACCGTGAAAACAGACCCTAGGGATATATGTATTTGAAGGCTCTTAAAGGCGGGCCTGTACAGGTATGGAAAAGCTCCCGATTAAGTTCCGTTTTTCTTGTATCGCCCTGTCATGGAACTCAGTGCACATTTGAGGACGTGCGATTGAGGCATTGAGCTACAATTGAAGATACGTATGGTGGACGGTCCAGATACATGCATGTCAGCTCTGGGTGGTGTATCGTAGACTTGAGGGCATTACTCCGGTATGGAGTCTGATTCGAACAAAGGTGGAAGTCAGTATGTTTACGTAGCATAGTAATGATAGATATATGCGGAACGTAATATTGTTATCCGTATGTCACTACAATTGAGGATGAGGGACTGTGTATATTCTGATGGTGTTACGGTGGAGACCGTGCGAGTGGGGTACCAAGGGGTGTACCTTAATATTGGGGGTAGCTACATATATACTATATTAGGTTAATCCACTAGAAAGTAAATGGGTAAAATGTGTGTGTGCAAGCCTTGAGTGATGATAACCCAAGTAACCGAATAAATAAGAAAATATGATTGAATAGTATATGTAGGATTATCCAAAGTGTATAGTTTAAATCCAGTCATCAGAACTTGTGTTCTGATCCCCTCCTCATAACGTACTCGCAGGTTAGATTTGTGGCAGAGACATGATAGCCTTGGATACTGGTTAGGCAGTATTATTAATACGGTAAGGCTATATTTTGATTACATTATATCTTGTCCATTCCACTATGAGATAATTTCTGAGCTCTGACATGTTTCATGTCTTTGTCTTTTCTATGGGATACCAGAGCATACCAATCCGAGTTTCGATAGATTGGAATTTTGAAAGAAAAAATCAGTCGTTTGGAATTGGTGTTGTCACATCTAGTATCAGAGCTTAGGTTTAGGATTCCTATATAAATAATGAGTGAGAATATTTGTATTTCCAAAAATATAAATATGTTATATATATACCTAGATCCATAGAGGAACCCGGTAAATAGAAAGATTATAATATGGTAAGAAATGGGATGTTTATTTTGTACACTAAAGGAATGAATATGGAAATTTGAGACCCGTAGGTAATTGGGTGCAAAATGTACAATGTATTTTGTATGGAAGGAAAGGGAATCCTATATGATTAGTATTTTTGGTTTAGTGGGTTTGAAAACCTTATAAATTGAAATTTTTTGAAAAGAGAAAAATGGATTAGGAATAAAAATAGTTGAGAGAATTGACCTTGAGGACTGCCTAGGAAAGCTTAGAAGAATTGGAAACCCGCTTTGAGTCTAACCCCATTATTAACTTTTAAGAACTTGAAATTATAAAAGTTTTGGGAAAATGGTTTATGGTGTTTTCAAGTTTTAAATCTTAAAAGTTATAATTTTTAAATATGTAAAGTATACATATTGGGTTTTTGAAGGAAAATGGGGTATATTTTGCAAATAGGGATTTCTTGCGATTTTTTTTATCTAAAGTAAAATTCTCTCAATAAAAGGTGCATAATATAGAGCATGTATAGCTCACTAATTTTCTTGTTATATTTCATAAAAGTATCTTTAATAAATAAAGATTTTAAATCTCTATTCTTAGGACAACCCTTTTTTGATAAATTATTTTAAGATAATTTTGTTGGGTGGACAAAATAAGTGCAGGAATTAAGAATAGAGTGGATGTCTACACCTTGTAGTAAGAGACTAAACTGACCTTATAGGTAAGAACAAGTCATAAACCCGATGGAGAAAATAGTAGTCCGTATCTACTCTAGTTTTATGATTTGAAAAAAAGTGATGATTTACATTTTTAAGATGACATGTTTTTATGTAACGACCCAGAAAATCTGAACCAATTTAATTTTTTTTAATTGGCTAAAATAATGGATTTCAAATATTTAAAATAAATATTTTAAATAATAGCAATGAAAAGTGAGTTTGAATCGACATTTGAAAACGAATATAATTAATTCTAATTATAAACAAGGCCTGAAATGGCGCTGCAGTTTCAAAAATTTAATTCAAACTTTGTCGAACTGTACTGGGTGCAAAACAAAACGGATTTGAGAGAAACCAAAAATATTTAAAACTGTTAGTGAATACCTTTCTAACGAATCTGAAAAATCGAATTTTCATAGCGGAAAGCAAAAGTTATGGATGAATGAATTTTCAGAAAGGTCGCTACGGAAATTATATAGCCCGCGAAATTAGCCATTTTGCATACGACCTCGGAATTCAACGAAACCACTTTTGTTGGATCCGGGATGTGAGTTTATTGCTAGGTTTCAAATTTCATAACTTTTGAAGCTAGTATGTGAGCGTGGCAAAGGAAAACGTGTTTTGGTCAATTACAGTTAAACTGGATCGACCAGAAATGGGCCTTTTTACAAACGGTCTCAGAATTCGACGAATCTTGTTTTTTTGGGACCGTATTGTCAAAACATAGCCAAATTTATTTTTTTGGAATTTTTTGAACCAGTTTGTGGCCCTGGCAAATTGAAATGTACGTTCAAATTGAATATTGAATGTTTTATATTTTAATTTGAATGGAAACTGACTGAAACAGTCGAATGGGCCTACGAAACATATCCCATTGTGTTCAAAATGGGGGTAAAACGCTAGGGATGACAGTCGTTGGGTTTGAATTCGAGTTCGTTTGAGAAAACGCTATTTTAAAAAAATTAAATAAACCATCGCCCAATCAGAAATTTCTATTCATTAATTTAAAAATAAAAAAAAACTTTCTCTCTCCCCGTAACAACCGATCGACGGCAAAAACCATTCCCGCCGTTCCCATCCACTTTCCGACCAAACCAGGCAAAATTAGCCCCTCCTCCAATTGAAGATTTTGAAGAGCTCGAGAAGATCTTCAAATCCATATATAGTTTGTATTTTTTCGTTCAACATTCAAGGAGATATCGAGCTCGAAAGTTTCGAGCTTCCAACCGCCGCCGCACCCTCCTCCGGCCGTCGAACTGGCCAACTCCCCCCGGCGCCTGAGCGCCTCTCCTCCCCCTCGACACTGCGTAGCCCGATCGTTCTATCGATTCACGGATTTCACGAAATCGCGTGACCTAGTTTTGAATATTTCAGAAAGGTATACGGCTATTTTTATTTTAACTATATTATAGCAGTTTAAAGCGCTACGGTTTTTGATTTCATTGTAAAAATCATATCCTTTTCGTTTCTTGACGAAATTCAGTGAAACAAGAGACAGTGGACTCGTGTGGACGTCTTCTACCTTCTAGAAGAGACCGCATATTTTTTTGAGCCTTCTGCTATTTTTGGTGGAGTGGAACCCAATGTGAGATTTCTAATTTATAAATGATAGGGAAAACAACGATGTATAAATTATACAGTCGTTGTATGAATTATATAAGCGTTGTACACCTCTTGTATAAGCATTGTATAAGTCGTACGTTCGATGTATAAGTTGTATATGCGTTGTAAAAATTATATATGTGTTGAAATAGAGGTGAATTGCTATATATATATATATATATATATATATATATATATATATATATATATATAAATACGCCCCTCGTCCATAAACCATGGACGATATTTATTGGTTGTGATTGGTGAAAATTGATTGATAGCGAATGGTTGATTGGAATTATTGTGGTTGATATTGATTGATTGTGGTTGAAAAATACCCGTTTGTGGTTGAGAAATTTGGTTGAAACCACATATGATTAGTTTGTGGAAATGAAATAAATATATACATGCCGCCTGCGTGCGAACTAGATGCATGATTCCCCATTGTCAAAAACCGCGAGGTTTTAAGGTAGACTGAGGAGCTGTACTAGGGATGGTCCCGGTTTTAACTACCCTGCCGTTATGCTGCCGAAATTTTGAATAATATTCATGTGTTTGAATTATTTTCATTTGTTGAAACTATATTTATTCGTTGAATAGAAAACCTTCTTGTGTTGAGTCGATATTCATTCATTGGATTGAAATTCTTGAATGGTATTCGTGTTTTAAATATAAAAATCACATTTTCATCTATATGTAGAAACTATAGAAAACCTTCATGTGTTGAATCGATATTCATTCGTTGAATTGAAATTCATGTGTTGAATGGTATTCATATTTTGAATTAAATTGTTTTATAATAAAAATCACATTTTTATCATCTATATGAACTATATAAAATAATCTCCTTTTGAAATAAATTGTTTTATAATAGAAATCCTATTTTTATTACCTATATGAACTATATAAAATAATAGTGTTTTGAAATGAATTCTTTTACAATAAAAATCACATTTTTATTATATACATGAATTGTCAAATATAGTGAAGTGTTGAAATAGAAGACAGTTAGATAAAAATATCATTTTTATCAAATGTGTGAAAAGGATATAGCTTTGAAATCGAAGAATCGATATATATATTTAAATAGAATTAAAATATATCGAGTAACGACGCTGCAGTTCGTAATTTGAAATTGAAACTTCAAACGATTATACCGGGAGATCCGACAATCGGATTTTCCTGAAATCGCAACCGTTGGGTTCGCTTTGGAAATATCTTTCCAACGGCACCAACTTTGTAAAAATCCAACGGTTGGATAGTCTGGAATGTTTAATTCAAATCTGAAGAAAAACAGCGCCAGAATCGATTATATTTTTATATATATAAATATAATTATATTTAATCGAATAACGACGCTGCAGTTCGTAATTTGAAATCGAAACTTCAAACGATTATACCGGGAGATCCGACCATCGGATTTTTCCCGAAACGGGAACCATTGGATTCGTTTTGAAAAGATATTTCTAATGATGTAAATTTTGTGAAGATCCAACGGTTAGATTTTCAGATATGTGTAAATCAAATTTGGAGAAAAACAGTGCCACGGCCGCGTTATGGCCCGAAGCGTCGTTTTGAATAAATTGGCTATTTTAAAATAAATAAAAATAGCGATAAATCGTTATAAAATATTATAAATGATATGGATGCGAAATTTAGAAATTAACTGAAGGTTGGCTAAGTCGAATGGTTTCTTGGGTATTGATCTGATGTTGGTTTCGGCCTTCGGGGTTAATATTTGGGAAAATCGTTCTCTTACTGATTGGCGGTTAGTGACTAATGAATTGAAATGATGCATGTGTATATTAGTGTTGCACTTGTTTATTATATACACGAGTTGCTCAGAAAGACCGGGTTTATCCCATTCTGAATAACTGAATCGACGATAAGAAATCGAAGATGAAGACTGTGGTCGAAGACTGGAGATCTTCACTTCGTTTGGGATGGTAACCGAGGTCCTGATTGGGAGGCATCCCGAAATATGGATAATTAGTGGTGATCGTCCAGACGTACGTGGTGATCGATGGGTTTGCGAGGTATTTAGTGCCTCCGGTTTCGTTCAGACCCAAAACGGACTTGCAAATGGACAGTGTGTCTGACAATGGAATTCATTCTATGTGATTGATAGCCATCAGTTGCACGGTGTGAATTGCCTGTGCGGCATGCTAAGATGCAGTGATCATAGCTTCTATTGAAAAGCAAAGTCTTGTGGTGATGATCAAAGCACCGCCCGTGTGGCGTAGCTTTGTGTATAACGTAAATTCGCGAGCCTCACACCCCGGTATGAACCAGAAACGGGAGAAAGGACCTCAGGGAGGGCATGCGTTTCCTCCTAGCTAGAAGTGGCGTCAGTGGTTTTACACGCCCTGACGAGTTTGACTTATGTGGTTGTTGCTGTTGCGAGGCGCCTCGGTTAGATCGGACGATCCGGGTCCGATGGAGTCATTCGTTGGCTCGCTTACGCCCCATAGGGCGGGGAAACGTAGTGTTCAGGCATTTTAATCCACTCCGTGTGGACCGGCCCTGATGATCCAAGGGTCGATGCGTTCTGATCCTAAGACACGGGCTAGGCAGTCTCGAATTCGGTAAGGACTATCTTTTGCCTTGGTTCATGACGGAAATCCAATTTCCAATTACATGACTGTGCGGTTTTGATTGTATATACATATGGCGACATGATATATGGTACCCATGCCGTCTATGATTGATAGTTATGATTGAAATTGTTTTTGAAACAAATAAACACTAGTAATAATATCAAATGCTTTTGTTTTATCCGTATCAATCATATTTTGGCCATTATAAGGTAAAACTCTATCCTCCGGTTTGCGTTGCATTGTGTGATGGGAACTGAGTCTTATACTGGCTTCATTTTTATAAAAAGCATAGCGATGTTTAAAAGAATGATTTGTTTTAAAGCACTGGCAATCCAATGGAGTAAACCCGTTCCGCGAAAGTGGCGTGGTCCTCTGATTAGCCATATTATAAATGTGTTGAGTAGATTTCTCATACCAGTCCCATGACTGACTCGTATTTTGTTTCACTTTCAAACTCGGGTGCCCCTTTTTCTACACGGGCAGCCTTGTATTCAGGTTTAGCTGGTTCTTTCTGGATAGCTGGAGCTGAAGATGGATTCTATGATTTATCTCTTTTTATGTTGTTCAGTTACTATTGTACATATTTTGTTTGTTTTCCACTGTAGACATTTATGTATAGCTGAACTGTATTTGTACTAAGTATGATCCTGTATACTGTGTAACTCTGATGATTACTTTTATCCAGTATATTCAATTGTTCATTATCTGGTGTATTTATTTTATTCTGTTCTGTTATTATCTGTTTCTGTGTTATATTCCAAGGATTACCCTTGCCACCGTCCGTATGGGGTTTGGTGTTGTCTCATTTTGTGGTTTGGAAAAAGTAAATTTTCATGAGGAAAATGAAATTTTGACACTTTAGAATTTTTGGAAGAAAATTTAAATGAAAAAATAAGGGCCGAATCATGTTTTAAAACTATGGAATAGGTAAGGATTAGTGCCTTGGGAAGACATGAAAAGTTTTGAGGCTATGGACCAGATAGAGAGAATTATCTTGGAATAATAGTCAGTTTCCATAGAATGTGTAAGCACTGAAAGCCTAGGATGTTGCTTGAAATAATTTTTGGTACACAGCTAGGACTAGTAGTAACTACTAGATAGTAACGGGCAAGTAAGTGTTTATATCATGTTGCTAATTTTCAGGTTAGGGGTAAAACTCGTTACTAAATTTCTATTGGGATCGTTCCTTTGCTTTGTTTTGTGGGGTAGTTAGGGTAACACTAAACTTGTCATGGATCCCATAGTTTGGACTTTTCTGACTGAGAGGGACATAGTCCCGAGATTCTTGGCCCTTAGTAGTAGCTGTGTAAGGTGTCTGTTCTCCTATTTTAGTTGAAAGAATAAAAGTTTTATTTAAATTTAAACTAAGACCAGATAATTAAATAAGCTAAGGAAAGAGAAATGTTACAACTGAAAAGGAAATGAAAAAATCATTAAAGCAACAAAAATGGAAAATTATGAGGAAAGATGGATAAAGATAAAAAATTCCAAGATAAGATGAAAAAGAAAATCAGTAACAAAGAAAATTTTCTTATGTGGGTTGAGCTTGGATAGGAAAATAGGGAATCTTCATAAATAATTGCATAGAAATCCATGTATGGTTAGAAAAAGGTTGAAAAAGAAAAGCGGAAGATGCGGAGCTTTCCGTTTTCCACCTTTTTGTAAAATGAGAGATCGAATTTAGAAAGTTAGATTTTCTGAAATTCAAAAAAATAAAGTTAGTTGGTAGGATTATGGATGCAACAATTGGATGAACTATGCTCTGAGTCAGTAAGAGTGTAGGAAAATTTAGACGAAAAAGCTTTTTGATTTTCAAAATATTGCATTCATATAGAAATACCATTATATTTAGGGTGTGAGCATCATATTTTAAAAGGATTTTTGAAAAACTTTCATACACATAGGAGGTACCGCTTAGGGCATACATGCACTATTATGTTGTACTTCACTTTGCACAAGTGCACAATGTTTGCAAAAATTGGATGCACACATGATGGATGTATATTATGCGAGGGGTTAATTTATTTTACCCTTATCAAATTTCGGGGAAGAAATTTCCTTAGGGTGGGAGAATGTAACACCCTGTATTTATACTGTAAGATAATAAAATAAGAATAACTTAATTAAATATGTAGAATTTAATAAAATAGATCGCACCATTGCGTCCGTCTCGAAATTCTGGTCAGAATCGACACCTAGTTTGTGTAAATTGGAGCTTATATGTATATATATATAATAAATATATCTAAAAAATTTGAAAATCAGTTCAAAAATCAAAATGTTTGGCGGGAAAGTTCGGAGGGAAAATGGACCGTTAGGGGTCGACCTAGGGGTCGACCCACCAACAGGGGGGTCGATCTAGGGGACGACCCACCAACAGGGAGGTCGACCTACCCGAGGATCCAGAAAGTTCTTCTGACGTGTTCGGTTCTAATATCTTAAATTTGGATCCGAGGGTCCTGGTTCCTCCACTACTCCTATAAATAAGACCCTAGACCAAACCCTAAACATCATAATTCGGTGGCTACACTGGAGCTCTGCCATGGCTCTCTCTCTCTTCCCAAATCTAATCTGAAATTAAAATGTTAGCCTAGGCGAATTATGGATTCAGATCTGGAAGAGGGAATCAATGTTAATAAAAAGATTATTGAATCATGAAAGCAAGGTAAACTTCTTGATCCAATCTATTCAATTCTTCCTATTTCTTTCCCTTTTCTTTTAATGAAAATAGTTGATCCATGTTATTAGGTTTCAAATCAAATTAAAGGGGAAAGGAAAACCATAGATGATGGAATGGATCAGATCCAAAATTTGGGAAAAGCATGATAGGTGAGTGGGTTTAAACTATAGTCTTTAGATAATGTTATGACTATCATTTAGCATTCCCCTTTTGTTACAACCCGTATTTTTAAAACATGTTAAAGTCATAAATCAAGGCAGAATTAAATTTTAAAATAAGAATCAGGGGAAATGGGTTGCGCCATTGCGTTCGTCTCGGAATTCTTCATGAAATCGAGTCCGAGTTTTCGAAAATCAGAGTTCGTATGATCAAGTTATGACCCTCGGAAGTTTCAGGAATTTAAATAAAATAAAACAGCTCGAAAATAAAGCCAGAAATTCGAGATTCAAACCCAGAGAAGGCTGGCGGGAAAATTCCCACCCATATACCCAGGTCGACTAGGGATTCATGACACTAAAACATATTTTGCATTAAAGAGATCAATCAGGCCTGATCATTTGCATTAGATAAGGAACATATATACACACTTTTTGCATATGTTCATATAGCATTATAAATCTTTTAAGGACAATGATTGCTCGTGAATGATGATTGAGTAGATGGATGATTGGATGGTAGGATATATTCTTCCTAACTTAGAGATTTCGGGGACGAAATCCTTTAAGGAGGGGAGAATGTAACAACCCGTATTTTTAAAACATGTTAAAGTCATAAATCAAGGCAGAATTAAATTTTAAATTAAGAATCAGGGGAAACGGGTTGCGCCATTGCATTCGTCTCGGAATTCTGCATGAAATCGAGTCCGAGTTTTCGAAAATCGGAGTTCGTATGACCAAGTTATGACCCTCAGAAGTTTCAGGAATTTAAATAAAATAAAACAGCTCGAAAATAAAGCCAGAAATTCGAAATTCAAACCCAGAGAAGGCTGGCGTGAAAATTCCTGCCCATATACCCAGGTCGACTGGGGAATCGACCCCCCCCCCCCAACCAAGTCGACTGGGGTGTCGACCTCCCCATGACCAGGTCGACTGGGGAGTCGACCTGCCTCCCGAACCCACTTCTTGAACCAGATGCATCCTGAAGTATTTAGACTCGTTTCTGTCCAGATTCGTCTGCCTAATCCTATATAAACTTGCCCCTAGCCTCATTCTCTCCACACCATTTCATTTCGTCCTTATGCTGCTTCTGAGATAATCTAAATAATAAGATAAAAAGGAAGAAAAAAAGGATTGCTCCTTCTCCATCAAGACTACGCTTAGAGATTTGCAATTTGGGGGATTTCAATTAGAACACGATCAATCAAATAGAGATTCAACAATCAAATTCTGCTTTCTAATTCTCGATACACGCACTGTAAGTTCAAGTTACTTTTAGATAAAAGCTGTAAACTTAATATCCATGTTGTAAATTGGAATTGGATCTATGTATGGTAATTGATTCGTATCTATTCTTGTCCATCTTGGATCTTGACTTTCGTGAATATTGCTTTGGACCTATTCATGTTGTAAATCAAACTCTCTCATGTCTATAACCTTAACATGCCTATGACGTTGAAACTATTGTTAATGGCCAAGGACTATGACTGTGAACATAAGACTATGCCTATGCCTATGACTTGGAACATAAGACTATGCCTATGACTGAGAACATAAGACTATGCCTATGCCTATGACGGTGAACATAAGACTACTGCCTATGTAACGACCCTCCATTTTGATCGTGCCGATTGACAAAACATGTCAACTCAAAACGTCCAAAACAACAGATTATTATTAGCTTCTGGGGTAAAATAGAATAAATCATAGAATCACAGAACACAGACATAGATATAGAGCAATATAATACCTCGCAGCGGAAAAATACAAAATACAATAGTAGTTCATTAAGCTACTAATTAAAAATTTACATCAGAGTTTACAAAAATAATACAGTGGAAGTCTAATACAATAAATAACTGATAACAATCTGAAACAGAATAACAAAGATAACTGAACAGGTAGATATAAATGAGAAAACCCAATAATCTTCAAACTCCAAGAGTGGATCTCGAAAGCTGTGATAATCGATCTGACCCGAGCAATAATGCAAAACAAAATAACTCGGATCAGGACTAACATTCTCGTGGAAGTAAATCAATTCAAATGAAATGTTCGATGAAATGCAAATAGTAACTTAGAGAATGTTTGGGATCACCATCCTTTAAGGATCCGTCAAACTAATACTATATAGTATAATACGCTATATACAAAAGTGTCTATCAGTAAAGTAAAATATCAAAATAGTGTAAGCGGGATTACCATGATTACCCTTACACTGTTTATATATACCCATAGTATATGCAGTACCGTAAACTAGAGGTTGATCAGAGGGCACTCCATATAAAACAGTACAAAACAAAATCGTAGTGGGCTCGTATAAGGCATGTGACAAGGCACGCAAGGAATGCCAGGGTGGATTCACCGTTTGCAGAGCCGGACTGGTGGTAACGCATAGTTGCTACTATTGCCCACCTCGATACACACTCCCATAATCAAAAGGGCCCAAATCGAATCTCAACAGTAATAGAATAATATCGAAGAAGTGTGCTCGATAAGAGGTATGACCTCAGTTGGTCCGGGCATAGCTCCTGTTTTAGCCACATCAAGCTGACTCAAGGTAGTCAGGGTTTCGTAATTAATATGAACTATAATAAAATGGACGTTCGCCAAATCATCCCCTTCATTCTGGAACTCCACCGCGTACACAGTTGTTAAAGTGGTTTTCGGTATTGGCAGAGAGTATGACAATAGTCGATCCCGGTCTCTTTAACAACCAATCGTTTACATTTTTCACACCGTGGTCATTATTTTATAAATCACTTTATAAAATAGTATATACAAAATCTCATATTCGAATTCGAAATCAAAATTTAATATCTAACTTCGATTATATTAAAATTTTGAAAATAACTAACATAAATCGCTTAAATCAAATCGATTTGGAAACAATATCGTAAAGATCTCAAATATAGTATAAAATAATACTGCAACATATAACTTCGATTTTAATTTCCGAAAGTATTCACATAACGAATCCCAAAGTCAAAAATCGACTTATATTTAAGTTATACCTTAAATATCTCAATTTCCATTTAAATCGATACAAAATATTACTTTTATAATATTTTCGGTTTGGTTTATATTCATCAAAACTCAAGTTCGAACCATTCAATTGTTTCAGGTTTACTATTATAAGATATTGTTTTAAATCGATTTATCAAGTCCAATATTTCGGTTCAAATTCAATACATACACTTTAAATCAAAATCTCATGTTTTGCTTATAATTCAAAACAAATCATGTCATACTTTACAACTTAAATCATAAATCCAATTTCATTACTTAAAATTCGAATCAAACTCTTATATTTCAAATTTGACAAGTCATATCTTATTTACTCAAGTCGTACAAATTCCATATTGTAAAAATTCAAACCATAGGTACGTTTAAAACCATCTTATAAATTCGATTTCACCAATTTCGTAATTCAACTAAACGATTATGAGAACCAACTTCATATATAACATTACATATTCTAATTTACATTTAGTCACATTAAGTTAAATTCAATTTGAATTCAAATATATATCTCATATGAGTTCAATGTTAAAATCAAATATCGTTATTACAAATTCCAACCTCGACTTAAGTCACAAAATCTTACATAAACCAACTTTGAGTTTAAAGTTTACAAAATATATATAAAGATAATTTAATTTTGAAAATAGATATATATATATATAAGTTAAAAAAATTCTAATAATGATTAGAAAATAGATTATAAACATATATAAAATTTAAAATAATATAAAATAGGTTTAAAGAAAATATTATTATACAAAAGTTAAAAATTCTTTTATAAAAATATAAAATCTTAAATTAGTATTTAAACTCAAAATTTCCAAAAAACTTTATTACGAAAACATGACCAACGATGTCCGTATTTAAATTTCTACCCTATGGTCAAGTGATACGGATATTTATCATTTCAACCCGCAATTTATAAAATTTCTACGGGTCTATCATTTCAACCCGCAATCCCAAATTCAAAAAAAATCGATCAGGTCTATCATTTCAACCTGCGATCCCAAATTCAGTAAAAATTGTTTAGGTCTATCATTTCAACCCATAATGATTTTTCCCTAATCTAATGTTCATTCGGGTATGTATCATTTCAACCCTTAGTGATTTTTCCTAAACTAGGGGTATTTATAACATAACAAATCATCACATATCATCAATCACATCATAGTCATATATAGTTAGTGCACATACAGGTCATATGAATATCATGTCACCTATGAAAGTGAATATTTTATACAAACAATTTCTATTGGCAATCCTATACATTTCATAACAGTTCATTTAGTTGATCTAACATCTATGAAATAATGTGAGTCAGGTGTGAGATAAACTCACCTTTCGTGGCACGAATTCGAGATGGTAGATGGATTGACGCCAAATGCAATGATGACTTCCAGGTACGACTCAAATGGATTCACTCGATAATCAACTCAATGTATATATTTTATAAAAGAAGAAATGAATCAGTTCAACCATTTGGCTTTGGAACGGTTCAGCTATGGGTTTTGGAATGGATATCGAACTCGACACCGGACTCAACTCAATAAAATAGACACAACGCCCCTTTTACACAAAATATTATAAAAATATTTTTATATGCGAATACAACAGTAGAATTTTAATATATATATATATATATATATATATTATTATTTTTCGTCGCACACCTAAATAAATAAACGTACTCAAAATCATTAATATATATTCATATATACCAAATAATATATAATTCACACACACATACAGAAGAAAACTAACACACTCCATACACACAAATAAATATATATACACATATATTTAAAACCGATAAATATATATAATGCTCAACACCTACTGACCTACACGCAGACCAAAACTTACACAAATATCACTCACACGAACACTCATACAAAACTCATATACGCCCATATATATCACCACAATAATACACATGCACAAACAAGCAATACACCAAAACACACAAACAAACTCAACACAAAATCACACATACATATAGGACACAACACATACACACAGTCACACAAGAAACTCACGCAAGCAGAAAAGAAAACACGCATGAACATTGGCATACAAGGGTCGACAGCAGGGACGGATGGAGCTTTCAGGTGCTAGGATCAGCGGTGTTTCCGGTTGGAGGCGATGGCGTCAATTGCATGGGGCGAGCTGATGAGGTCATCACAGTTGTTGCAGAGCGGAGGGCAGCAAGAGGAAGTCTCGCATGGGAGAGCTTCAGCGTATGTTCTTCTTCTTCTTTTTTATTTTATAAAATGGCGGATGGCTTCAATGAGCGTCTCACAGGCATTGATGAGAAAAGAAATATAATGGTGGAGCTACTGTGTTTATTCTTGGAGCAAATGAAAAGAATAAAGAATAGGAAGAAGAATCCAAAGGAATGAAATATTTGTGGTGAAATAAAACGTGGAAAGCAACTATTGAAATACACGATGCATTGGAGATAACTACGCCAAGAACGTGAATCGAAAAGGTAGGAATTAAATTCGCATCTGATTACTAAGTCTTGAAGGAATGAGTAACCAACAGTTAGAAAATTTGAAAAGTTAAATGATGCGTTTAAAAATATGTAAAGGTAATGTATGGAAAGATAGAACGTACATGCATGAACAATGAAAGTTTGGAAAGAAAATATGTCCATAATAAGTTTTAGAGAAAGAAAAAAACAAAATTTGATGGTTTAATAAAATAAATGGACAAGTTTTGCAGATCCAAAATGACTATAAAAAATATGGAAGATCCGAAAAGGGACACATGGAACTCAAATGACTTTGTTTCAAAAATGAACTGCGCAAGCCTTTTCGCAATTTCAACGCGAACTGAGCACCGAAACTGACAAATGAATATATTGCGTTAATCAGCGCGACGAGACGGACACAACGGTATAAAATTTGCAGTGGCGGGATGCTCCGTTCAGAAATGCGTTACGGACCCCTTTTACTGTAAAAATGCGGACGGAAAACGGAGGTCAAAACGTCCGATTTTTGCGAAACGAATTTCACCATTGGATTGCTGACAACGAATAGAATATTTTCCATGCTTGTATGAATTGATTTCGGAGAGATTTTAAAATCGTTAAAATTTGAACTGATATGCGCAGCTTTGCAGTGAAAATTGCGCGACCGACAACAGTCAAATTTTCCGATAATTTTTTTACAGTTGCTACATCTCACTGTACGTATTACAAATTTCGAATTCCCGTTATGAAAAACCATAGATAAATTTCAAAAAAAATTCTGATTTAAATCGGAATTTAAATCGTTAAAATTACGGGATGTTACAATCTCCCCCACTCAAACCTTTTCGTCCCCGAAAAAGAATGAGGTAGGGAAATAGTAATTAAATAATTATTATATTTAAACCAATGGTTCATATTTATCCCTATACATATATAATTTTAAATATATATAAATCAAAAGATAAAATATTTTCAAACATTTCAAGTATTCACTCGACGTTACGATTGGTTATATATATTTATCCCACTTTCGAAACCCGAAAATAGATATCGATGATGCCGCGGTCATCACCAGAATCATTTTCAAGCGACTATGGTGTGACTCTATATCTATCTAATACATATAGGATTTAACATATACGTTGATCAGACGTATACACCAAGTCACTAAGTATTCGATAGGCCAATTTTAGCGTCAAATAAGTACTCAAAACATCTTTTTATATTTAAATAGAATATATACCACACTCTAATATATTTCAAATCATTAAAATTTCAAGTAGGGAAAAATGTATCTCTCCCCCACTCATTTATTTGTTAAAAATTTAACCATAATCAATAATAAATAAATAAAAATATTATTATTAAATCCAATACATAATAATAACATTCAATACTATATCTAAATATTTTCAAATCCAAATTATCTATATTTAATCTTATAAAACTAGATAAATTTTGTAAATTAACATATATATATATATATCACAAATTTTTTTTATAAACCCAATTAAACTTACAAATTCATATATATATACACACACACACACACACACACACACATTTTAACTATATTATTATAGATTTTAACCAAGATAAAAGTATTATCTTACAAAATCGACATCTATAAAACCTATATAAATTATATAGTCTATAAAAATATAAACAACAAATCTTTTCGAATATCAGTATTACCAAAACAAAATTTTATCTTCAAATATACATCATACATAAATATATATCAAAATTTAAATATTACAATAAGAAAATCTTATATTATAATACTCTTCGAAATGCCAATTTCAAACTAATATTTAATAAAGACAGACAGGCTAGAAGACTTATACTTTTCTTCTACTTCTTACCTTGAAATGGACAAGTATAAATTATAGAATTCGAGGTAAAAGCTGAAAGAACAAAAGAACCTAATCAAAGAGGATCTACGAAGGAAGATAGATTCAAATGGAAAGGAAACTCAAAAGAAGATTTAAATATTAAACAGAATTTTATATTCGAAATATTTATTTAAAAACATTTTAAAACCATTTTGAAAACTACTTTTACTTTAAAAATACACTCTCTCAAGAAGGATTCTGCAACTGATTCCACTCATTCTAGGGTATCACTATCATATCTCTAATGAGCTTTTACCGCCATAGGCTAAAGCTTTGAAAAACCAAAGCTCTGATACCAAATGTAACGACCCGCCATTTTGATCGTGCCGATTGACAAAACATGTCAACTCAAAACGTCCAAAACAACAGATTTTTATTAGCTTCTGGGGTAAAATAGAATAAATCACAGAATCACAGAACATAGACATAGATATAGAGCAATATAATACCTCGCAGCGAAAAAATACAAAATACAATAGTAGTTCATGAAGCTACTAATTAAAAATTTACATCAGAGTTTACAAAAATAATACAGCGGAAGTCTAATACAATAAATAAATGATAACAATCTGAAACAGAATGACAAAGATAACTGAACAGGTAGATATAAATGAGAAAACCCAATAATCTTCAAACTCCAAGAGTGGATCTCGAAAGCTGTGATAATCGATCTGACCCGAGCAATAATGCAAAACAAAATAACTCGGATCAGGACTAACATTCTCGTGGAAGTAAATCAATTCAAATGAAATGTTCGATGAAATGCAAATAGTAACTTAGAGGATGTTTGGGATCACCATCCTCTAAGGATCCGTCAAACTAATACTATATAGTATAATACGCTATATACAATAGTGTTTATCAGTAAAGTAAAATATCAAAATAGCGTAAGCGGGATTACCATGATTACCCTTACACTGTTTATATATTCCCATAGCATATGCAGTACCGTAATTCCTCCGTAAACTGGAGGTTGATCAGAGGGCACTCCATATAAAACAGTACAAAACAAAATCGTAGTGGGCTCGTATAAGGCATGTGACAAGGCACGCAAGGAATGCCAGGGTGGATTCACCGTTTGATGAGCCAAACTGGTGGTAACGCATAGTAGCTACTACCGCCCACCTCGATACACACTCCTATAATCAAAAGGGCCCAAATCGAATCTCAACAGTAATAGAATACTATCGAAGAAGTGTGCTCGATAAGAGGTATGACCTCAGTTGGTCCGTGCATAGCTCCTGTTTTAGCCACATCAAGCTGACTCAAGGTAGTCAGGGTTTCGTAATTAATATGAACTAAAATAAAATGGACGTTCGCCAAATCATCCCCTTCATTCTGGAACTCCACCACATACACAGTTGTTAAAGTGGTTTTCGGTATTGGCAGAGAGTATGGCAATAGTCGATCCCGGTCTCGTTAACAACCAATCGTTTACATTTTTCACACCGTGGTCATTATTTTATAAATCACTTTATAAAATAGTTTATACAAAATCTCATATTCGAATTCAAAATCAAAATTCAATATCTAACTTCGATTATATTAAAAAATTTAAAATAACTAACATAAATCGCTTAAATCAAATCGATTTGGAAACAATATCGTAAAGATCTCAAATATAGTATAAAATAATACTGTAACATATAACTTCGATTTTAATTTCCGAAATTATTCGCATAACGAATCCCAAAGTCAAAAATCGACTTATATTTAAGTTATACCTTAAATATCTCAATTTCCATTTAAATCGATAAAAAATATTACTTTTATAATATTTTCGGTTTGGTTTATATTCATCAAAACTCAAGTTCGAACCATTCAATTGTTTCAAGTTTACTATTATAAGATATTGTTTTAAATCGATTTATCAAGTCCAATATTTCGGTTCAAATTCAATACATACACTTTAAATCAAAATCTCATATTTTGCTTATAATTCAAAACAAATCATGTCATACTTTACAACTTAAATCATAAATCCAATTTCATTACTTAAAATTCGAATCAAACTCTTATATTTCAAATTTGACAAGTCATATCTTATTTACTCAAGTCGTACAAATTCCATATTGTAAAAATTCAAACCATAGGTACGTTTAAAACCATCTTATAAATTCGATTTCACCAATTTCGTAATTCAACTAAACGATTATGAGAACCAACTTCATATATAACATTGCATATTCTAATTTACATTTAGTCACATTAAGTTCAGTTCAATTTGAATTCAAATCTATATCTCATATGAGTTCAATGTTAAAATCAAATATCTTTATTACAAATTCCAACCTCGACTTAAGTCACAAAATCTTACATAAACCAACTTTGAGTTTAAAGTTTACAAAATATATATAAAGATAATTTAATTTTGAAAATAGATATATATATATATATATATATATATAAGTTAAAAAAAATTCTAATAATGATTAGAAAATAGATTATAAACATATATAAAATTTAAAATAATATAAAATAGGTTTAAAGAAAATATTATTATACAAAAGTTAAAAATTCTTTTATAAAAATATAAAATCTTAAATTAGTATTTAAACTCAAAATTTCCAAAAAACTTTACTACGAAAACATGACCAACGATGTCCGTATTTAAATTTCTACCCTATGGTCAAGTGATACGGATATTTATCATTTCAACCCGCAATTTATAAAATTTCTACGGGTCTATCATTTCAACCCGCAATCCCAAATTCAAAAAAAATCGTTCAGGTCTATCATTTCAACCTGCGATCCCAAATTCAGTAAAAATTGTTTAGGTCTATCATTTCAACCCATAATGATTTTTCCCTAATCTAATGTTCATTCGGGTATGTATCATTTCAGCCCTTAGTGATTTTTCCTAAACTAGGGGTATCCACAACATAACAAATCATCACATATCATCAATCACATCATAGTCATATATAGTCAGTGCATACACAGGTCATATGAATATCGTGTCACCTATGAAAGTGAATATTTTAAACAAACAATTTCTACTGGCAATCCTATACATTTCATAAAGGTTCATTTAGTTGATCTAACATCTATGAAATAATGTGAGTCAGGTGTGAGATAAACTCACCTTTCGTGGCACGAATTCGAGATGGTAGATGGATTGACGCCAAATGCAATGATGACTTCCAGGTACGACTCAAACGGATTCACTCGATAATCAACTCAATGTATATATTTTATAAAAGGGGAAATGAATCAGTTCAACCATTTGGCTTTGGAACGGTTCAGCTATGGGATTTGGAATGGATATCGAACTCAACACCGGACTCAACTCAATAAAATAGACACAGCGCCCCTTTTACACAAAATATTATAAAAATATTTTTATATGCGAATACAACAGTAGAATTTTAATATATATATATATTATTATTTTTCGTCGCACACCAAAATATATTTTATATATAAATAAACGTACTCAAAATGATTAATATATATTCATATATACCAAATAATATATAATTCACACACACACATACAGAAGAAAACTAACACACACCATACACACAAATAAATATATATACACATATTTTTAAAACCGATAAATATATATAATGCTCAACACCTACTGACCTACACGCAGACCAAAACTTACACAAATATCACTCACACAAACACTCATACAAAACTCATATACACCCATATATATCACCACAATAATACACACGCACAAACAAGCAATACACGAAAACACACAAACAAACTCAACACAAAATCACACATACATATAGGACACAACACATACACACAGTCACACAAGAAACTCACGCAAGCAGAACAGAAAACACGCAGGAACATTGACATACAAGGGTCGACAATAGGGACGGATGGAGCTTTCAGGTGCTAGGATCTGCGGTGTTTCCGATTGGAGGCGATGGCGTCCATTGCATGGGGCGAGCTGATGAGGTCATCAAAGTTGTCGGAGGATGGAGGGCAGCAAGAGGAAGTCTCGCATGGGAGAGCTTCAACGTACGTTCTTTTTTTTATAAAATGGCGGATGGCTTCAGTGAGCGTCTCACGGGCATTGATGAGAAAAGAAATATAATGGTGGAGCTACTATGTTTATTCTTGGAGCAAATGAAAAGAATAAAGAATAGGAAGAAGAATCCAAAGGAATGAAATATTTGTGGTGAAATAAAACGTGGAAAGCAACTATTGAAATACACGAGGCATTGGAGATAACTACGCCAAGAACGTGAATCGAAAAGGTAGGAATTAAATTCACATCTGATTACTAAGTCTTGAAGGAATGAGTAACCAACAGTTAGAAAATTTGAAAAGTTAAATGATGCGTTTAAAAATATGTAAAGGTAATGTATGTAAAGATAGAACGTACATGCATGAACAATGAAAGTTTGGAAAGAAAATATGTCCATACTAAGTTTTAGAGAAAGAAAAAAAACAAAATTTGATGGTTTAATAAAATAAATGGACAAGTTTTGCAGATCCAAAATGACTATAAAAAATATGGAAGATCCGAAAAGGGCACATCGAACTCAAATGACTTTGTTTCAAAAATGAACTGCGCAAGCCTTTTCGCAATTTCAACGCGAACCGAGCACCGAAACTGACAAATGAATATATTGCGTTAATCAGCGCGACGAGACGGACACAACGGTATAAAATTTGCAGTGGCGGGATGCTCCGTTCAGAAATGCGTTACAGACCCCTTTTACCGTAAAAATGCGGACGGAAAACGGAGGTCAAAACGTCCGATTTTCGCGAAACGAATTTCACCGTTGGATTGTTGACAACGAATAGAATATTTTCCATGTTTGTACGAACTGATTTCAGAGAGATTTTAAAATCGTTAAAATTTGAACTGATATGCGCAACTTTGCTGTGAAAATTGCGCGACCGACAACAGTCAAATTTTCTGATAAATTTTTAATAGTTGCTACATCTCACTGTACGTATTACAAATTTCGAATTCCCATTATGAAAAACCATAGATAAATTTCAAAATAAAATTCTGATTTAATTCGGAATTTAAATCGTTAAAAATTACGGGATGTTACAGCCTATGACTATGACAAGGACAATGGTGGCTAATCACCTATGACTCTTGACTATGAGAATTATTACTTATGATTACGAACATAAGGCTATTATCTATGACCATGACTTTGAAACTATCCTGTTAATTGACTATGACTATTTTCCTATAACTATTTTGGATAATTATCCATGACTATTGTGATTAATCACTTATAGTTCATAATTATGAGATTTCTGCCTATGACTGTGACTATGACTACTGGGATTAATAACTTAAGACTATTAAAGTTGATTGTTCATGCCCATAGTTGAATCCCATGTTGTACACCGAATTTGCAGTTGTTGGATCTCATACCTAGGGTGTGACTTGCTTAGTTTATTTGCTATTATGTACACCAAAGCCATTGGATCCATTATCCTTGTATTTGGCTTGCTCTTGCATGCTTATTCTTTTATTTCAACTTTCATCATGACTATCGCCTTATCTTACTAGATTTGAAATCATATATGCTAGTAACGTCGTAACCAATTATCTCAAGTTATATCATGCTAGTCTTGTAATACCTTTTATCGCTTTATGCTCGTCCCTTTTTGCCTAACATAGTTTTGATGTTATTCCCTTTATTTCGGGATTTGGATTTATTTGTAGTATAGATCGATTCACGTTTATAGTGCGATGGGAATACGATCTGGGTAGATTAGGCAAAACATGAATTGTTTATTAACATGAATTATGAACTTGATAATAGGAAAAACTTGAAACATGAACATCGTTATAACTTGAATCTGGATGTGGGAATGAAACTTATCCTTGAAACTTGACATGAACTTGACATGAAACTTGAACATGGTCATGACACTAGAATGAACTTGAAAATGGTCAACTCGAGGTTGGATTGAGTTTGCAGTGTAAATCTGCCTGGAACCGCCCGGCAAATCCAGTTACTGCAAACAATAGGATCCAATGTGGGTAGTTGGTCATGTCGCGCTTGAAACCCGAGGTCAGACTGAGTTGTGGTGTAAATCTGCCTGGAACCGCCCGGCATATCCAGTGACCACAACAACAGGTCTGATGTGAGAGGTTGGGTGCATTAATGAATTAAAATGCCACATGATAGGGTTAAGTCATGAACATGAAAGACAACACTTAACCAACTTGAAACATGATTGGTAGGGTTAGGTCATGAACTTGAACGACAACACCTAACCAACTTGACACGCGAATTGTAGGGCTAAGTCACGAACTTAAATGACAACACTTAGCCAACTTGAGATGCTAGACTGATGGGGTTAAATCTCGAATTTAAATGACAACACTTAACCTACTAGACGGAAACCCTAGTTACGCGGTCCGTTTCAGCAGTAACCCACTAGATGTATCATGGTACCCTGGGACTAGGCAGGGTGGGGCACGATTACTAGGCTGATTGTAAGCAACCAGAACGACGGCTGTGTGGGTGCGCCAGTGTAGGTTCTAACGGAGTGCGGGCATGCACACACTCTGGAGCAGAAAAAGCAGGCATTGGGCATCAGTAGGTTTATCTGTGCATTCTTAATTCGTGTCGGTGGTTGGCACCATAGGGCTTGATACACTCTATGGTGGACATAGCTCAGGTGACTACGTTCGTGAATGGGCCGATATGACACAGAAATACAACGAGCTAGAACTTGTAGGGAGCCAATCGTTTAGTGGATCGTTTCGTTGGACCTAGTAATGGGTCATTCACGATTTTGGGCCAAAGGATCATTTCATGATTAGTATAAGACATGTGTTTGGGATTCTAGTACAGTTGATGAAGCGAATCTTGAACATGCGATGCTATACTTGACCTATACTTGATCCATCATGTTATCTTAGTCTATCTTATCCATCTTGACATCATACTTATGTTTGCTTTCAGTTTATACATGTCATGTTACCTTTACCCGTTTTTATGCTGAAAGTCACTTGGACTTACCAGTCTTTATGACTGACCCGTTTCCTTTTGCCTCTTTTTCTTTCGTTCCTTCCCCTAGGTTCTCAGGGAGGAAACTCTATCTCTTAGCTTGGATTTAGCTTGCTTTCTGTCAGCTCATGTACGGTTTGGTCTTGAGCTATGCTATGGCTGCACGTCTGCTATTTTTGGGGAATAATTTACTTTTGTTATTTTTAAGTTTATGTTTCTTTATTTAGAACTTGATGTAATGTAATAATGGCAACTTGTACTTTGGATATATGAGGTTTTGACTCTTTTCTTGAAAGTAATTAGATTTGGTTTTTAATTTCTACTGCTGCTTTATTTATGTTCTGTCTTGTGATATCTCTGTGTATGTTTACCTAGATAATGCTCCACCAAAACTAGTGCATTCCCTTTGTGAGTGACCCTAGCGGAGTTGGGGTGTTACATTTGGTATCAGAGCAGAAGGTTACCAAACTAGGCAAAAGTTTTTAAAACCTTTTGAAATCATTTTCAAAACCATATACAAAGAAGCATTTTTCAAGAAAAAATTGTTTTGAAAAGGCTATTACCCAAAAGCCATTAGCACTTTCCTTTGTTTCCTCGTTTGAATCTCTATCTTTTCGTTTTTCAGCATGTCTGGGAATCTTAACTTTCCAGAGGGTGTGCCAATACCTGGCTGGTTCATGAGGTATTTAGAGGCTAGGGCCAATGATGCAGGCCCAACAGATATTCCTCCTCAAGCTGCAGCGATTCCTCCTCCTCCTCCTCGTGGAAATGCTTTCGCAAAGACGTGTAGACACTTCAAGGCTATGGGTGGAAAGGACTTCTATGGGACTGAACCCTTTGTGGAAGCGAGGAATTGGCTGAAGGAGACCGAAGATTTGTTCGTCATCTTCGAAGTTGACGACAGGCAAAAGATACAGCTAGCAGTGTGGTTGCTTAAAGATGAAGCTTCGTATTGGTGGGAGATTACCCATGCTGAGAGGCTAGTGGAAACTTGGGAAGACTTCTGGATGAGATTTGAGATGAAATTTCTCTCCCAAGCTGAAAGAAACCTGCAGATGGAGAAGTTCCTAACTCTTAAGCAAGGAAGCATGATAGTCAGGTAATACGTCAATCTGTTTAATCAACTGGCCAGATTTGGGTTGGATTTAGTGAACACCCAACACAAGAAGGCTCTTTGCTTCGTCAGAGGTTTGAATGAGCCACTACACAGCCTTGCTATGACTCATGTACCTATGGGGGCGGCCTTTGAGAGCTTGGTGGATATGGCCCTATTTCATGAAGAAGACGAGAATGGCAAGAAGGAGGTCAAGGCGAATGATTCTCAAAACAAGAAGAAAGACTCCGAGAAAGGAGGCAAGAACAACAACGACAATAAGGATAACAAGACACGTGAGAAAAGAAAATGTCAATTCTGCGGTATTGAAGGGCATATAGTCCAGGATTGTAGAAAGAAGAAGATGAAGATGGGAGCATGCTTTCAGTGTGGTGAAACTGGACATATCAGCAAGAACTGCCCTAAGAGGCAAGGGCAAGCCCCAGAGGCAAGACCTTCTGGGGATACATCTTTAACTTCTAATCCTTGATGCTTTGTTTTATCTTGCTTATCTTCTCGATCCTATCTTGAGAACCTTAGGTAGAACCATATGGATGGAAACATGTATTTGAAACATGTTATGGTTGATGTTTGCAAATGGTTGCAAGTGGTTGCTCGTGGTTGCATAACACACATTAGGCACTAGATCGGCTCAGACACATTTTCATATTGCATATGCATGAGTGTTTATACTTGTTTATGGATGAAATTGAATGTTTTATCATGTGGATGTTGCATATGGATGAATGTTTGTGCACACATATAGTGTTTATGTGACTAGGATTATTTGCATACATGTTGGATTCATGACACTAAAACATATTTTGCACTAAAGAGAACATTCCGGCCTGATCATTTGCATTAGATAAGGAACATATACACACACTTTCTGCATATGTTCATATAGCATTAGAAATCTTTTAAGGACAATGATTGCTCGTGAATAATGATTGAGTAGATTGATGATTGGATGGTAGAATATATTCTTCCTAACTTAGAGATTTCGGGGACGAAATCCTTTAAGGAGGGGAGATTGTAACAACCCGTATTTTTAAAACATGTTAAAGTCATAAATCAAGGTAGAATTAAATTTTAAATTAAGAATCAGGGGAAACGGGTTGCGCCATTGCATTCGTCTCGGAATTCTGCATGAAATCGAGTCCGAGTTTTCGAAAATCGGAGTTCGTATGACCAAGTTATGACCCTCCGAAGTTTCAGGAATTTAAATAAAATAAAACAGCTCGAAAATAAAGCCAAAAATTCGAAATTCAAACCCAGAGAAGGCTGGCATGAAAATTCCCGCCCATATATCCAGGCCGACTGGGGAGTCGACCCCCGCTAACCAAGTCGACTGGGGAGTCTACTGGGGTGTCGACCTCCCCATGACCAGGTCGACTGGGGAGTCGACCTGGGGGTCGACCTGCCTCCCGAACCGACTTCTTGAACTAGATGCATCCTGAAGTATTTAGACTCGTTTCTGTCCAGATTCGTCTTCCTGATCCTATATAAACTCACCCCTAGCCTCATTCTCTCCACACCATTTCATTCCGTCCTTATGCTGCTTCTGAGATACTAAATAATAAGATAAAAAGGAAGAAAAAAGGACTGCTCCTTCTCCCTCAAGACTACGCTTAGAGATTTGCAAATTAGGGGATTTCAATTAGAACACGATCAATCAAATAGAGATTCAACAATCAAATTATGCTTTCTAATTCTCGATCCACGCACTGTAAGTTCAATTTACTTTTAGATAAAAGCTGTAAACTTAATATCCATGTTGTAAATTGGAATTGGATCTATGTATAGTAATTGATTCGTATCTATTCTTGTCCATCTTGGATCTTGACTTTCGTGAATATTGCTTTGGACCTATTCTTGTTGTAAATCAAACTCTCTCATGTCTATAACCTTAACATGCCTATGACGTTGAAACTATTGTTAATGGCTAAGGACTATGACTGTGAACATAAGACTATGCCTATGCCTATGATTGGGAACATAAGACTATGCCTATGACTGAGAACATAAGACTATGCCTATGACGGTGAACATAAGACTACTGCCTATGACTATGACAAGGACAATGGTGGCTAATCACCTATGACTCTTGACTATGAGAATTATTACCTATGATTATGAACATAAGGCTATTATCTATGACCATGACTTTGAAACTATCACTGTTAATTGACTATGACTATTTTCCTAGAACTATTTTGGATAATTATCCATGACTATTGTGATTAATCGCTTATGGTTCATAAATATGAGATTTCTGCCTATGACCGTGACTATGACTACTGGGATTAATTACTTAAGACTATTATAGTTGATTGTTCATGCCCATAGTTGAAACCCATGTTGTACACCGAATTTGCAGTTGTTGGATCTCATACCTAGGGTGTGACTTGCTTAGTATATTTCCTATTATGTACACCAAAGCCATTGGATCCATTATCCTTGTATTTGGCTTGCTCTTGCATGCCTATTCTTTTATGTCAACTTTTATCATGACTATCGTCTTATCTTGCTAGATTTGAAATCCTATATGCTAGTAATGTTGTAACCAATTATCTCAAGTTATATCATGCTAGTCTTGTAATCCCTTTATCGCTTTATGCTCGTCCCTTTTTGCCTAACATAGTTTCGATGTTATTCCCTTTATTTCAGGATTTGGATTTATTTGTAGTATAGATCGATTCACGTTTACGTGCGATGGGAATTCGATCTGGGTAGATTAGGCAAAACATGAATTGGTTATGAACATGAATTATGAACTTGATAATAGGCAAAACTTCAAACATGAACATCGTTATAACTTGAATCTGGATGTGGGCATGAAACTTATCCTTGAAACTTGACACGAACTTGACATGAAACTTGAACATGGTCATGACAATAGAATGAACTTGAAAACGACCAACTCGAGGTTGGGTTGAGTTTGCAGTGTAAATCTGCCCGGAACCGCCCGACAAATCCAGTTACTGCAAACAATAGGATCCAATGTGGGTAGTTGGTCATATCGCGCTTGAAACCCGAGGTCAGACTGAGTTGTGGTGTAAATCTGCCCTGAACCACCCGGCATATCCAGTGACCACAACAACAGGTCTGATATGAGAGGTTGGGGTGCATTAATGAATTAAAATGCCACATGATAGGGTTAAGTCATGAACATGAAAGACAACACTTAACCAACTTGAAACATGATTGGTAGGGTTAGGTCATGAACTTGAACGACAACACCTAACCAACTTGACAAGTGAATTGTAGGGCTAAGTCACGAACTTAAATGACAACACTTAGCCAACTTGAGATGCTAGACTGATGGGGTTAAGTCTCGAATTTAAATGACAACACTTAACCTACTAGACGGAAACCCTAGTTACGTGGTCCGTTTCAACAGTAACCCACTAGATGTATCATGGTACCCTGGGACTAGGTAGGGTGGGGCACGATTACTGGGCTGATTGTAAGCGACCAGAACGACGACTGTGTGGGTGCGCCAGTGTAGGTTCTAACGGAGTGCGGGTGTGCACACACTCCAGAGCAGAAAAAGAAGGCATTGGGCATCAGTAGGTTTATCTGTGAATTCTTGATTCGTGTCGGTAGTTGGCACCATAGGGCTTGATACACTCTATGGTGGACATAGCACAGGTGACTACATTCGTGATTGGGCCGTATGACACAGAAATACAACGAGCTAGAACTTGTAGGGAGCCGATCGATTAGTGGATCGTTCCATTGGACCTAGTAATGGGTCATTCACGATTTTGGGTCAAGGGATCATTTCATGATTAATATAAGACATGGGTTTGGGATTCTAGTACAGTTAATGAAGCAAACCTTGAACATCCGATGCTATACTTGACCTATACTTGATCCATCATGTTATCTTAGTCTATCTTATCCATTTTGACATCATACTTATGTTTGTTTTCAGTTTGTACATGTCATGTTACCTTTACCTATTTTTATGTTGAAAGTCACTTGGACTTACCAGTCTTTATGACTGACCTGTTTCCTTTCACCTCTTTTTCTTTCGTTTCATCCCCCAGGTTCTCAGGGAGGAAACTCTAGCTCTTTGCTTGGATTTAGCTTGCTTTCTGTCAGCTCATGTACGGTTTGGTCTTAAGCTATGCTATGGCTGCACGTCTGCTATTTTTGGGGAATAATTTACTTTTGTTATTTTTAAGTTTATGCTTCTTTATTTAGAACTTGATGTATTGGAATAATGGCAACTTGTACTTTGGATATATGAGGTTTTGACTCTTTTCTTGAAAGTAATAAGATTTGGTTTTTAATTTCTACCACTGCTTTATTTATGTTCTGTCTTGTGATATCTCTGTGTATGTTTACCTAGATAATGCTCCACCAAAACTAGTGCATTCCCTTTGTGAGTGACCCTAACGGAGGTGGGGTGTTACACCTTTTAATAAATTGTGAAATTGCCAGTTTAATTATAAATTGCTATTATAACAGGTTGAGACGTTAATATGAATAGATCAGGAAATTCATATGTTGAATCTATTAAATTGGGGAAATGATTAGCATGATATAACGTCAAATTGCTATATGAATAATTCGTATATTGAATCAATTGAAATGTTGGAATGTTTACATGCTACAATATTAATTTGAACATATGGGAAAAATTCATATATTGTATTTGTTGAGTGCTAAAAAGTTTACATGTAAATTTGTCCCAACTATATACAAGGAATAAGTGGAATAAGTATATGACTATATGGATTCATGATAACATAGAATCGAATAAATATGGGTTTGGGGCATCGACCAAATTATGTTTAAAGATCTTAAATTGGATCATAAGTATAGAATAATGATTTAGGCGAAAATGGGATCATATTTAATTGACATAATTCGAATAATATGAATTTAGACAAATAACCTATCATAAATATAACTGGGTAAATGGGAATTAACACCTATAGAGGCATAGGTTTAAATAATTGATTAATAATGAATGCCTAGGATTACAATTAGAAATTGTAATTGCACTTATGACACGAGGTTAGGTTGCATTAGTGGTGGAAGTCTATCCGGACCCGACCGGCATATCCACCAGCCACTAATGTTGAACCTAGTGTGAGAGGTCTAAGTGCGCAAATACGAGACGGGCTATGACACGAGTTTAAGCCGAACTTATGGAAGAAGCCTGCCCGAACCCGGCCGGCATATCAAGCATCCACAAGTTATAGGCCTAATGTGGGAGGTATAGCCCATTATAAACCATAAATGGACATGGTAATGAATTGGACTAATTAACCTAATCTAATACCTTGGGATTGTATGAATATGAACTAAAGTTAGGGTTAAGTATAAATTGGTTGGACAGTGGGTGGGCTAGGCAAATCTAAAGGGGTGGGTAATATTTACATATAGGCCTGCAAACTTAGCCCGATAAGGTTATGTAATTAAAGACACCTAGTGGTATACATAACCGGTTGAAATAATAAAGTTATGTAATTAAAGACACCTTTTAGGGTAAGCATAACTTGTAGAAATGATAATCACCTATTATAAATAAATAACATTAATGAAATGTTGTATAATAGGTAGATTTGTCCTAGGGACAAGTGAAGATTATAACTTAGGTTATGTAACACCCCGTGTATTCTATAGCTGTGAAGTTAACAAATTAAAGTATAATTAAATTGAAATCAAAGAACTAAGGGAAACGGGATACACCATTGCGTTCGTCTCGGAAAAATACGCGAAATAGAGTCCGAGTTTTCGAAAAACGGAGTCCGTATGAAGAAGATATAGCCTCCGGAAGTTTCTGAATTAAGTTTAAAATTCGAACAGCCCAGAAAAACAAGTTTAAAATTAAAAATCGGGCCCAATTGGCCAGGGCGGGAAAATTCCCGCCTAAGGCACCCAGGTCGACTGGGTTGTCGACCTGGTCTAGCCAGGTCGACAGGGCTGTCGACAGGGCTGTCGACAGGGCTGTCGACCTGGTCCAGAGCCAGGTCGAACCCAACCCAACCTGGCTGGCCTATTCTATGTTGGTCAATTTTCAGAAGTCTGCTTTGTCATTAGGGCTAGGTGGCAAGCTCTAATTGGTCTCTCTTTCGAATGAATGGCCACGATCAATCCAAGCAACATCGATGGTCCTAATCAGTTCATAAACTCTATAAAATGACCCTAGACTCTACCTAGGTTTCTTACACAATTCTCTAGCCTCCATTGCTCTCTTCTTCTAATAAAAAAATAAAAATGGCGTCGCTGCTCTGTTGGAATTAAAACTAGAAGATAATCAACATCAGCCTAAGCAACTCAATTCAAACTAGAGATTAAAGTTTCTGCAAAGATTCTACAACAAGTTAAAGTTCTTTCTTTAATCCAATCAAGGCAAGTACAGTTATTTTCCGCTATAAACGTTAATTATAATTTTGATATGTTTTTAATTCTGAATCTGAGATTGTATATATATTCTCTTCTGTCAGATTTGTTTTTCTGTGACTGTTCTGTATCCCTTTTCTTCTTTTCTGTTTCTATAGCCAGGCTACCACGAGCCTGTGCCTAATCTCATAAGAGATGAACGTATGAACGCAAATTTTGGGATAAATAATGAATGATGCGAAATTTGACAAGACTGAATTGAATGTATGACTTTAGGTCTGAGGCATAAAATATATTGGACATGTGACTTGGGATTGGATGCATAAATTTGACGATGAACATATAATTTATATATGTTGTATGCATAGTTATGTTGTAATTTAGATCCGTAATTTATTAGAAAAAAAAGATGAGCATATGTTATAAACTAGTTTTAGACCTATGCATATTCTGTGATAAAAGAAGAAGAGGAACCACTGTAAGATTACATATGATTTGAGACTTTGAACAAAATGCATATAAAAGTCAAGATTTGATTTTTAGAAGATATGATTTAAAGATTTATATTGTTGGGTATAGTTTGCATAATGATTCATGACATGAAAAGAAGAAGGATATGGAAAGTTAGGTGTAAAGATTTACATTAATTAGGATATCTATTATTTAGATTACACCTAAATAGGGATTTTTGGATATATGGCATGCATTGAAATTAATGGTTATAATTGGTATAATTTATATGTGAATCTGCTGTAAGATGCTAGTTTAACAAAAATTGGAACATATGTTATATGGCAAATTATGTCCATATTCTGTGCTATGTAACTTTATGCAAACATGGAGTATATGTTGTGAATCATGACAATTATGTAAGCATATGAATTTAGGCCAATTTATGATTGGGCAAGGCATGTAAATAGAACTTTTAGAAATAATAAATTTGCTAAATCTGCTAATTTGTCTAGTTGCCTAAACTACTAGTTTTGTTATATTGCCTAGACTGCTAATTAGATTGAAATGCCTAATCTGTTAAATTTGTCGGTTGAAATGCCTAACCTGTTATATGCCAAAATCTGCTAAGTTGCTAAATCTGTTAAATCCGTTATGTCATATAAAATCTGTTATCTGCTATGTTGATATAATCATCCTGTGATTGATATAATCTGAATTGGCATATATATATTGGGCGTGCGCATAAACGGTAAATTATTAATTAATTGGCCGCAAAGATAAACATGGCTAACTCGAGGTTAGAATGAGTTTGCGGCGTAAATCTGCCCGGAACCGCCCGGCACATCCAGTGGCCGCAAACAATAGGTTCTAATGTGAGAAGTTAGTCATAACATGCGTAAGACACGAGGTTAGGTCTGGCTTGTGGCAGAAGTCTGCCCGGAACCGCCCGGCATATCCAGCGGCCACAAGCTACCGACCTAATGTGAGAGGTCTGTGCATTAATAATTAATTAATGCAAATCTAAGATAAGAATGACGTCTAAAACGTATTGGGGAAAAATAGGGTTAAACCAAAGGGATTAATAAATGTAGTAAAACCCGTCCATGAATCTATAGGCCCAATACAAAGTTAGACAAATCTGAAAAGTCTGTACATCTGACCCGTTAGTCTGAAAACTTGTTGACTTAATGTGTGAATTAGTAAATCTGAACTCTGTATGTCTGAACTTGTAAACAAGTTAATCTGAAATATGTTAGTATGGGGACACAAGGTTAGGAAGGGGAATTACTTGTGTCGTCTGTTGTTTGGGACCCATATTAGTCAGTAACCCTTTCTGGTATCAAAACTTTGACCCAACAGTAAGTAGGGTCCGGGCACGCTTACTGAACTAATTATAAGAGGTTCATTCTGATAATGGCGAGGGGTGTTGATGGTGCGTTCCAACCGGGTCATGTGCGTGCATGGATCCCGGTCTGCCTCTGAGGATGTAAGACGCCGTGACATCTGTAAATAGGTCTGTGCCAATTGGTTGTCACTTTAGGGAGTGATACACCCTACTGTGGGGCCGACACAGGATATTTATGTATTAGGGAGCCGATCGCTTGGGGTAGGGTTTTAGGGTACACTTAGTTCTGTCTGTTTCTGTGGTACCGTCTGTTTCTGTTGGGTGGTAACACCTGTCTGTTTTTGTGTGGTACCGTCTGTTCGGGTGGTAAAGGCCCATTACTAGTGTACACCTAATTCCACATTCTGTTTCCATAGGGATAAATCTGTTTCTTCTTCTGTCTGTTTCTGATCGGGTAGTAAAGGCCCATTATTAGCATTCTGTTTCCGTTAAAGTATTCTGTACCCGTTCCTGCTTAAATTTAGACATTAGGGAGACACCTAATTCTGCTATACTAGTATTAGTGCAGAGAAGTGTAAAACAATAGTTTATATCATTCTGTTTTTCTGTTATATCTGCTACACCTGTTATAGTTATCTCACATCCAGTTTTCTGTTCATATCATATTATTATTATCTGTTCATATGCTGAAAGTCACTGGACTTGCCAGACTTTTTGTCTGACCCTTGTTGTTTCGCCTCCTTTCTTCCGTTTCCCCCCCCCCCAGGTTATCCAAGGAGGGAAATACTTTAGCTTGATCCGGATTTCTCTTTGCTTGAAGTGCTTAAAGTATGGCTTGGCTCTGTATAGCTTCCGTTCCATGGGGATTATGATTTTAAACTATGCATTTTGAAGGCTTTTGTACAAGACTGATATTTTGTACTTGAATTCTGAAATTGAAAGGATGTAACCATATTAATTTTCTGTTTCCGCTGTAATAAAGTTAAAATTTTTCAAGTACTGTTTTATCTGTCTTGTAAGTTTCTGTTCTGTTTACTAAAATGCTCCACCAAAGTTAAGGCATTCCCTTTGTGAGTGACCTTAACGGAGGTGGGGTGTTACACTTGGTATCAGAGCTGAAGGTTACCAGATTTTATAAAAAGTTTTGAAAATTATTTTCAAAAAAGGTTTTGAAAGGAAGTATTTTCAAAAATAAAGCTTATTCTGGAAAACATGATCCCCAAGAGCCATATATCTTTCTTTCAGTCCTTTTTGTATTGAACCTTTCCTTTTTCGTTCCATCATGTCTGAAGCATCTGAGATACCAGAGGGTGTTCATGTACCCGGTTGGTTTCGTCAATATCTTGAGGCTAGGACCGCCGCTGCAGGTCCAGCAAATGATCCCCCTCCTCCACCCCCTCCTCGTGCAATTGCTTTCTCAAAGATCTGTAGAGATTTTAGGGCCATGGGTGGGAAGGATTTCAAAGGACCTGAATCATTCGTAGAAGCAAGGAATTGGATCAAAGAAACTGAGGATCTATTCGTTATCTTCGAGGTGGACGATAGGCAGAAGGTACAGTTGGCAGTATGGCTGCTCAAAGACGAAGCTTCCTACTGGTGGGAAGTCACTAACGCCGAGAGGCCGGTTGAGACATGGATGGATTTCAGAACAAGGTTTGAGACAAAATTCCTCTCGCAAGCTGAACGAAGTTTACAATTGGAAAAGTTCTTGTCTCTTAAGCAAGGAAGTATGACGGTCAAGGAATACGTCAACCAGTTCAACCAACTAGCAAGATTCGGATTGGATTTAGTCAACACTCAGCATAAAAAGGCTCTCCGCTTTATTAAAGGATTGAATGAGCCACTGCACAGCCTAGCCATGACCCATGTACCCATGGGAGCAACTTACGAGAAATTGGTGGATATGGCACTACTGCACGAGGAAGACAAGGGCCCGAAAGAGACAAAGAAGGAAGAACCACAGAATAAGAAAGCGGGGCCCAAAAAGGAAACACAAAAGAAGGATGAGAAGTCTGAAGATAAGAAGGGGAAAAAGTGCTTTACTTGTGGGAGCTCAACTCATCTGAACAAGGATTGCAGAAAAAGGAAGGGCGCTTGCTTCAACTGTGGGGAGATGGGACACTTCACTAGGGACTGCCCGAAGAGACGAGGACAAGGAGGGCAGGCGAACACCCTTGAGGCTAGTGGCTAGGATAGAAATAGGAAAATTTCTATAGTAGGTTTAATTTCTTTATCTGATTATGACTTTTTCTGATTCTGGTATTTTGATTTTGTAATCGATACTCTGCACTTTAATGCTAGTATTATTTCTGAAATCCGCTATAGACTCAGACCCATAAGGGTCATGGATCATCTGTTTGAGATTGGGGTTTTAGGGATATCTGTGTTAGGCGTCAAGTATGGCGCATACATTCTGAGTTTTCGTAGGGTATGATTTTATCATGCTTAGCTTCCTAAGAATCATTAGGGAACCTGATCTGTACCAGTAGTCTGTAAATATCTAAATACTTTTTATAGGATTTCCAGTTTTGACATTGTCTAAAGAAGGTACTCCTCTGGGTGTCAATTTGATATTGGTTTCGGTCTTTGGGGCCGATACTTAGGACCCATGTCTAATGGGAACCAAATTTTCGTTCTATCTGTACTCGCTTCCATCATTCGACTGTATCCTATCGATCGAATATTTGAACTTTAGGTAGAAACTAATGGGTGTAAACATGTGTTTGAGACATGTTATGTTTGATGGTTGCAAGTGGATGCAAGTAGTTGCTAGTGGTTGCCCGTGGATGCATATACACACACTAGGCACTAGATCGGCTCGAAAACACTCTCATACTGCATATGGATGGGTGAGCATTTTTCAATTCTTGTGGATGCAAAATGGTTGATTCAGCACATGGATGTTGCATTTGAGTGAATGATTGTGCACTCATATAAAAATAATATATATCATCAGAATTCTATTGCATACATGTTGGACTCATGGCACTGACATAATTCGCATTAAGGAGGTCAACTGAATCAGTAGACCGCCTGATTTTGCATTAGATAAGTACATGTACGCACACACTTCGCATATGATCATGAAGCATTAGAAGTCTTTTAAGGACAATGGATGCTCGTGTTTGATGGATGAGTAGATGGATGATTGGATGTTAGGATATACATCTTCCTAAACTTGTAGATTTCGGGGACGAAATCCTTTTAAGTGGGGGAGAATGTAACACCCCGTGTATTCTATAGCTGTGAAATTAACAAATTAAAGTATAATTAAATTGAAATCAAAGAACTAAGGGAAACGGGATATGCCATTGCGTTCGTCTCAGAAAAATACGCGAAATAGAGTCCGAGTTTTTGAAAAACGGAGTCCGTATGAAGAAGATATAGCCTCCGGAAGTTTCTGAATTAAGTTTAAAATTCGAACAGCCCAGAAAAACAAGTTTAAAATTAAAAATCGGGCCCAATTGGCCAGGGCGGGAAAATTCCCGCCTAAGGCACCCAGGTCGACTGGGCTGTCGACCTGGTCTAGCCAGTTCGACAGGGCTGTCGACAGGGCTGTCGACCTGGTCCAGAGCCAGGTCGAACCCAGCCCAACCTGGCTGGCCTATTCTATGTTGGTCGATTTTCAGAAGTCTGCTTTGTCATTAGGGCTAGGTGGCAAGCTCTAATTGGTCTCTCTTTCGAATGAATGGCCACGATCAATCCAAGCAACATCGATGGTCCTAATCAGTTCATAAACTCTATAAAATGACCCTAGACTCTACCTAGGTTTCTTACACAATTCTCTAGCCTCCATTGCTCTCTTCTTCTAATAAAAAAATAAAAATGGCGTCGCTGCTCTGTTGGAATTAAAACTAGAAGATAATCAACATCAGCCTAAGCAACTCAATTCAAACTAGAGATTAAAGTTTCTGCAAAGATTCTACAACAAGTTAAAGTTCTTTAATCCAATCAAGGCAAGTACAGTTATTTTCCGCTATAAACGTTAATTATAATTTTGATATGTTTTTAATTTTGAATCTGAGATTGTATATATATTCTCTTCTGTCAGATTTGTTTTTCTGTGACTGTTCTGTATCCCTTTTCTTCTTTTCTGTTTCTATAGCCAGGCTACCACGAGCCTGTGCCTAATCTCATAAGAGATGAACGTATGAACGCAAATTTTGGGATAAATAATGAATGATGCGAAATTTGACAAGACTGAATTGAATGTATGACTTTAGGTCTGAGGCATAAAATATATTGGACATGTGACTTGGGATTGGATGCATAAATTTGACGATGAACATATAATTTATATATGTTGTATGCATAGTTATGTTGTAATTTAGATCTGTAATTTATTAGAAAAAAAGATGAGCATATGTTATAAACTAGTTTTAGACCTATGCATATTCTGTGATAAAAGAAGAAGAGGAACCACTGTAAGATTACATATGATTTGAGACTTTGAACAAAATGCATATAAAAGTCAAGATTTGATTTTTAGAAGATATGATTTAAAGATTTATATTGTTGGGTATAGTTTGCATAATGATTCATGACATGAAAAGAAGAAGGATATGGAAAGTTAGGTGTAAAGATTTACATTAATTAGGATATCTATTATTTAGATTACACCTAAATAGGGATTTTTGGATATATGGCATGCATTGAAATTAATGGTTATAATTGGTATAATTTATATGTGAATCTGCTGTAAGATGCTAGTTTAACAAAAATTGGAACATATGTTATATGGCAAATTATGTCCATATTCTGTGCTATGTAACTTTATGCAAACATGGAGTATATGTTGTGAATCATGACAATTATGTAAGCATATGAATTTAGGCCAATTTATGATTGGGCAAGGCATGTAAATAGAACTTTTAGAAATATTAAATTTGCTAAATCTGCTAATTTGTCTAGTTGCCTAAACTACTAGTTTTGTTATATTGCCTAGACTGCTAATTAGATTGAAATGCCTAATCTGTTAAATTTGTCAGTTGAAATGCCTAACCTGTTATATGCCAAAATCTGCTAAGTTGCTAAATCTGTTAAATCCGTCATATAAAATCTGTTATCTGCTATGTTGATATAATTATCCTGTGATTGATATAATCTGAATTGGCATATATATATATTGGGCGTGCGCATAAACGGTAAATTATTAATTAATTGGCCGCAAAGATAAACATGGCTAACTCGAGGTTAGAATGAGTTTGCGGCGTAAATCTGCCCGGAACCGCCCGGCACATCCAGTGGCCGCAAACAATAGGTTCTAATGTGAGAAGTTAGTCATAACATGCGTAAGACACGAGGTTAGGTCTGGCTTGTGGCAGAAGTCTGCCCGGAACCGCCCGGCATATCCAGCGGCCACAAGCTACCGACCTAATGTGAGAGGTCTGTGCATTAATAATTAATTAATGCAAATCTAAGATAAGAATGACGTCTAAAACGTATTGGGGAAAAATAGGGTTAAACCAAAGGGATTAATAAATGTAGTAAAACCCGTCCATGAATCTGTAGGCCCAATACAAAGTTAGACAAATCTGAAAAGTCTGTACATCTGACCCGTTAGTCTGAAAACTTGTTGACTTAATGTGTGAATTAGTAAATCTGAACTCTGTATGTCTGAACTTGTAAACAAGTTAATCTGAAATCTGTTAGTCTGGGGACACAAGGTTAGGAAGGGGAATTACTTGTGTCGTCTGTTGTTTGGGACCCATATTAGTCAGTAACCCTTTCTGGTATCAAAAATTTGACCCAACAGTAAGTAGGGTCCGGGCACGCTTACTGAACTAATTATAAGAGGTTCATTCTGATAATGGCGAGGGGTGTTGATGGTGCGTTCCAACCGCGTCATGTGCGTGCATGGATCCCGGTCTGCCTCTGAGGATGTAAGACGCCGTGACATCTGTAAATAGGTCAGTACCAATTGGTTGTCACTTTAGGGAGTGATACACCCTACTGTGGGGCCGACACAGGATATTTATGTATTAGGGAGCCGATCGCTTGGGGTAGGGTTTTAGGGTACACTTAGTTCTGTCTGTTTCTGTGGTACCGTCTGTTTCTGTTGGGTGGTAACACCTGTCTGTTTCTGTGTGGTACCGTCTGTTCGGGTGGTAAAGGCCCATTACTAGTGTACACCTAATTCCACATTCTGTTTCCATAGGGATAAATCTGTTTCTTCTTCTGTCTGTTTCTGATCGGGTAGTAAAGGCCCATTATTAGCATTCTGTTTCCGTTAAAGTATTCAGTACCCGTTCCTGCTTAAATTTAGACATTAGGGAGACACCTAATTCTGCTATACTAGTATTAGTGCAGAGAAGTGTAAAACAATAGTTTATATCATTCTGTTTTTCTGTTATATCTGCTACACCTGTTATAGTTATCTCACATCCAGTTTTCTGTTCATATCATATTATTATTATCTGTTCATATGCTGAAAGTCACTGGACTTGCCAGACTTTTTGTCTGACCCTTGTTGTTTCGCCTCCCTTCTTCCGTTTCCCCCCCAGGTTATCCAAGGAGGGAAATACTTTAGATTGATCCGGATTTCTCTTTGCTTGAAGTGCTTAAAGTATGGCTTGGCTCTGTATAGCTTCCGTTCCATGGGGATTATGATTTTAAACTATGCATTTTGAAGGCTTTTGTACAAGACTGATATTTTGTACTTGAATTATGAAATTGAAAGGATGTAACCATATTAATTTTCTGTTTCCGCTGTAATAAAGTTAAAATTTTTCAAGTACTGTTTTATCTGTCTTGTAAGTTTCTGTTCTGTTTACTAAAATGCTCCACCAAAGTTAAGGCATTCCCTTTGTGAGTGACCTTAACGGAGGTGGGGTGTTACAGGTTATAATAAACTAGTAAGGTAATGTGATAATTGGTGAAATGAGATAAGGGACACTTAATTGTAAATTAAGTATTCAGTAAAAGGGGAAAATCAGAAACCACTTGAGTAAAAGGGGAAAATATATGAAACATAGGAAGTTGTACTTAATTATAAATTAAGAAATCTGTAAGCTTGGAAGTTTGAAACCCGTTGATAAGAATGTTTTGGCTTGTCCTAAGGACAAGAAGAAATTATAACATAGGTTATAATAAACGTTTAGAGAAACTTATTAATGGACCTTAGTTAATAGAACTAAGTTAATAGGTAAACAACAATAAGTTGTATTGACAACGTAAAATGGAATTATGGTTAAATGGGAAAGAATGAGGAAAACTTATGAAATGAAATAAGTTATATATAATCATAAATGGTAAGTGACATGTTAATTAAAAAACATATGAATTGGATATACTTAATTACATATTAAGTAAAACATGTTATGTAACGATGAAATCAATAAGAATATAAAAAGATTGTGGATTACAGACCTTAGGCCACAATCTAGAGAATAACATGTAGTGGGCTTATTAATAAACTTAAATGGGTCAAGTTATATGACTGGAATTAAAAAAGAATAGAAACTTGGTAATTTGAATAAGAATTCAATATGAATGGGAATAACCAAGTGACTGGAAACCTGATGAGGTGAGACAAGCGCATAAAAGAATTTTTAGATATAGGGTCTAATAACATATTAAAGTGTGGCGCTTGAACCAGTCCACACGTTTGAGGGTGAATAACCCAACGGGGTAGATCATCGTGGTGCTATAAGGCATGAGGGGGAGCGCATGTTCATCTGATTATTTAGATGGCTCCGAAGGATTGGAAGGGAAAGCACGCGGCTTCCTGAGGTACATAAGGTGATCCTAGTAGTCCTCTATGCAGTGGCAGATGTCTTAGGCTATGTCTGCAGAGGTTGGGCTACGCGTAACTACTAGGTGGGTGGGCCTTGACTGTAGATGTAGCTATGCAGTCAGAATGCTGTGACAAGGTGACACTAGGGTGGTTCGACGGTTGCCTCACAAGGAGGCAGAGGGTCATGACCAACAAGGATAGTAGACCGTCGGACACCCGTCATCAGCAACTAGTGGGATGCGGAAAGACTCGAGCTAAACCTAAGATACCATTTCACCCTTCACTATCATGGTAAGGGGTTAAGGGGAGATGCCACATGGATGTTTAGATTATTTGCATAGGGGCAGTCACTTAAATCTGGTAGTCTTTACTAGTAGAGGGAGGGTCCGAGGTGGGGACATAGCCACCGTGAAAACAGACCCTAGGGATATTTGTATTTGGAGGCTCTTAAAGGCGGGCCTGTACAGGTATGGAAAAACTCCTGACTGAGTTCCGTGTTTCTTGTATTGCTCTGCCACGGAACTCGGTGCACATTAGAGGACGTGCGATTGAGACATCGAGCTACAATTGAAGATACATATGGTGGACGGTCTAGATACATGCATGTCGGCTCTTGGTTGTGCATCATAGACTTGAAGGCATTACTATGGTATGTAGCTGATTCAAATAAAGGTGGCAGTCAGTACGTTTATGTAGCATTGTATTGATAGATATACGCGGAACGTAATATTGTTATCCGTACATTACTACGACGTAGGATGAGGGACTGCGTATATTCCGATGGTGTTACGGTGGAGACCGTGCGAGGTGGGTACCACGGGGTGTACCTTAATATTGGGGGTAGCTAAAAATATACTATATTTGGTTAATCCACTGGAAAGTAAATGGGTACGACGTGTGTGTAAGCCTTGAGTGCTGATAACCCAAGTAACCTAATAAATAAGAAAATATGATTGAACGGTATATAGAGGATTATCCAAAGTGTATAGTTTAAATCCAGTCACCAGAACTTGTGTTCTGACCTCCTCCTCATAACATACTCGCATGTTACATTTGTGGCAGGGACATGTTAGCCTTGGATACTGGTTAGGTAGTATTATTAATATGGTAAGGCTATATTTTGATTACATTATATTTTATCCATTCTGTTGTGTGATAATTTCTGAGCTCTGACATGTTTTATGTCTCTGTCTTTTCTACAGGATACCAGAGCAAACCAATCCGAGTTTCGATAGATTAGAATTTTGAAGAAACAAAAATCGGTCTGTCGGAATTGGGGTTGTCACACTAGCGGGCTAAGTATATTTGCGAGCTAAAGTAGAACATGGTTTCGTTGTGGTGATGCCAACGAGCTATGAGTCGTGCAAAACGACCCAAAATGAGCTGCGTGCCATCCATAGTACAGGCTAAATGAATCCACGACCCAAATGAAGTCGCGGGCTATACGAAGCTGCGGGCCAAATAAAGCCGCGTGTCGCTGTTCGTAAATACTTTATAGTTCTGAACCGCGTTTTCACAATGGGGTTACCATTTGCCCTCGAAGATTGTATTTACTTCTTGCGGAAAATGTGGGCTTCGAAATAAACTTCAGCGTTGATTTTTTTTTCATTTGATCTAATATGAGTTTGCATTTGCTATTTGTTGATGTTGCGCTAGCATACAGACGCTTCAACTTTGAATTCAGAATATGTTGCTTAACAATGTTGTGCTAGTGTTCGATTGCCTCAGTTTTCACTCGGACTATTTTCACTGCCCAAATCAACAACAAATTAGTCAGCTGAATATTTAGGTACGACGAATTTTCATTGAATGAAGTTTTTTGATAGACTCGTTTTATTCAATGATTTAAAATCTGTTGAATATTTGTCTGCAAAAGCACGACATTCTAACTTGGATTCGTGTTGACACTTAAGATTAACTAGTCGACATAACTTGACCGTGGATTTCAAGTGCTGTTATTTTAACTGACTTAAATGATGGTACATGACATTTCTCATTTGGGAAATGCACATCTGAGATATTTTTGGCTTCCTTTTGGAGAAGACTTGGATATTTGTGCCCCTGTTTTTTGGAAATTGTTATCGGTCTTCCCCTCAGAAGTAGTTTGGATTTTATACCTGTGTTTAGGCTAAAATCTAAAACTTGTTGTGTTTGAGATTTTTAGAAACTGCACAAGTTAATTGGTTGTATACTAACTTCGTCCATAATCTAGGTTAGTTACTTCAGGATTGGAGAATTTTGTCACTCAATTACACTGATTAATCCAAGCGTCGGTAGGTTTAAAAGGAGCGCCTCGAGAAAGGACTTCAGTTAAGACCCAATGTTTGTCATGATCGGATCAGGTGCTTCCTAATTCTGATGATCAATCGGGTTCCCTCGGAGGGGACTTTGGTTAGCACCCCAATGTTTGTCGTTATCGAATAAGGTACTTCCTGATTCTGACGATCAATTGGGTGCCTCCGGAGAGGACATTGGTTAGAACTCCAATGTTTGTCGTTATCGCATCTGGTACTTCATGATTCTGATGATCGATTGGGTGCCTCCGGAGAGGACTTTTGTTAGAACCCCAATGTTTGTCTTTATCGCATCAGGTACTTCCTGATTTTGATGATCAATTGGGTTCCCCCGGAGAGGACTTTGGTTAAACCCTAATGTTTGTCGTTATCGCATCAGGTACTTCCTGATTCTGACGATCAATTGGGTACCCCTGGAGAGGACTTTGGTTAGAACCCCAATGTTTGTTGTTATTGCATCAGGTACTTCCTGATTCTAACAATCAATTACGTACCCCCAAAGAGGACTTTGGTTAGAACCCCAATGTTTGTCGTTATCGCTTCAGGTACTTACTGATTTTGACAATCAGTTGGGCACCCCCGGAGAGGACTTTGGTTTGTGTTGGTCCTTCCAGCTTGCTTGCTAGTCCTTTTGGCCTGATGTTGGTATTTCCACCATCAGGTTTGTCGGTCCTTATGACTTGGTTCTGGTCCTTCTGGTGTGCTTCCCGGTCCTTCTGGCCTGATGTTCATACTTCCAACATCAGGTTTGTCGGTCCTTCCGACTTGGTGCTGGTCCTTCCAGCGTGTTTACCGGTCCTTCCGGCCTGATGTTGGTACTTCCAACATCAGGTTTGTTGGTCCTTACGATTTGGTGCTGGTCCTTCGAGCATGTTTACCAGTCCTTTCGGCCTGATGTTGGTACTTCCAACACCGGGTTTGTCCCGATTCCTTTGTCGGATGTTCGACTTGGCGGGCTATCTCAGATTAGGAATTGAAGCTTTGAAACTCTCACTTGGGGGAGTGCCCCTTTGATGGGAGTTACTTACTTTTGTTTGTTTTCCGTGGCGCTTGTTCAGTTTTTCAATATTTGCGACTTTTCTCATTCACTTGGCGGTGCTTTTTATTTATGCATTTGGGCATGTTGATATTTACAGCCTTTGGCACTTGATTTAGTGTTGCAGGGGTTGCTATGCTTTGTCCGATTCTGAAGTAACAAGCGCTCGACAGATAGCCTGCAATATGATATCATCTTTTAAGCAAGTTTTGATTTAATCATGAAATTTTCAAGCTAGAAATTCTTTCAAACAGATGTGCTCTTAATCATACAGCTAATGTTCATGTGTCACTTGTAGATTATTACAGACTGTTTACAAAAAGTTTCAAATATAACAAAAAGTAAAATATGAAGTAAGGAAAGAACTAAAGCAAGAAATAGAGCATTAACTAAAGCGGTGGTGATATTGATCACTTATTCTGAGCCATTGAGATTGAAGCACAATCAACGGTTATCAGTTGATGATTAGTCTTGGAATGGTTTGTACAAGAGCTTCATTGCTTGTTGCCTCTGGCCCTAGGGAATCGAAACAGTGTTTGAGGATTGTGGATTTTTTACATATTGCAGCAGGCGATTCTTACTAATCAGCTCTTTGATCAGTGACCTTAGATGCCTACACTCGTTGGTATTGTGGCCTGTCTGATTATTGAATCAGAAAAACTTTCCAGAGTTTGCTTGATGGTCGCTTATTTTCTGTGGTTTAGGTACTTGATAATCTTCGGTGTCTTTAGTTGCAACAAAGATGTTTTCTAGAGTTTCATTTAAAGGTGTTAGCTCTGATGGATTGGAAAAGCGAGGCTTCTTGCCATATCAATTTTCTTTCCCGTCGCTTCCTCTTTTCTGACCTCCGGGATTGTTCTGATTGTACTGGGTAGGAGCGTTTTTGGGAACTTCAAGAGGTTGGTTTACATCAATGATCCGAAGAGGCACCAGATTCTTATCCAATCTCATGTATTCCTCGGCCTTTTTATAAAATTTCTCAAGAGTACTTGGTTCTTTCATTTTAATCCATTTACCAAATTTGTTATTCTCATCTATGGCGCCGATTAGAGACATCAAGATCATGCGGCGCTTAGGATTTCCTACTTCAGATACATCATCATTAAATCTTTTAAGGAAATTTCTGACTGATTCTCCTGGATTCTGCTTCATGGATGTAAGAGAAATAATGTCCTTAGCCTTCGTAACTTGCAACCTGAACTGTTCCTTGAACTTCAGAGTCAAATCATCAAATTGGTCGATGGATTTGGGTGGCAGTCTTATGAACCATATCGATGCGACACTTTCTGTGACACCCCATGTTCGTTATTGTCACTCACAAAGGGAATGCATTAAGTTTCGTGAATCGTTTAGGTAAACAGATATGGAATATTACAAGATAGATATAAAAAATTATGCAGTGGAAATAAACAACTTTATTGATCATCCAAATACCGTGGTCCAAAGCATCATTTGTCTGAAATATAAAAACCCATTACAACATAAAAACAACCGTCTTTTACTTTAGAAATATCAGAGTACATAAAAGAAAGAAAATTTCCCCAATAACAAAGTATTGCTATTGCAACGAGAATAGTAGCTTGATCCATACATATCAGCAGCTCCAGCAATTAAACAAAATCACAGTCAAGCCTGAGTGTTTCCCCCGAGAACCTTGGGGGGGGGGGAATGGAAGAGAGAAGGAAAAACAAAAGGGGTCAGACATAAAGTCTAGCGAGTCTAGTAACATTTAACCAGTAAATAAATAAAGGTAATCATGACAGGCATAAAGTGGATAAGAGAGATCAATATACAAATGACAGGTGTGACGAGGCAGATAAGGTAAGGTGTATACATGCTTCACTAATAACTACTCTGCACTAATACTAGTATAATTTAAAATCAAATGAACCTTTCCACTATAAGTTGGTAGACTTAGGGAATACGTCCGAGTGTACCCTAACCACTACCCTAATTGATTGGCTCCCTACTCTGTAGATACCCCGTGCTGGTCCCACAGTATGGGGTATCACTTCCCTAAAGTGGCAAACCAATATGTGCACAGTCTTATCTACTGGTGTCACGGTCGTCTTGTCCCCATCTGCTCGGCCCATGCACGCACATGTCCCCGGTCTGTTTGCGCCGTCTACACCACCCACCACGTTTGGATCTCTTATACTAAATCAGTAAGTGTGCCCCTTCTCCGCCTAATACAGAGTTCACTACTCTGATACCAAATACGAGTTACTGATTGAAATGGGCCCCACACAATATGATACAAGCTCTCCCCTTTTGTCTTGTATCCCCACTAGGTTTTCCACTGACTATTTATACCCTAAAGGGTGATCTTTAATTACATAGCCCTATACCAGTTATGTTTAATCAAAAAGGGCGATCTTTAATTACATAACTTTACCGGGTTAAGTTTGCAGGCCTATATATGTAAATATTACCCACCCCTTCAGTTATACTTAACCCACCCACAATCCAATCCATTTTACTTAACCCTAACTTATGTTCATAATCATACAGTTCTTATGGATTAAATTGGGGTAAGTAGTCCTTTCTCATTACGATGTCCAATTATGGTTATATTGGGCTAGACCCCCATATTAGGCCTACAACGTGTGGATGTTGGATATGCCGGTCGGGTCCAAGCAGTCTTATTCCGTAGTTGGGCCTAACCTTGTGTCTTAGCCTGAGTCGTCGTATTTACAAACTTAGACCTCTCACATTAGGTTCAATATTAGTGGCTGATGGATATGCCGGTCGGGTCCGGGCAGACTTCCACCACTAATGTAACATAACCTCGTGTCATAAGGGTTAATATAATTCCTAATTATAGTTGCTAAACATTCCATTTATTAATTAATTTACCAATTAATTAATCTTACCTTTTTGGGTGTTATATCCCATTTTATCAACAATTTGAATTACTAGTCCAAAAATGTTTATTTCCCAATTATGCCAATATTTACTTTTTTCCCCGTTTCTAACTAACGTCCTCACAAAACTGACGGTATGCCTAGGCTAAATAATTAGTCTAGCCATAAGAGATGAAAAGGAAAGCTAATAGGGATGTAACACAAGTGATCATTTATTACCTATAATAGAAAGCAGAATATGTGAAATGCTGATGTGGAGCCCCTTTTTTGTTTGCAAATCCGATGTGTCGGACTATGGTATGTTTTCGGATTATCGAAAAACTCAATTTTGTGTTCGACTGTTCTCCAACCCGTTGAAAATTCTCTTCTCTAAAACTAAACATTACCCAACCGGTGGACCTAATTTTTTCGATTGAGTTCTGAGTATCCCCAATCAGCATAACCATATGAAACATATTCCGACCAAATTTCGTTCTCACGAGTAAATTGTCGACGACTTGTAGATCTGGAAACCTGCCCCACTTGATTTTGAATTGTACCACGCATTTCTTCAATCGGTATGTTCGACTGACGGTTACGGAGGAGTGAAGCAAGCACGTGAGCCGTTCTGGGTGTAAGTGAGTAAACTTAGATCTGCGCCCTTCCATGGTGTAACTACGCTGGTCGCCGTCTTCTAAGTAGCGCCGAAGTTTATCATAGGTATGAAATGTCTTGCAAATCCTTTTTCTTCACCCATGTATTTAACATTGTTTAATCCGATCTAAACTTGACGGGTAACTGTCTATTACTGTTTATTTCTTTCCCGTCTATTTAACATTGTTTGTTCCAATCTAAAGTTGTTAGTATAGCTGGCATCATGCATTATTTCCAATTATCTGTTGCTAAAGGAACAATTACATCCACAGGTTGGAATGTCAGTCCATAGCTACTCCAGTTGTAATACTGGTCTGGGTTGATTGATCATATTTCCTCATATAGAGTGACAAAGATTGCTTAGGTAACGAAATGGTCATACGACGTCTATACGTGGTTGATTTTATTTTTTACATATTGTACCACAACCGTAGTATATTTTATCTTTTGGGCCGACTCACATTTTGTTGTGTTTGATTAGCCGATCAGTTGGGCACCCGTTCTGTTTAAGAAAATGGTTGTTAATCATTTTTTTGGAACTCTTTGACATATTAATGTGTAATGCCTAATGAATCAATTCTTTACCAGGCCATGCATTTCCTATCTCTTTTAACCTCTGCTATATTCTTATTTGAATAGGCTCTTAATAGTTCAAATACTGAAATTTTCGAATGCTAATTTTATGGTCAAGTATGAAATCATACCACCATGTTGCATTAAGAATAATGACATAATAAAGTTCATGATAGTTTTTCTAAAATATAATTAAAGTGAATCTTGAACAGCAAGAACTTACAACTGAATATTATAAAAGTTGCAATTCTTAATAAAACTATTGAAATCAAAATAAGTGGTGTGATTAATGCAGTTGGGGTAGAAATTTCATTGTATGCTCATTTTTGGTTCATCCTTCATTTAGATTATGATATTTATTTCTGTTTTTTTGTAAATGTGTGAACACTTTGTGAATTGAAAAAGAAAATGGAGAGCAATCGTAGGATTAAAAGAAGAAGAAACATATATGTACACTTTTATTGGAAGAGGAATTTATGTATAATTTCTAATACATCAATAATGAATGGAAAGCTGATACGTTGATGTTATTTTCATTATTTCATGATTAATAGTTTGTGCCTCCATTCAATAAGCGTATCAGACTACACCCATCCAACTACAAACTTCAAGTTGCTGGTAAAATGATGGTACATTTGCTTGCTTCATTAATGAATTGATGTTACATATAAATAATGTGTGTTTTTAATGTCATTATTATTTCTATTTGTGTTTGCTTTAAATAGATTTTAAGTGGTATAATTGGTTGGATTATATATGGATTTCTGTAACTGTTGGATTTATGGAATGCAGTTCAAAATACAAAACTACATAATGTTTCTGTATAAATAATGTTACATACTTTTGCTTCATTAGTGAATTGATGGTCCATATAAATAAGGTTGGTATTATTTCTATTTGCATTTGCTTTGAATAGATTTCAAGTGAAATAATTGGTTGGATTTTATATGAATTACCTATATGGATATCCCTAACTATTGGATTTATGAAATGCAGTTCAAATTTCAAAACTACATAATGTCTCCGTACTAAGAATTTTTTATTTGGACCAAAATTAAAATATTTTAACAATTGATGTAACCAAAATTAAAGAAAGGAGATGATTGAATATGTACTGGCTTAACTATGAAAATGTGCGGAATGGTTAAGCTTTTATACTGCTAAGTTTGGATCGTAGAATTGTCAGTATCAAAATTTACTCTGTAAAATATAAGGTTCACATGCATTAATCAATATCATGTGTACAATGATATAGACAATTAATAAGGTAATTGCTCAAAAAATTCATGAAAAAAGGTAACATATTGGACATTTATGGTCATTTTATAACCTTGGCATATCACTCAATGATTTTTGTTTATTGATTTGCCAAAGATCAATTCTTATTTGATTTTATTGTTTGCTGTTTATGGAATTTGAACATAAGCTTCATTTTGGTTAGAAATCATAGTGCATGTGGCAACTTTTTCTCTATATGGAAGCATTACTTTTCATGCTAACTATGAATATTTTTTTCCACAAATTTTCCGTTAGTTCATTTGATTTATTATTATACACGGGTTCATTTGATGAATTAGCAGGTAAATTCTTTTCAAATACTTTTCAAACGGTACCATTTGTGGTTAATATTAAACTTTCAACAGAGGCATCTAGCGATTCAAGATAACTAAGCATAACCACATACGAGGGATTACAAGTAATTTCCAAAGTGTTACCAAGCTGGGTCAGGAGCCTAACAACCCTTTTCTCACAATCAAGGATGGCACCATTACTGGATAGCCAATCCATGCCCAAAATCAAACCATATTCCGAGAAGCCCAAAACAAAGGCACTACATCTAAATTCTACGCTTAGAATAGAAATTTTCAATCCCACACAGATCATCGACAGATGAGCTGGGCCCCCAATTGGATTTGAAACAATTAAGGGGTCCTCTACCATACTAGTTTCTAGGTGCAGAGATTCTACTAAAGCAGATGAAATAAAGGAGTGTGATGCACCAGAATCAAATAAAGTGCGAACTGGGTGATCATAAAGATAAACTACGCTTTCTACAGAAGTATTTATACCTCGCTGTTGTAGAGGTGGCGCTTCTAGCACATGAACCTGTGCCCCTGAGGTGGATCCAGCCCTCTGCCCCTGCCCTCGTTTCTTTGGGCGATCCTTAGCCATATTGCCTGTTTCACCGCAAGAAAAGCACCCACCATTCATCTTGGCCTTCTTTTTCCGGCAATCTTTCACCAAGTGCCCCACTTTGCCACAGAAATTACACTTTCTCTTCTCTTTGTTGTCTTTCCCGCCCTTCGTAAAGTCTGTCTTCTTAGGCTGTAAACCCTCTTTCTTCCCTTGAGAGCTTTCTGCCTTTGTCTCCTTCTTGCCCTTATCCTCTTCGTTCAACAATGCCATCTGCACCAACCTTTCATACGTAGCTCCCATGGGTATATGGGTCATGGCCAAACTGTGTATTGGCTCATTCAATCGTTTGACAAAGCGAAGAGCCATCTTGTGCGGAGTGTTGACTAGGTCCAGTCCGAACCTAGCCAGCTGATCGAACTGATTAACATACTCTTTGACTGTCATGTTCCCTTGCTTAAGAAATAAGAATTTTTCCAACTGAAGACTCCTTTCAGCTTCTGAGAGAAATTTAGCCTCAAACCTTGCCCTAAAGTCCTCCCATGTTTCCACTGGCCTTTCTGCATTAGTGACTTCACACCAGTAGGAAGCCTCGCCTTTAAGTAGCCATACTGCCAGTTGTACCTTCTGCCTATCTTCTACCTCGAAGATGACGAATAAGTCCTCGGTTTCCTTCAGCCAATTCCTGGATGCCACGAAGGACTCGGTTCCATGAAAGTCCTTTCCTCCCATAGCTTTAAAATCTTTACATATCTTAGCAAAAGTATTACCCCGCGGAGGAGGTGGAGGAAGAGGTGCTGCTGCAGCTGGATGATTTCCCGCAGCTGGAGGAGGGGGAACGGTAGGACCTGGCTGAGTGGCCCTCGCTTCTAAGAATCGTCTAAACCAACCAGGTATTGGTACACCCTCTGGCAAGTTAAGTTCTTCGGACATGCTAAAACAAAAACGATAGATTCAAAACGAAGGATAAAAGATATTACCTATGGCTTTGGGGGACTTTGCTTTTTTTTTTAAAAAATAAAATAACATTTTATCTTTAAAAATGCTTCTTTAAATTTTTCTTTTTGGAAATGAATTTTTCAAAACTTTTTATCTTATCTGGTAAACCTATGCTCTGATACCAAGTGAAACACCCCACCTCCGTTAGGGTCACTCTCAAAGGGAATACCCTGATTTTGGTGGAGGTTTATAAGTATAAGTCATAGATATACAAGACAGATATAAGAACACATATTTTTGAACCGCGGAAAACAACAACAACTTTTATTTCAACAAAATTCGTGTTACACAAACCATGTCATAATTTGTCTTACAATACATCCAAAAACATAACATATTCATAACTGTCTTGATTACATTATTTAAAGAAGCATAAAGAAAACATAAATAAACTGCATAAGTCCCATAATTGCTGTCCAAAGCCATAGTCCAAAACGAAAAAGATCCAAGCAATACATTCTTTCTCTTCAAGCTGGATGTGAAAGCTGGTCAAGCAGCGGTATTCCCTCCCTGTGGACCGGGGGAGGGGGGGAACGAAAGAAAAGAAGACGAAAGAAAAGTAGAGTCAAACATAAAGCCTGAGTAAGTCTAGGACTATTCAGTCTATGAATAAAGAACAGGGTATGATAAGTATAAACTGGAAATGGGAAAGCACCCTAAACTAAGTTAAGTTGTCTAGAGTCGAATATACTATCGTACCCCATATTAATCTCTGTACCCATATAAACTAGTTCCCAACAGGCACCCCATAATCAAGGTGAAGTGATCCATTTCTGATGATCGGCTCCTACTCGCATAGTTACATGTGTCTTACGACCCCCGTTGTTGTAGTTACCTATGCTGGTCCCACCATGGGGTGTATCAAGACCCATGGTAGCGGCCCGACACAATCCTAGGATGCACAGGTATGCTACTGGTGCCCAGTGCCTTATTTTTCTGCGCCGGAGTGTGTGCACGCCCGCATCCCGTTAGAACTTACACTGCTGCACCACCGCCGTCGATTTGACCTCTTACAGTCAGCCCAGTAATCGTGCCCCACCCTACCTAGTTCAGGGTATCCTGATACACCTTGTAGGGTTACTGCTGAAAAGGATCCCCCGCTACTAGGTTTTCTATTTCTAGCCAACATGTTAAGTTGGTTAAGTGTTTTGTAAACCTAACCCCCAATCAGTCTGTATAGTTTAACATGTTCCATTTTGATTAAGTATTAATTTAATTTACTTAATCCTATTAATCCTGACTCAGCTTTAATTGTCTTATTAAAGCCTCAACCTCTCACATTAGACAGGTATTGTTGTGGCTGCCTGTTGCCGGTTGGGTCCGGGCAGTCTTACGCCACAACTCAGTCTAACCTCGGGTCCTTATTGGGCTCTGTGTTTAACCACCCACATTGGATAGGTATTGTTGTGACTACTGGACAGCCAGGCGGTTCCGGGCAGGTTTACATCACAACTCAATCCAACCTCGGGTTAAACACATCGTATTTTCTACATTTACATATTTTGTCTCTTTTCTTTTTATATGTAAATATTTGCGGCCCATTATTCAAATTCATCTTTATTGGGTGAAATTAATTTACACCACTTAATTGTTTTTCAAAGTCGTTGGCATGCGTCAAACATGCCAACACATATGTTTTATATTTTAACCCAATCGCCATTACCCCCATTTTATACGTTTGCTACAATATAACATATGTTGGGTTTAACATTTAAACCCAACTTAGCCACATGAAAAAGGGGAGGCTTATAACATGGTGTTTATATATTCTAAGCAACATAAAAAGGGGAGTGTGAACGCATGAACTTGCAACATAGCGAACTAATTAACATAGATTAGGCACTTGTGAACTTGCATTGTAATAGCATATAATTATGGCATAAACATACCCAAACATTAATCATGGTTTTTATTCTATTCATAGAATTATGGCATAAACATACCTAAACATGAATCATGGTTTTTATTCTATTCATAGAATTATTACAAGTTCACAAAGATGCTTGCTTTTGTCACTAATACAAAAGCATGGTTTTTATACTTGAACCATGATGCCAATTCCAACATAACTTCATATGAATCATAATACTCAAATGGATCCCATTACACTAAAGATGACCATAAAATTATACATCATGTTGTCATAATAGTAAATCATATACTTGCATGAATCTCAAATAAACTACCACAACATATAGTTGTTACTTTCAACATGAATCATATACTTGCAATTATCAAATAGGTGTTGTAATAAACTACCACAAACATGTAGTTTTTAACATGAATCATATGCTTGCGAATATCCAATCGTATACAACAACATTTCCAAATCGTTTAGAATCAAAGCAACATACAAATATAGATTATTATCGCCACAATTCCATTTCTCACTTTACACAAATCAAAACACAATTATTTATTCACATCGGAATAGCACTCTACTTACAACGTATGACGAATCTTTAATTCAGGAATCTGAATTCTGAATTTGGAGATGCTATCCTTTGTTGTAGGTGTTGTTTTGATTTAGTTGTCGTTGCTTTAAGCTTTTGAATTATCTCCTAATTGTCTCTCAATTTCTGACGGCTATTCCTAGTCTTTCCTTAGCAGCATGACAGTCTCATCTCCATTTTTGTTTGTCTGAATTAGGGTGAGTCTAAGGTCCTTTTTATAGAGTTTGTGAATTGATTAGGACCGTTGATGGAGCTTGGATTAATATTAGCCGTTCATTTGAAGGAGAGACCAACCAGGAGCTGACACCTAGCCCTAGTGACAAGGCAAGGCTCAGAAATTCGACCAGACCCTGATCAGGCCAGCCAAGACCTGACCAGCAGGTCATTCTGACCTGGGCGCACATGGCAGGTGCGCCAGGATAAAAATGTACTGGCGCACTTCCCAAGTGCGCCAGTTCATTTCTGTTCTGGCGCACTTCCCAAGTGCGCCAGTGCATTCTGACCCGTTTTCTGGTTTTTCGCCCATCTTCGTTCGTCCATATCTTCTTCATACGATATCCGTTTTACGCAAACTCGGACTCTATCTCAAGCAGAATTTCGAGACGAACGCAATGGCGTAACCCATTTCCCTTGATTTCATCATTTATAATTAATTATACTTCTAATTCCTGAAGCTTAACATTATAGAATACACAGGGTGTTACAATATGCGTTGTAAAAGTGATATATGCGTTGAAATAAATTGAAATGATACTGAAATGAAATCGAAATATAGTTATATACGTATATATATATACACACTCCCCTCGTCCACAGAACGTGGACGATATATATTGGTTGTGATATTGTTTGGATTATTGGTTGATGTGAAATTTGGTGAATATCATGAATGGTTGATTTGAAATAATGATTGATGGTGGTTAGAATCCCAATAGGATTAGTATATGGGAAAATTCGTCTGCGTACGAACTAGATATTGAAAATCCACATTGTCAAAACCTGCGAGGCTTTAAGGTAGAGCGAGGAGCCGTACTCGAGACGGTGCCGGTTTTAACTACACTGCCGCTTTGCTGCCAAAATTTTCAATAATATTCATGTGTTAGAATTATTTTCATGTGTTGAAACTATATTCATGTGTTGAATAGAAATTCATGTGTTGAATGAAGTTCATGTATTGAATAAATTATTTGAAAGATAAAAATAACACTTTTATTATATATATAGACTATATAAAATATTAGTGTTTTAAATAAATTGTTTTTACACCAAAAATAACATTTTTACCTTATGTACGAACTATATAAAATAATCGTATTTTGAAATAAATTGTTTTAACAATAAATATCACATTTTTATTATATATATAAACTATAGAAAACATTCATGTGTTGAATAAAGGAATAGAACGATAAAAATAATATTTTTATCGTATGTGTGAAGTCGAAAACATTCATGTGTTGAATATATAGATTGAACAATAAAATCTACATTTTTATTGTGAATATGAAGTGCAAAAAAATATTCATGTCTTGAATAAATATTTTTGATGATAAAAATATCAATTTTATCATGTAAACAACTCGCTAAAAATACACAAGTGTTGAAATAAATACTTGTTTGCTATGAATATTAATTTTGACCGGTGAATGAACTAAAAGAAATAGTCATGCATTGAAAGATATTTTTGTTCGCTAAAAATATCATTTTTATGTGAAATATGAAGTGTTAAAAATGGTGATGTGTTGAAATAAATATCTGCTGGATAAAAATATCGTTTTTATCAATATATGAAGTGAATATGGTTTTGAAATCGAAGAATGAATTATATATATAATTAAAATAAATCGAATAACGATGCTGCAGTTCGTATTTTGGAACCGTGATGTCAAACGATTATTGCGGGAGATCCGACCATCGGATTTTCCCAAAACCGAAACCGTTGGGTTCGCTTTGGGAATATCTTTCCAACGACACAAACTTTGTAAAGATCCAACAGTTGGATTATCTGGAACGTTTAATTCAAATCTGAAGAAAAACAGCGCCAGAATCGATTATATTTATATATATATATAATTAAATTAAATCGAATAACGACGCTGCAGTTCGTATTTTGAAATCGTAACTTCAAACGTTTGTACCGGGAGATCTGACCGTTGGATTTTCCCAAAACTGGAACCGTTGGATTCATTTTGAAAAGATCTTTCTAATGATATAAAATTTGTGAATATCTAATGGTTAGATTTTCAGATATGTGTAAATCAAATCTGAAGAAAAACCGTGCCACGACCACGTTATGGGCTGAAGCGTCGTTTGAATGAATTTGCTATTTTTAAATAAATAAAAATAGCGATAAATCGTGATAAAATATTATAAACGATATGGAATGGAAATAAACTGAATTTTCTTGGTTTATTTGAGATTTGATGATTGAATGTGTTTGGCGTGAAAATTACATTAAAAAACAAAATTATTGATGTCGAGTAATTTAACCACTGAAATGAATTGATTTGAAATTCTAAATATGCGTGAATTATTTGAAAAGGCCGAGTTAATTCTCATTTCAAATAATTGATCGACGATTAGAAGTCGAAGATATGAAGACTGTGATCTTCACGTCGAATGGAGGGGTGCTACTGATGCTCATGATAGGAGTAGCTACCTTGAAGCGGCTGAAGTAGTAGCCGTCTGGACGTACTTGTTGATTGTACGGATGTGCGAGGTATTAAGTGCCTCCAGTTTCGTTTAGACCCAGATCGAACTTGTAAATGGACTGTGTGTCTGATATTGGATTTTGTTCTATGCTTATTGATCTCTATTAAATATATATCTGTTTGGCGGCGGAGAATTTATTCTCCTGCTTAACGCACTTCTCTAAGACGTACGAGCTATATATCGATAGAAATCAGTCACATGGAAGGAATTGTCTGTGTGGCACGCCTAAGTGGTAGATGATCAAGGCTTCTGTTGAAAAGCAAAGTCTTGTGGTTGATGATCAAAGCATGGCCTGTGTGGCATAGCTTTGTGTATAACGTTGATTCGCGAGCCTCACACCCCGGTATGAGCCAGAAACGGGAGAGGACATCAGGGAGGACCTGCGTTTCTTTCTAGCTAGGAGTGGTGTTTTGGGTTTGACACAACTGGGCATTTTACTTATGTGGATGATGGATAGCGAGGAGCCTCGTTAGATCGGTCTCTTCGGAGCCGATGGTTTGGTCAGTGGATGACTAGTTACGCCCCATAGGGTGGGGAAACGCAGTGTTCAGACATTTTAATCCACATCGAGTGGACCGGCCCTGACGATCCAAGGTGTAGTTGTGGCTGTTCCTGAGACATGGTAGGCTAGGTTGTCTCGAAGCGGTAAGGACGATCCCTTGTCTTGGTTCATGACAGAAATCTAATTTCCAAATACGACACCATGCGGTTTTGATTATATATATATATATATATATATATATATATATATACATACATACATACATATACGGTGACATGATATATGGTACCCATGCCATTTACGATTGATACTTATGATTGAAATTGTTTTTGAAACGTATAAACACTAGTAATAATATCAAATGCTTTTGTTTTATTCGTATCAAGCATATCTTGGCCATTATAAGGTAAAACTCTATCCTCCAATTTGTGTTGCATTGTGTGATGGGAATTGAGTCTTATAATGGCTTCATTTTTATAAAAAAACATTGCGATGTTCAAAAGATTTACTTGTTTTAAAGCACTGGCAATCCAATCGTGTAAAACCGTTCCGCGAAAGTGGCGTGGTCCTGTGATAGGACATATATTATAGTAAGTTACGTAGATTTCTCATACCAGTCCCATGACTAACTTGTAGTTTGTTTCACTTGCAAACTCGGGTGCCCCTTTTTCTACACGGGCAGCCTTGTATTCAGGTTTTAGCAGGCTCTTTTTGGATAGCTGTAGCTGAAGATGGATTCTATCATTTATCTCTTTTTATGCTGTTCAGCTCCTATTGTACATATTATGCTCTGTTTTCCACTATAGACATTTATGTATAGCTGAACTATATTTGTACTAAGTATGATCCTGTATACTGTGTAACTCTGATGATTATGTTTATCCAATGTATTCTATTGTACATTATCTGGTGTATTTTTTTTATGTTCTGCTATTATCTATTTATGTGTTATATTCCAAAGATTACCCTTGCCACCGTCGTACGGGGTTTGGGGTCGGCATAGCAAGTCAATAGTGGATGATTCATACTTTATTCCTATGTTTTTAAATCCGTTTCATTATGACATTGGTCTTCCTCCAATGATTTTTCATGTAACATTTATGACTCAATTAATGTGTTTGATTTTTTTTCTTTTCTTTTCATTCTATTATGAGCATTGTAAAGGCAACCTATTATCTCCTTATTCAGACTCATATGTTCTATAATTGGTAGCCTGAACATTAAAACATTTTTTTTGATAAATAGACTTTTTTTTAAACATATATTATGTTAATTTAACTGCTGTAATTCATTTCATCTTCAATTGGAGTTTCTTCTACATTCTGTATTCATATGCTAATTTAAATTATTCTTATGTTTTGCTTCGACCATATAAATTTAGTTGATAAATATCTTTCACAGTAATATAGATATGGATTCTAATTAAATAGTTATTACTAAATACTATAAAAATGTTCATCATAAATTTAAGCACATAGTCCATATGTATTAATAACTAATAGATCAATTTTCTTCATGGTGTGACATTTGGTAATCATATTGGTTCTGATGGTGCTGAAATATTATACGAACAGACTGGCATCAATCGATTAAAACTATGTTTCCTACTACTACAGCTTACAAGTAGCAATTTTTTTTATCATTTCTATACTACATTATAGTTAGCGAGTCTCATTTCAAGGCCGCTGAACCTTCTTGATTTTTAAACTCAACAGTTGTAGGCTCTTTTTCCTCCATCTTTACTAGCCTCTTTTGCATTTTCTTCCTTGTTATCTCCGAACCACTTCCGATCGAAACTTCACTCCACAACCAATTCAAATTATTGCTTTCTGAAAACTTAAGGATGCCTAGCTGTCCACTTCCTTTCAATTCGTCTAAACCATAGATATTAGTGTCCCACAGATTTGTCCCATGGGTACTAATGGTACAACATTGGTTCGATTTTTCCAATTACAATTGGTTGTACTCAAATTCTAGATTGGTAAGAACAATGATGCGATGGTTGTGAGGAAAGGAAAATTTCCTTTGCATCATGCTTCCAAGACTGTTTCAGGTATAAAAAGCGTTTTTTCGTCAATTGCTGGGGTTCTTAAATTTCTGCTAATATTTAAGCAACGATATTGCAAGATGATATTAGCTTACATTAAAGAATTTTTTTACCAGCTGTTCTTTTCTTATACAAATGCTTGGGAAGGAAGGAACGCTTGGCTTTATAAGCCTGGAATAATTTGTAAATTAAATATCTTAGTGTTTTTCTTATTGGTCCAATTCAGAATACATTAGCAGTGGTTTTTGTTGAAAGTGCACAATACTTATACTTTCTACCATCAAATAAAGCTATGTATTTGATTCATGTTGCATGTGCCAGATTGGAACAATACCGTAAACTGTAAGCTAAAATAACAATTGATTAAACCTTTGTTTTATACATGCATAGTTACTTAAACCTTTGGTTTTTTTCTAATTTGTTTTGTTTTCAAGTTTCGTATAAATTGAAATTGTTTTGTGTTTATCCGTAGGGAATAAAGAGAAGCAAATGGTTTTGATTGTTGTTAATGGTTGTATTTGATGATCGCTGGCTAATCCCTGGGAAATATTTTTTTTAGGATTGGAAATATGTGTATAATGTATTTATTTTAATGTTTAGGTGTGTCAAGTTTCAAATCCGCATGCGTCTTATAATTACAAAATCCAGAAGAATAGAAGTTTTGGATGTCAAGGCTTCAAATACACACACCTATTTATATTATAAATTCTTTGTTGTTTAACACTATAAACCTGAAGCTGTATTCAAATAACTTGATATATATGCAACAATTTCTTGGGCATAACATTGTTTAGTTAAATGTGTCGGAATAAAATGAAGTCATTTCAGTAGAAGTGTCATCAAGTTTAATTTGGTTGATAAATCGTTGTTAGTGCAGGAATGGACAACCGACTGACAAAAAGATACGCTAGGTTGAAAAGAAAGCTACATTTGATTGATCGTCGTTCCACTCCAATTCAACGGTCTGATCAAGCAAAATGCAGACGTAAAAATTTGGGTTGCACTTCATCGCGTGCTGATTTCCGAATGATTGATGCTGAACGAGAATTACATCTCCCACCACCTGTAAAAAAAAGAGGGTTGTACAATTTGTTTTACTGTTTCATTTAAATCTAATGTTTACGCAAAGGTAATTGGAGTTCCAGTTTATTTTATTTTTTTGTAAATAGATTGACATCGTTTTTGCCGTTGAAAAACAAATGTTTATGTTCATTGTCGTAGTAAGTAGTCAAACGTAAATTCTACATTCTTCCCTACAATATAAATGGGTTGATTGATTATAGTACGTAGCACATAAGTTTTGCTACAGTTCATTTGTGGATAATATAATGGTATCTGGTTGTTGTTGAGTACATATTGTTTGAACAAACTCAAGTTGTGATGACTTTAAATTCAGCAGGTTCTGACGTATGGCCGCATGTTGCAAAACATAAATCATTTATTCCAGTTGTAGCTCGAAAAGAAGGTATGTGTTACGTTGGTAAATATTAGTCTAATCATAAACTTTTATGTCAATGATCAACCTGATGTGAACAGTTACACAATGTAATCGAGCGCACCGTACAGTGGCTGTTCAGATGAAAAAATTAAAGAAGAAAAAAAATGTTGATGAGTTGTTTAGTTTGTACACAATGTTTTAATTTTTAAATTTATTTTTTTACGACTATGCTGACTCACATGTGAAAACCTTAATTTGTAATAGTCTCTTCAGTTGAAAAAGCAAATGGAAGTAAGACGGCTTTTATTTGCAACATGAATGATGTACGCCGTGCAATAGGGGAGAAATCATTCCATCGACCTGCTATAGGATCAGATTATGTTGGTGAAAAATGCGGTAACCCGAGTATGCAGCATATCAAAAAATTTATGACTACGTTATCTGTGTTTATTTTTGCATCTCATTCAAAGTATGAACACAACAGGAACATCAATTAAACCATTAAACATTGGGCCGCCAAACTATATTTGTCCAAATTGTAGTGCATTGCTGTGGTATGAGGAAAGAAATAAAAGTCAACAAATCCTGACAATCCAGAATTTTCTATATGTTGTCGGACTGGAAAGGTTAGGCTGCCTATGTACAAACGATGTCCAGAATATTTAAACAAGTTGCTGCAGTATACAGGAGGAAGCATATGTCGAAAGTTCAAGGATAATCTACGGGCATACAATTCAATATTTGCATTCACTTCAATGGGTGGACATGTTGATCACTTCATCAATGATGGTCGAGGACCTTATATTTTTAGATTAAATGGGCAAAATCACCATAAAATTGGTTCTTTGCTTCCGGTTGATGGAGATCCAAAATTCGAACAACTTTATATTTATGACACAGAGAACGAGTTGAGGAACAGAATAGCTGCTGTAAGTGGGAAAAAACATCAAAACAAGTTGGATTGCAAAATTGTTGAAAACTTGATGCTAATGTTTGATAGTTGTGATGAACTGTCAAAAATATTTAGAATGGCAAGAGATCGATTTAAGAGAAATAAGCGGCATCCTGCGACTATTACATTGTTAGGACGTAGGGAGAAAGATGGTAGATGATATAACCTTCCCACCACGTCAGAGATAGCAGCATTGTCAGTTGGTGGATGTGGAAGTAGTCCTGCAATTAGGGATGTTGTAGTAGAGGAAAAGAGTGGGTTGCTACGTAGAATTAATGAGATGTATCCAAGTTTCATGGCAATGCAGTATCCAATATTGTTTCCATATGCAGAAGATGGTTATAGACCTAATATAAGTTATGTAATGTCAAAAGTTAGTAAGTCATGTAAGCGAACAACGGTCACTATGTGTGAGTACTATGCATATATAATTCAATTTCGATATGGTGATGGACAAACATTACTAAAAGGAGGCCGCTTATTTCAACAATTTTTTGTTGATGCTTACACTTCTGTCGAAGATGGTCGATCAAGTTGGATTCAAAACAATCAACGACATATTAGATCTGAAGTTTACCGAAGATTGCAAGATGCAATTACAGCAGGGGACACATGTGCATTATCAATAGGAAAACGTACCGTTCTTCCTTCGTCATTCATAGGCAGTCCTAGGTATATGGTTCAAAATTATCAAGATGCTATGGCAATATATCGTTGGGCAGGATGCCTAGACTATTTTCTAACTTTTACCTGTAACCCTAAATGGCCGGAAATATACGATTACTTATCAAGTAAAGAAAGGCAAACAGTAGAAAACAGACCGGATATTGTTGCACGTGTCTTCCATATTAAATTGTTGGAATTGCTGTAAGATATTAAAAATGGCTTTTTTGGACGTCTTAAAGCAGGTATTTACACTCATTCTATGAGCATTTTTTCCTTTTAACTGTATAATTTTTCCTATTGGTCTCATTTTCAATTACATGTTTGTAGTTTTGTACACAATTGAATTTCAGAAACGGGGTTTGCCACATGCACATTTTTTGATATTTCTTCAATCTGAAGATAAACTACAAGTGGTTGCCAATGTAGATAAGTATGTTAGTGCAGTGATTCCCGATGTTAGGATGGATCCTGTTGCATATGCGTCGGTGACTCAATTTATGATTCATGGCCCTTGTGTTATTCTAAATCCAGATTGCCCATGCATGGTTGAAGGTACTTGCTCTAAACGCTTTCTGCGGATGTATATGGAAGAAACAGTGTTTGACAAAAATGGCTTCCCGTAATACAGAAGAAGAAATAACGGTTGTATGGTAAGAGCAGGCAATGATATACAGATAGATAATGGTTGGGTCATACCTCATAATGTAGATTTGGTTGTATAATATCAAGCACATATTAATGTTGAAGTATGCAACAGAGCAAGATCTGTGAAATATTTGTTTAAGTATATCGTAACGAACCGGAGATTTTCGACCCCGAATATCAACATAAAACCCATGTCAATTATTCAGGTATCGAACATTCCAGATCATTAATAGAAAGAAGTTAGAGGGTGAGAATAGATAAGATAGAAAATTAGAATAGAAGAAGAAGATCACCACATAAAAGAATCAGAGTAACACGAATCTCACAGCGGAACGAATAAAATATATTATATAACATAACTTTGCAATAAAACAGTATGTATATAGAATAACATTATCAGAGTACAACACTTACACAAAGCGGAAATAACAATAGCTATATAATCCTGAAGCCTCCTGCTTCAAGCTACTCTAAGTAATCTGTAAAGACCTGAACTACTTGACTGCCCGTACAAATTTGGGCACCCAAGAGTTTAGGGAAAACAAAACAAAATAACTCTGGGTCAATCATGGGACTGGTGCGAGTAAACTCAAATCATTTGGCTTAACTTTTCAAAATCCTTTTCAAAAGAAAAGATAATGGTAAGACCGATCCACACATAAACACGGATGGTTTTTACCTTACGATAACCCAAACACTTTTGGAAATCAATACTTCTCTGATATTACAATAATGTATAATCACAAGTAATTAACAATCTAGCAGAACTCTTGCATCTCACGTTCCACATATATAGTATACAAACAAAACAACGGGTGCTTATTGGAGGTTGATTCCAACTATGACAAGGTATAGGACCACCTGTCGATCGTGTATCTCTAGAGGCGAATACACTGGGTTCAACAAGAACATCTTGCAACCCGGCCCACACATGACCGGCCACTCATTTCGCTTGAGTGTATTGAATGTATATCACCAACGGTTGGGAGCTACCCACTGTTTCCTGAAAAGGGACAACATCGAACATAGATATAAGAATGAATTGGATTTTCTCTAGATAGGTGATATACACCCTAATGGGAGCGACCCACTTAACCATGCTGCCTGCCCGATTTCTATCATTTCCTGGTTGATGAAGCTTGAGGTCAAAACGTATCTTTTGGAATATCTGACCACAATTCACTTTGAATGCAACATCGTCATACCCATCAAATCACAAATTGATTTCCCCAAAAATACCACGGGTATAAAGCTAAGAGAAACGAATTCCTTCGCCACCAAACATAAGTACGTTTGAAGAGATCAACTTACGCGATCCATTAGATATACTTTGTCAGACATTCGTCCATTCACGTTGGCCTGGGATTGGACAAACCGAAGGCACTATTCTGTAAACAGGATAGCCTTTGCATACAATTATTTTCATCATATTTGATCGCAACGCTAACGTCCATACAGAGTGCTTTTCAGATAATGAATCTGATCCCAGTCTCTCCGTATTAACGATAGAAAAATGGTCAAAAACTTCGATAGTCGGTGATTTAACTATCAAAGAAAAATATGTGTGCAAACAACGATATTATTTCCAGATGGAAATTCTATCGATCAATCATCATTCAACACTTATCTCTTTTATTTTAATTTAACATAAATTAATTCATTTCCCCATTTCTATATACTCGTAAATTTTTATTTTCTAAATTTAGAAAACATACTTTATATATCATTTGAAAACATTTCCATATTCGCTCACATTCCTTATTTCTATATTAGAAAACATTTCTGGTTCTTATTTGGAAAACATTTCCAAACTCCTTTCATTTGATGTAAACCGATGTTTAAATATAACATCGCTATGCGAACTCGAACCATTTCACTCATTAACTAGATTCACTTAACCAACCTTCACTATCGAACCTTGACCATTCCTTGGTTAAAACGAAGTCAATCAAGTTGGGGTATAGTTACCTCTCAGAACTTAACTGAGTAACATTTCTAACCTCGAAATAGACAAAGTTCACCTTTTTCAAACAACTCCAAATTTCCCATTTTATATTCACTGTTGAATTTGCCATCTCAATCATCCACTGATAATTATATTTTAGTTCATTTATAAACTTTGTTTATAAATCACAACACTTGTTTCATTATTAAACAAGTTCTTCATTTCATAACCATTCCGAACTTCATTACTGTTGGAATTTCTGTTTCAAAACCCAATTTCCTTTACACATGTTTTATTTGCAAAATCTTTACTTATTTGCATTATTCAATTCCTATTCATGTTTCTATTTACAGAATTTTTTTGTACAAAATCTCCTTTTAACTTATAACGCTTAAAATCTCATTTTAATATCCGTTTACAAATGTTGAATTCATATTCCATAAAATATCGGTTTTAAAACCGATTTCTACTTCTCTATATAAGTTAACTTATATATTTCATTTATCAAAAGATAAATATTTTTATTTGATTTATAAAATATTTTTAAATTTCACTTCTCAATTTATCTATTAAACAGATTTCTATTTAATATCTACTTTGAAACCAACTTCTTGTTGTTCTTTTACATCTTGTCAATTCCCTCTTTATAATTCTATTTATTTGCCAAATAATTCATTCATAATATCCTATCTATTTTATATGAAAATTTCTCTCCATATATTTCCTTACTTATTTCTTATTACCTCTATTAAGTATTTTAACTAAAACGGTCTTTTATACTTCCATATAATTGTAAATAATTTTATATAGAAGTTCCTTATTTTTAATTCTTCAACATCTCCTTCTTTTTATAAAACCTTTTTGATTTCATAAATTTTTTATTTCAATATACACTTCACAAATTCCTTTTTATAAAATCCTTTGATTTTATAAACTTCCAAAATCTAATAATCACTTCAAATTTCCATTTTATATAAAATTCTTTGATTATATATGTATATATATATATATTATTTCAAATTATAGTTTGAAATTACCCTTTTCACATTCCAGTATATCCTTTAGTACTTAAAAATACCAAATTACCATGATAAAACACACATAATCAAAAACAGACTATAAATCACAATATATATATATACATATATATATATATATGTAAAACAGTAAAATAAATGTTGAGGAACCCAGTTGGGTTCCTCCGACCTGTTTCCCTGCATCCACAGATGTTAATAAACATGAATAACAAGAATATGAAATATTCTGATGAATAGAATCAATATTCGATTAACGATTCATATATATATATATCGTTATTTATGATTTCAACCAATTAACTAGCGGTTCAACCAAACAGCTAACACACAACAAACAACCACTATTTATCGATTCTAAAAATACGTTATAAAAATATAAGTTGAGCAGAGTTAGTGAGATTTACTCACCTTGGTCGGTGATCGTTAACTAACGATAATTGGTCATTGATTTGATTCAGGCGTTAAATTTCACCATAAATCCAAATGAGCTTCAATTCACTCTCGGTCAGTTTCATGGTGTAGCAGTCATCCACACAATCCTAATGTAACAGACCACTTGTGAAACTGACCCCATGACAGTGAGATATAGTATATAAAAATTTGTATGAATATATATTTAACTTAACTAAAACTTAAATTAAATTATTATAATAATTGGGCCTTACCGATCAAACCTGGCCCATTCACACTAGAGAAATACAGCCCTCCAAGAACAATGCTTTCTCCCCATACTAGACATTTTGACGCGCCAACATTCTAGCCTCAACGTCATTCCCAAAACTCAGAATCTCCCTTCTTTTCCCCTTCCTTTTTTTTCTATTGGGCTTTACGTTATAACCCGGCCCAAAACTCCCTTGAAAACCCACGTCCGCACCTACCTGTATCCTCCTCCAATCTATAAACACTTCGTTCCTCCTGTTATCAATTCCCTGACCGAATACTTCTACATCCTCCACCTTCTCGTTTCTCCATGGAACTCCTCTAACTCACTTCTCCACCGCCAACTGTACACGCAAATCCATATTTTTGAATACCATCTTCTTCAAATAAAACTTCAATACTTCCCACTTCTCACTGCCAATGTTCATCCCATAAATTTCAAACCAATATAACTTACTAATGGACACAGGACACCGCTCCGCATATAGTACAGTCCCATGCTTGCACCTTATAAACCCATCATCATCTCTCCTCATTAAAACATGCCGCTTCAGACCAATGAACTTCCAATGCCATGCTTCTTTGTATTTATATTTTTTCCAGTTGAGGGTTTGTTTTGTTTAAATCTTCCGAAAGCCATTGCAAACTCTCGGTTCTTAGTTTGCTCCGGAAGCCAATATATGCAGATATTTATAAGCCCAACTACTTGGTCATCAAGTATTAGTATTGTATAGGATAGCCTGCTGTTTTTCTTAGGCATGAGCTTTTCCATCGATTGAAAGGGAAGCAGTGTGTTGTTATTTCAGTAGTTAAGGTAGTACTGGAGTTTTCACTTCAGTTCATAGGCCGGTATTGATAAGAAAACACTGGAGCAGATTGTTTTTATGATTTGGATAGCTTACGTTTTCAAAAAGAATAGCTGTGAGGAAATTCTATCTCGTACGGTTTATTGGTGAGGTATTTCTTTGTCTCCACGCCTTAAAATGTAGAGTGGTACCATACAATTTTAGACTGTCATTTAGTCCATAAGGCATGTCGGCTTGAGTCTTCACTTCAGGTCCACTGTATTCTCAAGCATCGAGTTGTAAGCAACCATTAGGTGTGTAGATGCTGGTATAGGGTACCACGTATGTATTTCTAGTGGTATAGGGTAGGTCCTTTTGTATACTTGGGCACGAAGTGTCTGTACTTTAGGCTACTAGGTCTGTAAAGGCTTCGACATGAAGGTTATGTTGATTTGAGTATTCATAGTAGTTTTTCCTTTGTGAAGTGAGTGATAAAGGAAGATTTGACCTGGTGAATGATTTAAGAGTTGAAATGAGGTTTATTTGTTTCACAACAGTATTATCATATCCTTAGTTTAGTTTGTAAGAAATGGTTGATACTATATTTTCCTTGTGGTGTTCGCAGGAGGAGTTTAATGGAACCAGACAATCATGGAACGACAACAAGGCAGCATTCATGAAGAGCGAATAGACGTACACATGCTTGTTTAATTTTTTAAGTGGTTTTGACATTAGTTATATAAAGCTCCATTCACGAACAGACTGCTATTGACATAAATAAAAATACCATTATCATGAGCGATGTGCCTTGATCCCAAAAATATAATAATATATGTGCGTTAACTTATTCTGTGAAACTCTGAAATGTTGATATAGGGTGCAAAACACTCCAAATAAAAAGTTGATTATTTAATTAATTAAAAATTATAGTAAAATTCAAAAAATTAAATTATCACTACTTCTCAAAAGAACCTTGTCTAAATTCAAATCCCGTATGCAGTTATTTCAAATAAACTGTTAAGGTCGATGAATGATTCTATAGCGACTATTTGAAAATTTGATTTGGACATATCTTGCAATCTATACGACGAAATCTCGATTTTTCTCTTCCACTAGAAAAATATACTTCACCAGCTCCGAACGTTTCTTGTTTCACAGAAATCCGATTTAAAATGGGCCCTGTACATTCAGTTGAAGTTCAGATTGCCAAATAGCGAACTACCACGCCATTTCGAGCTCGATTTTAATTATAATATAATTATACATTCAAACTGCCGTTCAAATAATATATTTGTTATTCTAATTCAATTCTAAACTAAATTAAATATCACCAATGATCTAATTCACACCATTTTGTGAATTCCACTATTTCTGACTATTTCAGAAATTAAATATATTATTATATTATTTATATTAATTAAATATTCAATATTATTTAATTCTGGTCATTTTAAATGACCAGACCATTGTTTAAATAATTAAATAAATTATTTATATACCATAAAAATACGGGTCGTTACATATATTAACAAAGGCCAAGACAGAGCCACTATGGTAATTGAGGAGAATAATGTTACAAATCATAATTTTGTGAAGCAAATTGATGAGTTAAAAACATATCTAGATTGTTGATATCTATCTGCAGCTGAAGCATGTTGGAGAATATTTGAATTAGAAATTCAATATCGCACTCCCGCGGTAGAGAGACTTCAATTTCATATGCCGGAAGAACACATTGTTCATTTTGGAGTGAGAAATAGTTTGTAAGAGGTTTCGAATCATCCAAATGTTGAACACACAATTTTTACATAGTGGATGGAGACAAATAAGTTATATCCAGAAGCATGTGAACTTACTTATGCAGATTTTCCAACTAAGTGGGTGTGGAATAAAATGTTGAAGAAATGGACGTATTGGAAAAAAGGGACAACGATAGGTAGAATCTATTATGCTCATCCGACTTCTGGTGAAAGATTTTACCTTTGGTTGTTGTTGAACATTGTGAAAGGCCCGTGTAGTTAAGAGGACATTAGAACCGTAAATGGTGTGATTTATGAAACGTTTAAAAATGCATGTTCTGCACATGGTCTGTTGGACGATGACAATGAATGGGATGATGCAATATTAGAAGCGGGACAATGGTCTTCCGCCTCTTCGTTACGGGAAATGTTTATGATGATGTTAATATTTTGTGAAATTACGGATCCGAAAGGTGTATGGGAAAGACATTGGGAGCTATTTTCAGATGACATAACATGGAGAGAAAAATGGCTTACAAAAATGACAAACTAGAGATGACAAAGTTGCAGGTGAAAGATCTAGCATTAGCAGAGGTAGAGAAGATATTGTGTAGAAACAATTGATCGTTAAAAGAGTTTTCGTCTTCGTTTGAGCTAAATTGTTCTACTAAAACTTCTATCGATAATAGCTTACTACGAGAAGAGCAGAGCTACAATATTACTGAAATTGATGATCAGTTGCAACAAATGATACCATTATTAAATTTGGAGCAGCGTAAAGTTTATGATGTGATACAGCATGCCGTTAAAAGTGGGGATGGTGGTTTTTATTTTGTCTATGGTAGCGGTGGCACAGGGAAAACTTTCTTGTGGAAGACCATAATAAATAGTTTACGAGCAAAAGGAAAGACTATTTTTGCAGTGGCTTCTTCTGGCGTAGCGTCGTTGCTTCTTCCTGGTGGTAGAACAGCTCATTCCAAGTTTAAAATACCAATTACCGTTGAGGATAATTCAATTTGTAACATATCAAAGCAATCATCTTTAGCGGAGCATTTACGACAAATAAATTTAATTATTTGGGATGAGGCTCCTATGGTGCATAGAAATGCTTTGGAAGCATTTGAAAAAACTATGACAGATGTATTGACTACAACTAATAATTCTGTTGGTGGTAAAATATTTGGCTAAAAAACTGTTTTGTTAGGTGGAGATTTCTGACAAACATTGCCTGTCATTCCACAAGAACAAGGCAAATGATTGTGTAAGCAACAATAAATCATTCTAGCTTGTGGAGAAGGTGCATTGTGTTCGAACTGAAAGAAAACATGCGCTTAAAATAAGGTGGTGCAGATGTGGATGAAAAAAATAAAATTGCAGAATTTTGCAGATGGGTATTAGATGTAGGGGAAGGAAATGTTGAAATGGTTTCAGCACGGCCAAATGAAGAACCATCGTGGATTCAAATATGTAATCAGTTTTTGATATCGTAGGGCGCTGATGATATTAAGAATATTACAGAGTGTGTGTATACTGATTTGGAAAAAAGAATGCTAGAAAAAAATTATCTTCAGGATCGTCGCATTCTCACTCCTACAAATGAAGCGGTAGAGGATATTAATTCTTTTATACTCTCCAACTTACAAGGAAATGTTAGAACTTATTTAAGTGCGGATTTTATAAGTCCGCTAACAGATGGATCCGAAGATCATAACCTTTTATATCCTACAGAATTTTTAAACAGCTTGAAAGTATACGGTATGCCCAATCATAAGTTGCAGTTAAAGGTAGGTGCACCAATTATGCTTTTACGAAATCTTAATCAAGGTTTAGGCCTTTGCAATGGCACTAGATTGGTTGTTACGCAGCTTGGCAGTCGAGTTATTGAAGTCCAAATTATAACAGGAATAATACTGGGAGGAAGGTTTTTATTCCACGAATAATACTGACATCGATTGACACAAAGTGGCCGTTTGTTCTCCGAAGAAGGCAATTTGCTATCAAAGTTTGTTTTGCAATGACAATTAATAAAAGTCAGGGCCAGACATTACAAAGTGTTGGGGTATACTTACCGCAACCAGTATTTGCACGAGGTCAGTTGTATGCAGCCATATCCAGGACATCTTCATATAAAGGTCTAAAAGTGTTAATTGTTGGAAATGAATGAGCAAAGAAAGGGGAAAGTAGGAAGAAGAAGAGATACGGAAGAAGAAGAGATAGCAACATTTAAAGTCCCACATCATAGAAATATTAGCACAATCTCTCCTAATATATTAGAAGCCAAATAGGGTTATGTAAAATAGAAAGGAGAGGGGTGATATGAGGATGTGGGCATGGCCATGACATAATAATACATTAAAATTTCAAAGATAAGGGCCTTGGGGCTCTTGGGGTCTCTTGATTGGATATGGCCGACGGTTGCTGATTGGGCTAGTGCACTGAAATGAGAATATTTTTTCTCGAAATTTTAAAGGTATGTCCGTTCAGTCCAGAATTCGAAAGGAATGTCTGTTAGCTGAATAAAGACAACCATTTGAATTCTCAACAGACGCATATTAATAACCGGGAAGTTAAAGGGTCGCAACCTTTCCTATTCTGACTGTTACTAATGCATGCGAACAGGCACTCCTCCTTGCCTATATATACACTGCCCAAAACAAGACAGAATTCACCTTTTTTTCTGCTTGCAGTACTTCATCTTCTTCTTCAAAGTAATCCTCTCATCTGGTTTCTATAATCAACCTCTGTTCGTTAGAGCTCCATTTGCTAGCACTACGCAACTGAGTTGGTCTGTTTTATCCTGAGAAACAAATTGCAACAACGTCGATTTGTGCATACGATGACAATATTGTCTCAAGGAAACATAAAACTTCTGGACTCGGACATTACTGAAACAGAATACTTTTTGTTTATCTTCTGTTTTGTGCACAAATCGGTTACGCTTTCTGTGATTATTGTACACACAGTTTGACGTGATAATTGTGGCATAATTGATTAACGTTGATTGTTGTCGCTATCTGTTTGTAATACAATTGTGTAATTACAAAAGTACTAACAATCTTGAAACAATATTTTTGTTGTAGATGACAAAAAACAGCAACACTGATTCTACACCGATTCAGACGGTGAAAACTGCTCAGCCAGCGCCTGTGCTACCAACAATGGCTCTGTCTCATGGCGAAAGGCCAGAGAAGTTCAATGGAATCAATTTCAAGCGTTGGAAACCGAAAATGTTGTTTTATTTAACAACATTAAGTCTTGCCAAGTTTCTGACTAAAGAGGCTCCTGTGGTAGACGAACTCGAACCTGACGCTACTAAAGTAGAGGCACTCAATATCTAGACAAACTCAGATTTCATGTGCAAAAATTATATTCTGAATGGTCTAGATGATAGACTCTACAATGTCTACTGTACTTTTGCAACGTCCAAACAACTTTGGTTGGCTCTGGAGAAAAAGTACAAAACTGAAGATGCAGGCATGAAGAAATTCATTGTTGGAAAATTTCTAGACTTCAAAATGGTTGACTCAAAGACGGTGATAAGTCAAGTTCAAGAACTGCAACTTATCATCCGTCAATTAGAAGATGAAAAGATGACTCTTAGCGAGACTTTTCAAGTTGCTGCAACTATTGCGAAATTGCCTCCTTCTTGGAAGGACTTCAAAAATTACCTTAAGCATAAACGTAAGGAAATGACAATGGAAGATCTCATAGTTCGGCTACGCATTGAGGAAGATAACAGAAATTCTGAGAAAAAAATTTCTCAGAATATTGCTGCCAAAGCAAATGTTGTTGAGTCAGACAAAACTAACAAAAGAAAAAGGGAGAATGCTCCTAAGAAGTCAAAGAAATTTTTGGGTTCTTGCCACAACTGTGGAAAGAAGGGGCACAAAGCAGCCGAATGTCGTGCACCTAAAAAGAAGAAGTTAGAAGCAAATACGGCTGATGTTTCGAAAGGCATTTCTGATCTTGACTTATGTGCAGTAATATCAAAATGCAACCTTGTTGGTAACTCAAAGGAATGGTTTGTAGACACTGGAGCCACTCGACACATATGTGCTAACAAGTGGATGTTTACAACCTGTAAAACTACAACTGATGCTGAACAACTTTTTATGGGCAATTCTTCTACTTCAAAGGTTGAAGGCAAAGGAAAAGTTGTGTTGAAACTAACTTCTGGAAAGGAACTAACTTTAAATGATGTTCTCCATGTTCCATAAATTCGCAAGAACCTGATTTCAGGATCATTACTGAGCAAGCATGGCTTCAAATTGACCTTTGAAGCTGATAAATTTGTGCTTTCCAAGAATGAAGTGTATGTTTGAAGAGGATATGTGTGTGATGGTTTGTTTAAAGCAAATGTAACCACTATTGTACCACACACTGAAATGAATGAAAGTGAATCTTCTGCTTATATTGTTGAATCTTCTAACATATGGCATTCTAGATTAGGGCATGTAAATTTTGATACATTGCGAAAATTGATTAATCAAGAATTTATACAAAAATGCAATATAGATTCAAATTATAAATGTCAAGTTTGTGCAGAAGAAAAATTGACAAGAACCTCGTTTCATCATGTTGAACGAGATACTGAATCTCTAGACTTAATACATACTGATGTATGCGATTTGAAAATGTGTCAAACTAGAGGTGGAAAAAGGTACTTTATTACATTCATTGATGATTGTACCATATATTGTCATATATATCTCCTCAGAAGTAAAGACAAAGCATTTGAAATGTTTAAATAGTATAAGGCAGAAGTTGAGAATCAACTCAACAAGAAAATCAAATCTTTAAGAAGTGATAGAGGAGGAGAATACGAGTCTCCATTTGAGGAATTCTGTGCTGAGCATGGAATTATACATCAAACTACAGCTCTGTATTCACCTCAATCCAATGGTATAGCCAAATGGAAAAATAGAACTCTTAAAGAAATGATGAATGCCTTACTGATTAGCTCTGGCTTGCCAGATAATTTTTGGGGGAAGCTATTCTCTTGGCAAATCATATTTTAAATAAAATATCCCGAAAGAAAACATCTAAAACTCCTCATGAACTTTGGAAAAACAGACCACCATCCTATAAATACCTAAAAGTGTGCGGGTGTCTTGCCAAAGTAGAGGTACCAAAACCAAAGAAGGTCAAAATTGGACCAAAAACTATTGATTGTGTATTCATTGGATATGCACAAAACAGTGCTGCATATTGATTTTTGGTACACAAATCTGAAATTGATGATATTCATGAAAATACCATCATTGAGTCGAGAAATGCTAGATTTTTCGAACATGTATTTCCCTTGAAACATGGTACTGAAAATCATGCACCTAAGAGACTAAGGGAAGATGAAGTTCCTTATTCTATTGAGGATGTTGAACAAAATAACACTCAGCAAAGTAGTGTTGAGTAGCAAATGGAGGAACCAAGAAAAAATAAAAGGTCAAGGACTTTAAAAACCTTTGGACCGGACTTCTATACATTTATGTTTGAAGATGATCCATTGACATGTAAACAAGCTATGTCTTCCAGCGATGCCCCTTATTGGAAGGAGGCAATTAACAATGAGATTGAATCCATTATGTCCAATCATACATGGGAATTGGTTTATTTACCTCAAGGATGTAAGGCCTTAGGTAATAAATGGATATTTAATAGGAAATTGAAACCTGATGGTTCAATAGACAAGTACAAAGCTCGTCTGGTAGTCCAAGGATTTAGACAAAATGAAGACCTAGACTATTTCGATACATATTCACCTGTAACGAGGATCAAATCAATTAGAATGCTCATTGCAATTGCATCCATACATGACTTGGAAATACATCAAATGGATGTTAAAACTGCATTCTTGAATGGTGAACTAGAGGAGGAAATCTATATGAAATAACCTAAAGGATTTCTAAGCTCAGAAAATGAGCATAAAGTTTGCAAACTAGTAAAATCACTTTATGTCCTTAAGCAAACTCCAAAACAGTGGCATGAGAAGTTTGATAATACTATGTTATCAAATGGAATCACGATAAACGAATCAGATAAATGTGTGTACATAAAACATACACATATAGGATATGTCATTGTTTGTCTTTATGTTGATGACCTATTGATCCTAGGCAATAACAAGGCCATAATAACATCTACAAAGGAAATGTTATCCTCTAGATTTGATATGAAAGACCTAGGACTGACTGATGTGATATTGGGTGTAAAAATTATGAGAACACCACAGGGATATGCATTATCCCAATTGCATTACATCACCAAAATACTAGAGAAATTCAAGCAATATAATGTAACTGTTGAAAAATCACCAGTAGAAATGAACCAAAATTGGGTAAAGAACACTGGTGATGGCATTTACCAATTGGAGTAATCTCTTATACTAAGAAGTATCATGTATGTTATGAACTGTACTAGGCCTGATATCGCTTATGCTGTAAGCAAACTAAGTAGATTTACTAGCAATCCAGGTAAACATCATTGGAAAGCGATAATCAGAGTTCTAGGATATCTAATGTAACGACCCACATTTCTTACCATTCAAATCGACAATAAACCACACATGTCGACCCAAACAAATCACAAATATAGGCAGTTATTGGGATAAGGAAAAAAAACAATAATAGAGCTCTCATAGCGGAAGGACAACATATAATAATAACTAACAGTTTAAAATAGTTAAACTATATACATTTGTCTATACCATACAACGATTATCAGAGTTACATCTATAGATCTCTGCAGAGCACAGCGGAAATAAATGCAGCGGAAATACTTATATATAGTAGATGCATACCAAATCTTTGTCTTCATCCTCCAAGCTATTTGAAATCTTCACTAGCTGCAACATCTGCTGACCCGAGCGTATTGCATACAAGAAAACACAACAAACACTCGGATCAACACTAAATTATTCTCATATTAGTCAAATCAAAATACGAAATAACATCAATGTCATAGGTGCAGTAACTCAAGAGATGTTACGAGATTTTTCCATCTCCCAAGGATCCGTTAAACTAATACATAGATAGCATAATACGCTACTATGATAGTGTCTGCTCAGTAAAGTATAAATAATGAAAATAGCGTAAGAGGGATTACATTTTTACCCTAACACCGTTTATAATACCCTATTCTATACAGGACCGTAACCCATCGTAAATGATGGCATCAGAGGGGACTCCATAGGTACGATACAAATCAAAATCGTATGGTGCTCGATAAGGATAATATGACAAGGCACTCGAGGCAATGCCTAGGGTAGGATTCTACCAATTGCACTCCTGAACCGGTGGTAACGCATAGCAGCCACTACCGCCCACCTCGGAACACACTCCCAAAAACCACAAATGGGCCCAAATCATCATAATCGTCATAGTCATAGAAATAGTATCGAAGAAGTGTGTCCGATCAAAGGTGTTACCTCAATTAGTCACGGTATAGCTCCTGTTTTAGTCATATCTATTCTGACCCGAAGGTCAGGGCTATTTCGTCATTGTTCATCTCCTTCAATTCAATAATCGCCTCCAAGCCATCATACTCATTCTAGATACGTCATAACGTTCGCAGTTGTCAAAGTGGTATCGACACTGACAAAGAGTATGCCTTATGTCGACTCCGGTCTCTTTAACAACCAACGATTACATTTTCCACATTGGTCGGTTCTTTTACATTTCACAAAGGTTCGCTTTCATATCAAAATATCATATTTTGTTCTGAATCCATTTTATATTCAAAATAGAATATAATTTCATATCAAAATATCCCAATCATTCCCAAACCGATTATATTCCAAACTAGGATATATTCCCATATCATTATATTATACTCATATAATATTACAAATTGATCTATATTCACATAGAATATACTTCATCTCAAAATATTTCAGTTATTCCAAATCGATTTACATTTGAAACCCATTCATATTTGAATAGAATATATATTTCCCACATCTATTCATTTCAATCCTTGGAAAAATCCCATTTATATTCAAGTAGAATAAAATCTATATTTCCATATAAAAATCGGTTAAAAATCAATTCATATTCAAATAGAAGATAACTCTATCTCAACTCCATTTGAACCAATGGTTTAAATCCAAACACTTTCCATTCGGAAGAAAATTACAATTCATAAAATAAAATTTTGAAAATAGATACTTGTAAATAAAACTATATATATATATAATTTACTTATATAAAATCATTAGAGTATACTAAGATAATTTAAATCACTATATATATGTACATAAAATAAAGGCTTTCCTAAATAATTTTTGAATAATAAAAAAAAATATAAGCAAACTTCACTTAAACAAAATAGATATATAGTTTATAAAATAAAAATAAAATAAAATAAAATTTTAAACCATAAATTGTTTCTCCTTCCGAATTACGACAACGCGGAATCTATATTCCAGTCTAAATGAAATTCATTCAATTACCCTATCTCGTTTCAAACACCATTCAAACCAGCCTTCGATTAAGAAGATTCAATTCCATGTTCATATAGAGTTAAAACAACTCCGAGTATCATCAATTACCTTTATTCCCAAAATTTAAACTCAGTGAGAATTTAGTACATTCAAATCTATGTCATTTATTTGAATAACTCCAAATCATATTCAAATAAAATAATTTCAATCATATTCAAATCCCAATTTAAAATTTTCGATTTGTTTTAGGAAAATTTCCTTAACCATTTCAATACACATTCAAGGGTTGGATCTTTAAAGAAAAATATATTTATCGAGTATCGACACATTTCTTTAAATAAATTTCCTTTGAAAGAATTTCGAATATTTAAAAATCATTTAACCAACCGATGTTTGTATAAAATTTTCTAACCTATGGCCAAATGATTCTTAAGTCTAATTTCTCGATTTTTCAGGGATGGATCTATCATTTCAATCCAAATCAGGGTCACAGAGATTTATCATTTCACTTTGTGTTCTTAATTTATTTTATCGATAAATCCCGGGTTTATTAGATGCCCGTAACATCAAGGGTAAATGGGATTTACCGTCACAAAGAACATGCAAATACACTATACTGAATACGGAGCATTAACTGTGTCAATCTCAATTCAGTAATAAATTTCAACCAACATCTATCACAACCATTCCATTCAACTGATCAGTTTCAACTGTTTTCAGGATTTATAAGGATTAGAATTTTCAACTAGAAATTTAAATTTAAATCAAATAACTAATCATCGATCAAATTTGCATGTTAACATACTGGTATATCAAATTTAAGCAACCAAATTCATAAGCCAATCACAACCATGCAACCAAACTATTTCATAATTTAATTTGATAAATATGGGAATAATTCAGTATTTCGTGAGCGAATAATCACTCATCTTCGCGTCTTAATTGGATTGGACGTCCAAAAGAAGCCCAAAATTTCACAGTCTCTAAACGCAGCCAAACCAGTCTCAGATCGACCGCAATCTCGCCACGATCCCAACGCAAAAAACATGTTTTTCCAATCCGAGTTAAAACAAGAAAGTTATCAGTGTTTTAGCGTTCAGAATTTGAATTTATAAAATTAATTTAATAATATCCTCACCAACACCCTTTGACATGTCAGCAAGGAAATTCCCGCTCACCTCCTTCCTCGTTGCTACAGTAGACCCGAAATTAAACCCAACTTTTGCCGAACTTTGACCAACTACTCCAGCGAGCTCTGACCACTTCAAGGCCAGCGACCATTACCTACTCGACGCTCGTCTCCAGGCGCATCACCTCCACAACACGCGGTCAACTCCGGTGGTTCCCTAAGCACGCACGACGGCGCCCAAAACCGGGCCTCCAAACCCTAAATCGTCAAATCCCATCTCGTCTAATACTTCCAGATGATGCTGCTACCACCGTTGGATTCGTATGGAACTCCTCTTCGAAACCCATAAGTCTGATTCTCCGATTGACAGTCGAATTCATAGGGTTTCGGAATCTGAAAGTTTGACCATCAATTTCCGGTAAGTCTGGTTGCTGCATGTCGAAATAAATCACAGATCTAGGTTCTACTCATCGAGAGCTTCGATTTGATATATAATTCGCTATGGTTTGGAAAGATTTTATTTTGAAGTTTGATTTTCATTTTGATATAGGGTTTGAAAATTATTTCCAGCCATGGAAATAAGTTTTTGATGAAGAAAAGTGAACGTATAATATAAATGGGCTGATGGGTGGAGGAAAAGAATTTTATTTATAAAATTTTGAAGGCCCAACATGATCAACACACGGTTATTTTATTACACTGATTCTCTTCTACTTTTCTCCCGTACAATCAAACGGTTAGTCGGATTGTCATGCAAATTGAAATCCTATCATAATTCACTGTTTCGGTTCCGATGGCGCCAGTTTCGTCGAATTCCTAGACAGTCACCAAAACAGTTAAATTTCACGTTAATTAAATAAATAAAATATTCAATTATTTGATTAACTGTTTAAATTCAATTTTAAATATTCAAAATTTCCATTTTAAATCAATTTATAACTTAAATAAAATTTTCTAAATCAATACCACATATTTCATGTTCTCGAATTAATTTACTTATCCATTTAAATTTATATTTCAATTATAAATAAATGGACTCGAAGTATCCTTAACAATCGTAATATCAACTCATCATTTCAAAATTTATCAGACAAAATTTGAATTCCTATATTAACTTAGACAATCCAAATTTTATTTGTTATAAAATATTAAATTTCACATTACAACATTTATATATGCTCAATTCAAAAATTATTATCATAAAAAAATCAACAAAATTTGATTTTTCCCAAAATTAACCCATTTTATTTATTTTAAATTGAAAATTAAATATACAAAAAATATGGGATGTTACATTCTCCCCCACTTAAAATCTTTTCGTCCTCGAAAAAAGAATGAAATACGATATTGACCATATTCATACTTCCAAATCCATACTTATAAAATAGTATTTATAAAATGAGTTACGCTGTAAGACTTCATATATTTTCTAATCTCCCGAAATCACGAAAAATTTCGGCAGCATCTCCTTTGTACGGAGAGGTCCGGAAAAATCGCAATACATATATAAATCCAAATATTCATCTCATCACACGATGAGGCATCCCAAAAATGGGGAAACAATATATACTTAACCACAAAACTATATAACCCAAATACGTACCTTCGTTAGCGTTTATTTGCAATTTATTTAACTTTGCAGTTTAGTGCTTAGCGCGAGCGAGCTCCAAAGTGCAGTACAACTTCCTTACACCTGCTACATACTCACATGCATGAGAATCAACATATATATATATAATAATACATAGCAAAATACAACTTACACAACATTTATCAAACATTTCAACTACAAAACCAAAAGATTAGCGATAGGGCAGCGAACAAATCGTCGATTATCATCCTACAAATGATGGAATTTGACCAAAGGAGATAAAAGTTGTAGTATTCGTTTCAGGCTTTCCGAATTGTCCGGATTTATCGAATTCGGATAATTCGTTCAAAAATTATGCTCATTTTAGTGAAGGCGAACACCTCAGCCCGTACACTGAAAAATGCAGATCTGAAATGTTCTATCCACTTTTTAGCCCTCTAAACATCAGAATTTGACTCGGCATATCAAAGGAAAGTTTTAGTTTACATTCTGGCCTTTCCGGATTGTACTCACACATCAAAATCCGACGCTCGGTTAGGAAGTTATGGCCAAAACAATATTGGTGTTCAGTTCAGATTTTTTTTTCTACGCATACAACTACGACTAGTTCTTGGTTCTCAACCCATTAAACTTGGAAACTCGACAAAGCTCTAACTACGAAAGTTTTAGCTTAGTTTCTAAGGTTTCCAAAAAGTCTAAAATCATCAAATTCCAATCAGCCATTCAAAAGTTATAGCCATATGACTTTCAGTTTATCGACCATTTCAGATTTTATAAACATTTATTTATTTCATTTCAAGTTCAAACTTTCCGGTTCCAAAAATTTAAGCCAAGTTTAACCATCTAAATGGATTATCATTCCATTATGTTCGAATATGGTTCACCCTTTATTGCTTAAGTATACTCATGTTTATTTCCAACTTATTCTCTTCAGTTGTTTTTTTTCTTCTTTTCGTTCATTAATCATTTACATTTACATTTACTTCATAATCCAAGAAATGGATTTTGCATTCAATCGCTTACTTCATCTAATATAATTTCTATTCGTTTCTTGTTTCATTTTCAAACATTAGTTCTAGTCAAAACTTGGATTTATTCTAACCTTGACTACCAACTTAATTATATTAAATCCTCAACTCATTTACATGATCCAATTTGCCAAAATTTTATAACCCATTTCTTTCCTAAGTTATTAGTTCTCAATCGACTTTTTCCCCGATCTTCTGACTTCCTCTTATTGGTTCAATTCTTTGGACTTAACTAAATCTAGTTTCATTCCTTATTTAATTAGTCATTCATTTGAATTAATACGTGATTTTCTTATTTATACTAATCATTTAAGTTCATCCACACTTTGTTTCATTTACTTATATTTGGTTTAAATCGACCAATTCAAATTTCTTGAGTTTGCTTCTATTATTTTAGTTCATTCGACTTAATTGAATTCATTTGGTTCCAATTCTTTCGGTATTCTAATTTTATAAATTAAACTTCTATTTTATATTTTCTTAATCCTTATTTCATGTTTCCAAAATAGATCTAAAAATTCACGTTCATGCCTTATTCAATTCAGCCAAATTCCTTTAAGAATCAATTTATTCAAGTTGGAATTCTAACCCTTCGGATTTCAAAACCTACGCAAACCCCGATCATTAGATTTGGTTATCACTTACTTATTCTACAATTTTTTTTCTTTAGTTGTTTGCATGAATAAAATTTTACTTACTAAATCCAATTATCTATATGAATTCTAAATCAACCCATTTATTTTACCTAGGTTGATTTCTTTTACTTCGGCTGATTAACTTAATCAAGTTTTTTTTTCATTTCTTTTAGCATGACTCAACTAATTCTTATTTCTCACGTACACCAATTTACCATTAAATTCCTTTTTTTTAATCTATCGACCATTTATATTTTATCAACAACTTAATTCTCCTTTATTCCTTCTCGTGCTAGTGTAATAAACTCATGAATTACTCCAAGTCTTGAGTTATCATCTTTATTACCCAACCACATCCTTCAATTTATTTTGGTCGACTTCAATTTAACTTATTATCACCTATACCCAAGTATTTCGATGACTACTTCTCTTTCGTAATACTCAAATAAATTTTCCTGGTTTCAAACCAAAATTCTAATGAATGGAGTTAATTTAGTACTTAATCAATATCATTAATTCTGATGACTTAAATGCTTGATTCTGGGTTTTATACCATTTATAGAAAATAATACCACCTAAAAATTTAAACCCAAATCTTTAATTAACAAAGAACCTAGAAATTTAAATTCTGGTTAAATCTTAAGCTCAATTTTACATATCATTGGAAATTAAATCCAAAATCCCTCTTCAAATAAGTTGTGAAAATACTGAGTGGTCTCCCCACTTAGACGCTTCAGAATAAATGCCGATAATGCGTGCACTCATTGCCGAAATTATTTCTGATATTCGAGAAGGGATTACACCTTATAGGTAAATCTTTAAAACCATTTCCTTTTCGATCATTCCTATAATATGATATTATTTAAAAATTTGGCAAAAACTATTTCAAAAATACCCCAGGATCAAGTTTCAAGTTCATTTTTATTTCAATCACAACCCTTTAATCCGAATTATACCTATAGGTATTTCATTTCAAATATTTTCTAAATCCATTTGAATTTTCCTTATTAAATTTATTATCAAATCAACCATAATAGATAATAACTTAATATTACCACCTACCAAAACGATTTCATATATACTTGAACCAATACTATCTACTTGATAAACTTTAAAATAAAGTCAAAACCATATTGCATCGACCCATTCTGTTCGATTATTTAGAAATTCCTATCGATTCTATGGCGTCCCATATATCGACCAGAACCCATAAATATTCAACAGAACAAGCTAACACAATGAAAACCATTTTTAAATCAAAAATACAAGTACGCTCTCTCATATCACTCAAACTCATTCTAGGGCACTACTAACCCTATCTCTAATGAGTTAATTCCCAAACAGAGCCAAGGTTATCGCTAACCATCGCTCTGATACCAAATATATGACCCACATTTTTGACCATTCAAATCGACAATAAACCACACATGTCGACCCAAACAAATCACAAATATAGGCAGTTATTGGGATAATAAAAAAAGAAGAAAGAAAAGAAAACAACAAAAGAGCTCTCACAGCGGAAGGACAACATATAATAATAACTAACAATTTAAAATAGTTGAACTATATACATTTGTCTATACCATACAACGATTATCAAAGTTACATCAATAGATCTCTGCAGAGCACAGCGGAAATAAATGCAGTGGAAATACTTATATATAGTAGATGTATACCAAATCTTTGTCTTCATTCTCCAAGCTATTTGAAATCTTCGCTAGCTGCAACATCTGCTGACCCGAGCGTATTGCATACAATAAAACACAACAAACACTCGGATCAGCACTAAATTATTCTCATATTAGTCAAATAAAAATACGAAATAACATCAATGTCATAGGTGCAGTAACTCAAGAGATGTTACGGGATTTTTCCATCTCTCAAGGATCTGTTAAACTAATACATAGATAGTATAATACGCTATTATGATAATGACTACTCAGTAGAGTATAAATAATGAAAATAGCGTAAGCGGGATTACATTTTTACCCTTACACCGTTTATAATACCGTATTCTATACAGGACCATAAACCCATCGTAAACGATGGCATCAGAGGGCACTCCATAGATACGATACAAATCAAAATCGTATGGTGCTCGATAAGGATAATATGACAAGGCACTCGAGGCAATGCCCAGGGTAGGATTCTACCAATTGCACTCCCGGACCGGTGGTAACGCATAGCAGCCACTACCGCCCAACTTGGAACACACTCCCAAAAACCACAAATGGGCCCAAATCATCATCATCGTCATAGTCATAGAAATAGTATCGAAGAAGTGTGTCCGATCAAAGGTGCTACCTCAATTAGTCACAGTATAGCTCCTGTTTTAGTCATTTCAATTCTGACCCGAAGGTCAGGGCTATTTCGTCATCGTTCATCTCCTTCGATTCAATAATCGCCTCCAAGCCATCATATTCATTCCGGATACGTCATAATGTTCACAGTTGTCAAAGTGGTATCGACACTGACAGAGAGTATGCCTTATGTCGACTCCGGTCTCTTTAACAACCAACGATTACATTTTCCACATCGGTCGGTTCTTTTACATTTCACAATGGTTTGCTTTCATATCAAAATATCATATTTTGTTCTGAATCCATTTTATATTCAAAATAGAATATAATTTCATATCAAAATATCCCAATCATTCCCAAACCGATTATATTCCAAACCAGGATATATTCCCATATCATTATATTATACTCATATAATATTACAAATCGATCTATATTCACATAGAATATACTTCATCTCAAAATATTTCAGTTATTCCAAATCGATTTACATTCAAAACCCATTCATATTCGAATAGAATATATATTTCCCATATCTATTCATTTCAATCCTTGGAAAATCCCATTTATATTCAAGTAGAATAAAATCTACCTTTCCATATAAAAATCGGTTAAAAATCAATTCATATTCAAATAGAAGATAACTTTATCTCAACTCCATTTGAACCAACGGTTTAAATCCAAACACTTTCCATTCGGAAGAAAATTACAATTCATAAAATAAAAATTTGAAAATAGATACTTATAAATAAAACTATATATAAAAAATTTGCTTATATAAAATCATTAGAGTATACTAAGATAATTTAAATCACTATATATATGTACATAAAATAAAGGCTTTCCTAAATAATTTTTGAATAATAAAAAATATATATAAGCAAACTTCACTTAAACAAAATAGATATATAGTTTATAAAATAAAAATAAAATGAAATAAAATAAAATTTTAAACCATAAATTGATTCTCCTTCCGAATTACGACAACGCGGAATCTATATTCCAGTCTATATGAAATTCATTCAATTTCCATATCTCGTTTCAAACACCGTTCAAACCAGCCTTCGATTAAGAATATTCAATTCCATGTTCATATAGAGTTAAAACAACTTCGAGTGTCATCAATTACCTTTATTCCCAAAATTTGAAATCAGTGAGAATTTATTACATTCAAATCTATGTCATTTATTTGAATAACTCCAAATCATATTCAAATCGAATAATTTCAATCATATTCAAATCCCAATTTAAAATTTTCGATTTGTTTTGGGAAAATTTCCTTAACCATTTCAATACACATTCAAGGTTTGGATCTTTAAAGAAAAATATATTTATCGAGTATCGACACATTTCTTTAAATAAATTTCCTTCGAAACAATTTCGAATATTTAAAAATCATTTAACCAACCGATGTCTGTATAAAATTTTCTATCCATGGCCAAGTGATTCTTAAGTCTAATTTCTCGATTTTTCAGGGATGGATCTATCATTTCAATCCAAATCAGGGTCACAAAGATTTATCATTTCACTCTGTGTTCTTAATTTATTTTATCGATAAATCCCGGGTTTATTAGATGCCCGTAACATCAAGGGTAAATGGGATTTACCGTCACAAAGAACATGCAAATACACTATACTGAATACGGAGCATTAACTGTGTCAATCTCAATTCAGTAATAAATTTCAACCAACATCCATCACAACCATTCCATTCAACTGATCAGTTTCAACTGTTTTCAGGATTTATAAGGATTAGAATTTTCAACTAGAAATTTAAATTTAAATCAAATAACTAATCATCGATCAAATTTGCATGTTAACATACTGGTATATCAAATTTAAGCAACCAAATTCAACAGCCAATCACAACCATGCAACCAAACTATTTCATAATTTAATTTGATAAATATGGGAATAATTCAGTATTTTGTGAGCGAAGAATCACTCACCTTCGCGTCTTAATTGGATCGGACGTCCAAAAGAAGCCCAAAATTTCACAGTCTCTAAACGCAGCCAAGCCTATCTTAGATCGACCGCAATCTCGTCACGATCCCAACGCAACAGACCGTGTCCAAATCCGAGGTAAAACAAGAAAGTTATCAGTGTTTTAGCATTCAGAATTTGAATTTATAAAATTAATTTAATAATATCCTCACCAACACCCTTTGACATGTCTGCAAGGAAATTCCCGCTCACCTCCTTCCTCGTTGCTATAGTAGACCCGAAATTAAACCCAACTTTTGCCGAACTTTGACCAACTACTCCAGCGAGCTCCGACCACTTCAGGACCAGCGACCAATACCTACTCGACGCTCGTCTCCAGGCGCATCACCTCCACACCACGCGGTCAACTCCGGTGGTTCCCTAAGCGCGCACGACGACGCCCAAAACCGGGCCTCCAAACCCTAAATCGTCAAATCCCATCTCGTCTAATACTTCCAGATGATGCCTCTACCACCGTTGGATTCGTATGGAACTCCTCTTCGAAACCCATAAGTCTGATTCTCCGATTGACTGTCGGATTGAAAACCCCCATTTTACACCTTAGGGTTTCAGAATCTGAAAGTTTGACCATCAATTTCCGGTAAGTCTGGTTGCTGCATGTCGAAATAAATCACAGATCTAGGTTCTACTCATCGAGAGCTTCGATTTGATATATAATTCGCTATGGTTTGGAAAGATTTTATTTTGAAGTTTGATTTTCATTTTGATATAGGGTTTGAAAATTATTTCCAGCCATGGAAATAAGGTTTTGATGAAGAATAGTGAACGTATAATATAAATGGGCTGATGGGTGGAGGAAAAGAATTTTATTTATAAAATTTTGAAGGCCCAGCATGATCAACACACAGTTATTTTATTACACTGATTCTCTTCCACTTTTCTCCCGTACAATCAAACGGTTAGTCGGATTGTCATGCAAATTGAAATCCTATCATAATTCACCGTTCCGGTTCCGATGGCGCCAATTTCGTCGGATTCCGAGACAGTCGCCAAAACAATTAAATTTCACCGTTAATTAAATAAATAAAATATTCAATTATTCGATTAACTGTTTAAATTCAATTTTAAATATTCAGAATTTCCATTTTAAATCAACTTATAACTTTAATAAAATTTTCTAAATCAACACCACATATTTCATGTTCTCGAATTAATTTACTTATCCATTTAAATTTATATTTCAATTATAAATAAATGGACTCGAATTATCCTTAACAATCGTAATATCAACTCATCATTTCAAAATTTATCAGACAAAATTTGAATTCCTATTTTAACTTAGACAATCCAAATTTTATTTGTTATAAAATATTAAATTTCACATTATAGCATTTATATATGCTCAATTCAAAAATTATTATCATAAAAAAAAATCAACAAAATTTGATTTTTCCCAGAATTAACCCATTTTATTTATTTTAAATTGAAAATTAAATATACAGAAAATATGGGATGTTACATCTAAAGTATACACAGAGTTATGGTCTATACTATACAAACTATCCTTCAATAGTGGAAGGATACAGTGATGCAAATTGGATCACTGGATCAAATGATACAAAGTCTACAAGTGGATACATGTTCACATTAGGAAATGGAGTCATTTCATGGAAATCATCCAAACATACTTGTATCGCTAGATCTACGATGGTATCAGAGTTTATTGCACTAGATAAGACTGCATAAGAAGCAGAATGGATTCGAAGCTTCTTGGAAGACGTTCCTAATTGGAGCAAACCTATGCCTCCAATATGTATACATTGTGATAGTCAATCATCTATTGGAAGGGCTAATAGTACACTATACAATGGTAAATCTAGGCATATTCGTCGTAGACATAAAACGATAAGACAACTTCTCTTTAATGGGGTTATCACAATAGATTACATTCGATCTAAAGATAACTTAGCGGATCCACTTACAAAAGGCTTGCCAAGAGAGAAAATTGAAACCTTATCGAAGGGAATGGGGCTAAGGCCTACAGACTAAAGGTTTTTCTAAAATGGAAACCCCACCTAGTTGACTGGAGATCCCAAGATCTAGGTTCAAAGGGACAACGAAGTTTAAGAGAAACTTGATGGCACTGTTACACACAAACCATTCCTATGATAAGTCAGTGCATTATATGTTGAATAAGGATAACTATGAGTACTTCTAATGTTGTCTATATTTGAGGAATTAGAGAATGCCCTTTACAGAATCACCTACGTAAGTGCGAAGGCGCCGCATCAAAGAGAATTATGAGGCCAAATTCTCTAAGCACTTATGAGACCAGGCATGTGTTCAAGGCAAAAACGAACACATACAGAGAACGAAGGGTTATAAGAAACATTTATCGCGTGTTATCTACTTTGGAATTACACAAAAGGATTACAGTTCAAGGACAGTCTATGTCTACTGATTCTCCTGTGATTCAAATAGGTAATCACTAGGAAAGTTCAAGGCCCATGTGCCACTTTAACCGATGCGATAAATGATTCGTGAAACTAGGATCAACTGCTCGTTCATGTGGGGGATTGTTGGAAATGAATGAGCAAAGAAAGGGGAAAGTAGGAAGAAGAAGAGATAAGGAAGAAGAAGAGATAACAACATTTAAAGTCCCACATCATAGAAATATTAGAACAATCTCTCCTAATATATTAGAAGCCACATAGGCTTATGTAAAATAGAAAGCAGAGGGATGATATGAGGATATGGGCATGGCCATGACATAATAATACATTAAAATGTCAAAGATAAGGGCCTTGGGCATTGGGGTCTCTTGATTGGATATGGCCGACGGTTGTTGATTGGGCTAGTGCGCTGACATGAGAATATTTTTTCTTAGAATTTTAAAGGTGTGTCCGTTCAGTCCAGAATTCGAAAGGAATGTCTGTTAGCTGAATAAAGACAACCATTTGAATTATCAACAGACGCATATTAATAACCGGGCGGTTAAAGGGTCGCAACCTTTCCTATTCTGACGGTTACTAATGCATGCGAACAGGCACTCCTCCTTGCCTATATATACACTGCCCAAAACAAGATAGAATTCACTTTTTTTCTGCTTGCATTACTTCATCTTCTTCTTCAAAGTATTCCTCTCATCTGGTTTCTATAATCAACTTTAATTCGTTAGAGCTCCGTTTGTTGGCACTACGCAACGGAGTTGGCCCGTTTTATCCTGGGAAACAAATTGCAACAACGTCGATTTGTGCATACGACGACAATATTGTTTCAAGGAAACAGAAAACGTCTGGACTCGGACATTACTGAAACAAAATACTTTCAGTTTATCTTCAGTCTTGTGCACAAATCAGTTACGCTTTCTGTGATTATCGTACACATAGTTTGACGTGACAATTGTGGCATAATTGATTAACGTTGATTGTTGTCACTGTGTGTTTGTAATACAATTGTGTAATTACGAAAGTACTAACATTAATAACCAATTTAGATGGTGCAGAAGATGGTCGCACGCAAAATATTGTTTACAAAGAGGTGTTTAGCCCATTGAGTGGTATGTGCAGTAAAAAAAATTATTTTTTATTATACCTTTGAACTGTATTTCATTCATTTAATATATATAATGGTTTGCTATGCTACAGAGAAAATTTCTATGTAGTCAATTTCTGTGTAAGCTTACATAATATCATTAATACTATAATTTCTTATGCTACCTGGGACTGTTGTGCATTATTGGAAAACATGTTAAGATTAATGCTGCTTCTACACATTAATACAATATTATAAGTAGTGTGTATATAAAATGATTGATATGTTTCTGTTATTCAGGGAGCAGGGAGCATCAAACATGAACTGTGCATGTTGCTTTCCATTATATCTTATTTGATACTCTACTATGCGTAAGTCATCGTTGTTATATTCTCATTGAAATTAATCTCACTAAAATGCACACACTTATGTTGTTTGAATGGTATTGAGTATTTGGTATGTTATACTAATACTTGATCAATTGACATTTGTATTGAACTTGATGAAATATTTTTTTTTGCCTAAATGAAATATATAAATCATCGGTTATTAATTACGACACAGATCATAGACAAACTAAAATAAAATGACATAATTTCAAATTAGTGGAATGGATGCTATAAAATATGTGCCAAAAATTCGTATAAAATATTTGACAATAAATATATCCTTTTTTTTCTATGTGCATTACTTTGTTTTTGAGATTATGAGAACTGAAAAATAATGTTTTGCACTCCAATTATATCAAAATTCTTAGATGCAGAAGAAAGATAAAATTTTGTTGAATAAATAATTTTATATTTTAAATTACATATTACCATTTGCAATACACCCAAAACGTTCGAGTTAAAGTTTGTGCATGCCATAGTTTATTCTACTTCTTCCAAAATCATAGAAGAATTTTTTTTAATCCCATATGACAATTTTATAATACTGCACTTTCATACGCCTGTTTATATTGCTTAATATTAAAATTATCCGATATGGCTTTTTCATTTGGAACATGGGTAATAGCTTTCTAACTACTTGGCTGTTATGAGAGTACGTTGACAATTGGTAGTTAGTAAACTTTTTTTATACTTTTTTCACAGCCTGGGCTTTTTGGATTGGTGATGATAAAAGAGATTATTTAGTTTTTTTTGTTTTTTTGTTTTGTTTTTTACTACCAATTGTTTGTGGATTCACCGTATCCACTTATGTGTGATATAATTTTTTTAAGTTTAAATAAGAGATTACCATTCACATGTTGGTAAATAAAATGGATACACGCTTTAAAAAATCAACCACTCCGATAGTCTTTATTTTTTTTCTTTTTCATAGTGATTAAATTCCATGTAAAGGGAGTATTCCAACTTCAATCTATTTAAAAGGTTTCATTTTTGATAACATAGGCTGGAATTGTTTACGGCTACTGAAAACCTTTCATTTTCCAAAAAGTTTACCATGGTTACTGAGGTATATTTTTCTCCAACATATCATACTAACTGAGTAACTTTTAAACATTACAAAATGAGATACCAATTTATCAATACGTGGTTAATACAAATTCATATTGGCAAAAATCTGAAGTATAACAATTTCGAAACTTCAATTATATTGAGTACATTCGTTGAATTATAATATTGATATGATTATGGACAATGAATTATGTTTTACTACATACAATGTTTAATACTGATATGAATGATTTGATTTGATATTATTTGTAAGTGTCTTATGTCATAAAATGTTTTATAGGAATATCCAGTCAATGATATTCATAAATTTATTAGAAAAACTTTATTTTGTGTATTGAAAAATATACTTCTTTGAATTAATAATGTTTTACAATGTGTTCTGCAATACAAACAGTTTACTTTGGGTAACACAAGTAACTAATCAATTTTCACATAATTTCTCAATATCGGGCAATATGCATTCGACAAGTTATTTTTCGAATGGTTTTCATAATGCAAAAATACTTGCTTTGTGCAAACACAGTAAAAAATTGTTAAATCATACATTTGTTTTCTCCATTCACACTCGATGAATACTTTGAAATGGATGAACATATAATATGATTTTTGTTTTTGTTTTTTTCTAATTTTATATGAGGTTTCAATTTACATGTTGATCATACATGAAATTTAATTTTATTATGTTTTTGTTTTTGTCTAATATTATATGAGGTTTGAATTTAGTTTTTGTTTTTGTTCTTTTCTTGCATTAGCAACAAATAATAGCGGATTCAGTATTCTCAGCCTACAATCTGCTACGTCTATTTTCAGTTTAGGACGTTATTTAGTTTTTGTGTGCTCGACACTTGACTTATATTCTTGCTGTCACAACCTGACAAAAGAAGGAAATATATATGCAATCTCTTAACAACTGTTGGATTCCACTTTGGTCAGTAAAATTTTGTGCATTTTAGAATGATCGACAAATTGTGATACCGCCCCACTAAAATATTTCTATATTGTCACTAACACTTTTGCGTGCACGTATGAACTACACCATGCTATATCTGAAAGTCGGTGGAACCGTTAATAAGTATGCAACCACTTTTATAGTGTTATTTAAATCCGATTGATATCCTAAGTAATTTTACGTTACATGTTAATAACACATTTTTTGTTCATTATCTGTTAATATTAGATATTTAAGGATTTGCTTATTTCAGTTATACTGAAATATTATAGCTTAACCACAAAAGGATCTCTATCAAACAGAAACTGGCCTGCTAATGAGAACTAGCAACGGTAATATTAACATTTTGGCCCATCCTATCATAAACTTTTACTTCTACCCTGCCTTTTGTACATCAACATCGCCCTCATCTTTATCTCTGTCTTTTTTTGATGCTCCTCCGGGCGATCCATGCATGGAGCATCAACTTCAGCTGCCACTTTCTTAGTTGTGGGTTAGTTCGTTAACCTATAGCTCCATGTTTATAGAGGTTACATTTTTCTCATTTTTTCGATTTTCTGTACGCTTCCTAGAATCCTATGAACATCGGCATGACATATCTAATTTACCTTTTCTCCTATCTTCCTCCTACCATATACATTTTTGGTGCATTAAGTATTTGACTATTTCTATGACATTTCATTACATATTTTTTCATAACTGCTGGAAATGAATCTATTTCCCATTTGTGTTGATCACTGCTTAACCCCTACTTAGGATTGGATTCTTCCGATTAAGACGTTACTGATTAAAGAGGTTATAGTATCCTCATGTTTTATTTTGTTTGATTTTTATTTTCGTTGAATTCCCAACTTAACTGCTTTTTGTTTTTATCGATATATGTTACTTAAGTCATATCCAAAAATTTACGTTGCTTAAGCATGTGTATGAAAACAATACCGATGTGTATGAAAATAGCAGTGTGGTTATTCCATGAATTTTATCACCCATCAATTTTTCTTTACTCCCAATGTCTGTCCTTATCTTATACATGCTTCAACCCTTAACTGCAAATTTAAACTATTTAACATGAATTGATACAAGTTTGAAATTAAATGGATAATTAATAATAATTTAAACTGTTACTATACTTGAAACACATCTCAATATTCTTTTCAACACATCGTAATAGATTATTTAAGAGTGTCAAGTTGAATTTTTATGTGACGATTGTACTGTAGATAGATAGCTTCAACATGTTGTAAGATGTTCCAACTGTGTGCTTCAGTTGAATTTGAAACCAAATTTTGATTGAATTGTGATTTTTCCCTGATTTTTTGAAACAGACTGTAATTAGATAATCACCCAGACAATGCACACAAAAAATATACCATTGTGCATGTCATTTCACTCATAAGTAATTTTTTCGCCTATCTAAAATGTGTTAAAGTTTATCCTATGATGCAAAAGGTATGACTCATAGGATAGTCTGTAGCAGATTTATAAAATGTATGATCAACTTCTTATACAACATCAGTTTTACATGAGGTGTAGAATATTATTACCTTATACAGCATTAGTCGCCAAATTATGTGCAGTCTCCTGTAATGGTGTTTCCTTTTCCCGCTGGTGTTGCTTTCAATCTTCAGGTTCAGGTTATCACCGCAACTAAAATACAAGTCAAAGTGAAAATTGTTGCATTGTTTGAATAGATTTCTCCTTTTAACTAAACATTTATGTTCTCTTCATATTTTTAGTTGTACTCTCCATGTCTAAATTTCGCCAGCATTTGATACCTTATTGGAACTAAAAAATTGGGAAACTAGAGTTCATATAGTTTGCTAAATTGGTGTGAAGCTAATTGGATAATTACATTGATCCATAATTAATGGTTATAATGAAAACCTCACTACCATTCACTTTGTCCATAGTTTAATTATGTGCACCTATAGGTACACAGTAATACTGAGTTAGCCTTTTTGGATTTGAAAATTAAAGGGGTCCATACTTTATGAGCATAACAGCAACAAGAAAATTCAATATGCTTTCAACATTTAATCGTAAATGTTTAATTACCACAACGGCTCAATATAAAAAATATAGAATGATGTCTGTAGCTCAAAATATTAGAGAGAGAAGTGATAACTGCTGGTACGTAGGAAGAATGGTAAATTCACTGGCTTACACTTTACATGTCTATTTTTTTATTTATTTCATCCAAGTTGCATATGAAATCTCATGCTACTTCTACTATATATTTTCATAGTTTCGGGAGCATGTGGTAGACTTTTCAACGTGAGAAGCTTGATGCATCAGCATGCGACAACTTTGTTCCTTGCCATAATGGAAAACTATGGAATTACAAGAGTAAGATAATGTTGTTTAGTAAAATCTCTTTCATTTTCACATTACACTTGTAGCGTTTAACACATCTATTGAACTCAATGTATGCGGAAGCGTTGCGGTAAACAACTAAAATGCTTGGTTTGCATTGTATCGAATGATTGTGCAATGCTATGTACTACTATAGATTTAAGGTCATCTAGGATTACAATGCTAACAATCTGACTGAAATGATAGCGCATGAATAGTCATAAATTGTTCCGTTTCTATTCAAAGTTCTTTGTTAACTGTACTAATGAATGTGGATTCAATAATAAATGTTATATAAGACAATGAGTGAAAGCTGAATAAATGAATCGGCATGTGTGACTATACCCTTACCAAAATGATTTGGTTCTGCGAAAATATAAATGGAAACCATTCATCTCATGTGGTATCTTTTTTTGCATTACTATATGAAAGTATTTTCATTTTGTAGTTAAATAATGTATCATATATTTTGTACTATTCTCAAAGCGTTCAAGTTTCTCTTCAATATAATGAGAAAATTTTCCACTAATTTAGGATTCGTTAACATTGTGTGTGACAATCCCAAAACCCCGTACGACGGTGTTAAAGATAATCATTTGAATATAACACATTAATCATCATTAGCAGAATACAGATAATAGCATAAGCAGCAAATTGAATAATTTACATAAATATGACAGCGGAATCATATATATCACAACATCAGAGAGCACAGTGTAGGATACAACTTAGTGCATAAAAGTACATGATCAGCCTACATCGCCATAAGCGATACATATACATAGAGAGTACATAAAAGAAATATCAGTCTACATCGCCAGAAGCGGAATCATATACATAGATAATAATGGCGGAATATCAATAGTCAACACTGAGAAGTCAAGCCTCGCCATGAGCCAAAAGATGCACTCTCTGCAGTAGTGCAAAGCCAAAATATGTCCTGCTACCTAGTACTAGGCTGATCGTGTGAAAATAAGGGCACCCGAGTTTGCAAGGTGAAACAAACTACGAGTCAGTCATGGAACTGGTATGAGAAATCTACTTAACTAATTTAACAACAATGATAAGGCAAATCATAGGACCACGCCACTTTCGCGGAACGGGTTTACTCCAATGATTGCTGGTGCATGAAATAAAGTAAATTACTAAATCATCGCAGTGCTTTTTTATAAAAATGAAGCCATTATAAGACTCAGGTCCCATCACACTATGCAACGCAAGCCGGAGGATAGAGTTTTACCTTATAATGGCCAAGAAATGCTTGATACGTATAAAACAAAAATGTTTGATATTATTACTAGTGCATATATCTTTCAAAAGCAACTTCCATCATAAATATCAATCATAGACGGAATGGGTACCATATATCATGTCGCCATACTAGTAATACAATCAAATCCGCAATTTCGTATTGGAAATTGGATTCCATCATGAGTCGAGGCAAGGGGCAAGCTCCTCTCCGTTCAAGACACTCTAGCAGATGTCTCAGGACCACACACATCGATCCTTGGATCTTCAGGGCGGGTCCTCTCTTACTTTTGAAGATTAGTTATTCCTGAACACATGTTTCCCGGTCCTGTAGGACCTATATCCGAGGTGCCTCGCATTCCAACAACCACACAGGTAAAATAATGTATAAATGTCAGGGCTGGTAAGTCACTGATATCACCCATAGCTAGAAGGAAACGTCGTGTTCTCCCTGCATTCACTATCCCATTTTTGACTCATACCGAGGTGTGAGGCTCCCAAATCAACGCTATACACAATGCTACGCCACGTAGGCTATGCTTTGATCATCAACCACAAGACTTTGCTTTTCAACAGAAGGCTTGATCATCTGCCACTTAGGCGTGCCACACAGGCAATTCACTCCATGCGACTGATTTCTATCGATATATAATCTCTGAGCTCGTACTTCTCAGAGAAGGGCGTTAAGCAAGAGAATAAATTCTCCGCCGCCAAACAGATATATATTTAATACAGATTAATCAGCATAGAACAAAATCCAATGTCAGACACACAATCCATTTACAAGTTCGTTCTGGGTCTGAATGAAGCTGGAGGCACCATATTCCTTGCATATCCGTACAATCAACAAATAAATCCGGACGGCTACCACTTCAGCTCCTTCAAGGTAGCTACTCCAAACATGAGCATCAGTAGCGCCCATCCATCCGATGTGAAGATCGTCGTTCTTGAACCGTCTTCATCTCTTCGACTTCTAATCGTCGATCAATTATTTGAAATGAGAATTAACTCGGCCTTTTCAAATAATTCACGTATATTTAGTTTTTCAAATAATTTCTTCCCAAGGTTTAATTATTCGACATTCACAGTTCAGTTCTTTAGTATAATTTTCTTGTCAAACACATTCAACCATCAAATATCAAGCAAACCAAGTAGAATCAGTTTATTTCCATTCTATATCGTCTATAATATTTTATGACGATATATTGCCATTTTTATTTATTTAAAAATGGCCCTATTTAATTAAACGACGTTTCAGGTCGTGCCGAGGGACTAGCGCTATTTTTTCCCAAATTTGTTTTACATATATCTGAAAATCTAACCGTTGGATCTCAGCAAAGTTTATATCATTGGGAAGATATTCCCAAAGCGAACCCAATGGTTCCAGTTTCGTGAGAATCCGATGGTCGGATCTTTCGGTATAATCGTTTGAAGTTACGATTTCAAAACGCGAACTGCAGGGGCTAGATTCGTTTTATTTAATTTATATATATATATATATATAATTTATTCGACGATTTCAATATCGTTTTCACTTCAAATATTTCACAAACGCCTTTAAATTTCGAAAAATTTCGCCATAACCTCCTTTGTACGGGAAGGGGTTTGGAAATTTATTGGGCTGTATTAGGTACCCAATAAATCCTAATAAGCATGCTCATATTTATAGTGATATATTCCGGTGTCCACAGGGGAGTGTGTATAGATCATAACTCCAGAGAATAAATTCTCGTCACCCTATAAATGGTTTTTGTGCCTTAATGACCAGAGAGACGTGTTTATTGTCATCTCTAGACCCGTGTGGGGTTTTTATTAATCTTGCAATTTACCGTTGCAATTTATATAGTTCATATCGATCATCAGTTCAACCTGTAATATATAGCCATCGCCATACAAGCCTCTCGCTCGTATGGTAAATCTTCAACCTCGTCACACAAGCTCCAAATGCTTATGTGGGATATGATGAGGTATGCCTATCTTCAAGAAGTATGCCATGTAGTGTAGTTCAAAATTAATTGTTACTATCCTATGGCGACGTTTATTATTGCACACTGAACAACCGGCACTCCGCATCCAATGGCATTCACAGGAGTTGATATAATAATAAAATTGCGCATCCAACTCATTAAGGTTTACCTATTTGTCGAGCACACAAATAAATTCTTTACTCGACAGCTAATCCATTTTCCTGTTCAACACATGTATGTATATATATATATATGTGTGTGTGTGTGTGTGTGTGTGTGTGCAAAACTAAGCTAAAAATAATATTTCTAGCGAGCAAAGGTTTATTTCCACACATGGTTATTTTTAACACTTCCTACACATGTTAAAAATAATATTTTCAATCCATGCATATTTATTTGAACAAGTGATTACTTTTAACACTTCACATTTCGCATAGAAATGATATTTTTAGCGAACAGAAATATATTTCAACACATGACTACTTTATTTAGTTCACATACATGTTAAAAATTATATTCATAGCAAACAAATATTTGTTTCAACACTTGTATATTTTTAGTGAGTCGTTTACTTGATAAAAATGATATTTTTATCATCAAAAATATTTATTCAACACATAAACATTTTTAGCACTTCATATTCACAATAAAAATGTAGATTTTGTTGTTCAATCTATATATTCAACATATGAAAATTTTCCACTTCACACATATGATAAAAATATGATTTTTATCGTTCTAATCCTTTATTCAACACAAGAATATTTTCTATAGTTTATATATATAATAAAAATGTGATTTTTATTGTTAAAACAATTTATTTAAAACACGAATAGTTTATATAGTTTATATATGTGATAAAATGTTATTTTTATCTTTTAAAGAATTTTATTCATCACATGAATTTCTATTCAACACATGAATATGGTTTCAACACATGAATTTCTGTTCAACACATGAATAAAGTTTCAACACATGAAAATAATTCTAACACATGAATATTATTGAAAATTTCGGCAGCATAACGGCAGGGTATTTAAAACCGGCATCGTCCCGAGTACGGCTCCTCGCTCTACCTTAAAACCTCGCGGTTTTTGACAATGGGGATTTCATACATCTAGTTCGCACGTAGGCGAGTATAATTTTCTTTTCCACAATTTATTCTAAATTTGTTTCAACCACAAACGTGTATTTTTCAACCACAATGGTATTTTTCAACCACAATCCAAACAATATCAACCACAAACAATTCTACCAACCATTCGCATTATTCACCAAATTTTCCATGCCAATTCACAATCAATAAATATCGTCCATGGTTTGTGGACGAGGGGAGTATATATATATAAGTATATTTTATTTCCATTCCAACAAACATATGATTTATACAATGCATGTATAATTTATACATTGCTCATATGACTTATACAACACATGTACATGAGGTATACAACGCGTGTATAATTTATATTTCGCTTATATAACTTATACAACACATGTCCATTCACATTTCAGTTTAGAAATCTCACATTGGTTTGTTGCTTTGCAAAAAATCATAGCGAGCTCAGAAAAATCCTCGGACACTTCTAGAATGTAGAGTGCGTCGACACAGTCTCGATGTTTCCTGTTTCATCGAATTTCGTTAAAACATGTTAAAGATACGATTTTTAGAAGTTGATTGAACTTTGCAACGCTTTTAGAAGTTGGAAATGGTTTAATTTATACCAGGCCGTACCTCAGTAAAAGCTTCGAATCTAGGTTTGCAAATAACCTTCAATCTGTGCAACCTGAAGCCGATAAAGTACACCATGTGAAAGAGGGAAGAGGGGCACGTCTACGAGTGGCGGCGCTGGCGAACTCGGTGGCCGGAGTCAGGCGTGGCGGCGAACGCAAGTCTCGAACTTCAAGGGGGTGGTTCTCTCAAAATACGTGACAAGGGAGGTGCAGTTGGTATTGATTTGAAGAGGAAGAGGAGAGCTACAAAAAGTTGCAAAGGGTCGGGGTCAAACGATGAACAGAGTGGCCGGAATCGGCCTGAGAACGATGTGAAACGGTTTTCGTCGAGAGTGAGGGTGATAAAGGGGATTTTTGAAATTTTTTTATATTTTTAAATTATGATGGAATTTTTCTATTGGCCCGTGCTTTATTTAAGTTTTAAAATAGTGTTTCTCCATACGAACTCCAATCCATACCCAATGACTGTCGCCCCTAGCTATATACCCACATCCCGAACACAATGAGATATGTTTCGTAAACCAATTCGACTGTTACAGTCAGTTATTCTTCAAATTAAAATACAAAACATTCAATATTTGATTTGAACGTACATTTCAATTTGCCAGGGCCACATACTGAGCCTAAAAATTCCATAAAAATAAATCTAATTATGTTTGGACGATAGGTCCCAACAAAACTAGATTCGTCGAATTCTGAGATCGTTTGAAAAATGGCCATTTCCTAGTAGATCCAATTTAACAGAAATCAACCAAACACGTTTTCTTTTGCCACGCTCACATATTAGCTCCAAAAATTATGGAATTTGAAATTTAGCAATAATTTGACATCCCGGATTCAACAAAAGTGGTTTCGTCGAATTCTGAGGTCGTTTGCAAAATATCTATTTTCAAGGGCTATATATTCTCGATAGCGACCTTTCTGAAAATTCATTTGGCCATAACTTTTGAATCCCGCTATGAAACTTCGATTTTTCAGATTCATTAGAAGGTTATTCATAAACAGATTTAAATATTTTTGGTTTCACCAAAATCCGTTTTATTTTGCACCCGGTACAGTCAGTCAAAGTTTGAATTCAAATTTTCAAACTATTGCACCATTTCTAACTCTTTATTTTATTGAAATATTCTATTTCAATTTCCTTAATCTCTTTAAAATAACCAATTTAAAATTTTTAATTTGGCTCGTATTTTCTGGGTTTTTACAATCTCCCCCACTTAAAACTTTTCGTCCCCGAAAAGGAAACAACAGTACAGTAGGAAACAAAATGGAAATGTGAAGTATGGTAAAGGTACCTTGCACTGGAGTTAGTCAGAGATGTCCACTCTGCACTTGGGGTTAGCTTTCTTAATGCTTTCCTCAGTCTCCCAAGTATAGTATCTAGGATCACTACTCCACAACACTTTAACTAAATGAACCTTCTTGTTCCTTAGCTCTTTAGTTTCTTTGCCAACAATTTTTAACGGCTCTCTTCTGACTGCTAATTCTGGAGTAATTTCTAAGTCCTGTTACGCTGCTTATTCTACAACAAGATCTGGATCATGCACATGTTTTCTAAGTTGAGATATGTGAAACACATTATGTACTCCAGGAAACCAATCAGGTAATTGAACCCTATAAGCAAGAGTTCCAATTTTGTCAAGTATAGGAAAGGGACCAATAAATCTGGGTGCCAACTTCCCAGTTTTACCAAATCGGATTACTCCTCTCATCGGAGAAACTTTCAAATAAACATAATCACTAACATCGAATGTCAAATCTCTTTTTCTAGAATCCGCATAACTCTTCTGTCGGCTTTGAGTGGTTTTTAATCATTACTTGATGAAATTGACTTTATCTGATGCTTCTCGAATCATATCGGGTCCCAACACAAGTTTGTTGCTGGGTTCTACCCAACATGCGGGAGATATGCGCGGTCTACCGTATAATGCTTCAAATGGCGACATTTTCAAACTTGCTTGATAGCTGTTGATATATGAGAATTCTGCCAAATGCATGTGATCTTCCCATGACCTGCCAAAGTCAATAATACAAGCCCGCAGTAAGTCTTCTAGAATTTTATTCACCCTCTTAGTTTGGCCATCTGTCTGAGGGTGATAAGCGGTGCTCAGGTTTAGTTTTTATCCCAATTCGGTCTGGAATGCCTACCAGAATTTGCTAGCAAATATTGGGTCTCTATCACTGACTATGCTGGTGGGAACTCCATGCAGCTTAACAATTTCTTTGAAATAAATCTGTGCTAGACTTTGGGTGGTTCTATTGGATCTGACAGGTATGAAATGGGCGGTCTTCGTGAAGCGATCTACGATCACCCAAATACTGTCATTACCTTTCTTGGTTCCGGGCAAACCATCTATGAAATCCGTGGAAATCTGTTCCCATTTCCAACCTGGGACTTCCAACGGTTGCAACAATCTGGCCAGCTTTTGTTGGTCGCTTTTGACTAGTTGGAAAGTAGGGCGCCTACTAACATATAAAGAAATGTCCCTCTTCATGGACCTCCACCAGAAGGTGCGTTTAAGATCGTTGTACATCCTACTTACCCGAGATGAATGCAAAGCTTGTATTTATGACATTCATCAAGCACCTCCCTTTTGAGCTCTAGGATGTTGGGAACACAGATCCTCCCTTTTAATCTTAGAACTTCTTCCTTATCCACTTGAAAACTCGAGGGCTCACCTTTTTGTATTCTCTCTCTAATTCTTTGAATGAAGTGACCATTCTTCTGAAGAGCAGATATTTTATCAATCAATGAAGGCGTAATTATAAGATTGGCAATGATTGCGGTTTTTCTGCTAAGCGCATCCGCCACCACATTAGCTTTTCCCGGCGTATACAGGATATCTAGATCATACGCTGCAAGAAATTCTAGCCAACGCTGCTGTCTCAAGTTCAGATCTTTCTGGGTGAACAAATACTTCAATGATTGATGATCTGTAAATAGTGCGAATTTCTCACCCAATAAGTAATGCCTCCAGATTTTCAAAGCAAAAACGATGGCTAACAACTCAAGATCATGAGTTACATAATTCTTCTCATGTGTTTTCAACTAGCGGCTTGCATAAGTGACTACTTGGCCTCTTTACATTAATACTACACCCAGACCTCTAATAGAAGCATCCATCCAAACCGTCAAATCCTGATTGCCATCGATAATGGTTAATACTAGAGCGGTTGTCAATTTTGATTTCAATTCCTGAAAAGCTTCCTCACAGTCGAAAGTCCACTTAAATCTCTCGTGCTTCTTTGTAAGCTTTGTTAATGGACCGGATATCTTCGAAAAATCCTTAATGAATTTTCGATAATAGCTAGCCAACCCCATAAAACTTCGGACCTTTGTGGGTGTAGTAGGCTGTTTCCAGTCTTGAATTGTTGTAATTTTTCCCGGATCTACAGAAATTCCTTCCTTTGACACGACATGGCCAAGGAACTTCACCTCTTCCTTCCAGAAGATACATTTAGAGAATTTGGCTTTGAAGACGTTCTTTCTCGGAATCCCCAATACTTGTTCTAAATATTTTTCATGCTCGGCTTTTGATTTGGAGTAGATTAAAATATCATCGATGAATACTAGATCGAATTTATTTAGAACTTCTCTGAACACCCTATTCATTAGATCGGCAAAGTATGCTGGAGCGTTGCATAAGCCGAACGGCATTACTAACCATTCATAAAATATGTCTGGACCTTTGAAAGCTGTCAAAGGAACACACTCTTCGGCAATTCTCAGTTGATGGAAACCTATAGCTAGGTCCATTCTAGAGAATACCCTCACTCCATTTAATTGGTCTAACAGATCATCGATGCGGGGTAATGGATATTTGTTTTTGAGCATCTGCTTGTTGAGGTCTTGGTAATCAACACACAATCGGAGAGTACCGTCTGACTTAGGAACAAACACTACAGCTGCACCCCAACTATAAAAGCTAGGTCTGATCAGACCCTTCCATAGCAGTTGACGAGTTTGATCGCCTAATTCTTCTTTTTCTTTTGGAGTCACTCTTCGAATTGGATGTACCACTGGTCTGACATTCGGAATTAGATCGATTCTGAATTCAATTTCTCTTTGCGGAGGTAAGTTTTCGACTTCTTCAAACACATCCGCATAGTTTTTAACAACAGGAATCCTTTCTAATGAAGTGGGAACAACTTCTAGCGAAGACCAAAATTCCTTTCTATCTGGATTTGAACCATGTCATGGTACAGTAATATATCCAAGCTTTGTTTTAATTTTTACTATTCTTTTCACACAATTTACTTCGGCCTCCTATTTCGTTAACCAATCTAGTCCGAGAATGATATCAAACTCAGGAAAATTCATGGTGATCAAATTAAAAGAAAATTTGTAGGAAGAATAAGAGACTGGCACTCTACAATATGAACTAAGAACAAGAGAACCTCCTATCGGATTATGAACTCTAATCAGTTCTTTAAGGACTCTTACTGTTAACTTTAACTTGTGAACAGTGTTACTTGGAATAAAACTACGTGATGCACCTGTGTCAAATAGTACAGAAACAAGAATATTTTTAATTGTATGGGTATCTCCCAGAACATCGGGTTTACCTGCTCCATCTGAAGCAGCCGGCGAGTTCACCCCGTCATAAACATGTGCAACTTCTGCCTTCTTAAGCAACGGACAATCTTTGACGAGATGTCCTATTCGGTGGCAGTTGAAGCTTGATCTAGAATTCTGAGAGTACTGGCTCGAGCTCTGTGAGTTTGTCCTCTGCTGCTTTGGAGCGGTGCACATATTAGAGTAGTGTCCCATCATACCACAATTAAAACAGCATCCGTTAGGTGGCTTGCTAGATTGCTGATTTGTGGATGTTGCGTTGCTGGACTAAGGATGGTTCGCAGAAGTCTTGCGTTTGTTTCCCGCTTGACTCTTGGCGCGGTCTAGATCAAGGTTCCTCTGGTCCAAATCTTCATAATTACAGGCCATTTCCACTAAGTCTGCAAATGGAAGTTTGATGTGGCTCATGGCTCTATCTTGATACTTGCGCTTCAGCCCATGTATGAACCTTTCGTTCTTTGCCTTCACAGTCGTGATAAGCTCTGGGGCATAATGAGATAGCTGCGTGAACTTATTGAGGTAGTCCTACACGGAGAGGTCTCCTCGTTGGAGATTGGAAAATTCATTGTGCATACGCTCTATCGCTTGTTCTGGGATGAACTTCTCCTTAAACATTGCTTTGAACTCATCCCATGTTCTCACTACATTTTGGTCCTCAACGGTGATGGCTTCTCACCATAATTCTGCCTCATCTTGTAAAAGCCAGGCTCCCATAAATGCCTTGTCCTGATCTCCGAGTCTCAAGCCACCTAAGATGTTTTCGCAAGTTTTCAGCCATGCTAAGGCCTCTATCACTGTGCCTGTTCCTGAAAAGGTTTTTCTCCGAGATTCTTATATCTCTTCGCCACTCAGTCTAGCCCGAATGGCTAAGCGACTGGTGGTTGTATCAATGGCCCTTCTACAGCGGGGACATCTCCTCGTCCTTTACCTCGGCCTCCTTGGCCTCTTCGGCCTCCTCTAGTTGCTGCTGCTCGAGTAGCCATCTATCAATTCTGTATAAGCAAGAAAAGAGTCAGCCCTCAGAAACGATAATTTTAATATATGGTACAGCAGAAGAACTTAAGGAAAGACAACGATGTACTGATCAGATTATTTTTTCTATTCTGCTTAGCTCATTCTAGGACATTACTAGTCCTATATCTAATGAGCTACTCATCTTAGAATACTACTGATTCTATTCTGATGATGTGTTTAATGTGTTAGATTCCCGAACTAAGATTAACCAAAGCTCTGATACCACCTGTGACGATCCCAAAACCCCGTACGACGGTGTTAAGGATAATCATTGGAATATAACACATTAATCATCATTAGCAGAATACAGATAATAGCATAAGCAACAAATAGAATAATTTACATAAATATGACAGTGGAATCATATATATCACAACATCAGAGAGCACAGTGTAGGATACAACTTAGTGCATAAAAGTACATGATCAGTACATCGCCATAAGCGGTACATATACATAGAGAGTACATAAAAGAAATGTCAGTCTACATCGTCAGAAGCGGAATCATATACATAGATAATAATGGCGGAATATCAATAGTCAACACTAAGAAGTCAAGCCTCGCCATGAGCCAAAAGATGCACGCTCTGCAGTAGTGCAAAGCCAAAATATGTCCTGCTACCTGGTACTAGGCTGCCCGTGTGAAAATAAGGGCACTCAAGTTTGCAAGGTGAAACAAACTACGAGCCAGTCATGGAACTGGTATGAGAAATCTACTTAACTAATTTAACAACAATGATAAGGCAAATTATAGGACCACGCCACTTTCATGGAACGGGTTTACTCCAATGATTTCTAGTGCATGAAATAAAGTAAATTACTAAATCATCGCAATGCTTTTTATAAAAATGAAGCCATTATAAGACTCAGGTCCCATCATGTAATGACCCGCATTTTTAGAGATATATAATTAATTAGTTTAATTATATAATTGGTGATTTAGAGAAGTTAATGATCGTTTAATTAAATAATATTGAATATTTAATTAATAATTATAATATAATAATATATTTATGATGTCGAAATAGTCGGAAATAGTGAAATTCACAATATCATGTGAATTGAATAGCATACGAGATTTGGTGGAGTTTCGATTCGAAATATAATGACGAATATATTCAATCGACGACGGTTTGAACGTATAATTATAATGTAATTAAAATAGAGCTTGAAATGGCGCGGTAGTTCGCTATTTGGCGATTTGAACTTCAACTGAATATACAGGGTTCGTTTTAAATCGGATTTCTGTGAAACAAGAAACGTGTGGAGCTGGTGGAGTATATCTTTCTAGTGGAAGAGAAAAATCGGGATTTTGTCATGTAGATTTTGAGTTACGTCCAAATCAAATTTCAGAAAAGTCGCTATGGAATTCGTATAAAATTCGTAATGCTTTATATACGTTATAAAAGGGAATTTCAATATAAATTGAAATTCGATTCAACCTGAACTTAGAATATCGAACGTATAATTTTTCTGGAGCTGTATGGTATTCCATTGTGAAGATATACGAAAATATAAATTTATTAATATTTAATATAATTATATTTAAATATATTTATATATTTAAATAGGCCATTTAGAGCGTTAAAAATAGCCACTTTTGCAAACGAAGTCGAAATTCGACGAAACCAGTTTTGTTGGATCCACAATATCAAATAGTTGTTAGATTTCCAGTTTTTTTATTTTTAGAGTCAGTATGTGGCCGTGCGGATTTTTAGAGTGTAAAACAGTCAGTATTTTGACAGTTAAAAATACACTATATGAGCATACGGAGTCGGAATTCGACGAAACCAGTTTCGTTGGGACCGTAATGTCAAACTCTAGCTACATGTCCAGTTTGGTGATTTTTGGGTATCGTATATGACCACGGGAATTTTTAAACACATATACAAACAACATTACAATAAAATCAAATATAATAATATTATATTTAGATATTTTATTTGCCTATAAATATAGCTCTAAGTCCTTAAAACCTAAATTTTTATCACCTCTTTGGTCAACGACGAAATACGCCGTCAGTATTCTCCCTCAACCCAAGTTCGAAGGCTTCAAAAATCAAAAGCAATTTAGATAAAATTTCATAAATCAATTGGTATATATTTCTGGATTCCTCAAATGATTTGCTATCCTCCTGTACCCATTTCAGAGGACTCGATAGTGTTTTGTGTTGTTGGGTTCGAACAGTAGAAGGTAGGGTTACGGTTTGGGGAGGATACACTTGGAGTTTGGGATTCTCTTGACTCGAATTGCACTCAAAGATGGAAACCGCATTTGTATACGAAATCTGGAGGGATTCGGGTGTGTTTGTGTTCGACGGACTTTGTACAGTGGCGTCAGGACTTTGAAGTTGCAGCAGGGAGGGGATGACCGAGTTTTACCATAAGGGTATGGGGAGATGCGGGTTTAGACGAGGAGTACGATGCTATTTTTGTTTGATTTTTAAAGTGGAAGATGGTGGAGGCTAGAGCGTTGAAACGAATGAGAATGGCTTGAGTTTTGGAAGCAGGACACGGCGTATCGTTTGGGGAAGAAAGAAACGGGATGGGCTGGAGGAAATAGTGGGCCGGTGAGTTTCTATTGGGCCGGGAAGGAATAAAGGGGTAAAAGCCCAAATCAATATTTAATCTAGTTTTATTTTAATTTAATTTATGTATCAACTTTAATGAACCGTATCTCGATCATATGATATCAGAATCACGAACCGTAAGTTGCGTTGAGATCGTATGGACGGGAGCAACACAATGAGACTGACCGGGAGTGAATCCGAGCTCGTTACAATTTATGGCAAAATAAATTGTCCAACTGAGTCAAATAACGCAAACCGATTATTTAACGGTTAACGCGTCAATGTGAGTAAAACTCACCAACTCTGAACAGTTATATTTTTATAATGTATTTTTAGAACTGTTAATCATCTATTGATTTCTGTGTGTTGGTTGATTGATTGAACTGCTAGTCAGTTAGTGAAATATATATATATATATATAACTATATATATATATAAACCGTTAAATATTCAGATATTTATTCTGTTATCAGAATAATTCATATCGAACTGAAAGTGATGATAATCATGTTGTGTAACATCTGTGGATGCAGGGAGACAGGTTGGAGGAATCCGACTGGATTCCTCAACAGTTATTTTATTGTTTTTCATATATTGTTATATGATGTGATATAAAATCTGTGGGCGATTATATGTGCTTGGACGATATTGAACATCGTGATTTGATATGATTGAATACCATAACATGCCGGAATGTTGATAAGGGAATTTTCAAAGTGATATTGAAAATAGAATATTTATAAAATGGGATATTTATAAATAAGAGATATTTATAAAGTGGAATATTTATAAATAAGGAATATTTATATTTATAAATAGGAGATATTCAAAAAGGAAATAAATTCAAAACATTCCTTTTTGAATGGAAAGGCCTGTGTGGCGAGTTTGGGGATTTTCCCGATGCTCCCGATACAAAGGAGGTTATGGCGAATTTTCCCGGGAATTTAAGGAGTTAGAATATTTCAAGAATAAATTTGAAAAGGAAATATTTGTAAACCATTTACAAATAGAATTGGAAAGGGAACATTTTAAAAAGGAAATCATTTTTAAAATGTAGAACCGTTATTTAAAAGTAAATCTTTTCAAATAAATAAAACGTTGTTAAAAAGGAAATCATTTTTAAAATGTAGAACCGTTATTTAAAAGTAAATCTTTTCAAATAAATAAAACATTGTTAAAAAGGAAATCATTTTTAAAATGTAGAACCGTTATTTAAAAGTAAATCTTTTCAAATAAATAAAACGTTGTTAAAAAGGAAATCATTTTTAAAGTGTAGAACCGTTATTTAAAAGTAAATCTTTTCAAATAAATAAAACGTTGTTAAAAAGGAAATCTTTATAAAGTGAATAAAGTAAATCGAATATAGACATTCGAAAGGAGAAATCGAATATAGACATTCGAAAGGAGAAATCGAATATAGACATTCGAAAGGAGTTAATCGAATATAGACATTCGAAAGGAGTTAATCGAATATAGACATTCGAAGTTAGTTAATCGAATATAGACATTCGAAGTTAGTTAATCGAATATAGACATCCGAAGTTAGTTAATCGAATATAGACATTCGAAAGGAGTTAATCGAATATGGCATTCGAAGTTAGTTAATCGAATATAGACATTCGAAAGGAGTTAATCGAATATGGTATTCGAAAGTTAGTTAATCGAATATGTTATTCGAAAGGGGTTAGTCAAGTCGAGTTAAGATAATCGAGTTAAGTTATCGAGTTAAGATAATCGAGTTAAGTTATCAAGTTAAGATAATCGAGTTAAGTTATCGAGTTAAGATAATCGAGTTAAGATAATCGAGTTAAGTTATCGAGTTAAGAAAATCGAGTTAAGTTATCGAGTTAAGAAAATCGAGTTAAGTTATCGAGTTAAGATAATGGATTTAAGATAATCGAGTTAAGTTATCGAGTTAAGATAATGGAGTTAAGATAATCGAGTTAAGTTATCGAGTTGAGTTAATTAAGTTAAGTTAGTCAAGATGAGTTAATCCAAAGAAGTTAATCGAGTATTAGTTATTCGAATAGAGTTAAACGGAGTTAAATAGAGTAAATCGAATATTAGTTATTCGAATGGAGTAAATAGAGTTATCGAATATTAGTTATTCGAACGGAGTTAAATAGAGTTAGTCGAATATAGTTTATTCGAATAGAGTTAAAAGGAAGGAGTTATCGATTATAGTTATCGATTATAGTTTAATCGAAAGGAGTTATCGATTATAGTTTAATCGAAAGGAGCTATCGATTAGTTAATCGAAGGAGATTATCGAATATAGCGTATTCGAAAGAAAGAGATCAAATATAGTTTATTCGAAAGAAAGAGATTTCGAATATAAGTTATTCGAAGAGAGATAATCGAATATAGGTTATTCGAAGAAGAGTTAATCAAATAGAGATTTACTCGAAAGAGAATTATACGTCGAATTCAATTATATCGAATTCGGGAAAGTAATATTTACTTTCCGGTTTTTAAATCAAGAGTATCCACTAATAAATTAGGGTTAGGTAATTATTCAAATTAAAGAATAAAGGTTATAATTGAAGTTAGATATTACGAAGGTAGGGATTATAACGTTATCATTATAATCAATGTTTTCAAATAAGAAGTGGATTCGTTAATTGAATTCGAGAGTTACGTAAAGAAGTTGTTAAAGGTTTAAAAGATAAACTGTTACTATTTCGAAGTTATAACATTGTTCAGTTAAGGTCTGAGAGGTAATTATACCCCAACTTGATTGACTTCCTTCTTAACTAAGGAATGGTAAGGTTAATAGTGAATGATGGTTAAGTAAATTTAATAAATGGTTTGGGTTGGCAAAGCGATGTTTATTTAAACATCAGTTTAAATCCAACGAAGGAACTTTGGAAATGTTTTCCAAATAAGAAATCAGAAATGTTTTCTAATATAGGAAACAGGAAATGGAAATGTTTTCCATTGTTAATAAAGTATATTTTCTAAAATTAGAAAATAAGGAAGGTTGAATATATGGAAACAGGAGATAAGTAATTAATGAACTTAAGTGATAAATGTTGGATGATGATTGATTGATATTATTTCCATCTGGAAATAATATCATTGTTTGCACACGAGTTTTTCTTTGATAGTTAACTCACCGACTATCGAAGTTTTTGACCATTTTAACGTTGTTAATATGGAGAGACCGGTTGGATTATTATCCGAAGAACCACCCTGTATTGGCATAGGCGTTGCGAATCATATATGCCAAAGATAATTGAAGACAGAGAAAAATGCAAGGGCTATTGTATAAGTCTTAGATAACAATGCCTAAGATGGATATACTGAATAGTACCTTCGGTTCATCCTGTTCCTGGATGACTTGTATGGATGAGTGTCTGACAGTGTATTTCCAGAAAGGTCACGTACATTGATTTCTTCAACCGTACCAAGAGTGGAAGCGGAGAAGGGCACTTCTTTAGCTAACACGTAATGTACTGTTGTAGACGTCAATTAGTGATTTTCGATGGATCTGACAATGTGGCATTCGAAGTGAATCTGATGTGACGATAAAGCGTAGCTTCTAGCCTCATCAACCGGTAAATGACAGAAATCGGGCAGGCAACATGGCTGAGTCGGTCGCACCGAAGTAGGGTGTATAATCACCTATCTAGAGAATATTCATTTGCTTCTTTTAATCTATCAATGTTGTCCCATATATATACGGGCAACGGTTGCTGATCCCAACCGTTGGTGATGTACATTCGATACACTCAAGCGAAATGAGTGGTCGGTCATGTGTGGCTGAGTTGCAAGATGTTCTTGTTGAACTCCAGTGTATCGTTCCTAGAGTACACTGATCGGAAGGTGGTTCCATACCTTGTCATAGTTGGAAATCCATTACCCAATACGTGCTTGCGATTTTGATTGTATACTATATATGTAGAACGTGAGATGAAAGCGTTTCTGCTAGTTGATATCTATTTGTACATAGACATTATTATAATATCAAAAGGTTTTTGATATAAAGATATTTTGGATTCTCATAAGGGAAAAACCCGTTCCGCTCTGCGGCGTGGTCTTATGAGATATCGTTGACTTGTTCATATACCTGTTTAAACTGTTTTACTCATACCAGTCCCATGACTGACCCGGAGTTTATTTTGTTTTGTTTCCCTAAACTCTTGGGTGCCTAAATTTGTACGGGCAGTCAAGTAGTCGGGATTTTACAGATACACTTGGAGAGCTTGGAGCAGGAGGCTTCAGGATTCTATAGCTATTATTATTTCCGCTGTTGTTGTAAGTGTTGTACTCTAATAAGTGCTATTGTATATATAACTGTTTGTATTTCAAAAGTTATGTTATATTTTATTCGTTCCGCTGTGAGATTCGTGTTTACTCTGATGATGATGTTCTTCTTCTTCTTCTATTCTAATAGTTCTACCTTATCTTTCCTCACCCTCTATCTTCTTTCTATTAGTTTCTTGAATTTCCAGTGCAATTTGTGGTTGGACTTGTGTTATTTAGTCAGCTCAAATTGGACCGGATTTTCGGGTCACTACAATTGGTATCAGAGCATTGGTTTAGTTAATACCTTGGCTCTGTGGTGTGATTTAGTAGAGATGGGATTAGTAATATCCTAGACTGAGTTTGAGTGTATACATACGAGTGCGTATTTGTTAGTTAATATAAAATGGTTTTATATTGTGGAGATTCATTGGCTGAGTTGTTTATGAGTTCTGGTCGATCAGTTTGATCCACTATATCGGTAGGAGTAAATAAACACTTGAATACGATGGACCGACACAGTATGGATATGTGATATATTATCATATATAGGATGTGTTGGTAATGATTTTAATCAGATAAGATTATAAAATGTGAAATGGTTATATGTAACCAATCAGAATTTATACAAGTAAAGTATATGAAATAAGATGAATTAAATATGAATTTAAATCAGAATTTGAATTAAAATCCTGGAAACATGTAAGTGTTTGTAAATGGATTGAAATTATATATAAGGAAATTTTAAGATCCTGGGAGATTTTAAAATGGTTTCAGGTACGGTGAAAGTTATTTTGAATTGATTTCAAAATGAAGTGTTTAAGATTGAGTTTAAAAATGTTATAGTATTGAACTCACTTCGATAGCTGGAAATAGATTCCGATGATGATCCGGACATCATCGGTGTTCATTTTCAAGTTCGTTAGTGACGGATTACTACCAAAGATTTTGTTTTTGAAATGGTGTTGAGAAACAAGTTGTTCGGGAATTCAAATGATTTGAATTGTTATTATGGTTTCCAATTTGATTTGAAATAAAGCCCAGGGATTTAAATTTCAAAATTTAAATTTAACTTATGAAGTTAAATAGTTGAAATGGTAAAAGTGAATAAATTGGAATTTAACTTAAACTAAGTTAAATAAAGATGTATTGGATATGGTTAGAGATAATCTGATAATGGAAATGGTATTACTTGGTAAGAAGTTTTGAATCAAGGATGAGACTTGAGTTTAAATGAGATTTGGTTTGAGTATAAAACCAATAACTGTGGTAAGGATAAAGTGATCAGGATTTGATTGGGGATAACATTGGTATATGCTGAGTTGATAGCATATAGAAGTGATAGAGTTGATATACCCGACAAAAAGGTACAAGTTTATATTTGATATAAGCATGAGATTTATGAGCCGGATTGGCAAGCCGCTTGGTTGTTTGATTTTCTTTTGGGTTGAAGAAGGCCCAAAGAGGCGAGTTGGAGTTTGAGCTATTGACCAGTACAAAGAAGACGCTGGCGAAATTTTCCGAAAATTTAAAGTGTTAGAAAATTTTCAGAATTTTTGAAAATTTAGTTAGTCGGAATGAATAAATATTTTAGTCGATATTAATTGGTTCAGTTGGAATCAGAAATGAGGGGTAAACAAATCTTAGGAATTCCAATAGGTAGGGTCGTCCTCTAACTTAGCAATTTCAAGGACGAAATTATTTTAAGTGGGGAAGAATGTAATGACCCGCATTTTTAGAGATATATAATTAATTTATTTAATTATATAATTGGTGATTTAGAGAAGTTAATGATCGTTTAATTAAATAATATTGAATATTTAATTAATAATTATAATATAATAATATATTATGATGTCGAAATAGTCGGAAATAGTGAAATTCACAATATCATGTGAATTGAATAGCATACGAGATTTGGTGGAGTTTCGATTCGAAATATAATAACGAATATATTCAATCGACGACGGTTTGAACGTATAATTATAATATAATTAAAATAGAGCTTGAAATGGCGCGGCAGTTCGCTATTTGGCGATTTGAACTTCAACTGAATATACAGGGTTCGTTTTTAATCGGATTTCTGTGAAACAAGAAACGTGTGGAGCTGGTGGAGTATATCTTTATAGTGGAAGAGAAAAATCGGGATTTCATCATGTAGATTTTTAGTTACGTCCAAATCAAATTTCAGAAAAGTCGCTATGGAATTTGTATAAAATTCGTAACGCTTTATATACGTTATAAAAGGGAATTTCAATATAAATTGAAATTCGATTCAACCTGAACTTAGAATATCGAACGTATAATTTTTCTGGAGCTGTGTGGTATTCCACTGTGAAGATATACGATAATATAAATTTATTAATATTTAATTTAATTATATTTAAATATATTTAAATAGGCCATTTAGAGCGTTAAAAATAGCCACTTTTGCAAACGGAGTCGGAATTCGACGAAACCAGTTTTGTTGGATCCGGAATATTAAATAGTTGTTAGATTTCCAGTTTCGTGATTTTTAGAGTCAGTATGTGGCCGTGCGGATTTTTAGAGTGAAAAACAATCAATATTTTGACAGTTAAAAATACACTATATGAGCATACGAAGTCGGAATTCGACGAAACCAGTTTCGTTGGGACCGTAATGTCAAACTCTAGCTACATGTCCAGTTTGGTAATTTTTGGGTATCATATATGACCACGGGAATTTTTAAACACAGATACAAACAACATTACAATAAAATCAAATATAATAATATTATATTTAGATATTTTATTTGCCTATAAATATAGCTCTAAGTCCTTAAAACCTAAATTTTTATCACCTCTTTGGTCAACGACGAAATACGCCGTCAGTATTCTCCCACAACCCAAGTTCGAAGGCTTCAAAAATCAAAAGCAATTTAGATAAAATTTCATAAATCAATTGGTATATATTTCTGGATTCCTCAAATGATTTGCTATCCTCTTGTACCCATTTCAGAGGACTCGATAATGTTTTGTGTTGTTGGGTTCGAACAGTAGAAGGTAGGGTTACGGTTTGGGGAGGATACACTTGGAGTTTGGGATTCTCTTGACTCGAATTGCACTCAAAGATGGAAAACGCATTTGTATACGAAATCTGGAGGGATTCGGGTGTGTTTGTGTTCGATGGACTTTGTACAGTGGCGTCAGGACTTTAAAGTTGCAGCAGGGAGGGGATGACCGAGTTTTACCATAAGGGTATGGGGAAATGCGGGTTTAGACGAGGAGTACGATGCTATTTTTGTTTGATTTTTAAAGTGGAAGATGGTGGAGGCTAGAGCGTTGAAACGAATGAGAATGGCTTGAGTTTTGGGAGCAGGTCACGGCGTATCGTTTGGGGAAGAAAGAAACGGGATGGGCTGGAGCAAATAGTGGGCCGGTGAGTTTCTATTGGGCCGGGAAGGAATAAAGGGGTAAAAGCCCAAATCAATATTTAATCTAGGTTTATTTTAATTTAATTTATGTATTAACTTTAATGAACCGTATCTCGATCATATGATATCAGAATCATGAACCGTAAGTTGCGTTGAGATCGTATGGACGGGAGCAACACAATGAGACTGACCGGGAGTGAATCCGAGCTCGTTACAATTTATGGCGAAATAAATTGTCCAACCGAGTCAAATAATGCAAACCGATTATTTAACCGTTAACACGTCAATGTGAGTAAAACTCACCAACTCTGAACAGTTATATTTTTATAATGTATTTTTAGAACTGTTAATCATCTGTTGATTTCTGTGTGTTGGTTGATTGATTGAACTGCTAGTCAGTTAGTGAAATATATATATTTATATATATATAACTATATATATAAACCGTTAAATATTCAGATATTTATTCTGTTATCAGAATAATTCATATCGAACTGAAAGTGATGATAATCATGTTGTGTAACATCTGTGGATGCAGGGAGACAGGTTGGAGGAATCCGACTGGATTCCTCAACAGTTATTTTATTGTTTTTCATATATTGTTATACGATGTGATATGAAATCTGTGGGCGATTATATGTGCTTGGACGATATTGAACATCGTGATTTGTTATGATTGAATACCATAACATGTCGGAATGTTGATAAGGGAATTTTCAAAGTGATATTGAAAATAGAATATTTATAAAATGGGATAATTATAAATAAGAGATATTTATAAAGTGGAATATTTATAAATAAGGAATATTTATATTTATAAATAGGAGATATTCAAAAAGGAAATAAATTCAAAACATTCCTTTTTGAATGGAAAGGCCTGTGTGGCGAGTTTGGGGATTTTCCCGATGCTCCCGATACAAAGGAGGTTATGGCGAATTTTCCCGGGAATTTAAGGAGTTAGAATATTTCAAGAATAAATTTGAAAAGGAAATATTTGTAAACCATTTACAAATAGAATTGGAAAGGGAACATTTTAAAAAGGAAATCATTTTTAAAATGTAGAACCGTTATTTAAAAGTAAATCATTTCAAATAAATAAAACGTTGTTAAAAAGGAAATCATTTTTAAAATGTAGAACCGTTATTTAAAAGTAAATCTTTTCAAATAAATAAAACGTTGTTAAAAAGGAAATCATTTTTAAAATGTAGAACCGTTATTTAAAAGTAAATCTTTTCAAATAAATAAAACGTTGTTAAAAAGGAAATCATTTTTAAAGTGTAGAACCGTTATTTAAAAGTAAATCTTTTCAAATAAATAAAACGTTGTTAAAAAGGAAATCTTTATAAAGTGAATAAAGTAAATCGAATATAGACATTCGAAAGGAGAAATCGAATATAGACATTCGAAAGGAGAAATCGAATATAGACATTCGAAAGGAGTTAATCGAATATAGACATTCGAAAGGAGTTAATCGAATATAGACATTTGAAGTTAGTTAATCGAATATAGACATTCGAAGTTAGTTAATCGAATATAGACATTCGAAGTTAGTTAATCGAATATAGACATTCGAAAGGAGTTAATCGAATATGGCATTCGAAGTTAGTTAATCGAATATAGACATTCGAAAGGAGTTAATCGAATATGGTATTCGAAAGTTAGTTAATCGAATATGTTATTCGAAAGGGGTTAGTCAAGTCGAGTTAAGATAATCGAGTTAAGTTATCGAGTTAAGATAATCGAGTTAAGTTATCGAGTTAAGATAATCGAGTTAAGTTATCGAGTTAAGATAATCGAGTTAAGATAATCGAGTTAAGAAAATCGAGTTAAGTTATAGAGTTAAGAAAATCGAGTTACGTTATCGAGTTAAGATAATGGAGTTAAGATAATCGAGTTAAGTTATCGAGTTAAGATAATGGAGTTAAGATAATCGAGTTAAGTTATCGAGTTGAGTTAATTAAGTTAAGTTAGTCAAGATGAGTTAATCCAAAGAAGTTAATCGAGTATTAGTTATTCGAATAGAGTTAAACGGAGTTAAATAGAGTAAATCGAATATTAGTTATTCGAATGGAGTAAATAGAGTTATCGAATATTAGTTATTCGAACGGAGTTAAATAGAGTTAGTCGAATATAGTTTATTCGAATAGAGTTAAAAGGAAGGAGTTATCGATTATAGTTATCGATTATAGTTTAATCGAAAGGAGTTATTGATTATAGTTTAATCGAAAGGAGCTATCGATTAGTTAATCGAAGGAGATTACCGAATATAGCGTATTCGAAAGAAAGAGATCGAATATAGTTTATTAGAAAGAAAGAGATTTCGAATATAAGTTATTCGAAGAGAGATAATCGAATATAGGTTATTCGAAGAAGAGTTAGTCAAATAGAGATTTACTCGAAAGAGAATTATACGTCGAATTCAATTATATCGAATTCGGGAAAGTAATATTTACTTTCCGGTTTCTAAATCAAGAGTATCCACTAATAAATTAGGGTTAGGTAATTATTCAAATTAAAGAATAAAGGTTATAATTGAAGTTAGATATTGCGAAGGTAGGGATTATAACGTTATCATTATAATCAATGTTTTCAAATAAGAAGTGGATTCGTTAATTGAATTCGAGAGTTACGTAAAGAAGTTGTTAAAGGTTTAAAAGATAAACTGTTACTATTTCGAAGTTATAACGTTGTTCAGTTAAGGTCTGAGAGGTAATTATACCCCAACTTGATTGACTTCCTTCTTAACTAAGGAATGGTAAGGTTAATAGTGAATGATGGTTAAGTAAATTTAATAAATGGTTTGGGTTGGCAAAGCGATGTTTATTTAAACATCAGTTTAAATCCAACGAAGGAACTTTGGAAATGTTTTCCAAATAAGAAATCAGAAATGTTTTCTAATATAGGAAACAGGAAATGGAAATGTTTTCCATTGTTAATAAAGTATATTTTCTAAAATTAGAAAATAAGGAAGGTTGAATATATGGAAACAGGAGATAAGTAATTAATGAACATAAGTGATAAATGTTGGATGATGATTGATATTAATTCCATCTGGAAATAATATCGTTGTTTGCACATGAGTTTTTCTTTGATAGTTAACTCACCGACTATCGAAGTTTTTGACCATTTTGACGTTGTTAATATGGAGAGACCGGTTGGATTATTATCCGAAGAACCACCCTGTATTGGCATAGGCGTTGCGAATCATATATGCCAAAGATAATTGAAGACGGAGAAAAATGCAAGGGCTATCGTATAAGTCTTAGATAACAGTGCCTAAGATGGATATACTGAATAGTACCTTCGGTTCATCCTGTTCCTGGATGACTTGTATGGATGAATGTCTGACAGTGTATTTCCAGAAAGGTCACGTACATTGATTTCTTCAACCGTACCAAGAGTGGAAGCGCAGAAGGGCACTTCTTTAGCTAACACGTAATGTACTATTGTAGATGTCAATTAGTGATTTTCGATGGATCTGACAATGTGGCATTCGAAGTGAATCTGATGTGACGATAAAGCGTAGCTTCTAGCCTCATCAACCGGTAAATGACAGAAATCGGGCAGGCAGCATGGCTAAGTCGGTCGCACCGAAGTAGGGTGTATAATCACCTATCTAGAGAATATTCATTTGCTTCTTTTAATCTATCAATGTTGTCCCATATATATACGGGGAACAGTTGCTGATCCCAACCGTTGGTGATGTACATTCGATACACTCAAGCGAAATGAGTGGTCGGTCATGTGTGGCTGAGTTGCAAGATGTTCTTGTTGAACTCCAGTGTATCGTTCCTAGAGTACACTGATCGGAAGGTGGTTCCATACCTTGTCATAGTTGGAAATCCATTACCCAATACGTGCTTGCAATTTTGATTGTATACTATATATGTAGAACGTGAGATGAAAGCGTTTCTGCTAGTTGATATCTATTTGTACATAGACATTATTATAATATCAAAAGGTTTTTGATATAAAGATATTTTGGATTCTCATAAGGGAAAAACCCGTTCCGTTCTGCGGCGTGGTCTTATGAGATATCGTTGACTTGTTCATATACCTGTTTAAACTTTTTTACTCATACCAGTCCCATGACTGACCCGGAGTTTATTTTGTTTTGTTTCCCTAAACTCTTGGGTGCCTAAATTTGTACGGGCAGTCAAGTAGTCGGGATTTTACAGATACACTTGGAGAGCTTGGAGCAGGAGGCTTCAGGATTCTATATCTATTATTATTTCCGCTGTTGTTGTAAGTGTTGTACTCTGATAAGTGCTATTGTATATATAACTGTTTGTATTTCAAAAGTTATGTTATATTTTATTCGTTCCGTTGTGAGATTCGTGTTTACTCTGATGATGATGTTCTTCTTCTTCTTCTATTCTAATAGTTCTACCTTATCTTTCCTCTCCCTTTATCTTCTTTCTATTAGTTTCTTGAATTTCTAGTGCAATTTGTGGTTGGACTTGTGTTATTTAGTCGGCTCAAATTGGACTGGATTTTCGGGTCACTACACATCACATAATGCAACGCAAGCCGGAGGATAGAGTTTTACCGTATAATGGCCAAGAAATGCTTGATACGTATAAAACAAAAGTGTTTGATATTATTACTAGTGCATATATCTTTCAAAAGCAACTTCCATCATAAATATCAATCATAGACGGCATGGGTACCATATATCATGTCGCTATACTAGTAATACAATCAAATCCGCAATTTCATATTGGATATTGGATTCCATCATGAGTCGAGGCAAGGGGCGAGCTCCCCTCCGTTCGAGACACTCTAGCAAATGTCTCCGGACCACACATAGCGATCCTTGGATCTTCAGGGCCGGTCCTCTCTTACTTTTGAGGATTAGTTATTCCTGAACACACGTTTGCCGGTCCTGTAGGACTTATATCCGAGGCGCCTCACATTCCAACAACTACACAGGTAAAATAATGTATAAATGTCAGGGCTGGTAGGTCACTGACATCACACATAGCTATAAGGAAACGTCGTGTTCTCCCTGCAGTCACTATCCCGTTTTTGACTCATTCCGAGGTGTGAGGCTCGCGAAACAACCCTATACACAAAGCTACGCCACATAGGCCATGCTTTGATCATCAACCACAAGACTTTGCTTTTCAACAGAAGCCTTGATCATCTGCCACTTAGGCGTGCCACATAGGCAATTCACTCCATGCAATTGATTTCTATCGATATATAACCTCTAAGCTCGTACGTCTCAGAGAAGGGCGTTAAGCAAGAGAATAAATTCTCCGCCGCCAAACGGATATATATTTAATAGAGATCAATCAACATAGAACAAAATCCAATGTCAGAAACACTGTCCATTTAAAAGTTCGTTCTGGGTCTGAACGAAGCCGGAGGCACCATATTCCTCGCATATCTGTACAGTCAACAAATACGTCCGGACGGCTACCACTTCAGCTCCTTCAAGGTAGCTACTCCATTCATGAGCATCAGTAGCGCCCATCCATCCGATGTGAAGATCGTCGGTCTTGAAATGTCTTCATCTCTTCAACTTCTAATCGTCGATCAATTATTTGAAATGAGAATTAACTCGGCCTTTCCAAATAATTCATGTTTATTTAGATTTTCAAACCACTTCTTCCCAAGGTTAAATTATTCGACATTCACATTTTAGTTCTTTAGTATAATTTTCATGTCAAACACATTCAACCATCAAATATCAAGCAAACCAAGTAGAATCGGTTTATTTCCATTCTATATCGTCTATAATATTTTATGGCGATATATCGCCATTTTTATTTATTTAAAAATGGCCCTATTTAATTAAACGACGTTTCAGGTCGTGCCGAGGCACTGGCGCTGTTTTTCCCCAAATTTGTTTTACACATATCTGAAAATCTAACCGTTGGATCTCAGCAAAGTTTATATCGTTGGGAAGATATTCCCAAAGCGAACCCAACGGTTCCAGTTTCGTGAGAATCCGATGGTCGGATCTTTCGGTATAATCGTTTGAAGTTACGATTTCAAAACGCGAACTGCAGGGGCTCGATTCGTTTTATTTAATATATATATATATATATATATATAATTTATTCGACGATTTCAATATCGTTTTCACTTCAAATATTTCACTAACGCCTTTAAATTTCGAAAAATTTCGCCATAACCTCCTTTGTATGGGAAGGAGTTTGGAAATTTATTGGGCCGTATTAGGTACCCAATAAATCCTAATAAGCATGTACATATTTGTAGTGATATATTCCGGTATCCACAAGGGATTGTGTATAGATCATAAGTCCAGAAAATAAATTCTCGTCACCATATAAATGGTTTTTGTGCCTTAATGACCAGAGAGACGTGTTTATTATCATCTCCAGACCCATGTGGTTTTTTTATTAATCTTGCAATTTACCGTTACAATTTATATAGTCCATATCAGTCATCAGTTCAATCTGTAATATATAGCCATCGCCATACAAGCCTCTCGCTCGTATGGTGAATCTTCAACCTCGTCACACAAGCTCCAAATGCTTATGTGGGATATGATGAAGTATGCCTATCTTCAAGAAGTATGTCATGTAGTGTAGTTCAAAATTAATTGTTACTATCCTATGGCGACGTTTATTATTGCACACAGAACAACCAGCACTCCGCATCCAATGGCATTCACAGGAGTTGATATAATAATAAAATTGGGCATCCAACTCATTAAGGTTTACCTATTTGTCGGGCACGCAAATAAATTCTTTACTCAACAGCTAATCCATTTTCCTGTTCAACACAAGTGATTATTTTTAACACTTCACATTTCGCATAGAAATGATATTTTTAGCGAACAAAAATATATTTCAGCACATGACTATTTTATTTAGTTCACATACATGTTAAAAATAATATTCATAGCAAACAAATATTTTGTAACACCCCACGTCCATTAATGTCACTCACAAAGGGAATGCATTAACTTCCATGGAGGTTTTAAGTGAATATAGAACAGTAAAATTACACCAAGACAGATATAAAATAGTACTTGGAAATTCAAAAACTTTATTTCATTGTAGCAGAAGTCAAGACATGTTTGATTACATCATAACACCATATTCAATGTCAAGTACAATATCTATCTTGATAAAACAAGTACATAATCCCATTACATGAATAGCCATTAAAAAGAAAGATAACAAGCTGGACTTTACTTCAGCAGTCCAAGCTTTCCAGAGATAAGCGATCCAACTAGACTCCACTAGAACTTGGCCCAACCTGCGGACCTGAAGGGAGAAAAAGGATGGAAAAGAGGGGGTCAGACATAAAGTCTGGTGAATATGATAATTCTACAATACTATTACCAAAATAACTGGACTAAGGCATAAGCTGGAAAACAAGAAAATGTCTATGAAGAGCAGATTAAGGACATAGACAATCGCTAAAGGCAACGTTATAGGCGCTCCTAAATACTAAAGGATAAACACTATACTGCACCACACCAGTCACCCTAAAGATTCATCCCACTTAGCTTCACTTAGAAACTTTCCCAATGGCTTTACGTACCCCTAGCTGACTACATAGGTGCCGCCTGCCCCTATCTCCACTAGGTGTACCCTACTTCCCATTATTCGATCGGCTCCCTAACTCGTAGATACCCGTGCTGGCCCCACAGTGGGGTGTATCACTCCCCTAAAGTGGCAACCTGATACAACGGACATGCACGGCTTATACCTACACGATGCAACAACGTCTTACCTACCAGCCCGGGTCCACACACGCATATGAAACCCGTTGGACTTGCGTTGCCACCGCTCCCTGTTTTGGCCTCTTATAGTCAAACCCAGTATGCGTGTCCCGTCCTCGACTTGAGTCGAGCCCACAAAGATACGTTTTGGGATACTGGTTGAAATGGGCCCCCACTATTTACCACAAGCATTCCACCTAAGCTTTTCCCCATTAGTCCATCCCACTTAACCCACTTAGTCATGTTCATTTACATGTGTGTTTGGTTAAGTCTAATCGTATTTCAAATGCCTCTAAAGGCAACCACCAGATTCTTCATGCCACCCAAGGCACCTACTTAACCCCCATGTCCCACCTTACATGATTATCTGGTTAAGTATTTCTTAGTTCATTAAGGCCATAACCTCATAAAGACCTCTCACATTAGACTGGCATTTATGGCAGCTGGATTTGCCGGGCGGGTCCGGGCAGTCTTACACCATAAAAGAGTCTAACCTCGTGTCTTTACAACTGTTATGCTTTAGTTTGGGCCTAGGACCTCTCACATTGGGCCGACATTTGTGACTACTGGATTTGCCGGGCGGGTCCGGGCAGGTTTACATCACAAACGGGTCCAACCTCGTGTCCTAAGCATTGATTATTAATAATAATCCACTTTCCCCCAATTTTAATAATTCCCTACTTGAATTATTAATTACTTCCAATTTTTAACAATGTCCACAATTGACTCAATTATGGACATTCATTCATGGTATGCAACATCTTACAAAATTGCACCCAATTTATTAATTCCTAATATTACCCCTACCCCATGTTTGAACGTTTATTCCCAAAATATATGTTAGACTCGAATAGCCTAACTCATAGCATAAAAGAGATTATCATAATAACAACATGTATATGTGACCAAATGAATCATAATAAGGGGTGAAACTTGCATATGTCCAACTTGCATAGATTATACATGTCATGGATCTAAAGGTGTCAACTTGTTCAAAATTCACCTAATATGATCTCAATCAATTTTCATAAACTTACATATGAACATGTGTGAATCAACATCATCTAATTTTTTAACAACATGGTTTTATATGGGTACACCTAACTCAATAGGCAAATTCCCATAATCAAGTTTTATTTAATTATAGTTTCAAGTTTATGGGTACACCTAACCTAATAGGCAAATTCCTATAAACAAGATCCATTTAAATTAAGAAAAAAAAACATAACTTTAAGCATGATCCAACAACATCATGATTTTTCAACATAATATAGCATGATTCATAACATGGCATAGTATGATAGTATAACATAGCTTGACATGATTCTCAACATAGCACGACATAGCATAAGAGAATTTACAACATAGCATGACATACATATATAATTTACATCATACGACATCATAATAACATAATAAGAGATCCACAATATATAGAATTTACAATTACAAATCACATCACTTTCTTGTGATCCATTCATAACTGAGTCAAATTAGTTTGTAATAGTCTTGTGAGAATCATCATACTCACCAACAAAAGAAAAGAATTAGAGAAAGAGAGATCTTTTGATTTGATTTGTGTAGATTTAGTTGTAGATGATTAGGCTTCCTCTTCTTAGTTTGTGACGGCTATGCTGAACTCCATGGCAGCAGCATGACGGTAGCTTCTCTAATTTTACAAGTGATTTAGGTCTAGGGTCTACCCACTTATTTATAGATTTTAGAATTCATTTAGGCCATTAGATTTAACCTAGAAATAACCGCAGCCGTTCAGACAAGATGGGGTTTATCTTGTTGACTCAACAATGAGTCAGAAGTGACTCAGCAAACACTCAGCATATTAATAAACTTCTATTCATGTCATAAATATATATATTTTTTCTACAATGTACATATTAGATACATCCCCCTTTACTTATTATTGTTTTTATATACATATTAGATACATCCCCTCTCTCACACACTTATTAATATTTTTATATTCATATTAGATACATCCCCTCTCTTACACACTTATTAATATTTTTATATTCATATTAGATACATCCCCTCTCTTACACACTTATTAATATTTTTATATTCATATTAGATACATCCCCTCTCTTACATACTTATTAATATTTTTATATTCATGTTAGATACATCCCTCTTCTACACACTTATTATTATTTTAGCAACTTTAGTGTTAATAGAAAATTCGGGGTGTTACATTCTCCCCTCCTTTTAGGATTTCGTCCCCGAAATCTTCAAGTCTGGAAGAATGTATATCCTACCATCCAAACGTCCATCTACTCATCCATCATACACAGGCATCCATTATCCTTACAGACTTCTAATGCTTTCATGTTTAAATGCACAGTGTGTGTATATGTCCGTATCTAATGCAAAATCAGGCGGTCCACTGATTCAGTTGACCTCCTTAATGCAACTATGATCGTGCCATGCATCCATTATGTATGCAAAAGATTCTTAATGCTACATAATACTTCTATATGCGTGCACAACCATCATCTGAATGCAGCATCCACATGATAATACAACCATCGTTCATCCATTTTACTAAATACATCCATATATATGCAATATGCAATATGAAGTGACTGAGCCGATCTAGTGCCTAAAGTGTGTGTATATATGCATCCACGAGCAACCACTAGCAAACACTTGCATCCATTTTGCATCCATCATACATAACATGTCTCAAACACATGTTTCAACCATAGGATTATCCTAACTAAAGGTCAAAGATACTAATGAGAGGACATACTAAAGATAAGATAAGATAAGCTAAGCGATAAAGGAGAAATTAAAAGACATACCCTCAAAAAGAAAAGGGTACAACGAACGCATCTTCTCTTCTGTCTCCCAAGTTGCGTTGCTCTCATCATCTCCCCATTGCACTTTAACCAGTTTGACCTCTCGATTCCTCAACTTTTTGATCTCCGACCCAAGAATGCATGTAGGAGCTCGTCTAATTGTTGCATCACGCTCTATTTCCACCTCTTTAAGCAAGCTCGGCTCTACCACCTCCGCGGTCTTGTGCAAACACTTCCTCAAATGTGATACATGGAATACGTCGTGTACTCCACTAAGTTTCTCAGGCAACTCCACCCTATATGACATCTTCCCAATCCTGTCTTTTACAGGAAACGGCCCTACAAACCTTGGTGCTAATTTCCCCACGGACCCAAAGCGAACAACATTCTGTAACGGAGATACTTTGATAAAAACCATGTCCCCAATGTCAAACTCAAGATCTGTCCTCCTCTTATCAGCATACGATTTTTTCCTATCTTGTGCTGCTTTCATCCTCCTTCGAATCAACTCAATCTTCTCCGAGGTTTCCCTAACCATATCGGGCCCAAGTAGGATTTTATCGGTAGATTCCCACCAACATGTAGGCGAACGGCAAGGCCTTCCATAAAGAGCTTCGAAAGGTGCCATGCCAATACTAGACTGAAAGCTATTATTATATGCGAATTCTACTAACGGAAGGTGCTCTTCCCATGTACCCCCAAAGTCTAGGATACAAAGCCTTAAAAGATCCTCTAGAATGCTATTCACCCTCTCGGTCTGGCCGTCTGTCTGAGGATGATATGCGGTGCTCAAACATAGCTGAGTCCCTACCACCTCTTGTAAACTCTTCCAAAATTCGCTAGTAAAGATGGGGTCACGGTCGCTTACTATACTAGAAGGAATACCGTGCAAACGAACTATCTCCTTAATGTATACAGAAGCCAACCACGGAGCAGTCCTCTTACTTTTCACGGGAATAAAATGGGCGCTTTTAGTAAGTCTATCTATTATAACCCAAATCCCCGTGTTACCCTTCCTTGATCTTTGTAATCCATCCACAAAATCCATTGAGATGCTTTCCCATTTCCGTAGTGGAACTTCTAATGGGTGAAGCAACCCACCGGGTTTCTTTTGTTCTGCTTTAACTCGTTGGCACACCAAGCATCTAGCGACGTACTCGGCCACATCCTTTTTCATACCGGCCCAAAAGAAAACCCGCTTCATATCTTTGTACATCTTATCCCCGCCGGGATGAATGGTCATTTTTTAGCGATGAGCATCATCAAGAATGGCCTTCCTTAAGTCTTCGTCTTGTGGTACACAAAGTCTATTATCCCTTCGTAACCAACCCTTATCGTCTAGGGTATACCTACGAAGATGGCTTGACGACTCCCCCCCTTTGAGCTTTTCTACTATCTCAACCAACTGTGGGTCGTCTCGCTGTGCCTCACCAACCCGTCCTAGAAGTGTAGGTCTAACCTCCAAGGATGCTAACAGACCGGGTACTAAGTCAACGGAGGGTCTAAAGTCAAACATAGAGATGAATTCTAAGCTTTGTCGTTCAACAAACAACGGACTCAAGGACAACCTTTTCCTACTTAAGGCGTCTGCCACCACGTTACCCTTGCCCGGGGTATATGTTATTTCAAAATCGTAGGAGGCTAAGAATTCCATCCACCGTTGCTGCCTTAAATTCAAATCCTTCTGAGAGAATAAGTATTTTAATGATTTGTGGTCAGTGAACAGTTTGAATTTCTCACCAAGAAGATAGTGACGCCAAGACTTAAGCACGAAAACAATTGCGGCTAGCTCTAAGTCATGCGTGGGGTAATTCTTTTCATGAACCCTCAACTGCCTTCCACCATAGGCTATTACTCTTCCCTCTTGCATGAGGACCGCGCCAAGTCCCGTCCCACAAGCATCAGTATAGATGGTAAACGGTTTATTCCCGTCTGGCAGCACTAAGACTGGGGCTGAAGTTAAGGCTCTCTTTAAACGTTGGAACGCATCATCGCAATCTTTGTCCCACGTAAAAACCAGGTTCTTCTTCGTTAACCGTGTTAATGGAGCTGATATTTTTGCGAAGTCTTTGATAAACTTCCTATAATAGCCAGCCAACCCCAAGAAACTTCTTACTTCGGTTGCATTTTTAGGGACCTTCCAATCTTGGATGGCCACCACCTTTGCGGGATCCACTGCTATCCCTTCTTTGGAAACCACGTGCCCTAAGAACCGTACTTCCTTCCTCCAGAAGTGACACTTAGAAAATTTTGCCTTAAGGTTATGCGCTCGAAGGGTTTCCAACACTTCCCTAAGATGTAGGGAGTGCTCTTCTTTATTCTTAGAAAAGACTAAGATGTCATCCACAAAGACTACCACGAATTTGTTAAGGTATTCCCTAAACACCCTACTCATCAAATCAACAAAATATGCAGGGGCGTTTGTCAAACCAAAGGGCATCACTAGCCATTCATAGAATCCGTCAGGAGTCCTAAAAGCAGTCTTATCTATACTATCCTCAGCCACTCTCAGTTGATGAAAGCCAGTGGCTAAGTCCAACTGCGAAAACACTGAGGCGCCAACTAACTGATCAAAGAGATCGTCAATCCTCGGCAGTGGGTGTCGGTTCTTTCTAGTAAGCTTGTTTAGTTCTCTATAGTCCATACAAAGTCTAAGAGACCCATCCGCCTTTGTGGCAAAAACTACTGGAGCACCCCACTCCGATATACTATGTCTTATGAACCCCTTCTCAAGCAACTCCTTTACTTGCTTATTGAGTTCCCTCCTTTCACGAGGAGCCATGTGGCGCACTGGCAAAGATACGGGTTTAGCATTATCCACAAGATAAATTCGAAAGTCTATCTCCCGCTTTGGAGGTAAGCCCTTCACCTCCTCAAACACATCCGGATATTCCCGGACCACTTCTACCGATCGCAGGTTCTCTACAGACGCGTCAAGCGATTCAAGATAACTTAGCATAACGGAATTTATGGGATTACAAAAGATGTCGAGAGCATTACCAAGGCGAGTCACAAGCCTAACTACTCTCCTTTCACAATCAAGAATGGCCCTATTTCTAGACAACCAATCCATTCCTAAAATTAGCCCATAGCCCGTGAAGCCCAATACATAAGCATCACATCTAAATTCAACGCTAAGTATAGAGATTTTCAAATCCAAACATATCATGGTCAAATGAGCCGAACCCCCAATTGGATTTGAAACGACCAAGGGATCCTCTACTAAACTGGTGTTCAAGTGCAGTGATTCAACTAATGATGCAGAGATAAACGAATGAGATGCGCCAGAATCGAATAAGGTACGGACAGGATGATCAAACAGAAAAACTAAGCTTTCAACAGAAATTGTTCTACCTCTTTCTTGCAGCGGTGGGGCCGCAATAGCCTGAACTTGCCCCCTTGCCTGCCCTGGTGCCATAAGAGCCTGCACCTGTCCTCCCGAGGTAGACCCTGCCCTCTGCCCCTTCTTTGGACAGTCCTTCACTAAATGTCCCGCATCTCCACAATGAAAACAACCAGTCTTCTTTTTCTTTCTACAATCTTTGCTGAGATGGCCAGGCGTCCCACAATTGAAGCATTTCTTCTTCCCTTTGCCATTATTGTTTTTACCACCCTTCTTATTTTGCTGTTGGGGTTTCTTCTGATCCCCTTTCTTTTCAACTGCCTTATCCTCATGCATAAGTGCCATTTCTACTAGCTTTTCAAAGGTGGCTCCCATAGGGATGTGGGTCATAGCCAACCCTTGCAACGGTTCATTCAAGCCTCTAACGAACCTCAAAGCTTTCTTCTCTGGCGTGTTCACCAACTCCAAGCCAAACCTTGCTAACTGATTAAATTTATTGACATATTGCTTTACTGATGAGCTCCCTTGCTTTAGTGCCAGGAATTTTTCCATATTTAAGTTCTCCTCTGCCCTTGAAAGAAACTTTGCCTCAAACCTTCGTCTGAAATCCGCCCATGAATCAACTGGACGTTCCCCGTTAGTGACCTCCCACCAAAACGAGGCCTCTCTCTTCATTAACCAAGCAGCTAAACGGACTTTCCTCCCATCTTCCACTTCAAAGATATCCAACAATTCCTCAGTCTCCTTAAGCCAATCTCTGGCCTCCACAAACGTCTCAGTCCCTTGAAAAGTTTTTCCTCCCATAGCCTTGAATTCCTTGCACGTCTTTGCAAAAGTGTCAACACGAGGAGGAGGAGGAGGAGGAATGGGTGCAACTAGGGGTGGAGGAGTATCCGCTGGGCCTGCAGTGGTGGCCCTAGCCTCCAAGTATTTCCTAAACCACCCTGGAATCGTCACACCTTCTGGGAGATTAAGATCTTCAGCCATGCTGAAACGAAAAAGGAAAGATTCGAAATGGAGAATTCGAAAGATAAAGATAAGGATGTGGCTATTTGGGATTATGTTTTTCATAAAAACTCTCTCTAAATAACATGTTTTTTTTTTTTTGAAAGCACTTCTTCCAAAAATACTTTAGAAAAAAAAAATATTTTTCTAAAAAAAATTTTATCTGTTCTGGTAACCTTATGCTCTGATACCACGTGTAACACCCCACGTCCATTAATGTCACTCACAAAGGGAATGCATTAACTTCCATGGAGGTTTTAAGTGAATATAGAACAGTAAAATTACAACAAGACAGATATAAAATAGTACTTGGAAATTCAAAAACTTTATTTCATTGTAGCAGAAGTCAAGACATGTTTGATTACATCATAACACCATATTCAATGTCAAGTACAATATCTATCTTGATAAAACAAGTACATAATCCCATTACATGAATAGCCATTAAAAAGAAAGATAACAAGCTGGACTTTACTTCAGCAGTCCAAGCTTTCCAGAGATAAGCGATCCAACTAGACTCCACTAGAACTTGGCCCAACCTGCGGACCTGAAGGGAGAAAAAGGATGGAAAAGAGGGGGTCAGACATAAAGTCTGGTGAATATGATAATTCTACAATACTATTACCAAAATAACTGGACTAAGGCATAAGCTGGAAAACAAGAAAATGTCTATGAAGAGCAGATTAAGGACATAGACAATCGCTAAAGGCAACGTTATAGGCGCTCCTAAATACTAAAGGATAAACACTATACTGCACCACACCAGTCACCCTAAAGATTCATCCCACTTAGCTTCACTTAGAAACTTTCCCAATGGCTTTACGTACCCCTAGCTGACTACATAGGTGCCGCCTGCCCCTATCTCCACTAGGTGTACCCTACTTCCCATTATTCGATCGGCTCCCTAACTCGTAGATACCCGTGCTGGCCCCACAGTGGGGTGTATCACTCCCCTAAAGTGGCAACCTGATACAACGGACATGCACGGCTTATACCTACACGATGCAACAACGTCTTACCTACCAGCCCGGGTCCACACACGCATATGAAACCCGTTGGACTTGCGTTGCCACCGCTCCCTGTTTTGGCCTCTTATAGTCAAACCCAATATGCGTGTCCCGTCCTCGACTTGGGTCGAGCCCACAAAGATACGTTTTGGGATACTGGTTGAAATGGGCCCCCACTATTTACCACAAGCATTCCACCTAAGCTTGTCCCCATTAGTCCATCCCACTTAACCCACTTAGTCATGTTCATTTACATGTGTGTTTGGTTAAGTCTAATCGTATTTCAAATGCCTCTAAAGGCAACCACCAGATTCTTCATGCCACCCAAGGCACCTACTTAACCCCCATGTCCCACCTTACATGATTATCTGGTTAAGTATTTCTTAGTTCATTAAGGCCATAACCTCATAAAGACCTCTCACATTAGACTGGCATTTATGGCCGCTGGATTTGCCGGGCGGGTCCGGGCAGTCTTACACCATAAAAGAGTCTAACCTCGTGTCTTTACAACTGTTATGCTTTAGTTTGGGCCTAGGACCTCTCACATTGGGCCGACATTTGTGACTACTGGATTTGCCGGGCGGGTCCGGGCAGGTTTACATCACAAACGGGTCCAACCTCGTGTCCTAAGCATTGATTATTAATAATAATCCACTTTCCCCCAATTTTAATAATTCCCTACTTGAATTATTAATTACTTCCAATTTTTAACAATGTCCATAATTGACTCAATTATGGACATTCATTCATGGTATGCAACATCTTACAAAATTGCACCCAATTTATTAATTCCTAATATTACCCCTACCCCATGTTTGAACTTTTATTCCCAAAATATATGTTAGACTCGAATAGCCTAACTCATAGCATAAAAGAGATTATCATAATAACAACATGTATATGTGACCAAATGAATCATAATAAGGGGTGAAACTTGCATATGTCCAACTTGCATAGATTATACATGTCATGGATCTAAAGGTGTCAACTTGTTCAAAATTCACCTAATATGATCTCAATCAATTTTCATAAACTTACATATGAACATGTGTGAATCAACATCATCTAATTTTTTAACAACATGGTTTTATATGGGTACACCTAACTCAATAGGCAAATTCCCATAATCAAGTTTTATTTAATTATAGTTTCAAGTTTATGGGTACACCTAACCTAATAGGCAAATTCCCATAAACAAGATCCATTTAAATTAAGAAAAAAAAACATAACTTTAAGCATGATCCAACAACATCATGATTTTTCAACATAATATAGCATGATTTATAACATGGCATAGTATGATAGTATAACATAGCTTGACATGATTCTCAACATAGCACGACATAGCATAAGAGAATTTACAACATAGCATGACATAGCATATATAATTTACATCATACGACAGCATAATAACTTAATAAGAGATCCACAATATATAGAATTTACAATTACAAATCACATCACTTTCTTGTGATCCATTCATAACTGAGTCAAATTAGTTTGTAATAGTCTTGTGAGAATCATCATACTCACCAACAAAAGAAAAGAATTAGAGAAAGAGAGATCTTTTGATTTGATTTGTGTAGATTTAGTTGTAGATGATTAGGCTTCCTCTTCTTAGTTTGTGACGGCTATGCTGAACTCCATGGCAGCAGCATGACGGTAGCTTCTCTAATTTTACAAGTGATTTAGGTCTAGGGTCTACCCACTTATTTATAGATTTTAGAATTCATTTAGGCCATTAGATTTAACCTAGAAATAACCGCAGCCGTTCAGACAAGATGGGGTTTATCTTGTTGACTCAGCAATGAGTCAGAAGTGACTCAGCAAACACTCAGCATATTAATAAACTTCTATTCATGTCATAAATATATATATATTTTCTACAATGTACATATTAGATACATCCCCCTTTACTTATTATTGTTTTTATATACATATTAGATACATCCCCTCTCTCACACACTTATTAATATTTTTATATTCATATTAGATACATCCCCTCTCTTACACACTTATTAATATTTTTATATTCATATTAGATACATCCCCTCTCTTACATACTTATTAATATTTTTATATTCATATTAGATACATCCCCTCTTCTACACACTTATTATTATTTTAGCAACTTTAGTGTTAATAGAAAATTCGGGGTGTTACATTCTCCCCTCCTTTTAGGATTTCGTCCCCGAAATCTTCAAGTCTGGAAGAATGTATATCCTACCATCCAAACGTCCATCTACTCATCCATCATACACAGGCATCCATTGTCCTTACAGACTTCTAATGCTTTCATGTTTAAATGCACAGGGTCAGGGTCAAACGATGAACGGAGTGGCCGGAATCAGCCTGGGAACGACCTGAAACGGTTTTTGTCGAGAGCGAGGGTGATAAAGGGGATTTTTGAATTTTTTTTATATTTTTAAATTGTGATGGAATTTTTCTATTGGCCTGTGCTTTATTTAATTTTTAAAATATTGTTTCTCCATAGAACTCCAATCCAAACCCCTCGACTGTCGCCCCTAGCTTAATACCCCCATCCCGAACACAATGGGATATGTTTTGTAAGCCAATTCGACTCTTACAGTCAGTTATTCTTCAAATTAAAATACAAAACATTTAATATTCGATTTGAACGTACATTTCAATTTGCCAGGGCCACAAACTGATTTCAAAAATTCCAAAAAAATAAATCTAGTTATGTTTTGACGAAACGGTCTCAACAAAACTATTTTTGTCGAATTCTGAGACTATTTGAAAAATGGCCATTTTCTGGTCGATCCAATTTAACAAAAATCAACCAAACACGTTTTCTTTTGCCACGCTCACATATTAGCTCCTAAAATTATGGAATTTGAAACTTAGCTATAATTTGACATTCCGGATCCAACAAAAGTGGTTTCGTCGAATTCTGAGGTCGTTTGCAAAAATGCCTATTTTCAAGGGCTATATATTCTCTATAGCGACCTTTCTGAAAATTCATTTGGCCATAACTTTTGATTCCCACTATGAAACTTCGATTTTTCAGATTCGTTAGAAAGATATTCATAAACAGATTTAAATATTTTTGGTTTCACCAAAATCCGTTTCATTTTGCACCCTGTACAGTCAATCAAAGTTTGAATTCAATTTTTCAAACTGCCGCACCATTTCTAACTCTTTATTTTATTGAAATATTCTATTTCAATTGCCTTAATCTATTTAAAATAACCAACTTAAAATTTTTAAATTGGCTCGTATTTTCTGGGTTGTTGCATTGTGTATGGTACAAGTTAAAAATAATCAATAAGTAAAATTATGCATGCTAATTGCTAAATGTTTGCATATCTTTATCTTCTGTAGTCTATGTTTTCCTACATGCTGAGGTTAGATTTGGCATAGCAGGAGCAGTGAATCTCTATCAAAAAACATGCATTTAAATAGGCTGCATCTGAAGATTTAATATTATGTGAATGATCAGAGCTGCTGCACAAATTTAAGTTGTCGCAAATATTTAGCTCGATTGAGAATTTCAAAATAAAACAGTTCTTTTGGTGTACTGTGAACTTGGCTGTGTTAACTGTATTTTTTCTCTCTATGTAATTTATCTACAATACTTTGTTGACATGTACTTCACAACTTCCATTATCAATAACAGTAGATTGAATGTTACTTGCTATTAACATTAATGCGTCATTACTGCCATAGTTAACATTTGTATTGTTGTAACCTTTTACAAGATCTGACAAGTATTGCATTTTTTCTTCCTTTGTGAATATTATAAGATTATACCATGAACATTATTCGACCAAATCTGGTCCCTTTTCTATGCACACATGCCTCGCCATATACATATTTCCTTTCCAAACAGTTGATAATGCAGTCGTATTAATTGTATTAGCTGCTGCAGTCGTGAATGTCATGCTATATGGCAAACAAGATTAAGCTATTACCTTTTGTTTTGGTTAATATCAACAAAGTGAAGTTCTTACTGAACATAATTAAACTCTCCTTGATGACGCATTTGTATTCACTTCTGATATTCTGATGTTCTAGAAAATAGAAGGCAGTTTACATTTCATGTTTCAGAGACAAAATTATAACTTAGTAATGCAAACCATCGCAGCTGCACTAAACAAAATACCTTATTCCAAACAAAATTATAACTTGGTATTGTAAAACTTCATCCAAACAAAACAAAACAAAATTTTGTTCACATATACCTTTAAAATATGAAATGTCATACTACCTTTCCATTTATTTATTTTGTCAAATTTTGACATACTTTCTTTGCATAATGCAAGCAAACTATACATGTTAACATGTTGGTTTCTCAAATTTTATCAGAAAAAAAGGTAATTCTCTATGTTGGTTATTTTTCATTTACATATCTGAAAGACGTTTCATCAAACATGTATCATGCAATATATAAAAATATAATGGTGTAAATCGTGAAAACCTATAATAATGTAGCTATACCATATTTAAGAACCTAACCTTACAAATTTAAGAAAATAAAAACTGTAGGAATTGTGAAGCCTATGAACACTTCCCAACATTTTTTTAGCCAGCTAATTGCCAAGCACACAACTAAATGAATCATCTGTCTAATAAATAAGTATAGGTAAGTTATACTCTATAAAAATGATACAGATATTTTTCTTAATTGAGACGACCCGATTTCCCGTTCTCACGGAAACAAGGTTATCTTTTGGAATATAACACAGAAACATATAATAGCAGAACAGAATTAAATAAATCCACCAGAATGAACAACAAAATATACTGGATAAAAGTAATCATCAGAGTTACACAGTATACAGGATCTTACTTAGTACAAATACAGTTCAGCTATACATAAATGTCTACAGCGGAAATAAACAAAATATGTACAATAGGAGCTGAACAGCATAAAAAGAAATAAATGATAGAATCCATCTTCAGCTCCAGCTATCCAGAAAAAGAACCAGCTAAACCTGAATACAAGGCTGCCCGTGTAGAAAAAGGGGCACCCAAGTTTGAGAGTGAAACAAACTACGAGTCAGTCATGGGACTGGTATGAGAAATCCACTCAACACATATATATAATTGGCTAATCACAGGACCACGCCACTTTCGTGGAACGGGTTTACTCCATTGGATTGCCAGTGCTTTAAAACAAATCTTTCTTTTAAACATCGCTATGCTTTTTATAAAAATGAAACCGTTATAAGACTCAGTTCCCATCACACAATGCAACGCAAACCGGAGGATAGAGTTTTTTCCTTATAACGGCCAAGATATGCTTGATACGAATAAAACAAAGGCATTTGATATTATTGCTAGTGTTTATATGTTTGAAAACAATTTCAAATCATAACTATCAATCATAGACGACATGAGCGTCCCATGCCACTATGTCGCCAAATGTATATATACAATCTAAACCGCATCGTCACGTATTTGGAAATTGGATTTCCGTCATGAACCAAGGCAAAAGATAGTCCTTACCGAATTCGAGACTGCCTAGCCCGAGTCTCAGGATCAGAACGCATCGATCCTTGGATCGTCAGGGCCGGTCCACACGGAGTGGATTAAAAATGCCTGAGCACTACGTTTCGCCGCCCTTTGGGGCGTAAGCGAGCCAACAAGTGACTCCATCAGACCCGGATCGTCCGATCTAACCGAGGCGCCTCGCAACAGCAACAACCACATAAGTCAAACTCGTCAGGGCGTGTAAAACCACTGACGCCACTTTTAGCTAGGAGGAAACGTAGGCCCTCCCTGAGGTCCGTTCTCCCGTTTTAGGTTCATACCGGGGTGTGAGGCTCGCGAATTTACGTTATACACAAAGCTACGCCACACAGGCGATGCTTTGATCATCATCACAAGACTTTGCTTTTCAACAGAAGCCCTGATCACTGCATCTTAGCATGTCACACAGGCAATTCACATCGTGCAACTGATGGCTATCAATCACACAGAACAAATTCCAATGTCGGACACACAGTCCATTTACAAGTCCGTTCTGGGTCTGAACGAAACCGGAGGCACTAAATACCTCGCAAACCCTTCGATCAACACGTACGTCTGAACGATCACCACTCATTATCCATATTTCGGGATGCCTCCCAATCAGGACCTCGGTTACCATCCAAACGAGGTGAAGATCTCCGGTCTTCGACCACCGTCTTCATCTTCGAATTTCAATCGTCGGTCGATTATTCGAAATGAGAATTAACTCGGCCCTTTCAAATAATTCACGTATATTTAGAATTTCAAATCGATTTATTTCAATGGTTAAATTATTCGACACCACCAATTGTGTTCTTTAATGTAATTTTCACACCAAACACATTCAACCATCAAAAGCCACATAAATCAAGCAAATTCAGTTTATTTCCATTCCATATCGCTTACGATATTTTATAACTATTTATCGCTATTTTTATTTATTTTAAAATAGCTATTATATTCAAAACGACGTTTCGGGCCATAAGGCCGTGGCGCTGTTTTTCTTCAGATTTGATTTACACATATCTGAAAATCTAACCGTTGGATCTTCACAAAATTTACATCATTAGAAAGGTCTTTTCAAAACGAATCCAACGGTTCCAGTTTCGGGAAAATACGACGGTCGGATCTCCCGGTACAATCGTTTGAAATTTCGGTTTCAAAATACGAACTGCAGCGTCGTTATTCGATTAAATATAATTATATTTATATATATAAATAAATATAATCGTTTCTGGCGCTGTTTTTCTTCAGATTTGAATTAAACATTCCAGACAATCCAACCGTTGGATTTTTACAAGGTTGGTGCCGTTGGAAAGATTATTCCAAGGCGAACCCGACGGTTGAGGTTTCGGGAAAATCCAATGGTCGGATTTCCCGTACTAGTCGTTTGAAATCACGGTTTCGAAATACGAACTGCACGGCTTCGTTTCGTTTTAATTTTATTTATATTTATATAGTTGTATAAATATAGTTCATTCAATGATTTCTATATCGTTTTCACTTCAAAAAAATTTCTAACACCTTAAATTTTGGAAAAATTTCGCCATAACCTCCCCTGCACCGGGAGCGTCGGGAAATCGCAAATAGCGTCCCGGTCCTTCTAATCTCAAAAAGAAAAAGAAAAAGCCAAGCGGCTAGCCAACAGGCTCAAAATCATCACCCAAACAAATCAGTAAATGTGTACCTATTTGTCGGGCACAAAATTTTATTCCTCTTCTCTAGCCCCTTTGCTATAACCTGTTCAATGAATATTGCATGTACATATATATACAGTTCATATCATTTTTCATTTTCTATTCAACTTCATATTTGATTTCTATTTGGTTAAAAAAAACTCCATTCATTCTAATGTCACATAAATAGGTGCAAATCATTTCATTAGCTAATTAATGAATATTTCAACTCATATATGTTTATTTTGAACAAGTGGCTATTTTTAACATTTCACATTTCAACGATTTATGCATACAATAAAAATGTGATTTTTATTGTAAAACGATTCATTTCAAAACACTATTTTTCTATATAGTTCATATAGTCGATAAAAGGTGATTTTTATTATCAAACAATTTATTTCAAAATATGAATACCATTCAACACATGAATTTCTAAACAACGAATGAATATCAATTCAACACATGAATGTTTTCAATAGTTTTTATATATAGATAAAAATGTGATTTTTATTATCGAACAATTTATTTCAAAATATGAATACCATTCAACACATGAATTTCTAAACAACGAATGAATATCAATTCAATACATGAATGTTTTCAATAGTTTTTATATATAGATAAAAATGTGATTTTTTATTATCAAACAATTTATTTCAAAATATGAATACCATTCAACACATGAATTTCTAAACAACGAATGAATATCAATTCAACACATGAATGTTTTCAATAGTTTTTATATATAGATAAAAATGTGATTTTTTATTATCAAACAATTTATTTCAAAATATGAATACCATTCAACACATGAATTTCTAAACAACGAATGAATATCAATTCAACACATGAATGTTTTCTATATAAGGAATAAATATAGTTCAAGCATATGTAAATAATTCAAACACACAAATATTATTCAAAATTTCGGCAGCATAACGGCAGGGTAGTTACACCGGCACCGTCCCTAGTACGGCTCCTCGCTCTACCTTAAAACCTCGCGGTTTTTGACAATGGGAAACATGCATCTAGTTCGCACGCAGGCGGCATGTATATATTTATTTCATTACCACAAACTAATCCTATGTGGTTTCAACCAAATATTTTTCAACCACAAGCGGGTATTTTTCAACCACAATCAACCAATATCCATCACAAACAATCCCAAACAATCATTCAATTTTCACGACAATTTCAACCAATAAATATCGTCCATGGTTTGTGGACGAGGGGGCGTATATATATATATATATATATATATATATATATATATATATTTATATATAGCAATTCACTTTTACTTCACACATATATATATAAATTTTAAAATCAGAAATCTCACCAATAGCTATCCAACTTCAAGACTCTTCTTAATAGAAATCTTCGCCTATTTGTCGCTTTCACCCGTATTCTCTGCATAAGTAAAAATAGAATTTTTTACTATGTTATTCAATATATAAAAATATGATTTTTACTTTTAACAAAATCCGTTTTCTAGTTTACAAATCATTTTAAAATCAGTTTTTATATTCTTTAAAATTTCAGTTTTTAACTTTTCAAGAAAACCAGTTTTTAAATATTTCTACAAATCTCAGTTTTAAACTTTATAAAAATTTCAGTTTTTAATTCTTTTATAAAAATGCAGTTTTTAGTTTCTTTAAAAAAAACAGTTTTTAAAATCTTTTAAAAATTCAGTTCTTTAAAATCTTTTAAAAAAACAGTTTTACTTTTAAAATGAAATCCAGTTTTTTTTTCTGCTTTTAAAAATTCAGTTTTTAAACCTTTAGTAAAAAAAAAACAGTTTTATACCTTTTTTAAAATTTCAGTTTATATAATTTAAACAAATCAGTTTATATATAAAATAAAAATAAAATAAATAAAAATAAAATAAAATTAAAAACTTACAGAGGAGCGGGGGGGTTTAGGCGTCGGCGGCTTCTTCTGGGGGGGGGGGGGTCTTCGCAGCCGTCGAGACGGGGGGGGGGGGACTTCTTCGCAGTTCGTCTGCGACTCCTCGAAGGCGGCGGCTTCGCTTCAGGGGGGGCTTCTTCGCAGTTCGTCTGCGACTCCTCGAAGGCGGCGGCTTCGCTTCAGGGGGGGCTTCGGAGGGCGGTGGGGGGGGGTTCGTCGGTCGTGGGCTGTCAGGGGGTTCGATCGCCTGTTTAGGGTTTTTTTTTTCTTTTTTTTTTGTTTTCTGGATTGTGAATCGGGGGGGGGGGGCCTTCGCAGGAGATAAGGAGGGAAGGGGGGATATTTTATATTTTTTTTTATTTATTTATTTAATTTAGCAAAAGGGTTGACTTTCACGTACGACCTCGAAACGAGGCCCACCGCCTGTCGCCCATAGCGTTTCACCCCCATTCCGAACACAATGGGATATGTATCGCAAGCTGATTTGATCGTTACAATCAGTTTCTTTTTTGAATTTTCTTTTAAATCATTATATTGAATTTTAAATGTACATTTCAAATTACCGGGGCCACATACTAACTAGAAAAATTCCAGAAAAATATTTTCTAGCTTCGTATTGACGATACGGTCCTAACAAAACTAGTTTCGTCGAATTCTGAGACCGTTTGAAAAATGGCCAATTTCCAGTCGATTAAAATCAACTGAAATCGGTCAAACGCGTTTTCCTTTGCCACGCTCACCTATTGATTCGAAAAATTATGAAATTTGAAACCTAACAATAACTTGACACTACGAATCTAACAAAAGTGGTTTCGTCGAAATCCGAGGTCATTTGCAAAATGTCCATTTTTTAAGGGCCTGAATTCCATAGCGACTATTCAGAATTTACAACTGGACATATCTTTTGATTCCCGCTATCAAATTTCGATTGGTCGGATTCGTTAGAAAGATGTTCACTAACAGATTCAAATATTTTTGGTTTCACTAAAATCCGGATTGTTTTGCACCCGGTATATTCAATTGAAGTTTGAAATCGAATTATCGAACTACCGCACCATTTTCAATTCTATATATAATTATAATTAATTATATTCGTTTTCAAATGTCGATTCGAACTCAGTTTTCATTGCCATTATTTAAAATATTTATAATCCATTATTTTAGCCAATTTAAAATTTTTAAATTGGTTCAGATTTTCTGGGTCGTTACAATCTCCCCCACTTAAAACTTTTCGTCCCCGAAAAGGAATAAAGTCGAAAGTGGTTTGATAAATCTACAATCCCACAATACAACAACCAATTTGTTTTTAATATTCAGAGTATAGAATAAACAATGCACATCCATGGGAAGAAAATAGCAACAGAATAGAGAATTAAATGGTAATGCAAGGTAAAGTAAATGTACCTTGCACCAGAGTCAATCAGAGATATCCACTCGGCATCTGGGGTAAGCTTTCTGAATGCTCTCCTCAGTTTCCCAAGTACAATCTCGCGGATCTCCACTCCATTGCACTTTGACTAAGCGAACCTTCTTGTTCCTCAGTTCTTTGGTTTCTTTGCCGATGATCTTCAGCGGCTCACGCCTCACAGCTAATTCTGGAGTAATTTCAATATCCTGCTGAGCTGCTTCTTCCACGATCAAGTCTGGATCATGAACGTACTTCCGAAGTTGAGATATATGAAATACATCATGAACTCCAGGCAACCAGTCAGGCAGTTTGACCCTATAAGCGAGAGTTCCAATCCGTTCCAGAATAGGAAACGGACCAATATATTTGGGCGCTAACTTTCCAGTTTTACCGAACCTGATAACTCCTCTCATCGGCGATACTTTCAAATATACATAGTCGCCAACTTCAAAGGATATATCTCTTCTTCTTCTATCGGCATAGCTCTTTTGTCGGCTTTGAGCGGCGAGTAATCTCTTCTTAATAAAATCGACTTTGTCGGCAGCTTCTCGAATCATACCAGGACCCAACACAAGTCTATTTCCAGGCTCGACCCAACAAGCAGGAGATCGGCACGGTCTACCATACAATGCTTCGAATGGCGACATTGTCAGACTCGCCTGGTAGCTGTTGTTATAAGAGAATTCAGCCAAATGTAGATTGTCTTCCCATGATCCACCGAAATCTATAACACAAGCCCGCAATAGATCTTCCAGAATGCGATTCACCCTCTCAGTCTGACCGTCTGTCTGAGGATGATAAGCGGTGCTTAGGTTTAACTTCGTTCCCAGCTCGACTTGAAATGCTTCCCAGAATTTGCTAGTGAATATTGTATCCCTATCACTGACTATACTGAGTGGCACTCCATGTAGTCTAACTATTTCCCTGACGTATATCTGCGCCAGACTCTGAGCTGTTCTGTTTGATCTAACAGGTATAAAATGGGCGGTCTTCGTGAAACGATCTACGATCACCCAAATACTGTCATTCCCTTTTCTTGTTCTGGGCAGACCATCGATGAAATCCATCGAAATATGTTCCCACTTCCAACCAGGAACTTCTAGTGGTTGTAACAATCCAGCCAATTTCTGTTGGTCACTTTTGACTAGCTGGCAAGTAGGGCATCGACTAACATATATTGAGATGTCTCTTTTTAACGACTTCCACCAGAATGTGCGTTTGATATCGTTATACATTTTATTCACACCCGGATGGATACTGAGCTTAGATTTGTGACATTCATCAAGCACCTCTCTTCTTAATTCAGGAATATCTGGAACGCAAATTCGCCCTTCTAACCTCAGAATCCCTTCGCTGTCTAGCTGGAAATCCGAAGCATTGCCTTCGCGAATTCGCCGACTTATCCCTTTGATAAATTGGTCGTTTTCTTGGAGAGCCGATATCTTATCAATCAACGAAGTCGCAATGATGAAACTAGCGATCATCTCATTCTTTCGGCTTAACGCATCAGCCACGACATTGGCTTTCCCTGGAGTATATATAATTTCAAAGTCATATGATGCAAGAAACTCCAGCCAACGTTGCTGCCTCAAATTCAAGTCCTTCTGAGTGAACAGATACTTTAACGACTGGTGATCTGTAAACAGTTCAAATCTCTCGCCCAGAAGATAGTGTCTCCAGATTTTCAAAGAGAATATGATGGCCAATAACTCAAGATCATGAGTTACATAGTTTTTCTCGTGCGGCTTCAGTTGACGGCTAGCATAGGCAATTACTTGGCCTCTTTGCATTAACACCGCTCCAAGGCCTTCTCTAGACGCATCCGTCCAGACTTTTAGATCTTGGTTGCCATCAATGATGGTTAACACTGGAGCTGTCGTCAATCTTAACTTTAGCTCTTCGAAAGCCTCCTCACTCTCTTGAGTCCACTTGAATTTAGAATGCTTCTTTGTAAGCTTCGTCAAGTGACCAGATATCTTCGAAAAGTCTTTAACGAACTTTCGGTAATAGCTAGCCAATCCGAGAAAACTGCGGACTTCAGTGGGAGTACTGGGCTGTTTCCAATTCTGAATAGCTGTGATTTTGCTTGGATCCACAGCGATTCCATCTTTCGATACGACATGGCCCAGAAATTTTACTTCATCTTGCCAGAATATACATTTGGAAAACTTGGCTTTCAATACATTCTTTCTGAGAATTTCTAGAACCTATTCCAGATGCTTTTCATGTTCGGCCTTTGATTTAGAGAAGATTAGAATATCATCAATAAAAACCAAAACAAATTTGTTCAGTACTCCTCTGAATACTCTATTCATCAGATCGACGAAATAAGCTGGAGCGTTACATAAGCCGAACGGCATTACTAACCACTCGTAGAATAAGTCGGGGCCTCTGAATGCTGTCATTGGAACACACTCTTCGGCAATTCGAAGTTGATGGAAACCTGTAGCTAGGTCCATCCTTGAGAATACTTGTGCTCCATTTAATCGATCCAACAGATCATCAATCCGCGGCAATGGATATTTGTTCTTTATGGTCTGCTTGTTCAAATCACGATAATCCACACATAGCCGTAGAGTACCGTCAGATTTTGGGACAAATACTACTGCTGCACCCCAATCAGAGAAACTAGGTCTGATTAGACCCTTCCATACTAGCTGTCGTGTTTGATTGTCTAATTCCTCCTTCTCTTTCAAGGACATTCTTCGAATAGCGTGAACTACCGGCCTTGCATTGGGAACTAAAGCAATCTTGAAATCTATTTCTCTTTGCGGAGGTAAGCGAACAACTTCTTCGAACACATCCGCATAGTTCTTGACGACAGGAATGTCTTTGATGAGGTCAGGAATATTTTCTGTGACTTCAGGGACATTTTCTATTTGGGATGGAGAAACATTCAAAGCTGCCCAGAAGTCTTTTCTATTAGCACTCTGACCTTCACAGGGAATGGTTATATAATCGCCTGATTTAATCCTCGCCTTTACGACTCTATCGGCGCATTTAACTTCAGCTTCATATTTGGTCAACCAGTCCAACCCCAAGATAAGATCAAACTCTTTAAAATTCATGACGACTGCGATGGTAGGAAACCGATAACGAGAGAAAGAAACCGGCACTCCACAAACCCAACTGAGATCAATGGAACCCCCAACCGGATTCTGGACAGTCATTGGTTCCTTGAGCTTTTTCAAATTCAAATCCAGTTTCTTAGCTGCATCTTTGGCAATGAAGCTTCTTGACGCGCCTGTATCAAACAGTACTTTAACTGGGATGTCTTTGATAGTTAGCATGCCTTCTAAAACATCTGGTCTTTCTTGGCTAGCTGAGGGCCCAGACGCTTCTGCTACTTCATTTATGTGTACTGTTTTGGACTTCTTAAACTGCCTGCAATCCTTTTCAAGATGGCCAATCCGATGACATTGACAACATTTTCTATTCTCTCGAAACTGGTTATCGGGTTTAGACCCCTTCTTTCATTTCTTCGAGGTTTTACACTTCCTGGTCAGATGCCCCTGTTTATTGCAGTTAGAGCATGTGGCAGTCGCTGCCCGCTCTTTTTCAGATTTAGCCCTTTTTCGATTTGCTTTGGGCTTCTTGCTGACCTCTAACGTTGTTATGGCCTCCGGACGATCAGTTTCTGACTCTGTTTTATCACTAGAACTGACTTCTTCTTCGTCGCATAACATTCCTTTCTTATGGAGATCTTCATATTGATAAGCCATATAAATCATTTCCGAAAAAGGAAGCTTCACATGCCCCAATACTTTATTCTGGTATTTCCTTTGAAGCCCGTGAATAAATCTCAGATTTTTCCTCTTCGGATTTTGAATTAGATGAGGAGCGAAGTGAGCAAGTTCATTGAATTTCTTATGATATTCGGGAATGGTCATATCACCTTGTATTAGATAAGAAAATTCATCACATAATCTCTCGGTTACTTCGGGAGGAGTAAATCTTTCTAGGAAAATCACTTTGAATCTGTCCCAGGTGATATCACCTTCTGGATTATCTTTGATGATTGTTTCCCACCAGATTAAAGCTTCTTCTTTGAGCGCCCAAGATGCTACTAACCGTTTCTGGTCATCTCTCAGCTGGATATGCTCAAAGATTCTTTCGACAGAACTCAACCAAGCTTGAGTTTGAATAATAGATTCATTGCCCGAGAATTGCGCTCCGTTCAGATTTCGATATTTCTTTAATAGAGCCTCTAGATCGGGTTCTGTATTCCTTCTGTTTCTGGCACTCATTTTTCTAGTACTTCTGCAATTAGCAGATCAAGTGTCAGGTCACAAAAAAGAAAATTTTCAAACATAGAAACATATACTTCAAATGTAAATGTGTCTATCGAGGTGTAATTTATTCTGCTTTACTCATACTAGGATATTGTTGATCCTATCTGTATAGAGTTACCCGTCCTAGAACACTACTGGTTCTATTTCTGACGAGTTCGTTCAAATGTTATATTCCAGAACTAAGCTTAACCAAAGCTCTGATACCACGATGAGACGACCCGATTTCCCGTTCTCACGGAAACAAGGTTATCTTTTGGAATATAACACAGAAACATATAATAGCAGAACAGAATTAAATAAATCCACCAGAATGAACAACAAAATATACTGGATAAAAGTAATCATCAGAGTTACACAGTATACAGGATCTTACTTAGTACAAATACAGTTCAGCTATACATAAATGTCTACAGCGGAAATAAACAAAATATGTACAATAGGAGCTGAACAGCATAAAAAGAAATAAATGATAGAATCCATCTTCAGCTCCAGCTATCCAGAAAAAGAACCAGCTAAACCTGAATACAAGGCTGCCCGTGTAGAAAAAGGGGCACCCGAGTTTGAGAGTGAAACAAACTACGAGTCAGTCATGGGACTGGTATGAGAAATCCACTCAACACATATATATAATTGGCTAATCACAGGACCACGCCACTTTCGTGGAACGGGTTTACTCCATTGGATTGCCAGTGCTTTAAAACAAATCTTTCTTTTAAACATCGCTATGCTTTTTATAAAAATGAAACCGTTATAAGACTCAGTTCCCATCACACAATGCAACGCAAACCGGAGGATAGAGTTTTTTCCTTATAACGGCCAAGATATGCTTGATACGAATAAAACAAAGGCATTTGATATTATTGCTAGTGTTTATATGTTTGAAAACAATTTCAAATCATAACTATCAATCATAGACGACATGAGCGTCCCATGCCACTATGTCGCCAAATGTATATATACAATCTAAACCGCATCGTCACGTATTTGGAAATTGGATTTCCGTCATGAACCAAGGCAAAAGATAGTCCTTACCGAATTCGAGACTGCCTAGCCCGAGTCTCAGGATCAGAACGCATCGATCCTTGGATCGTCAGGGCCGGTCCACACGGAGTGGATTAAAAATGCCTGAGCACTACGTTTCGCCGCCCTTTGGGGCGTAAGCGAGCCAACAAGTGACTCCATCGGACCCGGATCGTCCGATCTAACCGAGGCGCCTCGCAACAGCAACAACCACATAAGTCAAACTCGTCAGGGCGTGTAAAACCACTGACGCCACTTTTAGCTAGGAGGAAACGTAGGCCCTCCCTGACGTCCGTTCTCCCGTTTTAGGTTCATACCGGGGTGTGAGGCTCGCGAATTTACGTTATACACAAAGCTACGCCACACAGGCGATGCTTTGATCATCATCACAAGACTTTGCTTTTCAACAGAAGCCCTGATCACTGCATCTTAGCATGTCACACAGGCAATTCACATCGTGCAACTGATGGCTATCAATCACACAGAACAAATTCCAATGTCGGACACACAATCCATTTACAAGTCCGTTCTGGGTCTGAACGAAACCGGAGGCACTAAATACCTCGCAAACCCTTCGATCAACACGTACGTCTGAACGATCACCACTCATTATCCATATTTCGGGATGCCTCCCAATCAGGACCTCGGTTACCATCCAAACGAGGTGAAGATCTCCGGTCTTCGACCACCGTCTTCATCTTCGAATTTCAATCGTCGGTCGATTATTCGAAATGAGAATTAACTCGGCCCTTTCAAATAATTCACGTATATTTAGAATTTCAAATCGATTTATTTCAATGGTTAAATTATTCGACACCACCAATTGTGTTCTTTAATGTAATTTTCACACCAAACACATTCAACCATCAAAAGCCACATAAATCAAGCAAATTCAGTTTATTTCCATTCCATATCGCTTACGATATTTTATAACTATTTATCGCTATTTTTATTTATTTTAAAATAGCTATTATATTCAAAACGACGTTTCGGGCCATAAGGCCGTGGCGCTGTTTTTCTTCAGATTTGATTTACACATATCTGAAAATCTAACCGTTGGATCTTCACAAAATTTACATCATTAGAAAGGTCTTTTCAAAACGAATCCAACGGTTCCAGTTTCGGGAAAATCCGACGGTCGGATCTCCCGGTACAATCGTTTGAAATTTCGGTTTCAAAATACGAACTGCAGCGTCGTTATTCGATTAAATATAATTATATTTATATATATAAATAAATATAATCGTTTCTGGCGCTGTTTTTCTTCAGATTTGAATTAAACATTCCAGACAATCCAACCGTTGGATTTTTACAAGGTTGGTGCCGTTGGAAAGATTATTCCAAGGCGAACCCGACGGTTGAGGTTTCGGGAAAATCCAATGGTCGGATTTCCCGTACTAGTCGTTTGAAATCACGGTTTCGAAATACGAACTGCACGGCTTCGTTTCGTTTTAATTTTATTTATATTTATATAGTTATATAAATATAGTTCATTCAATGATTTCTATATCGTTTTCACTTCAAAAAATTTTCTAACACCTTAAATTTTGGAAAAATTTCGCCATAACCTCCCCTGCACCGGGAGCGTCGGGAAATCGCAAATAGCGTCCCGGTCCTTCTAATCTCAAAAAGAAAAAGAAAAAGCCAAGCGGCTAGCCAACAGGCTCAAAATCATCACCCAAACAAATCAGTAAATGTGTACCTATTTGTCGGGCACAAAATTTTATTCCTCTTCTCTAGCCCCTTTGCTATAACCTGTTCAATGAATATTGCATGTACATATATATACAGTTCATATCATTTTTCATTTTCTATTCAACTTCATATTTGATTTCTATTTGGTTAAAAAAAACTCCATTCATTCTAATGTCACATAAATAGGTGCAAATCATTTCATTAGCTAATTAATGAATATTTCAACTCATATATGTTTATTTTGAACAAGTGGCTATTTTTAACATTTCACATTTCAACGATTTATGCATACAATAAAAATGTGATTTTTATTGTAAAACGATTCATTTCAAAACACTATTTTTCTATATAGTTCATATAGTCGATAAAAGGTGATTTTTATTATCAAACAATTTATTTCAAAATATGAATACCATTCAACACATGAATTTCTAAACAACGAATGAATATCAATTCAACACATGAATGTTTTCAATAGTTTTTATATATAGATAAAAATGTGATTTTTATTATCGAACAATTTATTTCAAAATATGAATACCATTCAACACATGAATTTCTAAACAACGAATGAATATCAATTCAATACATGAATGTTTTCAATAGTTTTTATATATAGATAAAAATGTGATTTTTTATTATCAAACAATTTATTTCAAAATATGAATACCATTCAACACATGAATTTCTAAACAACGAATGAATATCAATTCAACACATGAATGTTTTCAATAGTTTTTATATATAGATAAAAATGTGATTTTTTATTATCAAACAATTTATTTCAAAATATGAATACCATTCAACACATGAATTTCTAAACAACGAATGAATATCAATTCAACACATGAATGTTTTCTATATAAGGAATAAATATAGTTCAAGCATATGTAAATAATTCAAACACACAAATATTATTCAAAATTTCGGCAGCATAACGGCAGGGTAGTTACACCGGCACCGTCCCTAGTACGGCTCCTCGCTCTACCTTAAAACCTCGCGGTTTTTGACAATGGGAAACATGCATCTAGTTCGCACGCAGGCGGCATGTATATATTTATTTCATTACCACAAACTAATCCTATGTGGTTTCAACCAAATATTTTTCAACCACAAGCGGGTATTTTTCAACCACAATCAACCAATATCCATCACAAACAATCCCAAACAATCATTCAATTTTCACGACAATTTCAACCAATAAATATCGTCCATGGTTTGTGGACGAGGGGGCGTATATATATATATATATATATATATATATATATATATATATATATATATTTATATATAGCAATTCACTTTTACTTCACACATATATATATAAATTTTAAAATCAGAAATCTCACCAATAGCTATCCAACTTCAAGACTCTTCTTAATAGAAATCTTCGCCTATTTGTCGCTTTCACCCGTATTCTCTGCATAAGTAAAAATAGAATTTTTTACTATGTTATTCAATATATAAAAATATGATTTTTACTTTTAACAAAATCCGTTTTCTAGTTTACAAATCATTTTAAAATCAGTTTTTATATTCTTTAAAATTTCAGTTTTTAACTTTTCAAGAAAACCAGTTTTTAAATATTTCTACAAATCTCAGTTTTAAACTTTATAAAAATTTCAGTTTTTAATTCTTTTATAAAAATGCAGTTTTTAGTTTCTTTAAAAAAAACAGTTTTTAAAATCTTTTAAAAATTCAGTTCTTTAAAATCTTTTAAAAAAACAGTTTTACTTTTAAAATGAAATCCAGTTTTTTTTTCTGCTTTTAAAAATTCAGTTTTTAAACCTTTAGTAAAAAAAAAACAGTTTTATACCTTTTTTAAAATTTCAGTTTATATAATTTAAACAAATCAGTTTATATATAAAATAAAAATAAAATAAATAAAAATAAAATAAAATTAAAAACTTACAGAGGAGCGGGGGGGTTTAGGCGTCGGCGGCTTCTTCTGGGGGGGGGGGGGTCTTCGCAGCCGTCGAGACGGGGGGGGGGGACTTCTTCGCAGTTCGTCTGCGACTCCTCGAAGGCGGCGGCTTCGCTTCAGGGGGGGCTTCTTCGCAGTTCGTCTGCGACTCCTCGAAGGCGGCGGCTTCGCTTCAGGGGGGGCTTCGGAGGGCGGTGGGGGGGGTTCGTCGGTCGTGGGCTGTCAGGGGGTTCGATCGCCTGTTTAGGGTTTTTTTTTTTTTTTTTTTTTTTTTCTGGATTGTGAATCGGGGGGGGGGCCTTCGCAGGAGATAAGGAGGGAAGGGGGGATATTTTATATTATTTATTTATTTATTTATTTAATTTAGCAAAAGGGTTGACTTTCACGTACGACCTCGAAACGAGGCCCACCGCCTGTCGCCCATAGCGTTTCACCCCCATTCCGAACACAATGGGATATGTATCGCAAGCTGATTTGATCGTTACAATCAGTTTCTTTTTTGAATTTTCTTTTAAATCATTATATTGAATTTTAAATGTACATTTCAAATTACCGGGGCCACATACTAACTAGAAAAATTCCAGAAAAATATTTTCTAGCTTCGTATTGATGATACGGTCCTAACAAAACTAGTTTCGTCGAATTCTGAGACCGTTTGAAAAATGGCCAATTTCCAGTCGATTAAAATCAACTGAAATCGGTCAAACGCGTTTTCCTTTGCCACGCTCACCTATTGATTCGAAAAATTATGAAATTTGAAACCTAACAATAACTTGACACTACGGATCTAACAAAAGTGGTTTCGTCGAAATCCGAGGTCATTTGCAAAATGTCCATTTTTTAAGGGCCTGAATTCCATAGCGACTATTCAGAATTTACAACTGGACATATCTTTTGATTCCCGCTATCAAATTTCGATTGGTCGGATTCGTTAGAAAGATGTTCACTAATAGATTCAAATATTTTTGGTTTCACTAAAATCCGGATTGTTTTGCACCCGGTATATTCAATTGAAGTTTGAAATCGAATTATCGAACTACCGCGCCATTTTCAATTCTATATATAATTATAATTAATTATATTCGTTTTCAAATGTCGATTCGAACTCAGTTTTCATCGCCATTATTTAAAATATTTATAATCCATTATTTTAGCCAATTTAAAATTTTTAAATTGGTTCAGATTTTCTGGGTCGTTACATTAATACTACTTTCAAATTAGCAAAAGCTTTAGAAATCTCAGTCCCACTGCTGCACTCTCAATTCACTTTAATGTTTATGGACCGCATGCACTCTCTTTTTATGCCTCAGCATCCTCTGCTAGCTCACATCTCAAAACACAACATGCACACAAAAGACACCACCACATTTTTGGTTTTCCCTTGAACTACATCATGCCTTGTAAATTTTCTACTCAAACTGGCTAATTGGCTAGCTATGTCAACAACTCTAATTCACCTCTCAGCCTATGCCAACCCACCTAATATCATTGCAAGATACTTGGAAAGTTAGCTTTCCAGCTTCAGCTCATCACTTTGACATTATTACTTCCAGCATTGATTGCAATCTGCAACCTGATAAGTCATGGTCTCTTCATGATTACTTGCTTTCAGCGAGGCTCATAGCCTACCATTGTCCACCGTTGCTATATTTTGAAGTCCACACCATTAATTTCTACTTCTATTGTTATAAGGACGACCGATTTTCTCACATACGCTATGATGTTCTTTTCAATCAAATTATAACAAGTAACTAACAACTATTAAGACTACAAATTAACCAAATCATCTACTAATTAATCGACATACTATTGGGTAGTAATTGTGATAATATAACCTCATTCAACCAATTCTAAAAAACAGACTTTTTAATAAAACAGTGTCATTACCAGTTCTGAAGACTATGCCACTGCTGTCAATCCAATAACACCTCAAGCCAACTGACCTCCACCATTACCAGTTCTGAGGCTGATTTCATGTCCTCCTTTTCAAGGATCATCTGCTAGCCCTGTGAGCTACAAATCGGAGTATCGATGCACTTGGTATTCTTGATCCACTTGGTATTTTGTTGAATAGATGTAAGTGAGGTTAAATTCATGTCTTCTTTAAATATCTACATTAGACCATCCGTGAGAAATATATAATTCAAGGCCATATATAATGTTGCCATTTCTTATAAAAGTGTAACATATAAGAATTATGCAGTGATATATGGTTTTTTAACATAATAATATCTTATACACTCTCAACCTCAATGGAATGAAATGATCCTCATAAGGATCGAATCTACATTCGAGCTACAGGGACCAGCTGGCCCACCTCAAACTCATCTCAACTCCAAATGACATTGATACATTATAGGCAATTCACTCAGTTTTACCTACATCATACATACCATTTGCACCCTCTCAAACATTGATCGCCATAAACGGATGGCTAAATTCGCCCCTTTTCCTCATTCATTGCTTATAACTTAACACATGCATGGATTACTTTTAGCAAGCTAAATTAGTATCATAAACATAACTGGGTTCATAGCAGTAAGCCTAGAATAATTTTTTTGTCCTTTTGCATTAAATATTGTCTGATATATTCCACCTAATATATATATATATATGAGACAGACGAAAGTTTTTTTTCCTGCTCTGTATGATATATAGAATATACTATACTTCCAACTGACAGATTCTAACACGGAGGGTCTTCCACTTTATAAATTCAATTCACCATGTATAATACACCTTAATAAATAAATATATAATTAAGTGTAATCAATAGTTATGCATGCATTCAAACCAACATAGGTCCAACTGTTCCCTCCATCTTTGCATCGCAACTAAAAATAAATCAGCCTTAAACTGCTTTATCCTATTAACTACCCTGCCATATTTATATAGGAAATTAATATGACCAAAAAAACCTGTTTCCTTCATTTTCTCAGTCAAACAAGTTTACAATTTCAAATTAATAGTTACTTTCCTTCATTTGGAGGCAGTAGTTATGAGGGAAGTTCAGCATCTTCCACTCTTATAAATACCATACAATATTTGATGGCCTACTCCGTCTTTTCACGTCAAAACTACCTCTATTCTGCACATTCCTTTATTTCCATTCCAAGTTATAATCCATGGGTGAAATTTATCAACCGCTGTCATCATTAATACATGGCACAAATTGGGTGGTTATCAAAGTTTGGGTTGGTCGTCTTTGGTATTCAGTCAAGTAGGAAAGCAAAGAAGCATACTGTCTCAACTTACAGCTTTTGGATGCCAAGGCTTTACTTTCCTTCCCCCTAAGTCAGCATTTCTTTCATGTGCAGATCTAACGCATACCGAGTTTGCATTGTACAGGGAAACCAGAAGCTAGCTTTGGTTCCAAAACCACTAATTCAAAAATATGAGCATATCTTCGCTAAACACCATTTGTATGAAATAGAAACATTCAACGTCATCAAATCGGATATTAACTACCGTGCAATGGATGACGACTTAGCCGTGTTCATCCGCTCGGATCGATTGTCAGAAAAATAGAACAACCAGATGCTTCAATTCCACGGTACAAATTTTCTATTGTCAATGAGGACATACTGGCAGCTAGATTTGGTAAAACAGGTCTTCTTAGCGGCACGGAACGAAAAGATTCAATAATATGTGCATACATAAATTATTATATACTATTCGTAATTACTTCTTCTTTCTCTAATCCTAGATATATCGGGTATTCTTCGAGGTATCTCAAGCATAACTAATTTGACTACTAATAAGGGTTTTCCTACTGTAAAAAAAGATTTACAGATACTTAGGGGGAGGTAACTTTCCTTTATTATATACACTAGGCTACTCTACCACATGTCTAACCAAAACTTGCGCAGCTTTGCTGGGCAGGGGAAGTTGATTGTCGCAACTTTATGGTCGGATAAAGCTAAATTAATTGACGAATCTGTCTCCGAGATAAAGAATCAACCTGTTACCGTCGTGGTTACATCAACTATCATTAAATTATACCGAGGTATCACCTTCACCTTATAATTACTACTTTGGTCATTAAGCTTTACTATGATGATTTTTAGTGTAGGTGACTTTTCATTCAACTCTACTAATGCTACAAAGGTTTACATAAACATTGATGAGCCACAAAGCAAGGAGATACTCACATGGTAGTCATTTTGTTTGTTCTATCCTTACTACTGCAACTCATTAACATAAGTTATCACAAATACAAAAATGCAGGAAACTCACCTCTGGACTGGAAGACAACAATGTGCACTGCATTTCTTCTACTACATCTACAGCTCCAGCCCACCAAACCATATCAGAAGTTCTACATGCCATAAGAAACAAAACTTCATCCATATGTTACTTGTTATATTCACATACTATTTTATTATTTATTTTCCTTCTCCTTACATATTATTTAATTACCAGGGTGCGAGATATTCATTCGCAGCAACAATAATGAATGTAAACGCCACAGCGGGATGGTTCTATCTTTCATGTCCAAACTGCAAGAAGACTTTGAAGGATATATATAACCATTTTTTCTGCCCAAAATGTTACAAAACAATTAATTATTCTACTAATCGTTTTCGATTAGCAATTGACGTTTTCAACAGCACTACTACAACAACCGTCGTTGCTTTTGACAAAGAGGCTGAAAGATTGGTTACTCACTCTGTATACTACATGGTGGGACTGCTGAATCAATCTAATGGTGACGGTCAGATTGATAAAATCTTTGATTCACTATGCGGTGCACAAATTGTGATAGAAATAAGGACAACCGATTTTGACATTTCCAACAAAAAAGGAAACCTAACTACCGCAAAGATTATGATGCAAAAACAGGAAAATCGACAAACGACTGTTCAAATAAAACAGGAAGACTTCACCACTGACACTTCGTCTACTACTGCCGATCACAAGATATCCGCTGCAAGAAAGGGCAAACAAATTGTTACCGATGAAGACATTGACAAAGAAGCGAGACTGCTACAGAAAAACAAGTGGGGAAGAAGGAACAAAAAACAAACGACATTCTGATCAACGAACCGAATGACTGTAACAACAATATACCAAAAGCTGCTGAACTCAAAGTTGGTCGCAAAAGGAGAGCTTACCCATGAATTCCTCCTCACTATCTGCTCAAGATTGCCTTCTTTTACCATGTTCCCTCCTCTGCGTTGCATCTTTTTATTTTCTATGCTTTGTGCTTTAACTCTGTTTCCTGCTTACGTTGTTCAGATGTACTGTTTTCTTAATTTGTAGTCATTGTCTTTCCGCTATGCATATGTACTGTTTTCGTAATTTGTAATCATTGTACAATTTATATTATATGAATCTTCTGTGTCATCTTTTTTCACACTTTCCGAATGTATGTTACATATATACTGTTTGAAAATTCTGAGTTGGGAACTACTAATTTAGCAACTAAATGCTACTCGAAATGAACCAGCCGACTGAACTATTAACAAAATTAAAATCTCATCCGAATAAAAACAATATGATGTATTCCTACATTCTAAACGATGCAAGCCATAAATTTTTAATTTTAAGTATCAAAACGTAGTTGAAAAAAAAATTGGTTTAAACTAAAAGGAACAAACGGTCTTCAAATTATATAACAAAAATATTTTTTGAAATGATATGTACTGTGTATATACAGCATTTAATAAATTTATGCTTTGGAAAAAGGGACTTCTGATCAAGCTATAATACGCACACAGAGTTTCTACACACCTTCCAAGGATCATATTTTATTTTCCATGCATGCTAAGCAAAAATGAAAGAGCTTGCATTAATTCATCTTTAGTCTTTGATATTTATTGAAGCTAATATGTCATGTGTCACTTGGCATACTGTAAATTCAAGTACTCTAATAAATACATGATGACTTGAAAGCGTGATAGGCATTTACCGCAAGCTGGGTGCTACAGTTGAGTTTACACCAACAGATGAAATTGCATTACGTGTTTACATATATAACCGACTCTTTGTGTGTGTGTGAGTGTGTGTGTGTGTATGGGAAAGCGTTCAGTTGCACCCCAAAATTCCAGCACCCCTTTAGCCCTCTGATATATATATAAGCAAACATATATATATATATATCTTATATGTACTAATTTTTAAATTAAACCAAAGATCAAATAACATAAACGAACAATTTAAAAATAAATATATAAATAAATGTTGTCGAAAATATATAATGAACGATTTAAATAAATCAAATTCAGAAATAGTTTGTAATAAAATCAAACATAAAATTTATAAATATTGAAAATAAATTATACAATGTCACAAGTCTACTATTCCAAATAAAATATTAACAAATAAATCTTAAATCAAAATGAACGAACTCGATTGAATTTTTGGAATTTGAAAATATTATTTCCTATCATAAATTATACTCATATCAATCTGAATTTATAACTGTTATAAAAATCCAAAATAATTAAGTTTTAAACCAAAAATTAAAATAAATTTCTAACAAATTGAATTTTAAACAAATAAAATAAAATAGAAATCAAAATTTAAATTAAATAATTATATAAAATACACTTAAAAATCGGGATGTTGTCATTCACTATAGTTTACATACTCCTTTATAATCCAAAATATTTATTATGTTCTGACAATATGAGACTAATATTACAATCTTTTCAAAATGTTGTCAGTCACATAATAAACACATATTAAATTTAAATGTGTAATTTAATCCAAGCTATATAAATTAAGTACTAAATAACCCCTTCAAATTTAACGGTCTAATACGTAGTTCATAACAAAAAACACATTCATTATTAATAAGGTGTCACACTTAAATACATCAGTCACCATTCATTAAAAACGCACCCTAAAATAAATATCTATTTGATCTCCTAAAAATGCTAACTCATTTTTTTTAACAATGATGAATTTACATTAATTCAATCAGACGACATAAAAAGTATTGTAGCATTTACGTCACTAATTTTCATACCACATCTCTATTCACTTTTCTTCCTTACCCCTTAACCATCTCAAATTCTCCTTTACATCTGCTTTTCCATCTACCATTTTGCCCATATTTCCAGCAATTACCAATTTGATAACCAAGATTTATTACTTTTTAACTTTTATTCCAATAAACTAATTTTGTCGTAATCATATACCGTTTCCTTACATACACCACCTACTGTATTCTATGCTTAGACGACTAAATTAGTTACCGCCTCTTTTCATGTCAACCCAAACAAAATGAAACACACCAAACTCCAACTACACTTTGTTGCTTCTTTACACCTACTATTCCTTACCTGCCCGTGTGCGAAGCACGGGTTCACAACTAGTTGAATATGATTTGGCATAACATAGATTAACATAGTCATAAGGTGGTCATATGAACTTGTGACAATTTCTATGATGTCAAAGTGAACAAAATGAGATCTAAACTAAACATTTAAATATCCAGCAATTCAGATCTAGCATAGTAAGGGTGATACAGTATCATGTTTAGATCTAAGGATAAATTCACATGTCCAATTTTATAGCATATCCAGATTTATCGCAATATGACTGGTGAAAGGTGATTTACATAAAGAACCAGATCTAATCAATGTCATAACTTGTCCAAATTAACATATTCACCTTTCTATAATACAATTACAAGTCAGGATCTACATAGGCAACATCATAGAATGACCACAATTATTTCAGATCTAGAGAAATAATTCTATTAAGATCTACATAGACAACATCATAGAATAACTACAATTGTTTCAGATCTACATAGTTTAAGATTTAAGACCGGCATAGATTCATATTTTACAATAGATCCAATTCATTGTCTTTCACGATTAACTATCATTTATTGAAACCTAAAAGTGACTAGAAACTCATACCGTTAGTTTGAGAAAGAATAGATCTGAATTTTGAATTCTGAATTTGATTAGCTAAACCGTTGCTGTAGGACTTGATTCTGTTTCAGATTGCAACCCGACCGCATATGGCTCCCATGATCTCCAATGAAGAAAATAGGAGAATAGGGGACCATATTTATAGCGTAGAACGAATGAATCAGACCCAGAATCAAGTCTAGGTACGTAAAACGAATTCTGCCCAGATCTGCATCGGGGGTTGACACCCCTACAGGGGGGTCGACACCCCTGTTGGCGCCCCCTAAGGGGGATCGACACCCATGTCGACACCCCCTTGGGGGGGAGGGGTCGACACCCACAAGCGGGAATTTTTCCGCTCATCCTGCTTTGGTTGTATTTTGATTTTATGGAATTATTATATATATGTTCTTCCTTATGCGTATTCAAACTTCTAAGGCTTATATCTTCTCCATACGATATCCGATTTATGCAAACCCGGACTCTATCCCAAGCAAAATTCCGAGACGAACGCAATGGCGCAACCCGTTTCACTTAATTCTTCCTCTTCTAAAAATTAAGTATTCTTTAATTTGTTAATTTTAATATTTAAAATTACGGGTTGTTACATTCTCCCCTTCTTAAAGTATTTCGTCCTCGAAATCACTTATCCTACCATCCATCATCCATCTATTCATCCATCATACACAAGCATCCATTGTCCTTAAAAGATTTCTAATGCTTATATGAGTATATGCAGAGGTGTGTGTATATGTTCCAATACTAATGTGAAAATCAGGCGGTCTGCTGATCCAGTTGACCTCCTTAATATGATGTATGATTAGTGCCATGAATCCAATATGTATGCAAATAATCCTATTATAACATGTAAGTTCTATATGTGTGCACATCCATTCGTCCAAGTGCAACATCCATATGTTAACTCATCCATTTTCATCCGTAAAAGAAAAGAAAATGCAAACGCATCCATATGCAGTATGAGAGAGTAATTGAGCTAATCTAGTGCCTAATGTGTGTCTATATGCGTCCACAGGCAACCATTAGCAAACACTTGCATCCATTAGAATCCATCAAACATAACACGTTTCAAACACATGTTTTCATCGATAGGACTCCTATCTAAAGGTTGAAAATACTGGGGATAAGATATACTCGATTGACAAAAATAGGCACAGATAAAGATTTGGAAAAAGGAGTTAAGAACATACCCTCAAAAAGGAAAGGGTACGAAGCACGAATTCTATCTTCGGTTTCCCAAGTTGCGTCTTCTGGGTTGTCTCCCCACTGAACCTTTACCAACTTGATTTCTTTGTTGTGCAACTTTTTAACTTCCGATCCAAGAATACGGGTAAGGACTTGTCTGATTGTCGCCTCCCGTTCCACCTCCACTTCTTCCAACATACTTGGCCCAACGACTTCTGCGGTGTCATGTAGGCACTTCCGTAGATGAGAAACATGAAAGACATAATGAACACAAGACAAATTCTCTGGGAGTTTTAGTTTATAGGACATTTGGCCAATTCTCTTAGTTATGGGAAAGGGTCGCACAAACTTAGGTGCCAACTTCCCTACTGAACCGAAGCGGACTACATTTCTCAAAGGCGATACTTTGATGAAAACTAAGTCTCCTACTTCAAACTCGATGTCGGTTCTCCTCTTGTCTGCATAGGATTTCTGTCTACCTTAAGCTGTTTTTATTCACTGTCGAATAAGGTCAATCTTCTCAGACATCTCCCTAACCATATCAGGCCCAAGTAACACTCTTTTTGTAGATTCCCACCAACAAGTTGGAGACCTACAGGGTCGCCCGTACAACGCTTCAAAGGGTTCCATACCAATGCTGGCTTGATAACTATTATTACAGGCAAAATCTACTCAGGGAAGATGCTTTTCCCAAGTCCCTCCGAAGTCTAGGATGCACAGCCTCAGAAGATCTTCTAGAATTCTGTTCACCCTCTTCATCTGACCATCGGTCTGCGGATGATAAACGGTGCTCAAACATAACTGTGTACCCAATGCTTCTTGCAAACTCCTCCAAAATTCACTGGTAAAGATGGGGTCACAATCGCTTATGATGCTGGAAGGAACTCCGTGGAGACGAACTATCTCACGAACATAAATTGTTGCCAAACATGGTGTCTTCCTTTTACTTTTAACTGGAATAAAGTGAGCAGTCATAGTGAGTTTATCCACTATCACACAAATACTTGTATTACCTTCCTTCGATCTAGGCAAACCATCTATGAAATCCATAGAGATGTTATCCCATTTCCACTGCGGGACCTCTAACGGATGAAGTAATCCACCGAGCTTCTTTTGCTCAGCCTTGACTTGTTGGCAAACTAAACATTGAGAAACAAATTCGTCCACGTCCCTCTTCATCCCAGCCCAAAAGAAAACCCTCTTCATGTCTCTATACATCTTGCCACTGCTTGGATGTATGGTCATCTTAGAATGGTGGGCTTCTTCTAGGACTTCCTTTATCAAGCTTCCAGTTTGAGGAGCGCAAAGTCTTCCATCTCATCGCAACCACCACTTTTCATCTATGGCATACCTACTGAGGTGACTAGAAGTCTCCCCTCTTCTGAGCTTATCCATGATGTCTAGAATCTGGGGGTCACCTTGTTGCGAAGCTCCTATTTGCTGCACAAGAGTCGGTTGTATCTCCAAGGATGCAAATAAATCAGGCAAAACTTCGATGGAAGGTCTAAAATCAAAAGATGATATGGACTCCAAGTTCTTTCTTTCCACAAACAGAGGACTTAGGGCCACCCTCTGCCTACTTAGTGTGTCTGCCACCACATTACCCTTGCCAATGGTATAAGCATTCTCAAAATCATATGAATCTAAGAACTCCATCCACCATTGTTGCCTTAAGTTGAGATCCTTCTGTTAGAATAAATACTTGAGAGATTTATGGTCGGTATACAGCTCGAACCTTTCTCCAAGAAAATAATGACGCCTTGTATTTAACGCAAATACTATGGCAGCTAGCTCTAGATCATAGGTGGGGTAGTTCTTTTCATGAACTCGCAACTGCCTACCCCCATAACATATTAACTTCCCCTCTTGCATTAGAACCGCACCAAACCCTTTACCACACGCATCAGTGTAAATGGTAAATACCTTACTTCCATCGGCAAGGTCAAGATTGGGGTTGTTATCAGAGCCCTCTTTAGTCGTTGGAAAGCAACATCACAGTCTATATCCCATGAAAACACCAAACTCTTCTTTGTCATCCAGTGAGAGGGGCTGATATCTTCGCGAATTCCTTAATGAACTTCCTATAGTAACATGCCAACCCAAGGAAGCTTCTCACCTCGGTTGCGTTTTTAGGAATCGGCCAATCTTGCACTGCAACCACCTTCGCGAGATCTATAGCTATCCCTTCTTTGGAGACTATATCCCCCAAGAATCTCGCTTCCTTTCTCTAAATGTGGCATTTGGAGAACTTTGCTTTAAGCTGATGGTCATGGAGAGTTTTCAAGACTTCTCTAAGATGTTGGGCATGCTCTTCTTCATTTTTGGAGAAAATCATCAAAATATCATCAACGAAGACTATGAAAATTTTGTTTAGGAATTCCCGAAACACCCGAGTCATTAAATCAACAAAATAGGCGGGTGCATTTGTCAGCCCAAAAGGCATCACTAGCAATTGAAAGAAACTTTCCGGAGTTCTAAAAGCAGTTCTATCTATGCTGTCTTCAGCCACCCTAAGCTGATGGAACCCCATAGCCAAATCTAATTGAGAAAACACTGAGGAACCGACAAGCTGATCAAATAAATCATCAGTCCTCGGAAGCGGTTGTCTATTCTTCTTGGTGGGTTTATTTAACTCTCTGTAATCAACACACAAACGAAGCGAACCATCCGCCTTAGTTGCGAATACTACTGGAGCATCCCATTCAGATATGCTTCGTCTGATAAACCCTTTCTCATGCAGCTCCTTTACTTGCTTACTCAGCTCCCTCCTTTCCCTTGGAGCCATGTGGTGCACAGGTAATGCAGCTGGTTTTGCATTGTCCACCGGATATATATGAAAGTCGATCTCGCGCCTCGGAGGTAAACCCCATACCTCATCAAAAACATCAGAAAAATCTTGGACTACTGGGATAGATTGCAAATCCTCTATAGATGTATCAAGAGATTCTAAGAAACTAAGCATAACAGACCCTTGTGGGTCACAAGAAACTTCGAGGGTCCTCCCATGACAAGTCAGGAGCCTAACAACCCTCCTCTCATAATCCAGAACGACCCCATACGTAGTAAGCCAGTCGATTCCTAGAATCAACCCATAGCGCATAAACTCGAGCACATAAGTGTCACATTCAAATTCGATGCCTAACACAGATAATTTGGAACCCCGACAAATCATCGATAAATGAGCCGAACCACCAATGGTGTTTGAAGCAACTACGGGATCTACTACGATACTAGTAATTAAGTGCAGCGATTCAACTACAGAGCTAGATATAAATGAGTGTGAAGCACCAGAATCATAAAGTGTTCTAATTGGATGATTTGAAAGAGAAACTAAAATTTCTACAGAAATTTTTCTACCTCTTTCAGGAGCACTGATTGCGAGAGCATGCACCTACCCACCAGAAGTTCCAGCTCTTTGACCTTGTCCCTGTGGTCCCTGTTTCTTTGGGCACTCTTTCGAGTAGTGTCCACGATCTCCACAATTAAAGCAAGTGATCTTCCTTTTCTTACAATCTTTAACCAAATGACCTTCCTTCCCACAATGGTGACATTTTCTCTTATCCTTGCCTTTGTCATTCTTCCCTCCTTTCTTCTGTTGTTGCTGTTGTTGTTGCTGCCGTTGATGCTACTGCTGCCCCTTCTTGGGCCACACCTTCTTATTCTGTGATGACTCCTCAGCTTTCACTTCCTTCTTTTGTCCCTTGTCCTCCTCATGCATTAGGTCCATATCAACAAGTTTTTCAAACGTGGCTTCCATTGGAAGATGGGACATAGCTAAACCATGTAGAGGATTATTCATCCCCTTAACAAACCGCAAGGTCTTTTTGTGCGGTGTGTCTACCAACTCTAGTCCGAACCTTGCTAGCTGGTTGAACTTGTTCACATATTCCTTTACTGTCAAATCTCCATGTTTGAGTGCTAAGAACCTCTCCATCTGTATGCTTTTCTTCGCTTGGGAAAGAAATTTTACTTCGAACCTCCGTCTAAAGTCTTCCCAAGTCTCTACCGGGCGTCCGACTTGGGTGGCTTCCCACCAAAATGAGGCTTCGTCCTTTAACAACCAAGCAGCTAATTGAATTTTCCTTCAGTCCTCCACTTCAAAGATTACAAATAAGTCCTCGGTCTCCTTGAGCCAATTCGAGCTTCTATGAATGACTCGTTCCCATGGAATGGCTTCCCTCCCATAGCACAGAAGTCCTTGCAGATCTTGGCGAAGTTATCTGCTCCTGGAGGGGGAGGAGGAATGACTGGTGCAGCTGGGGGAGGAATGTCTTATTGGCCTTCGGCAGGCGCCGTGGCCTCCAAATACCTACGGAACCATCCGGGTATGGTGACGCCCTCTGGGATATTAGGGATGTTTTATTCCCCAGACATGCTGAAAAAAGGAAAGGAAAAAATTTAGATAAAGGACCGAGGGATATTACATGTGGTTTATTGGGGAATATTTTCAAAACAAACTTTTCTTTTGAAAATACTTTCTTTTAAAACTCATTTTGAAAATATTTTTCAAAAACTCTTATCTAATCTGGTAACCTTCAGCTCTGATACCAAGTGTGACACCCCAAGTCTGTTAATGTCACTCATAAAGGGAATGCATTAAGTTTCGTGAAGCGGTTAGGTAAACAGACATAGAATATTACAAGACAAATATAAAAAAAATGTAGCGGAAATTAACATCTTTATTAATCATCAAAATACCGTGGTCCAAAGCATCATTTGTCTGAAATATAAAACCCATTACAACATAAAAACCACTGTCTTGTACTTCAAAAATATCGTAGTACATAAAAGAAAGAAAATTTCCCCAATAACAAAGTATAGCCATTGCAACGAGAATATGAGCTTGATGCATACATATCAGCAACTCCAGCAATCAAGCAAAATCACAGTCAAGCTTGAGTGTTTCCTCCCTGAGAACCTTGGGGGGGACGGAAGAGAGAAGGAAAAACAAAAGGGGTCAGACATAAAGTCTGGCGAGTCTAGTAACTTTTATCCAGTAAATAAATAAAGGTAATCATAATAGGCATAAATTGGATAAGAGAGATCACTATGCAAATGATAGGTGTGACGAGGCAGATAAGGTAAGATGTATACATGCTTCACTAATAACTAATCTGCACTATTACTAGTGTAATTTAAAATCAGATGATCCTTTAAAATACAAGCTGGTAGACTTAGGGCATACGTCCGAATGTACCATAATCACTACCCTAATTGATCGGCTCCCTACTCTGTAGAAACCCTGTGCTGGTCCCACAGTAGGGGGTATCACTTCCCTAAAGTGGAAACCCTATATACGCACAGTCATATCTACTGGTGTCACGGTCGTCTTGTCCCCCTCTGCCCGGCCCATGCACGCACATGTCCCCGGTTGGTTTGCGCCGTCTACACCACCAACCATGTTTGGATCTCTTATAATCAATCAGTAAATGTGCCCCTTCTCCTCCTATGTCAAGACCCGTAACTTCCCCGTGAAGGAAAGAGAGGATACTTTGAGGACAAGACATATCAGAACGCAGACAGAAGAATATTTCATTGTTTATTAGAACAATTACATCAAAATACAAGAATATACAGAGTATAAACAGATAATATTCATCATAAAATATCAGAGATTACAATACATTACATAGCAGCGGAAAATAATACAAAGCACAACTGAAGGAGATATACGGATAAAGGGCTTTTCGGATATCATTCCAGCTGTAAATCAGGATCCTGTGAATATAAATCTGCAAAACCAAAACTACTAGCTGCCCGTGTCAAAATAAGGGCACCCAGAGTTTAGGTTAAAACAATAAACTCTAGGTCAGTCATGTGACTGGTGTGAGAACCTGAACAGTTATTAATCTTTATTTTAAAGTTTGGCAAATCAAGGGACCACGCCGTATAACACGGAACAGGTTTCCTCCCAAGAATACCAGTGCATAAAACAACAGCGCAATGCTAAATAAAGAAAAATGAAGCTATTATAAGACCCAGGTCCCATCACACAATGCAACACAAGCCGGAGGATTGGGTTTTACCTTATAATAGCCAAAGCATTCTTGATACGCTAAATTTCATCTTTTATCATTACTATAAGTGCATAGTATTAAAACAATTTCAATCATAAGTATCAATCGTAGACGGCATAAGTGCCCCATCCCACTATGTCGCCATACTAGGCTCTACAATCAAAACCGCAAAGTCACATATTGGAAGTTGGATTTCCATCTATGAACCAAGGCAAGGGATCGTCCTTACTGAATTCGAGACGCTCTAGCCTGTGTATCAGGCAAGTGCGCAGACAAGCCTTGGATCGTCAGGGCCGGTCCACCGATGTGGATTAAAATGTCTGAACACTACGTTTCCCCACCCTATGGGGGTGTCAATGAGTCCAATGACTCCATCCGCTCCACATAGTCACCGATATATCCGAGGCGCCTCGCAACAGCAACAACCACATAAGTCAAACTCGTCAGGGCGTGTAAAACAACTGATGCCACTTCTAGCTAGAAGGAAACGCATGCCCTCCCTGAAGTCCTCTCCCGTTTCTAGTTTACAACTGGGGTGTGAGGCTTGCGAATCAACGCTACACAAAGCTATGCCACACAGGCATTGCTTTGATCATCAACCACAAGACTATGCTTTTCAATAGAAGCCTTTATCATCTGCCACTTAGGCATGTCACACAGGCAATTCACTCCATGCGATTGATATCCATCAATATATAACCCCTGAGCTCGTACGTCTCAGAGAAGGGCGTTAAGCAAGAGAATAAATTCTCCACCGCCAAACATATATATATATTTAATAGAAATCAATCACACAGAATAAAATCCAATGTCAGACACCCAGTCCATTTACAAGTTCGTTCTGGGTCTGAACGAAACCGGAGGCACCTTGTACCTCGCATATCCATCAATCTCCAATTACGTCTGGACGATCACCAACTGATTCCCCCCTTTTGGGTGTACAGCCCAATCAAGATCATCAGTAATCACCCAAACGATGTGAAGACCTCCGGTCTTCGACCACTGTCTTCATCCTTGACACATCGTCGAATCAGTTATTCAGAATAGGATAAACCCGGTCTTTCTGAATAACTCGCGTATATAATAAACAAGTGTTACACAAACACAATATACACCTCATTCCAATTCAGAATATTCTTTTATTCAAATATTCTTATACTTTGGGAAAGGTTCCCATTAACTTTATCAAAGATAAATTCTTTAAATTTATTCGTTAATCTTTCTTTGAATATCAATTCAAATTAGTCAGGATTAGCGAACCACACCGAAGTAATCATTTATTTTATTTCCCAATCCCATCCTATTCATCCCATGAAGTAAAACTGGTAATACTTCATATCTAACAACACGGTGTTATCGATAAATTCAATTACCATTTCACGTTTAAATCTAATTAAAGATTTAACTATCGCCTGGAGCAAAACTGGTGATACTCCATTCTCAAACATTTCAATCTAATTAAAGATTCATTAAAACTCCACTTAGTTTTAATCTTCCCAATAATCACTATCAGTGATTATTTTACTTGGGAAATCACATCCTGTCTTTAACTGGGTTAAAGAACTAATGTCATTTAAAACACGGTTCACTAGAAACCCAAAATCACATTCCATTAATTGTCGGGTTAAAGAACAAGTGTTATTTAAAACACCGTTCACTATAAACCCAAAAATCAATTCAAATTCAATTCCAATTAAATACCATTTAATTGGTACACTTCATTAAATCTAAATAAAAAGATTTAATGTAAGGACCCGTAACTTCCCCGTGAAGGAAAGAGCGGATACTTTGAGAACAACACACAAAAGGACGCAGACGGAAGAACATTTCATTGTTATTACAACAATTCCATCAGATACAAGAATATACAGAGTATAAATGAATAATATACATTCGATAAATATCAGAGATTACAATAAATTACATAGCAACGGAAAATAATACAAAACACAACTGAAAGTAATACACGGATACAGAGCTTTCCGAGCATCATTCCATGTGTAAATCAGGTGCCTGTGAATATAAATCTGCAAAACCAAAACTACTAGCTGCCCATGTGGAAAATAGGGGCACCCAGAGTTTAGGTTAAAACAATAAACTCCAGGTCAGTCATGTGACTGGTGTGAGAACTAAAGCAGTTATTAATCTTTATTTTTAAAGTTAGGTAAATCAAGGGACCACGCCGTATAACACGGAACGGGTTTCCTCCCAAGAATACCAGTGCATAGAACAAACAGCGCAATGCTAAATAAAGAAAAATAAAGCTGTTATAAGACCCAGGTCCCATCACACAATGCAACGCAAGCCGGAGGATAGGGTTTTTACCTTATAACAGCCAAAGCATGCTTGATACGTTTAAAACACATTATTTGATACTATAATAAGTGTATAGTGTCAAAACAATTTCAATCATAAATATCAATCATAGGCGGCATGAATGACCCATACCACTATGTCTCCATACTAGTTTCTACAAATAAAACCGCACTATCACGTATTGGAAATTGGATTCCATCATGAGTCAAGGCAAGGGGCAAGCTCCTCTCCGCGTTCGAGACACTCTAGCAAATGCCTCAGGACCCCACTATGATCCTTGGAATCGGCTGGGCCGGTCCCCTCTTACTTTTGAGGATTAGTTATTCCTGAACACACGTTTCCCGGTCCTTACAGACCTATATCCGAGGCGCCTCGCATTCCAACAACCACACAGGTGAAAAGTATATAAATGTCAGGGCTGGTAGGTCACTGACACCACCCTAGCTAGAAAGAAACGTCGTGCTCTCCCAGCGGTCCGTCTCCCGTTTTTGACTCATACCGAGGTGTGAGGCTCGCGAATTCACGTTATACACAAAGCTATGCCAAACAGGCCGTGCTTTGATCATCAACCACAAGACTTTGCTTTTCAACAGAAGCCTTGATCAACTGCCACTTACGCATGCCACACTGGCAATTCACTCCATGCGACTGATGTCCATCGATAAACAACCTCTGAGCTCGTACGTCTCAGAGAAGGGCGTTAAGCAAGAGAATAAATTCTCCGCCGCCAAACAGATGTATATTTAATAGAGATCAATCAACACAGAATAAAATCCAATGTCAGACACACAATCCATTTACAAATTCGTTCTGGGTCTGAACGAAACCGGAGGCACTTTCTTCGCATATCCATCCATCTCCAAGTACGTCTGGATGATCACCAACTGATTCCCTCATCTTGGGTGTACAGCCCAATCAAGATCATCAGTAATCACCCAAACGATGTGATGACTTCCGGTCTTCAACCACCGTCTTCATCTCCGACATCTCGTCGAATCGGTTATTCATAATGGGTATAACCCGGCCTTTCTGAATGACCCACGTGTATAATAAACAAATGTTCCACAAACACAACGAACGCCTCATTCCAATTCAGAATATTCTTTATTTCACAAAATCACATTCTTAGGGAAATGTTCCCATTAATTTTATCCAAGATAAATTCTTCTAAATTTATCCTATAATCTTCCTTTGGATATCATTTCAAACTAGTCGGGATTAACGAACCACACCGAAGTAATTATTTATTTTATTTCCCAATCCCAACCTATATATCCCATGGAGCCAAAACTGGTGATACTCCATTCCTAACACCACAGTGTTATTGGTAAAATTAATTACCATTTCACGTTCAAATCTAATTAAAGATTTACTATCGCTTTGGAGCAAAACTGGCGGTACTCCATTCTCGATCACTTTTCAGATTTGATAATATAAATTATCAATTCACATTTCAGTCTAATTAAAGATTCATTAAGACTCCACTTAGTTTTAATCTTTTCAAAATTCAATATCTTGCCTTTAACTGGGTTAAAGAACCAGTGTCATCTAAAACACGATTCACGATAAACCCAAATCACATTTGATATTAAATACAAGGCTCTGAATAGAAAATATATTGGCTTATATTCAATACCAAATTCTGAAACCAACAAATATCGTATTGGAAATAACGATATAAAATATATCTTTCAAATTCCCATAACAATATCTGTATAGTCACGAAATCCAACATCGAAATATTCCGAAGATAATTTCGATCCAACTCCAGTCCAATTCACATATTGGGAATATTGGTTATTTTTAAAATCACTTTCAAATTCAATTTATTTATTTCAAAAATAAATTGATTTTAATTCTAGTTCAAAACTAGTTCATTTCGATAAAAAACTATTTTTATCTTTTCAAATGTGGAGTTTTTCACCCCAGTTCTTTCCAATTCACATATTATGATTTTACACAAATTATTAATATTTTTAATAATTTTACCAAGGGCCGTACAGTCGATTTCCATCTACGGCCATTGAACTGCACTTACAACGACCTTTTTCAAATTTGATTTGGACATAACTCCAAATCCAATCGTTAGATTTCAAATTTCTAATATTCATTGGAAAGCTCTTTTCGATACAAACCCAGCGGTTCCGGTTTTAGGAGAATCCGACGGTCGGATCTCCCGCAACGTCAATTCGAAGTCAATGGTCGAAATTCACGAACTGCCGTGGAGCGGCGCGTTCTATTCAGGCCATTATATATATATAATATATATTATATATATATTTCATCAATTTCCTTTTAAAACGTAATTTATAAATCGTTCTAAATTCGTTTCAAAAACAATTCAACACTATTTCAATTTCTAATCAAAACTGAATATTTTATATCATTACTATATAAATGATAATATTTTCAAAACGTTATATTTTGAAATCACTTCTTTTCTATATTCATTATAAAAATGAATATAATCGATATAAATATCGTTTACGTCAAAATAGCGCAACTCTAATCAACACGGCTTTATATATTTCAATAAATCCGTTATTCTATTCAACAAATGAATATTTATTCCATTCAACACATGAATCTATATTTCTTCCAACACCTGACTAATCTCAACACATGAGTACTGTCAACACATCACTATTTTTGTTATGTAAAATATTTTATAAAACTACGGTATCTATCGTTTGATTTTAATTAGACTCCACCGTAAAGTAGATTCTAATTGTAAATATGATAAAGATGTGAATTTTATTATTAAAATATTTCACTCAACACATGAATAGATTCAACACATGAATTTTCTTTTATAGTATTCCTTATTTTCCCGATTGGAATGAGGCCCAATCAATCACCATATAATGTTAATTATATGGATTCCATACAACACATGTATATAATAGCATTGAAAAATAATCAACTATCAACCAAAGTGCACTACACTGTATAAGCATCAAATATAGATATCTAACGCTTATAACAGCCTGTCAATCGATCGATCGACATATTTAATCAATCAGGATGAGTGAATATCAAATTTCATCCCAACACCCGTGTGGGGTTTCAAACAATCAAACACAGATTTTAGTTGTGCAGTTGGGCGACGTGTAAAATTTATCGACCCAATCGATATCAGTCAAATCAGTGTATATAAACAAATCGGCCGATTTGTTTATAAATATTCATTTATTCCCTTTCACGTTAAAAATTATATTTTTAACGATAAAACATTTTATTTTAACCCATGAATTTCTATTCAGTTCATTTATTCAATAAAATGATATTTTTATATTTTCTAACATATTTTAGAAGATTTCGGCGGCATAACGGCACGATACTAGAAACGGGACAAGGCCTAGCCTTATCCCCGGTCTAGTGAAGGCCCACGCCATTCACACATCAATCAATCCATTCCATTTCACGAAACAATTCAATTCAAACCAAATAATCTAATCAAGTACTCAACCAAACAATTTAACAAACAAGCCATCCATGGTCTGTGGATGACGGGTGTCGGGTGCTACTAAACACCGTCTGCATCCTAGTATATATATATGTATATATATATATATATATATATATAACTAGAAAAAGAAATTGAAGAGTGAGAAGTTCTCACCGATAGCTATCCAATCATCTCGACACTTCATTTATAGAAATCTTCATCGTTATCGCATCTTTGTCATCTTCGTTGCCCGTAGCCACTACATATATAAAAATCACATTTTTTATATTCTTGCTATGTATATAAAAATCATATTTTTAATATCTACATTATATAAAAATCTTATCTTTATATCTTCTATAAGTTAAAAATCGGATTTTTATCCTCTCTATAATATAAAGATCATATTTTTATTTACTTCATATGTCAAAAACTGTAGAAGCTTTAAAATAGAGAAAACTCACTTTTTTTCTAACGCCCGGATTCACTGTTCGGGTTCCAGAATTTGCAAACGAGCTTCAATCTTCACACCAACTTTTTTTCTAGCACAAGCACGCCATTCTGAATAACTTTTGCCTAGTGGTCTTCCTCCCGAAAATGTGCCATTTCACCGGAAATCGCGAAAAGACAGCATTTTGACAGTGTTGGAACAGCAGACTTCGGACGTGTTTTCCCGACAACTCCGCAATGCAAAATAGGACTTATCATATACCAAATCGAAGAGAAAATCGTGCTCTTCGACTTTGGTTTTGAGGAACTTTGGCTAGAAACGCACGGTTTGGGATTTATTCGCAAAATGGTGACAGGGTGTTATTTGCAAAACGGGATTTTTGGTGGAAATGGATTTTTGGGTGTAGCGGGGCCCACGACCGGAGTTGGGTGGCCAGCGGGCGGTGGCGGGCCTGATTGGGCGTGGGGAGGTGGCTAAAGGGTGGCGGCGGTGGTGAAGGGGCCCACGGTGATGGTGGTTGGTGGTTGAGACCTAGGGTTGCAAATTGGAGAGAGAGAGGAGGAGGAAGAGGAGGAGGTGGTGCGGGCGGCCGGCGGTGGGCGGTGGAGGGCGGTGGTGGCTGGTGGAGGAGGGGGCAGCGGCAAAGGGGTGTGGGACTCCATTTTTGAGTTTTTGTGAAGAAAGAGGAAGAGGAAAAAGTGAAGAAGAAAAGGAAGTAAAAGTGTTTATATGCCTGTTTTTCGCCTATCGCCCGAACGCTAACGAACTCCAATCGCCGCGGATTTCGGACACGAGATAGTAGACGTGAAGACGAATCCAACGAAACAAGTTTCGTCGAATTCCGAGTTCGTTTGACCATTCAAAAAAAATCACGAATATGCTCAGGTATTGCTCAAAAATGCGATTTTGGCGCACCTTTTCTTCTCGCACGCTTACACACTAACTCCAAAAATCATGCCCTCTTGGATTTAACCATTATTGGACCATACGAATCCAGAAAAAAAAGTAGAATCGAATTCCGAGATCGTATCAGTAATGTTCCTTTGTAAAATGACTGCCCGCTTTACCCTGAACTGTTTTAGCTCGCACGGCCACATACTGACTCCGTTCGACGCGCCCTTTGAAACTCAACAATAATTTGTCATTGTGAATCCATAAAAATTTATCTCGTCGAATTCTGAGCTCGTATGCAAAATTTCACTTTTTAAGGGCTATGTATTGTTAACCGAACAGCTCCTGCCAATTGCCACTATTCCGGATATCGGAATATATCAAAGCTTATACTTTTTGGAGTTCTAAACGGCATTTTGAACTCAATGGAAGTGGTTTCGAGTCCAAATTCATCCGTATGCAAAATATGACTTTTTGGGCCTTGTATAATTTACATAGCGACTATTCTGAATTTTCAACTGGGCATAACTTTTGATTCCCGCTATGAAATTTCGATTTTTCAGATTCGTTGGAAAGATATTCACGAATAGATTCTAATATTTTCAGTTTCCCTAAAATCCGGTTTATTTTGAATCCTGTACATTCATTTGAAGTTTGAAATCGAATTATCGAACTACCGCGCCTTTTCTATTCTATTTATAAGTATATATAAATATTTATATTCTAACGATGACGCGTATAATATATACGTTCAAATTATATTCAAAATAAATTTTTGGTCGATATTATTCAAAATAATCTATTTTAAATGTTCAAAATTCGCTAAAATTGCCAAAATAAAAATTTTAAACTGGCCCAGATTTTCGGGTTATTACATTTAATCTTTTTCTCAACTGGGTTTAAGAACAGTGTTAATGAAGACACCCTTCACGAAAAACCAAAATCACATTTGATATTAAATACAAGGCTCTGAATAGAAAATATATCGGCTTATATTCATATCAAATTCTATGACCAACAAATATCGTATTGGAAATAACGATATAAATATATCTTTCAAATTTCCTTACCAATATCTGTATAATCACGAAATCCAACATCGAAATATTCCAAACACAATTTCGATTCACATCCCTTCTAATTCAATTATTGGAAATTCTGGTTATTTCCAAAACCATTTCAAATCCACTTTATTTATTTTAAAAATAAATGGGGTTATAATTCTAGTTCAAAACTAGTTCATTTCAATAAAAATCTACATTTATCTTTTTAAATATGGAATTTTTCGTTCCAATTTTTCACAAATCATTTCTTATGACGTTACACTAATTATTATTATTTTTAATAATTTTATTAAGGTCCGTATAGTCGGTTTCCATTAACGGCCATAGAACTACACTTGCAGCGACCTTTTCCAAATTTGATTTGGACATAGTTCCAGATCCAACCATTAGATTTCTAATATTCGTTATAAAGCTCTTTTCGATACGAACCTAAGGGTTCCGGTTTTAGGAGAATCCGACGGACGGATCCCCCGTAATGTCCACTCGAAGTCAATGGTCGAAATTCGCGAACTGCCGCAGCACGGCGCGTTCTATTCAGGCCATTATATATATAATATATTTATTATATATATGTTTCGTCGATTTCCTTTCAAAACGTATTTTACAAATCGTTTTAAATTCGTTTTCAAAACAATTTCAACTTCATATTCAATTTCTAATCAAAATTGAATATTCCATATCATTAATCTATAAATGATAATATTTTCAAAACGTTATATTTTCAAACCACTTCCTTTTCTATATTCATTATAAAAATGAATAAAATCGATATAAATATCGTTCACGTCAAAATGGCGTAAATCTAATCGACACGGCTTTTATTCAACACAAGAATGTTTTCTTTTATTCAACACACGAATATTTATTTTATTCAACAAATGAATATTTATTCCATTCAACACATGAATTTATATTATTCAACACATGAATTTTCGTTCTATTCAACACATGAATTTTCATTCTATTCAACACATGAATTATATTTTTCAACACATGAATTTTCGTTCTATTCAACACATGAATTTTCATTCTATTCAACATATGAATTTATATTTTTCAACACATGAATTTTCGTTCTATTCAATACATGAATAGTTTTTTTATAATATTCTTTATTTTCCAAATTAGAATGAGGTCCAATCAATTACCATATAATGTTAATTATATGGATTCCATACAGCACATATATATAATAGCAACAATAAATAATCAACCATCATCCAGAGTGCACCTTACAACTACATAAGCATTAAATACCAATAATTAACGCTTATATAGCCTGTCAACCCATCGATTGACATACAACTAAACAATCGGGATTAGTGTACGTCAAATATCATCCCAATACCTGTGTGGGGTTTCAAATCAACAAACACGGATTTACATTTGTGCAGTTGGGCGATGTGTAAAATTTATCATCCTAATCAATATCAGTCAAATCAGTGTATATAAGCAAATCGCCCGATTTGTTTAATACTATTTATTTTATATACACGTTAAAAATTATATTTTTAACTATAAAATATTTTCCACTATAAAATATTTTATTTCATTCCACATCACACAATCAAATTTCACAACACAGCAATCAAACAAACAAGTCATCCATGGTCTGTGGACGACGGGTGTCGGGTGCTGCTAAGCACCGTCTGCATCCTAGTATATATTTCAAACTAGAAAACAAATTTAAAGTGAGGAGTTCTCACCGAGGGTTCCACTCCTCCGTGCTTTACATTTGAACTGCTGAACCGTCTGGATCTGTTTGATATTCTAATGCAGTCCTTTTCACGCTGTTCATATATAAAAATTATATTCTTATTACTTCATTTCAATAAATAAAAATCATATTTTTATTTCTACTTCATATATTAAGATCGAATTTTTATACCATCGCTGTAAAAATCACATTTTTATTTCAACTTATATATAATAAAAATCAGATTTTTATTTCGTGACATAAATAAAGATCAAATTTTTATTCTCTATATAATACAAAAATCATATTTTGATAACGAGGTTTATAGTATAAAAAAATCATTTCTTTTCTACTTTAAATATCTCGCCTTTTCACTACTAAAAATCTAACTTTTCTATATTATAAAAATCGTCCCTTTTTATTTATAAAAAATCAAATCTTTTTGATGGTAAAAATCAAACCTTTCAACTATGAAAAATCATATCTTTGATTAACTAAAAATCAAATATTTTCAGTTCTAAAAACTATATATCTTTATTATAAAAATCATGCCATTTTAAAACAAATTAAAGTACTAAAAAAAGGAAAGGACTTACAGTAAAAACGAGAGAAGGGGGGCTGAATGGTTAAGGAGGAGAGGGGAAAAGCAGGCAGCGGAGGGCTTCAGAGGGGTGGAGGTCGAGGAGGGGGCGGCGGAGTATGGTGCTAGAGGTGGGGGTCCTCGAATCGGTAGAGGAGAGAGAAGGCGGGCTCGCGAGATCGGGTAGGGTGAGGAAGGGAGAGAGGCGCGAGGAGGAGGTCGGTGCGCTATTTGAGGGGAGGGATGCGACATCATCGGCGGCGGCGCTAGGGTGGAGGGCGGCGGTCTTCATCGCATTGTTTTTTTTCTTTTTATCGTATTTCGGGTTTGAACGAAGAATGGGGAAGAGAGTATGGGGGGCTGAGGGAATATAATTATATAATTTAATTTTTATTTTTAATCCCCAAAAAGTAACTTTTTATTTCAAACTCGAAATCGAACCCACCGCCTGTTGCCCATAGCTAATTACCCCCATTCCGGAAACAACGGGATATGTATCTTAGGCTGATTCAATCTTTTCGATCAGTTTCCGCCAAAATCAAAATATAACTCGATATATTGAATTTGAACGCACATTTCAATTTACCGGGGCCACATACGGACTCTAAAAATTCCCGAAAAATATTTTCTAGCTTCGTATTGACGATACAGTCCTAACAAAACCAATTTCGTCAAATTCTGAGACCGTTTGAAAAATGGCCATTTTCCAGTCGATTAAAATAAATTGAAACTGGTCAAACGCGTTTTCCTTCGCCACGCTCACATATTAATTAAGAAAATTACAATTTTTGAAATCTAGCAATAACTTGACATCTCGGATCCCACAGAAGTGGTTTCATCGAAAACCGAGGTCGTTTGCAAAATTTCACTTTTTAAGGGCCAGAATTCCATAGCGACTATTCTGAATTTTCAACTGGACGTAACTTTTGATTCCCGCCATGAAATTTTGATTTTTCGGATTCGTTGGAAAGATATTCTTAATTAGATTCTAATATTTTTGGTTTCGCTAAAATCTGGTTTATTTTGAATCCTATACATTCATTTGAACTTTGAAATCGAATTTTCGAACTACAGCGCCATTTTCAACTCCTTTTATAATTTAAAATAATTATTACATTCTAACGACGATTCAAATAAATATATACATTCTAATTCTATTCAAAATAAAATTTATCGTCGTTATTATTTAAAATAATTCATTTTAAATATTCAAAATTCACTAAAATTGCCAAAATAAAAATTTTAAATTGGCTCAGATTTCCGGGTTATTACAATCTCCCCCACTTGAAACTTTTCGTCCCCGAAAATGAACGAAGCCGAAAGTTGTTTAACTAATCAACTCAACTACCATTATTTTCATTACGTCTTAAGTTCTTCAACTTTTCAGTTTCTAAGAACATTTCAAATTTTTCAAAATTTTGGCTAACACCCTAAATTTTCGAAAAATTTCGCCATAACCTCCCCTGCACTGGGAGCTTCGGGATATTTCAAATAGCCTCCCATGGCCCTGATCAATCCAAAAAGAAAAAGAAACAGCCAATCGGCTCATAAAATCATCAAAAACCCAAGAAATATAATAAACATGTACCTATTTGTCGGGTAAACAATTTTATTCCTCTTCTCTAGCCTCCTTGCTATGACCTGTTCAATGTAAGTACATGTATATGCATGCAAATGCGACTAATTTTCAATACAACTCAATATTTGGTTCAATTGGGCCAAAGGTTCAACATTTTAATTAATCAAAAAATAATCAAACAACACAACCATCAATCAATTAGTTGATTATCATTTCAATCACATAACTTTGATAAATAGTTCAAAAATCAAATTTTTGATGCCAAATCACAACAATAAGCCCTATCTAATTTTGGTTCTCACACCAGTCAATTGGAAATATATAAATATCACACCTTCGAAACTCGAACACTAATTCTGATGATGTAGCTACAATCATCAGAATCATCTCGGGCGACTAGAGTGTGAATCTATATCTAACCAGTATATTAAAACTTCAAATACACGCGGATTAGACGTATACGCAAAATCTTTATATACTGGATTGTCCAAATCAATACAAATAAATATTCAAATATGAATAACTGAATTAAATTTTCAAAACAAAACTTGTTTTCACTTTTATTTTAAAAGCATCACTCTTCACACTCGTTCTAGGATACTACTGATCCCATCTCTAACGAGTCATTCTCATTGGATATTACTAATCCAATTTCTGATGAATTCTTTCGTTTGGTTCTAACGTGTCTTGTTCTCCGAGCTTTGTAAACCAAAGCTATGATACCAACTGTCAAGACCTGTAACTTCCCCGTGAAGGAAAGAGCGGATACTTTGAGGACAAGACAGATCAGAACGAAGACAGAAGAACATTTCATTGTTTATTACAAAAATTACATCAGAATACAAGAATATACAGAGCATAAACAGATAATATACATCATAAAATATCAGAGATTACAATACATTACATAGCAGCGGAAAATAATACAAAGCACAACTGAAGGAGATATACGGATACAGAGCTTTCCGGATATCATTCCAGCTGTAAATCAGGATCCTGTGAATATAAATCTGCAAAACCAAAACTACTAGCTGCACGTGTCAAAATAAGGGCACCCAGAGTTTAGGTTAAAACAATAAACTCTAGGTCGGTCATGTGAATGGTATGAGAACTAAAACAATTATTAATCTTTATTTTAAAGTTAGGTAAATCAAGGGACCATGCCGTATAACACGGAACGAGTTTCCTCCCAAGAATACTAGTGCATAAAACAACAGCGCAATGCTAAATAAAGAAAAATGAAGCTATTATAAGACCCAGGTCCCATCACACAATGCAACACAAGCCGGAGGATAGGGTTTTACTTTATAATAGCCAAAGCAGGCTTGATACACTAAATTTCATTTTTATTAGTACTATAAGTGCATAGTATTAAAACAATTTCAATCATTAGTATCAATCATGGACGGCTTAAGTGCCTCATCCCACTATGTCGCTATACTAGGCTCAACAATCAAAACCGCAAAGTCACGTATTGGAAGTTGGATTTCCATCTATGAACCAAGGCAAGGGATCGTCCTCACCGAATTCGAGACGCTCTAGCCCGTGTCTCAGGCAAGCGCGCAGACAAGCCTTGGATCGCCAGGGTCGGTCCACCGATGTGGATTAAAATGCCTGAACACTACGTTTCCCCACCCTATGGGGTGTCAATGAGTCCAATGACTCCATCGGCTCCACATAGTCACCGATATATCCGAGGCGCCTCGCAACAGCAACAACCACATAAGTCAAACTCGTCAGGGTGTGTAAAACCACTGACGCCACTTCTAGCTAGAAGGAAATGCATGCCCTCCCTGAAGTCCTCTCCCGTTTCTGGTTCACAACCGGGGTGTGAGGCTCGCGAATCAACGCTACGCAAAGCTATGACACACAGGCCGTGCTTTGATCATCAACCACAAGACTTTGCTTTTCAACAAAAGCCTTTATCATTTTCCACTTAGGCATGCCACACAGGCAATTCACTCCATGCGATTGATATCCATCAATATATAACCCCATAGCTCGTACGTCTCAGCGAAGGGCGTTAAGCAAGAGAATAAATTCTCCGCCGCCAAACAGATATATATTTAATAGAAATCAATCACATAGAATAAAATCCAATGTCAGACACACAGTCCATTTACAAGTTCGTTCTGGGTCTGAACGAAACCGGAGGCACCTTGTACCTCACATATCCATCGATCTCCAAGTACGTCTGGACGATCACCAACTGATTCCCTCCCTTTGGGTGTACAGCCCAATCAAGATCATTAGTAATCACCCAAACGATGTGAAGACCTCCGGTCTTCGACCACAGTCTTCATCCTTGACACATCATCGAATCAGTTATTCAGAATGGGATAAACCCGGTCTTTCTGAATAACTCGCGTATATAATAAACAAGTGTCACACAAACACAACATACTCCTCATTCCAATTCAGAATATTCTTTTATTCAAATATTCTTATACTTTGGGAACGGTTCCCATTAATTTTATCGAAGATAAATTCTTTAAATTTATTCTTTAATCTTTCTTTGAATATCAATTCAAATTAGTCGGGATTAGCGAACCACACCGAAGTAATCATTTATTTTATTTCCCAATCCCAACCTATTCATCCCATGAAGTAAAACTGGTAATACTTCATATCTGACACCACGGTGTTATCGGTAAATTCAATTACCATTTCACATTTAAATCTAATTAAAGATTTAACTATAGCCTGGAGCAAAACTGGTGATACTCCATTCTCAAACATTTCAATCTAATTAAAGATTCATTAAAACTCCACTTAGTTTTAATCTTCCCAATAATCACTATCAGTGATTATTTTACTTGGGAAATCACATCCTGTCTTTAACAGGGTTAAAGAACCAATGTTATTTAAAACACGGTTCACTATAAACCCAAAATCACATTCCATTAATTATCGGGTTAAAGAACAAGTATTATTTAAAACACCGTTCGCTATAAACCCAAAAATCAATTCAAATTCAATTCCAATTAAATACCATTTAATTGATACACTTCATTAAATCTAAATAAAAAGATTTAATCTTTTTCTTAACTGGGTTTAAGAATAGTGTTAATGAAGACACCCTTCACGACAAACCCAAATCACATTTGATATTTGAAATACAAGGCTCGGAATAGAAAATATATCAGCTTATATTCAATATCAAATTCTACGACCAACAAATATCGTATTAGAAATAACGATATAAATATATCTTTCAAATTTCCTTACCAATATCTGTATAATCACGAAATCCAACATCGAAATATTTCAAAGACAATTTTGATTCACATCCCTTCCAATTCAATTATTGGAAATTCTGATTATTTTCAAAACCATTTCAAATCCACTTTATTTATTTTAAAAATAAATGGGATTATAATTCTAGTTCAAAACTAGTTCATTTCGATAAAAATCTACTCTTATCTTTTCAAATATGGAATTTTCATCCCAATTCTTCACAAATCATTTCTTATGATTTTACACAAATTATTATTATTTTTAATAATTTTATCAAGGCCCGTGCAGCTGATTTCCATTAACGGCCATCGAACTGCACTTACAACGACCTTTTCCAAATTTGATTTGGACATAATTCCAAATCCAACCATTAGATTTATAATTTCTAATATTCGTTAGAAATCTCTTTTCGATACGAACCCAATGGTTCCGGTTTTAGGAGAATCCGATGGTCGGATATCCCGTAATGTCCAGTCGAAGTCAATGGTCGAAATTCGCGAACTGCCGTAGCGCGGCGCGTTCTGTTCAGGCCATTATATATATATATATATATATATATATATATTATATTACATATATTTCGTCGATTTCCTTTCAAAACGTATTTTATAAATCGTTTTAAATTCGTTTTCAAAACGATTTCAACTTCATATTCAATTTCTAATCAAAATTGAATATTCCATATTATTAATCTATAAATGATAATATTTTCAAAACGTTATATTTTGAAATCACTTACTTTTCTATATTCATTATAAAAATGAATAAAATCGATATAAATATCGTTCACATCAAAATGGCGTAAATCTAATCGACACGGCTTTTATTCAACACATGAATGTTTTCTTCTATTCAACACATGAATATTTATTTTATTCAACACATGAATATTTATTCCATTCAACACATGAATTTATATTATTCAACACATGAATTTTTGTTCTATTCAACACATGAATTTTCATTCTATTCAAAACATGAATTTATATTTTTCAACACATGAATTTTCGTTCTATTCAACACATGAATTTTCATTCTATTCAGCACATGAATTTATATTTTTCAACACATGAATTTTCGTTCTATTCAACACATGAATATTTTCTTTTATAATATTCTTTATTTTCCAAATTAGAATGAGGCCCAATCAATTACCATATAATGTTAATTATATGTATTCCATACAACACATGTATATAATAGCAAAGATAAATAATCAACCATCATCCAGAGTGCACCATACAACTGCATAAGCATTAAATATCAATAATTAACACTTACACAGTCTGTCAACCCATCGATTGACATACAACTAAACAATCGGGATTAGTGTACGTCAAATATCATCCCAATACCCATGTGGGGTTTCAAATCAACAAACACAGATTTTCATTTGTGCAGTTGGGCGATGTGTAAAATTTATCGTCCCAATCAATATCAGTCAAATCAGTGTATATAAGCAAATCGTCTGATTTGTTTATCACTATTTATTTTATATACACGTTAAAAATCATATTTTTAACTATAAAATATTTTCCACTATAAAATATTTTATTTCATTCCACATAACACAATCAAATTTCACAACACAGCAATCAAACAAACAAGTCATCCACGGTCTGTGGACGACGGGTGTCGGGTGTTTCTAAGCACTGTCTGCATCCTAGTATATATTTCAAACTAGAAAACAAATTAAAATTGAGGAGTTCTCACCAAGGGTTCCACTCCTTCGTGCTTTACTTTTGAACTGCTGAACCGTCTGGATATGTTTGTTATTCTAATGCAGTCCTTTTCACGCTGTTCATATATAAAAATTATATTCTTATTACTTTATTTCAATAAATAAAAATCATATTTTTATTTCTACTTCATATATTAAGATCGAATTTTTATACCATCGCTGTAAAAATCACATTTTTATTTCAACATATATATAATAAAAATCAAATTTTTATTTCGCTACATAAATAAAGATCAAATTTTTATTCTCTATATAATATAAATATCATACCTTGATAACAAGGTTTATAGTATAAAAAAATTATTTCTTTTCTACTTTAAACATCCAGCCTTTTCACTACTAAAAATCTAACTTTTCTATATTATAAAAATCGCCCCTTTTTATTTATAAAAATCAAATCTTTTTTATGATAAAAATCAAACCTTTCAACTATGAAAAATCATATCTTTGATTAACTAAAAATCAAATATTTTCAACTATGTAAAATCATATATTTGATTAACTAAAAATCAAATATTTTCAGTTCTAAAAACTATAAATCTTTATTATAAAAATCATGCCATTTTAAAACAAATTAAAGTACTAAAAAAAGAGGAAAGGACTTACAGTAAAAACGAGAGAAGGGGCTGAATGGTTAAGGAGGAGAGGGGAAAAGCAGGCGGCGGAGGGCTTCAGAGGGGGTGGAGTTCGAGGAGGGGGCGTTGGGGTATGGTGCTGGAGGTGGGGATCCTCGAATCGGAAGAGGAGAGAGAAGGGAGGTTCACGAGATCGGGTAGGGCGAGGAAGGGAGAGAAGCGCGAGGAGGAGGTCGGTGCGCCATTTGGGGGGGGGGGGGGGGCGACATCATCGGCGGCGGCGCTAGGGTGGAGGAAGGCGGTCTTCATCGCGTTGTTTTTTCTTTTCTTTTTTTCTTGTTTTGGGTTTGAACGAAGAATGGGGAAGAGAGTATGGGGGGCTGAGGGAATATAATTATATAATTTAATTTTTATTTTTAATCCCCCAAAAAGTAACTTTTTATTTCAAACTCGAAATCGAACCCACCGCCTGTTGCCCATAGCTAATTACCCCCATTCCGAACACAATGGGATATGTATCATAGGTTGATTCGATCATTTCGATCAGTTTCCGCCAAAATCAAAATATAACTCTACATATTAAATTTGAACACACATTTCAATTTACCGGGGCCACATACGGACTCTAAAAATTCCTGAAAAATATTTTCTAGCTTCGTATTGACGATACGGTCCTAACAAAACCAATTTCGTCAAATTTTGAGACCGTTTGAAAAATGGTCATTTTCCAGTCGATTAAAATCAACTGAAACTAGTCAAATGCGTTTTCCTTCGCCACGCTCACATATTGATTCAGAAAATTACGAATTTTGAAACCTAGCAATAACTTGACATCCTGGATCCAACAGAAGTGGTTTCATCGAAAACCGAGGTCATTTGCAAAATTTCCCTTTTTAAGGGCCAGAATTCCATAGCAACTATTCTGAATTTTCAACTGGACGTAACTTTTGATTCCCGCTATGAAATTTTGATTTTTTGGATTCGTTGGAAAGATATTCTCAATTAGATTCTAATATTTTTGGTTTCGCTAAAATCCGGTTTATTTTGAATCCTGCACATTCATTTGAACTTTGAAATCGAATTTTCGAACTACCGCGCCATTTTCAATTCCTTTTGTAATTTAAAATAATTATTATATTCTAACGATGATTCAAATAAATATATACGTTCTAATTCTATTCAAAATAAATTTCTCGTTGTTATTATTTGAAATAATTCATTTTAAATATTCAAAATTCACTAAAATTGCCAAAATAAAATTTTTAAATTGGCTTAGATTTTCTGGTTATTGCAGCCTAGTATGGAGTTTACTACTCTGATACCAAATACAGGTTACTGACTGAAATAGGTCCCACACAATATGATACAAGCTCTCCCTTTTTGTCTTGTATCCCCACTAGGTTTACCACTGACTATGTATACCCTAAAGGGTGATCTTTATTAACATAGCCCTATACCAGTTATGCTTACCCAAAAAGGGTGATCTTTAATTACATAATTTTTACTGGGTTAAGTTTGTGGGCCTATATATATAAATATTACCCACCCCTTCAGTTATACTTAACCCACCCACTATCCAATCCATTTTACTTAACCCTAACTTATGTTCATAATCATACAGTTCTAATGAATTAAATCGGGTTAAGTAGTCCTTTCTCATTACCATGTCCAGTTATGGTTATATTGGGCTAGACCTCTCACATTAGGCCTATAACGTGTGGATGATGGATATGCCGGTCGGGTCCGGGCAATCTTATTCCATAGTTGGGCCTAACCTCATGTCTTAGCCCAAGTCGTATTTACACACTTAGACCTCTCACATTAGATTCAACATTAGTGGTTGCTGGATATGCCAGTCTGGTCCAGGCAGACTTCTGCCACTAATGTAACCTAACCTCGTGTCATAAGTGTTAATATAATTCCTAATTATAGTTGCTTAACATTCCATTTATTAATTAATTTACTAATTAATTAATATTAATTTTTTGGGTGTTATAGCCCATTCTATCAATAATTTGAATTACTAGTCTAAAAATGTTTATTTCCGAATTATGCCAATATTTACTTTTCCCCCATTTCTAACTAACATTCTCACAAAATTGACAGCATGCCTGGGTTACATAATTAGCCTAGTTATAAGCGATGAAAAGGAAAGATAATATGGATGTAACACAAGAGATCATTGAATATGATTTGGCATAACATAGATTAACAGAGTCATAAGGTTGTCATATGAACTTGTGACAATTTCTATGATGTCAAAGTGAACAAAATGAGATCTAAACTAATCATTTAAATATCCAGCAATCCAGATCCAATATAGTATGGGTGATACAGTATCATGTTTAGATCTAAGGATAAATTCAAATGTCCAATTCTATAGCATATCCAGATTTATCACAATATGACTGGTGAAAGGTGATTTACATAAAGAATCGGATCTAATCAATGTCATAACTTGTCCAAATTAACATATTCACCTTCCTGTAATACAATTACAAGTCAGGATCTACATAGGCAACATCATAGAATGACCACAATTATTTCAGATTTAGAGAAATAGATCTATTAAGATCTACATAGGCAACATCATAGAATAACTACAATTGTTTCAGATCTACATAGTTTAAGATTTAATACTGGCATAGATTCATATTTTACAATAGATCCAATTCATTGTTGTAACAACGCTGGTTTGGAGATTACCGCTAATATTAAACTATAATGAGAATTATGATTTAATATTGGATTGATTGAATTAATTAAAGAATTAAATGTGAAGGACGGTCTTTATTTAAAATAAACCATGATGTTGAGTTTTACTTTGGGGTACTATAATGAAACAAATAAGTGAATTGCTTATTTGTGAATTGATATTGTTAAGATGCAACAAATGGGAATTAATTTGGTTATATGGAAAATATTAGTAATGTAAAAACTAATAATTGAAGTGTTAATTGAATATGGAAATTTTAATGTGTTCATTTTGTTGGAACTAGAAAAAAAATATACTTGAGCATGAATGAAATTAAGATTGTCTTTGGTTCTTGAATTTAAACGTAGTTTTTTTACTACATTGATTTAAATTGATAAAATGCTGAATATTTGATTTAATTTCCAACATTGTCATTTTATTGGATAATAAATTAAGTAATATTAATGCACATGATTAGAAGTGCAAAAAAATAGTTTTTTTAGTGTAAAACTTGTATGCATTTATTTATAAGCGTTGGATATTTTTTTTTAACCAAAATAGTGGGTTTGCAATTTATTTTGTAAAAATGCATAAATTGGTTAATTACGAGTTATTAATGGTATATAAAATATAACTTGTTAAAAATATTATTTTTATGTTTTTATAGAATTCTATGTGTCTAGAGAAATTCAACGCGTATTTATTTTCACAAAATGGATTAGAAATGCAAAAGTTATGAACTAAAATGTTCAATGTTAAAGAGAATAACAATTTTTGAAATTGGCTAAGTCAAAATGGGCTAATGAGTTAGATCCATACCCAAACCCCAAGTTGAGGCTTCTGGAGAAAGCTTCTAAGAAAAAGAACCATATGTATTATCTTCTTTCATCGATCAGAAGAATAGAGCCACCAGAAACTCAAAAATGGCCTTTTTGCTATTCTCTAGTTAAAATCCAAGCTATTTTCACCCAAAATCAAGGAGTTCTTTAGTTATAAACATAAAACAAGGTAATGTCCTACCTAATTAATCCCCAATTCAAGTTAAATCCCGATTTTCAGTTAGGGTATGATCTTGTTTCAATGAATTTCTTCTTGCATGCTTGTTTCTCAACTTCTACAGGTCCTTCAGGCTGGAATCCTTGCTAAAAGTCGCTACTTTGCATCAAAAGCTTCCTTCTTGCAACCAAAAGCTCCATATTTTGGCCTTAAAATCATCTTCATTCACTGGTGGAGGTAAGTTTATAACTTACTACAAGCTATCAATTGATTTTTGTTGGGTTTGATGAAAATTTTAGTTGCTTTTTGGGTTTGGGTTATTCCCCGTTTTGCTGAAAAAGCTTGCTAGTAATACAAGCATAACTTTTTTCTTTCTGATCCGTTTTTGCTCAAATTTTTTTTTAGGGAAAATAGACTCAGTAAGGAACAAATTACATTCAGGATATGTCTTGAAATTTTTCCATTTGAATGGCTAAAACATGACTGAAGACAGAAGTCTGATTTTGTCTATAACAGTTCAGGCTGAAAATGCATGTTAGTAAAACATACATAACTTCTTCGTTTCTAGTCCATTTTGGCTCAAATTTTTGTGTGCAGAAACTAGACTCAATAAGAATAAATTTTGTTTAGGTTGTATCTAGAAAATTTGTCATTCGAATGACCTGAAACATGGTTGAAGGCAGTTCAGGCTGAAAATGCATGTTAGTAAAACATGCATAACTTCTTCGTTTCTAGTTCGATTTGGCTCAAAATTTTTAATGCAAAACCTAGATTCAATAAGGAACAAATTTCCTTTAGGTTGTATATAGAAAATTTGTCATTTGAATGACCTGAAACATGGTTAAAAGCAGAAGTCTGATTCTGTCTATAACAGTTCGGGCTGAAAATGCATGTTAGTAAAACATGCATAACTTTCTCATTTCTAGTCCGTTTTTTCTCAAATTTTTCGTGTGAAATCTAGACTCAGTAAGGAATATGTTATCTTTAGATTCCATCTCCATATGTTGATGTTTGTATAGAGAAAAACTATTTTTTTACTACTGGTCTGTCATTGACAACAACCATATATATATATATATATATATATATATATATATATATATATATATATATATATTTGTCCAAGTTCAAAGATTTCAATTGCATTTTTTTTATGGATATTGAGGATAAAGCTTGACCATGATGTCCGACAATGGATTAGTCAATTTTGGATGAAAATTTTATTTAATACTTATTTAAATTCAATTTTTTTTCAATTACTGGTTTACACCGATTTAATTGAAAATGGATGAATTCATTGATTTAAAAATCCAAGTAAGCTTCTAGAAATTTTCTAAAATCATGATTTGTTTAATAGATGTTTTCGACATCCTTAGAGGCTCTTTAATGATTAATCATATTTTTCCTTAAATTTTATTAATTATTGGAAACCTTAAAGCATGGCATTTTCTTTCTCAATTGCCTTCATAAATCCTTGTAAACAGTTTCAAAACTCTTAGTTTCCTTGGAAAAAAATAATAGTAATATATATATTGTTGTAAATTTTACTTATTTTAATTATTTTAATGAATTATCGGACGTGGAAGAAAGAGAATTATACAGTTTAGCAAATCCACGAGGTATGGGACTCGTGTATTCACTTTATCAGTTAATCTCTGACTTTTTCGATCGATTTGATTTTGAGGAATATTTTGTTCCTCGTAGATTGTTGTATTCCATTTTATTGTATATCGAGATTTATCTACAGTATTTTTATCATAATAGTTCATTCAACTAATATGGTAATGTAGTCTGAGATTTTAGATTTGAATTATATATATATGATGAGGACTATCACGATAGATTTACTCTCGCTAATGAAATGAGGCGAAGCATTTAATTTATTAAGATTTTGAGATTTATATGGATTGTTTTTACTTGTCGATGATATGAGACAAGTCAAAGTTTGTTATATACTCGTCGTTGAATAAACACGATAAGTCTAGAATTGAGTATTCGCCAATGAAATGAGGCGATATGATTTTCTTGATTAATGATTTGTTTTCCTAATGTGGAATCGACGGACAATTAGTAAACCATTAGGAAGAGATATATGGTATGGGACATGTATCGCTTTCTTTTGGGTTCCTACTCGAGATGTTGAGGCACATTCAAGATTTTGACTAGTACTATGGACCACGAGTACTCGGGGAATTCGAGACTTAAGATTATTTCCCCAATCACGATTTCATGACTTATATTACTCGGGTCTTTGACATCACCGATTGGGATCTCTGTATTATAGACTATGTAGTCATCACGAATCTCAAGATTTTTTAGATTATTTTGACTTTTATGATCCTAATCATCACGAGTTGTGGTACCACAGTATATTACTAGTGATGATTTAAAAGCACGTGTAAATTCTTTTGATGATTTACCATTTTGGTCATGATTTGTGATTTCATAGCCTTACAACATATTAAGGCGACATTACTCATATGGTTATTATAATTTAAACCATATCATAAGTTGTTCGAGTTTTTCTGAGTTTTTAGGTTTCGATGAGTAGTTGGATGTTATTCATGATTTTTGAATATTTTACAACATCCATGTTTTAAATTGCTTATGTGATTACCATGATGGCACACACACACTCATGATTTTCGTGATGCACATCATATTAACTCCGTTGGAAACAACGGAACATATGTTTCCCCGTTTCCTTATTGTCATGAGCTCTTATCTACTGATAAGTTTAAGTTGCCTGACCCGTGTGTTTATTTCACTCGGGTCAGACCGAGTTGCAGGTTAGTTCTGGATTTCCTCTTCAGTTCGGATCAGCTTGTTACTTTTTGTGAGGCACATGCATCTTTTGGCTTACCTTATGGATCATTTTGGAGTTCTTCTGTTACACATTTGCTTTATATGGGATGACTGTACGTATTTGTAATAACCCGGAAATTCTGGGCCAGTTTAAAATTTTTATTTTGGCTATTTTAGCGAATTTTGATTATTTAAAATGAATTATTTTAAATAATATCGACGAAAAATTTATTTTGAATATAATTCGAACGTATATATTATACGCGTCGTCGTTATAATATAAATATTTATATATAATTATAAATAGAATTGAAAATGGCGCGGTAGTTCGATAATTCGATTTCAAACTTCCATTGGATGTACCGGGTGCAAAACAATCCGGATTTTAGTGAAACAAAAAATAATGGAATCTAATTGTGAATATCTTTCCAACGAATCCGAAAAATCAAGATTTCATAGCGGGAATCAAAAGATATGTCCAGTGGAAAATTCTGAATAGTCGCTATGGAATTCAGGCCCTTAAAAATGGACGTTTTGCAAATGACCTCGGATTTCGACGAAACCAGTTTTGTTGGGTCCGTGGTGTCAAGTTATTGCTAGGTTCCAAATTTCATAATTTTTCGATTCAATATGCGAGCGTGGCAAAGGAAAACGCGTTTGACCAGTTTCAGTTGATTTTAATCGACTGGAAATTGGCCATTTTTCTAACGGTCTCAGAATTCATCGAAACTAGTTTTGTTAGGACCGTATCGTCAATACGAAGCTAGAAAATATTTTTCGATAATTTTTAGAGTTAGTATGTGACCCCGGTAAATTGAAATGTACGTTTAAAATTCAATATAGCGATTTAAATGTAAATTCAACGAAAACTAAATGTAACAGTCGAATCAGCTTGCGATACATATCCCATTGTGTTCAGAATGGGGGTGAAACGCTATGAACAACAGGCGGTGGGCCTCGTTTTGAGTTCGAAATAAAAAGTTGCTTTTTGAAATTTAAATAGAATAAAATAATATAAAATTAAATATAAATCCATCCACCTCTCCTTTCTTCAAAGTCAACTCCCCCATTTATATCGTTTACCAGAAAACGAAAAAAGAAAATCAAAATCAAAATCAAAATCGCGTCACCTCATCCATCCAGGCCATCGCACCTCAGGCGATCACCCTCGCCGGAGAAGTCCCCCATCGCGCTTCTCGTTCCCTCCCCCTTCGTCGATCGAGACCTCCGATCCCCTTTCCTCCCCCAGTTCGAACCCACAACGCCGACGCCCCCCTAGAAACCACAACGTCTCCGACCTACCACCTCCTACCGCAGCCTCCAACCACCCTTCCCAACCTCGGCGGCTACCACAACCCCCTTCTCCTTCTTTTTTACTGTAAGTATCTCTATTTATTTAATTTGGTTATTTTATTCAATTTTCTTTTCTATTTTTATATATAACATAAATAATAGTTTTGATTTTTATAGCGTAAGAAAATGGATTTTTACAGCGAAAGAAAATCGATTTTAAATAGTGAAGAGTTTGATTTTTAACTAGAGAAAAGGGACGACTTCTATAAAATTATAAAGACATAATTTTTATAGTGATGAAATGAAAATAAAATCTATATTTTCATAAAGGCGAAATCTTTATTTATAAAACGGAGAAATCTTTATTTATAAAAAGGCGAAATCTTTATTTATAAAAAGGCGAAATCTTTATTTATAAAAAGGCGAAATCTTTATTTATAAAAAGGCGAAATCTTTATATGGAAAATAGCGTGATAAAAATAGAATTTTTATATATTGAACTTCGAAATAAAAATAGAATTTTTATATATTGAACTTCGAAATAAAAATAGAATTTTTATATATTGAACTTCGAAATAAAAATAGAATTTTTATATATTGAACTTCGAAATAAAAATATGATTTTTTATATATTGAATAGCGAAGTAAAAATTCGATTTTTACATATGTAGAGAATACGGGCGAAAGCGACAAAAAGGCGAGTTGGCGAAGATTTCCTGCATTAGAAGTGCCGTGGAGTTAGGATAGCTTTCGGTGAGAATTTCTCACCTTTCAATTTCATTTTCTAGTTATATATATATACTAGGATGTAGACGGTGCTTAGTAGCACCCGACACAATCGTCCACAGACCATGGACTTGTTTGTTTGGTTGCATAGATTAGTTATATGATTTGATTTGAATTTGGTGGTTTGGTGATTTTGATTGATGTGTGAATGGCGTGGGCCTTCACTAGACCGGGGATAAGGCTAGGCCTCGTCCCGTTTCTAGTATCATGCCGTTATGACGCCGAAATTTTCTAAAATATGTTAGAAAAATAAAAATATCATTTTATTTAAAGAATGAACTGAATAGAAATTCATATGTTAAAATAAAATGTTTTATCTTTAAAAATATAATTTTTAACGTGAAGTGAATAAAATAAAATATTCATTTACAAACCGGACGGTTTGTTTATGTACACCTATTTGAAGGACATTGATTGGGTCGATAAATTTTACACATCGCCCAATTGCACAAATAAAATATTTGTTTGATTGTTTGAAAACCCCACACGGGTGTTAGGATGAAATATGCAGTTCACTCATCCTGATTGATTAAAGATGTCGATCGATTGATTGACAGGCTGTTATAAGCGTTAGATATCTATATTTGATGCTTATACAGTGTAGTGCACTTTGGTTGATGGTTGATTATTTTTCAATGCTATTATATACATGTGTTGTATGAAAATCCATATAATTAACTTTATATGGTAATTGATTGGGCCTCATTCCAGTTTGAAAAATAAAGAATATTATAAAATAAAGGTTCATGTGTTGACAGTACTCATCCGTTGAGATTGGTCATGTGTTGAACGAAATATTTTAGTATTGACAATTATTTTGAAAAAGAAATATTTGAAATAGAATATTTGAAAATAGAAATATATGAAGCTGTGTTGATTAGATTGACGCCATTTTGACGTGAACGATATTTATATCGATTTTAAAACGATTTCGAAATGAATTGAATTGAAAACGATTTCGAAATGAATTGAATTTAAAACGATTTCGAAATGAATTGAATTGAAAACGATTTCGAAATGAATTGAATTGAAAACGATTTCGAAATGAATTGAATTGAAAACGATTTCGAAATGAATTGAATTGAAAACGATTTCGAAATGAATTGAATTTAAAACGATTTCGAAATGAATTGAATTTAAAACGATTTCGAAATGAATTGAATTTAAAACGATTTCGAAATGAATTGAATTGAAAACGATTTCGAAATGAATTGAATTGAAAACGATTTCGAAATGAATTGAATTTAAAACGATTTCGAAATGAATTGAATTTAAAACGATTTCGAAATGAATTGAATTGAAAACGATTTCGAAATGAATTGAATTGAAAACGATTTCGAAATGAATTGAATTGAAAACGATTTCGAAATGAATTGAATTGAAAACGATTTCGAAATGAATTGAATTGAAAACGATTTCGAAATGAATTGAATTGAAAACGATTTCGAAATGAATTGAATTGAAAACGATTTCGAAATGAATTGAATTGAAAACGATTTCGAAATGAATTGAATTGAAAACGATTTCGAAATGAATTGAATTGAAAACGATTTCGAAATGAATTGAATTGAAAACGATTTCGAAATGAAGTGAATTGAAAACGATTTCAAAATGAATTGAATTGAAAACGAATTCAAATTGAATTGAAATTTGAATTGAATAGAAATGAATTTTAAAACGAATGTATAAAGAAGAATTCAATTTTGATTTGAATTGAAAAGGAAGTTGAAAATGTTTTTGAAACGAATTCAAAACTATTTATATAATTCGTTTTAAATAGAAATCGACGTAATATATATTATATATATTATATATATAATATAATGGCCTGAATAGAACGCGCCGCGCCGCGGCAGTTCGCGAATTTCGACCATTTATTTCAAACGGACATTGCGGGAGATCCGACCGTCGGATTCTCCTAAAACCGGAACCGTTGGGTTCGTATCGAAAAGAGCTTTCTAACGAATATTAGAAATTTGAAATCTAACGGTTGGATTTGGAATTATGTCCAAATCAAATTTGAAAAAGGTCGCTATAAGTGCAGTTAGATGGCCATTGATGGAAATCGACTGTACGGGCCTTGATAAAATTATTAAAAATAGCAATAATTTGTGTAAAATCATAAGAAATGATTTGTGAAGATTTGGGATGAAAAACTCCATATTTGAAAAGATAAAAATAGATTTTTATCGAAATGAACTAGTTTTGAACTAGAATTATAATTCTATTTATTTTTAAATAAATAAATTGAATTTGAAAAGGGTTTTGAAAATAACCAAAATTTCCAATGATTGCATTGGAGTGGATTTGAATCGAAATTGTCTTCGGAATATTTCGATGTTGGAATTCGTGATTATACAGATGTTGTTATGGAAATTTGAAAGATATATATTTATATCGTTATTTCCAATACGACATTTGTTAGTCGTAGAATTTGATATTGAATATAAGCCGATATATTTTCTTTTCAGAGCCTTGTATTCAATATCAAATGTGATTTGGGTTTGTCGTGAATGGTGTCTTCATTAACACTGTTCTTGAACCCAGTTGAGAAAAGATTAAATCTTTTTATTTAGATTTAATGAAGTGTACCAATTAAATAATATTTAATTGGAATTGAATTGATATTGATTTTTTTGGTTTATCGTGAACAGTGTTTTAAACAACACTCGTTCTTTAACTCGATAATTAATAAATGTGATTTTGGGTTTATCGTGAACCGTGTTTTAAATGACACTGATTCTTTAACCCAGTCGAAGATTAAAACTAAGTGGAGTTTTAATGAATCTTTAATTAGATTGAAATGATCGAAAATGGAGTATCACCAGTTTTGCTCCAGGCGATAGTTAAATCTTTAATTAGATTTGAACGTGAAATGGTAATTGAATTTACCGATAACACTGTGGTGTTAGATATGAAGTATTACCAGTTTTACTTCATGGGATGAATAGGTTGGGATTGGGAAATTAAAACAAATGATTACTTCGGTAAGGTTCGTTAATCCCGATTAGTTTGAATTGAAATTCAAAAATAGATTAAAGAATAATTTCAAGAAATTTATCTTGGATAAAATTAATGGGAACCTTTCCCTATGAATGTGAAATTTAGAAACTAACTGTCGGTTAGCTAAGCAGAATGGTTTTCTGGATATTGATCTGATGTTGGTTTCGGCCTTCGGGGTTAATATTTGGGGAATTATTCTCTTGATTAATTTACGGTTAGTGACTGATGAATTGGAATGAGGCGTATGTTGTGTTTGTGTAACACTTATTTAAAATATACGCGAGTTATTCGGAAAGACCGGGTTTAGCCCATTCTGAATAACTGATACGACGATAAGTCGAAGACGAAGACGGTGGTCGAAGACCGGAGGTCTTCACGTCGTTTGGGTGATAACTGATGATCTTGATTGGGTTGTACACCCAAGAAGATGGAAACAGTTGGTGATCGTCCAGACGTACTTGGAGATCGATGGATATGCGGGGTACTAGGTGCCTTCGGTTTCGTTCAGACCCAGAACGGACTTGTAAATGGACTGTGTGTCTGACATTGGATTTTAGTCCGTGTGATTGATCTCTATTAAATATATATCTGTTAGGCGGCGGAGAATTTATTCTCGTGCTTAACGCCCTTCTCTGAGACGTACGAGCTCAGGGGTTATATATTGATGGATATCAAACGCATGGAGTGAATTGCCTGTGTGGCATGCCTAAGTGGCAATTGATCGAGGCTTCTGTTGAAAAGCAAAGTCTTGTGGTGATGATCAAAGCACGGCCTTTGTGGCGTAGCTTTGTGTAACGTTTACTTCGCGAGTTTCACACCCGGTATGAACCAAAAACGGGAGACGGACCTCAGGGAGGACTTGCGTTTCTTTCTAGCTAAAAGTGGCGTCAGTGGTTTTACACGCCCTGACGAGTTTGACTTATGTGGTTGTTGCTGTTGCGAGGCGCCTCGGTTATATCGGTTTCGGCCGATGCATTCTGGTCGGCAGACGGACCAGACTTACACCCCATAGGGTGGGGAAACGTAGTGTTCAGGAATTTTAATCCACATCGGTGGACCGGCCCTGTCGCTCCAAGGCTTGACTGAGTACTTGCCTAGACATGGGCTAGATTGTCTGAATCGGTTGCGGACTATCTTTTGCCTCGGTTCATAGATGGATATCCAACTTCCAGATACGTGACATTTGCGGTTTTATTTGTAGAGCCTAGTATGGCGACATAGTGGGATGGGGCATTCATGCCGCCTATGATTGATACTTATGATTTGAAGTTGTTTTATACACTATGCACTTGTAATAGTATCAAATGATTTGTTTTCAACGTATCAAGCATTCTTGGCTATTATAAGGTAAAAACCCTATCCTCCGGCTTGCGTTGCATTGTGTGATGGGAACTGGGTCTTATAATAGCTTCATTTTTCTTTATTTAGCATTGCGCTGTTTGTTTTATGCACCGGTATTCTTGGGAGGAAACCCGTTCCGTGTTATACGGCGTGGTCCCTTGATTTACCTAACTTTAAAATAAAGATTAACTGTTTTAGTTCTCACACCAGTCACATGACTGACTTGGAGTTTATTGTTTTAACCTAAACTCTGGGTGCCCTTATTTTGACACGGGCAGCTAGTAGTTTTGGTTTTGCAGATTTATATTCACAGGATCCTGGTTTACAGCTGGAACGATATCCGGAAAGCTTTGTATCCGTATATCTCATTCTAGTTGTGTATTGTATTATTTTCCGCTGCTATGTATTTAAATGTAATTTAAATATCTGATATTTCTGTGTAATATTCATTTATACTCTGTATATTCTTGTAATCTGATGCACTGTTGTAATATACAATGAAATGTTCTTCTGTTCGTGTTCTGTTGTGGCTTGTTCTCGAACTATCCGACACTTTCCTTTATGGGGAAGTTACGGGTTTTTACACGTGGTATCAGAGCTTTGGTTTACAAAGCTCAGAGAACAAGACACATTAGAACCATACGAAAGAATTCATCAGATATTGGATTAGTAATATCCAATGGGAATGACTCGTTAGAGATGGGATCAGTAGTATCCTAGAACGAGTGTGAAGAGTAAATTTTTAAAGTGAAAACAAGTTTGGTTTTGAAAATTTAAATCAACTATTCGTATTTGATTATTTATTTGTATTGATTTGGACAGTCCAGTATATAAAGAATTTGCATATACGCCTTGCAAACGTATATTCAGAGTTTTAATATATTGGATAGATATAGCATCACACTCTAGTCGCCCGAAGATGATATTGATGATGGTGCATCATCATCAGCATTTATATTCGAGTGTCGAAGGTGTGATATCTATATATTTCCTATTGACTGGTGTGAGAACCAAAATTAGATAGGGCCTATTGTTGTGATTTGGCATCAAAAATCTGATTTTTGACTAAGTATCAAAGTTATCAATTTGAAAAGTTAAATTCACTAATTGATTGATTTTTGTGTTGTTTGTTTATTTGTTTGCTAATTATGAACCATTTAGCCTAATGAAATCAAATATTGAATTGTATTGAAAATTGGTCGTATTTGTTTGCATATACTTGCACTTACATTGAACAGGTCATAGCAAGGAGGCTAGAGCAGAGAATAAAATTTGTTTGCCCGACAAATAGGTACATGTTTACTACATAATTTACTGTTTTGTTTGGGTGATGATGATTTTATGAGCCTATTGGCTAGCCGCTTGGCTTTTTCTTTTTCTTTTTGAGATCTGAAGGACCGGGGAAGCTATTTGAAATTCCCCGATGCTCCCGGTGCAGGGGAGGTTATGGCGAAATTTTTCGAAAATTTAGGGTGTTAGCCAAATTTTTGAAATTTTGAAAATTCTCAGAAACTGAAAAGTTAGAGAAGGGAAGCCAGATTGAACGTAGAGTTGATAAATCAAACCACTTTCGACTTTGTTCCTTTTCGGGGACGAAAAGTTTTAAGTGGGGGAGATTGTAATAACCCGGAAATTCTGGGCCAGTTTAAAAATTTTATTTTGGCTATTTTAGGGAATTTTGATTATTTAAAATGAATTATTTTAAATAATATCGACGAAAAATTTATTTTGAATATAATTCGAACGTATATATTATACGCGTCGTCGTTATAATATAAATATTTATATATAATTATAAATAGAATTGAAAATGGCGCGGTAGTTCGATAATTCGATTTCAAACTTCCATTGGATGTACCGGGTGCAAAACAATCCGGATTTTAGTGAAACCAAAAATAATGGAATCTAATTGTGAATATCTTTCCAACGAATCCGAAAAATCAAGATTTCATAGTGGGAGTCAAAAGATATGTCCAGTGGAAAATTCTGAATAGTCGTTATGGAATTCAGGCCCTTAAAAATGGACGTTTTGCAAATGACCTCGGATTTCGACGAAACCAGTTTTGTTGGGTCCGTGGTGTCAAGTTATTGCTAGGTTCCAAATTTCATAATTTTTCGATTCAATATGTGAGCGTGGCAAAGGAAAACGCGTTTGACCAGTTTTAGTTGATTTTAATCGACTGGAAATTGGCCATTTTTCTAACGGTCTCAGAATTCATCGAAACTAGTTTTGTTAGGACCGTATCGTCAATACGAAGCTAGAAAATATTTTTCGAGAATTTTTAGAGTTAGTATGTGACCCCGGTAAATTGAAATGTACGTTTAAAATTCAATATAGCGATTTAAATGTAAATTCAACGAAAACTAAATGTAACAGTCGAATCAGCTTGCGATACATATCCCATTGTGTTCAGAATGGGGGTGAAACGCTATGAGCGACAGGCGGTGGGCCTCGTTTTGAGTTCGAAATAAAAAGTTGCTTTTTGAAATTTAAATAGAATAAAATAATATAAAATTTAATATAAATCCATCCACCTCTCCTTTCTTCAAAGTCAACTCCCCCATTTATATCGTTTACCAGAAAATGAAAAAAGAAAATAAAAATCAAAATCAAAATCGCGTCACCTCATCCATCCAGGCCATCGCACCTCAGGCGATCACCCTCGCCGGAGAAGTCCCCCATCGCGCTTCTCGTTCCCTCTCCCTTCGTCGATCGAGACCTCCGATCCCCTTTCCTCCCCCAATTCGAACCCACAACGCCGACGCCCCCCTAGAAACCCTTGCCCAAATCGGTGAGAACCCCAACGTCTCCGACCTACCACCTCCTACCGCAGCCTCCAACCACCCTTCCCAACCTCAGCGGCTACCACAACCCCGTTCTCCTTCTTTTTTACTGTAAGTATCTCTATTTATTTAAATTGGTTATTTTATTCAATTTTCTTTTCTATTTTTATATATAACATAAATAATAGTTTTGATTTTTATAGCGTAAGAAAATGGATTTTTACAGCGAAAGAAAATCGATTTTAAATAGTGAAGAGTTTGATTTTTAACTAGAGAAAAGGGACGACTTTTATAAAATTATAAAGACATAATTTTTATAGTGATGAAATGAAAATAAAATCTATATTTTCATAAAGGCGAAATCTTTATTTATAAAAAGGCGAAATCTTTATTTATAAAAAGGCGAAATCTTTATTTATAAAAAGGCGAAATCTTTATTTATAAAAAGGCGAAATCTTTATTTATAAAAAGGCGAAATCTTTATATGGAAAATAGCGTGATAAAAATAGAATTTTTATATATTGAACTTCGAAATAAAAATAGAATTTTTATATATTGAACTTCGAAATAAAAATAGAATTTTTATATATTGAACTTCGAAATAAAAATATGATTTTTTATATATTGAATAGCGAAGTAAAAATTCGATTTTTACATATGTAGAGAATACGGGCGAAAGCGACAAAAAGGCGAGTTGGCGAAGATTTCCTGCATTAGAAGTGCCGTGGAGTTAGGATAGCTTTCGGTGAGAATTTCTCACCTTTCAATTTCATTTTCTAGTTATATATATATACTAGGATGCAGACGGTGCTTAGTAGCACCCGACACAATCGTCCACAGACCATGGACTTGTTTGTTTGGTTGCATAGATTAGTTATATGATTTGATTTGAATTTGGTGGTTTGGTGATTTTGATTGATGTGTGAATGGCGTGGGCCTTCACTAGACCGGGGATAAGGCTAGGCCTCGTCCCGTTTCTAGTATCATGCCGTTATGACGCCGAAATTTTCTAAAATATGTTAGAAAAATAAAAATATCATTTTATTTAAAGAATGAACTGAATAGAAATTCATATGTTAAAATAAAATGTTTTATCGTTAAAAATATAATTTTTAACGTGAAGTGAATAAAATAAAATATTCATTTACAAACCGGACGGTTTGTTTATGTACACCTATTTGAAGGACATTGATTGGGTCGATAAATTTTACACATCGCCCAATTGCACAAATAAAATATTTGTTTGATTGTTTGAAAACCCCACACGGGTGTTAGGATGAAATATGCAGTTCACTCATCCTGATTGATTAAAGATGTCGATCGATTGATTGACAGGCTGTTATAAGCGTTAGATATCTATATTTGATGCTTATACAGTGTAGTGCACTTTGGTTGATGGTTGATTATTTTTCAATGCTATTATATACATGTGTTGTATGAAAATCCATATAATTAACTTTATATGGTAATTGATTGGGCCTCATTCCAGTTTGAAAAATAAAGAATAATATAAAATAAAGGTTCATGTGTTGACAGTACTCATCCGTTGAGATTGGTCATGTGTTGAACGAAATATTTTAGTATTGACAACTATTTTGAAAAAGAAATATTTGAAACAGAATATTTGAAAATAGAAATATATGAAGCCGTGTTGATTAGATTGACGCCATTTTGACGTGAACGATATTTATATCGATTTTAAAACGATTTCGAAATGAATTGAATTGAAAACGATTTCGAAATGAATTGAATTTAAAACGATTTCGAAATGAATTGAATTGAAAATGATTTCGAAATGAATTGAATTGAAATCGATTTCGAAATGAATTGAATTGAAAACGATTTCGAAATGAATTGAATTGAAAACGATTTCGAAATGAATTGAATTTAAAACGATTTCGAAATGAATTGAATTTAAAACGATTTCGAAATGAATTGAATTTAAAACGATTTCGAAATGAATTGAATTGAAAACGATTTCGAAATGAATTGAATTGAAAACGATTTCGAAATGAATTGAATTTAAAACGATTTCGAAATGAATTGAATTTAAAACGATTTCGAAATGAATTGAATTGAAAACGATTTCGAAATGAATTGAATTGAAAACGATTTCGAAATGAATTGAATTGAAAACGATTTCGAAATGAAGTGAATTGAAAACGATTTCGAAATGAATTGAATTGAAAACGATTTCGAAATGAATTGAATTGAAAACGATTTCGAAATGAATTGAATTGAAAACGATTTCGAAATGAATTGAAAACGATTTCGAAATGAATTGAATTGAAAACGATTTCGAAATGAAGTGAATTGAAAACGATTTCAAAATGAATTGAATTGAAAACGAATTCAAATTGAATTGAAATTTGAATTGAATAGAAATGAATTTTAAAACGAATGTATAAAGAAGAATTCAATTTTGATTTGAATTGAAAAGGAAGTTGAAAATGTTTTTGAAACGAATTCAAAACTATTTATATAATTCGTTTTAAATAGAAATCGACGTAATATATATTATATATATTATATATATAATATAATGGCCTGAATAGAACGCGCCGCGCCGCGGCAGTTCGCGAATTTCGACCATTTATTTCAAACGGACATTGCGGGAGATCCGACCGTCGGATTCTCCTAAAACCGGAACCGTTGGGTTCGTATTGAAAAGAGCTTTCTAACGAATATTAGAAATTTGAAATCTAACGGTTGGATTTGGAATTATGTCCAAATCAAATTTGAAAAAGGTCGCTATAAGTGCAGTTAGATGGCCATTGATGGAAATCGACTGTACGGGCCTTGATAAAATTATTAAAAATAGCAATAATTTGTGTAAAATCATAAGAAATGATTTGTGAAGATTTGGGATGAAAAACTCCATATTTGAAAAGATAAAAATAGATTTTTATCGAAATGAACTAGTTTTGAACTAGAATTATAATTCTATTTATTTTTAAATAAATAAATTGAATTTGAAAAGGGTTTTGAAAATAACCAAAATTTCCAATGATTGCATTGGAGTGGATTTGAATCGAAATTGTCTTCGGAATATTTCGATGTTGGAATTCGTGATTATACAGATGTTGTTATGGAAATTTGAAAGATATATATTTATATCGTTATTTCCAATACGACATTTGTTAGTCGTAGAATTTGATATTGAATATAAGCCGATATATTTTCTTTTCAGAGCCTTGTATTCAATATCAAATGTGATTTGGGTTTGTCGTGAATGATGTCTTCATTAACACTGTTCTTGAACCCAGTTGAGAAAAGATTAAATCTTTTTATTTAGATTTAATGAAGTGTACCAATTAAATAATATTTAATTGGAATTGAATTGATATTGATTTTTTTGGTTTATCGTGAACAGTGTTTTAAACAACACTCGTTCTTTAACCCGATAATTAATAAATGTGATTTTGGGTTTATCGTGAACCGTGTTTTAAATGACACTGATTCTTTAACCCAGTCGAAGATTAAAACTAAGTGGAGTTTTAATGAATCTTTAATTAGATTGAAATGATCGAAAATGGAGTATCACCAGTTTTGCTCCAGGCGATAGTTAAATCTTTAATTAGATTTGAACGTGAAATGGTAATTGAATTTACCGATAACACTGTGGTGTTAGATATGAAGTATTACCAGTTTTACTTCATGGGATGAATAGGTTGGGATTGGGAAATTAAAACAAATGATTACTTCGGTAAGGTTCGTTAATCCCGACTAGTTTGAATTGAAATTCAAAAATAGATTAAAGAATAATTTCAAGAAATTTATCTTGGATAAAATTAATGGGAACCTTTCCCTATGAATGTGAAATTTAGAAACTAACTGTCGGTTAGCTAAGCAGAATGGTTTTCTGGATATTGATCTGATGTTGGTTTCGGCCTTCGGGGTTAATATTTGGGGAATTATTCTCTTGATTAATTTACGGTTAGTGACTGATGAATTGGAATGAGGCGTATGTTGTGTTTGTGTAACACTTATTTAAAATATACGCGAGTTACTCGGAAAGACCGGGTTTAGCCCATTCTGAATAACTGATACGACGATAAGTCGAAGACGAAGACGGTGGTCGAAGACCGGAGGTCTTCACGTCGTTTGGGTGATAACTGATGATCTTGATTGGGTTGTACACCCAAGAAGATGGAAACAGTTGGTGATCGTCCAGACGTACTTGGAGATCGATGGATATGCGGGGTACTAGGTGCCTTCGGTTTCGTTCAGACCCAGAACGGACTTGTAAATGGACTGTGTGTCTGACATTGGATTTTAGTCCGTGTGATTGATCTCTATTAAATATATATCTGTTTGGCGGCGGAGAATTTATTCTCTTGCTTAACGCCCTTCTCTGAGACGTACGAGCTCAGGGGTTATATATTGATGGATATCAAACGCATGGATTGAATTGCCTGTGTGGCATGCCTAAGTGGCAATTGATCGAGGCTTCTGTTGAAAAGCAAAGTCTTGTGGTGATGATCAAAGCACGGCCTTTGTGGCGTAGCTTTGTGTAACGTTTACTTCGCGAGTTTCACACCCGGTATGAACCAAAAACGGGAGACGGGCCTCAGGGAGGACTTGCGTTTCTTTCTAGCTAAAAGTGGCGTCAGTGGTTTTACACGCCCTGACGAGTTTGACTTATGTGGTTGTTGCTGTTGCGAGGCGCCTCGGTTATGTAACGACCCTGAATTTTGGGGCCAAGTTAAAATTTATTTTAAGTGATTTTAAATGAGTTTTGATATTTAAAATAATTTATTTTAAATAATAAGGATCACAAATTTGGTTCAAATCGAAGTTAGAATGAATAAATTAATTTTAAATATAAAAAGAGCTAGAAATGGCGCGGTAGTTTGAAAAGTCAAACTTGAACTTTGACTAACCATACAGGATGCAAAATTTAACGGATTTTAGTAAAACCAAAAATATTAGAATCTATTTAAAAATATCTTTCCAACGAATCCGGAAAATCGAAATTTCATAGCGGAAATCAAAAGTTATGGCTAATTCAATTTTTAGAAAGGTCGGTGGGTAATTTGCATAGGACAAAAATGCTACTTTTTGCATATGTAGGAATTTGAACTTGAAACCACTTCCATTGGTTTCAGAATGACGTTTCTGCATTGAAAAACAGTAAACACTTATATGTTTCGAGTTTCAGAAAATATTTGTTTAAAAATGTATTTTTAATATTAAAAATATTCGCCTTGAAAATAGCCATTTTTCAAAAAGTCTCAGAATTGAATGAAACGAATTTTGTTGTGATCGTATCGGTATAAGAAAGCCAAAAATATTTTTTCCGAATTTTTCTGACTTCGTATGTGGCCCCGGCAAAATTATATTTACGTTCGAATTTAAAATAAAAGAATTATTTTAAAATAAAAGTAAACCATACTGTAACTTCAGAATTGGACCTTGGCGATAGCGCCATCGCGTTCAGAAGACGTCAAAACATTAAGTTCGCCAGTCGTTGAGCGCGAATCGGAGATCGTATGTGAAAACTGTATTTTCTAGAATTAATTAATTAATTAAGTAAAATAATCATTAGAAAAACCTAGTATTATAGTATAAATACCCCGTATACAGTACGTATACCTCTTCTTCTTCCTCTCATTCCTGAAGCCGCCGAAACCCACCTCTCCTTCAAATCTTTGAATCCACTTTTCTCCCTCATATCTTAACGGTTTTCAGCAAACCATATACCGATTCGAAGCTCTTTCCGAGATCTTTAATTGGGTACCAATCTCTGCCGCCCCCGTGATCCGTGCCGCCCGCCCCGAGCCTGAGAAGCCGCCGCCGTCGCACGCATGTGGGCCCCGCCTGAAGCCGCCGAACGCCACCATCTTCCCGGCGCTCAAAGCTCCCTCCTTCCTGGTCCTTTTCCAACAAACGTCGCTCAATTTCATTCAGTAAATCAAGAGAAAATCGAGATTGAAGTTTTGAACAAAACTGAGTTCTAAAGGTGAGAGTTCACTTCTATTTTAATTAATTTAATTTAATTCATGATATGCGATGTGAACCTACTATGAACAAATGCGATGTGAATCAGCTATGACCAAACCTCTGTATGCATGCTAGACCTAACGTTGTGAGTATTCTCTTCATTTAAATTAATTATAGATCTATTATGTGATGTATGAAGTGTGATGTTTGAATTGTATGGTTGATGTTTTGAATGATTAGAAATAGTAGTTTTGAAATTCATCATCGATGAATATATTTGTTGTTGTTATGTTTCATGGAAAAATAAGATTAGCGATGTGTGTATGACATGAAAACTTGAATCACTATAGAGGTAGGAAATTTAAAGTTGGATGATGTTAATATGACATGAAACAAAAGTTAGAGATTTTATTGTTTTTATAAAAAAGATTATATTTTTATTGATTATATAAAAAGTTATATATTTTGTTGCTATATACAAAAGACCACACTTTTATTGCAAACATATAAAAGTATATGTTTTGTTGATTTAATAAGATGGATAGATTTTACATTTGAAATTTGTAAATATAGTTGCAATGAAAAACGGTGTTTAATTTTACATTAGAAATATGTAATATGAAATGCATTGTATGTGAATAGTATTTTTGTCATTTTTATTTAATATTCATGTTAATATGTCAACATAGAAAATATTAAAATTGTTCATTTTATGATATATTGTTCATGTTAATATGTTAAGGTAGAAAATATTGAAATAGTTCATTGTTTGTTATATCGACATTTTAATGATTAAAATAGAAATTGTTGAAAATGTTCATTGTATGTAAAATGACATTTGGGTTAGCATTAAAAGTTAGAAAACTGTCACCGTATGAAGTGAACTATTTTTGTTCATTATAAAATAGAATTTATGCACCGTTTGAAATGAACAAATTTTTGTCTTTATAAGATAGAATATGTCACTATATTTGTTCATTGTTAAAATAGAAAATTATACACTATATGTTTATAGACAAATTTGTGTCATTATAAAAATGGAATTTTACACTGTATATTGGTGAACAATTTTTGTTCAATATTAAAATAAGGAATTATTCACTGAATGTTGACGAACAATTTTTGAAAATGCTCATCGTAGGAAAATGACATTTATGTTAATGTTAAAAATTGGACAACTGTCACCATGTGAAATTAGCAATTTTGGTCAAATATTAAGATAGAAAATGGATAGATTTTGTTCAATATTAAAATAGGAATGTCATCGTATGTTAAATGGTCATTTATTTTTATTTAATGTTAAACAAGACATTATTCACCGTATGATAATTTAGCATCTTTGTTAATGCTATATAGTAAATTTTCACCGTATGATTGAATTGTCAATTTTTGTCAATGTTTAAAATAGAAAATCACTCACCGTATGTTCATTGACAAATTCTTGTCAATATTAAAATAGAATCATTCATTGTATGTTCATTGTCAATTTTTGTCAATGTTTAAAATAGAAAATCACTCACCATATGTTCATTGACAAATTTTTGTCAATATTAGAATAGAGTTATTCATTGTCTGTTCATTGGCATTTTTGTCATTGTTTAGAATAGAAAGTTACTCACTGTATGTTAATTGACAATTTTTGTCAATATTAAAATAGCAATTGCCATCGTATGTTAATTGACAAATTTTTGTATATTAATATAGAAATTATTCACCGCATGTTAAATTTAGCATTTTTATTAATGTTAATAAAAGAAAATGGTCACCGTATGAAAATGACATTTGTGTCAAATGTTAATATAAGAAAATATAAAATGCATGGTATGTAAAATAGCATTTTTGCAATGTTAATAAATATAAAAATGCATTCTATGTAAAATAGAATTTTTGATATGTTAAAATTAGATGAATGGATTGAATGAAAAATAACATTTTTGTCATGTTAGGATATAAGAACGCATTGTAAGAAAAATAGCATTTTTGATATGTTATAAACATAGAAAATGCATTGCAAGAAAAATAATATTTTTGTTTAAATGTTAAAAATAGAAATTTCATCATATGGAATTATTCACCGTATGATGATTGACATTATTTCTTTAATGTTAAAGATAAGATAATTTTTATCGTAGGAAGGTATCATTTTTGTTAATGTAATAAGAAGAGTAGAAATTTACATTGTACAAAAAGATTGAATTTATATTTTTAATGTAAGGATTAAATTTACATGGTAAGGGAAGTTAGCATTTTGTTAATATTAAATATAAAATGCGCATGGTATGAAAAATAGCATTTTGTTAATATTATATAGAAAATATGCATTCTATGTAAAATAGCTTTTTTTTTTTGTCATGTTAATAATATAATTTGCACTGTATGAAAAATAGCATTTTTTGTCATGTTAATAATATAATTTGCATTGTATGTTAAACTAGCATTTTGTAATGTTAAAATGCATTGTATGTTTAACTAGCATTTGGTCATGTTAACAATATAAAAATGCACTGTATGTTAAACTAGCATTGTGACATGTTGAAAATGCATTGAATGAAAGGCAACATTTTGACATGTTATAAAATAAAAAAATGCATTGTAAAAAAAAAAGTGGCATTTATTTTTAGTGTTAATAAACATGAAATATAATGCATATAAATTAACATTTATTGTTAATGTTAATAAAAAGGAAAATGTATTGTAGGTTAGATTAACATTTATTTTTAATGTTAATCAAAAGGAAATGAATGCATATTAAATTAACATTCATTTTGATTGTTATAAAAAGAAAGGATGATTTAGCATTATTTTTAGTGTTAAGATAAAAGTATTTTCATTTTATGTAAAATTAACATTACTTCCAATGTTAAAACAAAAACAAAAAAAAACGCATTGTATGTAAATGTAACTCTATTCTTAATGTTAATTAAGAAGGAATTTGCATTGTAAGATAAATGTACATTATTTTATTATGTATATGAAAAGAAAATTTACCTCGTAGGGAAAATGTACATTATTCTTAATGTTAATAAAGGATAATTTAACATTTTTTTTTTCTATATTAAAAATATAGAAAATGCATTGTATGATTCATTAACATTTATTTCTAGTGTTAATGGAATGGAAAATAAAAGAGAAAAACTCACTATATGGTTCATTAACATTTATTGTATGTAAATGTAACATTACTTTAAATGTTAATAAAAAGAGTATTCCTATCGCAGGAAGAGTACATTATTTTTAATGTTAAAAATAAGTAATTTACAATGCATGGGAAATCGACATTAGTTATAATGGTAATTTAGAGAGGATTAATTGTAGGAAAGAGAGTACATTTTATTTATGCATTATATTATAAGAATAACACCATTGTATGATATTAACATTTTAATGTTAATGTTAAAAGGAAAATAACACTGTATGTAGTTAACATTATTTTTAATGTTAATATAAGAGAAAATTTCATCGTATGTCAATGTAACATTTAATTTTAATGTTAACACATAAGAATTCATACCGTAGGGTATTAACATTATTTATAATGTAAATAAAAGAAATGAAACGTATGTAAGAATAACATTATTTATAATGTTAAATGAAAGGTAAGGAACTGTATTGAAACATCAAAATTAATTATATTTAAATAATTAAGGCAAGAATTAATCGTTATAGAATAAAATAACGATATGAAATATGTTTTTCTCAAAATATATGAATGCGAGATTATTTGGAAAGTCCGGGTTAATCCCATTCCAACTGATCGTACGATTCCAAGAATTCAAGTATGAAGACGGCGCATGAAGACCGTAAATCTCCCCTCGAATGGACAACGATCAAGACTCTGAATTGGTTTGCTCCCAATTCAAGGGTCAGGGTAATTGCCCAAACGTACGTGTTGATTTCACGGGTTTGACCCTAGTTCAGACCTAGAGCATGGGTATAAATGGATAGTGTGTCTGACATCGTACCCCACAAAATATTATGTTGTTGATATTCAGTTAATATATAAACGATTGGTGGTAGAGAATTTATTCTCTACTTAACACCCGTTTATATAGTGACGGACGATCAATAGTACGGTATGGAGTGACGGTGTGGCATACTAAGATGCAATGATCAGGGTTTCTTGTTGAAAAGCAGAACCTTGTGGTATGAAGAACATGACTTCACGAGCCTCACAAACCGGTAGAGTCTAAAAAGGGGGAAGGGAACGCAGGGAAAGTAGCACGTTTCTTTCTAGTTAGTAGTCATTTTACTTTTGGAGGATGATGAAATGAGGCGCCTCGGATAGGTCCTATAGGACCGGGGAACGTGTGCTTAGGAATTGCCAATCCTCTAAGCTGTATGTGAGGACCGGCCCTGCAGGATCCAAGGGTTAACTGCGGGTAATCCTGAGACGTTAACTAGAGCGTCTCGAATCGGTAAGGAGTCCTCCCTAGCCTGGACTCATGATGGAAACCCAAATTTCCAATACGACCCCGACGGATTTGATTGTATTACTAGTATTGGAGGCATAATATATGGTACCTATGCTTCCTAGGATTAATACATTGCTTTGAATTGTTTTAAAACATATACACTAATAATAGTATTAGTTACGTATTTGGCGTATTTAGCATGTTTAACCACCATAAGGTAAAACTCTATCCTCTTGGTGTGCGTTGCATTGTGTGATGGGACCTGAGTCTTATGGTGGTTCCATTTTTCAAAAGACATTGCGTTGTTGACGACTTATTTAATCATTTATTATGACACTTTAAATTATGCACAGCAGTCCCTTAGAGTAAACCCGTTCCGCGTTGGCGGCGTGGTCTTTTGGATTTGCCTTATTTTTATTAGGATAAGTTATTTAAGAATTCTCACACCAGTCCCACGACTGACCCATAGTTTGTTTCACCTTTTTGCAAACTTGGGTGCCCTCTCTTCTACACGGGCAGCCAAGTAGACAGGTTCATTCTTTGCTTGGAGTTTTCTTTGAAGCTGCTTATTTTCTCTCTCTTGGATTCTGCATGGGAGAAGAGGTGATGACTTGGAGCTTGAAGACTTTTTGTTTCTATTGGCATCTTTTCTTTTCTTTTTAGACATCAAACTTATTTCTTTTCTGCAAACTTGTTGTAATAATCTTAGTTCTGTGACTGTGGAATTTCTGTGATTGATGACATTATATTTTTCCGCTGCTATAATGTTATTACTCTATGAATCTCCTTTGCTATATTGTATCTGTGTTCTGTTTTATTGTATTTATGTTGTATTCCAAAAATCATTTCTCCTGCTTTCACTTGTGGAAGTTTGGGGTTATCACAGGTTATATCGGTTTCGGCCGATGCATTCTGGTCGGCAGACGGACCAGACTTACACCCCATAGGGTGGGGAAACGTAGTGTTCAGGAATTTTAATCCACATCGGTGGACCGGCCCTGTCGCTCCAAGGCTTGACTGAGTACTTGCCTAGACATGGGCTAGATTGTCTGAATCGGTTGAGGACTATCTTTTGCCTCGGTTCATAGATGGATATCCAACTTCCAGATACGTGACATTTGCGGTTTTATTTGTAGAGCCTAGTATGGCGACATAGTGGGATGGGGCATTCATGCCGCCTATGATTGATACTTATGATTTGAAGTTGTTTTATACACTATGCACTTGTAATAGTATCAAATGATTTGTTTTCAACGTATCAAGCATTCTTGGCTATTATAAGGTAAAAACCCTATCCTCCGGCTTGCGTTGCATTGTGTGATGGGAACTGGGTCTTATAATAGCTTCATTTTTCTTTATTTAGCATTGCGCTGTTTGTTTTATGCACCGGTATTCTTGGGAGGAAACCCGTTCCGTGTTATACGGCGTGGTCCCTTGATTTACCTAACTTTAAAATAAAGATTAACTGTTTTAGTTCTCACACCAGTCACATGACTGACCTGGAGTTTATTGTTTTAACCTAAACTCTGGGTGCCCTTATTTTGACATGGGCAGCTAGTAGTTTTGGTTTTGCAGATTTATATTCACAAGATCCTGGTTTACAGCTGGAACGATATCCGGAAAGCTTTGTATCCGTATATCTCATTCTAGTTGTGTATTGTATTATTTTCCGCTGCTATGTATTTAAATGTAATTTAAATATCTGATATTTCTGTGTAATATTCATTTATACTCTGTATATTCTTGTAATCTGATGCACTGTTGTAATATACAATGAAATGTTCTTCTGTTCGTGTTCTGTTGTGGCTTGTTCTCGAACTATCCGACACTTTCCTTTATGGGGAAGTTACGGGTTTTTACACGTGGTATCAGAGCTTTGGTTTACAAAGCTCAGAAACAAGACACATTAGAACCATACGAAAGAATTCATCAGATATTGGATTAGTAATATCCAATGGGAATGACTCGTTAGAGATGGGATCAGTAGTATCCTAGAACGAGTGTGAAGAGTAAATTTTTAAAGTGAAAACAAGTTTGGTTTTGAAAATTTAAATCAACTATTCGTATTTGATTATTTATTTGTATTGATTTGGACAGTCCAGTATATAAAGAATTTGCATATATGCCTTGCAAACGTATATTCAGAGTTTTAATATATTGGATAGATATAGCATCACACTCTAGTCGCCCGAAGATGATATTGATGATGGTGCATCATCATCAGCATTTATATTCGAGTGTCGAAGGTGTGATATCTATATATTTCCTATTGACTGGTGTGAGAACCAAAATTAGATAGGGCCTATTGTTGTGATTTGGCATCAAAAATCTGATTTTTGACTAAGTATCAAAGTTATCAATTTGAAAAGTTAAATTCACTAATTGATTGATTTTTGTGTTGTTTGTTTATTTGTTTGCTAATTATGAACCATTTAGCCTAATGAAATCAAATATTGAATTGTATTGGAAATTGGTCGCATTTGTTTGCATATACTTGCACTTACATTGAACAGGTCATAGCAAGGAGGCTAGAGCAGAGAATAAAATTTGTTTGCCCGACAAATAGGTACATGTTTACTACATAATTTACTGTTTTGTTTGGGTGATGAGGATTTTATGAGCCTATTGGCTAGCCGCTTGGCTTTTTCTTTTTCTTTTTGAGAACTGAAGGACCGGGGAAGCTATTTGAAATTCCCCGATGCTCCCGGTGCAGGGGAGGTTATGGCGAAATTTTTCGAAAATTTAGGGTGTTAGCAAAATTTTTGAAATTTTGAAAATTCTCAGAAACTGAAAAGTTAGAGAAGGGAAGCCAGATCGAACGTAGAGTTGATAAATCAAACCACTTTCGACTTTGTTCCTTTTCGGGGACGAAAAGTTTTAAGTGGGGGAGATTGTAATAACCCGGAAATTCTGGGCCAGTTTAAAAATTTTATTTTGGCTATTTTAGCGAATTTTGATTATTTAAAATGAATTATTTTAAATAATATCGACGAAAAATTTATTTTGAATATAATTCGAACGTATATATTATACGCGTCGTCGTTATAATATAAATATTTATATATAATTATAAATAGAATTGAAAATGGCGCGGTAGTTCGATAATTCGATTTCAAACTTCCATTGGATGTACCGGGTGCAAAACAATCCGGATTTTAGTGAAACCAAAAATAATGGAATCTAATTGTGAATATCTTTCCAACGAATCCGAAAAATCAAGATTTCATAGTGGGAATCAAAAGATATGTCCAGTGGAAAATTCTGAATAGTCGCTATGGAATTCAGGCCCTTAAAAATGGACGTTTTGCAAATGACCTCGGATTTCGACGAAACCACTTTTGTTGGGTCCGTGGTGTCAAGTTATTGCTAGGTTCCAAATTTCATAATTTTTCGATTCAATATGTGAGCGTGGCAAAGGAAAACGCGTTTGACCAGTTTTAGTTGATTTTAATCGACTGGAAATTGGCCATTTTTCTAACGGTCTCAGAATTCATCGAAACTAGTTTTGTTAGGACCGTATCGTCAATACGAAGCTAGAAAATATTTTTCGAGAATTTTTAGAGTTAGTATGTGACCCCGGTAAATTGAAATGTACGTTTAAAATTCAATATAGCGATTTAAATGTAAATTCAACGAAAACTAAATGTAACAGTCGAATCAGCTTGCGATACATATCCCATTGTGTTCAGAATGGGGGTGAAACGCTATGAGCGACAGGCGGTGGGCCTCGTTTTGAGTTCGAAATAAAAAGTTGCTTTTTGAAATTTAAATAGAATAAAATAATATAAAATTTAATATAAATCCATCCACCTCTCCTTTCTTCAAAGTCAACTCCCCCATTTATATCGTTTACCAGAAAACGAAAAAAGAAAATCAAAATCAAAATCAAAATCGCGTCACCTCATCCATCCAGGCCATCGCACCTCAGGCGATCACCCTCGCCGGAGAAGTCCCCCATCGCGCTTCTCGTTCCCTCCCCCTTCGTCGATCGAGACCTCTGATCCCCTTTCCTCCCCCAATTCGAACCCACAACGCCGACGCCGCCCTAGAAACCCTAGCCCAAATCGGTGAGAACCCCAACGTCTCCGACCTACCACCTCCTACCGCAGCCTCCAACCACCCTTCCCAACCTCGGCGGCTACCACAACCCCCTTCTCCTTCTTTTTTACTGTAAGTATCTCTATTTATTTAATTTGGTTATTTTATTCAATTTTCTTTTCTATTTTTATATATAACATAAATAATAGTTTTGATTTTTATAGCGTAAGAAAATGGATTTTTACAGCGAAAGAAAATCGATTTTAAATAGTGAAGAGTTTGATTTTTAACTAGAGAAAAGGGACGACTTTTATAAAATTATAAAGACATAATTTTTATAGTGATGAAATGAAAATAAAATCTATATTTTCATAAAGGCGAAATCTTTATTTATAAAAAGGCGAAATCTTTATTTATAAAAAGGCGAACTCTTTATTTATAAAAAGGTGAAATCTTTATTTATAAAAAGGCGAAATCTTTATTTATAAAAAGGCGAAATCTTTATTTATAAAAAGGCGAAATCTTTATTTATAAAAAGGCGAAATCTTTATTTATAAAAAGGCGAAATCTTTATTTATAAAAAGGCGAAATCTTTATTTATAAAAAGGCGAAATCTTTATTTATAAAAAGGCGAAATCTTTATTTATAAAAAGGAGAAATCTTTATATGGAAAATAGCGTGATAAAAATAGAATTTTTATATATTGAACTTCGAAATAAAAATAGAATTTTTATATATTGAACTTCGAAATAAAAATAGAATTTTTATATATTGAACTTCGAAATAAAAATATGATTTTTTATATATTGAATAGCGAAGTAAAAATTCGATTTTTACATATGTAGAGAATACCGGCGAAAGCGACAAAAAGGCGAGTTGGCGAAGATTTCCTGCATTAGAAGTGCCGTGGAGTTAGGATAGCTTTCGGTGAGAATTTCTCACCTTTCAATTTCATTTTCTAGTTATATATATATATACTAGGATGTAGACGGTGCTTAGTAGCACCCGACACAATCGTCCACAGACCATGGACTTGTTTGTTTGGTTGCATAGATTAGTTATATGATTTGATTTGAATTTGGTGGTTTGGTGATTTTGATTGATGTGTGAATGGCGTGGGCCTTCACTAGACCGGGGATAAGGCTAGGCCTCGTCCCGTTTCTAGTATCGTGCCGTTATGCCGCCGAAATTTTCTAAAATATGTTAGAAAAATAAAAATATCATTTTATTTAAAGAATGAACTGAATAGAAATTCATATGTTAAAATAAAATGTTTTATCGTTAAAAATATAATTTTTAACGTGAAATGAATAAAATAAAATATTCATTTACAAACCGGACGGTTTGTTTATGTACACCTATTTGAAGGACATTGATTGGGTCGATAAATTTTACACATCGCCCAATTGCACAAATAAAATATTTGTTTGATTGTTTGAAAACCCCACACGGGTGTTAGGATGAAATATGCAGTTCACTCATCCTGATTGATTAAAGATGTCGATCGATTGATTGACAGGCTGTTATAAGCGTTAGATATCTATATTTGATGCTTATACAGTGTAGTGCACTTTGGTTGATGGTTGATTATTTTTCAATGCTATTATATACATGTGTTGTATGAAAATCCATATAATTAACTTTATATGGTAATTGATTGGGCCTCATTCCAGTTTGAAAAATAAAGAATATTATAAAATAAAGGTTCATGTGTTGACAGTACTCATCCGTTGAGATTGGTCATGTGTTGAACGAAATATTTTAGTATTGACAACTATTTTGAAAAAGAAATATTTGAAATAGAATATTTGAAAATAGAAATATATGAAGCCGTGTTGATTAGATTGACGCCATTTTGACGTGAACGATATTTATATCGATTTTAAAACGATTTCGAAATGAATTGAATTGAAAACGATTTCGAAATGAATTGAATTTAAAACGATTTCGAAATGAATTGAATTGAAAACGATTTCGAAATGAATTGAATTGAAAACGATTTCGAAATGAATTGAATTGAAAACGATTTCGAAATGAATTGAATTGAAAACGATTTCGAAATGAATTGAATTTAAAACGATTTCGAAATGAATTGAATTTAAAACGATTTCAAAATGAATTGAATTTAAAACGATTTCGAAATGAATTGAATTGAAAACGATTTCGAAATGAATTGAATTGAAAACGATTTCGAAATGAATTGAATTTAAAACGATTTCGAAATGAATTGAATTTAAAACGATTTCGAAATGAATTGAATTGAAAACGATTTCGAAATGAATTGAATTGAAAACGATTTCGAAATGAATTGAATTGAAAACGATTTCGAAATGAATTGAATTGAAAACGATTTCGAAATGAAGTGAATTGAAAACGATTTCGAAATGAATTGAATTGAAAACGATTTCGAAATGAATTGAGTTGAAAACGATTTCGAAATGAATTGAATTGAAAACGATTTCGAAATGAATTGAATTGAAAACGATTTCGAAATGAATTGAATTGAAAACGATTTCGAAATGAATTGAATTGAAAACGATTTCGAAATGAAGTGAATTGAAAACGATTTCAAAATGAATTGAATTGAAAACGAATTCAAATTGAATTGAAATTTGAATTGAATAGAAATGATGTAACACCCCGAATTTTAGTTAATACTAAAATTCACTAATTACAGGATAAATATTCTCAGATGTGGGAATTGGGGGTAACGGGCTGCGTCATTGCGTTCGTCTCGGAAAAATACGCGAAATAGAGTCCGAGTTTTCGAGAATCGGAGTCCGTATGGCCCGGTTATGGCCCAATGAAGTTTGCAGAAAAATTAAAACTTAAAACAGATTTACAAATTTAAAATTCAGAATGTGGAATGGAACAGGCGGGGTCAGGCGGGAAGATTCCCGCCATACCCATGTCGACAGGGCTGTCGACAGGCCTGTCGACAGGGGTGTCGACTTGCCTGTCGACAGGGGCGCGCCGTCCAGTGAACCTGGGTGCACCAGGTTGGGTTCTAGGCTGGCTTGGAGGGCTGGTTCTAGAGATTTCCTAAATCTAACGGTCCTAATCTAACCTAGGGTTAATCTAAGGGCCTAAAACACTACCTAATCCTATAAATAAGACCCCAACCCTACCCTAATTCATTCATAATTAGGTTTTGTAACTAAACTATGGCAAAATGAAATTTGAGCATGGCCTCCACAAATCAATGAAGAGAGTTGCAAGCTAATCAACATCTTCTTCAATTAAAGCCACTAATTCCACTTCATAAGTTTGCTAATCTTGGTTTTTGTGAGTTCCTATAGCTTTAATAATCAATTGTTAAATTGATTATGGTAGGATATGATAAGACATGGCTATGTTTGTGGATAAATATGTTTATGCAAGTTTAGTATATTGTATGTTATGTGTTTGGCAAGTTTTATGTTATATGCAAAGTTAATGCCATGTTTTATGATGCAAAACACTATGTTGAACATTTATGCATATGTAACATGTTATGCCAACTATATGAGAGAATATATGCAAGTTATATGTAACATGATATGCGAATTATGCATGTGATTTTATGCATGCTAAGTATTTGGTGTTATGCATGCTAAGTATTTGATTTTATGCATGCTAAGTATTTGGTGTTATGCATGCTAAGTATTTGATTTTATGCATGCTAAGTATTTGATTGTATGCATGCCAAGTGTTTGGGTTTATGCAAGTTAAGTGGTGTGTTTATGCATAATAAGTAATTGATTCTATGCATGCTAAGTATGTGGTTTTATGCATGCTAAGTGTTTGGTATTATGCATAAATCATGACATATAAGTTTACCCTTTAAAATGTGATGCATTCATATGCAAAATGACACCTTTATATGCTATGCATGTTTACCCTCCTTTAAGATGCAAGTCATATATGCAAGTTCAACATGTTATGCAAGTCATGTGTATGCTTATATGCAAGCTCAATATGTTATGCAAGTTATGTGCATGATGTTATGTAAGTTATGTGCATGTTGTTATACAAGTTCATATGCAAGTTATGTTTATGAGATTATGCAAGTTATGTGCATGATGTTATGCAAGTTATGTATATGCTTAAATGCAAGTTTAAGGTGATATGCAAGTTATGAATGCTTATGCAAGTATGTGAATGCTTATGCAAGTATGTGAATGATTATGCAAGTATGTGAATGCTTATGCAAGTATGTGAATGCTTATGCAAGTATATGAATGCTTATGCAAGTTATGTGTATGCTTAAATGCATCGTTAACATGTTATGCAAGTTATGAGAATGCTTATATGCAAGTTCAACATGTTATGCAAGATATGTGTATGATAATATGCAAGTTTGGGTTAAATGTAGTTGGGTTAATATATGCTCATAAATGCAAGTTGAAATCTTCTTAACCCATGACAAAGTTATATGCTAAACCCATGATATTTGTGATGGATCTTTCCCTTTTATTATGTCGTGAAATGAGAACAATTTACATGGGGAACGATGGGGTAATAAATATGTTAATGAAAGTATGATTGGGTATGATAAGCATACCATAAAAATAAATTAACATAAGTGGGAATTTACCTATTGAGTTAGGTCTACCCCATGGGAATTTACCTATTGAGTTAGGTCTACCCATGTTATGAAAAATGTGTAATTAATTAGGGATAATTAATTGTGGGGGTGATTAATTAGGCGTAATTAATCAACTAAGACACGAGGTTGGACCCTTTTGTAGCGGAAGTCTGCCCGGAACCGACCGGCCATCCAGCGGCTACAAATGATTGGCCCAATGTGAGAGGTCTTAGTCACAAACTAAATACGTGATTAACCTAAAGACACGAGGTTAGACTCGGTTATGACGTAAGGCTGCCCGGACCCAACCGGCTTAACCAGCGGTCATAAAAGATAGTCTAATGTGAGAGGTCTTTAGGAGGATCACGGTCTTAATTAATTAAGAAACACTTAACCAAATTAGCATGTAGTGGGACATGAGGGTTAAGTGGGTGCCTTGGGTGGCATGTAGTAACTAGTGGGGGTGCCTCGGGTGGCATGAGGAAACTAGTGGGTTGCCTTGGGTGGCAATAGAAAATACGATTAGAATACTTAACCAAAGTGGAACATGTAATTAAAACATGGGTGAAGGGTTAAGTAAGTGCTTTGGGTGGCATGTGGAAATCTAGTGGGTGCCCTTAGTGGCAATTGAAATATGATTGATGACTTAACCAAATCTTAACATGTAAGAGGGCATGATTATAAAAAGGGGTTAAGTGGGATGCACTAGATAAAAATAGCAAGCTTAAGTAGTAGCTTGTGGGGGCCCATTTCAACCAATATCCCAAACGTATCTTTGTGGGCTCGACTCTAGTCGGGTGACGGGACACGCATATTGGACTTGACTATAAGCGGCCAAAACGGGTTAGCGGTGGCAACGCAGGATCAACGGGTTTCATATGCGTGTGTGGACCCGGGCTGGTTGGTAAGTCGTTGTTGCATCGTGTAGATATAAAGCCGTGCACAGTGATATTATCTGGTAGCCACTTTGGGGAATGATACACCCCCTTTTGTGGGACCAGCACGGGTATCTACGGTAGGGAGCCGATCGCTTGGGGGTAGTGGGTACACCTAGTAAAGATAGGGGCAGACGGCACCTGTGTAGGGGTACAAGAAACTACCGGGTAAAAATTACTAAGTACACTTAGTGGGATCAACCCTTAAGTAGGAATTACTCTTGGTGGGTAGAACTGGTGTGGTGCAGTGTAGGAATTACCCTTGGGTGAATAAGTCTGGGGTGGTGTAATCTCACCCATTGGAAGTTCCGCAATGGAAGTGGGATAGCATCTCGATGGATTTTATTGACGGGTTACCCAGATCAAGAAAGGGTAATACGGGAATTTGGGTGGTGGTAGACAGACTTACTAAGAGCACCCATTTTTATACCTATGAAGAGCAAGGGGACCGCTCCATGGCTAGCTTCTTTATATCTGCGAGAGATAGTTCGATTGCATGGGGTACCCTCTAGCATAGTGAGTAATCGAGATCCTATCTTCACTAGCGAGTTCTGGAGAAGTTTACAAGAAGCAGTGGGGACTCAGTTGTGTTTGAGTACCGCATATCATCCTCAGACGGACGGCCAGACCAAGAGGGTGAATCATGTCCTAGAAGACCTTTTGAGGCTTTGTATCTTAGATTTTGGAGGTACATGGGAAGAGCATCTTCCATTGGTGGAGTTCGCATATAATAACAGCTTTCAGTCCAGTATTGGTATGGCACCTTTCGAAGCTCTTTATGGAAGGCCTTGTCGATCACCTACACGTTGGTGGGAAACTACGGATGAGATCTTGCTTGGGCAGATAAGGTTAGAAAGACTTCGGAAAAAGATTGATTTGATTCGAAGAAGGAGGAAAGCGGCACAAGATAAACATAAATCTTAAGCGGACAAGAGGAGAACAGAGCTTGAGTTTGATATTAGGACATGCTTTTTATCAAGGTATCTCCGTTACGGAATGTGGTTCACTTTGGAAGTAAGTACCAAGGTTTGTTGGACCGTTTCCTATTAAGGAAAGGATTGGACAGATGACATATAGAGTGGAGTGGCCGACAGGCGTAGTGGTGTACATGATATATTCCATGTGTTACATTTGAGGAAGTTCTTACATGAGACCGCAGAGGCGGTAGAGCCGAGCCTGCTTAGAGAAGTGGAAGTAGAGCGTGATGCGACGATTCGACGAGCTCCTACTTGCATCCTTGGGTCAGAGATTTGGAAGTTGAGAAACAGAGAGGTTCAGCTAGTCAAAGTGCAATGGGGAGAAGATGAGAGCAACGCAACTTAGGAGACGGAAGCGAAGATGCGTTCATTGTACCCATTTCTTTTTGAGGGTATGTCTTTACTTTCTCCTTTATCACTTGTCTAGTACTTATCTTATCTTTGGTATGTCCTCTCGTTAGTACCTTTGACCTTTAGATAGGGTAAACCTATGGTTGAAACATGTGCTTGAGACATGTTATGGTTGATGGATGCAAGTGGATGCAAGTGTTTGCTAGTGGTTGCTCGTGGATGCATATACACACACTCTAGGCACTAGATCGGCTCAGTCACTTCATATTGCATATTGCATAAAATTGTGTGTAGGAAAATATATTTATGGATGTGTAATGGTTGTGTTATCATATGGATGATGCATTTTGATGAATGATTGTGCACTCATGTAGATATTGTATGTGTCGATAGGGTTTTCTCGCATACATAATGGATGCATGGCACTATCATGGTTTGCATATGTTCATACATTAGATAGGGAACATATACACACACTGTTTGCATATGCTCATACATCATTAGAAACTGTTTAAGGACAATGGATGCCCGTGGTTGATGATTTGAGTAGATGGTTGTTTGGATGGTAGGATATGCATTCTCCTTAGCTTAGAGATTTCGAGGACGAAATCCTTTAAGGAGGGGAGAATGTAACACCCCGAATTTTAGTTAATACTAAAATTCACTAATTACAGGATAAATAATCTCAGATGTGGGAATTGGGGGTAACGGGCTGCGTCATTGCGTTCGTCTCGGAAAAATACGCGAAATAGAGTCCGAGTTTTCGAGAATCGGAGTCCGTATGGCCCGGTTATGGCCCAATGAAGTTTGCAGAAAAATTAAAACTTAAAACAGATTTACAAATTTAAAATTCAGAATGTGGAATGGAACAGGCGGGGTCAGGCGGGAAGATTCCCGCCATACCCATGTCGACAGGGCTGTCGACAGGCCTGTCGACAGGGGTGTCGACTTGCCTGTCGACAGGGGCGCGCCATCCAGTGAACCTGGGTGCACCAGGTTGGGTTCTAGGCTGGCTTGGAGGGCTGGTTCTAGAGATTTCCTAAATCTAACGGTCCTAATCTAACCTAGGGTTAATCTAAGGGCCTAAAACACTACCTAATCCTATAAATAAGACCCCAACCCTACCCTAATTCATTCATAATTAGGTTTTGTAACTAAACTATGGCAAAATGAAATTTGAGCATGGCCTCCACAAATCAATGAAGAGAGTTGCAAGCTAATCAACATCTTCTTCAATTAAAGCCACTAATTCCACTTCATAAGTTTGCTAATCTTGGTTTTTGTGAGTTCCTATAGCTTTAATAATCAATTGTTAAATTGATTATGGTAGGATATGATAAGACATGGCTATGTTTGTGGATAAATATGTTTATGCAAGTTTAGTATATTGTATGTTATGTGTTTGGCAAGTTTTATGTTATATGCAAAGTTAATGCCATGTTTTATGATGCAAAACACTATGTTGAACATTTATGCATATGTAACATGTTATGCCAACTATATGAGAGAATATATGCAAGTTATATGTAACATGATATGCGAATTATGCATGTGATTTTATGCATGCTAAGTATTTGGTGTTATGCATGCTAAGTATTTGATTTTATGCATGCTAAGTATTTGGTGTTATGCATGCTAAGTATTTGATTTTATGCATGCTAAGTATTTGATTGTATGCATGCTAAGTGTTTGGGTTTATGCAAGTTAAGTGGTGTGTTTATGCATAATAAGTAATTGATTCTATGCATGCTAAGTATGTGGTTTTATGCATGCTAAGTGTTTGGTATTATGCATAAATCATGACATATAAGTTTACCCTTTAAAATGTGATGCATTCATATGCAAAATGACACCTTTATATGCTATGCATGTTTACCCTCCTTTAAGATGCAAGTCATATATGCAAGTTCAACATGTTATGCAAGTCATGTGTATGCTTATATGCAAGCTCAATATGTTATGCAAGTTATGTGCATGATGTTATGTAAGTTATGTGCATGTTGTTATACAAGTTCATATGCAAGTTATGTTTATGAGATTATGCAAGTTATGTGCATGATGTTATGCAAGTTATGTATATGCTTAAATGCAAGTTTAAGGTGATATGCAAGTTATGAATGCTTATGCAAGTATGTGAATGCTTATGCAAGTATGTGAATGATTATGCAAGTATGTGAATGCTTATGCAAGTATGTGAATGCTTATGCAAGTATATGAATGCTTATGCAAGTTATGTGTATGCTTAAATGCATCGTTAACATGTTATGCAAGTTATGAGAATGCTTATATGCAAGTTCAACATGTTATGCAAGATATGTGTATGATAATATGCAAGTTTGGGTTAAATGTAGTTGGGTTAATATATGCTCATAAATGCAAGTTGACATCTTCTTAACCCATGACAAAGTTATATGCTAAACCCATGATATTTGTGATGGATCTTTCCCTTTTATTATGTCGTGAAATGAGAACGATTTACGTGGGGAACGATGGGGTAATAAATATGTTAATGAAAGTATGATTGGGTATGATAAGCATACCATAAAAATAAATTAACATAAGTGGGAATTTACCTATTGAGTTAGGTCTACCCCATGGGAATTTACCTATTGAGTTAGGTCTACCCATGTTATGAAAAATGTGTAATTAATTAGGGATAATTAATTGTGGGGGTGATTAATTCGGCGTAATTAATCAACTAAGACACGAGGTTGGACCCTTTTGTAGCGGAAGTCTGCCCGGAACCGACCGGCCATCCAGTGGCTACAAATGATTGGCCCAATGTGAGAGGTCTTAGTCACAAACTAAATACGTGATTAACCTAAAGACACGAGGTTAGACTCGGTTATGACGTAAGGCTGCCCGGACCCAACCGGCTTAACCAGCGGTCATAAAAGATAGTCTAATGTGAGAGGTCTTTAGGAGGATCACGGTCTTAATTAATTAAGAAACACTTAACCAAATTAGCATGTAGTGGGACATGAGGGTTAAGTGGGTGCCTTGGGTGGCATGTAGTAACTAGTGGGGGTGCCTCGGGTGGCATGAGGAAACTAGTGGGTTGCCTTGGGTGGCAATAGAAAATACGATTAGAATACTTAACCAAAGTGGAACATGTAATTAAAACATGGGTGAAGGGTTAAGTAAGTGCTTTGGGTGGCATGTGGAAATCTAGTGGGTGCCCTTAGTGGCAATTGAAATATGATTGATGACTTAACCAAATCTTAACATGTAAGAGGGCATGATTATAAAAAGGGGTTAAGTGGGATGCACTAGATAAAAATAGCAAGCTTAAGTAGTAGCTTGTGGGGGCCCATTTCAACCAATATCCCAAACGTATCTTTGTGGGCTCGACTCTAGTCGGGTGACGGGACACGCATATTGGACTTGACTATAAGCGGCCAAAACGGGTTAGCGGTGGCAACGCAGGATCAACGGGTTTCATATGCGTGTGTGGACCCGGGCTGGTTGGTAAGTCGTTGTTGCATCGTGTAGATATAAAGCCGTGCACAGTGATATTATCTGGTAGCCACTTTGGGGAATGATACACCCCCTTTTGTGGGACCAGCACGGGTATCTACGGTAGGGAGCCGATCGCTTGGGGGTAGTGGGTACACCTAGTAAAGATAGGGGCAGACGGCACCTGTCTAGGGGTACAAGAAACTACCGGGTAAAAATTTCTAAGTACACTTAGTGGGATCAACCCTTAAGTAGGAATTACTCTTGGTGGGTAGAACTGGTGTGGTGCAGTGTAGGAATTACCCTTGGGTGAATAAGTCTGGGGTGGTGTAATCTAATAATTATCCTTGGGTGGATAAAAGCGTCTTCTCGGTTATCTTAGTACATCCTGTGTTTTGTTGGCTACTTAGTGTGGTCATTATCCCCAGAGGTACCGTACCTTGTTTATGTCATACCCTAATTACTTTAATGGTTGTATTGTTAGGGTTATAGGACTCACTCAGACTTATGTCTGACCCCGTTGTTTTTATCTTTTTCCCAACCCTCAGGTTATCAGAGTGGGCCCGGTACGAGTGGGCTTAGATCAGGCTGCTTTATTCGCTTTTGGAGCTTGGACCATAGATGTAGAGAGCTTAGCTTACCCTTTCTTTTATGGCTATCAGTTCATGTATTGGGATTATGTACTTTCATTTATCAGGATAGATATTTTGTACTTGACTCTTATTATGGTTTTGTGATGTAACCAAACATGTTTTATTTTCCGCTGCAATGAAATGATGTTTTAAGATTTTCAAGTATTACTTATATCTGTCTTGTTGTAATTTTTCTGTTCTATATTCACTTAAAATACTCCACCGATGTTATGGCATTCCCTTAGCGAGTGACCATAGCGGGTGTGGGGTGTTACAAATGAATTTTAAAACGAATCTATAAAGAAGAATTCAATTTTGATTTGAATTGAAAAGGAAGTTGAAAATGTTTTTGAAACGAATTCAAAACTATTTATATAATTCGTTTTAAATAGAAATCGACGTAATATATATTATATATATTATATATATAATATAATGGCCTGAATAGAACGCGCCGCGCCGCGGCAGTTCGCGAATTTCGACCATTTATTTCAAACGGACATTGCGGGAGATCCGACCGTCGGATTCTCCTAAAACCGGAACCGTTGGGTTCGTATCGAAAAGAGCTTTCTAACGAATATTAGAAATTTGAAATCTAACGGTTGGATTTGGAATTATGTCCAAATCAAATTTGAAAAAGGTCGCTATAAGTGCAGTTCGATGGCCATTGATGGAAATCGACTGTACGGGCCTTGATAAAATTATTAAAAATAGCAATAATTTGTGTAAAATCATAAGAAATGATTTGTGAAGATTTGGGATGAAAAACTCCATATTTGAAAAGATAAAAATAGATTTTTATCGAAATGAACTAGTTTTGAACTAGAATTATAATTCTATTTATTTTTAAATAAATAAATTGAATTTGAAAAGGGTTTTGAAAATAACCAAAATTTCCAATGATTGCATTGGAGTGGATTTGAATCGAAATTGTCTTCGGAATATTTCGATGTTGGAATTCGTGATTATACAGATGTTGTTATGGAAATTTGAAAGATATATATTTATATCGTTATTTCCAATACGACATTTGTTAGTCGTAGAATTTGATATTGAATATAAGCCGATATATTTTCTTTTCAGAGCCTTGTATTCAATATCAAATGTGATTTGGGTTTGTCGTGAATGGTGTCTTCATTAACACTGTTCTTGAACCCAGTTGAGAAAAGATTAAATCTTTTTATTTAGATTTAATGAAGTGTACCAATTAAATAATATTTAATTGGAATTGAATTGATATTGATTTTTTTGGTTTATCGTGAACAGTGTTTTAAACAACACTCGTTCTTTAACCCGATAATTAATAAATGTGATTTTGGGTTTATCGTGAACCGTGTTTTAAATGACACTGATTCTTTAACCCAGTCGAAGATTAAAACTAAGTGGAGTTTTAATGAATCTTTAATTAGATTGAAATGATCGAAAATGGAGTATCACCAGTTTTGCTCCAGGCGATAGATAAATCTTTAATTAGATTTGAACGTGAAATGGTAATTGAATTTACCGATAACACTGTGGTGTTAGATATGAAGTATTACCAGTTTTACTTCATGGGATGAATAGGTTGGGATTGAGAAATTAAAACAAATGATTACTTCGGTAAGGTTCGTTAATCCCGACTAGTTTGAATTGAAATTCAAAAATAGATTAAAGAATAATTTCAAGAAATTTATCTTGGATAAAATTAATGGGAACCTTTCCCTATGAATGTGAAATTTAGAAACTAACTGTCGGTTAGCTAAGCAGAATGGTTTTCTGGATATTGATCTGATGTTGGTTTCGGCCTTCGGGGTTAATATTTGGGGAATTATTCTCTTGATTAATTTACAGTTAGTGACTGATGAATTGGAATGAGGCGTATGTTGTGTTTGTGTAACACTTATTTAAAATATACGCGAGTTATTCGGAAAGACCGGGTTTAGCCCATTCTGAATAACTGATACGACGATAAGTCGAAGACGAAGACGGTGGTCGAAGACCGGAGGTCTTCACGTCGTTTGGGTGATAACTGATGATCTTGATTGGGCTGCACACCCAAGAAGATGGAAACAGTTGGTGATCGTCCAGACGTACTTGGAGATCTATGGATATGCGGGGTACTAGGTGCCTTCGGTTTCGTTCAGACCCAGAACGGACTTGTAAATGGACTGTGTGTCTGACATTGGATTTTAGTCCGTGTGATTGATCTCTATTAAATATATATCTGTTTGGCGGCGGAGAATTTATTCTCTTTCTTAACGCCCTTCTCTGAGACGTACGAGCTCAGGGGTTATATATTGATGGATATCAAACGCATGGAGTGAATTGCCTGTGTGGCATGCCTAAGTGGCAATTGATCGAGGCTTCTGTTGAAAAGCAAAGTCTTGTGGTGATGATCAAAGCACGGCCTTTGTGGCGTAGCTTTGTGTAACGTTTACTTCGCGAGTTTCACACCCGGTATGAACCAAAAACGGGAGACGGACCTCAGGGATGACTTGCGTTTCTTTCTAGCTAGAAGTGGCGTCAGTGGTTTTACACGCCCTGACGAGTTTGACTTATGTGGTTGTTGCTGTTGCGAGGCGCCTCGGTTATATCGGTTTCGGACGATGCATTCTGGTCGGCAGACGGACCAGACTTACACCCCATAGGGTGGGGAAACGTAGTGTTCAGGAATTTTAATCCACATCGGTGGACCGGCCCTGTCGCTCCAAGGCTTGACTGAGTACTTGCCTAGACATGGGCTAGATTGTCTGAATCGGTTGAGGACTATCTTTTGCCTCGGTTCATAGATGGATATCCAACTTCCAGATACGTGACATTTGCGGTTTTATTTGTAGAGCCTAGTATGGCGACATAGTGGGATGGGGCATTCATGCCGCCTATGATGGGAACTGGGTCTTATAATAGCTTCATTTTTCTTTATTTAGCATTGCGCTGTTTGTTTTCTGCACCGGTATTCTTGGGAGGAAACCCGTTCCGTGTTATACGGCGTGGTCCCTTGATTTACCTAACTTTAAAATAAAGATTAACTGTTTTAGTTCTCACACCAGTCACATGACTGACCTGGAGTTTATTGTTTTAACCTAAACTCTGGGTGCCCTTATTTTGACACGGGCAGCTAGTAGTTTTGGTTTTGCAGATTTATATTCACAAGATCCTGGTTTACAGCTGTAACGATATCCGGAAAGCTTTGTATCCGTATATCTCATTCTAGTTGTGTATTGTATTATTTTCCGCTGCTATGTATTTAAATGTAATTTAAATCTCTGATATTTCTGTGTAATATTCATTTATACTCTGTATATTCTTGTAATCTGATGCACTGTTGTAATATACAATGAAATGTTCTTCTGTTCGTGTTCTGTTGTGGCTTGTTCTCGAACTATCCGACACTTTCCTTTATGGGGAAGTTACGGGTTTTTACAATATTCTTTCAGTACCCTTTTTGGACTTCACATGTATTATGTACTTATATGATGATGTATGGGACCTAGGTATATGTATATGCACCTGCTGATCTCCGTATGTTGTTCTGTGGTTGTTATTGTATTCCACACGTATATTACATTATTCTAAAATGTGTTGTAGCCATCGCAGTTTGTAATATTTATGGATTAGACGTGTCAATCACTTGAGGTAAATGAAAGATATATATATACACTATTTGATATGTTTAGTTCATAGCTATTGTATGCTATGTTGGTCGCCCTCAAATAGCCTTATTCTCTGCATTAGTAGACAGAATTACTAGTTGATTCCCTTTACTAATTTGGGCCTCGGGGTGGGGAGTCACGATTGTCTTTCACGATTCACTATCATTTATTTAAACCTAAAAGTGATTAGAAACTCACAGCGTTAGGTTGAGAGGGAATAGATCTGAATTCTGAATTTGATTAGCTAAACCATTGTTGTAGGACTTGATTTTGTTTCAGTTTGCAACCCGACAGCATATGGCTCCCGTGATCACCAATGAAGAAAATAGGATAACAGGGGACCATATTTATAACCTAGAACCAAAGAATCAGACCCATAATCAAGTCCAGGTACATAAAACGAATTCTGTCCAGATCTGCCTAGGGGGGTCGACACCCTTGTCGACACCCCCTACGGGGGGTCGACACCCACGAGCGGGAATTTTCCCGCTCAGCCTGCTTTGGTTGTATTTTGATTTTTTGGAATTATTATATATATAGGTTCTTCCTTATGTGTATACAAACTTCTAAGGCTTATATCTTCTCCATACGATATCCGATTTATGCAAACCCGGACTCTATCCCAAGCAGAATTCCGAGACGAACACAATGGCGCAGCCTATTTCCCTTAATTCTTCTATTAAAAATTATGTATTCTTTAATCTGTTAATTTTTATATTAAAATTACGGGGTGTTACACTTTCTAGATAGAGAGGGAATGTGACGGCCAAGAATTTCGCTCGATCTGAATCAGTTGTTAAACCGATCTAGACCGTTCGAAACCCCTGATTGTTTGAGAACAGGACAAATCAAAATGCAGATGGAAGAACATTTCATAGTTATTACAACAATTCCATCAGATACAAGAATATACAGAGTATAAATAAATAAATTACATTCGATAAATATCAGAGATTACAATAAATTACATAGCAGCGGAAAATAATACAAAGCACAACTGAAGGTGATATACGGATACAGAGCTTTTGATTCCCGCTATGAAATTTTGATTTCTTGGATTCGTTGGAAAGATATTATCAAATAGATCCTAATGTTTTTGGTTTTGCTAAAATTCGGATTGTTTTGCACCCGGTACATTCAATTGAAGTTTGAAATCGAATTATCGAACTACCGCGCCATTTTCAATTCTATTTATAATTATATATAAATATTTATATTCTAACGACGACGTATATAATATATATGTTCGAATTCCATTCAAAATAAATTTTCTCGACTATATTATTTAAAATAATTCATTTTAAATGTTCAAACTTCGCTAAAATTGCCAAAACAAAAATTTTAAACTGGCCCAGATTTTCCGGGTTATTACAATCTCCCCCTCTTAAAACTTTTCGTCCCCGAAAAGGAACAAAGTCGAAAGTGGTTTGATTAATCAACTCTACGTTCGATCTGGCTTCCATTCTCCAACTTTTCAGTTTCGGAGAATTTTCAAATTTTTCAAAAATTTGGCTAACACCCTAAATTTTCGAAAAATTTCGCCATAACCTCCCCTGCACCGGGAGCCACGGGAAAATCCCGAAATTGCCATATAGGCCTTGTGATCTCAAAAAGAAAAAGAAAAAGCCAATCGGCTCATAAAATCATCATCACCCAAACAAAACAGTCAATTATATAGTAAACATGTACCTATTTGTCGGGCAAACAAATTTTATTCTCTGCTCTAGCCTCCTTGTTATGACCTGTTCAATGTAAGTACATGTATATGCAAGCAAATGCGGCCAATTTTCAAGATAATTCAATGTTTGATTCAATTAGGCTAAATGGTTCAAAATTACCAATCAAATAAACAAACAACACAAACATCAATCAATTAGTGGATTAACGTTTCAAATTCATAAATTTTGATATATATACAAAAATCATGTTTTTGATGCCAAATCACAACAATGTATTCTAGCTATATTAGTTTTGGTTCCCACACCAGTCTAAATGGAAATATATAAATATCACACCTTCGAAACTCGAACACAGACTACTGATGCTATATAGTCATCAGTAGAATCATCTCCGGGCGACTAGAGCGTGACTCTATATCTATCTAATATATTAAAACTTCGAATATACATTCATGACGTGTATATGCAAAACCTTTATATACTGGATTGTCCAAATTCAAAGTAAATAAATATTCAAATACGTATAAAGCGATTTAAATTTTTAAAACAAAATTGTTTTCATTTGAAAAATATACTCTTCACACTCGTTCTAGGATACTACTGATCCTATCTCTAACGAGTCATTCTAATTGGATTTTACTAATCCAATATCTGATGAATACTTTCGTAGGGTTCTAATGTGTCTTGTTCTCGAGCTCTGTAAACCAAAGCTCTGATACCAAATGTGACGGCCTGGAATTTCGCTCGATCTAAATCAGTCGTTAAACCGATCTAGCCGTTCGAAACCCCTGATCGTTTGAGAACAGGACAAATCAGAACGCAGACGGAAGAACATTTCATAGCTATTACAACAATTCCATCAGATACAAGAATATACAGAGTATAAATGAATAAATTACATTCGATAAATATCAGAGATTACAATAAATTACATAGCAGCGGAAAATAATACAAAGCACAACTGAAGGTGATATACGGATACAGAGCTTTTGATTCCCGCTATGAAATTTTGATTTCTCGGATTCGTTGGAAAGATATTATCAAATAGATCCTAATGTTTTTGGATTCGCTAAAATCCGGATTGTTTTGCACCCGGTACATTCAATTGAAGTTTGAAATCGAATTATCGAACTACCGCGCCATTTTCAATTCTATTTATAATTATATATAAATATTTATATTCTAACGACGACGTATATAATATATACGTTCGAATTCCATTCAAAATAAATTTTCTCGACTATATTATTTAAAATAATTCATTTTAAATGTTCAAACTTCGCTAAAATTGCAAAACAAAAATTTTAAATTGGCCCAGATTTTCCGGGTTATTACAGGGAAGCACGAGCACTTGATCTCCATAGTTGTCTTGGCTGCATTCATTTGTCATTCGTATTTGTATAGGAAGTGATTTGGATCAGAAGTCCCATCGTATATAGGTTGAGTAGGATGAGTGAACTTTTTGGGGAATTCTTCCTTGTGGATCCTTTTTGTGAATGGATTTTTGCCGAGGGAGAAATCCCATTCCCTTTCACCACACTAGTCAGGCATGTTATCTTTCATGATTTGCTTTACCATATCCACGATATATTCCTTCGAGTTATGTTGTTCCGGAGAGTGGATTTCGATCTCTTTTCCTGATGCTCGTCGTGGCAAGCTATCGCGTTTAAAGGATCTAGGTCTTTTACTTCCACTAAGGGAAGGTGCCCCCTGATGGGACTTGCAACTCGTTGGTTATTTCGATCGGAATGGTTTATAGCTTTCAACTTTGGGTCTTCGACATTAGCGTCGTCTTTATCAAAAAATCCTTCCAAGTTGTCATTATGAGGATCGAAGGCTGATGAATTTTCATTCTATTTAAGGTTGATATGGATTTTCGGAGGAGGAGCGGGATTTGCTTGAGCATTTAGGAGAGCACTCACTTTATCCATCAAAGCTTGATTAGCATCCATGAGATTTTTGTTAGCATCGATCAAAGCTTTGTTGGAGGCTTCCATGCGTTGACTCAAGTTAGCGACGACAACATCTAGTTCAGCTTTAGTCACTCCAGCAATGGATATTGAATTTTCTCCAACCTCGAAGCGGTTGGTGAGTGGAGTAGTCTCGTTGTTAGCAACATTGTCATTTTCTTCACCATCTTTACTCGCGGTCTTCTTTGATTTAGCCATGATCTTTGACATGTAGAATTTATGATAGAAGTGGACTTAAAATTCCAAGGCAAGGCTCTTGAGCTTGGATGAAGTAAGAAAGGAGATGCGAACGCGGCCCCACGGTGGGCGCAAAATGTTAAAACTGAAATTCGATTTCAACACCAAGGTTTCTTTACAAGCACTTCACCAAATGGTTGGATTAGAATATGGAACCGCACAATTACAAAATGAAGAGCATAAAATGAAGACAAAGGAATTTTTATAGTGGTTCGATCGAAAATGGATCTACGTCCACTTTTCAAGCCATTTCATTATCATATGAGATATTACAAAATACATCCCTCTTTTATTTAGCTCATTCTTTCTTTGTACAATAATTTTCCTCTCTTTAATGGCTAGATTCTCTCTAATCCATTATAGAAATGGTTAGATCCATATGAATGCGATGAACATGAAAGTAATGTTTCCACAGTTTGAGCACTTAAAGGATCAGTGATGAATCCATGGCGGTAGAGATGTGAATCCGTGCTTAGAGGAGGATTAATGGAAGTAGAAGAGAAGTAGAATGGAGCTTTAACGATCTCCAATGGAGGAAGGCGGATCCGATCCGTTTGTTGATGGAGAAGGAAGCTTAGAGGTTGAGATGATCTCTAGTAGAGATTGGAATTGATTTGATCCACATGATGTTGTAGAGAAGTTGTTTGATCCTCGGAGGCCATTGACTGAGTTGTAGGAGAGCTTCCAATTTGGCTGCATTTCGTGGTAGGAATGGAAATTAGATCCCCCCCCCCCAAAATGTGAAACATGAGTGGTATTTATAGTTGGAGTTTGGTGTGGAGTGGCACACTTGTAAATATGTGTGTATAGTTGGCGCTAGGTTGGTGAGTGAAGTGGTTACATGCGACGACCTAAATGCTTCACGCTGTATAGTGTCTTCGTGGTCTAACATCAATGTGACGTCACTTTACAACCATTATCAGCCTAGCAACGACCTAAGCAATCCACAAGAATGAGCCAAAAGAAGAATCGATGTGCTAGAGCTACTATGCATATATATGGCTTTAGCACCAACGACCTGCTGATTTACACTTGACATGCTGATTTGAATATTCGCTTATATCCATGCCAGTTGTCTTGTTTCAATGGTCATCACAATATGAAATGGGTGCCACGATCTAAAGTGGTGTTGCGGCCTTAAAATGTGTGGACTGAAAGCATTCACGAGTCAAAAGCATTTGTGGGCTCCATGCTAAAGCCTCACAGCTAGAACCACATGCGTATACCCACTTGCTTCTTGTACAAACAATATGAATGGAGTCCAGCTGTTTTCAATTGTTATTAGCAAGCCAAACTAGAGAATGAAGGGAACGATTTGGTTATTTGAATGCAATGCGACTTAAAAGCTCGGTCACAGCGACCTAAGCATGTCACATGCGTTGTATGATACCAACGACCTAAAGAATGCGGTCTTGTATTCCTTTTATATCCCCACGACTTGAAAATATGGAGGAACGATCTAAACACCGAAAAAATTCCCACGTGAGCTAGCAGTTGTGTCATAAAACCCACAACCTAAAACATGTAATGAACGATCTAAAAGATATTTTGCAAAATATCTTTGTTGATCCTTTGTGCGTATTGTATATCATCAATCCAAATGTTTAGGTTGCATTTTTTCTGAACATGGCTGACTTGTGTATCTCATATGCGGCGTAATGACCAATGTCTAGATCACGGTCCGAATATACTCATGGTCCTACTTCATGTATCAAGATCGTAGCTTGGGCTTTTATAGCATGTTATAATGTATACAGCTGATGACACGACCTAAATTGAGGCATAACGACCTAGGAGCTATCTTGCATGCCTGCACACGTTATTTTGCTCTAGCAATCCATGTTAACGTCCCAAATGCTTGTCTTCAAACTGATACTCATACCGTGTCATATGCATGTTATATGGGCTAGCATGATTCTTTGTTCGGGACGATCCAAAGAGCATTAGCAGGCTAAGTATATCTGTGAGCTAAAGCAGAACATGGTTACGTTGTGGAGATATCAACGAGCTACGAGTGGTGCGGAACGACCCAAAATGAGTTGCGTGCCATCCGAAGTACGGGCTAAATGAATCCACAACCCAAATGATGTCGCGGGCTATACGAAGTTGTGGTCCAAATAAAGCCGCCTGTCGATGTTCGTAAATACTTTATAATTTTGAACTGCATTTTCATAACGGGGTTAACAGTGGGCTAAATGAAATATTTATGTTCATGAATGATCCATGATGCCATGTCATATTGGATTGCAGCCAACCAGTATGCATGTCGTTCTTATGGTCTAAAAGCAGGTTGCAGCTTAAATAAGGTGAGCAGTTCCAACATGTTGAACGAGCTAAAATATGTTAGGCGGGTGCTAATGTGGCGTGCGAGCTAAATGAAGATTACGGGCTAAGTGAAGCCGTGGGCTACCATTCATAAACACTTCGTAATTTTGAACCACAACGAGGTTAATATTTTCCCCTCGAAGCATGTATTTTTCACTTGCAAGAAATGCGGGCATCGAAATGAATATTGTAGCTGGTGAGCCTTTCCTCGATTCGTCTTGTAGAATAGACTGTAACCTAGATTTGCTTGCATCTTATTGCCCTAGTATTGTAAATTTCAGTGTACTTTTGCACTGCTAATGTTTTGCCAGAATTTCATCTTAGTTTTTTGTCGTTTGTCATTGCATTGGAGCATGAAGCGCTTCATGGTTTGACAGTGATCTGCGTCTAAATGTTAATGCATCATCCAATTTTTTGAATCATTGGGCTTTTAAGTCGTTTTGACAACATAGGAATTTGGGTCGTTACCAGACCCCAGGCCATTATAGCGACCTAGAACTTTGGGTTATTATCATACCCTCGAGCCGTTGTAGCGATTTAGGGCTTCAGGTCGTTAGGCGACCTGAGTCCTTAGGTCATTTAAATGACCTGAGTTGTTGAGTGTGGTTATTCGACCCATTGCCTTCAAGTATCCCAAGTTATTAATGGTTGAGCATAAATGCTTCGTGACACTTGTTCTACAATTAAAACAAGCACTTGCACGATTTTGGACTTATACTTCACTATCGATAGTCCATATCGATAGCGGATTAGTTAAATCATCAAAAGATGAATTATAGAGAATTTTATTCTGAATTAAATAAAGTGTTTGCACAAAGTTTTTCTATTCAATGGTTCAAAATCAATTGATAATATTTGCACAAATGCGATGTTCCAATTCGAATTCGTGTTAACACTAAATATCAACTAGTCGAGATAGTTTGACTACAGATTACAAGTGTCATTGTTTTAATGATTTATATGATGGTACATGACATTCCTCGTTTGGGAAATGCGTATTTGTGATTTATTTCGTGCTTTCTCTTTGAGAAGCTTATAAATTCGTGCCCCTTGTTTAGGGATTTGTTGTTAGCTTTCTTCACGGGAAGTACTTTTGATTTTTATGCCCCTGCATCGGCTAAATTCTAACACTTGTCGTGTCTGAGATTCCCAGACACTACACAAGTCAATTGGTTAATGTTCAAACTCCGTTTACAATCCATCTTGGTTAATTCAGCCATTGGAGACTTTTGCCACTCATATATACTGATTAATCCAAGCATCGGTAATCTTAGGAGGAGTGCCTCTAGAAAGCACTTCAGTTAAGACCCAATGTTTGTCATGATCGGATCAGGTGCTTCCTGATTCTGACGATCAATTGGGTGCCCCCGGAGAGGTCTTGGGATTTAATGCCCAATAGTCCATCGTATCTGAAATGATCAAATGTCACACAAATTAATTCATCTAAAATAATCAGATGCTACGCAAATGGATTTCATTCTTCACATCTGATTTTTCAGATGCTACGCAAATGGACTTCATTCTTCACATCTTATTTTTCAGATGCTATTCAAATGGACTTCATTCTTCACATTTGATTTTTCAGACGCTGCAAAAATGGACTTCATTCTTCACATCTGATTTTTCAGATGCTAAGCAAATGGATTTCATTTTTCATATCTGATTTTTCAGATGCTACGCAAACGGATTTTATTCTTAACATCTGATTTTTTAGATTCTATGCAAATGGATTTTATTCTTCACATCTGATTTTTCAGATGCTACACAAATGGATTTCATTCTTTACATTTGATTTTTTAAATGCTATGCAAATGGACTTCATTTTTCACATTTGATTTTTCAGATGCTAGGCAAATGGATTTCATTCTTCACATCTGATTTTTCGGATGCTACGCAAATTGACTTCATTCTTCACATCTGATTTTTTAGATGCTATGCAAATGGATTTCATTCTTCACATCTGATTTTTCAAATTCTACACAAATGGACTTCATTCTTCACATCTGATTTTTCAGATGCTAAGCAAATGGATTTCATTCTTCACATCTAATTTTTCAGATGCTATGCAAATGGACTTCATTCTTCCCATCTGATTTTTCAGATGCTATGCAAATGGATTTCATTCTCCACATCTGAATTTTTTAGATGCTACGCAAATGGTTTTCGTTGTTCAGATCTGATTTTCCAAATGCTAAATGAATGGATTTTTATTCTTCACATTTGATCTTATTAGATGCTATGCGAATGGTTTTTTCATTCTTCACATCTGATCTTATCAGATGCTATGCTATTGGTTTTCATTCTTCACATCTGATTTTTAAGAGGCCACACGAATGGATTTTTATTCTTCATATCTGATCTTATCAGATGCTATGCGAATAGATTTTTCATCCTTTGCATCTGATCTTATCAGTTGCTACGTAAATGGTTTTCATTCTTCACATCTGATTCTCATATGCTACACGAATTGATTTTTATTCTTTACATCTGATCTTATCAGATGCTACACGAATAGATTTTTCGTTCTTCGCATCTGATCTTATCAGATGCTACGCAAATGATTTTCATTCTTCACATCTAATTTTTCAAATGCTACGCGAATGGGTTTTTATTCTTCACATCTGATCTTATCAGATGCTACGCGAATAGATTTTTCATCCTTCACATCTGATCTTATCAGATGTTACACAAATGATTTTCATTCTTTACATCTGATTTTTCAGATGCTATGTGAATGGATTTTTATTCTTCACATCCGATCTTATCAGATGCTATATGAATAGATTTTTCACTTTTTTGCATCTGATCTTATTAGATGTTACGCAAATAGTTTGGATGGCTATTATATTGTTTCATGGGGCGGCCATCAGTCCCTTTGTCGGATCCTTGACATTTCATACTGTTCCGATTTAGGAGCTGAAGCATTGAACCTCTCACTTAGGGAAGTGCCCCTTCGACAGAAATTACAACTCTCGTGTTTGTTTGTCGTGACGCTTGTTCATTGTTTGGATCTTTGCGACTTTCCCATTCACTTTTCAAGGCGGTGTTTTTTCTATTTTTGCATTTGTACATGTTGATATTTACAACATTTGGCTCTTGAACTAGCGTTGTTGAGGTCACGATGTTACTGTTACAGAAATAAGAGCTCGGCAGATGGCCTGCAATATGAAATCATCTTTTAAGAAAGCTTCAATTTGAAATATAATTTTGCAAGCAAGAAATTCATTTAGATAGATATGATCTTAGTTATAGAGATAATGTTCAGTGCATCACTTGTAGGTTATTACAGAATGTTTACATGAAGTTTTGAATATGACAGAAAGTAAAACGTGAAGTTAAGCATGAACTAAAGCGGGAAATAGAGCATGAAGTAAAGCGGTGGCGATGTTGATCGCTTATTCTGAGCCATTGAAATTGGATCACTACCAAAGTTTGTCAGTTGATGATCGGCCTTAGATTGGTTTGACCACGAGCTACGTTGCTTGGACCAGGATGATCATTTGATGGCCCTTGCCCCTAGGGAGTTGCAGAAGGATTTATGGCTTTCGGATTCTTTATATATTGCTATTGCCTGTTTTTCCTGATGAACTCCTCGATGAGGTTCTTCAGGTGTTGGCACTCATTACTGTTATGACCAGGCTGGTTGTGAAATCTGCAGAATTTTCCTAAGTTTGCTGCTTTGTAGCTTATCCTTATCGGATTTAGCTCAACATACTCTTCAGAATTATTTGTTGCAAGATATATATTCTCAGGAGTGTCATTCAAAGGTGTCAGCTCTGATGAATTGAAAAGGCGGGACTTCTTGTTATCCTCATTGTCGTTCCCATCATTGGCGCGCTTATGCCCCTGAGTGTTCTTCTGATTATACTGAGCATCAACATTTTTGGTAGCTTCAAGAAGCAGGTTAGCATCAATAATCTGAAGAGGTACAGGATTAGTATGGACTCTCATGTACTCCTCTTACTTTTTGTAGAATTTGTCAAGCGTGTTTGGCTCTTTCATTTTGATCCATTTACCAAATTTTCTCTTCTCATCTATGGCGCCTATCAGAGACATTAAGATCATGCCGGGATCAGGATTTCCTACTTCGGCCAAAGCACCATAGAATCTCTTAAGGAAGGCCTTAACAGACTCTCCCGGATTCTGCTTCATCGATGTCAAAGAGATAACGTCCTTAGCCTTGGTAGCTTGCAGTCAGAATTGCTCCTCGAATTTCAGAATCAAATCATCAAATCGGTCAAAGTATTTGAGTGGCAGCCTTATGAACTATAATGATGCAACACCTTCTAGATAGAGAGGGAAGCATAAGCATTTGATCTCATCTCTTGCTTTGGATGCATTCATGTACCACTTATATCTATATTGGAATTAATTTGGATCAGAAGTCCCGTTGTACGAAGGCAGAGTAGGATGAGTGAACTTCTTGGGGAACTCGGCTTTAGGATCCTCTTTGTGAATGGATTTTTGTTAGGGGAGAAGTCCCATTCTCTTTCACTATCTTTGCGAGGCATGTTATCTTGCATGTTTTGCCTTAACTTATCCGCGATATATTCCTTCGAGTTGTGTCGTTCCGAAGAGCGGCCTTCGATCTCTTTTACGGATGCTCGTCATGGCGAGCGATCGTGTTTAAAGGATCTATGTATTTTACCTCCACTATGTGAAGGTGCCCCCGTGACGGGACTTCCAACTCATTGGTTATTTCGATCGGAATGGCTTTTAGCTTGTAAATTTGAGTCTTTGATATTAGCATTGTCTTCATCAACAAATCCTTCCAAGTTGTCGTTATGAGGATCGGAGGCTGATGAATTTGCATTCTCTTCAAGTTTGACATGGATCTTCAGAGAAGGAGCAGGATTTGCTTGAGCGTTTACGTGAGCACTCACTTTATCCATTAAAGATTGATTAGCATCCACCAAAGTTTTATTAGTGTCAATTAAACATTTGTTGGAAGTTTCCATGCATTGACTCAAATTAGTGACAACAACATCTAATTCAGCTTTAGTCACACTAGCTCCGAACATAGAATTTTCTCCAACTTCGAAGCGGTTGATGAGTGGAGTAGCTTTATTGTTAACAACGTTGTTATTTTCTTCAATGTCTTTACTAGTAGTCTTCTTAGATTTGGCCATGATTTCAGACAAGGATTTGAATTTAGAAGAGAGTTCGTCGATTGGCCTAGATCTTAAACTTGTAGAATCTATGGTGAAAATAGGCTTAGGACTCCAATGGAAGGCTCTTAGGCTTGAGAGGAATGCGAAGGAATGAGATGCAAACGCGGACCCGTGGTGGGCGCCAAATGTTAAAACCAAAATTTGATTTCAACACCAAAGGTGCTTTCAAAGCACTTCACCAAATGGTTAGATTAAAATATAGAGCCACGTATTTACAAAATAAAGAGTAAAAAATTAAAGACAAGGGTTTTATAGTGGTTCAATCCAAAATAGATCTACATCCATTTTTGGATCAATTCTCATTATAACACTTGAGCTTACAACATATGAATTTTCCCTCATTACATTCATTTCTCTCTTTTCTCTCTCTTTATGATCTAATTTCACTTGAATTTGGCAAGAAATTGATAGGATCTCTTGCTTTGTGATGATAGATGTATCAATCTTTGATCACTTGAGCAATTGACTGATCTTCACGGATTCCATAGCAATTTTGGATTAGATCTTAGCTTTTTTAGCGGTTGGAGATCACTTGAATGTGTTGGAGAGAGTTTTCACGATGCATGAAGGAGATTGAGAAGTTTTGATAGAATTTAAGAGAGTCTAGTATTGATTAGAATTGTTTTGATCCATATGATATTGGAGAGAAGTTGTTTGATCCATAGAAGCCATTAATGTGGTTGTAGGAGAGCTTCAAATTTGGTGGCACTTAGTGGTAGGAATGGAATTTGATCCCCTCTGTTTTGTGAAATGTGAGGGGTATTTATAGTTGGAGCCTAGGGGAGTGGCATAGTTGTAAGTTATGGTTGAACTATTGTCCCACGGTCTAAACATGTGGAACGACCTTGACAGGAAGCCACCGACCCAAAGAGAGGACGAACTAAAACATATGTTGCGGCTAAAAAAGGGCACGACTCAAAAGAAAAGAAACGACATAAAGATTCACAGTCCAGGCCTTACATGCTCCCACGTGATGAAATCTTGAATGTATGAATCCTCTTATTCCTTTTTCATTGTCCATGTGGACTACTTCTGGCACCATGAAACAAACAACGCATGAACTAAAGAACTCTACAAGCTGATGGATCAAATGTGTTTTAACGACCCAAAGCAGCAAACAGAGAATGACCTAAAAGGTGGACTCACGTGGCAGCAACATGCATCAACGCGACCTAAAAGCATGTGAATTGTATGAACGACCTACGGGCTTGCATGAACGAGCTAACACATACTTTAGTCCAACCGACCTTTTATACGAATTTTTCATTATTATCCTTATCTAGAGCCGACTTTTATATTATCAACCAACTCAAAAGCTTTGTAACATGCTGTTGATAATTTTGTTTGAAGCCTATCCATGTAGTTAGTAGTTCAAATATTCGTAACTGTGGTCCACGTGGCAATTCCCTTTGGTATGGAGTGAAACAAATGGCTTATGTATTTAAAACAAGAATGGCCTGACACATTTTATATGTGTGACGACCTTGATGTGAGGGTCTAAACGACCTAACAACGGTGGTCTGGACGACCTAAATATGATAAATGATCAAAGCATTTGTGGGCTAAATGCATTATTTTTGTTCTTGAACGATCATGCCACGTTATATAGAAATGCAGCCAACCCGTATGCATGTCGTTCTCACGATCTAAAAGCAGGTTGCGGCCTAAATAGGCCGAGCAGTCCCAACGTGTTGAACGAGCTAAAATATGTTAGGCGGGTGATGATGTGGCGTGCGAGCTAAATGAAGATCACGGGCTAAGTGAAGCCACGGGCTACCATTTGTAAACACTTCATAGTTTTGAACCATGTTTTCACAACGGGGTGAACAATATATATATATATATATATATATATATTCTGGACAAAGATGTTAGTATATATTTTATAATCAACAATGTTAATATTTAAAACAAGGTTGTTGTCATCGAAATTTCATTCTCCAACAATCTCCCCCATTTTGATTATGATAACCTTGGTTATTTAAAATATTCATACCTGATATACCTGTTGATCTGATTTGTTGAACACTCCCCCTTTCAGCATGAATTTCTCCTAGCTCCCCCTTAAACTATGCCTATCTTAAATATATCTTATTTGATAATTTCTCCCTCTGTGTCATGATCAAAAAACTACTCTATACGATACTAGTGATACTAAACTATTTTAGATTATACTAAACTATACTCCCCCTAAATCTATGCTATAACTAATCTTAATGACTTATTCTACAATACTAAATTTATACTATTGTATATCTACTAAAAATAAATATCGTATGAACTATGTAAATAATGTTACAAACTAGTCAGACAATATATACAACGTATTATAGTACACTTATTTATAACGAATAATCCAAGTACGAAAATATAAATGTTTTAATGCTTCTTGACGATTGGAGATTTGTGAATTGGGCAATGGGGATAATGAAGATAGATTTCCCCACTTTCCTCAACTACATTTCCATCTCTGTCAAAGCATACTTCGCCTACACATATTAGTTGGTCATCTTCTTCCATGCCCTCGATTTGTGCTTCTTCTTCCTCTTCTTCTACCATTTCTTCCTTTTCTTCTTCTCTTCCTCCATTTGATTATCATCCTCAATAATAATTGGATTACTGTTGTTATCTGTTAATGATATTTTTCGTCAATACCGGAGATAGGTCTAAGGAAATGGATCTAAGGGAAAAATAGGATTATTGAGCCCCTACGAGCTTGAGTTAGTTTAACATTTCCTAAGTATCAAGGTCTTAAGCCCGAAGATCGGTTACTCTTCCCACAAGGGATGAGTATCATGCTTCTACGACTCATGGACAAATAGTTACTTTGGATAGGGGTTTCCTAAGCACAACACAAGTGAGGAAGCTAAATAGCTTGCAGAAGGGTCGCCTAGGCTTATTACAGAGTAGGAAGCTTACAGAAGGGTATTCGGTGATTCCAGACATGGGAATAAGTTGGTGTGGAAAGGCTAGTCTCATGAAGAGAGCGTTAGGTTGCTAAGAACCCAACGGCTTGTGTAGAGGTAATCTGACGATCCAATAGCATAACAGAATATGAACAGAAATATGCTAAAAACAACGTAGTATGCGGAAAAAGTAAGAACACATAGTTTATAGTGGTTCGGTTCAACTTGAACCTACATCCACTTTAAGGTTTTGATAATTTTATTCATGGAGGAGGTTACATCAGAAATCCCCAAAACGATTTACAAATTAGGGTTTGTTCTCTACAATGTGGGAGAAAGAATCATGAATGAAAACAATGTTGACGAAATGAGAAGTCTGTCTAGCCCTCCCTCCTCAAATGCGACCCTTGGGGTCTTATTTATAGAGGATTTAGGGCCCCTTCCGCTATTAGGCCGTTGGGCCTATAGGTACCTCGGACAACTACTTTTCTTCTTGATCTCGTATGTTTTTGCTTCTGGTCTTCCTATGATTACTTATAGGAGCTTGCCCTCATGATGTATGTTGATAGCTGATGTGGACTTAGTAGAAGCCCCTTTTTGGACGTGTAAACAAGGTTTCGGCAGAAAGGTTTCAGCCCCCTTTCTTCCTACCAAATGTCTTCATGAGTGCTCCTTTGCCTTCGGAATATCAATATTGGACTCTCAAGAGTGGTTCCGGTGCCATACCTTCTAGTAGTTTGGTCTCGGAATTCGAGCTTGGCCTTGGCGACTTTCGGTTCCAGAACTTCTGGTCTCGATCCGTCTTTATACCTCTCGTCTGAAGCAATGGGTTGTGGAATCTTTGATGGCAGTAGAGGGTGCTGGCTTTGGCTTTTGGAATATGTATTCATCTTTATTTATAAAGGTAGGTTTTCGGGATACCTTCCGGCGATGTTGAAGATGCTTCTTGATGTTGTTGTTGGTACCAAGTAAGCATCGGTAGGCTCTTTCCTTCTCCTGCTTATGTTTCAGATTACATGCTTTTGGTAATCCTCTCGTCATCAATTTCCGTTATCAGGTGTAGTGCTTCCGGAACTTTTACTCTCTGCCCTTTTAGTGTTCGGCATTATCTTGTCGGTATCTTCTCTTTCTCATATCGATCTTGAGCTTTCCTCGGTTATGACCTCTCGGTCTTTTTCAATATTACTTTCTACCTTCAGCTATTGGTATTGGATCGATATTGTTATGCTCTGATTCTTTTTGGCTGTCGGTATCTGCTTTCGTCTTTTCTCCTTTGGCCCGTGGCTTTGCAGTTGGCTCTCGTACTTTGCTTTCGGTAACTCCTTAGATTCACTCTTTTCCCCACAGACTTAGTTTCGATGTTCGAAATCCCTTTAACCTTTCAGCTTTTAAAGGCTTCGCTTCTTCATACTTGATTGGTATGAATTTTGGTGTTAACAGTTAGTCCCCTCCCTAGTATGAAGAAGCTTTTGTTCTTTCGTACAAACTCTCGCGATTCCTGTATAGCTTGCCTGTCATTCAAGAATTACCATAAAAATCTTTTGTAACACCCCACCTCCGCTAGGGTCACTCACAAAGGGAATGCACTAGGTTTGGTGAAGCATTATCAAGGTAAACATGCACAGAAATATCACAAGACAGAACATATAAAATAGCGGAAGTAAAATCGAACTTTCATAAACATTAATAATTAAGGTCTAAAGCCTTTTACATCAGAGTACATCAAAACCTGTCTTGCAATAGTAAAGAAGCATAAAGACTTTTTCATAAATTATTCCCCAAATAAAACAGTAAAGTAGCCATAGCCAAGAAAAGTCCAAGCCATCCATGATGACCTTCAAGCAGAAGAAGTCCGAACTAAACAGCATTGTTTCCTCCCTGTAACCTGGAGGGGGGGAACGGAAGAAAAGAGGCGAAACAAAACGGGTCAGTCAAAAAGACTGAGTAAGTCCTATCTACTTCCAGTATAAAAACAGGTAAAGGTAACATGACATGCATAAACTGAAAGTAAACATAAGGATAACTACAAGATAGATAAACTAAACCAGGGTAGCCGGTTGAACTACTATGGCAAGGTAAACTAAGGTATCATGATAAACTACGGTGTTATGATAAGTCAAGGTATCACATCGTCAGATTTCTATCGAGTACATTATCCCAAGGTATCTGCCCCGTCTAACATCCCACGGTATCTATTATGTATATTCTTCCTAGTTCTAACATGTATATTTGCTCTGCACCTCTCGTACTAGTATCCCAACCCGCGTCACGTGTTAACCATGAATGTCCCTTGCCCAATGTCATGTAATGGTCCATGTCAACCTAATATATAGCATATGTAGGTTTTCCCACTCATATGTTTCTTTCCATGTATAAGATCATTCCTTTGTCGTAGGCCGTACGGCCTTTCTCATGTAAACGTTTTATCCTTGAAGTCGTTTGGACTGTCACCCTTGTTCTAGCTAGGCTCTTCCATATGAATCATCGTTTGAACTACTAGGACTTATGCCACCTAGCACCACTAGGGATTACGCTTACCTATTGCACGCTTTCGTATTTCGGTTTGGGTTAAACCACCTAGGCCACTAGGGATTACGCTAACCGTCAACCGCGTCCTTTTTCCCACGCATTCATCGTGAATCGTTTTTCTATAACTGTATGCACATGTATCACATCGTGCCATCCGAGTCCTGTCACAGGGCAAAACAAGAAATACAGGACTCGGTCGGGAGCTTTAGATTTATCTGCCGATGCAGATACTAAGGTCTGCTTTTCTACACGTGGCTATGGTCCCACGAGACCCCTCCCTCAACTAGTGAAAGGCAACACAAGAGACAATCTTGCATGAGAACTACACTCCGGCCAGCCCACATCCTACGGCCTACCTCACCCATAACTAGATAGCAATTATGGTCTGTTGGGTGTTCCCTGCCTTTCCGTACGTACACGCTTGACTTAAGATGGTGGATGATCGACGAACTTGCTATCTCGGGCACCTTATGTATTCGTCGACTCACTGCTATCCACCCCAGTCTTTAGGTCGCTCGCATAGCAACCAAGGCATATTCTTGGTTCTTCTACCGTAGACCTCACCCTCTCGTGAGCCTAGTATAATGACCTGGCAGCTCACAGAGGGATCCCAAGAATATCCTCACGTTCCCCGAAGCCGCTGCTTCGTTACCCAGTTCGCTGGAGCCTTTATCTAAATCAGATAGCCTGCTCCTACACGTATACTTAAACGATGACCTACCTTATCGGGTTACTCATCTATCTAAGAGGTGGTCCAAATTTCCTTGGCTAAGTATCCAAGTCCAAAACTTAACCCTACAAACCATGTGTCAAGTTGGTTAAGTATATCAAGCAATTCATGGCTTAACCTTATCTAATTATCATTTTAGATTGGTTCAGTATATGTATTAACTTGACCTTATCTAATTACTGAGTCATATCGGTCAAGCGCATTCAAACGATTTGTGACTTAGCCTTATCATGTTTTCACGTTAGATTGGTTAAGTATAGGTTAACTTAACCTCATCAAATTAACGAGTTAGATTGGTTAAGTATAGGTCACTTAACCTCATCAAATCATCGTGTTAAATTAGTTAAGTGTTTAACTTAACCCCATTAAATTACCAAGTTGGATTAATTAAGTCTAGGCTAACTTAACCCCATCCGATTACCATGTTTAGATTAGTTAAGCCTAATCTTAACCCCATCTAGTTACCGTGGTTAGGTTAGTTAAGTCCTAATTACTTAACCTCATCTAATTACCCAGTCGGATTAGTTAAGTGTAAATTACTTAACCCCATCCCCTAATCATCTTGCATGGTTAAGTGTCATTAAGGAAATCAAGCCCGGTCCCACTTAACCTACCCATTGGTGTCATATCGGTTAAGTGTCATTAGTCACATTTACTTAACCTTATCATGTGGCATTAATTTAATTAATGCACTCTTAACCTCTCACATTAGACCTTGTTGTGGTTACTAGTTAAGCCGGGCGGGTCCGGGTAGATTTACACCACAACCTAGTCTAACCTCGGGTCTTAAGCGCGACATGACCAACTTCTCACATTGGGTCCTATTGTTTGCAACTACTAGTTAGGCCAGTCGGTTCCGGGTAGTTTTACGTTGCAAACTCAACCCAACCTCGAGTTGGCCACACTTATATTATCTAAGTTCATCATGTTTCCAAAACATGTTACAAGTTTTTCAAGCATTTGGGTAGACCTAACTTAATAGGTAAATTCCCAAAGGGTAGACCTAACTTAATAGGTAAATTCCCAAGCTCATGTTTTTATGCATACTTACATGTCAACTTCCATGTTATCTTTCAAGTCATATTTTCAAGTATAAACACATGTCATATTCAAGTTAAGATTTCGCGACATGTTCATGTTTTTCTAACTACCCAAAATCGTGTTTTCCCAACGCAAGCAAAGCGAGTCAACATAGTAGGTATACTATGGCTACATGTAGACCCCAAAACATGCACGATGCCACAAAAGGGATTGGCTCCAAACATGCATGGCGTCATAAGGGGGTTTGGCCTTAAAACATGCATGATAGAGTCATATAGGGATTGACCATAAGCATGCATACTATCATATAGGATGTGGCCACAAACTTGCATGAAACATAAGGGGTTTGTGTTCATATGCATGCATAAGCCCCAAGGTCAAGTATTTGCCTATGTTTCACAAGTCAAATGGTTCCCAAAGGTTCATGCAAATCTTCCATAGACAAAGATCCAAACTTGCAAGATAAACTAGGCTAAACATAACATGAGTGACATGATTAAGTTGCTACATCTTAGTCTAAGGTCATAGATCATAGAAAAGGGACAAAGTTAGGTTCACATACATGCATACTTATGCTTTATCTCATTTTATCCCATGTCAACATTAAAAATACTGTTTTGATCCAAAAGTAGCTAGAACTTACATAGGCAAGGCTTAGAAAAAGGGGTCATGCATCATCTTGACGAAGGAAGGTGGCTCCTTTGAAGAAGAACCTTCATGAAACTCGCATAGCAATGTTGATTTGGCCTCTATTTGGTGTAGCAAGCTTGCACCTTTTGATTTGAACCCGATTTGAACGCATAGGCTCTAGGGATTGGAGATGGAGGCCATGATCAAAATTGATTTTGGCAGCACTTAGTTGCTAGGTTTGATTTTTAGGGATTTAGGTTAGGTTTAGGGTCTTTTTATAGAGATTAGGGTGTGTTTTAGGCCATAGGATTAGATCTTGGATAGATTAGGACCATCAGATCTCGGAAGCTTCCAGAACCAGCCCAAGAACAAGACCAGGTGAGACAAACAGGTGCGCCAGGCAACTTGCCTCGGCCACCCCCTGTCGACAGGCAAGTCGACAGGGCTGTCGACTTGGTCTGGGCCGAAGTCGACAGGCCTGTCGACAGCCCTGTCGACATGGCCTAGGCGAGAAACTTCCCGCCTAGCCCCCAGATCTGATTCCCAAAACTGTTTCCGAAATTGAAATTCCCAGAAACCTTCTTTGGGCCTTTTACGGGTCATACGGACTCCGATTCTCGAAAACTCGGACTCTATTTAGTATATTTTTCCGAAACGAACGCAATGTCATAGCCCGTTTCACTTGATTCAGAATTTAAAGTTTAATCCTGTCTTGATTCTTGATTTAACGTGTTGTAAAAATTCGGGTTGTTACATTCTCCCCTTCTTAAAGGATTTCGTCCCCGAAATCTCAAAGTTAGGAAGAACATATCCTACCATCCATCATCCATCTACTCAAACCATCATCCATAAGCAACCATTGTCCTTAGACGACTTCTAATGCTTTACGAATGTATGCAAAACGTGTGTGTACATGTTCCTTAGCTAATGCTAATGGTCAAGCCTGAAAAATCTTTCTAATGCAAAGTATGTTTAGTGCCATGAATCCAACATGCATGCAAATAGCCCTAGTCATGTAAATACTATATGCGTGCACAATCATTCATTCATATGCAACATCCGCATGATAACACATTCAATTTCATCCATAAGCAAGTATAAATACTCGTGCATATGCAATATGAAATGTAACCGAGTTGAGCTAGTATCTAATGTGTATTCGCGCATCCACGAGCAACCACTTGCAACCATTTGCAACCATATCAACCATAACATGTTTCAAATACATGTTTACATCCATAGGGTTCTACCTAAGATTCCTTGAAACAGGGTCGAGAAGATAAACAAAACAAACTCCTTACGGGGTTTGTAACAGAAATAGGACCGAGGGGATATCCATAAAAGATAGCCTACAAGCAAGCTCAACAGAAAACAGGGATCGAGGATATACTCTTAAAAAGAGATATCATGCGCGCATCTAGTCTTCATCCTTCTGAGTCGCATTTTCTTGAGCTTAGTTCCATCGTGCCTTGACCGTCCTTTAACTTCACGATTTCGCAGCTTCTTATTTCCTGTTTCCATAACATGAGTTGGAACTCATTTCCTCGTCGCCTCCCGTTCTACTTGTACTTATTCTCCTTCTAGAATACTTGGTGCAAACAGGACTGCGTACTCATGATTCCATGCGAGCTTTCCAAAATTTACTTGTGAATCCTGAACCTCGCACCACAAGGTATTCCACGTAGAAAAACTTTCCCTTGAAAGTAAACAGGTTACCATGCACACTTACTAGGGTAATTCCCATAACCCATACATAAGTGAAGTAGACCAGCCGTCCTACTAGCAAATTCCACTCGATCGGGTTTCTAATTTCCAACAAAGGCATCTAGGGATTCTAAGTAACTAATCATGACAGAACCCAAAAGGTTACGCGATACTTCAAGGGTATTACCAAAGCGTGCCAAGAGTCTAACTACCCTCCTTCTAAAACCGAGAGTGGCACCCCTTACTGGATAACCACTTCATCCTTAGAATCCATCCATAGCTTATAAACATAAGCATTATTTCCAAGCTCAATACTTGACATAGACATTCTCAAAACCAAACAAGTCATGAATAAATGGACCGATCTTCCAATAGGACTTGAGACAAAAACGGGATCCTCTATTATACTAGTACTAAGGTGCAGAGACTCAACTATCAAAGCGGACTTAAAAAGATGCGGTGATCAAAACAAAGTCCCGACGGGATGATAGAGAAGAAAAACTAAACCTTTAACAAGATCGTTACCCTCCTTCCGAGGTACCCTAGAAATGAGAGCATACTATTGCCCTCCCAATGATCTTGTCCTTGTCCCATGATACTTAACTATCCGTCCCGTTTCACCATGCCAAAGGTACCCTCTCGTCATGGGTTTCATTGTTCATCTTTCTCCCTCCTTTGAGGACTAAACCATACCAACAAGTTGCTCACCCATAAGCCCATATCCTTTATCCTCTTTCTCACTATCCTTTCTTGTATAAGTCTGCAATGGTCTCTCGAGAACCACCTCCATCGTAGGGGAAACAATTATGTAGCTAGAAAGATTAGTCGCAGTCAAAACCACTGTGACTACATGTAACACCCCGAATTTTCTATTAACACTAAAGTTGCTAAAATAATAATAAGTGTGTAGAAGAGGGGATGTATCTAATATGAATATAAAAATATTAATAAGTATGTAAGAGAGGGGGTGTATCTAATATGAATATAAAAATGTTAATAAGTGTGTAAGAGAGGGGATGTATCTAATATGAATATAAAAATATTAATAAGTGTGTAAGAGAGGGGATGTATCTAATATGAATATAAAAATATTAATAAGTGTGTGAGAGAGGGGATGTATCTAATATGTATATAAAAACAATAATAAGTAAAGGGGGATGTATCTAATATGTACATTGTAGAAAAAATATATATATTTATGACATGAATAAAAGTTTATTAATATGCTGAGTGTTTGCTGAGTCACTTCTGACTCATTGCTGAGTCAACAAGATAAACCCCATCTTGTCTGAACGACTGCGGTTATTTCTAGGTTAAATCTAATGGCCTAAATGAATTCTAAAATCTATAAATAAGTGGGTAGACCCTAGACCTAAATCACTTGTAAAATTAGAGAAGCTACCGTCATGCTGCTGCCATGGAGTTCAGCATAGCCGTCACAAACTAAGAAGAGGAAGCCTAATCATCTACAACTAAATCTACACAAATCAAATCAAAAGATCTCTCTTTCTCTAATTCTTTTCTTTTGTTGGTGAGTATGATGATTCTCACAAGACTATTACAAACTAATTTGACTCAGTTATGAATGGATCACAAGAAAGTGATGTGATTTGTAATTGTAAATTCTATATATTGTGGATCTCTTATTATGTTATTATGTTGTCGTATGATGTAAATTATATATGCTATGTCATGCTATGTTGTAAATTCTCTTATGCTATGTCGTGCTATGTTGAGAATCATGTCAAGCTATGTTATACTATCATACTATGCCATGTTATAAATCATGCTATATTATGTTGAAAAATCATGTTGTTGGATCATGCTTAAAGTTATGTTTTTTTTTTAATTTAAATGGATCTTGTTTATGGGAATTTGCCTATTAGGTTAGGTGTACCCATAAACTTGAAACTATAATTAAATAAAACTTGATTATGGGAATTTGCCTATTGAGTTAGGTGTACCCATATAAAACCATGTTGTTAAAAAATTAGATGATGTTGATTCACACATGTTCATATGTAAGTTTATGAAAATTGATTGAGATCATATTAGGTTAATTTTGAACAAGTTGACACCTTTAGATCCATGACATGTATAATCTATGCAAGTTGGACATATGCAAGTTTCACCCCTTATTATGATTCATTTGGTCACATATACATGTTGTTATTATGATAATCTCTTTTATGCTATGAGTTAGGCTATTCGAGTCTAACATATATTTTGCGAATAAACGTTCAAACGTGGGGTAGGGGTAATATTAGGAATTAATAAATTGGGTGCAATTTTGTAAGATGTTGCATACCATGAATGAATGTCCATAATTGAGTCAATTATGGACATTGTTAAAAATTGGAAGTAATTAATAATTCAAGTAGGGAATTATTAAAATTGGGGGAAAGTGGATTATTATTAATAATCAATGCTTAGGACACGAGGTTGGACCCGTTTGTGATGTAAACCTGCCCGGACCCGCCCGGCAAATCCAGTAGTCACAAATGTCGGCCCAATGTGAGAGGTCCTAGGCCCAAACTAAAGCATAACAGTTGTAAAGACACGAGGTTAGACTCTTTTATGGTGTAAGACTGCCCGGACCCGCCCGGCAAATCCAGCTGCCATAAATGCCAGTCTAATGTGAGAGGTCTTTATGAGGTTATGGCCTTAATGAACTAAGAAATACTTAACCAGATAATCATGTAAGGTGGGACATGGGGGTTAAGTAGGTGCCTTGGGTGGCATGAGGAATCTGGTGGTTGCCTTTAGAGGCATTTGAAATACGATTAGACTTAACCAAACACACATGTAAATGAACATGACTAAGTGGGTTAAGTGGGATGGACTAATGGGGACAAGCTTAGGTGGAATGCTTGTGGTAAATAGTGGGGGGCCATTTCAACCAGTATCCCAAAACATATCTTTGTGGGCTCGACCCAAGTCGAGGACGGGACACACATACTAGGTTTGACTATAAGAGGCCAAAACAGGGAGCGGTGGCAACGCAAGTCCAACGGGTTTCATATGCGTGTGTGGACCCGGGCTGGTAGGTAAGACGTTGTTGCATCGTGTAGGTATAAGCCGTGCATGTCCGTTGTATCAGGTTGCCACTTTAGGGGAGTGATACACCCCACTGTGGGGTCAGCACGGGTATCTACGAGTTAGGGAGCAGATCGAATAATGGGAAGTAGGGTACACCTAGTGGAGATAGGGGCAGGCGGCACCTATGTAGTCAGCTAGGGGTACGTAAAGCCATTGGGAAAGTTTCTAAGTGAAGCTAAGTGGGATGAATCTTTAGGGTGACTGGTGTGGTGCAGTATAGTGTTTATCCTTTAGTATTTAGGAGCGCCTATAACGTTGCCTTTAGCGATTGTCTATGTCCTGAATCTGCTCTTCATAGATATTTTCTTATTTTCCAGCTTATGCCTTAGTCCAGTTATTTTGGTAATAGTATTGTAGAATTATCATATTCACCAGACTTTATGTTTGACCCCCTCTTTTCCATCCTTTTTCTCCCTTCAGGTCCGCAGGTTGGGCCAAGTTCTAGTGGAGTCTAGTTGGATCGCTTATCTTCTGGAAAGCTTGGACTGCTGAAGTAAAGTCCAGCTTGTTATCTTTCTTTTTAATGGCTATTCATGTAATGGGATTATGTACTTGTTTTATCAAGATAGATATTGTACTTGACATTGAATGTGGTGTTATGATGTAATCAAACATGTTTTGACTTCTGCTACAATGAAATATAGTTTTTGAATTTCCAAGTACTATTTTATATCTGTCTTGTTGTAATTTTACTGTTCTATATTCACTTAAAACCTCCATGGAAGTTAATGCATTCCCTTTGTGAGTGACATTAATGGACGTGGGGTGTTACACGTGGTATCAGAGCATAAGGTTACCAGAACAGATAAAAAATTTTTTAGAAAAATATTTTTTTTCTAAAGTATTTTTGGAAGAAGTGCTTTCAAAAAAAAAAAACATGTTATTTAAAGAAAAAGTTTTTATGAAAAACATAATCCCAAATAGCCACATCCTTATCTTTATCTTACGAATTCTCCATTTTGAATCTTTCCTTTTTCGTTTCAGCATGGCTGAAGATCTTAATCTCCCAGAAGGTGTGACGATTCCAGGGTGGTTTAGGAGATACTTGGAGGCTAGGGCCACCACTGCAGGCCCAGCGGATACTCCTCCACCCCTAGTTGCACCCATTCCTCCTCCTCCTCCTCCTCCTCCTCCTCGTGTTGACACTTTTGCAAAGACGTGCAAGGAATTCAAGGCTATGGGAGGAAAAACTTTTCAAGGGACTGAGACGTTTGTGGAGGCCAGAGATTGGCTTAAGGAGACTGAGGAATTGTTGGATATCTTTGAAGTGGAAGATGGGAGGAAAGTCCGTTTAGCTGCTTGGTTAATGAAGGGAGAGGCCTCGTTTTGGTGGGAGGTCACTAATGGGGAACGTCCAGTTGATTCATGGGCGGATTTCAGACGAAGGTTTGAGGCAAAGTTTCTTTCAAGGGCAGAGGAGAACTTAAATATGGAAAAATTCCTGGCACTAAAGCAAGGGAGCTCATCAGTAAAGGAATATGTCAATAAATTTAATCAGTTAGCAAGGTTTGGCTTGGAGTTGGTGAACACGCCAGAGAAGAAAGCTTTGAGGTTCGTTAGAGGCTTGAATGAACCGTTGCAAGGGTTGGCTATGACCCACATCCCTATGGGAGCCACCTTTGAAAAGCTAGTAGAAATGGCACTTATGCATGAGGATAAGGCAGTTGAAAAGAAAGGGGATCAGAAGAAACCCCAACAGCAAAATAAGAAGGGTGGTAAAAACAATAATGGCAAAGGGAAGAAGAAATGCTTCAATTGTGGGACGCCTGGCCATCTCAGCAAAGATTGTAGAAAGAAAAAGAAGACTGGTTGTTTTCATTGTGGAGATGCGGGACATTTAGTGAAGGACTGTCCAAAGAAGGGGCAGAGGGCAGGGTCTACCTCGGGAGGACAGGTGCAGGCTCTTATGGCACCAGGGCAGGCAAGGGGGCAAGTTCAGGCTATTGCGGCCCCACCGCTGCAAGAAAGAGGTAGAACAATTTCTGTTGAAAGCTTAGTTTTTCTGTTTGATCATCCTGTCCGTACTTATTCGATTCTGGCACATCTCATTCGTTTATCTCTGCATCATTAGTTGAATCACTGCACTTGAACACCAGTTTAGTAGAGGATCCCTTGGTCGTTTCAAATCCAATTGGGGGTTCGGCTCATTTGACCATGATATGTTTGGATTTGAAAATCTCTATACTTAGCGTTGAATTTAGATGTGATGCTTATGTATTGGGCTTCACGGGCTATGGGCTAATTTTAGGAATGGATTGGTTGTCTAGAAATAGGGCCATTCTTGATTGTGAAAGGAGAGTAGTTAGGCTTGTGACTCGCCTTGGTAATGCTCTCGACATCTTTTGTAATCCCATAAATTCCGTTATGCTAAGTTATCTTGAATCGCTTGACGCGTCTGTAGAGAACCTGCGATCGGTAGAAGTGGTCCGGGAATATCCAGATGTGTTTGAGGAGGTGAAGGGCTTACCTCCAAAGCGGGAGATAGACTTTCGAATTTATCTTGTGGATAATGCTAAACCCGTATCTTTGCCAGTGCGCCACATGGCTCCTCGTGAAAGGAGGGAACTCAATAAGCAAGTAAAGGAGTTGCTTGAGAAGGGGTTCATAAGACGTAGTATATCGGAATGGGGTGCTCCAGTAGTTTTTGCCACAAAGGCGGATGGGTCTCTTAGACTTTGTATGGACTAAACAAGCTTACTAAAAAGAATCGACACCCACTGCCAAGGATTGACGATCTCTTTGATCAGTTAGTTGGCGCCTCAGTGTTTTCGCAGTTGGACTTAGCCACTGGCTTTCATCAACTGAGAGTGGCTGAGGATAGTATAGATAAGACTGCTTTTAGGACTCCTGACGGATTCTATGAATGGCTAGTGATGCCCTTTGGTTTGACAAACGCCCCTGCATATTTTGTTGATTTGATGAGTAGGGTGTTTAGGGAATACCTTAACAAATTCGTGGTAGTCTTTGTGGATGACATCTTAGTCTTTTCTAAGAATAAAGAAGAGCACTCCCTACATCTTAGGGAAGTGTTGGAAACCCTTCGAGCGCATAACCTTAAGGCAAAATTTTCTAAGTGTCACTTCTGGAGGAAGGAAGTACGGTTCTTAGGGCACGTGGTTTCCAAAGAAGGGATAGCAGTGGATCCCGCAAAGGTGGTGGCCATCCAAGATTGGAAGGTCCCTAAAAATGCAACCGAAGTAAGAAGTTTCTTGGGGTTGGCTGGCTATTATAGGAAATTTATCAAAGACTTCGCAAAAATATCAGCTCCATTAACACGGTTAACGAAGAAGAACCTAGTTTTTACGTGGGACAAAGATTGCGATGATGCGTTCCAACGTTTAAAGAGAGCCTTAACTTCAGCCCCAGTCTTAGTGCTGCCAGACGGGAATAAACCGTTTACCATCTATACTGATGCTTGTGGGACGGGACTTGGCGTGGTCCTCATGCAAGAGGGAAGAGTAATAGCCTATGGTGGAAGGCAGTTGAGGGTTCATGAAAAGAATTACCCCACGCATGACTTAGAGCTAGCCGCAATTGTTTTCACGCTTAAGTCTTGGCGTCACTATCTTCTTGGTGAGAAATTCGAACTGTTCACTGACCACAAATCATTAAAATACTTATTCTCTTAGAAGGATTTGAATTTAAGGCAGCAACGGTGGATGGAATTCTTAGCCTCCTACGATTTTGAAATAGCATATACCCCGGGCAAGGGTAACGTGGTTGCAGACGCCTTAAGTAGGAAAAGGTTGTCCTTGAGTCTGTTGTTTGTTGAACGACAAAGCTTAGAATTCATCTCTATGTTTGACTTTAGACCCTCCGTTGACTTAGTACCCGGTCTGTTAGCATCCTTGGAGGTTAGACCTACACTTCTAGGACGGGTTGGTGAGGCACAGCGAGACGACCCACAGTTGGTTGAGATAGTAGAAAAGCTCAAAGGGGGGGAGTCGTCAAGCCATCTTCGTAGGTATACCCTAGACGATAAGGGTTGGTTACGAAGGGATAATAGACTTTGTGTACCACAAGACGAAGACTTAAGGAAGGCCATTCTTGATGATGCTCATCGCTCAAAAATGACGATTCATCCCGGTGGGGATAAGATGTACAAAGATATGAAGCGGGTTTTCTTTTGGGCCGGTATGAAAAAGGATGTGGCCGAGTACGTCGCTAGATGCTTGGTGTGCCAACGAGTTAAAGCAGAACAAAAGAAACCCAGTGGGTTGCTTCACCCATTAGAAGTTCCACTATGGAAATGGGAAAGCATCTCAATGGATTTTGTGGATGGATTACCAAGATCAAGGAAGGGTAACACGGGGATTTGGGTTATAGTAGATAGACTTACTAAAAGCGCCCATTTTATTCCCGTGAAAAGTAAGAGGACTGCTCCGTGGTTGGCTTCTGTATACATTAAGGAGATAGTTCGTTTGCACGGTATTCCTTCTAGTATAGTAAGCGACCGTGACCCCATCTTTACTAGCGAATTTTTGAAGAGTTTACAAGAGGTGGTAGGGACTCAGCTATGTTTGAGCACCGCATATCATCCTCAGACAGACGGCCAGACCGAGAGGGTGAATCGCATTCTAGAGGATCTTTTAAGGCTTTGTATCCTAGACTTTGGGGGTACATGGGAAGAGCACCTTCCGTTAGTAGAATTCACATATAATAATAGCTTTCAGTCTAGTATTGGCATGGCACCTTTCGAAGCTCTTTATGGAAGGCCTTGCCGTTCGCCTACATGTTGGTGGGAATCTACCGATAAAATCCTACTTGGGCCCGATATGGTTAGGGAAACCTCGGAGAAGATTGAGTTGATTCGAAGGAGGATGAAAGCAGCACAAGATAGGCAAAAATCGTACGCTGATAAGAGGAGGACAGATCTTGAGTTTGACATTGGGGACATGGTTTTTATCAAAGTATCTCCGTTACAGAATGTTGTTCGCTTTGTGTCCGTGGGGAAATTAGCACCAAGGTTTGTAGGGCCGTTTCCTGTAAAAAACAGGATTGGGAAGATGGCATATAGGGTGGAGTTGCCTGAGAAACTTAGTGGAGTACACGACGTATTCCATGTATCACATTTGAGGAAGTGTTTGCACAAGACCGCGGAGGTGGTAGAGCCGAGCTTGCTTAAAGAGGTGGAAATAGAGCGTGATGCAACAATTAGACGAGCTCCTACATGCATTCTTGGGTCGGAGATCAAAAAGTTGAGGAATCGAGAGGTCGGACTGGTTAAAGTGCAATGGGGAGATGATGAGAGCAACGCAACTGGGGAGACAGAAGAGAAGATGCGTTCGTTGTACCCTTTTCTTTTTGAGGGTATGTCTTTTAATTTCTCCTTTATCGCTTAGCTTAGCTTATCTTATCTTTAGTATGTCCTCTCATTAGTATCTTTGACCTTTAGTTAGGATAATCCTATGGTTGAAACATGTGTTTGAGACATGTTATGTATGATGGATGCAAAATGGATGCAAGTGTTTGCTAGTGGTTGCCCGTGGATGCATATATACACACACTTTAGGCACTAGATCGGCTCAGTCACTACATATTGCATATTGCATATATATATGGATGTATTTAGTAAAATGGATGAACGATGGTTGTATTATCATGTGGATGCTGCATTCAGATGATGGTTGTGCACGCATATAGAAGTATTTTGTAGCATTAAGAATCTTTTGCATACATAATGGATGCATGGCACGATCATAGTTGCATTAAGGAGGTCAACTGAATCAGTGGACCGCCTGATTTTGCATTAGATACAGACATATACACACACTGTGCATTTAAACATGAAAGCATTAGAAGTCTGTAAGGACAATGGATGCCTGTGTATGATGGATGAGTAGATGGACGTTTGGATGGTAGGATATACATTCTTCCAGACTTGAAGATTTCGGGGACGAAATCCTAAAAGGAGGGGAGAATGTAACACCCCGAATTTTCTATTAACACTAAAGTTGCTAAAATAATAATAAGTGTGTAGAAGAGGCGATGTATCTAATATGAATATAAAAATATTAATAAGTATGTAAGAGAGGGGATGTATCTAATATGAATATAAAAATGTTAATAAGTGTGTAAGAGAGGGGATGTATCTAATATGAATATAAAAATATTAATAAGTGTGTAAGAGAGGGGATGTATCTAATATGAATATAAAAATATTAATAAGTGTGTGAGAGAGGGGATGTATCTAATATGTATATAAGAACAATAATAAGTAAAGGGGGATGTATCTAATATGTACATTATAGAAAAAATATATATATTTATGACATGAATAAAAGTTTATTAATATGCTAAGTGTTTGCTGAGTCACTTCTGACTCATTGCTGAGTCAACAAGATAAACCCCATCTTGTCTGAACGGCTGCGGTTATTTCTAGGTTAAATCTAATGGCCTAAATGAATTCTAAAATCTATAAATAAGTAGGTAGACCCTAGACCTAAATCACTTGTAAAATTAGAGAAGCTACCGTCATGCTGCTGCCATGGAGTTCAGCATAGCCGTCACAAACTAAGAAGAGGAAGCCTAATCATCTACAACTAAATCTACACAAATCAAATCAAAAGATCTCTCTTTCTCTAATTCTTTTCTTTTGTTGGTGAGTATGATGATTCTCACAAGACTATTACAAACTAATTTGACTCAGTTATGAATGGATCACAAGAAAGTGATGTGATTTGTAATTGTAAATTCTATATATTGTGGATCTCTTATTATGTTATTATGTTGTCGTATGATGTAAATTATATATGCTATGTCATGCTATGTTGTAAATTCTCTTAATGTATGTCGTGCTATGTTGAGAATCATGTCAAGCTATGTTATACTATCATACTATGCCATGTTATAAATCATGCTATATTATGTTGAAAAATCATGTTGTTGGATCATGCTTAAAGTTATGTTTTTTTTTCTTAATTTAAATGGATCTTGTTTATGGGAATTTGCCTATTAGGTTAGGTGTACCCATAAACTTGAAACTATAATTAAATAAAACTTGATTATGGGAATTTGCCTATTGAGTTAGGTGTACCCATATAAAACCATGTTGTTAAAAAATTACATGATGTTGATTCACACATGTTCATATGTAAGTTTATGAAAATTGATTGAGATCATATTAGGTGAATTTTGAACAAGTTGACACCTTTAGATCCATGACATGTATAATCTATGCAAGTTGGACATATGCAAGTTTCACCCCTTATTATGATTCATTTGGTCACATATACATGTTGTTATTATGATAATCTCTTTTATGCTATGAGTTAGGCTATTCGAGTCTAACATATATTTTGCGAATAAACGTTCAAACGTGGGGTAGGGGTAATATTAGGAATTAATAAATTGGGTGCAATTTTGTAAGATGTTGCATACCATGAATGAATGTCCATAATTGAGTCAATTATGGACATTGTTAAAAATTGGAAGTAATTAATAATTCAAGTAGGGAATTATTAAAATTGGGGGAAAGTGGATTATTATTAATAATCAATGCTTAGGACACGAGGTTGGACCCGTTTGTGATGTAAACCTGCCCGGACCCGCCCGACAAATCCAGTAGTCACAAATGTCGGCCCAATATGAGAGGTCCTAGGCCCAAACTAAAGCATAACAGTTGTAAAGACACGAGGTTAGACTCTTTTATGGTGTAAGACTGCCCGGACCCGCCCGGCAAATCCAGCTGCCATAAATGCCAGTCTAATGTGAGAGGTCTTTATGAGGTTATGGCCTTAATGAACTAAGAAATACTTAACCAGATAATCATGTAAGGTGGGACATGGGGGTTAAGTAGGTGCCTTGGGTGGCATGAGGAATCTGGTGGTTGCCTTTAGAGGCATTTGAAATACGATTAGACTTAACCAAACACACATGTAAATGAACATGACTAAGTGGGTTAAGTGGGATGGACTAATGGGGACAAGCTTAGGTGGAATGCTTGTGGTAAATAGTGCGGGCCCATTTCAACCAGTATCCCAAAACGTATCTTTGTGGGCTCGACCCAAGTCGAGGACGGGACACGCATACTGGGTTTGACTATAAGAGGCCAAAACAGGGAGCGGTGGCAACGCAAGTCCAACGGGTTTCATATGCGTGTGTGGACCCGGGCTGGTAGGTAAGACGTTGTTGCATCGTGTAGGTATAAGCCGTGCATGTCCGTTGTATCAGGTTGCCACTTTAGGTGAGTGATACACCCCACTGTGGGGCCAGCACGGGTATCTACGAGTTAGGGAGCCGATCGAATAATGGGAAGTAGGGTACACCTAGTGGAGATAGGGGCAGGCGGCACCTATGTAGTCAGCTAGGGGTACGTAAAGCCATTGGGAAAGTTTCTAAGTGAAGCTAAGTGGGATGAATCTTTAGGGTGACTGGTGTGGTGCAGTATAGTGTTTATCCTTTAGTATTTAGGAGCGCCTATAACGTTGCCTTAAGCGATTGTCTATGTCCTTAATCTGCTCTTCATAGACATTTTCTTGTTTTCCAGCTTATGCCTTAGTCCAGTTATTTTGGTAATAGTATTGTAGAATTATCATATTCACCAGACTTTATGTCTGACCCCCTCTTTTCCATCCTTTTTCTCCCTTCAGGTCCGCAGGTTGGGCCAAGTTCTAGTGGAGTCTAGTTGGATCGCTTATCTTCTGGAAAGCTTGGACTGCTGAAGTAAAGTCCAGCTTGTTATCTTTCTTTTTAATGGCTATTCATGTAATGGGATTATGTACTTGTTTTATCAAGATAGATATTGTACTTGACATTGAATGTGGTGTTATGATGTAATCAAACATGTTTTGACTTCTGCTACAATGAAATAAAGTTTTTGAATTTCCAAGTACTATTTTATATCTGTCTTGTTGTAATTTTACTGTTCTATATTCACTTAAAACCTCCATGGAAGTTAATGCATTCCCTTTGTGAGTGACATTAATGGACGTGGGGTGTTACACTACAGATGGAGTAAAGAAAGGAAAAGAGATTAAATCAAGGAAACAAGGATGATGCTAATGGCCTTTGGGGAATAGCCTTTTTCTTTTAAGAGAAAATTTTCGTGAAAAATGCTTCTTTGTAAACGGTTTTCAAATAGTTTTCAGAAGGTCTTTAAAAACTTTTGCCCAGTCTAGTAACCTTCTGCTCTGATACCAAATGTAACACCCCACCTCCGCTAGGGTCACTCACAAAGGGAATGCACTAGGTTTGGTGAAGCATTATCAAGGTAAACATGCACAGAAATATCACAAGACAGAACATATAAAATAGCGGAAGTAAAATCGAACTTTCATAAACATTAATAATTAAGGTCTAAAGCCTTTTACATCAGAGTACATCAAAACCTGTCTTGCAATAGTAAAGAAGCATAAAGACTTTTTCATAAATTATTCCCCAAATAAAACAGTAAAGTAGCCATAGCCAAGAAAAGTCCAAGCCATCCATGATGACCTTCAAGCAGAAGAAGTCCGAACTAAACAACATTGTTTCCTCCCTGTAACCTGGAGGGGGGGGGGGAAACGGAAGAAAAGAGGCGAAACAAAACGGGTCAGTCAAAAAGACTGAGTAAGTCCTATCTGCTTCCAGTATAAAAACAGGTAAAGGTAACATGACATGCATAAACTGAAAGTAAACATAAGGATAACTACAAGATAGATAAACTAAACCAGGGTAGCCGGTTGAACTACTGTGGCAAGGTAAACTAAGGTATCATGATAAACTACGGTGTTATGATAAGTCAAGGTATCACATCGTCAGATTTCTATCGAGTACATTATCCCAAGGTATCTGCCCCGTCTAACATCCCACGGTATCTATTATGTATATTCTTCCTAGTTCTAACATGTATATTTGCTCTGCACCTCTCGTACTAGTATCCCAACCCACGTCACGTGTTAACCATGAATGTCCCTTGCCCAATGTCATGTAATGGTCCATGTCAACCTAATATATAACATATGTAGGTTTTCCCACTCATATGTTTCTTTCCATGTATAAGATCAGTCCTTTGCCGTAGGCCGTACGGGCTTTCTCATGTAAACGTTTTATCCTTGAAGTCGTTTGGACTGTCACCCTTGTTCTAGCTAGGCTCTTCCATATGAATCATCGTTTGAACTACTAGGACTTACGCCACCTAGCACCACTAGGGATTACGCTTACCTATTGCACGCTTTCGTATTTCGGTTTGGGTTAAACCACCTAGGCCACTAGGGATTACGCTAACCGTCAACCGCGCCCTTTTTCCCACGCATTCATCGTGAATCGTTTTTCTATAACTGTATGCACATGTATCACATCGTGCCATCCGAGTCCTGTCACAGGGCAAAACAAGAAATACAGAACTCGGTCGGGAGCTTTAGATTTATCTGCCGATGCAGATACTAAGGTCTGCTTTTCTACACGTGGCTATGGTCCCACGAGACCCCTCCCTCAACTAGTGAAAGGCAACACAAGAGACAATCTTGCATGAGAACTACACTCCGGCCAGCCCATATCCTACGGCCTACCTCACCCATAATTAGATAGCAATTATGGTCTGTTGGGTGTTCCCTGCCTTTCCGTACGTACACGCTTGACTTAAGATGGTAGATGATCGACGAACTTGCTATCTCGGGCACTTTATGTATTCGTCGACTCACTGCTATCCACCCCAGTCTTTAGGTCGCTCGCATAGCAACCAAGGCATATTCTTGGTTCTTCTACCGCAGACCTCAACCTCTCGTGAGCCTAGTATAATGACCTGGCAGCTCACAGAGGGATCCCAAGAATATCCTCACGTTCCCCGAAGCCGCTGCTTCGTTACCCAGTTCGCTGGAGCCTTTATCTAAATCAGATAGCCTGCTCCTACACGTATACTTAAACGATGACCTACCGTATCGGGTTACTCATCTATCTAAGAGGTGGTCCAAATTTCCTTGGCTAAGAATTATTACTTAGTTTCTTTTAACTAAGGTTTACCACTTAGCCTTATTTCCATAATCCTTGTTAACTATGGTTATTTACCTAATCCTCCGAATTAGGGTTTATCTAATGGATTAAGTGTCACTTAAGTTCACAACTTAACCCGTCTACAAACCACGTCAAAATTGGCTAAGTATCCAAGTCCAAAACTTAACCCTACAAACCATGTGTCAAGTTGGTTAAGTATATCAAGCAATTCATGGCTTAACCTTATCTAATTATCATTTTAGATTGGTTCAGTATATGTATTAACTTGACCTTATCTAATTACTGAGTCATATCGGTCAAGCGCATTCAAACGATTTGTGACTTAGCCTTATCATGTTTTCACGTTAGATTGGTTAAGTATATGTTAACTTAACCTCATCAAATTAACGAGTTAGATTGGTTAAGTATAGGTCACTTAACCTCATCAAATCATCGTGTTAAATTAGTTAAGTGTTTAACTTAACCCCATTAAATTACCAAGTTGGATTAATTAAGTCTAGGCTAACTTAACCCCATCCGATTACCATGTTTAGATTAGTTAAGCCTAATCTTAACCCCATCTAGTTACCGTGGTTAGGTTAGTTAAGTCCTAATTACTTAACCTCATCTAATTACCCAGTCGGATTAGTTAAGTGTAAATTACTTAACCCCATCCCCTAATCATCTTGCATGGTTAAGTGTCATTAAGGAAATCAAGCCCGGTCCCACTTAACCTACCCATTCGTGTCATATCAGTTAAGTGTCATTAGTCAAATTTACTTAACCTTATCATGTGGCATTAATTTAATTAATGCACTCTTAACCTCTCACATTAGACCTTGTTGTGGTTACTAGTTAAGCCGGGCGGGTCCGGGTAGATTTACACCACAACCTAGTCTAACCTCGGGTCTTAAGCGCGACATGACCAACTTCTCACATTGGGTCCTATTGTTTGCAACTACTAGTTAGGCCGGTCGGTTCCGGGTAGTTTTACGTTGCAAACTCAACCCAACCTTGAGTTGGCCACACTTATATTATCTAAGTTCATCATGTTTCCAAAACATGTTACAAGTTTTTCAAGCATTTGGGTAGACCTAACTTAATAGGTAAATTCCCAAAGGGTAGACCTAACTTAATAGGTAAATTCCCAAGCTCATGTTTTTATGCATACTTACATGTCAACTTCCATGTTATCTTTCAAGTCATATTTTCAAGTATAAACACATGTCATATTCAAGTTAAGATTTCGCGACATGTTCATGTTTATCTAACTACCCAAAATCGTGTTTTCCCAACGCAAGCAAAGCGAGTCAACATAGTAGGTATACTATGGCTACATGTAGACCCCAAAACATGCACGATGCCACAAAAGGGATTGGCTCCAAACATGCATGGCGTCATAAGGGGGTTTGGCCTTAAAACATGCATGATAGAGTCATATAGGGATTGACCATAAGCATGCATACTATCATATAGGATTTGGCCACAAACTTGCATGAAACATAAAGGGTTTGTGTTCATATGCATGCATAAGCCCCAAGGTCAAGTATTTGCCTATGTTTCACAAGTCAAATGGTTCCCAAAGGTTCATGCAAATCTTCCATAGACAAAGATCCAAACTTGCAAGATAAACTAGGCTAAACATAACATGAGTGACATGATTAAGTTGCTACATCTTAGTCTAAGGTCATAGATCATAGAAAAGGGACAAAGTTAGGTTTACATACATGCATACTTATGCTTTATCTCATTTTATCCCATGTCAACATTGAAAATACCGTTTTGATCCAAAAGTAGCTAGAACTTACATAGGCAAGGCTTAGAAAAAGGGGTCATGCATCATCTTGACGAAGGAAGGTGGCTCCTTTGAAGAAGAACCTTCATGAAACTCGCATAGCAATGTTGATTTGGCCTCTATTTGGTGTAGCAAGCTTGCACCTTTTGATTTGAACCCGATTTGAATGCATAGGCTCTAGGGATTGGAGATGGAGGCCATGATCAAAATTGATTTTGGCAGCACTTAGTTGCTAGGTTTGATTTTAAGGGATTTAGGTTAGGTTTAGGGTCTTTTTGTAGAGATTAGGGTGTGTTTTAGGCCATAGGATTAGATCTAGGATAGATTAGGACCATCAGATCTCGGAAGCTTCCAGAACCAGCCCAAGAACAAGACCAGGTGAGACAAACAGGTGCGCCAAGCAACTTGCCTCGGCCACCCCCTGTCGATAGGCAAGTCGACAGGGCTGTCGACTTGGTCTGGGCCCAAGTCGACAGGCCTGTCGACAGCCCTGTCGACATGGCCTAGGCGAGAAACTTCCCGCCTAGCCCCCAGATCTGATTCCCAAAACTGTTTCCGAAATTGAAATTCCCAGAAACCTTCTTTGGGCCTTTTACGGGTCATACGGACTCCGATTCTCGAAAACTCGGACTTTATTTCGCGTATTTTTCCGAGACGAACGCAATGGCATAACCCGTTTCACTTGATTCAGAATTTAAAGTTTAATCCTGTCTTGATTCTTGATTTAACGTGTTGTAAAAATTCGGGTTGTTACATCTTTGATATTAGTTCCGCATTTCCCATATTTAAATGGAAGGGGGAGCATGAACTTTTCCAGTGGAAAGAGCTTAAATATAACTTGCGAGTTATGATCCCTAGTGTCTGAAAGACACTATGCATTCATGTGGGATTTTATGATGTATAGTTCAGCATTCTCCGAGCAATGTTGAGTGATGAACTTAGTATTATTATCTAAACATATAGCTATCAAGAATTCACCATTAGAAATGTGAAATGGAAAATCCAAAAGATTGTATTTGGATATTTGCAATATGTAATTAGAAGCTCACTATTAACAAGCATGATGTATTAAATAAAAGTGATATTATTTGCACAATGTTTGACGCTTATGATGTATTTAACATAATTTGGACCATAATTCATGGTAGAAAATATTAGGGGTAAATGTGCTATGAGTTTAGAAAACTTCCTATACGAAGCGTTATGAAACCATAATCCTCGTTGGAAGGCATCGAATGGTAGCTCCATCGTATCTGTTTGTGTTTTATGCTAAGAACTTTTATCTAGGAACAATATCGATATATTTGAACCTCATATGTGAATATGGTAGAAAGCGATTAACATCTTATATGGTAGTAGGGAAATACCAAAGAATGAAATTTTTAAGGCTTAAACATAAGTTTATGCAACAGGAATTTGAAAACCTGAATGTGATAGGAAAATGAAAACCTATAAATGGAAAATCAAATATCAAAAATTCCCATCTGCAATTAGTAGAAACCCCGAGACTTATGCTTGGCTAAATGGAAACCAGAAATCACGTAAAATACCCAAGACTCACACTTGGGTAAGTATTAATCAAAAATAACATAGAAAGCTTGAGATTCATTCTCAATTAAATAGAAATCAGGAAATCATAGCAACCCCGAGGCTCACAGTCGAGTAAATAGTAATTTAGATATCATATCTAAAAGTAAATGGAAATCCCAAGACTCATACATAGGCAAAATGAAATCAAAAATCATGGCAGCCCTGAGACTCACACTCGGGTAAATAGAAATTAGAAATCATAAAGAGACCCCAAGACTCACACTTGGGTAAACAAAAATCAGAAATCATATTGAAACCCAAGACTCATACTTGGGTAAAGCATAAATTAGAAATCATATCAAAGAACCATATCTTTAACTGAGAATTATTAAAGAATGTCATAGCTAAATAAAATGCCCTAATAAAGGCATAGAAGAAACATAGGAGGTTAATTAAGGCTCATCCACCGAAAGCATCCCAAACCATCCAAAGACAATACATGTGTATAGTGTCAACCTATCCAAATTTCATTAAAAGTGATCAAGCAACCATAGATTATGTGTGTGTTTCTCGAAGGTTTGCTAAGAGGACATTTGGAAGAAAGAGTCTTAAATATTCCTTAATCTTCGAGTGTGTACATATAGAGAAATGCTTTCTAATAAAATAATGCTATCCTGAGCTAATTAGTTGTTTAACGAGAGTTTCTCCCAGTTTTTAGCCATAAGGTATCTAGCGTCTTGCCTTATTTCAAACTCATAGGATATGCAATTGAATGAATGCTCTCTAAGACAGTGACACTGTTCCCTTTATGGGTAGATGCATGCATTATAACAAGCCCCAATTAGGAGGCAACTCCACTAGTTAGAGGTGGAAGTATTAGCCCTACTTCCGGGGCAGCACCATTGTAGAAGCCTAGGAGTGTTTTAGCCCTACTCTTGGGGCAGCTCCTTTGTAGAAGCCTGATAGTGTTTTAGCTCTACTTCTGGGGAAGATACTTTTTAGAAGCCTGAGAGTGTTTTATCCCTACTCCTAGGACAGCTCCATTGTAGAAGCGCGAGAGTGTTTTAGCCCTACTCCTGGGGTATTGTAGAAGCGAGTGAGTTTCGTGGCCTTTATTCTTGAAGGCTTGATTTGTTGCTCCTCTTCTGGAGACTTTTGTTTGATGTTGCTTCACTTCCTAGAAGCTTTGTTTGATTCTCCTCTTCTAGAGGATTTTGTTTATCGCTCCTCTTCTGGGGGGTTCTTTTTGTTGTTGCTTCACACTCTGGAAGCTTTGTGTGATGCTCTTCTTCTGGAGGCTTTTGATGATGTAGCTTCCTCCCTCGAAAGATTTGTTGATGTAGCTTCACCTTCTAGAAGATTTGTTGATGGAGCTTCCTCCCTCGAAAGCTTTGTTAATGCAGCTTCACCTTCCGGAATCTTTTTTGATGTAGCTTCCTCCCTCCGAAAGCTTTGTTGACGTAGCTTTACCTTCCGGAAGCTTTGTTGATGTAGCTTCCTACCTCCGGAAGCTTTGTTGATGCAGCTTCATCTTCCGGAAGTTGTGTATCGTTTATCAAGGGTAAGTTCCACACCTTCCATAGAAGTATTTAATTATGTCAATATAACACATTTGATAAAGTCATGAAATTTCGAAATGGGGGAGATAAGATTTAGAATAATCTTATTTAAGTCAAGCTATGACGGGTGCTTAATCATTTCTTTTTTGCATGTTTATCTGGATAGCTTCCACCGAAGCTTGTCATTGATTGATAACTTTGTCGTGCATTTATTCATGCTTGTGTTCCTTATGTGCTCCCTTTTTAGCTTTTGTTCCTTTTTGCGGGATGAGTCATAGGCAGTGGTTGGGCACGCTTTAGTTGCTCCTCCTGTGCTCTTCTTGTATGCATAAGCTAGGTTTTGGTTTTTACCTGTAAAGATACTCGAACTTGTATTAATATTTGTTTGATTACAAGAAGGATATAAAGTGAAATGACTAATGAAAGTAAGTATTTGAGATGGAAGACTAATAGTTAAGTTCTCCCTTCCCATGTTGCATTGCCTTTGACCAGCTTTCCCACTAGTCTTTCTTAAAATTTCTCAGTTAGTCTTTATTTTCTTTTCGGCTTGGTGTATCTTTATCAAATCACGGCATTGACTAGTTTGGTGTCCTTCTGTCTTGTTATAGGAACAATAAACTTTCCTTTTGTTCGATTTTGTAAGACCTTCTATAAGGGGATTGGAATCAGGCCTTCCTTCCTTCTGGCCTTGTTTCAAAGTTTTCCTTGTGTCAAGCATTTCTTCCATATGGATGAACTTGTCGGCTCTAGAATAAAGATCACCCAAGCTTTCACATTCTCGTAAGGTAAGCTCTTTCAGAAAGGGGGATGATGCTAATAATCCTGACTGCACAACTATTAATTTTTCTCTATTTGTTGCCCTTTGTATTTGAGTGACTTAGTACGAAATCTCTTCAAATAATGGTTAAGTGATTCCTCTCATTTCTGTCTAATTCTAGCTAGATAATAGATATTGATTATTGGGTCTTTCCATACGTGGAATTGCATGCTAAAAGCGGTATATAATTATTTCCAAGTAGTCATGATCGAACCATGATAATGTCTCCACCATTTGCTAACTTCTTTATGAAGGGTTGCCATGAAGATCTTGCATTAAAGTGCTTCAGAAACGTTGTACGCATCCACGTAAGTTTCAAAGATAGTGAGATGTTCTTCGGGGTCTGTAGACCCATCATATATGAGTTATGGTACTTCTATACCAGATGGAACTTCAACCATCATTACTTATGTGGAGAAGGGTATTCCGGGTAACTCCCTGTCTTTTAGCCACCCTAGGCTTTTTCTTTCTTTTGAACTTGCCACCTCCATTGACGCTTGATTGTTTCCCTGCAAAAGTGGACTATCTTGTAGACTTAAGGAAGGCTTAACTTGGCTATAAAGCTCTCGAGGTGCCATTATCCTCCATTCTAATTCATAGGATTCTGCTTTAGAGGACCTTCGGACTAAGTCTTCTTCAATGAATTCTCTAGTTGCATCAATCTGCATAGCCAAATGTAATATTTCCAGCCTATCTTTTGTTAAAGTTGAAGATCCACTAGTTTCTAGTTTAGCTATTTTAATGTTGTTTTCTGGAATGGACAACGTGTTAAATCCTTCTTTGTCACTTTCCCTAATTGAATCATCTTTTAATTGATTATCAAAGTACCTCGGTATATAGAAGCTCCTTGTCGAGACTCCTTTTTTTATTTTGCTTCTTCAAAGCTTAGTCTAAATTGGGACGGAACAACACAGTTAGAAATGTGGGAATACTATCCAAAAGGTTAAAGAGACAAAAATGGAACAGAGGTTCAAGCCCCCCTTCTAGCTCCAATGTGTTAACGATATTTTTTGTCAACACCGGAGATAGGTCTAAGGAAATGGACCTAAGGAAAAAATAGAATTATTCATCTCCTACGAGCTTGAGTTAGTTTACCGTTTCCTAAGTATCAAGATCTTAAGCTCGAAGATCAGTTACTCTTCCCACAAGGGGTGAGTATCACGCTTCTGCGACTCACGGACCAACAGTTACCTTTGGATAGGGGTTTCCTAAGCACAACAAAAGTGAGGAAGCTAAATAGCTTGCAAAAGGGTCGCCTAGGCTTATTGCAGGGTAGGAAGCTTGCAGAAGGGTATTCGGTGGTTTCAGACTTGGGAAGAAGTTGGTGCGGAAAGGCTAGTCTCATGAAGAGAGCGTTAGGTTGCTAAGAATCCAATGGCTTGCATAGGGGTAATCTGACGATCCAATATCATAATGGAATATGAATAGAAATATGCTAAAAAACAACATAGTATGCGGAAGAAGTAAGAACACACAGTTTATAGTGGTTCGGTTCGACTTGAACCTACATCCACTTTAAGGGTTTTGATGATTTTATTCGTGGAGGAGGTTACATCAAAAATCCCCAAATCGATTTACAAATTAGGGTTTGCTCTCTAGAATATGGGAGAAAGAATCAAGAATGAAAATCTTGTTGAGGAAATGAGAATTCTGTCCAGCCCTCCCGCCTCAAGTGCGACCCCTGGGGTCTTATTTATAGAGGATTTGGGGGCCCTTCTACTGTTGGGCCATTGGGCATGCAGGAACAACTTTCAGCCGCTTTTCTTCTTGGTATTATATGTTTTTGCTCCTAGTCTTCCCGTGAATACTTAGAGGAGCTTGCCCTCATGACGTATGTTGATAGCTGCTGTGGACTTAGTAGAAGCCCTTTTTGGATGTGCAAACAAGGTTTCGGCAGAAAGGTTTCAACCGCCTTTCTTCCTACCAAATGTCTTCATGGATGCTCCTTTGTCTTCGGAATATCAATCTTGGACTCTCGGGAGTGGTTCCGGTGCCATACCTTCTGGTAGATTGGTCTCAGAATTCGAGCTTGACCTTGGCGACTTTCAGTTCTAGGACTTTTGGTCTCGGTCCGTCTTTATACTTCTTGTCTTAAGCAATGGGTTATGGAATCTTTGACGGCGGTAGAGGGTGTCGGCTTTGACTTTTGGCATATGTATTCGTCTTTAATTATAAAGGTTGGTTTTCGGGATACCTTCTGGCGATGCTGAAGATGCTTCTTGATGTTGGTGTTGGTACCAAGTAAGCATCGGTAGGCTCTTTCCTTCTCCTGCTTATGTTTTAGATTACATGCTTTTGGTAATCCTCTCGTCATCAACTTTCGATATTAGGTGTAGTGCTTCAGGAATTGTTACTATGTTCCCCTTTTAGTGTCGGCATTATCTTGCTAGTATCTTCTCTTTCTCATATCGATCTTGAGCTTTCCTTGGTTATGACCTCTCGGTCTTCTTGAGTATTACTTTCTACCTTCAGTTGTCAATATTGGACCGATATTATTGTGCTCTGATTCTTCTTGGTTGTCGGTATCTGCTTTCGGCTTTTTCCCTTTGCCCTGTGGCTTTTCTGTTGGCTCTCGTACTTTGCTTCAGGTAACTCCTTAGATTCTCTCTTTTCTCCACAAACTTAGTTTCGATGTTCGAAATCCCTTTAACCTTTTGACTTTTTAAGCCTCCGCTTCTTCATATTTGATTCGTACGAATTTTGGTGTTAACATTATCCATAACAAAATGTTGCAAATTTCTCATTATCTTCCCATGTTTCTCATGCTCCTTATTCATTCTTACTTGTTGAACTTGTATTTTAGTAAGCATTTGCAGTACATCCTTCATCGATTCTTCCAATTTCATGACTCTAACGAGTGTAGTTCGTTGAAATGGATCTTCAAATGGTCCGGAAAATGAAATAGGGGGTGTTTTGGTTATTATTATTAGTAGTAGAAGCCATTGTTTTATTTGGTTGAGAATTTTTCCAGACAGAAAATGAGAAGATGAAGAAGAAATTTCGAAATAATGAGTTTAAATATAGGTTGCAACTAATTTTTGGTGCTAATTTATTTTAAAAATCTGGCAGTTATTTGTCAACATACTATTTTGAACATGTCGACATATTCGTATTTTCATTTTTATTTTTCTTATTTTTGATATACATTATTTATTGTATTATATTATATATTAATATATTTAATTACCGTATTTCACTCAAAGAACAAGTGTCTAATTCTCTACTAAATTTAGTAAATGTTGCTTCGTCTAAAGGTTTTGTTAATATATCTGCTATTTTTTTTCTATTTCTATGAATTCAAGTGAAAGTTTCTCTTTACTTACGTTATCTCTTAAGATATGATGTCTTATATCTATATCTTTTGTTCTCAAAAGATGAGTTGGATTTTTAGATATATTTATGGCACTCGTATTATCACAATAGACTGGTGATTTATTTATATTTTTACCAAAATAATTTAGAGTTTGTTGCATATATCTTACTTGTGAACAAGCCAAAGCCGCAAATATATATTCTGTTTCAATTTTTGACAAAGATACTATATTTTCCTTTTTACTAAACCAACATACAAGAGAATGACCTAAGAAGTGACACGTTCCACTAGTGCTTTTACGATCTGACTTACATCCCGCATAATCAGCATCACGATTAAATCAAATGAATCATCTTTAGGATAAAATAACCCAAAATCAAATGTATTTTTTACATATGTTAGAATTCATTTTATGGCTTCCAAATGAGTTTCTTTATGTTGTTATTGATATCTTGCACAAAGACATACACTATGCATTATATCTGGTCAACGAGCGGTTATATACAATAATGATCCTGTCATTCCTATATATAATTTTTGATCGATTTCTTTTGGTGTATTGTCTTTACTTGGGGCTATATTAGTTGCCATAGGTGTGGGTCTTCCATTAGTTGTATTTAAATTATATTTATTAATTAAATCTCTAGCATATTTTTCTTAGTTGATAAATATTCCATTCTTTAGTTGTCTTATTTGTAAGGCTAAGAAAAATGTATGTTCTCCTATATAACTCATCTCAAATTCTTATGTCGTAATATCTTAAAATTATTTATTCATTTTATTGTTCACTGATCTAAAAATTATATCGTCAACGTATATTTGTACTAATTGAATATCATTATTGTTTCTTTTAATAAAAAGTGTATTATCTATCTTACCAATTTCAAAGTTTGATTGTAATAAATACATTCTTAATCGATTATACCATGCTCTAGGAGCTTGTTTTAATCCATATAACATTTTTTTAATTTATATATGCAACGGCCCGAAAAAATTTCGATCTTGGTCATCAACACAAATACATATCTTGTATCAGATATCGACTAATCAACCATCAGAAATTAATAGATCGTTAATAGAAAGAAGTTAGATGATAAGGAATAGAAAGAAAGTTAGAATAGAAGAAAAAAAAGGAGAATATAACACAGCAGAATCAGAGTGAACACAAATCTCATAGTGGAATGAATAAAATATAATATATAACAATTTGAAATACAAAACTGTATTTATACTTACATATATCATCAGAGTACAACATATATGCATTGCAGCGGAAATAAACTTTATATATCTAAAGTTGAAGACTCCTACTCCAAGCTCCTTCATGTAAATCTCCTGAAACGACTTGACTACCCGTACAAATTTGGGCACCCAAGAGTTTAGGTACAACATAGAAATATAAACTCTGGGTCAGTCATGAGATTGGTGTGAGTAAACGATTTAAAATAGTTTGATTTAACGTTCAAAAATCCTTTCTAAATAAAAGATAATCGTAAGACCGATGAACACATAAACATGGATGGTTTTTACCTTACGATAGCACAAAATATTTCTTGATATCATAACTATTATGATGTTATAATAGTGTCTAAATCAAATAAAATAGCAATCTAGCAGAACGCTTGCATCTCACACTTCACATACACAGTATACAATTAAAATCGCAGGTGCTTATTGGGTAATGGATTCCAACTATGACAATGTATGGAATCACCTTCCATTAGTGTATCTCCAGAGGGGAATACACTGGGTTCAACAAGAACATCTTGTAACCCAACCACATATGTCTGCCCACTCAGTTCGCTTGAATGTATCGAATGTATATCACCAACGGTTGGGATCAGCAACCATTTCCTGAAAGGGATAGCATCGATAAGAGTAAAGAAGGAAATGAAATTTCTCAAGATAGGTGATTATACATCCTAATTGGGAGCGACCCGCTTAGCCATGCCACCTGTCCGAGTTTCGTCATTTCCCAGTTATGAGGCTTGAGGTTTGAATTTACCTTTAGAATATCAGTCCACCATTTACTTACAATGCCACATTGTCAGATCCGTCAAATCACTAACCGACGTCCACAAATATACTCCGGGTGTTAAGCTAAAGAAGTTTCCTTCTCCTCCACCAATAGAAGTACATTTGAAAAAATTAATGTACATGACTCTTAAGAAATACTTTGTCAGACATTTGTCTATACATGTCATCCAGGAATAGGATGAACCGAAGGTACTGTCCTAGTACATCCAGTATAGGAATCACCCCATGGATCGGTAGCGAATAGTCCTTGCAAATCTCGATGATTTCAATCACGAAAGAATCACAAGTCAGAATAACCCTGGTGGCCACTAGAGAATTTTAACAAGTAGTTCTTTCACTCATGAAGATCCACGGTCTTCAATTTGATCATTTATATAAGTATCTCGGCAAGTTATTTTACGTAAGGTCGGTTCGAAGTGGTTTTTGGCCCAGTTCCCATCCCGGTCTCTTCGAACTAATGTGTAAAGAATATTTATTTGATAGTTGGTGTTTTAACTATCGGACTTAAACAGTGTAGATGAGTAAAACTATTTTTACAAATTATTTAATATGAAATTTTCATAACATGCTCATTCAATTTAATTAACAAATACAAGTATCAATTCCAAATTCAGAATAGTTAACGGTACAAAGAAATTAAAATTAAATAAAACATGTCAACATTTTATTTTAATCAATTTAGATTCGATTTATCATTTCATATTATTGCAAATGATTTACAACAATCAATTTATCATAATAATAACAATCAATAATGATTTAAAGTTTAATTTCAAACTTAATAACAGTTTGAAATATTTGATCTTGGACAACAACAAATTTTTCATTATATTTATTCCAAATCCATTTGAAATAAATATATCCATTTATATAAACATTTATCTTGTTTCCAATAGTCTATATATAAATATATAAATATTTGAGATTTGAACTTAAGGCTAGATGACAACGTCTATTTTTCAATTATGAAATAATTCAATAGCTTTCCAATCATTTCCCTTTTATTTTTATTTTGAAAATCAAATTTTTTATATAACTAAAATTCTAGCTTAAACAAACTAGCAGCATTTATCCCCTACTCTTACATACATCAATGTTAATACATCCATATAATCAAAGAAAGTTAATAAACGATAAACCACCTTCCATGAACAGGATCACGCAACCAATCTTGCACCTTATAACAAATAATAACTACAACATCGAGTCTCTTATGCATCGGAACATGCAACAAGAGCTTTGAAACATTGCTGGAACCAAACGCTTTTATGAACAACTGCAAAATGAGTGGTGCCTTGCTCAGAATGGAAGTAAGGAGCAAATATGCAGTCGGTCACACATTTCCTTCTTAATAATTTATAGGCTCCCTATGGCCTACCACCTCCTCTACCTATTCCACTGCTCCCGTTCATTTCTAATATTTCTACTAAGATAAAAAAGGTTCCTCCTTCTAGAACTGCAAGTCACTATTGGATAAGGAAGAGCTTTCTGGAAATTATAAATTTAAAGGCTTTTGTCCTATTGGGTTAAGTTTTACTATATCTTGTTTCTTTTTTTCCTAAAATAAAAAAATGGAATTAAATATTGTGCGGATATATAGATGAATTCTCTCTTGCCATGCCAGGATTAAAATCCAAGCCAAAACACAAAGCTGGAATTAAATATTGTTATTATATCCTTCTTCTTCCTTGCCCCATTTCTTTTCTCTCTTTCCCTTTACACTGTAGTTTTTCATCAATTCTATGCAAGTGCACACTTAAGGCCACCACCCTTCTTCCATATCTGCTCCCTTTACACTGTAGTTTTTCATCATTTCTGTGCATATGCACACTTAAGGCCACCAACCTTCTTCCATATCTGCTCATGCACACACTCCAAGTGTGACACCCCACGTCCATTAATGTCACTCTTTAAGAGAATGCATTAAGATCCGTGAAGCGTTACTGGTAAACAGAGATAGAAATATTACAAGATAGATATAAAATAGCACTGGAATTTAAAACTTTATTAAGTAGAAAACATCGTGGTTCAAAACATAGTTACATCATGAGTCTGAAATACATAAAACCCAGTACATCAACTTAAAACTCCTGTCCTGTACTAAAACCATCAGAGTAAAATAAATAAAGAAGCATAATCCCCAAAATATAGTCATAGTAGAGAAGATACGAAATCAAGCAGTACATCTAAGCAGCTCCAAGCAGAAGGAAAGAAGAATCCTAACCAAGCTTGAGTATTCCCACCCTGAGAACCTTGAGGGAGGGGGGAACGAAAGAGAAAGAAGAGGAAACAAAATAGGTCAGACATAAAGTCTGGAGAGTCCAGTTACTTTTAGCATATAAATAAGTAAAAGCATTATGACAGGCATATAAACTGGATAAGAGATATAATAGCATATAAGGCAAGTATAACAAGGTAAACAGGGTAAACTGAACAAAACAGGCATTACGCTTCTCTAATAATTTTCTCTGCACCAATTCTAGTATCATATGAACAAGATGATTCCCAACAAGTACAAGATGGTAGATTTAGACGTACTTCTAGTGAGAGGTTTTACACCTACAGTAATAGGCAGCCCAAGCGAACTCACCGGTGTTACCCCTAAGGATAATAATGGGCTCCTAAACAAACGAGACTAGATGCACCCTAATTACTACCACCAATCGATCGGCTCCCGAATTCCATAGATACCTTGTGCTGGTCCCACAGTAGGATGTATCACTTCCTAAAATGGAAACCCTTCATTTACAGAATGCGCACAACCATATATACTGATGCCACAATGTCTTATCTTCTCGAGCAGGCAGACCTATGCACGCACATGAGCCCAATGGAACACACCGTCAGACACCTTTTTCCCATGTGACCTCTTATAATCAGCTAAGTAAGCGTGCCCCGACTCCGACCTAGTGCAAAGTACTTGTTTGATACCTATATGGGTTACTGACTGAAACATATCCTATACCAGATGATACAAACTTCCCTCTAAGCCTGCATCCCCACTACTAGGATTTCAATAGGTTATGCCTACCAGTGTAACAAGATTGCATAACCCAATGGGTTAAGTTTGTGGGCCTATATGTAAATATTACCCACCGCCCCAAGATTTACTTAACCCTCCCACCAATTCAAGCAAGTTTACTTAACCCCTACTCAAGTTAACATGTCCATGTAATCACTATGGATTCATACAGGTTAAGTATTACCAGTTCATTACCATTTATTCATTTATGGTTATAATGCGCTAAACCTCCCACATTAAGTCTTCCACTTGTGGATGCTGGATATGCCAGTCGGGTCCGGGCAGACTTCTTCCACAAGTGTAATCTAACCTCGTGTCTAAGCGCGGTTACAATTTCCAATTGCTGTAAATCTAGGCATTTTCATTCTTTAACAATTATTCCTATTTATTATTTTACACAATTTTTCCATATTTTTAATAATTTTATAAAGGCCCTAACAGTCGGTTTCCAATATCGACCACCGAACTGCTTTCATAACAACCTTTTCTGAAATTGGTTTTGACATAATTTGAAATCTAACCGTTCAAATTTAAATCTCTTGTATTCATTGGAAAGCTCTTTTCGATACGAACCCAAGGTTACAGTTTCAGGAGAATCCGACGGTCGGATCTCCCATTACATCAGTTTGAGGTTAATGGTCGAAATTCGCGAACGGTCACTACACGGCACGTTCTATTTAAGCCAATAAATATATAATATATATATATATCATCGATTTTCATTTAAAACATATTTTATAAATCGTTTATAATTTTTTTTTAAAAACGATTCCAACTTCCATTTCAATTTTAAATCAAAATTGAATATTCCCTTACATGACAATTTTATACAGTGCATATATATGTTAATAATTATATTTTTAACAATCGAATAATTATTCCATTTCATGACCATTTTATATATCTCATATATATATATTATTCTCATCGCATATATATATATATATTATTCACATCGCATACATATATTTTATTCACATCTCATATATATATATATATATATATATATATATTATTCACATCGCATATATATATATATATTTTATTCACATCTCATATATATTTTGTTCACATCGCATATATATATATATATATATTATTCACATTGCATATTTATTTTTTATTTTCATCGCATATATATACATATATTTTAAACAATGCATATATATATATATATATATATATATATATATATATATTTTAAACAACACATATATATATTTTTCATACAACGCATATATATATATATATATATATTTCATAATGCATATATATTATTTATACAATGCATATATATTTTATACAAGGCATATATATTATTTATCATCCATTTTAATATCACAATCAAAACACCAGACGGTCAATTTAAATCGTCCATGGTCTATGGACGAGGGAGGTGAGCTAATACACACCGTACAACTTTTGTGATAATTAAAAACTGATAAAAATCAATACTAGAAGTTCATATATTCAGTTATAAAATAAGTAACTATACAAAAAAAATTAGTGAGAAGTTCTCACCTTGATTGGTTCGAAATCATTTTAATAACGATTGTTTTTAATAAAATTAAATAGATGTTTAATTTTATCAAAAAAAATCCATATGGCTTTTGTTTCAGTTTTGGTTTGCTCCATGTTGTAGTGCTCGTCTAGAGGGTTACAACACAATGAAAATTGTTCAGTTTCATTTCTGTATGAACAAGTTATGATTTTTTAAACTTTTACTACCTAAATAAAATAATTAAACATTTAATTAGTTTATTAATCTCTTAACCTACTGTTAATATCCTTCCTAATCCTTTTTCTCTATTTCCATCGTTCCAGGTATCGGCGAAGGAAGCCGAACCTAACTCGAAAACTAGGGCTCCTTGTTGCGATCACAACCTTGCACCTGAAGTTGATCAGAGGGGGTCATGCCCTTGGCCTACACATGCGCCACCACCCCCGCGATCCCTTAAAGTCCGGTCCCCCTCTGGCCACCCAAACCTGCTGCGAAAGTACCCCCTCCTAGCCACGATTCTGGACAACATGGTCTTCGAGATCCGATCATGACTGTTGATATTAAGGATCTCAAAGAGCTGATCGTTTTTGTGGTTGGAGGTTTTTACAAATATTGCTTGAATGAATCGATTTAGGAGGAAGAAATTTAAAGAACATCGACCATTCATTTTTTTATAACGGCGGCTCAGAATTCTGAAATTAGGGTTGCACAATTCCTAGGTTTATATATATATATATAATTTAATATTATTTCAATTCAAAAATTGTTGTTTATCATTACGAACTCCAAATCAAACCTAGCGACTATCGCCCCTAACCAAATACCCCCATTCCAGACACAATAGGATATGTTTCGTAAGCCAATTCAGCCATTTCAACTAGTTTTCTTCAAAATAAAAAAAATAAATCAATGTATATTGAATTTAACGTACATTTTAATTTACCGGGGCCACATACTGACTCCAAAAATTACAGAAAACAAAATCTAGCTATATTTTTATGATACGATCCTAATAAAATGAATTTCGTCGAATTTGGTGATCATTTGAAAATTGGTCATTTTCCAGTCGATTGAATTCAAACTGAAAGTACCAAACACTTAATTTGCCACGCTCACATATTAATTCCGAAAATTGGAACCTAACAATAACTTGACATTCCGGATCCAACAAAAGTGGTTTCATCGAAAATGGAGGTCATTTGCAAAATGGCTATTTTTAAGGGCTATATATTATATAAAATATATATAAATTCCATAACAACAATTTTGAATTTTAAACCGGACATAACTTTCAATTTATATTATGGAATTCCAATTTTTCACATTCGTTAGATAGATATAGCTAAACGGATTCAAAATGTTTCTGGTTTTACTGAAATCCAATTTATTTTGAATCCTATACATTCATTTGAAATTTAAAATCGAATTTTCAAACTACTGCGCCATTTCAAGCTCATTTTATAATTAAAATAAATTTATATCTAACTTCGATTTAAACAAATTTTAAATCATTATTAATTAAAATAAATCATTTCAAATACCCAAAATTCATTAAAATAGCTAAAATAAAAATTTAAATTGGTTCTGAAAATCCGGGTTGTTACAATGTGGGTCGCTCCCATTAGGGTGGAAAAACAAGAAGAAGTATACAACATGAGAAACAGATCTTAACTATAGTTTAATAGTGAGGAATGCATGTGTTTATATAGGCATTTGAAAGGGTATTTTAGTAATTAAATCATGGGACACATGGCCCTTTGCATGAAATCTTCTCCATGTATGATAACACATGTCAGGACATTTGGTTTTATTATGAAGCCTTGTACGTGCTCGGTGACAAATATGGAGACACATCACTATCGTACTTTTCTTAAAACCTTAATTAATTTATTTAAATTAATAACATTATTGTAATGCTTATAAATGTGGCCAATTTTCAACGCTTATAAGTGCAAACACCATATTACTTAAGGTTTATCAAAATATTTATAACTTATTAATATTTCAAAAATACTTATATATATTATTTGTCAAATATATATACACATATAATTTACCAAAATTTATACTAAAATGGTCTAAAATAAGTGCTTAATAATCCTTATAAAATTTCATAAACATCATTATAAATTATCTTACTTATTGATATTCAAAAATAAAAATCATTCTTGTAAAATCTTAAAAATAACTTATCCTTTACCAAATTCATATTTTACAAATCAATATTATCAAAATCAGAAAATATCATTACTTAAACATAAAATCTTTTAAATTAAATATATCTTTTAAAATAAGTTTTCTTATATAAATATCATATTTATAAAATAACATGGTAGTTATTCAAAATTAAAATTTGCATCTAAACCTTATAAAAGTCAATTTATATCTAGAAAACCAGAATTATATAATAAAAATCCAAATTAAACTTAGTTAAAATTTCTGGGATATTACAAGTGAGGTGATACTTGATTAAAGAGATGTTTTCTAAAGGTCTTTTCCCACTACCTTTTCCAAGCAAGAGAACATGTATATCAGTGTTGTGGTGTGTACAACCATGTTCTCAATATGGTTCTAGAGGTTAGGCTTTCTGGATAGATGTGTGGCTGTCTCAAAACTGATGTGCAGGGTGTAAATGCAGGTGATAGTGATGTGGTTGTTTTATTTTACAATACAATTAACTATTTCTAACTTGGTCCTTAAGTAAAACAACAAAGATCCTGCTTTATAAAATATGCACATATACATATGAATGCTGATTTGAAACAAGGAAATGCCAAGTACATTTGCTTTTATTTGCTGTGAGAACTCACAACCCAACCATGGGTTTAGCTGCACCTATATGTATATGTGTATGTACTTTACATATATATAAACTAAACTTGGCATCCAAAACATAACGAGTGTTCTCCGATCCTTAATAAGATCTATATTTTTGTATTTTTAACAATAATTGAAATTTATTGAGTGATTAGTACTTTTCCCATTTTGTATCTTGAAGTGAAGAAATAATAAACGGTTGCTAGGTAATGGATTAATAGATTATCTTATTTTGGAAGTCTGTTTTGAAATGTTTTGATTTTTTTAATTTAGCTTGTAAGCTAACTGTTCATTAGGGGAATATTACTTTCTTTTGACATGATGCTTGGATCTCACATGTGCCCTTTAAAATTGAATTTAGAGAGCTTTTTGAAAATTGCTGCTTTAAGAATGCCTTGATTATAGATGTTTATAGAGAGAACTTAGATCCCCCGTAGGAGTTTATCTTTGAAATATTTTAGAAGGGGTAGTGCTAAGGCAATTACCCTTACTAAGAGCTAAGTTAGATTTGTATCATTTGATGACAATGGGGATTGTATTAGTTGGGATCTTGAAAAGAGTCTTGTGTACTCTGCTAATTCTATGTATAATTTTATTAATTTTTCTGGTGTTTCTATGTTTTTATTTAAGTTTCTTTGGAAGTCTAATTCTCTGCCTAAAGCTAAGTTTCTTATGTGGTTGATCATTCATAAGAAGCTTAATACGGTTGAGCTTTTAAAGAAGAAAAATATTGTTTTTGATGTTAAGTGTTATTTTTCAGTCTTTTGCATGAAAATGTTTATCATTTATTTTTCTCTCGCTATATTACCAATTATATTTTAAATATGGTTTTAAGGATTTTTGTTTTTAGTTGTTTAAATTCTTTTAGTGATTGTGTTGATTATTGGGATTGTTGTAGATTTATTTATAATTCCAGGCAAAGATATGTGTTGGATTCTTTAGTTAGTTGGTTCATATGGTTGGAGAGAAATCAGAGATTATTTCATTTTATTTCTGTTGGTAATTTAATCATTAGGATTGTTACCTTCTATCTGGATTGGATGTCTAACTCTCACTATAAGTTTTTTGGAGAATCGCATTTCGAGAGTTTTTGATTAAGGTTAGGTTTAATTTGAGTTTATTTATTAGAATCAATAGATTTTTTAGGTGTAATAGATTTCGCATTTTTTATTGATTTCTGTTTTTTTGGTGTTGCTTGCTTGTCTCTTTTTACTTGTTTTATTTCTTCTTCACATATATGTATGGATATATATATATATATATATACTTAGATATATATATATGTGTGTGTGTGTGTGTGTGTGTTTGACACCACACGTCCGTTAATGTCACTCATTAAGAGATTGCATTAAGTTTCATGAAGCATTATAGGTAAGCAGAAACCGAAACATTACAAGACAGATATAAAATAGTAGCAGAATTAAAAACTTTATTAATCATAAAGCATCGTGATTTAAAACATCATATGTCTGAAATACATAACGACCAGTACAACATTGAAATTTCTGTCTTGTACTTAAAACATCAGAGAACAATAATAAAAGAATCATAATTCTTCAAAAGAAACATAGTCATAGTAGCAAGGATAAGAACTTGAGCAATACGTCTAAGCAGCTCCAAGCAAGACGATAGCAGAATCCTGATCAAGATTGAGTATTCCCACCCTAAGAACCTAGGGGGAAATGGAAGAGAAAGAAGAGGAAACAAAATAGGTCAGACATAAAGTTAGCGAGTCCAGTTACTTTTAGCATATAAATAAGTAAAAGTATCATGACAGGCATATAAAGTGGATAAGAGAGAGCATCATAAAAGACATGTATGCCAGGGTAAACAGAATAGAGTATATTGCGTTTCTCTAATGATTTCTATGCACAAATACTAGTATAATCCTGAAATGAGTTGATCCCTAAAGTATAAGATGGTAGACTTAAGCGTAATTCTTCTGAGAGGTTTTAACCCCATACAATCAACAGGCAGTCCAATAATAGGCTCCTAAACTTACTTGAGTCTAGATGTACTCTAACTACTACCTTAATCGATCGACTCCTTACTCTGTAGATACCTTGTGCCGGCTCCACGGTAGGATTAATGTGGCAATCCTTCATTGACGTGCACAACCATATCTACAGATGTCACGGTCGTCTTATCCCCCTCTGACCGAACCATGCATGCACATGACCCCATTCGGTTTGCGCCACCCACACTGTCCTCCACGTTTGAATCTCTTACAATCAACCCAATAAGCATGCAACGAATCTGACATAGGGTCGTTTGATACCGTTATATGGGTTACTGACTGAAATGGGTCCCAAACACAAGATGATGCAAGATCTCCCCTTTGTCTTGCATCCCCACTAGGATTTCCATAGGTTATGCTTACCTAACAGTGTCTTTAATTGCATAACACCAACATTTCCACAGGTTATGCTTACCTAACGGTGTCTTTAATTACATAACCCCAATTGATTAAGTTTTGTGGGCCTATATATAAATATTACCCACCCAACCCAGATATACTTAACCCTCCCATCATTTCGACCAAGTTTACTTAACCCCTAGTCAAGTTCATATATACCCTATGGATTCAACTAGGTTAAGTACTACAGACAAACAAGTTATCCCTATTCACATTGACTTCTTTTCACTTTCCAAAATTCCGCTTGGTTATTAATTTCATATAAATATAACTTAATCCATTTAAGTTTATTAATAAGCCCCATTACCTGTTATTCTTTAGATTGTAATTAACGGAAGTAATCTTACAATCTTTCACCCCTGATTGTAATTAATGGAAGTAATCTTACAATCCCTTTGTATTATTCATTGTCTGACTCCATATTTACAATAACATGTTTTACTAAATACGTAATTAAGTATATTTCATCTCAGTACACATGTTTTCTGTTTAACATATCACTACAACTTGTCATTATTTACTTATTAACCTAGTTCTCTTAACGAATGTTTACTAACAAGCTTCCTTCCCTTTTATTACAACTTATGTTATAATTTCCACTTGTCCCTAGGACAAGCCTACCTATTATGTAACATTCTCATTAAAGTAATTAATTATAATAGGTTAATATCATTTATCCATTTATGTCATAATGCGCTAGACCTCCCACATTAAGCTTACAACTTGTGGATGCTAGATAAGCCGGTCAGGTGCGGGAAGACTTCTTACACAAGTAGGACTTAACCTCGTGTCTTAGCACGTTTCGTGTTTTTGCACTTACACCTCTCACATTAGATTCGCCACTTGTGGTCGCGGGATATGTCGGTCGGGTCCGGGTAGACTTCTACCACAAGTGTAATCTAACCTTGTGTCTAAGCGCAATTACAGTTTCTAATTACTATAATTCTAGGCATTTTCCTTCTTTAACAATTATCTCTATTACATTATAGGTTTTCATGTCCCTTTTCCAAGTTATGTTCGTAATGAACCATATGCTCGAAATTAAGGTTTTTAATGACAATTTTATTTATGTCCCCAAACTCGTATTCATGTATTTTATTCAAGTTATGCTCAAATTCCCAATACAAGTTATGTCCCAACTAAGATTTAGATCAACATGTAAATTATGCCCCAAATCCCAAGCTTTGGCTAAAGGTACAAGTTATGCCCAATATTCCTAATCATGTTTTCCAATTATGAATTATGCCAAAATTAAACATTCCCAATTGTTCCCAATTTCGTGCGTTCGCATATTTCAATTGCATACATAGGCTCGAAGGTAGCCTGGATATAAAACAAAAAGGGAAAAAGGGAGAGGGAGGAGAACAAGAGTAGGAATGAATAAAACTAACATATGATAATAGAATTAGTCATGCTAACAAAATAGGCATAGTGACAGGATTATGCGATCCAACATAATAGATATACGATGACATAATTAGGCCAACTATTATAAGAGGCATACGGTGACACAATCAATAGAATAGGGATGTCATGAATATGCATAAAGAGATCTAAACAACGAATTAGATCCCCAACTAATAACAGATCCAATTTGGCTATAAACATAATAGATTGGGTATAAGGTGATCTAAACAGTGAATTAGATCTACAATTGTAACAACCCGAAAATCTGGGCCAGTTTAAAAATTTTATTTTGGCAATTTTAGTGAATTTTGATTATTTAAAATGAATTATTTTAAATAATATCGACGAGAAATTTATTTAGAATATAATTCGACGTATATATTATATACGTCGTCGTTAGAATATATTATAATTATATATAATTATAAAAGGAATTGAAAATGGCGCGGTAGTTCGAAAATTCGATTTCTAATTTCAAATGAATATACAGAATTCAATATAAGTCAGAATTGAACGAAACAAGAAATATTTGAATCTGTATAACTATATCTTTGTAACGAAGTTAACAAACTGAGATTTCATCTTAGAAATGATAAGATATGTCCAGTTGAAAATTAGAAATAGTCGCTGTGGAATTTATATATATTTTAATATAATATATGGCCCTTAAAAATAGCCATTTTGCAAACGACCTCGGATTTCGACGAAACCAGTTTTGTTGGATTCGCAGTGTAAAGTTATTGCTAGATTCCAAATTTCATAATTTTTCGAATCAATATGTGAGCGTGGCAAAGGAAAACGCGTTTGACCAGTTTCAGTTGATTTTAATCGACTGGAAATTGGCCATTTTTCAAACAGTCTCAGAATTCGACGAAACTAGTTTTGTTAGGACCGTATCGTCAATACGAAGCTAGAAAATATTTTTCTGCAATTTATAGAGTTATTATGTGACCCCGGTAATTTGAAATGTACGTTTAAAATTCAATATAGTGATTTAAATGTAAATTTAACGGAAACTGATTCAAACGGTCGAATCAGCTTACGATACATATCCCATTGTGTTCGGAATGGGGGTAATTCGCTATGGACGACAGGCGGTGGGCCTCGTTTCGAGGTCTTAGGTAAAAGTCAACTTTATGCAATTAAATTAATAAAAAAAAAAAAAAATATCTTTCTCTTTTATCCTCCAGGCCCCCCCCCCCGTTCAAAAAATTAAATTTCAGAATAAAAAAAAAAGAGGAAAAAAAAAAAAAAAAAAGAAACCTAACCTAAACCGAAGCCGCCGCCTTACCTCAGAGCCACCGCCGACGAACCCTCGCGACGCCGCCCTCCGTTCAGCCTCCTCCTTCCCACTGCTTCTCCTCCTCCCTCGCATGGAACCCCAGAACGCGCCGCGTCGAGGAACAAATCGCGAGCCCCTCCTCGAGGCCAGCTCCTCCACGACGAACTCCTGCCGCCGACCCCTCGCCCCCCTTTCTTCGCAGCATAAAGTAAGTCGTTTTTATTTTTATTTTATTTTTTTTATTTTACTTCTGAAAAATTTCGATTTTTATGTATTAGAAAGATTATATTTTTAATGCATTAAAGATTTTATTTTTATCATATATAAAAGACAGGATTTTTAAATTATAAAAGACCTAATTTTTAATGTATGTAAGTTGCGATTTTTATATATTTATTAAAATTGTAAAGATGGGATTTTTACAGTAGAAAAGGTAGAATTTTTAACACTGTAAAGCTTTGATTTTTAGTTGGAGGAAAATATGATCTTTGTTCATATAAAATATAATTTTTATATAAGCGAGAAGTCTAAAAAATTCGATTTTTATATATTGAACTTTGAAATAAAAATTCGATTTTTATATATTGAACTTAGAAATAAAAATTCGATTTTTATATATTGAACTTTGAAATAAAAATTCGATTTTTATATATTGAACTTAGAAATAAAAATTCGATTTTTATATATTGAACTTTGAACTAAAAAAATTCGATTTTTATATATTGAACTTTGAAATAAAAATTCGATTTTTATATATTGAACTTAGAAATAAAAATTCGATTTTTATATATTGAACTTTGAAATAAAAATTCGATTTTTATATATTGAACTTAGAAATAAAAATTCGATTTTTATATATTGAACTTAGAAATAAAAATTCGATTTTTATATATTGAACTTTGAACTAAAAAAATGTGATTTTTATATATTGAATAACAAAGTAAAAATTCGATTTTTACGTATGTAGTGAAAGCAGCAACGAAGGTGACAAAAAGGCGAAACGACGAAGACTTCTCCAAATGAAGAGCCGTGGAGCTAGGATAGCTATCAGTGAGAATTTCTCACCTTTCAATTCTTTTTCTAGATATATATATATACTAGGATGCAGACGGTGCTTAGTAGCACCCGACACAATCGTCCACAGACCATGGACTTGTTTGTTTGGCTGTTTGGTTATTGATTGTGATATTGGTTTGAATGTGGTTTGTGGTGTGAAAAATCGAATCGATAAATTGGTTAGGATTAGACGTGCGCCGTTATAAGGCGAAGGAGTAAGGCTAGGTTAGACTCTTACTCCAAGTTTTGTGGTTTGCATAACGAATTGATTTGATTGATGTGTGAATGGCGTGGGCCTTCACTAGACCGGGGATAAGGCTAGGCCTCGTCCCGTTTCTAGTATCGTGCCGTTATGCCGCCGAAATTTTCTAAAATATGTTAGAAAAATAAAAATATCATTTTATTGAATAAATGAATTGAATAGAAATTCATAGGTTGAAATAAAATGTTTTATCGTTAAAAATATAATTTTTAACGTGAATATGAAAATAGTGAAGTGAATAAATAAATATTCATTTATAAACCAGACGGTTTGTTTATGTACACCTATTTGAATGACGCTGATTGGGTCGATAAATTTTACACATCGCCTAACTGCACAAATAAAATATGTGTTTGATTGTTTGAAACCCCACACGGGTGTTAGGATGAAATTTGAAGTTCACTCATCCTGATTGATTAAATATGTCGATCGATTGATTGACAGGCTGTTATAAGCGTTGAATATCTATATTTGATGCTTATACAGTGTAGTGCACTTTGGTTGATGGTTGATTATTTTTAATGCTATTATATACATGTGTTGTATGAAAATCCATATAATTAATTTTATATGGTAATTGATTGGGCCTCATTCCAGTTTTGAAAAAGAAATATTTGAAAAAGAAATATTTGAAATAGAATATTTGAAAATAAAGGAATATATGAAGCCGTGTTGATTAGATTGACGCCATTTTGACGTGAACGATATTTATATCGATTTTAAAAACGATTTCGAAATGAAATGAATTGAAAACGAATTCAAATTGAATTGAAAACGATTTCGAAATGAATTGAATTGAAAACGATTTCGGAATGAATTGAATTGAAAACGATTTCGAAATGAATTGAATTGAAAACGATTTCGAAATGAATTGAATTGAAAACGATTTCGAAATGAATTGAATTGAAAACGAATTCGAATTGAATTGAAAGTGAATTGAAAGCGAATTCAAATTGAATTGAAATTTGAATTGAATAGAAATGAATTTTGAAACGAATCTATAAAGAAGAATTCAATTTTGCTTTGAATTGAAATGGAAGTTGAAATGTTTTTGAAACGAATTCAAAACTATTTATATAATTCGTTTTAAATAGAAATCGACGAAATATATATTATATATATTTTATATATAATATAATGGCCTGAATAGAACGCGCCGCGCCGCGGCAGTTCGTGAATTTCGACCATTTATTTCAAACGGACATTACGGGAGATCCGACCGTCGGATTCTCCTAAAACCGGAACCGTTGGGTTCGTATCGAAAAGAGCTTTCTAATGAATGTTAGAAATTTGAAATCTAACGGTTGGATTTGGAGATACGTCCAAATCAAATTCGAAAAAGGTCGCTGTAAGTGCAGTTCGATGGCCGTTAATGGAAATCGACTGTACGGGCCTTGATAAAATTATTAAAAATAGTAATAATTTGTGTAAAATCATAAGAAATGATTTGTGAAAGTTTGGGATGAAAAACTCCATATTTGAAAAGATAAAAATAGATTTTTATCGAAATGAACTAGTTTTGAACTAGAATTATAATTCTATTTATTTTTAAATAAATAAATTGAATTTGAAATGGTTTTGAAAATAACCAAAATTTCCAATGATTGCATTGGAGTGGAGTTGAATCGAAATTGTCTTCGGAATATTTCGATGTTGGAATTCGTGATATTACAGGTGTTGTTATGGAAATTTGAAAGATATATATTTGTATCGTTATTTCCAATACGACATTTGTTAGTCGTAGAATTCGATATTGAATATAAGCCGATATATTTTCTATTCAGAGCCTTGTATTGAATATCGAATGTGATTTGGGTTTGTCGTGAATGGTGTCTTCACTAACACTGTTCTTGAACCCAGTTGAGAAAAGATTAAATCTTTTATTTAGATTTAATGAAGTGTACCAATTAAATGATATTTAATTGGAATTGAATTGATATTGATTTTTGGGTTTATCGTGAACAGTGTTTTAAATAACACTTGTTCTTTAACCCGATAATTAATGAATGTGATTTGGGTTTGTCGTGAATGGTGTCTTCACTAACACTGTTCTTGAACCCAGTTGAGAAGAGATTAAATCTTTTTATTTAGATTTAATGAAGTGTACCAATTAAATGATATTTAATTGGAATTGAATTGATATTGATTTTTGGGTTTATCGTGAACAGTGTTTTAAATAACACTTGTTCTTTAACCCGATAATTAATGGGATGTGACTTTGGGTTTATCGTGAACCGTGTTTTAAATGACACTGATTCTTTAACCCAGTCACAGATTAAAACTAAGTGGAGTTTTAATGAATCTTTAATTAGATTGAAAAGATCGAGAATGGAGTATCACCAGTTTTGCTCCAGGCGATAGTTAAATCTTTAATTAGATTTGAACGTGAAATTTAGAAACTAACTGTCGGTTAGCCAAGCAGAATGGTTTTCTGGATATTGATCTGATGTTGGTTTCGGCCTTCGGGGTTAATATTTGGGGAATTATTCTCTTGATTAATTTACGGTTAGTGACTAATGAATTGGAATGAGGCGTATGTTGTGTTTGTGTAACACTTATTTAAAATATACGCGAGTTATTCGGAAAGACCGGGTTTATCCCATTCTGAATAACTGATACGACGATAAGTCGAAGATGAAGACGATGGTCGAAGACCGGAGGTCTTCACGTCGTTTGGGTGATAACTGATGATCTTGATTGGGCTGTACACCCAAGAAGATGGAAACAGTTAGTGATCGTCCAGACGTACTTGGAGATCGATGGATATGCGGGGTACTAGGTGCCTCCGGTTTCGTTCAGACCCAGAACGGACTTGTAAATGGACTGTGTGTCTGACATCGGATTTCATTCTGTGTGACTGATATCGGTTGCATAGGATGGTTTGCCTGTGTGGCATGCTAAGATGCAAATGATCAAGGCTTCTGTTGAAAAGCAAAGTCTTGTGGTGATGATCAAAGCACGGCCTTTGTGGCGTAGCTTTGTGTAACGTTTACCTCGCGTGTTTCACACCAGGTATGAACCAAAAACGGGAGACGGACCTCAGGGAGGACTTGCGTTTCTTTCTAGCTAGAAGTGGCGTCAGTGGTTTTACACGCCCTGACGAGTTTGACTTATGTGGTTGTTGCTGTTGCGAGGCGCCTCGGTTATATCGGTTTCGGCCGAATGCATTCTGGTCGGCTGACGGACCAGACTTACACCCCATAGGGTGGGGAGACGTATTGTTCAGGCATAATAATCCACTCCGTGTGGACCGGCCCTGACGATCCAAGGCTTGCCTGCGCGCTTGCCTGAGACATGGGCTAGATTGTCTCGAATCGGTTGAGGACTATCTTTTGCCTCGGTTCATAGATGGAAACCCAATTTCCAAATACGAGACTTTGCGGTTTTGATTGTATATCCTATATATGGCGACATAGTGGGATGGGGCGCTCATGCCGCCTATGATTGATACTTATGATTTGAAGTGTTTTATATACTATGCACTTATAATAGTATCAAATGATTTGTTTTAAACGTATCAAGCATTCTTTGGCTGTTATAAGGGAAAACCCTATCCTCGACTGCGTTGCATTGTGTGATGGGACCTGGGTCTTATAACAGCTTCATTTTTCTTTATTTAGCATTGCGCTGTTGGTTTTATGCACTGGTATTCTTGGGAGGAAACCCGTTCCGTGTTATACGGCGTGGTCCCTTGATTTACCTAATGATTTGAAATAAAGATTAATAACTGTTTTAGTTCTCACACCAGTCACATGACTGACCTGGAGTTTATTGTTTTAACCTAAACTCTGGGTGCCCCTATTTTCGACACGGGCAGCTAGTAGTTTTGGTTTTGCAGATTTATATTCACAGGATCCTGGTTTACAGCTGGAACGATATCCGGAAAGCTTTGTATCCGTATATCTCATTCTAGTTGTGTATTGTATTATTTTCCGCTGCTATGTATTTAAATGTAATTTAAATCTCTGATATTTCTGTGTAATATTCATTTATACTCTGTATATTCTTGTAATCTGATGCATTGTTGTAATATACAATGAAATGTTCTTCTGTATGCGTTCTGTTTTGTCGTGTTCTCAAACGATAGGGCGTTTCGAACGGTCTGGGTCGGTTTAGCGACTGGTTCGGACCGAGCGAAGTTCTTTGCCGTCACATTTGGTATCAGAGCTTTGGTTTACAAAGCTAGAGAACAAGGCACATTGGAATCATACGAAAGAATTCATCAGATATTGGATTAGTAATATCCAATGGGAATGACTCGTTAGAGATGGGATCAGTAGTATCCTAGAACGAGTGTGAAGAGTATATTTTTAAAATGAAAACAAAGTTTAGTTTTGAAAATCTAAATCAATTATCCGTATTTGATTATTTATTTGTATGAATATGGACAATCTAATATATAATGGTTTTGTATATACGCGTCATGAACGTATATTCGAAATTTTAATATATTGGATAGATATAGAATCACATTCTAGACACCCGGAGATGGTTCTGATGATTGATCGATCATCATCCGAATTTATGTTCGAGTTTCGAAGGTGCGATTTTCTATATATTTCCATTAGGCTGGTGTGAGAACCAAATCTAAAATAGATAGGGCTTATCGTTGTGATTTGGCATCAAAAATTTGATTTTTGTATATGTATCAAAATTATGAATTTGAAACGTTAAATTCACTAATTGATTGATGTTTGTGTTGTTTGTTTAATTGTTTGATAATTTTGAACCGTTTAGCCTAATTATATCAAATATTGAACGATATTGAAAATTGGTCGCATCTGCTTGCATATACATATATATCATTGAACAGGTCATAGCAAGGAGGCTAGAGCCGAAGAATAAAATTTGTTTGCCCGACAAATAGGTACATGTTTACTACATAATTTACTGTTTTGTTTGGGTGATGATGATTTTGTGAGCCTATTGGCTAGCCGCTTGGCTTTTTCTTTTTCTTTTTGAGATCTGAAGGACCGGGGAAGCTATTTGAAATTCCCCGATGCTCCCGGTGCAGGGGAGGTTATGGCGAAATTTTTCAAAAATTTAGGGTGTTAGCCAAATTTTTGAAATTTTGGAAATTCTCAGAAACTAAAGAGTTGGAGAATGGAAACCAGATCGAACGTAGAGCTGAATAATCAAACCACTTTCGACTTTGTTCCTTTTCGGGGACGAAAAGTTTTAAGTGGGGGAGATTGTAACAACCCGAAAATCTGGGCCAGTTTAAAAATTTTATTTTGGCAATTTTAGTGAATTTTGATTATTTAAAATGAATTATTTTAAATAATATCGACGAGAAATTTATTTAGAATATAATTCGACGTATATATTATATACGTCGTCGTTAGAATATATTATAATTATATATAATTATAAAAGGAATTGAAAATGGCGCGGTAGTTCGAAAATTCGATTTCTAATTTCAAATGAATATACAGAATTCAATATAAGTCAGAATTGAACGAAACAAGAAATATTTGAATCTGTATAACTATATCTTTGTAACGAAGTTAACAAACTGAGATTTCATCTTAGAAATGATAAGATATGTCCAGTTGAAAATTAGAAATAGTCGCTGTGGAATTTATATATATTTTAATATAATATATGGCCCTTAAAAATAGCCATTTTGCAAACGACCTCGGATTTCGACGAAACCAGTTTTGTTGGATTCGCAGTGTAAAGTTATTGCTAGATTCCAAATTTCATAATTTTTCGAATCAATATGTGAGCGTGGCAAAGGAAAACGCGTTTGACCAGTTTCAGTTGATTTTAATCGACTGGAAATTGGCCATTTTTCAAACAGTCTCAGAATTCGACGAAACTAGTTTTGTTAGGACCGTATCGTCAATACGAAGCTAGAAAATATTTTTCTGCAATTTATAGAGTTATTATGTGACCCCGGTAATTTGAAATGTACGTTTAAAATTCAATATAGTGATTTAAATGTAAATTTAACGGAAACTGATTCAAACGGTCGAATCAGCTTACGATACATATCCCATTGTGTTCGGAATGGGGGTAATTCGCTATGGACGACAGGCGGTGGGCCTCGTTTCGAGGTCTTAGGTAAAAGTCAACTTTATGCAATTAAATTAATAAAAAAAAAAAAAAATATCTTTCTCTTTTATCCTCCAGGCCCCCCCCCCCCCCGTTCAAAAAATTAAATTTCAGAATAAAAAAAAAAGAGGAAAAAAAAAAAAAAAAAAGAAACCTAACCTAAACCGAAGCCGCCGCCTTACCTCAGAGCCACCGCCGACGAACCCTCGCGACGCCGCCCTCCGTTCAGCCTCCTCCTTCCCACTGCTTCTCCTCCTCCCTCGCATGGAACCCCAGAACGCGCCGCGTCGAGGAACAAATCGCGAGCCCCTCCTCGAGGCCAGCTCCTCCACGACGAACTCCTGCCGCCGACCCCTCGCCCCCCTTTCTTCGCAGCATAAAGTAAGTCGTTTTTATTTTTATTTTATTTTTTTTATTTTACTTCTGAAAAATTTCGATTTTTATGTATTAGAAAGATTATATTTTTAATGCATTAAAGATTTTATTTTTATCATATATAAAAGACAGGATTTTTAAATTATAAAAGACCTAATTTTTAATGTATGTAAGTTGCGATTTTTATATATTTATTAAAATTGTAAAGATGGGATTTTTACAGTAGAAAAGGTAGAATTTTTAACACTGTAAAGCTTTGATTTTTAGTTGGAGGAAAATATGATCTTTGTTCATATAAAATATAATTTTTATATAAGCGAGAAGTCTAAAAAATTCGATTTTTATATATTGAACTTTGAAATAAAAATTCGATTTTTATATATTGAACTTAGAAATAAAAATTCGATTTTTATATATTGAACTTTGAAATAAAAATTCGATTTTTATATATTGAACTTAGAAATAAAAATTCGATTTTTATATATTGAACTTTGAACTAAAAAAATTCGATTTTTATATATTGAACTTTGAAATAAAAATTCGATTTTTATATATTGAACTTAGAAATAAAAATTCGATTTTTATATATTGAACTTTGAAATAAAAATTCGATTTTTATATATTGAACTTAGAAATAAAAATTCGATTTTTATATATTGAACTTAGAAATAAAAATTCGATTTTTATATATTGAACTTTGAACTAAAAAAATGTGATTTTTATATATTGAATAACAAAGTAAAAATTCGATTTTTACGTATGTAGTGAAAGCAGCAACGAAGGTGACAAAAAGGCGAAACGACGAAGACTTCTCCAAATGAAGAGCCGTGGAGCTAGGATAGCTATCAGTGAGAATTTCTCACCTTTCAATTCTTTTTCTAGATATATATATATACTAGGATGCAGACGGTGCTTAGTAGCACCCGACACAATCGTCCACAGACCATGGACTTGTTTGTTTGGCTGTTTGGTTATTGATTGTGATATTGGTTTGAATGTGGTTTGTGGTGTGAAAAATCGAATCGATAAATTGGTTAGGATTAGACGTGCGCCGTTATAAGGCGAAGGAGTAAGGCTAGGTTAGACTCTTACTCCAAGTTTTGTGGTTTGCATAACGAATTGATTTGATTGATGTGTGAATGGCGTGGGCCTTCACTAGACCGGGGATAAGGCTAGGCCTCGTCCCGTTTCTAGTATCGTGCCGTTATGCCGCCGAAATTTTCTAAAATATGTTAGAAAAATAAAAATATCATTTTATTGAATAAATGAATTGAATAGAAATTCATAGGTTGAAATAAAATGTTTTATCGTTAAAAATATAATTTTTAACGTGAATATGAAAATAGTGAAGTGAATAAATAAATATTCATTTATAAACCAGACGGTTTGTTTATGTACACCTATTTGAATGACGCTGATTGGGTCGATAAATTTTACACATCGCCTAACTGCACAAATAAAATATGTGTTTGATTGTTTGAAACCCCACACGGGTGTTAGGATGAAATTTGAAGTTCACTCATCCTGATTGATTAAATATGTCGATCGATTGATTGACAGGCTGTTATAAGCGTTGAATATCTATATTTGATGCTTATACAGTGTAGTGCACTTTGGTTGATGGTTGATTATTTTTAATGCTATTATATACATGTGTTGTATGAAAATCCATATAATTAATTTTATATGGTAATTGATTGGGCCTCATTCCAGTTTTGAAAAAGAAATATTTGAAAAAGAAATATTTGAAATAGAATATTTGAAAATAAAGGAATATATGAAGCCGTGTTGATTAGATTGACGCCATTTTGACGTGAACGATATTTATATCGATTTTAAAAACGATTTCGAAATGAAATGAATTGAAAACGAATTCAAATTGAATTGAAAACGATTTCGAAATGAATTGAATTGAAAACGATTTCGGAATGAATTGAATTGAAAACGATTTCGAAATGAATTGAATTGAAAACGATTTCGAAATGAATTGAATTGAAAACGATTTCGAAATGAATTGAATTGAAAACGAATTCGAATTGAATTGAAAGTGAATTGAAAGCGAATTCAAATTGAATTGAAATTTGAATTGAATAGAAATGAATTTTGAAACGAATCTATAAAGAAGAATTCAATTTTGCTTTGAATTGAAATGGAAGTTGAAATGTTTTTGAAACGAATTCAAAACTATTTATATAATTCGTTTTAAATAGAAATCGACGAAATATATATTATATATATTTTATATATAATATAATGGCCTGAATAGAACGCGCCGCGCCGCGGCAGTTCGTGAATTTCGACCATTTATTTCAAACGGACATTACGGGAGATCCGACCGTCGGATTCTCCTAAAACCGGAACCGTTGGGTTCGTATCGAAAAGAGCTTTCTAATGAATGTTAGAAATTTGAAATCTAACGGTTGGATTTGGAGATACGTCCAAATCAAATTCGAAAAAGGTCGCTGTAAGTGCAGTTCGATGGCCGTTAATGGAAATCGACTGTACGGGCCTTGATAAAATTATTAAAAATAGTAATAATTTGTGTAAAATCATAAGAAATGATTTGTGAAAGTTTGGGATGAAAAACTCCATATTTGAAAAGATAAAAATAGATTTTTATCGAAATGAACTAGTTTTGAACTAGAATTATAATTCTATTTATTTTTAAATAAATAAATTGAATTTGAAATGGTTTTGAAAATAACCAAAATTTCCAATGATTGCATTGGAGTGGAGTTGAATCGAAATTGTCTTCGGAATATTTCGATGTTGGAATTCGTGATATTACAGGTGTTGTTATGGAAATTTGAAAGATATATATTTGTATCGTTATTTCCAATACGACATTTGTTAGTCGTAGAATTCGATATTGAATATAAGCCGATATATTTTCTATTCAGAGCCTTGTATTGAATATCGAATGTGATTTGGGTTTGTCGTGAATGGTGTCTTCACTAACACTGTTCTTGAACCCAGTTGAGAAAAGATTAAATCTTTTATTTAGATTTAATGAAGTGTACCAATTAAATGATATTTAATTGGAATTGAATTGATATTGATTTTTGGGTTTATCGTGAACAGTGTTTTAAATAACACTTGTTCTTTAACCCGATAATTAATGAATGTGATTTGGGTTTGTCGTGAATGGTGTCTTCACTAACACTGTTCTTGAACCCAGTTGAGAAGAGATTAAATCTTTTTATTTAGATTTAATGAAGTGTACCAATTAAATGATATTTAATTGGAATTGAATTGATATTGATTTTTGGGTTTATCGTGAACAGTGTTTTAAATAACACTTGTTCTTTAACCCGATAATTAATGGGATGTGACTTTGGGTTTATCGTGAACCGTGTTTTAAATGACACTGATTCTTTAACCCAGTCACAGATTAAAACTAAGTGGAGTTTTAATGAATCTTTAATTAGATTGAAAAGATCGAGAATGGAGTATCACCAGTTTTGCTCCAGGCGATAGTTAAATCTTTAATTAGATTTGAACGTGAAATTTAGAAACTAACTGTCGGTTAGCCAAGCAGAATGGTTTTCTGGATATTGATCTGATGTTGGTTTCGGCCTTCGGGGTTAATATTTGGGGAATTATTCTCTTGATTAATTTACGGTTAGTGACTAATGAATTGGAATGAGGCGTATGTTGTGTTTGTGTAACACTTATTTAAAATATACGCGAGTTATTCGGAAAGACCGGGTTTATCCCATTCTGAATAACTGATACGACGATAAGTCGAAGATGAAGACGATGGTCGAAGACCGGAGGTCTTCACGTCGTTTGGGTGATAACTGATGATCTTGATTGGGCTGTACACCCAAGAAGATGGAAACAGTTAGTGATCGTCCAGACGTACTTGGAGATCGATGGATATGCGGGGTACTAGGTGCCTCCGGTTTCGTTCAGACCCAGAACGGACTTGTAAATGGACTGTGTGTCTGACATCGGATTTCATTCTGTGTGACTGATATCGGTTGCATAGGATGGTTTGCCTGTGTGGCATGCTAAGATGCAAATGATCAAGGCTTCTGTTGAAAAGCAAAGTCTTGTGGTGATGATCAAAGCACGGCCTTTGTGGCGTAGCTTTGTGTAACGTTTACCTCGCGTGTTTCACACCAGGTATGAACCAAAAACGGGAGACGGACCTCAGGGAGGACTTGCGTTTCTTTCTAGCTAGAAGTGGCGTCAGTGGTTTTACACGCCCTGACGAGTTTGACTTATGTGGTTGTTGCTGTTGCGAGGCGCCTCGGTTATATCGGTTTCGGCCGAATGCATTCTGGTCGGCTGACGGACCAGACTTACACCCCATAGGGTGGGGAGACGTATTGTTCAGGCATAATAATCCACTCCGTGTGGACCGGCCCTGACGATCCAAGGCTTGCCTGCGCGCTTGCCTGAGACATGGGCTAGATTGTCTCGAATCGGTTGAGGACTATCTTTTGCCTCGGTTCATAGATGGAAACCCAATTTCCAAATACGAGACTTTGCGGTTTTGATTGTATATCCTATATATGGCGACATAGTGGGATGGGGCGCTCATGCCGCCTATGATTGATACTTATGATTTGAAGTGTTTTATATACTATGCACTTATAATAGTATCAAATGATTTGTTTTAAACGTATCAAGCATTCTTTGGCTGTTATAAGGGAAAACCCTATCCTCGACTGCGTTGCATTGTGTGATGGGACCTGGGTCTTATAACAGCTTCATTTTTCTTTATTTAGCATTGCGCTGTTGGTTTTATGCACTGGTATTCTTGGGAGGAAACCCGTTCCGTGTTATACGGCGTGGTCCCTTGATTTACCTAATGATTTGAAATAAAGATTAATAACTGTTTTAGTTCTCACACCAGTCACATGACTGACCTGGAGTTTATTGTTTTAACCTAAACTCTGGGTGCCCCTATTTTCGACACGGGCAGCTAGTAGTTTTGGTTTTGCAGATTTATATTCACAGGATCCTGGTTTACAGCTGGAACGATATCCGGAAAGCTTTGTATCCGTATATCTCATTCTAGTTGTGTATTGTATTATTTTCCGCTGCTATGTATTTAAATGTAATTTAAATCTCTGATATTTCTGTGTAATATTCATTTATACTCTGTATATTCTTGTAATCTGATGCATTGTTGTAATATACAATGAAATGTTCTTCTGTATGCGTTCTGTTTTGTCGTGTTCTCAAACGATAGGGCGTTTCGAACGGTCTGGGTCGGTTTAGCGACTGGTTCGGACCGAGCGAAGTTCTTTGCCGTCACAACAATCAAAGGCAGATCTGACATGATAAATAGGTATACGTTCAGATCTAATGCATAATCATGTCAGAATAACTTAGATGAACAAGTTATAATAGATCTGGGGTGATTCAAATGGTCATAGGCATAGATCCAAGTTATAGTCATATCAAGTTTTACTTTTTAATTATTTAGATCTAAAATTAACATCGACTCCCAGTGATTTTGGATCTAGAAAAATAGAAGAAAGATTATAGATGTTGAATCACAGATCTGTACCCTTGAATATCTCTAATAGGTTGTAACAACCCGGAAAATCTGAACCAATTTAAAATTTTTATTTTGGCAATTTTAATGAATTTTGAATATTTTAAATGATTTATTTTAAATAATAACGACGAAAAATTTATTTTGAATAGAATTAGAACATACATATTTATTTGAATCTTCGATAGAATATAAATATTTAATTTTAAATAAAAAAAATGGAAAATGGCGCGGTAGTTTGAAAATTCAATTTCAAATTTCAAATGAATGTACTGGATTCAAAATAAATCGGATTTTGGTGAAACCAAAAATATTAGAATCTATTTGAAAATATGTTTCCAACAAATCCGAAAAATTGAAATTTCATTGCGGGAATAAAAAGATACGCCTAATGGAAAATTCAGAATAGTAGCTATGGTATTTTGGCCCTTAAAAATGGAAATTTTACAAATGACCTCCGTTTTCGAAGAAACCACTTTTGTTGGATCCGGGATGGAAAATAATTGCTAGATTCCAAAATTCATAATTTTTGGGATCAATATGTGAGCGTGGCGCAGTAAAACGTGTTTTGACAGTTTTAGTCAATTTGGATCGACCAGAAATTGACCATTTTACAAATGGTCTCCAAATTAGACGAAATTAGTTTGGTTAGGACCGTATCATCAAAACATAATCAGATTTATTTTTCTAGAATTTTTGGGGTTCGTATGTGGCCCCGATAAATTGAAATGTGCGTTCAAATTCAATATATAGTTTTATATTTTGATTTTAATGGAAACTGATCGAAACAGTTGAATAGCTTGCGGGACATAGCCCATTGCGTTCGGAATAGGGGTAATTAGCTAGGGGCGACAGTCGGTGGGTTTGATTTGGGGTTCGAATAAAAAGTCAACCTTTTAGAGAATAAATTAATTAAATGATTAAAGTATTATATTTATAATCCTCCTACTTTCTCTCTCCCTCTTCCCTTATCATTCCTGATCGAAATCGATTTTGGAAAGAAAAAAAACTTCATCGTGCTCCCCTTCCCCTCGTCGTGGATCGCCACATCTATCTCCCCCTTCCCCCTCCGCCATACCCTTCCTCTCTCCTCTCCTCTCCCCTCTTCTGAGTTGAACCGACGCCCCCCCAAAAACCCGCCACCTTAAAACCCTAGCGCCACAACAGCCTGGGCCCGTGCCCAGCTCCGACGAGCTCCGCCGCCTCAGTCCTTCCCCCTCTAGCCGGCGCCGCTTCCAGCTCCTCCCCAAGCCCCTCCAACCACCAAAACAACAAAAGGTGCATTTTATTTTATTTTATATAGTTTAGTTAATTTAAAATATGGTTTTCATGAACGTAAATATACATTGTTCTACAAAAATAAAGATATGATCTTTGAAATGTAAAGACTATATTTTTACTCGTGTAAAGTTGAGACTTTTATTCGTATAAAGTTATGATTTTTAAAATAGAAAGATACGATTTTTATTTATTAAAGATAGGATTTTTATTAACATAAAGATGAGATTTTTATGTATATAAAAATATAATTTTTAGTTCATGGAAATGTATGATCTTTGATTAGAGAAAACACGATTGTATACATAGAAAGATTTGATTTTTAGGACATAGAGATTTGATTTTTAAATAATAGAGAAAGTAAAAATATTATTTTTATATATATGTAGTAAAAATATTATTTTTATATATATAAAAAGGTAAAAATGTGATTTTTATCATATATGTCGCAAAATAAAAATATGAACTTTATCGTTTGAATGGCAATGTAAAAATGTGATTTTTATATATTCATTAGCGATAGAAAGATTCGATTTTTATCTATATAGTAGCGGTATAAAAATGTGATTTTTATCTATGTAGCGTTGTTATAAAAATATGAAATTATTTTTAGAAAGATAAAAATATAATTTTTAGCCTATATATGTTATTTATAAAATAATCATACAATGAAATAATTATTGATTAGTCAAAAATATAATTTTTAACGTAGGTATGATATATAAATTAACAATCAAAGCACGACGGAGTGGAACCCAAAGATGAGAACTTCTCACTTTAATTTTATTTTCTAGTTAAAATATATACTAGGATGTAGACAGTGCTTAGCAGCACCCGACACCCAACGTCCATAGACCATGGACAACTTGTTTGTTTGTTTAATTGTGTTGTGAAAATAAATTGTGTGGTGTGGAATGGAATAAAATATTTTATAGTTAAAAATATAATTTTTAATGTGTATATGAAATAAATAAATATTCATAAACAAATCATACGATTTTTTTATATACACACATTTGACTGATATTGATAGGGACGATAAATTTTACACATCGCCTAACTATACAAATAAAATCTATGTTTGTTGTTTGAAACCCCACACGGGTATTGGGATGATATATGACATATACTAATCCCAATAATTAGCTGTATGTCGATCGATTGATTGACATGCAGTGTAAGCGTTGAATATTTATATTTAATGCCTATGCAGTGTAGAATGCACTCTGGATGATGGTTGACTGCATTTGATTGTTGTTGTATACATATGTGTGTGAAATCCATATAAATCACATTATATGGTAATTGACTGTGTCTGATTCCAGTTCAGAAGGAAAGAATAATTTAAAATAACGATTATTTTAAAATAATAAATATTTTAAAATAATATTCAGCAATGGATCAAAATATGATTTTGATGTCCGATTTGGGTTGGACACGAATATATTTAAATATATATAAAGCCTTATTAATTAGATCGACGCCATTTTAACGTGAACGATATTTATATCAATTTTATTCATTTTTATAATGAATATTCAAAATGAAATGATTTCGAAATATAATGTTTTGAAAATACTATCATTTATATACCGATGACATGGAATATTCAATTTTCATTTGAAATTGAATATGAAGTTGAAATCGTTTTGAAAACGGATTTAAAATGATTTATAAAATACGTTTTAAATAGAAATTGATGAAATATATATAATATACATTATATATATAATGGCCTGAATAGAACGCGCCATGCCACGGTAGTTCGCGAATTTCGACCATTGACTTCAAATAGACATTACGGGAGATCCGACCGTCGGATTCTCCTAAAACCAGAACCGTTGGGTTCGTATCGAAAAGAGCTTTTCAAAGAATATTAGAGATTTGAAATCTAACGGTTGGATTTGGAATCATGTCCAAATCAAATTTGGAAAAGGTCGTTGTAAGTGCAGTTCGATGGCCATTTATGGAAATCGACTGTATGGGCCTTGATAAAATTATTGAAAATATCAATAATTTGTGTAAAATCATAGTAAATGATTTGGAAAGAATTGGGTTGAAAAATTCCATATTTGAAAAGATAAATATATAATTTTGTCGAAATGAACTAGTTTTGAACTAGAATTATAATCCAATATTTTTAAATAAATAAATTGGATTTGAATTGGTTTTAAAAATAACCAGAATTTCCAATATACAAATTCGAATGGGTTTGAATCGAAATTATCTTTGGAATATTTCGATATTGGATTCCGTGATTATACGGATATTGTGGAGGAATTTGGAAGATATATATATATCGTTATTCCAATACGGTATTTGTTGATTCTAGAATTTGATATTGAATATAAGCCGATATATTTTCTATTTAGAGCCTTGTATTTAATATCAAATGTGATTTCGGGTCTGTCGTGAATGGTGTCTTCATCAACACTGTTCTTGAAACCAGTTGAGAAAAGATTAAATATTTTTATTTAGATTTAATGAAGTATACCAATTAATTAATATTTAATTGGAATTGAATTGAAATTGGTTTTTGGGTTTATCGTGAACGGTGTTTTAAATAACACTTGTTCTTTAACCCGATTAACGATGGAATGAGGTTTTGGGTTGTCGTGAATGGTATCTTTAATAATATTGTTCTTGGACCCGATAGAGTTAAGAAAATTAGAAACTAACTGGTGATTAGTTAAGTTGAATGGTTTCCTGGGTATTGATCTGATGTTGGTTTCGGCCTTCGGGGTTAATACTTAGGGAATTGTTCACTGGTTAATTTACGGTTAGAGGCTAATGGAATGGAATGTGATTTTGGGTTTATCGTGAACTGTGTTTTAAATAACATTAGTTCTTTAGCCCAGTTAAAGACAGGATATGATTTCCCAAGTTAAATAATCATTAATATTGATTTTAGGGAAGATTAAAACCAAGTGGAGTTTTAATGAATCGTTAATTAGATTGAAATGGGAATTGATAATTTAAATTATCAAATTTGGGAAATGATCGAGAATGGAGTGTCACCAGTTTTGCTCCTAGCGATAGTTAGATCTTTAATTAGATTTGAACGGGAAATGGTAATTAAATTTACCGATAACACTGTGGTGTTAGTTATGGGGTAATACCAGTTTTGCTCCATGGGATGAATAGGTTGGGATTGGGAAATAAAATAAATGATTACTTCGGTGTGGTTCGCTAATCCCGACTAGTTTGGAAAACCGTAATATGGTTTGAATTGAGAATCCAAAGGAAGATTAAAGAATAAATTTAAAGAATTTATCTTTGATAAAATTAATGGGAAGCTTTCCCAAAGTATATGAATATTTGAATAAAAGAATATTCAGTACTGGAATGAGGCATATGTTGTGTTTTTATAGCACTTGTTTATTATATACGCGAGTTATTCGGAAAGGTCGGGTTTATACCCATCCTGAATAACGGATTCGACGATATGTCGATGATGAAGATGGTGGTTGAAGACCGGATGTCTTCACAACATTTGGATGATTACTAATGTTTTGAATGGGTTGTACACCCAAGACGAAGTAATATGTGGTGATCCTCCAGACGTACTAGGAGATCGATGGATATGCGAGGACCTCTCTCCTGTATTGGACATATGGGATGAGGAATAAGCTGCCTCCAATTTCGTTCAGACCCAGAACGAACTAGTAAATGGATTTTGTGTCTGACATTGGATTTTATTCTGTGTTGATTGATTTCTATTAAATATATATCTGTTTGGCGGTGGAGAATTTATTCTCTTGCTTAACGCTCTTCTCTGAGATGTACGAGCTCAGAGGTTATATATCGATAGATATTAGTTTCATGGCATGAATTGCCCTTGTGGCATGCTGAGATGCAGTGATCAAGACTTTTGTTGAAAAGCAGAGTCTTGTGGTTAATGATCAAAGCACGACTTTAATACAACGTAGCTTTGTGTATGGCGATAATTCGCGATCCTCACACCTCGGTGTGAGTCAAAAACGGGATCTGACTGCAGGGAGTCCACGACGTTTCTTTCAAGCTATAGGTGGTGTCAGCATTTTACTAGCCCTGACATTTATATTATTTTTACCTATGTGGTTGTTGGATTGCGAGGCGCCTCGGTTATATCGGTCTCTACGGAGCCGATGGATAGGTCCGATAGTACCGGGAAACGTGTGTTCAGGAATAACTAATCCTCAAACGTAAGGGAGGACCGGCCCTCAAGATCCAAGGGTTACCCAGAGTGAGTAGTCCTGAGACATTGGCTAGAGTGTCTCGAAGCGGAAAGGAGCTATCCCTTGCCTTGACTCATGACGGAAATCCAATTTCCAATACGTGACATTTCGATTTTGATTGTAGAGCCTAGTATTGGCGACATGATAGATGGTACCCATGCCGCCTATGATTGATACATTTATATTTGAAGTTGTTTTGACACTATACACTTATAATATTATCATATGATTTTTTTTAAATGTACCAAGCATGTTTAGCTATTATAAGGGAAAACCCTATCCTTCGGCTTGCGTTGCATTATGTGATGGGACCTGGGTCTTATAATAGCTTCATTTTTCCAAAAAGCATTGCGTTGTTTATTCTATGCACTAGTATTCTTGGGAGGAAACTCGTTCTGTGTTATACGGCATGGTCCCTGGATTTACTCTCTTATATAAAGTAAAGTTTTAAATAACATTTTTAGTTCTCACACCAGTCACATTACTGACCTGGAGTTTACTGTTTTAACCTGAACTCTGGGTGCCCCTATTTTTCACACGGGAAGCTAGTAGTTTTGGTTTTGCAGATTTATATTCGCAGGATCCTGGTTTACAGCTGGAATGATATTCGGAAAGACCTGTATCCGTATATCACCTTCAATTGTGTTTTGTGTTATTTTCCGCTGCAGTAATGTATTTAAATCTCTGATATTTTCTGATGTATAATATTAATTCATACACTGTATATTCTTGTATTCTGATGGAATTATTGTAATAAGCAATGAAATGTTCTTCTGTTTGCGTTCTGATTTGTCGTGTTCTCAAAGCAATTCGATCTTTCCTTCACAGGGAAGTTCAGGTCGCCACAGTTGGTATTAGAGATTTGGTTTATAGAGCTCGAGAACAAGACACATTAGAACCAAACGAAAGAATTCATCAGAGGTTGGATTAGTAATATCCAATGAGAATGACTTGTTAGAGATAGGATCAGTAGCATCCTAGAACGAGTGTGAAGAGTAGTGTTTTTAAAATAAAATGAAAACAAATATTGTTTTGAAAATTTAAACCTTATTCAACGTATTTGTTTATTTATTTGTATTGAATTTGGACAATCCAATATATAAAGATTTTGCATATACGCCTTGCAAATGTGTATTCGAAGTTTTAATATACTAGATAGATATAGATTCACACTCTAGTCGCCCGGACATGGTTCTAATGATGGCGCGCCATCATCAGTATTTATGCTCGAGTTTCAAAAGTGAGATATCTATATATTTCCAATTGGATGGTGCGAGAACTAAAACTAGATGAGGTTACTTGCGAGAATTGGCGTCAAAAACATGATTTTCTATATATGTATCAAAGTTATGAATTTGAAACATTAATTCACTAATTGATTGATGGTTATGTTGTATGATTATTCCTTTAAACCATTATGTGAAAGAATGGTACATATAACAAAATTGAACCAAATATTAAACGGTATTGAAAATTGTTTGAGATTGCATGCATATACATGTATGTACATTGAACAGGTCATAGCAAGGAGGCTAGAGAAGAGGAATAAAATTGTATGCCGGACAAATAGGTACATGTTTACTAATTTATTGGGTTCGGATGATTTTATGAGCCGATTGGCTTTTTCGTTTTCTTTTTGGGATGAGAGGGCTAGTGTGGCGGTTTGGGGATTTTCGCGGTGCTCTCGTACAAAGTAGGTTATTGCGAAATTTTTCGAAAATTTAAGGTGTTAGCCAAATTTTTGGAAAGTTTGAAAAGTTGAAGAGCTTAAGCCATTATGAAAATAATGAAAGTTGGGTTGGTTTGTAAAACAACTTTCAGCTCTGTTCCTTTTCGGGTACGGAAAGATTTTAAGTGGGGAGATTGTAACAACCTGGAAAATCTGAACCAAATTAATTTTTTTATTTTGGCAATTTTAATGAATTTTGAATATTTAAAATGATTTATTTTAAATAATAACGACGAGAAATTTATTTTGAATTGAATTAGAACATTTTTATTTATTTGAATCGTCATTAGAATATAAGTATTTAATTTTAAATATAAAAAGAAATGGAAAATGGCGCGGTAGTTTGAAAATTCAATTTAGGATTTCAAACGAATGTACCGGATTCAAAATAAACCGGATTTTGGTGAAACCAAAATTATTAGAATCTATTTGAAAATATATTTCCAATGAATCCGAAAAATTGAAATTTCATAGCGGGGATAAAAAGTTATGCCCAATTGAAAATTTAGAATAGTCGCTATGGAATTTTGGCCCTTAAAAATGGAAATTTTGCAAACGACCTCCAATTTCGACGAAACCACTTTTGTTGGATCCGGGATGGCAAATTATTGCTAGATTTGAAAATTCATAATTTTTGGGATTAATATGTGAGCGTGGCGCGGTAAAACGTGTTTTGACAGTTTTAGTCAATTTGGATCGACCAGAAATTGACCATTTTTCAAACGGTCTCCACATTGGACGAAATTAGTTTTGTTAGGACCGTATCGAAAAAACATAACCAGATTTATTTTTCTGGAATTTTTAGGGTCCGTATGTGGCCCTGATTAATTGAAATGTGCGTTCAAATTCAATATATAGATTTATATTTTGATTTTGACGGAAACAGATCGAAACAGTCGAATCATCTTGCGAGACATAGCCCATTGCGTTCGAAATGGGGGTAATTAGCTAGGGACGACAGTCGGTGGGTTCGATTTGGGGTTCGGATAAAAAGTCAACCTTTTAGAGAATAAATTAATTAAATTGTTATATTTATAATCCTCCTACTTTCTCTCTCCCTCTTCCCTTATCATTCCTGATCGAAATCGATTTTGAAAAGAAGAAACTTCATCGCGCTCGCCCCCCCATCCCCCCCCCCCACCGGTCGTGGATCGCAGCCTTTGCCTCCCCATTTCCCCTCCTCCACGCCCTTCCTCTCTCCTCTCCTCCCTCCTCTTCTGAGTTGAAACCCTCCCCCCCCCCCCACACACACACACACTGAAAATCCGCTACCCAAAAAACCTAGCGCCGCCATAGTCATGGCCAGTGCCCTCCTACCACCAGCTCCGACGATCTCCGCCGTCTCAGGCCTTCCCCCTCCAGCCTGCGCCGCTTCCAGCTCCTCCCCGAGCCCCTCCAACCACCAAAACAATAAAAGGTGCATTTTATTTTATTTTATATAGTTTAGTTATTTTAAAAATATGGTTTTCATGAACGTAAATATACATTGTTCTATGAAAATAAAGATATAATCTTTGAAATGTAAAGATTATATTTTTATTTAGGAAAAGATTATATTTTTACTCGTGTAAAGTTGAGATTTTTATTCGTATAAAGTTATGATTTTTAAAATAGAAAGATACGATTTTTATTTATCTAAATGTAATAACTCAAATTTTTATATAATTAATTTATGGATTAATTAATTAAGGAAGAAAATTCAAAAGTGCGTAAGAAAATGTAGAAAAACATTAATGTAAAGAACTGCATGTGACAAATTAAAGGTAAGAAGATTAACATATTAGTACGTGCGTTAAACAAGGAGATTTAATGCAATAATGCGTATGGTAAAAGTATTAAATAAATAGATGCATATATGTACATATGTGCAATTATGTTATAAAGATAAATAAATAGATGCATACATGTACATATGTGCAATTATGTTATAAAGATACAAATTTAAAAATGTGTGAGTACAAAAGGAATCAATACATACAATAAAGAAAACAAGTAATTTGTCATTTATGTTTATTTGATGATAATTTAGGAAACCATGTAATTAATCTTAATTTGTATGAATACTTATGCTAATTTATCACTTATGTCAATTAAAATTAAAAAGAATATGATAATTTGTCACTTATGTTAATTGACGAAAAAAAAGGAGCGCATAAAAAAAATAAAAAGATTCGCAAAGTAATGTGTGTATTAAAAAGAAAAAAATAATAAAAATATATATAGAAAAAATATATATACATATATATATGTGTGTGTATATATATATGTATGTGACGTGTACGCATCATGTGGCGCACGTGGTGCATTTTTGTTGGTCAAGGATTGTTTTATTGAATGTGGCCTTCTCTGATTGGCCTGGTGACGAATTCTGAGGTATTAGGGTTTATGTGTCATGCTGTGATTGGCTGGGTGACACATCCCTTTGGTTTGGATGGCTCTGATTACTCCTAAACTGCTCTAAAGGCTAGAATTAATCCTACACTCTTATATAATCACATCTAACCTAAGCCCTAAATCAAAACAAAAATCATTCTCAAGCCGCCATGCTGCTGCAACATAGACTGAGCAAGCTTCTCTTATTCAATAAATTAAAACTTAGGATGGTGGAAAACGGATTCTATGCTTAATCTATTCTCTTCTTTAAACCGTTCATAGTGAGTACAACTCCTTTAACAAGATAATTGTTGAACGTAATTGTGTTGATTTTATAAGTTGGACTATATGAATATGACTAATTACATATACTTGATTAAGTCCATTTTATAATGTTAATTCATGTCTCTAATTGTGTTTGCTCGATTAGATCCATTTTATGATGTTGTTGTATGTAATTTCGTATGTAAATCATATGCAAGTTTATATGTAAATCATGTGATATTAGTCTACATGTCTAATTACATATGCAAGTTTATATGCAAGTTTATGTGAAAATCATATTCATACATGCAAGTTCCTATTTATATGTTTAGATCTATGCAGGTCATATTTTATATGATTAGATCCATGCCAATTTATATGTTTATGCAAATTCATATTTTATATGTCTATTGCTTATGCAAGTCATTGATTATGCAAATTTATGTCAATGTAAATTATGATCATGCAAGTTTATGATCCATGCTAGTCTATTTTCATATGTTAATTTAGATCTAATTTATTATGCAAGTTCATACGTTAATTTAGATCTAATTTCTTATGCAAGTCCATAAGTTAATTTAGATCTAATTTGTTGTGCAAGTTCATATGTTAATTTAGATCTAATTTGTTGTGCAAGTCCATATGTTAATTTAGATCTAATTTGTTATGCAAGTCCATACGTTAATTTAGATCTAATTTGTTATGGAAGTTCATATGTTAATTTAGATCTAATTTGTTATGCAAGTTCATATGTTAATTTAGATCTAACTTCTTATGCAAGTTCATATGTTAATTTAGATCTATATATTTATGCAATTTCTTAAATGGGATCTTTGTTATATGCTAGTTATGTTCATAATTGGATCTATATTGTTTTATGCCAGTTTGGATGTTATACATCTCTTTCTTTCCCTTTTTCTTATAAGTTAGGCTAATGGCGAGCCTAACATATTATATGAATCATACGAACGATTGACATTGGGAAACAGTTGGGAAACATTAAATATTGGACATTATGTAACTGGCATAAAATGGGTTGTAATCATATAATTAATTTTGGGCATATCTAGTAAATGTGGCATAACTTGAATTGACCACACTTATTGATAATTTACATATAAATCTAGACTTGGACATAAATGGTAAATATGTAAATGGGTTAAAAGATGAACATGCCAAACCCGAGGTTAGATTGAGTTGCGGTGTAAGACTGCCCGAAACCACTCGGCACATCCAGCGACAACAACAACATAGATCTAATGTGAGAGGTTAGTGCATTAAGCCCAAAACCCGAGGTTAGAATGAGTTTGCGGTAGAAGTCTGCCCGGAACCGCCCAGCACATCCAACAACCGCAAACAACAGTTCTTGTGTGAGAGGTTGGTGCATTAATAAATTAATTAATGCCAATGAATAGACAAGTGGGTGGGGTTAAGTAAATTGAGAACGCTTAACCAATACAAAATGTTAATTAGATAAGAGGGTGGAGTTAAGTAAATTGAGAACACTTAACCAGTACGACATGTTAATTAGATAAGTGGGTAGGGTTAAGTAAACTGAGAACACTTAACCAATACAACATGTTAATTAGAAAAGTGGGTGGGGTTAAGTAAATTTAAAATGCTTAACCAATATAACATGATGAATGAACAGGGTTAAGTTAATAAGAAACACTTAACCAATACAACATGATGTGTGGGTGGGTTAAGTTAACATGAATGAACAACACTTAACCAATATTACATGAACAAAGGGGATAGGGTTAAGGCCGGCTTAACCAATAATACATATTGACTTGATAAATAGGAGGGTTAAGTAAACCTTGGGTAGGTGGGTAATATTAGTGTATATTGGCCCACAAAATTAACCGTTAAATAAACATGTTTGAATCAGTGGTAGGGTTAAGTACATCTCGTGTAGGTGGGTAATATTTGCATATATAGGCCCACAAAACTTAACCAGTAAGAAACCCTAGTAACGGGAACCCATTTCAGCAGTAACCCATATAGATGTATCATGCTACCTTGAACTAGGTAGGGTGGGGCACGATTACTAGGCTGATTATAAGCGGTCAAAATAGCGGCGGGTGGTGTGGCAGTGTAGGTTCCGACGGAGTATGGGCGTGCACGTGCTCCGAAGTGGAAAAAGCAGACACTGGGCATCAATAATATACACCATGCATCTTGAATTATGTCGGGTTGCCATCATAGGGATTGATACACTCTATGGTGGGACCAGTACATGTATCTACATACAAGCGGGGCCGAATGACACAAGTAAACAAACGGGGCCGAATGACACAAGTAAACAAGCGTGGCCAAATGACACAAGTAATAAATACATGCAAGTTAGGGAGCCGATCGATTAAGCGATAAGGGAGTAGTGTGGGGACATCTAGTATTTAGTATGGGCAAGTAAGGATTGTATGGGGTGAATACCTCTTACTAGATGTTACGCCTGAGGACTACCAATTACAAGATAGGGATCAACTTTCAGTATGGAACTAGTAACGGTGCGGTGAAATTAGCATTGGTGCAGTGTAGTAATTATCCTTTAGTGAATAGAAGCGCGATCAACGTTTATCTTATTCATCCTGCTAACCTTGCCATGCATATTTATGTATAGGCATTTCTTACTTTCCAGTTTATGTTCTTATCCGGTTACTTTAATGATTATATTGTTAAAGTCACTGGACTCACTAGACTTACGTCTGACCTAGTTTGTTTTCGCCTCTTTTATTCCGTTCCCCCCCTTCCCCTTGGTTTTTAAGGAGGAAATACTCAAGCTTAGTTCGGATATCCCTTCTTCCAGTTTGAAGTTGAAAGATGAATTGCTTGGCTTTGATTCAGCTTATCTATGGCATTTTCTACTGGGGATTACAGTTTTAATATTAAGTACTCTGAAGCTTTTGTACAAGACTGATATTATGTACTTGGTTTTGGTATTTGGAAATGTAATCAAACTTATTTCTGTTTCCGCTGCAATAAAGTTATAAAAATTTTCAAGTACTACTTTCTCTGTCTCGTAATTTTCTGTTATGTTTACTTATAATACTCCGTGAAACTTAATGCATTCCCTTTGTGAGTGACATTAACGGACGTGGGGTGTTACACTTAGTATCAGAGCTGAAGGTAACTAGATTAGATAAAAGTTTTTGAAAACCATTTTCAAAAAGGTTTTAAAAGGAAGTATTTTCAAAAGGAAAGTTTATTTTGAAAAACATAATCCCCAAAAGCCACAGGTTATTCTTAAGTTCCACATTAAATCGATAAAACGAATAAAAATATATAAGCGTTTACCATTGGCACAACCAAACGGTGAGTCCTATCGATACAAAAATCGAAATCCTATAATAACTTACTAATACGGATCCAATGGCACAAGTTTCGTTGCATTCCGATATTGTTCTCCTAAAATGATATTTTACATAAAACGATGTTATTTTGGACACCAAATTATCTGGACTTCAAAAGTAACGACTATACATATCCTAACTCTAAACATCAATACGAATTCAGTGAAACATGTCTCGCATTTTAATTTGATCATTAGCTCAAGTTACATACGAATTCCTTTCTAATCAAATTTAATTCATTTAATTAATCGCTACAAAAAATAGTTGCGTGTTTATGGCTACTGAAGTCACATACGACATTGGATCGCTGCGAAACTTATTTTCATTCAATAATTTAACATTACGTATCCATTAAACTGATTTTATCGAAATTCGTGACTGTTTCAAAATTAGTTATTTTTAACTTGATTAAAATAATATAAAATTCACATTTTTGCCAAATCAACATTAAACTAAATTATAAAACCCTATCAACTTCCATTTATATTCCAACAGCATATATAACTATTCGAAAACCATTTTTATTAAATCCTAGGTTATAATGGTATTTACTTTATTAAACTCTTTTATTTTATTAAATAAATCATTACGGTTTATAAACAATTCCATAGCGAGTTTCTGAAAATTTGATTTGGACATAACTCAAAATCTATAATATAAAATCTTAATCATTCCCTTTTGTTAGAAAATTATAATTAAATAGATTTGGACGAATTTTGTTTCAAAGAATTCTGACTTGTATTGAAATTTGTATATTCAATTGAAGTTCCGAATGTAATATCACGTACTACAGCGATGCTGCGAGCTCGTTTTTAATTTAAATATAAATTATACGTTCAAACATCATTTAAGAAACGAATTCCTTATTATATTTCCAAATCAACATTTAAAATCAAGTTCAAATATTCAAACTTAACGGTTAAAAATATAGGTCATTGTACATTCTTTATTGGCAACGGGGTAAATAACAACGGCATATAGCAAGGGATAGCGAGACCTACAACGGCCGCCGGTGCCTTTTAGCTGTCAGTATATGGGCTATGTTTTATAGTGTAATATGTTGAAAGATACTATTTATTGTTTTATTAAGTTTAAATTTCACATTATATGCACTAAATGCATATTAACTGCTCAATACTATCTATTATCATCATATTTGTTTACCTTTAACATTTTTAATAATCAATGGAATTTATAAAAAAAAATAAACTAAAATATTCATTTATGTTTCTTAGTTTATCGATTATAAGCGAATAAGATAATTATCCGATATCCGTTTGTACTTATGGATGCGGATGTTCGATATACGAAAATAATTTCAAATACAGATATCATTCCTATTTAAAGCATCCGTTGGCAGCTCAACTTGGTTATTTTTCTCCATTTTACCCAACATGTGTTAATTTGGTTTGTTGCATACATTTTTACTGCATATGTTTTTTATACGATTGGTCGAAGGTACTTAAAAGCATCATTTTGTTATTATCTGATTTTGTATGCATACAGTATTATTTTGCCTAAGTATATTACTAAAGCTACAAGTCATGCATTTGGTTTTATATGCCTACTAAGTTAAAAACCTTTCTATTTTATTATGCTATTCATTTTTCTAACTTTGATCTATCTTACCTTTTGGTGTACATGTTACTACTCTAAACTTTATCCCTGATTCTTCCTCTTGTTCATCTATTCTTAGTACGCCAGCTTTATGTATCTTTTGAATTACTTTTAACATTCGATAAGCAATCACAACACCAATTTTATTAAGTGCTTAAAATTGATAAACTACCACACTTTTTGAGTGTTTCAAGTTGATAATCAGCAACACTTATTAGGTGTTTCAATTTTTAATCTGCAACACTTAATAAGTGTTTCAAGGTGATAATCAACAACACGTATTAGATGTTTCAAAATGACAACTAACAACACTTACTAAGCATTTCAAATTGGCGATCAGAGACACCTATTATATGTTTCAAACTGATAATTTATCTAACCACTAATATGATGCGAATTCAAGATATGAAATTATTTTAAATATATAATTGATGCCTTCAATAACATATTTAGAATCAATTCAGAAAAGCTGAAGCATAACTTGCCAATGCTCCCTAAATTTCAGTAAGCAATTCAGCATTCAAATAATCATAAATAAACTTGAACATCTTTTTCAAGCTATAAGTTAGCATTACCTTTTCCAAGACTATATATACCTGACCTGTACCGAATTTTAGAGTGTAACTTAGCTAAGCCCCCGCCGAATTCCATGAATAAATACGGTACACCCTTACTGAATTTCATATGTGTTCTCCCCTTATCCAAAACTGGTGTGTCGTTAACAATCCTCTTTTATATATTTTGCTGAGTAATGGATAGCCTATGCACTCATGCTCGTTAATTAATGAACAATATTATGTGAAATAAAATCCTGAATCAAAACAAGGAAGAAAAAACGAAGTTAACACTTAACAGTTTGTATGAATATGTAAAATTAAGATAGCTAGGCATAGTAACCCATCGTGATATTGGTTAAATAGCTTGGGTTTACTAGAGCCTAGGTGTACTAAGCATACTGGTTTTGTTATAACATAGTTGGTAGTTGCAGCTCACTCACCTTGATGAATACCAGTCATCATGGCATTTGCATAACGTTATTAATCCAATCTCAATCCCTGACCAGCAAATCATTCAAAATGATCACCCACCTATGCATTTGTTCTACATATTTGAACCACTCCAAATAATAAGGCTTATTAAAGCGAAATAGTCAGACTGCATGTTGTCCCATTGCGAGCACTTCTAATAAAGTACAAACAAGAAAGAAAAAACATAGTTATTTCATCTCATAAGCAGGTGGATCTGGGACGTAGTTTTCATATTAAAAAATCTCTTCAAGATGTAGTTCCTCATTTCCTGCCTATTATCCAAGAAGAGAAAATGAAGTTGGAATGAACTGATTTAAAACCAAATATATAAGAAAACCATATTTAACTAACACCACTTATCTTTAGTACATAACGAGTTTATTGAGAAACAACCACAAATGGGTTTCATGACAACATCCATAATATTTACTCTGAACTTCATCGAAGTTTCCAAATTTAGGGATTAAAAATACTAACATTTAATTTTATCAATAAGAAGGATGCTTACAGTTGGGTGACAATATGCATAAATCAATCCAATAATCCAGGTATAGCGGTCAAGTTCAGATCCAAAGTGCCATGCATGCAAAAGTGGAAGGTTTGGCATCTTTATATCATGTGGTCATCTTATCCAAAATATTTCAGCATAAACACTAGAAAGTAATTCAAAAATTGCTACAGTAGAAACTTACCTAATAAAAAGATGAAAGGACCTCATACAATTTAGTAGACTCATGATGTATTGTAAGAATGATTCACACCACCTGAATTATCATCTGTGCCTATTTTTTGCTCTAACGTTAGTCATGTGACAAGCTCACAGCTGACTATGTTAAACATACATAAAAAGAAAGTGTTCGTGTTTACTATGAGAAAAGACCAATAACCATATTTCATTTTTACTTCTAGGTCATTCGGGATACCTTTAACTCATAATAATGTTGTTGCATTCAAGGAAAGTTCAGATTTAAAAAAATTGAGAAGTTCCATTACTCTGCGTGAATATACCTAGAATAAAGATGGATTTCAACTCATGTAACGTAATAAAGATTTTACTACTTATAGGTATAATCTCCTACAAAAAACAATAAGGGAAAAAAAATAAGTACTCGGCTTTGGTTGTATTGAGTATGGTACTTGTGATTTGATTCCATAGATTCCCGTCGACTACTAAACAATCTACCATTCAAACTTATATGGATTAGAAGCATATAGCCCTCAAATATTTGATCGAGTCACCCAAACAAACAAATAGAGACAAAAAATACAGAGTTTTGAAAAAAAATTCTAATGAATACTGACTCCAACCATTGAAATATTTAAAAGAAGTATTATGTTTCGGAGCACATACAGTGTAGTTTTCTGGAACTACTTCAGTATGGGTAAGGCGTGACCAATTTCTTTTATGTCTTATACTGTTCTGCAATCAAATATCATGTAGTTAAAAAATTATTTTCCTACAAAATTAATGTTGATCTTTGACAATTGTTTGAAACATAATTCGTGGGTGTTCTGTAAACAAAAAAAAAAAAACAAACAAAAAACTAGAAAAAAAATCATCCACCTCTATACTCTACATTAATTTTCTCTTAATTCCTCATATCTTGAAGTTTGACTTGACCGCATCAAAACCGTTTATTTCATTTAATCTTTCATTCAACCACACAGTCCTCAAACTTCTTCACCTGCCAAATCACAAATTATAAGTCTACATGAGATATGGTGTGCTGTGTTTTTAAGTAATACTTACATGGACACGCATGGAAAAATGAAGTCAGAATTGCAATTTCTTTCTCTTGCTATCCATTACAATGAATGAAAATAAACTATGCCAATCATTGCATTGAAGAAAAGAAACAGATAAAATGATAATGTTATCAAACTCGAGTATGTAAAGTAATGTTAGTTAACAAACTACACCATGAAACATAAACAGTACACTCCTATGGTGTATGAGTTATATGGTAGAAATGTAATCTAATAGGAGACGTTTAATGCAAATGCATAAGAAAGAAAAGAGAGTTCCAGTTCAGTTGTCGGCTATAGCTCCCTTTAACACAGTGAGCTCGTTTTTATACATGATTACTTTTTTTTCTTTATGTTTCACCAACAAGTGCAATAATAATCATAGCACATTATACTCCATGTGTGACATTACAATGACTAACTTTCAGCTTTGTACCTCTAATGTAACTCTACTGCATAGGCATCTCTAGCTTGAAATAATAAATAGTATCACACAATTGTTAGATGATTTACTGTTGATCACCAGCTGACTTTAGGTGGCTTTAAATGTTGATACAATGCCTATGGTTTATTCTTGAAGAAATATAGAAGCATGCGAACTCAAGTGTCATACAATAAAAGATTAACCAAAAGACTCTAACCACAGTTTCGATTATGCAAGATTGGTTCATGAGTTCCAATAGTCGGCACTGCTGTTTCAGCGAGCACAAATTCATGAAAAGAAACATCAAATGGAATTCATTAAAGCAAACATGCAATCAAACATATGCCTTTGTCTTACTTAATTTCCAGAATTTGTTTTTGCCTAGAAGATTGTTAACTTCGGATTCAAGGAGACATAAAACCCTAGCTAATTTATTTATTTTAGTTTAATGTATTTGACTTTGCTGTAAATTGAAATGAAAAGAACGTACGACAACCCAACATAGAACATTTCTTTATCTCATGTCTTCAATTTATTTTTTGGGCTTTAGGAACTTAAATCATCAAACCCAACAAAACGATCATTCTTTTTTTAATTAATTACCATTTGGGCTTCATGAAACAAGACTAATGGTTTAAAACACTATATTATCTAAGTTCTCAAAATTAGTGTAAACCGCTAGTTGTAAACAATAATGCTAAATATAAGCTAATTAAAATTACCTTCCCATTAGAAAAGTGTAGGATACAATAAGATGTAGGCAAGAAACGTAGGACACGATTTCCATCAAGAGATTTATCTGCTGATGAACAACAGTCTTCGGTTCGTGGGCTACTAAGGCTGCCTTGTCCATGGCTGAACTGCCTTTGTAATGAAGAATGGTTGTGGCTGTCGCCATGTGGCCTTTCTCGTACACAAAGATGCATGCGACCGGTTTATACATCAATATTTTCGAGATATTTCATTAAATGCTCAACTTCAAGCAGCGAACACAACATATTTAATAAACAAATACAATTGTTGAGAATGTGATTAAAATATAACAAAAACATAAAAAGATAGGTTTTAGCTCATGTTGGCTTTAAGTAATGATTGAATTTCATAACAAGAAGGATTCTCTATCATAGATTGGTGCAACAACCACACTTTTCTTTCCATTAAAGATGGGTTTTGTACTCATGATCAATTAATTAGTCTTAAATATAGAAAAGACCTCATAAATTGTGTATCTACTGTAGCATCATGATCCTTCACCATCACACATAGAGAAGACACAACTTACTTAGTATGTAAGAAATAAAAGAAAACTACATATGCCAGTTAGAGTAACAAACAAAGAAGTTGAGAATAATCGGAAAGTAACATCCTATTAATGTCAGATAAGAACATACTAAATGTTTTGATGAGGCAACAGAATTCCTTCTCTGAAGAAACACTCTGCTGTAGAATATTGTAAAAAAAAATACTAAAAATTACAAGTCTACACAACACATTCAAATGAATAATATAATTAAACGATTCTTTCAGTAATTAACATCACATTCTCAGTTAATTAAATCCATAATTTTATGTGGCATTTCATCAAATATGGTAAGTGCTCATTATATAACTTGTTACAAATCATGTATGGAAAGTGTTAGTCATTTAATATGATTTATATGCACTCATTTATCATTCATAAACATACACAACCATTAAATCTTACAAAAATCATCACCAAATCCAACTAAATCTTGACGATTGATTACCTTCGGAGATTTATTTTGGGAATGATGGTTTAGCTTTAGGGGAAATGAAAGCATAGATTACGTTTAGAGATTCATTTTGGAAATGTTGGATTAGCTTTAGGGCAAATGAAAGCATTGATTACATTCGGAGATTCATTTTGGAAACGCTGGATTAGCTTCAGAGAAAATGAAAGCATCGATTACCTTCGGAGATTCATTTTGGGAATTCTGGATTAGCTACAGAGGAAATGAAAGCAATACTAGATTAATGTACAGGCTGGAATGGAGGATTTGAGAAAATCGCAGGAGGCAGGGCTTGGGAAAAAGAAAACAACGCGGCCTGATTTGTTTAGCGGAAACAACAAAGAGTGAATGATATTTAATTATGTGAAATTCACCGAAAAATCAAAAGTGCTAAGGAAAGGAATCAATATTTGGCACATACAATTAAATATCAAAATGATAAAAAATAATAGGAGCGCTTGGATAGACATAGAAATACTAGATGATTGTTTCAAAGCTAGAAACAAAAAATAAGTGTTTCAAGTAAAGAAAATCATATGATTCAAATTTGTTAATTTGGTGTAGGGAATATTTTAGATTCTTTTGTTTGGTTTATTGATAGTCGGATATTATTGATTCATATTATTCAGCTTTCCATACTCTTCTCTAAATATTAGTTTATATAATCTAAACTAATGTTGTTACTTAAATCATTGTTTTTTGATTTTTTTTACAAAATAGAAATATATACACCAAAATTGGAGAAAAATAACTTTTTTCGATGGCTCACAAAAACACGTCATAACTGGAATAGGCTCCACCTATGACCTGTAGCATACATATATACAATCAAAGTACAACAACGATATAACAAGTTAAAATGAAAACCAAAAAGAAAACCAACAAAATATGAAACGACCCAAACTCGTCCGTAAGGGAAAGCCCGCATTAAGTTGAGAACATGACAAATCAGAACACAAACAATAGAACATTTCATTGCATATTACAACAATTACATCAAAGTACAAGAATATAACAGAGTATGAATAAATAATATATATCAGAAAAATACCAGAGATTTAAATTACAAAGTAGCGGAAAAATCATACATAACACAACTGAAAGAGATACACAGATACAAAGCTTTCCGAGTATAGCTCCAGCTGTAAATTCAGGATCCGGTGGAAATAATATCTGCAAAACCAAAACTACTAGCTGCCCATGTGGAAAATATAGGCACCCAGAGTTTAGGTTAAAACAATAAACTCCAGGTCAGTCATGGGACTGGTGTGAGAACTAAAACAGTTATTTAAAACTTTACTTTAGAATAAAGTAAATCAAGGGACCATGCCCTATAACACGGAACGGGTTTTCTCGCAAGAATACCAATGCATAAAACAGTTTATAAATAGCGCAATGCTTTTCGAAAAATGAAGCTATTATAAGACTCAGGTCCCATCACATAATGCAACGCAAGCCGGAGGATAGAGTTTACCTTATAATAGCCAAACATGATTGGTACATTTAAAAAAAATCATTTGATATTACTATAAGTGTATAATGTCAAAATCAACTTCAAATATAAATGTATCAATCATAGACGGCATAGTACCCCATCCTACTATGTCGCCATACTAGTTCTACAATTAAAACCGAAAAGTCGCGTATTGGAAATTGGATTCCATCTATGAGTCGAGGCAAAGGATGGCTCCACACTTATTCGAGACACTCTAGCAAATGCCTCAGGATCCCCCGTAGTGAACCCTTGGATCTGTTGGGTCGGTCCACATTTACGTTTGCGGATTGGTTATTCCTGAACACACGTTTCCCGGTCCTATCGAGCCTATCCATCGGCCCCGTAGTGACCGATATATCCGAGGCGCCTCGCTCTCCATCATCCACATAGGTAAAAATATAAATGTCTGGGCTCCATACCATGACACCACCCATAGCTAGAAAGGAACGTCGTGCACACCCAACGGTCCCTATCCCGTTTTTGACTCATACCGAGGTGTGAGGCTCGCGAATTAATGCTATACACAAAGCTATGCTATTTAATGTCGTGCTTTGATCATCAACCACAAGGCTCTGCTTTTCAACAAAAGCCTTGATCATTTGCATCTCAGCATGACAATTCACGCCATGCAACTGATGTCTATCAATATATAACTTCTAAGCTTATACGTCTCAGAGAAGGGTGTTAAGCAAGAGAATAAATTCTCCGTCACTAAACAGATATATATTTAATTGAAATCAATCAACACAGAATAAAATCCAATGTCAGACACATATCCATTTACAAGTCTGTTCAGGGTCTAAACGAAACCGAGGGCACCATATTCGTCATCCCATATATCCAATACAGGAGAGAGGTCCTCGCATATCCGGTCGATCTCCAAGTACGTCTGGACGATCACCACTTATTACCTTGTCTTGGGTGTACAGCCCAATCAAGACATCAGTAATCATCCAAACGATGTGAAGAACTCCATTCTTCAACCACCTCTTCATCATCGACTTTTAGTCATCATATCGGTTGTTTAGAATAGGATAAACTCGGTCTTTCCAAATAACGCACGGGTATTTTATAAACAAGTGCAACAAAAACACAACATACGCCTCATTCCAACCCAGAATATTCTTTTATTCAAATATTCTTTTCATAGTTTAAACCAAATTAAGGTTTTCCAAACTAGTCGGGATTAGCGAACCTTACCGAAATAATTATTTGTTTTATTTCCCAATCCCAACCTATTCATCCTGTAACACCCCGTAATTTTATAACATTAAAATTCACAAATTAAAGTATACTTAATTTTTAGAAGAAGAATTAAGTGAAATGGGTTGCGCTATTATGTTCGTTTCAAAATTTTGGGTTAAGATAGATATTTGGTTTGCACAAAACGGATACCTTATGAAGATGTTATTAAGCCTTGAAGTTTGTATGCATATGAGAGAAATATATATATAGATATGTAAAAAATTTAAATAAATAAATATTCAAAAAAGTTCAAAATAGTGAATCGGGAGGGGGAATAGCCGAACCGCACCATTTTTGGAGTCGACCCGAGCCCCGTTCGGTCGACTGGGGGTCGATCCAGGGTGTTTGACTGTCAACCCGTGGCCCGATTCGCCCTAAGGGCTGTTGTGGCGTCTGAGTGGTCCTGATGGTTTCTGGGTTAATCTTAGAGCTCTAATCGATCTTAGATATCTATATATACATAGCTAAACCTAAACCCTAATTCATTAACAAAGAGAAATGGTGCGTCCATGCTCCTAAAACCTAAAGTGACCTAGCCTCCACCCTAATAAATCAATTCAAAAGAGAAGATAAAGATAACAAATCAACGCCTACATCAACGGAAAGCTAAATCAACTCTAGAAAATTAGATCCCAGAATCTTCTTCAATTTCTTAAATCATGATTTGTAAGTACAGTTATTTTCAGATATGAAATTTAATTATGATCTTGACATGGGTATAAATCTGAATTGGAGATCTATCTTATTCTTGTTTATCAGATCTGTTTTTCTGTGTAGATCCATCTTATTCTTGTTTATCAGATCTGTTTTTCTGTGTAGATCTATCTTATTGTAACTATTTTGTATCTCTTCCTTCCTTCTGTTCTATAGCTAGGCTACTACGAGTCTGAGCCAAATCTCATAAGAGATTGACACGCGAACGCTAAATTTGGGGAAAATATTGAATGATGCATAATTGGACATAACTGATTTATGACTAAATTGAGAACACAACATAAGTTGTAATTTAAGATCTAGATCTAGGCATGCTATATATGACGGTTTATGATTTGGAAGAAGGAGAATTAATGTTTGACAACACATGACTTGTAATTTGGGGACATGATGCATGTTATAATTCAAGATCTGATTTTGAGGACATAATAAATGTTGTAATTTAAGAGCTACATTTGGGGGCATATTTTATACGACGATTTTTGACTTGAAGAAAAAGGATATGTGACTTAGGCCTGAAAAACCAATATTAAAATAGGGATAACTATTAATGTGAATACGACTAATTCGGATTTTTGGATATTTGACATACGCGGCAATCAACGGCTATAAATTGGCATAATTCATATTGTATATCATGTTGGGGCTCTTAGAGAATATTCTGTATTGTGGAAAATCTAATTAAATTTGGGCATATGTTATGTTGAGAATTATGACCATAATTTGGGCATGTAAAATGAGGCTTAATTTATGGTTAGGCAAGATATGTTAATAAAACTTTAGGATATGTTTAAATCTATTAAATTGCCCAATCCGCTAGATCTGTTGGAATTGAATACTGTGATTTGGGTATGTAATATGTAGACTCGATCTAAAATTGAGCAAAACATGTTAATGGAACTTTGAATAATCTGATGTAACCTGTAAAGAAGTTAATTTGTTGAATTGGCATAACTAATTTCATATTGGCATAATCTGTAAATGAAAACTTTAGCTACAAATAAGAATGCTGAGACATGAGGTTCGACTCAGTTTGCGGTGGAAGCCAACCCGGACCCAACCGTCTTAACCAGCAACCGCAAGTTGTCAGTCTAATGTGAAAGGTCGTAGGCATAAGAATGCTTAGACACGAGGTTAGGTCTGGCTTGTAGCAGAAGTCTGCCCGGAACCGCCCGACACATCCAGCGGCCACAAGCTACCGACCTAAGGTGAGAGGTATGTGCGTTAATATTTAATTAATGCAAATCTAAGATAAATATGATGCCTAAAACGTGTTCGATGGATAGGGTTAAAACAACTGGATTGATGAATCTAATAAAACCGTTTCGTGATTCTGTAGGCCCAATACAAAGTTAGGTAAAACAATTTGTAAGTCTGTTAATTTGTATATCTGATCCGTTAGTCTGAGAACTTGTTAATTTGTACATCTGATCCGTCAGTCTAAAAACCTGTTAACTTGTATGTCTGATCTGAAAACTAGTTAATCTGAACTTTGTACATCTGAAATCTGTAAACAAGTTAATCTGAAATCAGTTAGTCTGGGGACACAAGGTTAGGAGGGATAATTACTTCTGTCACCTGTTGTTTGGGACCCATATTAGTTAGTAACCCTATCTGGTATCAAAACTATGACCCAATGCTAAGAGGGGTCCGGGCATGCTTACTGAACTAATTGTAAGAGGTTCACTCTGATAATGGCAAAGGGGTGTTGATGGCGCATTCCAACCGGGTCATGTGCGTGCATGGATCCGGTCTGCTCTGAGGATGTAAGACACCGTGATATCTGTAAATAGGTCTGTGTCTATAGGTTGCCACTTTAGGGAGTGATACACCCTTCTATGGGGCTGGCACAGGGTATTTATGTATTAGGGAGCCAATCGCTTGGGGTAGAATTTAAGGTACGCTTAGTTCTGTCTGTTTCTGTTGGGGTACCGTCTGTTTCTGTTGGGGTGGTAACACATGTCTGTTTCTGTGTGGTACCGTCTGTTGGGGTGGTAAAGGCCCATTACTAGTGTATACCTAACTCTAATATTCTGTTTCTGTCTCTGATTTCGTTCCTGATTCTGTACCGTTTGTCTCTTTTCGAGTGGTAAAGGCCCATTTCTAGCATCGTGTTCCTGAAGAGATCATTCTGTTTTCTATTTAGACAATAGGACAACACCTAATTCTGTTATACTAGTATTAGTGTAGAGAAGTGAAAACTAAGTAAGGAGCTTAGCTTAGCCTATATCATTCTGTTTCTTCTGTTAACCTGCTACTCCTGTTACAACTATCTCTCATCCAGTTTTATTTACATGTCATGATATTGTTATCTGTTTATATGCGGAAAGTCACTCGACTCACCAGACGTATGTCTGACCTAGTTTGTTTCGCCTCTTTTCTTCCGTCCCCCCTCCCCCCGGTATTTAGGTTGGGAATGTAAAAGCTGGTTAGATTTCTCTCTGCTTGAAGTGCTAGAGTGCTTGAAGTATTGCTTGGATTTGATTCTACCTATTTATGGCATTTTCTGTTGGGGATTATGGCTTTAAAATTACGTACTCTGAAGGCTTTTGTATTAGACTGATATTTATGTACTTGAATTCCGATATTGTGGTTTTGAAAGATGTAACCAAACTTACTTCTGTTTCTGCTGTAATAAAGTTATAAAATTTTCAAGTACTACTTTATGTATCTGTCTTGTAATATTTTGTTCTGCTTACTTATAATGCTTCATGGAAGTTAATGCATTCCCTTTGTGAGTGACATTAACAGACATGGGGTGTTACACTTGGTATCCGAGCTGAAGGTTACCAGATTAGATAAAAGTTTTTGAAAACTATTTTCAAAAAGGTTTTTAAAATGAAGTATTTTCAAAAGTAGAGTTTAATTTGAAAAACATAATCCCCAAAATCCATATATCTTTCTTTCGATTCTCCGTTTTGATTCTCTTCCTTTTTTCTTTTCAGCATGTCTAGGGTACCCGAGATACCCGAGGGCGTACCGATACCAACTTGGTTCCGAAGGTATCTGGAGGCTAGGGCCACAGCCGCAGGCCCAGCAGACGTTCCTCCTCCACCTCCACGCGTTGATACTTTTTTGAAGATATGCAAGAACTTTCGGGTGATGGGCAGGAAATATTTTCACGGGTTAGAGACATTTGTTGAAGCTCGAAATTGGCTTAAGGAGGTGGAATATTTATTTGTATCTTCGAGATAGAAGACGGAAGGAAGGTCCAACTAGCTACTTGGTTAATGAAGGACGAAGCCTCGTTTTGGTGGGAGGTCACGAATGGAGAGCGTCCAATGGAGACATGGAGGGATTTCAGGCATAGGTTCAAGATGAAATTTCTCTCACGAGCAGAAGAGAATTTATACATAGATAGGTTCTTAGCATTGAAGCAAGGGAATTTACCAGTAAAGGAGTATGTCAATAAGTTTAACCAATTGGCGAGACTTGGCTTAGACTTGGTGAATGCACCTGATAAGAAGGCCCTGAGATTCGTTAAAGGTTTGAAAAAACCGCTACACGGGTTGGCTATGACTCACATTCCTATGGGGCTACCTTCGAGAAATTGGTTGACATGGCATTAATGCATGAAGAGGAAGCCAAAAGCGAGAAGAAAGAGGAAAAGCTCGAAGGACCACAAAACAAGAAAGTGTGGCCCAAAAAGTAAACACAAAAGAAGGATGAAAAGTCTAAAGATAAGAAGGAGAAAAAGTGCTTTACTTATGGAAGCTTGACTCATATGAACAAGGATTGCAGAAAGAGGAAGGGCGCTTGCTTTAACTGTGGAGAAATGGGACACTTCACTAGGGACTGCCCAAAGAAACGAGGGCAAGGGAAGAGGGCAGAACCTACTTCTGGAGGGTAGGCGAATGCCCTCGTGGCTGGTGGATAGCATAGAGATAGGAAAATTTCTGTAGAAGGTTTAATTTCCTTATCTGATTATTGAGTTAAACTCTTTTTGATTCTAGCATTTTGATTCTGTAATTGAGACTCTGCATTTTAATACTAGTCTTGTTTTTGATCTCGCTATAGTCTGAAACCCCATAAGGGTTATGGCTCATCTATTCGTGATAAGTTGGGGTTTGAAGGTATCTGTGTTAAGCATTAAGTTGACTGTGACGCATACATTCTGGTATTTATGGGATATGGTGGGGTTTTATCATGCTTAGTTTCCTAAGAATCATTTGATAATCTGATATGTACCAGTAGTCTGTAAGTATCTAAATATTTCTAAAAAGGATAGGGATTTTTACTCGAAGCATGAAGTATATTTCCAGTTTTGACATTGTTTAATGGGAGTAATTCTCTGGGTGTCAATGTGATGTTGATTTCGGTCTTCGGGGTTGATACTTAGGGATTTATCCTCTTAACCGATGTCTAATAGGAACATAACTTTTGTTTTAATTATACTTGCTTCTATCACTCGGCTGTATCCTATTGATCGAGTCTTCGACCTTTAGATAGAAACTAATGGGTGTAAACCTGTGTTTGAAACATGTTATGTTTGGTGGTTGCAAGTGGATGCAAGTGGTTGCTAGTGGTTTCTCGTGGATGCATACACACACACTAGGCACTAGATCGGCTCAATAACACTTTCATACTGCATATGGATGTGTGTGAATTTTTCAATTTTTGTGCATGCAAAATGTTTGACTCATCATATGGATGTTGCATTTGGATGAATGATTATGCACTCATATAGAAATGATGTGTATCAAATAGAATTTCTTGCATACATAATTGGAATAATGGCACTAACATAATTCGCATTAAGGAGGTTAACTGGATCGGTAGACCGCCTGATTTTGCATTAGATAAGAAATAGATACACACACTCTGGATATGTTCATACGGCATTAGAAACCTTTTAAGGACAATGGATGCTTGTGGATGATGGTTAAGTAGATGGATGATTGGATAGTAGGATACATTCTTCTTAACTTGGAGATTTCGGGGACGAAATCCTTTAAGGAGGGGAGAATGTAACACCCCGTAATTTTATAACATTAAAATTCACAAATTAAAGTATACTTAATTTTTGGAAGAAGAATTAAGTGAAATGGGTTGCGCCATTATGTTCGTTTCAAAATTTTGGGTCAAGATAGACATTTGGTTTGCACAAAATAGATACCTTATGAAGATGTTATTAAGCCTTGAAGTTTGTATGCATATGAGAGAAATATATATATATATATATGTATGTATGTATATAAAAAATTAAATAAATAAATATTCAAAAAAGTTCAAAATAGCGAATCGGGAGGGGGAATAGCCAAACCGCACCATTTTTGGAGTCGACCCGAGCCTCGCTAGGTCGACTGGGGGTCGATCCAGGGTGTTTGACTGTCAATCCGTGGCCCGATTCGCCCTAAGGGCTGATGTGGCATCTGAGTGGCCATGATGGTGTCTGGGTTAACCTAAGAGCTCTAATCGATCCTAGACATCTATATATACATAGCTAAACCTAAACTCTAATTCATTAACAAAGATGAATGGTGCCTCCATGCTCCTAAAACCTAAAGTGACCTAGCCTCCATCCTAATCAATCAATTCAGAAGAGAAGATAAAGATAACAAATCAACGCCTACATCAACGAAAAATTAAATCAACTCCAGAAAATCAGATCCCAGAATCGTTCTTCTCTTTCTTGAACCACGATTTGTGAGTACAGCTATTTTCAGATATGAAATTTAATTATGATCTTGACATGGGTATAAATCTGAATTGGAGATCTATCTTATTCTTTTTTATCAGATCTGTTTTTCTGTGTAGATCCATCTTATTCTTGTTTACCAGATCTGTTTTTCTATGTAGATCTATCTTATTGTAACTATTCTATATATCTTCCTTCCTTCTGTTCTATAGCCAGGCTACTACGAGCCTGAGCCAAATCTCATAAGAGATTGACACGTGAACGCTAAATTTGGAGAAAATATTGAATGATGCATAACTGGACATAACTGATTTATGACTAAATTGAGAACACAACATAAGTTGTAATTTAAGATCTAGATCTAGGCATGCTATATATGACGGTTTATGATTTGGAAGAAGGAGAATTAATGTATGACAACATATGACTAGTAATTTGGGGACATAATGCATGTTATAATTCAAGATCTGATTTTGAGGACATAATACATGTTGTAATTTAAGAGCTAGATTTGGGACCCAACCGGCTTAACCAGCAACTGCAAATTGTCAGTCTAATGTGAGAGGTCGTAGGCATAAGGATGCTTAGACATGAGGTTAGATCTGGCTTGTTGCAGAAGTCTGTCCGGAGCCGCCCGGCACATCCAGCGTCCACAAGCTACCGACCTAAGGTGAGAGGTCTGTGCATTAATATTTAATTAATGCAAATCTAAGATAAATATGATGCCTAAAACGTGTTGGGTGGATAGGGTTAAAACAACTGGAATGATGAATCTAATAAACCTGTTTCGTGAATCTGTAGGCCCAATACAAAGTTAGGTAAAACAATATGTAAGTATGTTAATTTGTATATCTGATCCGTTAGTCTGAGAACTTGTTAATCTGTACATCTAATTCGTCAGTCTGAAAACCTATTAACTTGTATGTCTGATCTGAAAACTAGTTAATCTGAACTTTGTACATCTGAAATCTGTAAACAAGTTAATCTGAAATCTATTAGTCTGGTGACACAAGGTTAGGAGGGATAATTACTTGTGTCATCTGTTGTTTGGGACCCATATTAGTCAGTAACCCTTTCTGGTATCAAAACTATGACCCAACACTAAGAGGGGTCCGGGCACGCTTACTGAACTAATTGTAAGAGGTTCACTCTGATAATGGCAAGGGGTGTTGATGGCGCATTCCAACTGGGTCATGTGCGTGCTTGGATCTGGTTTGCTCTGAGGATGTAAGACACCGTGACATCTGTAAATAGGTCTGTGTCTTTAGGTTTCCACTTTAGGGAGTGGTACACCCTTCTGTGGGGCCGACATAGGGTACTTATGTATTAGGGAGCCGATCGCTTGGGGTAGAATTTAGGGTACACTTGGTTCTGTCTGTTTCTATTAGGGTACCGTCTGTTTCTGTTGGGGTGGTAACACCTGTCTGTTTCTGTGTGGTACCGTCTGTTGGGGTGGTAAAGCCCATTACTATTGTACACCTAACTCTAATATTCTGTTTCCGTAGGGATTATTCTATTTCTGTCTCTGATTTCGTTCCTGATTCTGTTTCTGTACCGTCTGTCTCTGTTCGAGTGGTAAGGGCCCGTTTCTAGCATCGTGTTCCTGAAGAGATCATTCTATTTTCTGTTTAGACAATAGGACAACACCTAACTCTATTATACTAGTATTAGTGCAGAGAAGTGAAAACTATGTTAGGAGCTTAGCTTAGCCTATATCATTCTGTTTCTTCTATTAACCTGCTACTCCTGTTACGGCTATCTCTCATCTAATTTTATTTACATGTCATGATATTGTTATCTATTTATATGCTGAAAGTTACTGGACTCACTAGACGTATGTCTGATCTAGTTTGTTTCGCCTCTTTTCTTCCGTTCCCCCCAGGTACTCAGGTTGGGAACGTAAGAGCTTGACTTTGATTTCTCTCTGCTTGAAGTGCTAGAGTGCTTGAAGTATTGCTTGGCTTTGATTCTACATATTTATGGCATTTTCTGTTGGGGATTATGGCTTTAAAATTACGTACTCTGAAGGCTTTTGTACAAGACTGATATTTATGTACTTGAATTCCGATATTGTGGTTTTGAAAGATGTAACCAAACTTACTTTTGTTTCTGCTGTAATATAGTTATAAATTTTCAAGTACTACTTTATGTATCTGTCTTGTAATATTCTGTTCTGCTTACTTATAATGTTTCATGGAAGTTAATGCATTCCCTTTGTGAGTGACATTAACGGACATGGGGTGGTACACATCCCATGGAGAAAAACTGGTACCACTCCATATCTAACACCATAGTGTTATCGGTAAAATTTAATTACCATTTCAAGTTCAAATCTAATTAAAGATTTAACTATCGCTTGGAGCAAAACTGGTGATACGCCATTCTCGATCAGTTCACAAATTTGATAATTTAAATTATCACATTCCAATCTAATTAAAGTTTCATAAAAACTCCACTTAGTTTGAATCTTCCACCAATCATTATTTAATGATTATTTAACTTTGGAAACACGAACATGCCACATCGACAATCTACACCGTACCACTGATTTCTGCTAATATATAACCTCTAATCTCATACGTCGTAGAGAAGGGTGTTAAGCAAGAGAATAAATTCTCCGCCACCAAACAGATATACATTTAGTAGAGATCAACGATACAGTTTGAAATACAATGTTAGACATGTAATCCAGTCTATAACTGGGTTAAAGAACCAATGTCATTTAAAACACAGTTCACGATAAACCCAAAATCATATTCCATTAACTATGGAATCTTCACGGAAAACAAATCAATATATAATCGATATCAATTTCCGTATCCGACTAATAATATAAATGGAATAACGACAAAGCCTTTTAAATTCCATATATACTAACAGTCTTCCTCCATAGAAGCTCACTTCGATTATTACCAAATCGAATTCCATTTAATTCCAATTTAATATATTAAATTGGAAAACTTTACTTTGGAAATTTTCCATTAAATCTTAATAAAATATTTATCTATTCCAAATCACATTTCACTGTTAATCGGGTTAAAGAACGAATGTCATTAAAAACACAATTCACAATAAACCCAATTCACATTCCATTTTATTCCAATTACTAAATATATCTGGAAACTATAATAATCTTAATTAAAATATTTATTCTTTCCTCACAAGGTTTAAGAATAATGTTATCTAAGACACCATTCACGAAAAACCCACAATCCGATTTGATATTAAATATAAGGCTCTAGACAGAAATTATATTGGCTTACATTCAATATCAAATTCTGAAACCAACACATCTCGTATGGGGAATAACAATATATACCTATCTTCCAAATTCCTCCACAATATCCGTATAGTCACGGAATCCTATATCTAAATCTCCCGAAGATGATTTCTATTCAAATCCATTCCAATTCATACATTGGAAAATTCTGGTTAGATTAAACCATTCACAAATCCAATTTATTTAAAAACGTTGGATTATCTTTCTAGTTAATAACTAGTTCATTTTGATAAAATCATATTTTTACCTTTTCAAATGTGGGAATTTTTAACCAAATTCTTTCCAAATCATTTATTATGATTTTACACAAATTATTAATATTTTTAGTAATTTTACCAAGGCTCGTACAGTCTGTTTCCAATAACGGCCACCGACCTACATCCATAGCGACCTTTTCCAAATTTGATTTGGACATAATTCCAAATCCAACCGTTAGATTTGAAATCAATTATATTCATTGGAGAGCTCTTTTCGATACGAACCAACGGTTGCGGTTTAAGGAGAATCCGACGATCGGATCTCCCGTAATGTCAATTCGAAGTCAATGGTCGAAATTCGTGAACGAGCGCTGCGCGACGCGTTCTATTCAAGCCATTGATATATATATATATATATATATATATAATATGTTTATGTAATATATTTTTCGTTCATAACATATTCTATAAATTCGTTTTAAAAAAACGATTCCCACTTTCATTTCAATTTTAAATCAAAATTGAATATTCCTTATCATTAATATACAAATGATAATATTTTCAATATATCAAATTTTGAAATCATTTCCTTTTTTGATATCCATTATAAAAACAAATAAAATCGATATAAATATCGTTCGCGTTAAAATGGCGCATATCTAATCAACATGGCTTCATATATTTCAATATTTCCGTGTCATCCAAAATCGGACATCAAATTCACATTTTAATCCTTTACTGAATATTATTTTAAAATATTCGCTATTTTAAAGTATTCGTTATTTTAAAATATTCGTTATTTTAAAATATTCGACATTCCTGAATTGGAATAAAACATTATCAATTAACATATAATGTTATTTATATGGATTTCATACATCACATGTACACAAAAATAATGATACACAATCAGCCCTCATTCAGAGTGCATTACACAACTACATAAACATTAAATATAAATAATTAATGCTTACTACAGTCTGTCAACCAATCGATTGACATAAAACTAAACAATTGGGATTAGTGTACACCAAATATCATCCCAATACCCTTGGGGGGGTTTCAGCCAACAAATACTAAATATTATTTGTGCAGTTGGGTGATATGTAAAATTTACCGTCTCAATCAATGTCAATTAAATGGTTGCACATAAACAAATCGTCCGGTTTGTAAATGAATATTTATTTTCATTTCAGGAGAATTTTACACCGTTCATTTATATGTTAAAAATTATATTTTTAACAATAAAATATTTATTTTCACACTTGACTATTTTATATAGTTCATACATTCAATAAAAATGATATTTTTATTGTTCAAACATTTTATTCAACACATGAATATTTTATATAGTTTATTACATATTGAAAATGATATTTTTAATGAACAAATATTTATTTCAGAAAATTTCGGTATTATAACGGCGCGATATTAGAACCGGAGTAATGTCTAGCATTGCCCCCTCTCCTGATACTGGCTCGCGCCATACACAATAATCTCAATCAATCCAAACAATCCCACAATCAATTCACAATCAATTTTATAACTACAATCCAAATTTCCACAATACAATCCAAACAACTATGGTTTGTACAATAAATAGTGTCAGGAATTACTAAGCCCCGTCTACAACCTAGGATATATTAAACTGTAAAATAATTTGAGTGAGAAGGTGTTCTCAGCTTGGGATCCACTCCGCCATTGTTTTCTGACGTTCTGAATTGCTATTCTGGTCCCAGAATTTGCACACGTGCTCCAATCTTCACACGGTATTTTTTTCTAGCTTAAGCGCGCCATTCCAGACAACTTTCGCCTAGTGGTCTTTCATCCAAAAATGCTCCATTTCGCTAGAATTTGTGAAAAGACGGTATTTGAACAGTAAACTTTGGACACATTTTCTAAACAACTCCGCAATCCGAAATATGACTTCCATGTACTCAAATCAAAAAGAAAGTCGTGCTCTTTGATTTTAGTACTATGGAGTTTTGGCCAGAAGCGCACGGTTGGAGAGTCATTGTGGCGGGAAAATCATGGTGTTAAACGCAAATACAGAAAATAATAAAAAAATTGATCTTTACAAAGAAGGGGCCCCACAGGTCGGAGATGGATGCTGAGGGGTGCAGCGTAGGGTACTGGTTGTGGGCGGGGTCGCCACAGCGGTGGTGGGGCTAAGGGTGGTCGGCGGTGGTCGATTTGGGGGGTCTAGGGTTTGAAGAAGGAGAGAGGAGGAAGGGGGGCTGACGACGCGAGGGAGGCCGGACGGGCGACGGCTGCTCTTGAGATTGACTACGCGGCGGTGGGTGGCGGCCTGGAGGTGCAGGAGATGGCGCATTCTTCTTCTTTTTTTATTTCGTTTTTGGTTTGAATGGTAAATGAGGGGTTTGACCGGGTATGGAGAGATAAAGGGCTTTGACCCATTTTATAATTTATTATTTTTAAATCCAAAAAGTAACTTTTTAATTCGAACTCCAAAGCGAACTCACCGACTATCATCCCTAACTAATTACCCCTATTCCGGACACAATGAGATATGTCCCACATGCCCATTCGAGCATTTCGATCAGTTTTCGTTAAAATTAAAATATAAATTAATATAACGTTCAAAATTGCTTTCAACGTACATTTTAATTTACTAGGGCTACATACTGACTCCAAAAATTTCAGAAAATTAAATCTAGCTATGTTTTGATGATACGGTCCTAACAAAACTAATTCCATGGAATTTGGAGACCGTTTGTAAAATGGCCTTTTTCCAGTCGAATAAATTCAAACTGAAATGACCAAACGCGTTTAAATTCACCATGCTTGCATATTAATTTCAAAAATTATGAAAATTGGAATATAGCAATAATTTGACATTTTGGATCCAACAAAAGTGGTTTCATCAAAAACGGAGGTCGTTTGCAAAATGGCCATTTTTAAGGGCTATGTATTATATTAAAATATATATAAATTCCATAGCGACTATTCTAAATTTTAAACTGGCCATAACTTACAATTTATATTATGAAATCTAGATTTTTCACATTCATTAGAAAGATCTAATTAAACCAATTCAAATGTTTCTTGTTTTATTGAAATTCGATTCATTTTAAATTCTATATATTCGTTTGAAATTTAAAATCGAATTTTCAAACTACCGCGCCATTTCAGGCTCGTTTTATAATTAAAATAAATGTATAAGTTCAAACTACGATTAAAATAAATTTTTAGTGGTTATTATTTAAAATAAATCATTTTAAATATTCAAATCCATTAAAATAGCTAAAATAAAAAAATTATATTGGTTCTGAAATTCCCGGTTGTTACAATCTCCCCCACTTAAAATCTTTTCGTCCTCGAAAAGGAACGGAGCTGAAAGTTGTTTAGCCAACCAACTCAACTTTCATTCAGGTTTTCATTCTTCAACTTTTCAGTTTCTAAGAATTTTCTAATTTCTCAAAAATTTGGCTAACACCCTAAATTTTAGAAAAATTTCGCCATAACCTCCTTTGTACGAGGTGACCTTTAAAACCACAACTTGCCTCACAGGGCCCTCATCAGTCCAAAAGAAAAAGAAAAGGCCAAGCGGCTAGCATTTTGGCTCATAAAATCATTAAAACCCAAGAAATACAATAATCATGTACCTATTTGTCGGGCATACAATTTTATTCCTCTTCTTAACTTCCATGCTATGACCTGTTCAATGTATATACATGTACGTATATGCAATTTCAATCAACTTCAATTTAGTTAAATATTTGATTCAATTTGGCTAAATTTACCGTATATTTTTTTATTGGTTTTATTAGTTGGATTAATAATCACACATCACAACCAGCAATAAATTAGTTGGTTAGCTTTTCACACATATATCTTATATATATATATATATATATATATATATATACACTCAAAAACATATTTTTAATGTCAGATCACAACAATACCCCTATCTAAGTTTTGGTTCTCACACCAGTCAATTGGAAATATATAGATATCCTACTTTCAGCAGTCGAAAATAAATACTGATAATGCTACAACATTATCAGAATAATCCCCGGACGACTAGAATGTGATTCTATATCCATCTAGTATATTCGAGACTTTGTCTACACGCTAGCTAGGCGTATATGCAAAATCTTCAGGTACCCGATAGTCCAAATTCAATTTAAAATAAAATACTCAAATATGTATAATAAGGTTTAAATTCCCAAAACAAAGTTTGTTTTCATTTTTATTTTAAAAATAACACTCTTTGAAACTCATTCAAGGATAGTACTGATCCCATCTCTAACGAATCATTCTCCATGGATATTACTAATCCAATCTCTGATGAATTCTTTCGTTTGGTTCTAATGTGTTTTGTTCTTGAGCTCTGTAAACCAAAGCTCTAATACCAAAAATGAAATGAGCCAAACTCTCCCGTAAGGGAAAGCCCGGATTGAGTTGAGAACACAACAAATCAGAACACAAACAATAGAACATTTCATTGCTTATTACACCAATTACATCATAGTACAAGAATATAACAGACTATGAATAAATAATATACATCAGAAAAATACCAGAGATTTAGATTACAAAGCAGCGGAAAAATCATACATAACACAACTGAAAGAGATACATGGATACAAAGCTTTCCGAGTATAGCTCCAGCTGTAAATCCAGAATCCTGTGAAAATAATATCTGCAAAACCTAAACTACTAGTTGCCCGTGTGGAAAATATGGGCACCCAAAGTTTAGGTTAAAACAATAAACTCCAGTTTAGTCATAGGACTGGCGTGAGAACTAAAACAGTTATTTAAAACTTTACTTTAGAAATAAAGTAAATCCATGGACCACGTCGTATAACATGGAACGAGTTTTCTCCCAAGAATACCAGTGCATAAAACAGTTTATAAATAGCGCAATGCTTTTTGAAAAATGAAGCTATTATAAGACTCATGTCCCATTACACGATGCAACGCAAGCTGAAGGATAGAGTTTTACCTTATAATAGCCAAACATGTTTGGTACGTTTAAAACAAAAATCATTTGATATTACTATAAGTTTATTGTGTCAAAATCAACTTCAAATATAAATGTATCAATCATAGACGGCTTAGTACTCCATCCTACTATGTCACCATACTAGTTCTACAATTAAAACCGAAAAGTATAGTATTGGAAATTGAATTCCACCTATGAGTCGAGGCAAGGGATGGTTCATCACCCATTCGAGACACTCTAGTAAATGCCTCAGGATCCCCCACAGTAAACCCTTGGATCAGTTGGGCCAGTCCGCACTTACGTTTGTGGATTAGTTATTCCTAAACACATGTTTCCCGGTCCTATCGGACCTATCCATTGGCCCTGTTGTGACCGATATATCCGAGGCGCCTCGCTATCCATCGTCCACATAGGTAAAAATATAAATGACTGGGATCCATACCATGACACCACCCATAGCTAGAAAGAAACGTCATGCACTCTCAACAGTCCCTATCCTGATTTTGACTCATACCGAGGTGTAAGGCTCGCGAATTAACGCTATGCACAAAGCTATGATATTTAAAGTCGTGTTTTGATCATCAACCACAAGGCTCTGCTTTTCAACAAAAGCCTTGATCATTTGCATCTCAGCATGCCACACTGGCAATTCACGCCATGCAACTGATGTCTATCAATATATAACTTCTAAGCTCGTATGTCTAAGAGAAGGGTGTTAAGCAAGAGAATAAATTCTCCTCCACCAAACAGATATATATTTAATAGAAGTCAATCAACATAGAATAAAATCCAATGTCAGTCACACATCCATTTAAAGTACGTTCTAGGTCTGAAAGAAACCGAAGGTACCTTATTCCTCATCCCATATGTCCAATACAAGAGAGAGGTCCCCGCATATCCTGTAGATCTCCAAGTACGTCTAGACGATCACCATTTATTACCTTGTCTTGGGTGTATAGCCCAATCAAGACATCAATAATCATCCAAACATTGTGAAGAACTCCGATCTTCAACTACGGTCTTCATCGTGGACATTTAGTCATTATATCGGTTATTCAGAATGGGATAAATCCGGTCTTTTCGAATAACCCGCGTATTTTATAAGCAAGTGCTACACAAATACAACATACGCCTCATTCCAACCCATAATATTCTTTTATTCAAATATTCTTTTCACAATTTAAACCAAATTATGGTTTTCCAAACTACTCGGTATTAGCGAACCTTACCAAAATAATCATTTGTTTTATTTCCCAATCCCAACCTATTCATCCCATGGAGAAAAACTGGTAGCACTCCATATCTAACACCACGGTGTTATTGGTAAAATTTAATTACCATTTCACGTTCAAATCTAATTAACGATTTAACTATCGCTTGGAGCGAAACTGGTGAAACTCCATTCTCGATCATTTCACAAATTTGATAATATAAATTATCACATTCACATTCCAATCTAATTAAAAATTCATTAAAACTCCATTTAGTTTTAATCTTCCAAGAATCATTGTTTGACGATTATTTAACTTTGGAAACACAAACATGTCATATCGACAATCTACACCGTACCAATGATTTCTGCCAATATATAACGTCTAAGCTCATACGTCTAAGAAAAGGGTGTTAAGCAAGAGAATAAATTGTCCGCCACCAAACAGATATACATTTAGCAGAGATCAACAATATAGTTTGAAATACAATGTTAGACATGTAATCCTTTCTTTAACTTGGTTAAAGAACCAATGTCATTTAAAACACAGTTCACGATAAACCCAAAATCATATTCCATTAACTATGGAATCTTCACAGAAAACAAATCAATATATAATCGATATCAATTTCCGTATCTAACTAATAATATAAATGGAATATTGACAAAGCCTTTTAAATTCAATATATATTAACAGCCTTCCTCCATAGAACCTCACTTCGATTGTTACCAAATCGAATTCCATTCAATTCCAATTTAATATATTAAATTGGAAAACTTTACTTTGGAAAATTTTCCATTATATTTTAATAAAATATTTATATATTCCAAATCACATTTTAGTGTTAATCGGGTTAAAGAACGAATGTCGTTAAAAAAAATCACAATAAACCCAATTCACATTCCATTTTATTCCAATTACTAAATACAACTGGAAATTCTAATAATCTTAATTAAAAGATTTATTCTTTTCACACAGGGTTTAAGAACAGTGTTATTTAAGACACCATTCATGACAAACCCAATATCCGATCTGATATTAAATATAACGCTTTGAACAGAAATTATATCGTTCTACATTCAATACCAAATTCTGAACCCAACACATATCGTACGCGGAATAACGATATACATATGTCTTCCAAATTCCTCCACAATATCTGTATAGTCACGGAATCCAATATCTAAATCTCCCAAAGATGATTTCTATTCAAATCCATTCCATTTCATAAATTGGAAAATTCTGGTTAGATTAAAACCATTCACTAATCCAATTTATTTAAAAATGTTGGATTATCTTTCTAGTTAATAACTAGTTCATTTTGATAAAAATATATTTTTATCTTTTCAAACGTGTAAGTTTTTATCCAAATTCTTTCTAAATCATTTACTATGTTTGTACACAAATTATTAATATTTTTAATAATTTTATCAAGGCCCGTACACTCGGTTTCCAATAACGGCCACCGAACTGCATCTATAATGACCTTTTCCAAATTTGATTTGGACATAATTCCAAATTCAACCGTTAGATTTGATATCTCTTATATTCATTGGAAAGCTCTTTTTGATACGAACCCAATGGTTCTGGTTTTAGGAGAATCCAACACTCGGATCTCCCGTAATGTCAATTTGAAGTCAATGGTCGAAATTCGAGAACGGTTGCGAAACGGCGCGTTCTATTCAAGCCATTAATATATATATATATATATGTATATATAATATGTAATATTTCGTTCAAAATGTATTTAATAAATTCATTTTGTATATAATGATTCCCACTTTCATTTTAATTTTAAATCACAATTAAATATTTCTTATCATTAATATACAAATGATAATATTTTCAAAATATCAGATTTTGAAATCATTTCCTTTTTTGATATTCATTATAAAAATGAATAAAATCGATATAAATATCGTTCGCGTTAAAATGGCGCATATCTAATCAACACGGCTGCACATACTTCAATATTTCCATGTCCATCCAAAATCAGACATCAAATTCACATTTTAATCCTTTACTGAATATTATTTTAAAATATTCACTATTTTAAAATATTGGTTATTTTAAAATATTCGTTATTATTGAAATGGAATCAAACATAATCAACTACCGTATAATGTTATTTATATGGATTTCATACATCACATGTACACAACAGTAATGATACACAATCAAAAATCATCCAAAGTGCATTACACAATTGCATAAGCATTGAATATAAATAATTAACGCTTACTATAGTCTGTCAACCAATCGATCGACATACAACTAAACAATTGGGATTATTGTACGTCAAATATCATCCCAATACCCATGCGGGGTTTTAACCAACAAATTCTGAATATTATTTGTGCAATTGGGTGATGTGTAAAATTTACCTTCCTAATAAGTGTTAGTTAAATGGGTGTACATAAACAAATCATCTGAATTGTAAATGAATATTTATTTTCATTTCAGGGGAATTTTATGCCGTTCATGTATACGTTAAAAATTATATTTTAAAATATTATTTCAACACTTGACTATTTTATATAATTCATACATTCAATAAAAATGATATTTTTATTGTTCAAACATTTTATTCAACACATAAATATTTTATGTAGTTTATTTACACATTAAAAATGATATTTTTAATGAATAAATATTTATTTCAGAAAATTTTGACATTATAACGGCACAATATTAGAACCGGAATAATGTCTAGCATTACCCCTCTCCTAATACTGGCTCGCACTGTAGCGGCCCGCAAATCTGTACTATTTGAGTTGACTATATACATCACACGTCCAACCCAAATTGCACAGAAATACGAATCATTATTAGAAAGAAGTTAGAGGATGAGAAATAGAAAGAAAGAAATATTAGAATAGAAGAAAAATAAGATCACAAACTCACAACGGAACGATTAAAATATATTAGGTAAGATAAACTTTGAAATACAATTCGGTAACTTTTTATACATACCATCATCGGAGCACAATAGCTATTTCTGAAACAGTTATAAACACATGTTTCCAGATACAAACAAGGTACACAGCGGAATATATGATAGTCTACAGCTAACTGGTGAAGCCTCATGATCAACTCCTCCAAGTGAATCTGTAAAATCCTGACTACTTAACTGCCCATACAAATTTGGGCACCCAAGAGTTTAGGGAAAACAAACAAAATAAACTCTGGGTCAGTCATGGAACTGGTGTGAGTAAACTCCATGTAACAACCCGAATTTTTATAACATGTTAAAACCATAAATCAAGGCAGAATTAAATTTTAAAATAAGAATCAAGAGAAACGGGTTACGCCAGTGCGTTCGTCTTGAAATTTTACATGAAATAGAGTCCGAGTTTTTGAAAATCGGAGTCCGGATGAAGAAGTTATGGTCTGTAGAATATTCAGTAGATTTTAGGCAGCACAGGACCAGGCAGGTCGACCTGGGGGTCGACTTGGAGACCAGGTCGACCATGTGGTCGACCCTATGGTCGACCTACCCCCCCCCCCCCCCAAGGTCGACCATGTGGTCGACCTCCCCCCTATAGGTCGACCTGGTCGGCCTGTTTTGACCCAGAACTCATTTTTGAAGCCTTAGACGTGTTTTGATGGTCCGGATTGATTTTAGGGTTAATCTAAGGGCCTAAACTAGTTGCTACACCTATAAAAACACCCTTAGACCTAACCTAATTCATATCAAATCATTCTTACACCATTATGCTGCTAAAATACCTCTTGAACCATGGCCGCCGTCTCCAAATCAAAGTACAAACATTCAAACTCAAATCAATCCAAAGAACAAGGCTTCTACAATGATTCAAGACAATAAATTAACAACGCTGCGACATTTTTACAACAAATTATGTTCTTAATTTATTAGCCATGCTCTATAAGTTCTAGTTGTTTTTAGATTTAAACATTTAATTATAATATGGCCATGGAATAAAGTGGAATTGGATTTAAGTATGTTTATTGATTCAGATCTATTCCTATTGCTTCTTGAATCTTGAGTTTTGGGACTTTTCTATGTTCGTTCTCATGTCAAGCTTATGATCTATTCAGCCTTTCGTAAATCAGTTTTTCTTGATTCATATTGATATTATTGTCAAGATCTATCTTTTATGCCAGAGATGATGTTTTTATGCCAGTTTTTCCTCTCTATACTGATTGTTATACAAATTCTACCTTCCTCTATTTATTTTCTTTCAATGAACCTAGGTCAATTTCGGACCTAGGCCTGAACCGCGATTTGCGTACGATTGAATACGGGGAAATATGGTAATGTTGTCTATGTTGGATATATATATATATATATATATATTTGGTGGAATTGACAGCATAACATGAAATGGGGATATGAGCATTATCGCTATAATTAAAGATTTTAAGTTTGGATATAATGGTGTAAACATGGAATACATGTAGTTTGGTATGAAACTCGACCTATGTAAAATGGCAAGAATATTGATATATGTAAACGGCATGAAACTTGGTACTTGTGTAAATTGGTATAAAATTTGCATACATGTGAAATGGCGTGAAATAAACATATGTAAATTTGATATGAATTGGGCATATGTAAAAACTAACATGTAATCTAGAACTTGGGCGTATGTTAATTATGTAAAATTTTGGAGTTTGAACATATGTGAAAATTTATGACTTGGTAGAGGTTTAATATGAACGCACCTAAGTTGGGTTTTGGGTAGTTGGCATGTATTGTAAATAAAAGGCTATTACTTGGCATAACCTTATAGTGAATTATGATAATAATTTGGGAATACGTTTTGGGGCAAAAACGTGAATTATGAACTTTATAATTGATATATAACTGGAAATATGAACGTGGTTGGAACATGAACATTTCTATATGTTAAACACATGAACTGATATTGGGGTTTTGGGTGGAATACGACCATTAATGAACCTTTGACACAAGGTTAGACTCAGTTTGTGGTATAAATCTGCCCGGAACCGCCCGACAAATCCAGTAGCCACAAAGTGTCAGTCTAATGTGAGTGGTCGAAGGCCAAATTGTAGGCGTAACGGTTTATGACACAAGGTTAGACCCAGTTTGTGGTGTAAATCTGCCTGGAACCGCCCGGCAAATCCAGTGGCCACAAAATGCACGGTCTAATGTGAGAGGTCATGATTCGTTCATCGTAATGATGAACGAATCAAGGAATACTAACTATAATAAGACGTGGGTATGGTTAGAGGGTTAGGTGGGATGACATGGAAATTTGACATGTAAATGTGGACCTAACAGGTATGAGTTAAGAACATGTAAAATTTACAAATGTAGGCTTAACCAACATAATAGTTAATCAAACCAATGGGTAGGTTAAGTAATATGACTAGATTAATGACACTTAACCAATATAACATGACACGTGGCAGAGTTAAGTCAACTTGAACATATAGATAATACATAACCAACTTAGCATGATACGTGGGCGGGTTAAGCCATGAATTATTTGAATATACTTAACCAATTGGACACGATGATTTGATAGGGTTAAGTCATGAACCGCTTGAATATACTTAACCAATTGGACACGATGATTTGATAGGGTTAAGTCATGAACCGCTTGAATATACTTAACCAATTTAACACGATGATTTGATAGGGTTAAGTCATGAACCGCTTGAACATACTTAACCAACTTGACAGATGATTCGTAGGGCTAAGTCATGAACTTGAACGACAACACTAAGCCAATTTGACATGAAACGTAGGCGGGTTAAGTCACGAACTTGAATGACAACACTTAACCAAATTGACACGCTAGACTGATGGGGTTAAGTCTTGAATCTAAATGACAACACTTAACCTACTGAACGGAAACCCTAGTTGTGCGTTCCTTTTCAGCAGTAACCCAATAGATGTATCACGGTACCCTGGAACTAGGCAGGGTGGGGCACGATTACTGGGCTGATTGTAAGCGACCAGAACGACGGCTGAGTTGGTGCGCCATTATAGGTTCAGGTGGATTATGGTCATGCACGTAGTTCGGAGTTGAAAAAGCAGGCATTGGGCACCGGTAGGTTTACACTGTTCATGCTTGATTCGTGTAGGTGGTTGGCACCCTAGGGCTTGATACACCCTATGGTGGACATAGCACAGGTGACTACATTTCGTGATTGGGCCGTATGACACAGACACATGGACGATCTAGGACTTGTAGGGATCCGATCGATTAATAAATCGTTACGTGGAAAAAGGGTGTTGTTCGTTAGGTAGCATAATTCCTAGTGGTCCTAGGTGGCATAAACCCTAATCGAATCTAGGAAACAATAGGTTGCATAATCCCTAGTGGTCCTAGGTGGCATAAACCCTAATCGAATCTAGGAAACGTTCAATAGGTAGCATAATCCCTAGTGGTCCTAGGTGGCATAAATCCTAGTTGAACATGCGATAGTTCATGATAAGGAAACCTAGCCAGAACAAGGGTGGCAGTCCAAACGATTTCAAGAATGGTGGCGTTACGTTAAAGTCATATAGAAATATGTGATGAAACCCGTACGATATACGGCAAGGGACTGTACATATACATGGAAAGGATGATATGGGTTGGGGTACTAGTATAGTTGGTGCAGAGAATTTAGGAAATCAAAGAAAATAGTGGAATGGTGAAGCTTAGAAATCTTGCGATGTTATACTTAATAGAAACCTTGTAATGTGATACTTGGTAGGAACCTTGTGATGATGCTCTTGATAGGAAGCATGGAATGTTATACTTGATTCATCATGCTTGTAGCTTACCTTGTCATCATGCTTATGTTTACTTTCATTTTATTTATGCCATATTATCTTCACCTGTTTTTATGCTGAAAGCCACTAGAACTTACTCAGTCTTTATGACTGACCCAGTTTGTTTCGCCTCTTTTTCTTTCGTTTCCCCCCAGGTTTGCAGGGTGGGAATACAGTTTAGTTCGGATATTACCAAGCTCCAAGGCTCTTTCATGTACTGCTTGGATTTCTCTTGGCTATGGCTTGCTTTGCTTTATTGGGGAATACTACAATTTATTTTCACGCTTCTTTGTTTTTGAGCAAGACAGATATTTTAGCTATGTAATTGGGTATTGGAAGTTGATGGGATTTTATTGTAAACAATTATATTTAATAAATGATTTGAAGTACTTCCACTTTACTTTCCGCTGTTTTATGTATGTCTGTCCTGTAATATTTCTATTCTAGTACCCATAATGCTCCACTGAAGTTAAGGCATTCCCTTTGTGAGTGACCTTAACGGATGTGGGGTGTTACATTTGGTATCAGAGCAGATGGTTACCAGACTGGGCAAAAGTTTATAAAACCTTTTTAAATTATTTTCAAAACCATTTACAAAGAAGCATTTTTCAAGAAAAGTTTTATTTTTAAAGGCTATTCCCCAAAAGCCATTAGCAGTATCCTTTGTTTCCTTGTTTGAATCCCTTTTCCTTTCTTTCCTCCATCTGTAGTCACATTAGTTCCATCAGCGACTAATCTTATTTCAAGCTTTGTAGGGTTGCCGTGTGATGGAGGTAGTTCTCGAGAGACTTGTTAACACGTTATATAATAGGGGATAAGAGTGGTAAAGGCGAATGAGGCTCAGAACAAGAAGGTAGAAATGTTTCTGTAGGAAAGTCTAGTTTATCTTTCTATCCTATTCGTACCCTTTTTGATTATGGTACATCGCATCCTTTTTATTTCTTCTTCGATCGTTGAGTCTCTGCACCTTAGTACTAGCGTAGTAGAGGATCCCATTTTATTCTTAAATCCTATCATGGAATCGACTCATTTATTCATGACTCGTTTGGATTTGGGAATGTATATGCTAAGTGTTGAGTTTAGAAGTAATGCTTATGTTTTTTGGGCTATGGGTTGATTCTAGGGATGGAGTGGTTATCCAGTAATGGTGCCATTCTTGAGTATGAAAAGAGGGTAGTTAGATTCTTGACTTGCCTTGGTAATGCCCTCGAAGTCTAGTGTAACCCTTAGGGTTCTGCCATGCTTAGTTACCTAGAATCTCTTGATACATCTATTGATCCCAAGTAGTGTTCGCCACTAAGGTGGATGGTTCATTTCGCTTATGCATGAGTTATAGGAAATCACCTTAGTAAGTACATTTGGCAACATGGTTGACATCTGTTTAGTTGCAAGAGATAATCCTTCTGCGTGGAATACCCTATAAACGAGATCCAGGATTCACTAGTGAATTTTGGAGAGAGCTTGCATGAAACCATGAGTACGCAGTTATGTTTGAGCTGAGTATACTAGAAGGAGGATAAGAGAAAATGGGATGAGAGACAACAGTGAAATGAGTTGCAACTCATATTTTGGAAACAAGAATTAAGAAATTATGAAGTTAAAGACAGACAAAGCACAATGGAGTTAAGCTCAAGGAAATGCGACTTAGAAGATTGAAGACTAGATACACGCATCATATCTCTTTTTAAGAGTATATCCTTGATCCCTCTTTTCCTGTAGAGCTTACTTGCATGCTATCTTTTATATATATCCTCTCGGTCCTATTCTCAATCTTATTTCTGTTGCAAACTCCATAAGGAGTATGACTCATCTGGTTGTGATATACGTTGGGGTTTGAGGACGTCCGTTGGGTTGACTAAACTTTTTGGGCTTTATAGGATATGGGTTGGTTTTAGGAAGGAATTTCTTGCGACAAATGGGTGGGTTAAGTAATATGACTAGATTAATGACACTTAACCAATATAACATGACACGTGGCAGGGTTAAGTCAACTTGAACATATAGATAATACTTAACCAACTTAGCATGATACGTGGGCGGGTTAAGCCATGAATTATTTGAATATACTTAACCAATTGGACACGATGATTTGATAGGGTTAAGTCATGAACCGCTTGAATATACTTAACCAATTGGACACGATGATTTGATAGGGTTAAGTCATGAACCGCTTGAATATACTTAACCAATTGGACACGATGATTTGATAGGGTTAAGTCATGAACCGATTGAGTATACTTAACCAACTTGACAGATGATTCGTAGGGCTAAGTCATGAACTTGAACGACAACACTTAGCCAATTTGACATGACATGTAGGCGGGTTAAGTCACGAACTTGAATGACAACACTTAACCAACTTGACATGCTAGACTGATGGGGTTAAGTCTCGAATTTAAATGACAACACTTAACCTACTGGACGAAAACCCTAGTTGCGCGGTCCTTTTCAGCAGTAACCCACTAGATGTATCACGGTACCCTGGAAGTAGGCAGGGTGGGGCACGATTACTGGGCTGATTGTAAGCGACCAGAACGACTGCTGAGTTGGTGCGCCATTGTAGGTTCAGGCGGACTATGGTCGTGCACATAGTCCGGAGTTGAAAAAGCAGGGATTGGGCACCAGTAGGTTTACACTGTGCGTGCTTGATTCGTGTCGGTGGTTGGCACTCTAGAGCTTGATACACCTTATGGTGGACCTAGCACAGGTGACTACATTTCGTGATTGGGCCGTATGACACAGACACATGAACGAGCTAGGGCTTGTGGGGGAGCCGATCGATAAATAGATCATTTCATGGAAAAAGGGTGTTGTTCGTTAGGTAGCATAATCCCTAGTGGTCCTAGGTGGCATAAATCCTAATCGAATCTTGGAAACATTCAATAGGTAGCATAATCCCAAGTGGTCCTAGGTGGCATAAACCCTAATCGAATCTAGGAAACGTTCAATAGGTTGCATAATCCTTAGTGGTCCTAGGTGGCATAAATCCTAGTTGAACACGCGATAGTTCATGATAAGGAAACCTAGCCAGAATAAGGGTGGCAGTCCAAACGATTTCAAGAATGGTGGCACAACGTTGAAGTAGTATAGAAATACGTGATGAAACCCGTACGATATACGGCAAGGGACTGTACATATACATGGAAAGGATGATACGGATTGGGGTACTATTACAGTTGGTGCGGAGAATTTAGGAAATCAAAGAAAATAGTGGAATGGTGAAGCTTAGAAATCTTGCGATGTTATACTTAATAGAAACCTTATAATGTGATACTTGGTAGGAATCTTGTGATGATACTCTTGATAGGAAGCATGGAATGTTATACGTGATTCATCGTGCCTGTAGCTTACTTTGTCATCATGCTTATGTTTACTTTCAGTTTATTTATTCCATATTATCTTCACCTGTTTTTATGCTGAAAGCAACTAGAACTTACTCAGTCTTTATGTAACGACCCGGAAAATCTGAACCAATTAAAAAAATTTTAAATTGGCAAAAATAATGGATTTTAAATATTTAAAATAAATATTTTAAATAATAACGGTGAAAAGTAAGTTTGAATCGACATTTAAAAACGAATATAATTAATTCTAATTATAAACAAGGCCTGAAATGGCGCGGTAGTTTCAAAATCTGAATTCAAACTTTGACTGACTGTACTAGGTGCAAAACAAAACGGATTTGAGTGAAACCAAAAATATTTAAATCTGTTAGAGAATACCTTTCTAAGAATCTGAAAAATCAAAGTTTCATGGTGGGATGCAAAAGTTATGGCCAAATGAATTTTCAGAAAGGTCGCTATGGAATTTATATAGCCCGTGAAATTCGCCATTTTTCATACGACCTCGGAATTCGACGAAACCACTTTTGTTGAATCCGGGATGTGAAGTTATTGCTAGGTTTCAAATTTCATAATTTTTGAAGCTAATATGTAAGCGTGGCAAAGGAAAATGTGTTTTGGTCAATTACAGTTAAATTGGATCGACCAGAAATGGGCCTTTTTGTAAACGGTCTCAGAATTCGACGAAACTAGTTTTGTTGTGACCGTATCATCGAAACATAGCCAGATTTATTTTTTCTGGAATTTTTCGAATCAGTTTGTGGCCCTGGCAAATTGAAATGTACGTTCAAATCGAATATTGAATGTTATATATTTTAAATTGAATGAAAACTAACTGAAACAGTCGAATGGGCCCTCGAAACATGTCCCATTGTGTTCGGAATTGGGGTAAAACGCTAGGGACGACAGTCGTTGGGTTTGGATTGGTGTTCGTGTGTGAAAGAGGGTATTTTAGAGATTTTAAAATATATAAATAAATATAAAAAAATTCATTGGTCAATAAACTTTCTCTCTCCCCGATAATATCGCGATCGACGACGGAAAGGTGTTCATCACTTCCCATTCATTTTCTGATCAATCCACGCAAAATTAGCCCCTCCTCCAGTTGAAGATTTTGAAGAGCTCGAGAAGATCTTCAAATCCATGTATAGTTTGGATTTTTTTCATTGAGCATTGAGGGAGATCCACCGCCGTGAACATCCGCCGTTCGAACCACTGCCGCGCCGCCAGATCGCCATCGAGTTGGGGGTAGCCACCACCGCCGGAGGCGCCTCTCCGTCCTCTTCCACGTGGCATCTTCCGATCGCCACCAAACCTCATGGATTGCAAGAAAAACTCCGACCAAGTTTTAAAGAAATCAGAAAGGTAACGGCTGAAATTAATTTCAACTATATTATAGCAGTTTAAAGCGCTACGGTTTTTGTTTTCACTGTAAAAATCATAACTTTTTCGTTTCTTGATGAAATTCAGTGAAACAAGAGACAGTGGACTCGTGTGGACGTCTTCTACATTCTATAAGAGACCGCATATTTTTCTGAGCCTTCTGCTATTTTTAGTGGAGTGAAATACAATGTGAGATTTCTAATTTATAAACGATATGGAAAACGACGATGTATAAATTATATAATCGATGTATGAGTTATATAAGCGTTGTACACCTCTTGTATAAGCATTGTATAAGTTGTATATGCGTTGTAAAAATTATATATGTGTTAAAATAGAAGTGAAATGCTATATATATATATATATATATATATATATATATATATATATATATATATATATATATGCGCCCCTTGTCCACAAACCATGGACGATATTTATTGGTTGTGATTGATGTGAAAATGGATTGATAGCGAATGGTTGATTGAAATTGTTTGTGGTTGAAATTGATTGATTGTGGTTGAAAAATACCCGTTTGTGGTTGAGAAATATTTGGTTGAAACCACATAGGATTAGTTTGTGGAAATGAAAAAAATATACATGCCGCCCGCGTGCGAACTAGATACATGATTCCCCATTGTCAAAAGCTACGAGGCTTTAAGGTAGAGCGAGGAGTCGTACTAGGGACGGTCCCAGTTTTAACTACCCTGCCGTTATGCTGCCGAAATTTTGAATAATATTCATGTGTTAGAATTATTTTCATTTGTTGAAACTATATTTATTTGTTGTATAGAAAACCTTCATGTGTTGAATCGATATTCATTCGTTGGATAGAAATTCATGTGTTGAATGGTATTCGTGTTTTGAATAAATTGTTTTAACAATAAAAATCACATTTTACACTATATATATAAACTATAGAAAACCTTCATGTGTTGAATCGAAATTCATTCGTTGGATAGAAATTCATGTGTTGAATGGTATTCGTGTTTTAAATACAAAAATCACCTTTTTATCTATATATACAAACTATAGAAAACCTTCATGTGTTGAATCGATATTCATTCGTTGAATAGAAATTCATGTGTTGAATGGTATTCGTATTTTGAAATAAATTGTTTTATAATAAAAATCATATTTTTATTACCTATATGAACTATATAAAATAATCTCGTTTTGAAATAAATTGTTTTATAATAAAAATCCTATTTTTATCATCAATATGAAATATATAAAATAATCTCGTTTTGAAAAAAATTGTTTTATAATAAAAATCTTATTTTTATCATCAATATGAAATATATACAATAATCTCGTTTTGAAATGAATTGTTTTACATTAAAAATCACACTTTAATTATATACATGAATTGTTAAAAATAGTGAAGTGTTGAAATAGAAGACAGTTAGATAAAAACATAATTTTTATCGAATGTATGAAAATCAAATGGTTTTGAAATCGGAGAATCGATATATATATGTATATATATATATATATATATAATTGAAATATATCGAATAACGAAGCTGCAGTTCGTATTTTGAAACCGTGATTTCAAACGATTAGTGCGGGAGATCCGACCATCAGATTTTCCCGAAATCGCAACCGTTGGGTTCGCTTTGGAAATACCTTTCCAACGACACCAACTTTGTAAAAATCCAACGGTTGGATTGTCTGGAATGTTTAATTCAAATCTGCAGAAAAACAGCGCCAGAATCGATTATATATATATATATAATTATAATTATATTAAATCGAATAACGACGCTGCAGTTCGTATTTTGAAATCGAAACTTCAAACGATTGTAACGGGAGAGCCGACCGTCGGATTTTCCCAAAACTGGAACCGTTGGATTCGTTTTGAAAAGATCTTTCTAATGATGTAAATTTTCCAACGGTTAGATTTTCAAATATGTGTAAATCAAATCTGAAGAAAAACAGCGTCACGGCCGCGTTATGGCCCGAAGCATCGTTTTGAATAAATTGGCTATTTTAAAATAAATAAAAATAGCGATAAATCGTTATAAAATGTTATAAACGATACGGATGTGAAATTTAGAAACTAACTGAAGGTTGGCTAAGTCGAATGGTTTCCTGGGTATTGATCAGATGTTGGTTTCGGCCTTCGGGGTTAATATTTGGGAAATCGTTCTCTTACTGATTGACGGTTGATGACTAATGAATTGAAATGATGCGTGTGTATGTTAGTGTTGCACTTGTTTATTATATACGCGAGTTGCTCAGAAAGACCGGGTTTATTCCATTCTGAATAACTGAATCGACGATAAGAAATCGAAGATAAAGACGGTGGTCGAAGACCGGAGATCTTCACCTCGTTTGGATGGTAACCGAGGTCCTGATTGGGAGGCATCCCGAAATATGGGTAATGAGTGGTGATCGTCCAGACGTACGTGGTGATCGATGGGTTTGCGAGGTATATAGTGCCTCCGGTTTCGTTCAGACCCAAAACAGACTTGCAAATGGACAGTGTGTCTGACATTGGAATTTATTCTGTGTGATTGATAACTATTAGTTGCATGGTGTGAATTGCCCGTGTGGAATGCTAAGATGCAGTGATCAGGGCTTCTGTTGAAAAGCAAAGTCTTGTGGTGATGATCAAAGCACCGCCTATGTGGCATAGCTTTGTGTATAACGTGAAATCGCGAGCCTCACACCCCGGTATGAACCAGATACGGGAGAGGACCTCAGGGAGGACATGCGTTTCTTTCTAGTTAGAAGTGGCGTCAGTGGTTTTACATGCCCTGACGAGTTTGACTTATGTGGTTATTGCTGTTGCGAGGCGCCTCAGTTTGATTGGATGATCTGGGTCGATGGAGTCATTCGTTGGCTCATTTACGCCCCAAAGGGCGGGGAAACGTATTGTTCAGGAATTTTAATCCACATCGGTGGACCGGCCCTGACGATCCTACGGTCACTCGAGCTCTGATCCTGTGGCTCGGGCTAGAGAGTCGCGAAGTCGGTAAGGACTATCTTTTGCCTTGGTTCATGACGGAAATCCAATTTCCAAATACGTGACTGTGCGGTTTTGATTGTATACCTATATTTGGCGACATAGTGGCATGGGACGCTCATGTCGTCTATGATTGATAGTTATGCTTTGAAATTGTTTTTGAAACATATAAACACTAGTAGTAATATCAAATGCTTTTGTTTTATTCGTATCAAGCATATTTTGGCCATTATAAGGTAAAACTCTATCCTCCGGTTTGCGTTGCATTGTGTGATGGGAACTGAGTCTTATAATGGCTTCATTTTTATAAAAAGCATTGCGATGTTTAAAAGAATTATTTGTTTTGAAGCACTGGCAATCCGATGGAATACACCCGTTCCACAAAAGTGGCATGGTCCTGTGATTAGCCATATTATAAATGTGTTGAGTAGATTTCTCATACCAGTCCCATGACTGACTCGTAGTTTGTTTCACTTTCAAACTCGGGTGCCCCTTTTTCTACACGGGCAGCCTTATATTCAGGTTTTAGCTGGCTTTCTCTGGATAGCTGGAGCTGAAGATGGATTCTATTATTTATCTCTTTTTATGCTGTTCAGCTCCTATTGTACATATTATGTTTGTTTCCACTGTAGACATTTATGTATAGCTGAACTGTATTTGTACTAAGTATGATCCTGTATACTGTGTAACTCTGATGATTACGTTTATCCAGTATATTCTATTGTCCATTATCTGGTGTATTTATTTATTTCTGTTCTGCTATTATCTGTTTCTATGTTATATTCCAAGGATTACCCTTGCCGCCGTCAGTACGGGGTTTGGGGTCGTCACACTTTATGACTGACCCAGTTTGTTTCGCCTCTTTTTCTTTCGTTTCCCCCCCAGGTTCGCAGGGTGGGAATACAGCTTAGTTCGGATCTTACTAAGCTCCAAGGATCTTTCATGTACTGCTTGGATTTCTCTTGGCTATGGCTTGCTTTGCTTTATTGGGGAATACTACAATTTATTTTCATGCTTCTTTGTTTTTGAGCAAGACATATATTTTAGCTATGTAATTGGGTATTGGAAGTTGATGGGCTTTTATCGTAAACAATTATATTTAATAAATGATTTGAAGTACTTCCACTTTACTTTTCGTTGTTTTATGTATGTCTGTCCTGTAATATTTCTGTTCCAGTACCCATAATGCTCCACTAAAGTTAAGGCATTCCCTTTGTGAGTGACCTTAACGGATGTGGGGTGTTACACTCCAACCATTTGTTTAACTTTCAAAATCCTTTCGAAAGATGCATACTTCGGGATTAAGGAATAGACATTACGTTGTACGTAGGGTAGGTTAAGGTACAATGTAATTAATTTGATTAGATCTTGATTTAATTACTAATTAATGCTATTTGAAATAAAGAGATTTTTATTTCTTTTAAATGGATTCTGATTTGATTTTTGATCTTATCCGTTAATCCAATATTTCGGGGTTCACAACTTGAGATCGTGAACCTCTATTTTAAGGTACCGACCGACGTTTCAATATTATAGTGTTATACTGAACTGAACTGAATATATTTTGATATTTATTTTCAACGTATACATCATACTAAATTAATATAATATAATATAATTTTAATTCAGAAACAAACAAATTTCCCGATAGCAAATTATTATTATCGTTTATAGTCAAATAAAATTCCTATTTATCGTCTGAATCATTTTGATTTAGTTTTTAAATTTCGATTTCCATTATATTTCGTATTACGATAATTTAATATATTCGATATTAAATCAAAATCGATTTTTAAATCGATAACTTAAGATAAAATTCATTTATATTATCAATTCAATATTTAAAAGCATATTACATATTTAAAATAAATTGATAAGAAATCCGGGTCGTTACATTCTTCCCCCTTAAAAGAATTTCGTCCCCGAAATTGCTAAGGTAAGAAAAATACAATAAACCTATGTATTTTTCAAAAACCTACTTATACTAAAGCTCAACTCTTCATATTTCAATAATTTAATTCCAACCAACTTTTGGTTTCCATTACATTGCACACTATATATGCTCACATTCAATTAATTCGAGTGATTTTCAATAATCACATCAGATTCATATTCCATTCCTATAAATTTAAATTGATTCTGATCAATTTATATTCACTTCAATCCATTTAAGTTGTTTAAGTTAAATTTAAATTCCAACATTTAAATTCCCGGGCTTTTATTTCAAATCCTTTTGAAATCCCATAAATATATACATATATTTACTACTATCCCAAATTCAAAACATTTGAATTTTCAAGCCAACTTGTTTTCTTTCACACAAATTTCCATCAAAACTTTTCTAAGGTAACAATCCCTCACTTAGAAACTCGGAAATGAACACTGATGATGTCGCGACCATCACCAGAATTATTTCCTAGCCACTGAAGTGAGTTCAGTGCTTTATCACTTTCAAAATACATCTTAAGATAATTTTTATTAAAAATCCTTTCAAAGCAAAGCTAAAATATTTTAATACACTTTAGAAAATATTTTTCCAAACACCCAGGATTTAAATTTTAAGTTCTGATTTGAATTCAATTTTAATTCATCTCATTTGTATATTTAATTCATATACAAATTCTGTTTTGGTTATATATAACCATTTCAATTTTATAATCTCATTGGATTATAATAATAACAGTCAACACATCCATATAATATAATAGTACTAGAAAATTATTCCTTTTCTATAAAAATAGAATTTTGGGAAAAATTATTTCATTTACCCACTTTAAAACAATATTGTGTTCAATCTTCTGTTCAAGTATTTACAAACTCTTATCGACGTCGTGGTGTCCCACGATTCGACCAGAACTCATAAATCACTCAACAGACTAGCCAACACAATATAAAACAATTTTTCTTATATCAATTAATAAACGCTCTTTCGTATATATACACTCAACTCATTCTAGGGTACTACTGACCCTATCTCTAATGAGCATAATCCCACCAAAGCCTAAGTATTCGCTCAACCTAAGCTCTGATGCCAACTGTAACGGCCCGCAAATCCGTACTATCTGAGTTGACTATATACATCACACGTCAAACCCAAATTGCACAGAAATACGAATCATTATTAGAAAGAAGTTAGAGGATGAGAAATATAAAGAAAGAAATATTAGAATAGAAGAAAACGAAGATCAAAAACTCACAGTGGAACGAATAAAATATATTAGGTAACATAAACTTTGAAATACAATACGATAACTTTGTATACATACCATCATCAGAGTACAACGGCTATTTCTGGAACAGTTATAAACACCTATTTCCAGATACAAACATGGTACACAGCGGAATATATGATAGTCTATAGCTAACTGGTGAAGCCTCCTGCTTCAACTCCTCCTAGTGAATCTGTAAAATCCTGACTACTTAACTGCCCGTAAAAATTTGGGCACCCAAGAGTTTAGGGAAAATAAACTCTGGGTCAGTCATGGGACTGGCCCACACATAAATATGGACGGTTTTTACCTTACTATAACCGAAAACACTTTGATACGAAAATCCGGTGATATTATAATAGTGTCTAAATCAAATAAATAAGAATCTAGCGGAATGTTTGCATCTCATGCTCCATATATAATATAAAATCAAAAACCGCAGGGTGCTTATTGGATCCCGACTATGACAAGGTATGGAACCACCTGCCGATAGTGTATCTCTAGAGGGGAATACACTGGGTTCAACAAGAACATCTTTCAATCCGGCCCACACATGACTGACTGACCACTCATTTCGCTTGAGTGTATCGAATGTATATCACCAGCGGTTGGGATCAGCAACCGTTTTCCGAAAAGGAAAGTATCGATAGATTAAATAAGCAAATGGAATTTCTCTAGATAGATGATTATACACCCTAATGGGAGCGACCCACATTGCCATGATGCCTGCCCGATTTTTTTCGTTTCCCGGTTGTTGAGGCCTGAGGCTACGATTTCTTATCATTCATTGATAGCACAATCACTTTGAATTCCACATTGTCAGATCCATAAATCATTAATTGATTTGCACAAATATATTCTGGATATTATGCTAAGAGAATAAATTCTCCTCCACCATATATATCAATATAGACCAACATATGCGATCATTGGAAATACTCTGTCAGACATTCGTCCATACACAACGTTCTGGGACTGAACGAAATCGAAGGCGCAATTTCTATTAATAGAAAAAGTCTTTGAACTCCGTCTTTGATTATCTTCATATAATCTGATTTGCAGTGCTACTACCAATACGGAGCGGTTCACGGATAATAATCCAACCGGTCACTCCATATTGGCAACAATATTGGCAAACACTTCGATAGTCGGTTATTTAACTATCGAAGAAAACAAACATTCATTCAAAGCATCAAACAAATCACTGGGCCATTTAATTAATATTTCATTAATTAAAAAACTTCTCCATTTCCTTATCCATATTCGTTAACATGATATTTTCGATAATAATCTTGACCTCTTACGCTGTTTGGAAAACATTTCCATATATCGCATTCTTTTATTTTCTATACTTAGAAAATATATTCTATTTATAATTGGAAAACATTCCAATTACATATCTCTTCCACGACCATTCATTTATTTCTATACTCAGGAAATATATATTATTATATTTCCAAATTTCCACTTACTTGTTTTAAAACGAATGTTGTATAAAACATCGTTACAACAACCCAAAACATTGCATTCAATTAACTCTCATTCAAACATTTCTCTTCGAGACTAGATCTTGCTGCTTATCGGTTAAAAATGAAAACAATCAAGTTGGGGTATAACTGTAACGACCCGCATTCTACGCATCATAGGATCGTAGAATATTTATTTCTGTCACATACGAAGTCGTATGGTCATGTAACTTTGGGAGACGACTATTGGGGTCATTTCCCATGTTCATGATTTTTCTCGATTTTTAAATGACCATTTTACCCCTAGTTGGCACTGTTTCGGCCATAACTTTTGACTGGAAAGGAATTTTGACCTGAAACCACTTCCATTGGCTCCGGATGATGGTTTCTCTTTCCGTAGAGTGGTCACATTAGCCAAACGGACTCACCGTTTGGGAGATATGGCTGAAACAAGTTTCAGATGGCGAAAAACAGCTTAATTGGGCTTAAACGGGTGATTAGCAGCTAGGCCCAAGGGGAATTTCGGGTTTAGGGGTATATAGGTGCTGATTAGGGTTAGAAAACATTTCTTTAGACATTTTCCAGCCGCCACTTTCATTCCTCTTAACCTAGTCATGACCTCCACTCTCTAAATCTATCTAAAATACCCAAAAATCACCTTCTAATTGAAGAGTAGGCTTAGCAAACATTAAATTAAGAAGAAAAAGCACCAAAGCAAGGTTAGAGCTGCTGTATAAGATTGAGAACAGCGCCAAATCAGAGAATATTTCAGTTTTGGGGTTCTAGCTGTGGCAAAGGTGAGTGATAGTATCATTTTGACACTAATTACAGTTAATTAAGGGTAATTAGTGAAGATTAGCGAATTTATACACTAATAAATTCTGGAAAAATGTTTAGAAATTCTTAAATAAGGTTTTATGCCTCTGGTTGAAATTTGGTTCGATTTGATTAAGTTTTGATAACCCTATGATCAGTTTTACTTAAACATGCTTAAGGGAAAATAAGGAGCTTTGGCCACTTTTGATCCATTTTTGATTCATTTGAGTGATTGTTTGCTGTTGTGGTTGCTATTCCATGTTGCTATGACTCTAGGGTGTGTTTTGTGATTTCTTAGGAGTGTTAGTTTGGTCAAAAACGCCGTCGAATGGCGAGAAACTGTCGCTGGAACGAAGTGCAGGAATTTATCCGGATCGGATCGCCCCCATGCCCACGAACCGACCCGCCTGCTCGACCCGCGCCACGTGCCAGAGCTCGGAGTCACGAAGGGGAGACCACGATCCGACTTGGAGAGGAAGTGCCACGAACTGATAAGCCCGAACCGACCCGACAAGGCGCCACGAGCTGACGAGGTACGATCCGATGGCGACCCGATCCGCTGATGGTTGAAGACCCCGATCCGATCCGTCTCTCGTGAGCATGAGCTACTCCGACCCGAACCGATCCACTTAAGAAGTTACTCCGATCCGAACCGATGTGCCTCCACGACTGAAGGAAGGCTTTCACGATCCGACCCGAGCGTGAAGGATGATCCAAACCGATCCGAGGTTGAATGGCTACGAGCTGGGGACTGCGAACCGAACCGGGAAGCTACGAACAGAATGAAGACCGATCCGGAAGGTGATGACAGAAACCCGAGATGCAAAGGAAGCCCAAATGAGAAGTTAGAGCTCAAGATTCAGATGGGAATCGACGAGTTCACTTCATGGTTGGGTTTTGCTGCGGGACGTGTGCAAAGGGGTTATCGACGTCTATAGCTTTGGACCACTATGGAAGGAGGTACGAAGGCGGATTCAGGGCCATTATGGCATCGGTAGAACCAAGGGCTACGACTAATGAAGTGGGTCATTGAAATGTTTGGTCATGACTCCAAGTGTTTGGCTTGGTCACAGCAGGGTTTCTACAAGACGGGATTCGTCGTTGCCTCAGTTTGTCTAGTGTTCCAAAGTGGTAGATGTCGTATGCTTTACGCACTGAGTGAGAGATGTGAGGATGGTTGCTATGGATGGTTTGTTTGCTATCATTATGACATACACACCCCACCCCGTATTCTTTACACTATTTATTATGGCACCTTAGATCATTGTACGGTATGTGGTACTAACCCTTTGGTTGCAGGTCCAGGTTCAGGTATGGTTTAGTATACCTGTTATCATTCTGTTTAGATGCTTATCGCTCACACCAGGCTTTATGTCTGACCCAGAGTTTTATGTCTCTTCTTATTACTCTGGGTGCTCACATGAGCAGACTAGAGACAGGTTAGCTGGTGATGCACGGGTAGATGATCCAGAGACGAGCAGGAGGCTTCCACGTAATATATATAGTATTCTCCCTGTGTTGTTGAAGATCACTGCTTGGGCATTGGTGGTGCATCTTCTACTTTAGTTTTCTTTTGTTAGAGACAGTAAATTTGGAAAGTTGTAATAAGCTGTATTTGGATTTCCGCTGCTCTGATGTTGACATTGATTATTAGTTATCAGCTTATGCACTGTCTCGCCTGTTTTATGTCAAGTATGTTATTATTATATTTTATCCCATGCGCTGTGAGACATTCTACAGGTTCCTCGTTTAGTTCATTCTCTTCTTCCTTTCTCCTGACGACCGTCCCGTGCTAGTTGGGCATGTGTACAGCGCACTTTCGGAGGAAATGCAGGCTGGTGCGGGGCGGGCCGTCACATTTGGTATCAGAGCTCTAGGTTGCGTAGTTAACCTAGGAAAGTTATCAGGGAGAGATATTATACGTATACGAGAGAGCGTATTTGTGATTACTTTGGTTTTTAAAAGCTATATATATATATACTATTAGTAGTATAAGTATGAAGTCGTACTGCACTAGCACCACTATGGAGTCGTTAATCGTTTCCTTTTTCAGATTGACGATGAGTCGATATACTAGAGGTGCTGGTAGGGGAGCCAACAATGGGAATGCTGCTGACATGAGGACGATGTTTACTGACCTCATGAGAGAGATGCTTAGAGATGTACAGAGGGCAGCTCCCAACGGTGGGAATGGTGGTGGTCCAATAGTGCAGGCGCCAAGAGTCGACTTCGCCAAGTTGAATAAGGATTATACTAGTCTTGGTGGGAAGCCGTTCCACGGAACGGAGTCGGCCACAGATGTTCAGGATTGGTTGGATAGTTGCGAACGTATCTTCGAGGATTTGGGTATCGAGGATGCGATGAAGAGGAAGCTAGCGTCCCGTCAGCTGCAAGGGCGGGCAATGAATTGGTGGAATGCTATAAAGGCAGCTACTCCCGAAGATCAGATTACTTGGGAGTAGTTTAAAGCTCGCTTTAGCGAGAAGTTTATTCCAGCTGCTCAGAAGTCAATGCTGTTTAAGAAATTCTTGGAGCTCAAGCAGAATGGCAGAGCTGTCTCGGAGTATATTGCTGAATTTGACGCTTTGTCAAAATATGGGTTATCCCTTATAGATACTGCCGAGAAAAAGAATGAGAAATTCATAACTGGTTTGGATCAGTATTTGGGGGAGAAACTTATTAACCACATCGATGAGACGTTTGAATCGATTGTGGGGAAAGCGTTAAGGTCAGAAAGTCTCTACCCTAAGTCGAAGACTGAGGTTGCATCCCCAGATGAGCCAAAACCACAAGCAAGTGGTGGAGGCAAGGGTGGTTCCCAGAATAAGAGAAAGCAGAACCAAGCTAAGGATGGCCAGAAGAAAAAGAATAAGCAAGATGTGGAGTGCTTCAGCTGTGGTAAGAAGGGCCATTATGCTAGTAATTGTCGGGCCAAGCCAGCGGATAGGAAGTGCTTCAACTGTGGCCAAATGGGACATCACAAGGACAAGTGTCCACAGCCCCCTAAGGAAAAACAAATGGTGAAAGCATATGCTCTTAATGCTATTCCTTCTTCGTCGAATGCCCCAACTGCGGCAGAGAAGGGAAAGAATGTCGTCATCCAAGGTATGCTTTCTGTTTATGATGTTCCTGTTAGAGTTTTGTTTGATACCGGAGCTTCCAGTTCTTTCATATCTAATGACCTGGTAGATAGGTTGGGATTGGAGCCCGAGATTGTCGATAGACCTTTAGTAGTGACGAACCCGATTGGTGGTTCGACTAGCATTAGCATGATTTGTCGTAATGTGGTCTTATCGAGTCATGGATGCATGTTTGTTTGTGATTGCTTTGTTTTGGGCTTTACTGGGTTTGGCATTATTTTGGGAGTAGATTGGCTCCAAAGATACGGGGTGGTGGTAGACTGTGAGGGCTTGTTGGTGACAGCTAGAGCGGATGATGGGCGGAGGATAGTGTTTGGTGGTCTACCCAGTAAGGGGGTATTGGCTAGTTTCCTAAACTCCCTCGACATTCCGCATAGTGAGTTGTCAGGTTTGCCCGTGGTTGGCCAGTATCCGGATGTTTTCGAAGAAGTGACCGGACTTCCACCACACCGGGAGATTGAGTTCCGTATTGATTTGGTAAAAGATGCCAGGCCTATAGTGATGCCACTTCGTCGTATGGCACCAAAATAGCAGCGAGAGCTCGAGGTGCAAGTCAACGATCTTTTGAAGAAGGGATTTATCAGAAGGAGTGTTTCTGAATGGGGAGCACCAGTTGTGTTTGCTACCAAGGCGGATGGTTCCCTTCGTTTGTGTGTAGACTACCGCGAGTTGAATAAAGTGACGAGGAAGAACAAGTATCCTCTACCGCGGATAGATGATTTGTTCGATCAGTTGAGTGGCGCGAGGGTATTTTCTCAGTTGGATCTCGCGACAGGTTTTCATCAGCTTAGAGTGGAAGCTGAGAGTATAGCTAAAACGGCATTTCGGACGCCGTCTGGGTTTTATGAGTGGTTGGTCATGCCATTCGGGCTGACCAATGCCCCAGCATATTTTGTGGATCTTATGAATAGGGTATTCAGAGATCAGTTGAATAAGTTTGTCCTTGTGTTCGTTGATGATATTTTGGTCTATTCGAGGACAGAGGAAGAACACAAGGAACATTTAAGAGTAGTGATGGAGGTGTTGAGAAAACACCAATTGAAAGCAAAGTTTTCTAAGTGTCACTTCTGGAAGAGGGAAGTGAGGTTCTTGGGCCATGTTGTATCAGAGAATGGTATTGCCGTAGACCCGGCAAAGGTGGCTACGGTACAGGATTGGCCTACGCCCAAGAATGCAACAGATGTAAGAAGTTTCTTGGGGTTAGCGGGATATTATCGTAAATTTATCCAAGGTTTCTCCAAGATAGCAGCACCATTGACCCAGTTGACCAAGAAGAACCAAGCTTTTGTCTGGGATGAAAGGTGCAAGAATGCATTCAAAAGTTTGAAGGACAAGTTGACAAGCGCACCGGTGTTAGTCATTCCTAAGGGGGATGAGGAGATGACGGTATACACGGATGCCTGTGGTACCGGAATGGGTGCTGTATTGATGCAAGGCGGTAGGGTTATAGCTTATGCAAGTCGGCAATTGAAACCGCACGAGAGAAGATACCCTACCCATGATTTAGAATTGGCAGCAATCGTGTTTGCGTTAAAGATGTGGAGACACTATCTCTTGGGAGAAAGATTTGAGCTGTTTACAGATCATAAGTCGTTAAAGTATCTCTTCTCTTAGAAAGATCTGAATCTCCGTCAGCAGAGATGGTTAGAGTTCCTAGCTTCCTATGATTTTGACATCGCATACACACCGGGAAAGGGCAATGCGGTGGCCGATGCGTTGAGTCGAAGACATGCCAGCTTAGGGGCTATGTTCCTTGAATGGAAGCAACTGGAGTTTATCGCGGGGTTTGATTTCAGACCAAAGTGCGAATTGGATCCAGAAATGTTAGCAAGTTTGACGATCAGACCCACTTTGATTCAGCGGATCGGCTCTAGTCAGGGGGACGATCCTAATCTATTGGAAATCATCTCCAAGTTAGAGATGGGTATCGATGAGGAGATGAACAAGTATGGGCTTGATCGAGATAGATGGCTTAGAAAGAATGGAAAGCTTGTTGTACCCAACGTAAATGGATTAAGGGATGAAGTGCTTAAAGAATGTCATCACTCAAAGCTGACTATACACCCCGGTGGTAACAAGATGTATCGAGATATGAAGCAGACTTACTACTGGGAAGGAATGAAAAGAGACGTTGGGAAGTTTATATCCAAGTGCATGAATTGCCAGCTAGTTAAAGCCGAGCAAAAGAAGCCTAGTGGGTTGTTACAGCCCTTAGAAATTCCCGAATGGAAATGGGAGCAAGTCTCGATGGATTTCATCGATGGTTTACCAAGGACTAGATCAGGATATGATAGCATTTGGGTGATTGTAGACCGACTGACTAAAAGTGCAAGGTTTATACCAGTCAAATCGACCAGAACGACAGCTAAGTTAGCAGAATTATATATGAAGTGGGTAGTGAGATTTCATGGAGTACCCAAAAGCATTGTGAGCGACCGAGACCCGTTGTTCACTAGTGGGTTTTGGAAGAGCTTACAAGAGGCTCTAGGGTCAGGGTTACATCTCAGTACCGCATATCATCCTCAGACCGACGGTCAGACGGAGAGGGTGAACCGTATTTTGGAAGATCTCTTGAGAGCATGTATATTGGATTTTGGTGGATCATGGGATGACCATTTGCATCTAGTAGAGTTTGCATATAATAATAGCTACCAATCCAGTATCGGTATGGCTCCGTTTGAAGCTTTGTATGGAAGACCATGCAACTCACCATCATGTTGGATAGAGACTGGCGAGAAGTTTATGCTTGGACCAGAGGTGGTGAAGGAAACTTCAGAAAAAATCAAGACCATTCAACAACGAATGAAGACTGCCCAAGATAGGCAGAAGAGTTATGCTGATAAGAGGAGAAGAGACTTAAAATTCTCCGTTGGCGACTTGGTGTTTGTCAAGATTTCTCCGTTGAAGAGCGTAATACGATTTGGCAGGAGAGGCAAGTTGGCACCAAGATTCGTTGGCCCATTCCCTGTTCTTGAACTAATCGGGAATTTGGCATATAGAATTGACTTACCAGAGAAGATGGCGGGAGTTCATAACGTATTTCATGTTTCCCAACTAAGGAAGTTCGTTCACGACTCAGATATGACTATTTCACCTGATCAGTTAGAGGACTTCGAAGTAGAACCCGAGGCGGTTGGGAACCGCAAGCCGGCCCGTATTGTCGAGCACGACATGAAGCAACTTCGAAGGAAGGCGGTGAAGCTAGTCAAGGTACAGTGGAGCGAGGACGAGAATGATTGTACTTGGGAGACAGAGGAGAACATTAGAAAGTCACACCCAGAACTCTTTGCCTGGTAAGATTTTGACTTCGATTTAGTTTTCCGCATGCTAGGGTAGGCTTGTTCGCTTGTTTTGCATGATTGATTGTTGTATGTGGTTGTTAGGCATGCGGGATCTTTTGTATGTTTTGGGTTAAGGAATTTCGGGGGCGAAATTTCTTAAGGGGGGGAGAGTGTAACGACCCGCATTCTACGCATCATAGGATCGTAGAATATTTATTTCTGTCACATACGAAGTCGTATGGTCATGTAACTTTGGGAGACGACTATTGGGGTCATTTCCCATGTTCATGATTTTTCTCGATTTTTAAATGACCATTTTACCCCTAGTTGGCACTGTTTCGGCCATAACTTTTGACTGGAAAAGAATTTTGACCTGAAACCACTTCCATTGGCTCCGGATGATGGTTTCTCTTTCCGTAGAGTGGTCACATTAGCCAAACGGACTCACCGTTTGGGAGATATGGCTGAAACAAGTTTCAGATGGCGAAAAACAGCTTAATTGGGCTTAAACGGGTGATTAGCAGCTAGGCCCAAGGGGAATTTCGGGTTTAGGGGTATATAGGTGCTGATTAGGGTTAGAAAACATTTCTTTAGACATTTTCCAGCCGCCACTTTCATTCCTCTTAACCTAGTCATGACCTCCACTCTCTAAATCTATCTAAAATACCCAAAAATCACCTTCTAATTGAAGAGTAGGCTTAGCAAACATTAAATTAAGAAGAAAAAGCACCAAAGCAAGGTTGGAGCTGCTGTATAAGATTGAGAACAGCGCCAAATCAGAGAATATTTCAGTTTTGGGGTTCTAGCTGTGGCAAAGGTGAGTGATAGTATCATTTTGACACTAATTACAGTTAATTAAGGGTAATTAGTGAAGATTAGCGAATTTATACACTAATAAATTCTGGAAAAATGTTTAGAAATTCTTAAATAAGGTTTTATGCCTCTGGTTGAAATTTGGTTCGATTTGATTAAGTTTTGCTAACCCTATGATCAGTTTTACTTAAACATGCTTAAGGGAAAATAAGGAGCTTTGGCCACTTTTGATCCATTTTTGATTCATTTGAGTGATTGTTTGCTGTTGTGGTTGCTATTCCATGTTGCTATGACTCTAGGGTGTGTTTTGTGATTGCTTAGGAGTGTTAGTTTGGTCAAAAACGCCGTCGAATGGCGAGAAACTGTCGCTGGAACGAAGTGCAGGAATTTATCCGGATCGGATCGCCCCCATGCCCACGAACCGACCCGCCTGCTCGAACCGCGCCACGTGCCAGAGCTCGGAGTCACGAAGGGGAGACCACGATCCGACTTGGAGAGGAAGTGCCACGAACTGATAAGCCCGAACCGACCCGACAAGGCGCCACGAGCTGACGAGGTACGATCCGATGGCGACCCGATCCGCTGATGGTTTAAGACCCCGATCCGATCCGTCTCTCGTGAGCATGAGCTACTCCGACCCGAACCGATCCACTTAAGAAGTTACTCCGATCCGAACCGATGTGCCTCCACGACTGAAGGAAGGCTTCCACAATCCGACCCGAGCGTGAAGGATGATCCGAACCGATCCGAGGTTGAATGGCTACGAGTTGGGGACTGCGAACCGAACCGGGAAGCTACGAACAGAATGAAGACCGATCCGGAAGGTGATGACAGAAACCCGAGATGCAAAGGAAGCCCAAATGAGAAGTTAGAGCTCAAGATTCAGATGGGAATCGACGAGTTCACTTCATGGTTGGGTTTTGCTGCGGGACGTGTGCAAAGGGGTTATCGACGTCTATAGCTTTGGACCACTATGGAAGGAGGTACGAAGGCGGATTCAGGGCCATTATGGCATCGGTAGAACCAAGGGCTACGACCAATGAAGTGGGTCATTGAAATGTTTGGTCATGACTCCAAGTGTTTGGCTTGGTCACAGCAGGGTTTCTACAAGACGGGATTCGTCGTTGCCTCAGTTTGTCTAGTGTTCCAAAGTGGTAGATGTCGTATGCTTTACGCACTGAGTGAGGGATGTGAGGATGGTTGCTATGGATGGTTTGTTTGCTATCATTATGACATACACACCCCACCCCGTATTCTTTACACTATTTATTATGGCACCTTAGAGCATTGTACGGTATGTGGTACTAACCCTTTGGTTGCAGGTCCAGGTTCAGGTATGGTTTAGTATACCTGTTATCATTCTGTTTAGATGCTTATCGCTCACACCAAGCTTTATGTCTGACCCAGAGTTTTATGTCTCTTCTTATTACTCTGGGTGCTCACACGAGCAGACTAGAGACAGGTTAGCTGGTGATGCACGGGTAGATGATCCGGAGACGAGCAGGAGGCTTCCACGTAATATATATAGTATTCTCCCTGTGTTGTTGAAGATCACTGCTTGGGCATTGGTGGTGCATCTTCTACTTTAGTTTTCTTTTGTTAGAGACAGTAAATTTGGAAAGTTGTAATAAGCTATATTTGGATTTCCGCTGCTCTGATGTTGACATTGATTATTAGTTATCAGCTTATGCACTGTCTCGCCTGTTTTATGTCAAGTATGTTATTATTATATTTTATCCCATGCGCTGTGAGACATTCTACAGGTTCCTCGTTTAGTTCATTCTCTTCTTCCTTTCTCCTGACGACCGTCCCGTGCTAGTTGGGCATGTGTACAGCGCACTTTCGGAGGAAATGCAGGCTGGTGCGGGGCGGGCCGTCACAATAACTACCTCTCAGACCTTGACTAAATAGCATCTTTAACTTTAAAACAGACAAGACCACTTATCTCAAATAATCAACATCATATACCAATTTATTCATTTTTAAACCCGTATACGTTTCGCTTTCTAATTTTACCAGATTTAATTATAGATTTTCTATGTGTTTATAGTATTCAATTTTCAAGTTCGTTTCCTTATCGAATTCTATATATATATCGATACATTGATTTCTAGTTATCCAATTTTCTTAAAAATATTCTAACTCCTTAAATTTCCAGAAAATTTCGCCATAATCTCCTTTGTACCGGTCGATAGTTCAAACCTCAACTCGCCACTCTAGGACCTTTTCATTCAAAAAGAAAATCAAAAAGCCAAGTGGCTTGCCGATTCAGTGCATAAAACCTCATATGGAATTTAAACATGCACCTTATTATCGAGCACACGAATTATAATCTTCATACACTTCACTCCAAACCTGTCTAATCTATGTTTACCTGTTTTCTGATTTATCCTAACTCAATCCGGTCATTCCTAACTCAATTTGCTAATTTATTCTTTAATTAGCTATTTTGCCAAATCTATTTATTTTGAACATATCATGTACAAACATATTTTAATTTGCTTATAAACAAGTAGAATTTCATTTCCAATTTGAGTTTCATATTCGATTTCGAATATGAATTCACAAAACCAGTTTACTTATCCAACGCCAATTTCGATTCAAAACTCAATTAACGAATTATTATTCAAATTAGTTAATCCTATTCAATACTCAAAAATATGATTTTTGTTTTGAAAATCATTCCATTTACTTGTCTTGAGTTCATATTTATTTTACAACTCGAGTCTGGATTTTTATAACGAAGATCTAACTCTTATTTGCTAAAAATCCTTTTTATTTATTTGAATAAACCGTTATGGTTTAATAACGATTATGGCACTGTTTTTCTGAAAATTTGATTTTGGCATAACTAAAAATCTACAAGACGAAATCCAGATTTTTCTCTTCCATTAGAAAACTATTATCAAATCGGTCCTGACGTTTCTTATTTCAAAGAATTCCGACTTAAACTGAGTTCTATATACTCAATTGAAGTTCGAAACGCCAATTTACGAACTACCGCGCTGCAGCAAGTTTGTTTTAATTGTATTAAAATATAAACGTTTAAACTTCGTTTATAATAAATTTTAACTCTATTCTAATATATTTTTAATATATATTAAATCCATTTTTCAAATCCGACTTAATATTTCCGATTATCTCAAATCGTTGATTTTTCATTACTCAGTTATCAATTCGATTACAACTCCATTTCTGTTATTATTTTCTAATTCCATTAGAAATAAATTATTATATAGCATTCATGAAATTGAATTCTAAATATATATATCCTTTGGATTTTTCCAATTCAGTTTATATTCCGAATTCTGAAATAAAAATCGGCGTTCCCTTTTCGAAACAATTTCCAATTCACTTTCAAATTCATACTTGAATTTATAATTCCACATTTATCACATGATAATTATTCCACTTTATAAACATTATTTATAATTTTTCTTGTTTTATACATTAAACAGGTTCCATTTCAAAACCCATTTGAAATTATAATTTCTATTTTGGAAATAATAAATTTCCCTTTTATAATTCACACTTGTATTTACATTTTTTTTAATTATCTAATGATAATTTATTTCACTTCATTTATAAACAATGTTTATAAATTTACTTCAGTTTCCTGATTATCTAATGAAAATCATTCCATTTTATTTATAAACACCATTTATAAATTTACTTCAATTTCCCAGTTATTTAATTTATAAACATCGTTTATAAATCCAATACTTGTTTAAAATAAGTTAATATTTCTATAGCTCATTAAAAATTCAAATTTCTATTTTAAAAAATAGATTTCTCCTTTTAAATCTCAAATATCATTTAAAAATAGATTTCTCCTTTTAAATCTCAAATATCATTTTCACGATATTTTTATATATCAACATTTTAGGCCCAGTGATATTCAACCAAATCAAAAACACCCAATTATTAGTCACAGGTTTTCAAAAACATCATATATGATAATGTATATGAAAACAAAAAAACAATAATATTTTTGAGGAATCCAGTTGGATCCCTCCAACCTATTTTCCTGCATCCACACACATTAGCCAACATAAATAATAACCATCCTGCTTCAAGGCAGGATATCACGGTATATAAGGTCATCCGCTATCATAGCGTGGGGCGTATAGGGTCATCCGCTAATGATACTACGGGCATCCGCTAGTGGTACTGCGGGAACTATCCAATCACCAATATATATATATATATATAATAACCACAAACACCAATCCTATATAACTAATATATATTTAATAGCAAACACTGATAAACAATTAAAAATGCATCCATTGCAACCAACAATTTGTTTTTAACGATAAAAATAAATTTAAATAAATTTCTGAATGAGAATTACCCACATTGGTTTTTAATTTTCGTTTTTATCTAATTTTAAACAGATGCTTTAAATTAGTTAAAAATCCTAGTTAGCTCCAAATCCTGCCAAATCAATTCGGATGCGTAGATACTGCCGATAAGAGTCCAATGCACTTCGTTTCGTGCAATTCATTTATCGTATGAATGAGATATGTATGTTACAATAATTAGTTCAAGTTAATATAAATTATTATTCACTATTAACCATCATTAAATTAATTACCTTTATTATAGCTAATAACCAGTCTAATCTTCTTCTCTACCCAGATAACCGCAAGCCTCCTGTAGCCAAAACTAATTACCAGATTGTGAACAAATCCCTCCTACTCCCTTGTTTTGTTATGAAATTAAAAATCGAGATCATCACTTACCTTCTCACCTTAATCCCTCACTGATTAGCAAATAATACCAACTATGAACCCTTATGCCTTCTCTCTTCACTTCTCTCACCTCCAGTCCCCTTCGAAATGCAAACCAAATCAACTCCAACTTCCATGACATCATCAACATCAATACCCGCCGAACTCCGCCCAGCGATTTGCCACCTCTCCAGAAACCCAATACCACCCTTGTCGTTCTCCAGTTCATCCTCAAGCCCTGAGGAAATCGATGCCCTCCAATTTCCATTAGAAAGAATCGAACTACAAATCAACTCAGTAAGTTGAAATCCATTCCATCGCAGCTTCGAAATTCCCATCTTTGCATCGCCATAACAACCACCTTCCACCTTTCAACTTGCAAGCCTTGAGAAGCCAAAACCCCAATTTCTGTTCGAAATCGAACATCGAATAGTGACCTTGCACCCAAATCAAGCTTTCCCGCGTGAAGCTTATGCTTCAACGAGCTCGTAGAATCCAACGTTGCACAATTTCATATTAAAATTGATTTTTAATTTATTTTCAGAGCATATTCCTTTAAAGGGGAATTTGGGTGTTTCCCTTCTGAAGCATACGATTTTGGAACTAAAATGAACGATAGGACGACATTTTATAATTATCTTAGACTTGGATAATATACTGAAAGTTGTTTGAAGATTTAGACAAAAGAAAAACGACCTTAATCTCATTTCTCTCAAGAACAAAATGGAGAGAGAAAAAGGGGTTGACGCGATATTTATAAAGATGCATACTTCGGGATTAAGGAATAGACAGTACTTTGTAGGTAGGGTAGGTTAAGGTACAATGTAATTAATTTGATTAGATCTTGATTTGACTACTAATTAATACGATTTGAAATAAAGAGATTTTTATTTCTTTTAAACAGATTCTGGTTTGATTTTGATCTTATCGATTAATCAAATATTTCGGGGTTCACAACTTGAGATCGTGAACCGCTATTTTAAGGTATCGACTGACGTTTCAATATTATAGTGTTATACTGAACTGAACTGAATATATTTGATATTTATTTTCAATACATACACCATTCTAAATTAATGTAATATAATATAATTTAAATTCAGAAACAAACAAATTTCCCGATAGCAAATTATTATTATCGTTTATAGTCAAATAAAATTCCTATTTATCATCTGAATCATTTTGATTTAGTTTTTAAATTTCGATTTCCATTATATTTCATATTATGATAATTAAATATATTCGATATTAAATCGAAATCGATTTTTAAACCAATAACTTAATATAAAAATTCATTTATATTATCAAATCAATATTTAAAAGCATATTAAATATTTAAAATAAATCGATAAGAAATCCGGGTCGTTACACGTGCCATACACAATAATCACAATCAATCCAAACAATCTCACAATCTTTTTTACAACTACAATCCAAATTTCCATAATACAATCCAAACAAACAAATATGTTTTGCACAATAAATAGTGTCAGGAGCTACTAAGCCCCGTCTGCAACGTAGGATATATTTAACTGTATAATAATTTGAGTGAGAAGGTGTTCTCACCTTGGGATCCACTCCACCGTTGTTTTCTGATGTTTTGAATTGTTGTTCTAGTCCCAGAATTTACAAACGTGCTCCAATCTTCACATGGTATTTTTTTCTAGCTTAAGCGCGCCATTCCAGACAACTTTCGCCTAGTGGTCTTTCATCCAAAAATGCTCCATTTCTCTAGAATTTGCGAAAAGACGGTATTTGAACAGCAAATGCATTTTCTAAACAACTCCGCAATCCCTTCCATATACTCAAATCAAAGAGAAAATCATGCTCTTCGATTTTGGTACCGTGGAGTTTTGGCCAGAAGCGCGCGGTTGAAGAGTTATTGAGGCGGGAAGGTCAGGGTGTTAAACGCAAATACAGAAAATAATAAAAAATGATTTTACAGAGGAGGGGGCCCACAGGTCGGAGATGGAGGCTGAGGGGGGCGGCGTGGGGTTGCTGGTGGTGGTAGGGGATCATGACAGCAGGGGTGGTCGGCGGTGGTCGATTTGGGGGGTCTAGGGTTTGAAGAGGGGGGCTGACGCCACGAGGGGAGGCCAGAGGGGCGGCGACTGCTCTAGAGACCGGCGGCGTGGCGGTGGGTGGCGGCCTAGAGGCGTAGGCGGTGGCGCATTCTTCTTGTTTTTTTTTTCGGTTTGAATGATAAATGGGGGGGGGGGTTGACCGGGTATGGAGAGATAAGGGGTTTGACCCATTTTATAATTTATTATTTTTAATTCCAAAAAGTAATTTTTTAATTCGAACTACAAATCGAATCCACCGACTGTCGTCCCTAGCTAATTACCCCCATTCCTGATCCAATGGGATATGCCCCACATGCCCATTCGACCGTATTGATCATTTTTCGTTAAAATTAAAATATAAATTAATATAACTTTCAAAATTGATTTCAACGTACATTTTAATTTACCGGGGCTACATACTGACTTAAAAAATTCCAGAAAAATAAATCTAGCTATGTTTTGACGATACGGTCCTAACAAAACTAATTTCGTCGAATTTGGAGAACGTTTGAAAAACGGCCTTTTTCCAGTCGATTAAATTAAAACTAAAATAACCAAACGCGTTTAAGTTCACCACGCTCACATATTAATTCCAAAAATTATGAAAATTGGAATATATAAATAATTTGACATTCCAGATCCAACAAAAGTGGTTTCGTCAAGAACAGAGATCGTTTGCAAAATGGCCATTTTTAAGGGTTATATATTATATTAAAATATATATAAATTCCATAGCGACTATTTTGAATTTTAAACTGGCCATAACTTACAATTTATATTATGAAATCTAGATTTTTCACATTCGTTAGAAACATCTAATTAAATCGATTCAAATATTTCTTGTTTTATTGAAATTCGATTCATTTTGAATTCTGTATATTCATTTGAAATTTAAAATCGAATTTTCAAACTACCACGCCATTTCAGGCTCGTTTTATAATTAAAATAAATTTTTAAGTTCAAACTACGATTAAAATAAATTTTTAGTTGTTATTATTTAAAATAAATCATTTTAAATATTCAAAATCCATTAAAATAGCTAAAAAAATGGTTTTGAAATTCCGGGTTGTTACAAAATATGACTTAACCAAAGGCAACCTTCCTTATTGCATAAGAAAATGAAGTCTCTACCAACCCCACAGGTCGAAGGCCTGCTCAATCGGAAGCTCCGTCCAGTTCCACACTGCTTTTTGAGCTAAGTCTTCCAAACAACCAAGCTATCCCGGACAAGCCTCGATCAAAGCGAGCTTCGATCCAAAAATCTCAACAATCAACCCCATAGCCTAAGAAAATCCCATCTACTGGTTTGCTAGAGAAAACCCCACGAATCTAGAAAAAAAATTCTTCCCTCATCTACATGAGGCCTCGGAGATATAGAGATCCCGAAATCAGTGATAAGAGGAGAAGAAGAACTAAACAAAAAACCAGAGAAAGGTCTACATTTAAAGACTAATGCGATATTGTCAGCCATAGACCTGATGATCGAGTTAGATCTCATGGGCGAATTATCGAAGATCGCTTTATTCCTGGCACATCGAATATTCAACAAATGTAGCATAGGATGATACGAAATAGAATCGAGCGAAGTTGTTTGCTCGTGCCTCTATGGGGGTGGAAGCGAAAGAGGGATTAAAATTTATCAAGTTCCTGAAGTGCGATCAAACCTTCTTGGCCAAATCACTGAGAAAGAAAAGATGGGGAAGAGACTTTAAGGAAGACCGATCTTGAAGACAACAACGACACTGGGAGGCCAAAGGCATGCCTAACCGCATGATATTGGCATATAAAGGTAAAGCATTTTGTATAATTTTTCACGTAAGAATGGAAACCTTGGGTGCAATCCTGCAGTTCAAGAGAAGTTTGTAATATAGATTTCTAGGGGCGGCAGACTTGGCCACAATCTGCCCTAATGGAGAAGGAAAGGCCTTTCCAAGGACTTTCATAGGGATGTCAGTGAACAATTTGACCAACCGCGTCCTCCTCCAAGTTTCAGTAGAGTATAATGGGGTTCATGGTAGTCGAGGGGAATAAGCCTTCTGTACATAGAATGAAGGAAAGAAGTTCAATTTGAAACGGACCCAAATTTTGCATGCGTAAACTGTGCAGATGTCTTGAGACTTGCATAGCCCAAGGTTCCCTTTGCTCCTAGGGAGACAGATAGTTTTCCTGTCCATGACTTCTATTGGTGATTGCATCCATTATCTTTGTTTCCCCCAAAAAAGAAAGAAGCCAAGGATATATAAGCGCGACGAAAGAAGGAAGTCATAATCTCAAAGATGTAATGACCTAGAGAGTCCAACACTGATTTGATAAGGACCAAATAACCAGCTTGTGAAAGATGGATTGAGTTCCAACTTTGGATTTTTGATTAATGCTAAAAATTACAAATTTTAAGAAGGGTTGTCAATGGATACTCGAAAAATTCGAAATCCGTTCGCATTCGCATATGAAAAACGATTAAATATCCTATATCCGGAAAAACAAATGTGGATAGAGGCATATTTACATCCGAAAATGATCCATCCGATTTTTTCATGATTATAGTTTAAATTATGTATATTTTAACATAATGAAATATGTTGGTGTATGATTTTATTAAGTTGAAAGTCTATATTATACACACTAAACAAATGTTAACTTCTCAAAATTATTTATTATTATAGTATTTATTTATTTTTAGCATCTTAGTGATCAATTGGATTGAAATAAATAAATTATATTAGACTAAAAAAAATTCATTTTTGTACAATGGCATGATTTATCAATCGTTGGGGGTTAGATAATTATTTGATATCCGTTTGTATCAATGGATACAGATATCCAATATGCGAAAATGATTCTAGATGCTGATGCGAACATGACACTATCCACATTCGAAAACATCCGTTGATGTACTTAATTTTAAGCTATTACTACCATCTCAGTGCACAATATTTGGAAATTGAAATACAATGTTCCATTTTAGACGTAGGGCTTACTTCCGAAATAAGTGAAGACATGAAGAATATTGCCTAATTCTTAGCTTTTTCCCCTGAATAAATTAGATATTCCTTTTAACTTTTTCATCCAACCTACAATCCTTCTCCAAACTCTGGTAAAAATAATGAAACAGCTCACCATGCTAAGAAAACTACATCCATTTGAGAACACCATTTTCTTAGACTATCCAATATTATTCGCTTTATTTACAAGCATTACTCAAATGAGCATCAACATAGGAAAAAATAGAATTTAAAGCAGCATGGTCGAAAATTTGGCCATCAATTAGACAACTTTTGTTGATGGACCCAGATATATGCTTTACCAAAAGGAGTTTGTAAAGTCGGAAAAGCAAAGAAGTAAAACTAGGGTAAGCTACGACATTACTCAAAACGCTACCATTGTTGACAAGTAATAATGCAGGTTTGAATAATGGTATTTGTAAGTTGCATAAAATATACGCAAACATCAGTATGATATTTTTCTTAAAAAAGACATTCGTCATATTTTTATTAACGGTTGGTTTAAAAGCATAAATTTTCTATTCAGACCCGAAGCGCTAAAATTATTTTTTATACGGTTTATCCTAAAAGATAATATTAGAATATAAACCAATCGAAACATTATATTATATTTTTTGATGTAAACTTAAACTAACAAAAATATGTTTTTATATATATTACAACATTAATATCTTTATAAAAGTAGTATTTAAAAATTAAATTTATGATTTAATCACTTAAAAATATTACCATATCTTATCACTTAAAAATATTATCTAACAAATAAACATTCCTTCTAATTTTATTTTTTACAGAATGATAATATAAATTTAAAAAAAAGTTAAAAAAAGTTGTTAGATAGAAATAAAAAATTAAACCAACTACACATGATTTTAACATAAAAATATTAGTTAAATTTTTAAATAAATTTTTCTGCAAATGTGTTAAACATGTCTAGATTGGGGGAAAAAAATCTTTTTTTTTTTTTGCACGGAAAGGGTATAATATCACGCTTTTTAAAGAACGCGGTCACTGGCTTTCCTGTAGAATATTTCAACTATCTAGCTTTTTTAGAGGTTTTGAAATTTCAACGCGTGCTGATTCCAAATAGAAGCAGTAGCGTGTGGATTAGTGCACGTGGCGCATTTTTAACATCTAAGGGTGCGTTCGGCTGGGCCAAACAGTATGTTTTCCTAACGGGTGCGTCCGTTAGACAACGGGCCATTTTGTCCCGTTTGCCCAACGACTTAAAATTGAGTTGTTGGGCACCGACACGTCGGGTCCCAAACAGCCCAATTTTGAACTATTGGGTATAAATAATTTTATTTATTTACTTAATTAATTATTTTAAGTTTTTATAAACTTTAAAAATTGATAACTTGTGCATATGAGATCCGTTTGAGATGTGGATTTTACGTTGTGATCGTATCGAAGTGCTCTAGGTAATGGAGTCGTTTGAACTGAATTGGAGCAACTTATAATTTTCCAATATTTTATTTTATTTATTTACTTGTGTAAGTTATTGATATATATTATTTATTAAAAACAAATGATAAATTGATTAACCATTAATTAATTAAATTGCAAAATAAAAATAAAAGGGTCTGCTTAAATGCTCCGCTTAACGCACCAAACGCATTCTCCGCTAACTACAATTCTCCGCTCAAATTCTCCGCTTAAATTCTCTGCTCAAATTCTCCGCTTTCGCCTGCGCCAAACACACCCTAAGGGATTTGGATGGGCAGGCGAGATTAGACGTGCTCAAAGGCTGATGGGGTGTTTGGTTTATTTTGTGTTTTGAGTTTTCAATGTTAATTTGAAAAATGTTAATATTTGAAAGATAATGGAGGTAACGGAATAAAGACGGAGGAGATAATAGAGGGGATGGATGATATTGGATGGATGAATCTGACGCCGTTCTTCCGTTGTTTATTAAAATACGGAAAATGATAAAAGTTGTTTTTTGTTTTGTGTGTTAACTTCATATAATGGCCCGCAAATCCATACTATATGAGTTGACTACATACATCACACGTCCAACCCAAATATCACAGAAATACGAATCATTTTTTTTAGAAGAGAAAGGTAGAAGAAGAACAGAAATAACAACACAGAATCTCACGTCGTAGTGGAACAAAATATATTATATCATAACTTTTGAAATACAAAATTTTAACTGTATAACCTACAATTTATTAGAGTACAACACTTACAACACAGCGAAACTAAAAATACTATATATCTAACACTGAAGCCTGTTGCTCCAAGCTCCTTTAGATAGATCTGTAAAATCCTGAACTACTTGATTGGCCATGAAAATTTAGGCACCCAAGAGTTTAGGTAAAACAAAACAAAATAAACTCTGGGACAGTCATGGAACTGATATGAGTAAACAATTTAAAATAGTTTGAGAAAATAACTGATATTTATAAGATCATGCCATATAACATGGAACGGGTTTTTCCCTTATGAGAATCCAAAACACTTGATTCAATGAAAGAAATGATAATCTTTATATCAAAACTCTTTTGATATTATAATTGTGTCTAAATCAAATAAATAGAAGTCTAGTGGAACGCTTTCATCTCACGCTCCACATATATATAATATACAATCAAAACCGCGAGCACTTATTGGGTAATGATTTTCCAAATATGACAAGGTATGGAACCACCTTCCGATAGTGTATCTCTAGAGGAGAATACACTGGGTTCGACAATAACATCTTGTAACCCGTCCACACATGACCGACCACTCATTTTGCTTAAGTGTATCGAATGTATATCACCAACGGTTGGGATCAGCAACCGTTTCTCGAATGGGACAACATCGAATAGAATAAAGAATGAAATGAATTTCTCTAGATAGGTGATGATACACCCAAATTGGGAGCTACCCACTTAGTCATGCTGCCTGCTGATTTTTGTTATTTCCCGGTTGTTGAGGCATGAGGCTACGATTACTTAGCATTCATTTAGCACAATCACTTTGATTGCCACATTGTCAGATCCATTAATCATAAATTGATTTGCACAAATATATTCTGGATATTATGCTAAGAGAATAAATTCTCCGCCACCATATATATTTATATAGACCAACATATGCGATCATTGGAAATACTCTGTCAGACATTCGTCTATATACATTCGTTCTGAGACTGAACGAAACCGAAGGAAAATTTCCATTAATCCATCTTAGTCAATTTCCACCTAGGATTAACAAAAAAAACCCTTGCACTTTACTCCGTCTTCGATCATCTTCATATAATCTGGTTCGCAACGCTAATGGCAATACGGAGTGGTTCTCGGATAATAATCCAATCGGTCTCTCCATATTGACAACGATATTGGAAAATACTTCGATAGTCGGTTATTTAACAATTGAAGAAAAACAAACAGTCATTCAAAGCATCAAACAAATCACTGGGCCTTTTAATTAATATTTCATTAATTAAAACACTTCTCCATTTCCTTATCCATATTCGTTAACACGATATTTTCGATAATCATCTTGGCCTCTTACGCTATTTGGAAAACATTTCCATATATTGCCTTCTTTTATTTTTTATACTTAGAAAATATATTCTCTTTATAATTGGAAAACATTCCAATTACTTATCTCTTTCATGACCATTTACTTCTATACCGAGGAAATATTTATTATTATATTTCCAAAATTCCACTTACTTGGGTTAAACCGGCTGTTGTGTAAAACATCATTACAAACAACCCAAAAGATTGCATTCAACTAACTCTTATTCAATCATTGATCTTCCAGACTAAATCAATCAAGTTGGGGTATAACTACCTCTCAAACCTTGACTAAAAACATCCTTAACTTCAAAACGGACAAGACCACTTACCTCGAATAATCAACATCATAAAAACCAATTATTCATTTTTAAAAGACATATGCTTCTCTTCCTATGTTTACCAGATTTAATTATAGATTTTCTTTTTGTTTATTATATTCTATTTTTAAGTTCATTTCCTTATCATATTGTGTGTGTCTTTGTGTGTGTATATATATTGATACACTGATTTCTAACTATCAAATTTTCTTAAAAATATTCTAACTCCTTAAATTTTCGGAAAATTTCGCTATAACCTCCTTTGTACCGGTCAATAGTACAAACCTCAACTCGCCTCTCTAGGCCCTTTCCATTCAAAAAGAAAATCAAAAAGCCAAGTGGCTCGCCGATTTAGCGCATAAAAACTCATATGGAATGTAAACGTGTACCTTTTTGTCGGGCACATGAATTATAATCTTTATACTCTTCATGCCATACCTGTCTAACCCATACACGTTCGTTTCCAATTTATTCCAACTCAATCCGATCATCATTAACTCAACTCGCTAATTTATACTTTAATCAGCTCTTTTGCCCATTTCATTTTCTATTTTAACATATCACATTCATATATATTCTAACTGGTTTATAAACTAATTAAATTCTATTTTCAACTCACGTTTCATATTTGATTTCGAATATGAAATCCGCAAATGTAATTCACTTATCCAAAGCTCAATTTCAATTCAAAATTCCATTTAACTAATTATTTTTCAAATTATTTAATTCTATCAAATAATTAACAAATTGATTTTTGTAAAAATCAATCCATTTACAACACTTGAGTTCATATTTATATTTATAACTCAAGTCTGGATTTTTCTAATGAAAAATCTATAATCTATTTGCATAGAATTATTATTTTAATTTAAATAAACCATTATGGTTTTTTAGTGGTTATGGCATTTTTTTTATTGGAAATTTGATTTTGACATAACTCAAAATCTATACGATGAAATTCAAAATTTTCTCTTCCATTAGCAAAACTAATATCAAGTCGGTCCTGATGATTCCTGTTTCAAGTAATTTCGACTTAAATCGAGTTCTGTATACTCAATTGAAGTTCAAAATGCCAATTTGCGAACTGCTGTGTTGTGGCAAGTTCATTTTAATTATATTTAATATATAAACGTTCGTTTATAATAAATTTCACTCCATTCTAATATTATATATATATATTAAATCCAGTTTTCAAATCCAACTTGATATTTCTGATTATCTCTAATCGTCGATTTTCCATTACTCAGTTATCAATTCAATTACAACTCCATTTCTGTTATTATTTTCTAATTCCATTAGAAATAAATTATTATATAGAATCATGGAATTGAATTCTAAATATATATATCCTTTGGATTTTTCCAATTCAGTTTATATTCCGAATTCCGAAATAAAAATCGTCGTTCCCTTTTCGAAACGATTTACAATTCACTGTTAAATTCATATTTGAATTTATAATTCTACATTTATCCCATGATAATTATTCCACTTTTTGAACATCGTTTATAAATTTTCTTCCTTGTTTTATACATTAAACAAGTTTCATTTCAAAACCCATTTGAAACTAAATTTCTATATTTGGAATACTTTATTTATAATAAATTATATATATAGTGAATTTATTTTCATATTTTAAAATTTAAACTTCTATATAGTAAATCAAAATATTTTTCTTTTTCTGAAAATACTTATTTAAATCAATTCGATCTAATCAAATTCAAATCATAAATCCATACGGATTTATTTTAATTCAATTCTCATTCCAACCATTGGAATAATTTCCTCGTTCCTTATTAACATGATTTCCAATCCTCAATTTAAATTTATTTTTAAATTTAAATATTTAAATTATCCAAATGATAATTTTTCCATTTCAGTTATAAACACCGTTTTTAAATTCACTTTAATTCTCTGCATTATCCAATGAAAATCATTCCATTTTATTTATAAACACCATTTATAAATTTACTTCAATTTACCGCGTTATTAAATTTATAAACATCGTTTATAAATCCATCACTTTAATTTCCTGTATTATTTAATTTATAAACATCTTTTATAAATTTGTCACTTCAATTTTCTGTATTATTTAATTTATAAACATCTTTTATAAATTCAATACTTGTTTTATTTATCCAAAAAAGTTAATATTTCTAGTCCATTCGAAATTCGAATTCTATTTTTAGAAAAATAGATTTGCTTTTTAAATCTCAAAATATCCTTTTTACGATATTTTTATAAATCAATATTCAAGCCCCCAGTGATATTTAAACACCCCAAAACACTTAGTTATCGATCACAGGGTTTCTAACACATCATATATGATAATATATATGAAACGAACAATTTTTTATTTTTTTTTTGAGGAATCCAGTTGGATCCCTCTAACCTGTTTTCCTGTATCCACAAATGTTAGCCAACATAAATAATACCCATCCTGCTTCGAGGCAGGATATCACGGAATAGAAGGTCATCCACTATCATAGTGTGGGCCGCATAGGTTCGTCCGCTAATGATACTGCGGGCGTCCAATAATGATACTACGGGAATCCAACCACCAATATATATATATATGTATATATATATATAATAACCACAAACACTAATCTTAAATAACTAATATATATAATAGCCACCGTGTTATTTTAATGCAATCAAACAACCATCAATTATTTTTAACGACTAAAAATAATTCTAAATAATAAAATGAGTGAGATTTTACTCACAGGGATTTTATTGTCGAAAAATCGATTTGTTTTCGATTAAATTAAACATACGTTTAATTTAACCGAAAATCTCCCTTGGCTCCAAATCACTCTAATCCACTTCAAAAATGTAGATATAGTTGCTACGAATCAAACGCGACAAGTTGTGTTCGATTTGGACCTAAAATGAGTGGATTATTATATTTAAATTTGACAGATCCAAACTATAATTTTAATTCATTTATAATGGAATTAGTTGAATTACCCATGTTGAAATGCTTCTTCTACAAATAGAATACACAGTACCCTCCATTCCTGCTTCCCTGAAACAATCTGGAATGCCTTCCCTCCACACGCAACTACATTTTGTCATAGCACCATTGATTGTCATAGCTGACTTGCTTACTTTGGCATACTGAGACCATTACTGTGTCGTGCACTGTCTACACAAAATTCTGCACCACCACTGCCTTACCCTAGTCCAGCTTCAAAACCACTGCTACGCCTTAAATCCTGACAGACTTATCTAATGACAGTCGTCATCGCCATAGAGGAACAGATATATAACCCCGTATCTCCCACTACCAAACTTCATTCATTCCCAAAACACCTACTGCAACCCTCCTTCTTCAACTCCGTGCTCCACGCGACCCTCCTCCAGCTATCACAAGATTCCAGAACTTGGCTCCTTATTAAATAGCGATTTTCAACTTCTCAAGCATCAAACCTGTAACACCCCGAATTTCGGTTAATGCTAAAATTCACAAATTAAAGAATAACTAATCCCAGATGTGGGAATTAGGGGAAACGGGTTGCACCATTGCGTTCGTCTCGGAAAAATACGCGAAATAGAGTCCGAGTTTTCGAAAATCGGAGTCCGTATGAAGAAGATATGGACGAACGAAGTTAGGCAGAAAAACCGAAAACAAGCCAGAATGCACTGGCGCACTTGTGAAGTGCGCCAGTACAAAAATACACTAACGCACTTGGAAAGTGCGCCCGTGTCGAGCCAGAAACCTGCACAGCTTTCTGGCTTGACCCTGGCTGGCTTAGTGCACCTGTTTTGGTTCTCTGGTCTATTCTGCTGGCCTATGACGATTTTTGATGGTTTAGATCTAAACTAGGGTTAATCTAATGGCCTAAAACACTTGCCTAATCCTATAAATAAGACCCTAAGCTAGCCCTAAATGATCATAATCCTATCATCTAACTAAACTATGCCAAAATTTTCTATGATCATGGCCTCCACTCAAATCTCTAGCCTCCATCCTCTTTAAATCCTATTTCTATGAAGGCTTTCATGTTCATACAAGCATCTTTGAGTTGTATGAATGATCATTAGCTTGCATTCATCATCAAGTTGCAAGCTTTATGTTCAAGGCTAGAGTTTTTGGGTGATTTTTGGCAAGGGTTTGCTTATTGGAGTTTAGTGGTGAGTTTCTATAGCCTTAATAATCAATTGTTAAATTGATTATGATAGGATATGATAAGATATGGCTATGTTTGTGGATAAATGTGCTTATGCAAGTTTAGTATAGTGTATGTTGTGTGTTTTGCAAGTTTTATGCTATATGCAAGTTTAATGCTATGTTTTATGATGCTCACTATGCAAAACACTATGTTGAACATTTATGCATATGTAACATGTTATGCAAACTATATGTGAGATTATATGCAAGTTATATGTAACATGTTATGCATGTTATGTATTTGGTTTTATGCATGCTAAGTATTTGGTTTTGTGCATGCTAAGTATTTGGTTTTATGCATACTAAGTGTTTGGTTTTATGCAAGTTATGATGCAAGTTCATATGCAAGTTTGTCTCTTTTTATGATATGCATAATATATGCAAGTTTGCCTCTAAGTATGGCATGTTATGCAAGTTCATATGCAAGTTATGATGCAAGTTCATATGCAAGTTATGATGCAAGTTCATATGCAAGTTATGATGCAAGTTCATATGCAAGTTATGATGTAAGTTCATATGCAAGTTATGATGCAAGTTCATATGCAAGTTATGATGCAAGTTCATATGCAAGTTTGCCTCTATGTATGACATAAGTACATGTGCAAGTTCATCCCTTTTAGACCTATGACATGTATGCAAGTTGACACCTTTATGATAGGTCTATGACATGAACATTTAAGCAAGTTACCATCTTTATGACATATGTGATTCATGCAAGTTTGGGTTGGTTATTTATGCAAGTTGGGTTTATGGTCATATATACAAGTTGACACCTTTTAAACCCATGATAATGCTAATGATATGCTAAGTTGAACCCATTGTGTGTATGATGAATCTCCTCTTTTGAAGTATGTCATGTTAACGTATTTACGTGGGGACAATGGGGTAAAAATTAATGAACACATAAAATTGTGTGAAGTGGGTATGATTAAACATACCGTAAAGTAGATGGACATAATTGGGAATTTACCTATTAAGTTAGGTCTACCCATATTATGGAATTGGGAATTTACCTATTGAGTTAGGTCTACCCATATTCTTAAATATTTGTAATTAATTAGGGATAATTAATACAAATTACGGGGGTGATTAATTAGGTGTAATTAATCTACTAAGACACGAGGTTGGACCCTTTTGTAGCATAAGACTGCCCGGAACCGACCGGCAAATCCAGCGGATACAAATGATTGGCCCAATGTGAGAGGTCTTAGTCATAAACTAAATACGTGACAAGTGTAAAGACACGAGGTTAGACTCTGTTATGGTGTAAGGCTGCCCGGAACCAACCGGCATATCCAGCTGCCATAAAAGACAGTCTAATGTGAGAGGTCTTTACAAAGGTTACGATCTTAATTAATTAAGAAACACTTAACCAAATTAGCATGTAGAGGGGCAGGAAGGGTTAAGTGGGTGCCTTGGGTGGCATGTAGTAACTAGTGGGGGTGCCTTGGGTGGCATGAGGAAACTAGTGGGTTGCCTTGGGTGGCAATAGAAAATACGATTAGAATACTTAACCAAAGTGGAACATGTAATTAAACATGATTAAAGGGTTAAGTAAGTGCCTTGGGTGGCATGTGGGAATTAAGTAAGTGCCTTGGGTGGCATGAGGGAATCAAGTAAGTGCCTTGGGTGGCATGCGGAAATCTAGTGGGGGCCTTAAGTGGCAATTGAAATATAATTAAATGACAAGCTTAAGTAGTAGCTTGTGGGGGCCTTAAGTGGCAATTGAAATATAATTAAATGACAAGCTTAAGTAGTAGCTTGTGGGGGCCTTAAGTGGCAATTGAAATATGATTAGATGACTTAACCAAACCTTAACATGTAAGTGGGCATGATTATAAAAGGGGTTAAGTGGGACGCACTAGATAAAATGGCAAGCTTAAGTAGTAGCTTGTGGGGGCCCATTTCAACCAATATCCCAAACGTATCTTTGTGGGCTCGACCCAAGTCGAGGACGGGACACGCATATTGGGCTTGACTATAAGAGGCCAAAACGGGGTAGCGGTGGCAACGCGAGTCCAACGGGTTTCATATGCGTGTGTGGACCCGGGCTGGTAGGTAAGACGTTGTTGCATCATGTAGGTATAAGCCTTGCACCATTGATTATCGGGTTGCCACTTTGGGGAGTGATACACCCCACTGTGGGGCCAGCACGGGTATCTACGGTAGGGAGCCGATCGCTTGGGGAGTAGTGGGTACACCTAGTGGAGATAGGGGCAGACGGCACCTATGTAGTCAGCTAGGGGTACACGAAACTACTATTAAAAATTACTAAGTACACTTAGTGGGATCAACCTTTAAGTAGGAATTACCCTTGGGTGGGTAGAACTGGTGTGGTGCAGTGTAGGAATTACCCTTGGGTGGGTAGATCTGGGGTGGTGTAATCTAGTAATTATCCTTGGGTGGATAAATGCGTCTTTTCGGTTATCTTAGTACATCCTGTGTTTAGTTGGCTACTTAGTGTAGTCATTATCCCCAGAGGTACCGTACCTTGTTTATATCATACCCTAATTACTTTAATGATTGTATTGTTAGGGTTATAGGACTCACTCAGACTTATGTCTGACCCCGTTGTTTCTTTATCTTCTTCCCAACCCTCAGGTTTTTAGAGTGGGCCTAGCACTAGTGGGCTTTGATCGGACTGCTTTATCTATCTTTTGGAGCTTGGACCGCGGATGTAAAGCTCAGTTTATCTTTTCTTTTATGGCTATTAGGTTATGTAGTGGGATTATGTACTTTTGTTTTGTCAGGATGGATACTATGTACTTGACTTTTATTTATGGTTTTGGTGTAACCAAACATGTTTTACTTTCCGCTGAAATGAAATGATGTTTTAAATTCTCAAGTATTACTTATATCTGTCTTGTTGTAATTTTTCTGTTCTATATTCACTTAAAATACTCCACCGATGTTATGGCATTCCCTTAGTGAGTGACCGTAGCGGGTGTGGTGTGCTACACGTGGTATCAGAGCTTAAGGTTACCAGAACAGATAAAATTTTTAGAAAAACTATTTTCTAAGAATATTTTTGAAAGGAGTATTTTCAAAAAACATGTCTTTTAAGAGAAAAGTTTTTGAAAGAAAAGCATAATCCCCAATAGCCATATCTATATCTTTCGAATTCTCCGTTTTGAATCTCTTCCTCTCTCGTTTTGAGTTTCCCCTCCGCGTATAGATGACCTTTCTAAGATAGATAAGAATGGAATACCACTTCAAGGGACTTAGACATTAGTCGGATTAGAAGTTGGTTCAAGAAGGAGGAGGACTGGTAGGTATCTATTGGATAGACGATGGGCGGAAGGCTCAAATAGTTGTTTGGTTAATGAAGGATGAAACCTCATTGGTGGGAGGTTACGAGTGGAGAATGGGAAGAAGAAGGCGAGTAGTTATCCTTTTGGAGGAATAGGACACCTTATTAGGATTGTCCAAAGAGGCAAGGGCAAGGTACGAAATCTCCTGGAGGGTAGTTGTATTCCCTCACGGCTAGTGTACCAGATGGGGATAGGACCATCTAGGTTGGAATTCGGATTTCTTTATTATCCGGTTCAAACTTTAATTGATTCTGACGCATCGAGTTCGTTTATCTCATCATTGTTAGTTGAGTCACTGCACATAGACACCAGTTAGTAGATGATCCCTTAGTTGTTTCAAACCCAATTGGGGCTCCATGATGTGTTTGGGTTTGAAAGTTTCTATACTTAGCGTTGAGTTTAGATGTGATGCTTCTTGGGCTTCACGGGCTATGGGTTAGTTTTGGGCATGGACTGGTTATCCAGTAGGGGTGCCGTTCTTGATTTTGAAGGGAGAGTTGTTAGGCTTGTGACCCGCTTGGGTAACACTCTCGAGATCTCTTGTAATCCCATAGAATCTGTTATGCTAAGTTATCTAGAATCGCTTGACACGTCGGTCGAGAGTTTGCGATCTGTTAGAGTGGTCCGGGAATACTCGGATGTGTTTGAGGAGGTGAAGGGCTTACCTCCGGAGCGGGAGATCGACTTCCGAATATATCTGGTAGACAATGCTAAACCTGTATCTTTACCAGTGCGCCACATGGCTCCTCGTGAGAGGAGGGAACTCCATAAGCAAGTAGGCGATTTGCTTGAGAAGGGTTTCATAAGACGAAGTATATCGGAGTGGGGTGCTCCAGTAGTTTTTGGCCACGAAGGCGGATGGGTCCCTCGGACTTTGTGTAGGCTAAAGAGAACTAAATAAACTCACAAAGAAGAATAGATACCCATTGCCGAGGATTGATGATCTCCTTGATCAGTTAGTTGGCGCCTCAGTATTTTCGCAGTTGGACTTAGCCACGGGGTTTCGACAGTTGAGAGTGGCTGAGGATAGTATAGAGAAGACTGCCTTTAGGACTCCGGATGGTTTTTTTTATGAGTGGTTGGTGATGCCATTTGGTTTGACGAACGCCCCCACATACTTTATTGATTTGATGAGAAGGGTGTTCAGGAAGTACCTAAATAAGTTCGTGATGGTCTTTGTAAATGACATCTTGGTCTTTTCTAGGAGCGAAATAAGTTCTCGTATGTGCTCAATAGGTTGAGCAAAGCCAGTTATGGGATAAACGGTGGTTTTAGAGCGAGACTGGCGAGGACATCCAGAGTTGGACAAGGGCTTAATTATTTAGCCGTTTTTACTAGTATCATCTCACGTAGGTCGTCTGAATTCGACGGAGGTATCCCTTGGGTGTTTGTCTGATATTGGTTTAGGCCTTTGGTGCTTGCATTTGGGGGATGTCGAGTTCGACTAGGGTAGTCTGCGTGAGAGATGGACAGTTGTGATGATTTTGGATGGGATTCGTAGCATCCTATGAGTTTGAGATAGCGTATACCCATGGCAAGGGTAACGTGGTAGCGGACGCCTTAAGTAGAAAAAGGTTGTCCTTGAGTTCATTGTTCGTTGAACGACGGAGCTTAGAGTTTATTTCTATGTTTGACTTTAGACCTTCTGTTGACTTTGTACCCAGTTTGCTAGCCACCTTGGAGGTTAGGCCTACTCTTTTGGGGCGTATTGGCGGAGCACAGCGGGACGACCCACAGTTGGTTGAGTTAGTAGAGAAGCTCATAAGGGGGGGGAGTCGTCCAGCCATTTGAGTAGGTACACCCTGGATGGTAAGGGGTGGTTGCGTAGAGACAGTAGACTTTGTGTACCGCAAGACGAGGGTTTGAGGAAGGCTATACTTGATGATGCACATCGGTCGAAGATGACCATTCATCCCGGTGGGGACACGATGTACCAAGACATGAAGCGAGTTTTCTTTTGGGCCGGTATGAAGAAAGATGTGGCCGAGTATGTCGCTAGATGCTTGGTGTGCTAGCAAGTGAAAGAGGAGCAGAAGAAACCCGGCGGGTTGCTTCACCCATTGGAGGTTCCACTATGGAAGTGGAATAGTGTCTCGATGGATTACCGAGATCGAGGAAGGGTAATACGGGAATTTGGGTTGTTGTAGACAGACTTACTAAGAGCGCCCATTTTATACCCGTGAAGAGTAAGAGAACTGCTCCATGGCTAGCTTCAGTTTACATTCGAGAGATTATTAGATTGCATGGTGTACCTTCCAGTATAGTGAGCGATTGAGATCCTATCTTCACTAGAGAGTTTTGGAAGGGTTTGCAAAAGGCGGTAGGGACTTAGTTGGGTTTGAGTACCGCATATCATCCTCAGACGGACGGCCAGACCGAGAGGGTGAATCGTATTTTAGAAGACCTTTTGAGGCTATGTATCTTCGATTTTGGAGGTACATGAGAAGAGCATCTTCCATTGGTGGAGTTGCCCGACAGACTTAGTGGTGTACATGATGTATTCCATGCGAGGAAGTGCCTACATGAGACCGCAGAGGCGGTAGAGCCGAGCTTGCTTAAAGAAGTAAAGGTAGAGCGTGATGTGATTATTCGACGAGCTCCTACCCGCATCCTTGGGTCAGAGATTTGGAAGTTGAGAAACAGAGAGGTTCGACTAGTCAAAGTGAAAAGGGGAGAAGGTTAGAGCAATGCTACTGGGGAGACAGAAGCGAAGATGCGTTCGTTATACCCATTCCTTTTGAGGGTATGTCCTTTAAACGTCTCCTTTATCGTTTGTCTAGTGCTTATCTTATCTTTAGTATGTCCTCTCATTAGTACCTTTGACCTTTAGATAGGGTAAACCTATGGTTGAAACATGTGTTTGAGACATGTTATGTTTGATGGATGCGTGTGGATGCAAGTGGTTGCTAGTGGTTGCTCGTGGATGCATATACACACATTCTAGACACTAGATCGGCTCAATCACTTCATATTGCATATTGCATATAATTGTGTGTAGGTAGCTATATTTATGGATGTATAATGATTGTGTTATCATATGGATGATGCATTTTGGTGAATGATTGTGCACTCATGTAGATATTGTATGTGTCGACAGGGTTCTCTCGCATACATAATGGATGCATGGCACTATCATGGTTTGCATATGTTCATACATTAGATAGGGAACATATACACACACTTTTTGCATATGCTCATACATCATTAGAAATTGTTTTAAGGACAATGGATGCCCGTGTTTGATGGATTGAGTAGATGGTTGTTTGGATGGTAGGATATACATTCTCCTTAGCTTAGAGATTTCGGGGACGAAATCCTTTAAGGAGGGGAGAATGTAACACCCCGAATTTCGGTTAATGCTAAAATTCACAAATTAAAGAATAACTAATCCCAGATGTGGGAATTAGGGGAAACAGGTTGCACCATTGCGTTCGTCTCGGAAAAATACGCGAAATAGAGTCCGAGTTTTCGAAAATCGGAGTCCGTATGAAGAAGATATGGACGAACGAAGTTAGGCAGAAAAACCGAAAACAAGCCAGAATGCACTGGCGCACTTATGGAGTGCGCCAGTACAAAATACACTGGCGCACTTGGGAAGTGCGCCCGTGTCGAGCCAGAAACCTGCACAGCTTTCTGGCTTGACCCTGGCTGGCTTGGTGCACCTGTTTTGGTTCTCTGGTCTATTCTGCTGGCCTATGACGATTTTTGATGGTTTAGATCTAAACTAGGGTTAATCTTATGGCCTAAAACACTTGCCTAATCCTATAAATAAGACCCTAAGCTAGCCCTAAATGATCATAATTCTATCATCTAACTAAACTATGCCAAAATTTTCTATGATCATGGCCTCCACTTAAATCCCTAGCCTCCATCCTCTTTAAATCCTATTTCTATGAAGGCTTTCATGTTCATACAAGCATCTTTGAGTTGTATGAATGATCATTAGCTTGCATTCATCATCAAGTTGCAAGCTTTATGTTCAAGGCTAGAGTTTTTGGGTGATTTTTGGCAAGGGTTTGCTTATTGGAGTTTAGTGGTGAGTTTCTATAGCCTTAATAATCAATTGTTAAATTGATTATGATAGGATATGATAAGATATGGCTATGTTTGTGGATAAATGTGCTTATGCAAGTTTAGTATAGTGTATGTTGTGTGTTTTGCAAGTTTTATGCTATATGCAAGTTTAATACTATGTTTTATGATGCTCACTATGCAAAACACTATGTTGAACATTTATGCATATGTAACATGTTATGCAAACTATATGTGAGATTATATGCAAGTTATATGTAACATGTTATGCATGTTATGTATTTGGTTTTATGCATGCTAAGTATTTGGTTTTGTGCATGCTAAGTATTTGGTTTTATGCATACTAAGTGTTTGGTTTTATGCAAGTTATGATGCAAGTTCATATGCAAGTTTGTTTCTTTTTATGATATGCATAATATATGCAAGTTTGCCTCTAAGTATGGCATGTTATGCAAGTTCATATGCAAGTTATGATGCAAGTTCATATGCAAGTTATGATGCAAGTTCATATGCAAGTTATGATGCAAGTTCATATGCAAGTTATGATGCAAGTTCATATGCAAGTTATGATGCAAGTTCATATGCAAGTTTGCCTCTATGTATGACATAAGTACATGTGCAAGTTCATCCCTTTTAGACCTATGACATGTATGCAAGTTGACACCTTTATGATAGGTCTATGACATGAACATTTAAGCAAGTTACCATCTTTATGACATATGTGATTCATGCAAGTTTGGGTTGGTTATTTATGCAAGTTGGGTTTATGGTCATATATACAAGTTGACACCTTTTAAACCCATGATAATGCTAATGATATGCTAAGTTGAACCCATTGTGTGTATGATGAATCTCCTCTTTTGAAGTATGTCATGTTAACGTATTTACGTGGGGACAATGGGGTAAAAATTAATGAACACATAAAATTGTGTGAAGTGGGTATGATTAAACATACCGTAAAGTAGATGGACATAATTGGGAATTTACCTATTAAGTTAGGTCTACCCATATTATGGAATTGGGAATTTACCTATTGAGTTAGGTCTACCCATATTCTTAAATATTTGTAATTAATTAGGATAATTAATACAAATTATGGGGGTGATTAATTAGGTGTAATTAATCTACTAAGACACGAGGTTGGACCCTTTTGTAGCATAAGACTGCCCGGAACCGACCGGCAAATCCAGCGGCTACAAATGATTGGCCCAATGTGAGAGGTCTTAGTCATAAACTAAATACGTGACAAGTGTAAAGACACGAGGTTAGACTCTATTATGGTGTAAGGCTGCCCGGAACCAACCGGCATATCCAGCTGCCATAAAAGACAGTCTAATGTGAGAGGTCTTTACAAAGGTTACGATCTTAATTAATTAAGAAACACTTAACCAAATTAGCATGTAGAGAGGCAGGAAGGGTTGAGTGGGTGCCTTGGGTGGCATGTAGTAACTAGTGGGGGTGCCTTGGGTGGCATGAGGAAACTAGTGGGTTGCCTTGGGTGGCAATAGAAAATACGATTAGAATACTTAACCAAAGTGGAACATGTAATTAAACATGATTAAAGGGTTAAGTAAGTGCCTTGGGTAGCATGTGGGAATTAAGTAAGTGCCTTGGGTGGCATGAGGGAATCAAGTAAGTGCCTTGGGTGGCATGCGGAAATCTAGTGGGGGCCTTAAGTGGCAATTGAAATATAATTAAATGACAAGCTTAAGTAGTAGCTTGTGGGGGCCTTAAGTGGCAATTGAAATATAATTAAATGACAAGCTTAAGTAGTAGCTTGTGGGGGCCTTAAGTGGCAATTGAAATATGATTAGATGACTTAACCAAACCTTAACATGTAAGTGGGCATGATTATAAAAGGGGCTAAGTGGGACGCACTAGATAAAATGGCAAGCTTAAGTAGTAGCTTGTGGGGGCCCATTTCAACCAATATCCCAAACGTATCTTTGTGGGCTCGACCCAAGTCGAGGACGGGACACGCATATTGGGCTTGACTATAAGAGGCCAAAACGGGGTAGCGGTGGCAACGCGAGTCCAACGGGTTTCATATGCGTGTGTGGACCCGGGCTGGTAGGTAAGACGTTGTTGCATCATGTAGGTATAAGCCTTGCACCATTGATTATCGGGTTGCCACTTTGGGGAGTGATACACCCCACTGTGGGGCCAGCACGGGTATCTACGGTAGGGAGCCGATCGCTTGGGGAGTAGTGGGTACACCTAGTGGAGATAGGGGCAGACGGCACCTATGTAGTCAGCTAGGGGTACACGAAACTACTATTAAAAATTACTAAGTACACTTAGTGGGATCAACCTTTAAGTAGGAATTACCCTTGGGTGGGTAGAACTGGTGTGGTGCAGTGTAGGAATTACCCTTGGGTGGGTAGATCTAGGGTGGTGTAATCTAGTAATTATCCTTGGGTGGATAAATCCGTCTTTTCGGTTATCTTAGTACATCCTGTGTTTTGTTGGCTACTTAGTGTAGTCATTATCCCCAGAGGTACCGTACCTTGTTTATATCATACCCTAATTACTTTAATGATTGTATTGTTAGGGTTATAGGACTCACTCAGACTTATGTCTGACCCCGTTGTTTCTTTATCTTTTTCCCAACCCTCAGGTTTTCAGAGTGGGCCTAGCACTAGTGGGCTTTGATCGGACTGCTTTATCTATCTTTTGGAGCTTGGACCGCGGATGTAAAGCTCAGTTTATCTTTTCTTTTATGGCTATTAGGTTATGTAGTGGGATTATGTACTTTTGTTTTGTCAGGATGGATACTATGTACTTGACTCTTATTTATGGTTTTGGTGTAACCAAACATGTTTTACTTTCCACTGAAATGAAATGATGTTTTAAATTCTCAAGTATTACTTATATCTGTCTTGTTGTAATTTTTCTGTTCTATATTCACTTAAAATACTCCACCGATGTTATGGCATTCCCTTAGTGAGTGACCGTAGCAGGTGTGGGGTGCTACAAAACCCCAAAATCTTCGATAATTATCCATAATTCACAAATGTCGTTGCCACCAAGATCGAGCCCTAAGTTTGACTATCACGATGCCTTATATCCCCAAATTCCATGAATCAATCGAACCCAGCATTAACCCGTACTACGAACTCAAATTCATCTTCGTTTTGTGAATCGATGCGCAAACTCAATTTCATTAATTTCTACTTCGATGTTGTCTCCAGAGATCGAACGCCCCAATGTAAATCGCATGTTGTAGCTTTTAATCGAAGAAAGCTTTTGATTCATAATCTATATGTATTCAAATTCACGATGTTAACTCGAAATGGAATTCAAATTTTTTGAAAAGATGAGCGTATTTTATTTGGCTTAGGGATTTCGATTTTAATACTGAGGATGAGAGGAGCGACCCTACCACATGTTGAAGCTTCAGTCGATTGTAATATACAAGTATAAGACACCGACCATTTTTCCATTTATTTATCCGAAGTTTTATTATTTTCTAATGAACCAAAGGAAATAAAAAGCCTCATGTTGGATTAAATAGGAAGAAAAACTTAACGATGAAGGAATGAGGGTGCGTTAGTACAGAGTTGGTCTACGCGATAAGGGGTTTGCAGTGTACTATTATAATTTAACTTAGGGTAGAAGGAAACCCCTTTTAATTAATTAACTAATCTATTTATTTATTTATTTATTAAAATTAGCTGATACGATTTAATTAATTAAATAATCCCGTTGATTACAAACTCCTATTCGAACGTAACAACTGGCAATTCTAGGGTTGAACTACTATTCCGAACACACTGAAACAAGATTAGAACCTCCATTTTATCGTCCGAAGAAGATATTAATTTAAATCAACATAAATTAATATTTCAAACCATTCATTCCAAGAAAATAAATTAATATTATTATTCTAATCCAAACAGAATTTTGTATTGATCATCTGAACTGTTTCAATTCAGTTTTAACTTTGTATTAAATTAGATTTGTTTTCGTATTATGATTATTCAATATATTTGAAATAAATCGTATTTCGAATATTTAATCGATAACTAAATATAAAAATTTACTTATATTATCAATTCAATATTTAAAACCATACAAAATGTTTTAAAATTAATTGACACAAATCCATGTCGTTACATTCTCCTCCCTCCTTAAAAGAATTTCGTCCCCGAAATTACTAAGGTAGAAAATGCTACAAAACCCATTATCTTTTCAAAATCCATTTATGCTGAAACTCAATATTTCATATTCCTACAAATTTAATTCCACCAAAACTTTTGGTTTTCATTTATGTGGCACACCATATATGCTTACATTCATTTAATCTAAATGATTAAAAATCAATATATTCACATCCAATTCATATTCGGTCATATGCATTCAAATTCATTCAAGTTGATACTGATCAATTTACTTTCCTTGATCCATTTAAGTTGCTTAAGTTAAATTTAATTCTAGAACTTAAATTCTCGGGTTTTCATTTCAAATCCCTTTTGAAATCACATATATATTTATAACTATCCAAAATTCAAAACATTTGACTTTTTTTTTTAAAAATAAATCAATTAGTTTTCTTTGAAACAAATTTCCACCAAAACTTTTCTAAGGTAGCAATCCATCACTTAGAACTTGAAAACGAACACTGATGATGTCGCGATCATCATCAGAATTTATTTTCCAGCCACTGAAGTGATTTCAGTGCTTTATCACTTTCAAAATCCATCTAAAAATGGTTTTTATTCAAGTATCCTTTTAAAACAAAGCTATATTATTCTAATATACTTCAAAAAATATTTTCCGACTTCCCAGGATTTAAATTCCAAATTTAGGTTTGAATCTAATTTCAGTTAATCTCATTCATATATCTTATTCATATACAAATTGTCATTGGTTATATATAACCATTCCAATTTTTAGTATCTCTTTTGACTATAATGTTAACATCCAACACATCCATATATTATAATAATTTCGAAAAATTATTCTTTTTCTATTAAAATAGAATTTTGGATAAAACTATTTCATTTATCCACTTAAAAACAATATTGCGTCAAATTTCTCAGTTCAAATGTTTAGAAATTCCTATCGACTTCGTGGCGTCCGAATTCATTCTAGAGTACTACTGACCCTATCTCTAATGAGCACAATTCCACCAAAGCCTAGGTATTCGCTCAACCTAAGCTCTGATATCAACTGTAATGGACCGCAAATCCAAATCCATACTATCTGAGTTGACTACATACATCACACGTCTAACCCAAATATCACAGAAATACGAATCATTTTTTTTAGAAGAGAAAGGTAGAAGAAGAACAGAAATAACAACACAGAATCTCACATCGCAGCAGAACAAAATATATTATATCATAACTTTTGAAATACAAAATTTTAACTGTATAACATACAATTTATCAGAGTACAACACTTACAACATAGCAGAAATAAAAATATTATATATCTAACACTGAAGCCTCCTGCTCCAAGCTCCTTTAGGTAGATCTGTAAAATCCTGAACTACTTGATTGCCCATACAAATTTAGGCACCCAAGAGTTTAGGTAAAACAAAACAAAACAAACTCTGGGTCAGTCATGGGACTGGTATGAGTAAACAATTTAAACAGTTTGAGAAAATAACTGATATCTCATAAGACCACGCCGTATAACACGAAACTGGGTTTTCCCTTATGAGAATCCAAAACAACTGATTCAACTTTCAAAATCCTTTTGAAAGAAACGATAATCTTTATACCAAAACTCTTTTGATATTATAATAGTGTCTAAATCAAATAAATACAAATCTAATGGAACGCTTTCATCTCACGCTCCACATATATATAATATACAATCAAAACCGCAAGCACTTATAGGGTAATGAATTTCCAACTATGACAAGGTATGGAACCACCTTCCGATAGTGTATCTCTAGAGGAGAATACACTGGGTTCAACAAGAACATCTTGTAACCCGACCACACATGACCGATCACTCATTTTGCTTGAGTGTATCGAATGTATATCACCAACGGTTGGGATTAGCAACCGTTTCCCGAATGGGATAGCAACGAATAGAATAAAGAATGAAATGAATTTCTCTAGACAAGTGATGATACATCCTGATTGGGAGCTACCCACTTAGTCATGTTGCCTTCCCAATTTTTGTCATTTCCCGGTTGTTGAGGCCTGAGGCTACGATTGCTTAACATTCATTTAGCACAATCACTTTGATTACCACAATGTCAGATCCATTAATCATTAACCGATTTGCACAAATATATTCTGGACATTATGCTAAGAGAATAAATTACCCGCCACCATATATATTTATACAGACCAACATATGCGATCATTGGAAATACTCTGTCAGACATTCGTCCATATACGTTCGTTCTGGGACTGAACAAAACCAAAGGCACAATTTCCATTAATCCATCTTTGTCAATTTCTACCTAAGATTAACAGAAAACGGCCTTGCGATTTACTCCGTCTTCGATCATCTTCATATAATCCGGTTCGCAACGCTAATGGCAATACAGAGTGGTTCTCGGATAATAATCCAACCGGTCTCTCCGTATTAACAACAATATTGGCAAATACATCGATAGTCGGTTACTTAACTATCGAAGAAAAACAAACATTCATTCACAGCATCAAACAAATCACTGCGCCTTTTAATTAATATTTCATTAATTAATACACTTCTCCATTTCCTTATCTATATTCGTTAACACGATATTTTCGATAATCATCTTGGCCTCTTACGCTATTTGTAAATCATTTCCATATATTTCCTTCTTTTATTTTCTATACTTAGAAAATATATTCTATTTATAACTGGAGAACATTCCAATTATGAGACGACCCGAACTTCCCCGTAAAGGAAAACTCGGATTGAATTGAGAACACGACACATCATAACATAGACAGAAGAACATTTCATTGCTTATTACAACAGTTTACATCAGAGTACAAGAATATAACAGAGTACGAATAAATATTATACATTTGCTCTACATCAGTGATTTAAATTACATTTAAATACATAGAGGAAAAATAATACAAAACACAACTGATAGAAATATATGGATACAGAGCTTTCCGAATATCCCTTCAGCTATAAACCAGGATCTTGTGAATATAATATTTGCAAAACCCAACTACTAGCTGCCCGTGTGGAAAATATGTTACCCAGAGTTTAGGTTGAAACAATAAACACCAGGTCGGTCATGTGACTGTTGTGAGAACTAAAACAGTTATTAATCTTTATTTTTAAAGTTAGGTAAATAAAGGGACCACGCTGTATAACAGGGAACGGGTTTCCACCCAAGGATACCAGTGCATAAAACAAATAGCGCAATGCTAAATAAAGGACAATGAATCCATTATAAGGCACATGTCCCATCACACAATGCAACGCAAGCCGGAGGATAGGGTTTTACCTTATAATAGCCAAATAATGATTGATACATAAAATTTCATATTTTATTATTACTATACGTGAAGAAAATAAACTTCAAATATAAATGTATCAATCATAGGCGGCATGAGCGCCCCATCCCACTATGTCGCCATATATAGGATTACAACTAAAACCGAAATGTTGTATTGGATGTTGGATTTCCACAAGGCAAGGTATCGTCCTTACCTGTAACACCCCACGTCCATTAATGTCACTCTCAAAGGGAATGCATTAACTTTCATGGAGTATTATTGGTGAATAGAACAGAATATAACAAGACAGATACATATATTGGTACTTGAAAAATTTCAAAACAACATTTATTGCAGCAGAGAAATAGTTTGATTACAACAACATCATAAACCAAAAGAAAAACCAAGTACACTTAGTAACCATCTTGACAAATTGTTTTCTGAGTACATAAAGTAAAAAAGCATAACCCCAGCATAAGTAGCCATAAAAGAGATGAGTTGAACTTTACTTTCAGCAATCCAAGCACTTCCAAAAGAGAGAGAATGATCTAGATCAAGCTCCACTAGTTTTAGTCCCACCCTGAGAACCTTGGGTGGGGCGGAGGGAAGAAAAGAGGCGAAAACAAAGTGGGTCAGACATAAAGTCTGGCGAGTACCATAACTTTAACGATATAATTATTAAAGTAATTAGGATAAGGCATAAACTGGTAAAACAAGGAATGGCTGTGAAACAAGTGGGCAAGACAAAACAAACAAGAGGAATATTCTAGCGTTAATCTCGCTCCTAATCACTATAGGATAATTACTATACTGCACCATTACTAGTCACCCTAAAAGTTGATCCCGCACACTGAACACAATAATCATAATGGTAGTTTAGTGTACCCCCAGCTGTCTTCATAGGTGACGCCTGCCCCTATCTCCACTAGTTGTACCCACTACCCCCATGCGATCGGCTCCCTAACTCGTAGATATCCGTGCTAATCCCACAGTGGGGTGTATCACTCCCCAAAGTGGCAACCCGATACCACTAAAGATGCACGGCTTATATCTACATGATGCAACAACGTCTTACCTACCAGCCCGGGCCCACGCACGCACATGACCCCATTGGACTTGCGTTGCCACCATTAACCCATTTTGACGTCTTACAATCAAACCCAGTAAGCATGTCCCATCCTCGATCTAACTCGATCTCACAAATATACTTAATGGGTTACTGGTTTGAAATGGGTCTTACATGCTTGACACAAGCTTTCCACCTATGCTTGGTACCCACTAGAATTTTCCACTTAACCCCTTCTCATTCATGTCTTCTTACATGTTTGAATTTGGTTAAGTGTTTCTAATCGTATTTCACATGTCACCCACTTAACCCCCATGTCCCACCACATGTTTAACTTGGTTAAGTGTTACTTAATTCATTATAACCGTAACCTTGTAAGACTTCTCACATTAGACTACCGTTTGCGGTTGATGGATTTGTCGGGAGAGTCCGGGCAGTCTTACACCACAAACGAGTCTAACCGCATGTCTTTACAACTATTACGCATTTAATTTATGCCTTTGACCTCTCATATTAGACTACCGTTTGTGGTTGCTGGATTTGCCGGGCGGGTCCGGGCAGTCTTACACCACAAACGAGTCTAACCTCGTGTCTTAGGCGTTTATTATTACAAATTATTTCACCCCAATATGAATTAATTATCCCTATTCAAATTTTCAATAATTTCCAAATTAATTATGTCCATAATTGTCACCTAAATTATGTCCATACTTTTTAGGTATAAAATATTATACCAATTAATGTCTCAATTTAATTATATGCTTTTAAAGCCATTTTATGCCAATTCACAATTTACATAATTACTATTTTCCCATTGTCCCCATGCTATTCGTACGTTCAAATATGAAATACGTTAGACTCGCAAATAGTCTAACTTATTAAAAAATAAACATCACAACTTGCATAACACATAAAAATAGATCTAACTTGCAAATAGGAATTATAACATAAAATTGCATAGCCAATAATTTGCATAGACAATGGTCATATAGAATCATTTTTCATAAACTACCATGGATCTAAATATAGATCTAAACATGAAATTGTGAACTTGCATTTATAAATTATGGATCTCACTTAACTTGCATATGTGAATATAATTTTCACCCAAAAATGTGAATATAGTTTTTCACCTAAACTTGCATATGGATTTCTACAACTTGCATATGAATTGATCACATGTTTTTGCATATAAACTAGCATGTGTATATACTTGATTCACATATAAACTTGTGTACAATTCATATATAGACTTGCGTAAGATTCATATTCAAACTAACATACAATTTAACATCCCAAACTTGCATAAAATTCACATACGAATTAGCATATGATTTAACATCCAAACTTGCATAAGATTCACATATGAATTAACATATGATTTAACATCCCAAACTTGCATAAAATTCACATATGAATTAACATATGATTTAACATCCCAAACTTGCATAAAATGAATCAAGCTAAATATGAAATAGATCTATCAACATAAGATAACAAAGCTAAACAACATTACATGATTCAACAGACATGTTCTCATAATCCATTTACAACCCATCATAATTAATTTATTAATTATATTGTGAAAGAAATAGTACTCGCAAAAAAGATAGGTTAGAGAAGAGAATGATTTGCTCATCTTTTGAATTGGAATTCTGACTTGTTAAATCCTAAGCTTTAGGAAGAAGAACTATCCTAGCAGCAGCATGGTGGCCAACAGACAAATTTTGTTTAGGTTTAGGATTTGAGTCAAGGCACTCTTTTATAGAAGTTTGAATCAACCTAAGCCGTTGGATTATCATAGGAGCAATCCCAGCCATCCGTGGCTAGATAGAGCTATCTAGTACAGCCACATCAGCCCTAATGACTCAGCATAGAGTCAGAAATCGTCACATTTCAGATTTGCCCGGGGGGGGGGGGGGGAGGTTGACACCCAGATCGACCCCCTGTGTAACAACCAGGAAATTCTGGGCCAGTTTAAATTTTTTATTTTGGCGATTTTAGCGAGTTTTGATTTTTTTAAAATAGATTATTTTAAATAATATCGACGAGAAAAATTATTTTGAATAGAATCGAACGAATATAATTATATACGTCATCGTTAGAATATAAATATTTATATATAATTATAAATAGAATTGAAAATGGCGCGGTAGTTCGATAATTCGATTTCAAACTTCAATTGAATGTACCGGGTGCAAATCAATCCGGATTTTAGTGAAACCAAAAATAATAGGATCTATGTGAGGATATCTTTCCAACGAATCCGAAAATTCCAACTTTCATAGCGGGAATCAAAAGATATGTCCAGTTGAAAATTCTGAATAGTCGCTATGGAATTCAGGCCCTTAAAAATTGACATTTTGCAAACGACCTCGGATTTCGACGAAACCACTTTTGTTGGATCAGTGATGTCAAATTATTACTAGATTACAAATTTCGTAATTTTTCGAATCAATATGTGGGCGTGGCAAAGGAAAACGTGTTTGACCATTTCAGTTGAATTTAATCGACTGGAAAATGGCCATTTTTCTAATAGTCTCAGAATTCAAAGAAACTAGTTTTGTTAGGACCGTATCATCAAAACGAAGCTAGAAAATATTTTTTTGGAATTTTTAGAGTTAGTATGTGACCCCGGTAAATTAAAATATGCGTTCATATTCAAAATATAGAGTTATACGTTGATTTTAACGAAAACTGATCGAAACGATCGAATCAGCTTACGATACATATCCCATTGTGTTCGGAATGGGGGGTGAAATGCTATGGACGACAGGCGGTGGGCCTCGTTTAGAGGTCGTTTGAAAAAGTTGCTTTTTGAAAATTAAATAATTAAAAAAAAATAACCCTCTTCCTCTTATCTCCTCCAGGCCCCCGTTAAAAATCAAAATAAAAAAAATGAAAAGAGAAACAGGGGGAGCGACGATCGTCGCCCTCCCCGATGACCACCGCGCCGCCGCAGGTGGCGGAGCTGCACCCCCCCCTCCTTCTTCCTCGCCTCGCGACCCTTCTCCTCCATCGATCCTTCTCCTCCCTCCGCAGATCCGAAACCGCCACCCTCTAGCCTCGCAAGCCACCAGCGCCGCACCCAACCCTAGCCAACCTCCGACGTCCCTGACCCCCCCTGCGAGCCCCAACCGCACGGAGATCCGCGCCGCCCAGCCTCCAAGACCCGCCGCCGACCATCGGAGAACCCCGCGACCTTTCAGCCCCTCCTGTGACCCCTTCCCTCCAACGAAATCAAATAGAAAGTGAGTCATCTTCTTTTTCCTTTTTGATTTTTTTTTGATTTTGTTTTTACATAAATAAAATCAGTTTATATTTATATAAAATATAATATAAAATCAGTTTATATTTATATAAAATATAATATAAAATCAGTTTTTATATATAAAAAGCATTAATTTTAGAAATTAGTTTTTATAGATTTTTAAAATAGAAAAAAAATCGATTTTTATATATTGAATAGCGAAGTAAAAATTCGATTTTTATATATTGAATAGCGAAGTAAAAATTCGATTTTTATATATTGAATAGCGAAGTAAAAATTCGATTTTTATATATTGAATAGCGAAGTAAAAATTCGATTTTTATATATTGAATAGCGAAGTAAAAATTCGATTTTTATATATTGAATAGCGAAGTAAAAATTTGATTTTTATATATTGAATAACGAAGTAAAAATTCGATTTTTATATATTGAATAGCGAAGTAAAAATTCGATTTTTATATATTGAATAGCGAAGTAAAAATTCAATTTTTATATATTGAATAGCGAAGTAAAAATTCGATTTTTATATACTGAATAGCGAAGTAAAAATTCGATTTTTATATATTGAATAGCGAAATAAAAATATGATTTTTATATATGGAATAGCGAAATGAAAATTTGATTTTTACATATGTAGAGAATGCGGGCAACGAAAGCGACAAAAGGCGAGAATGCGATGACTTCTCTAAATGAAGTGGCGTGAAGTTGGGATAGCTATTGGTGAGAATTTCTCACTCTTCAATTTCTTTTCTAGTTATATATATATACTAGGATGCAGACGGTGTTTAGTAGCACCCGACACAATCGTCCACAGACCATGGACTTGTTTGTTTGGTTGAATAAATTAGTTAGATGATTTGATTTGAATTTGGTTGTTTGGTGAATTTGATTGATGTGTGAATGGCGTGGGCCTTCACTAGACCGGGGATAAGGCTAGGCCTCGTCCCGTTTCAAGTATCGTGCCGTTATGCCGTCGAAATTTCCTAAAATATGTTAGAAAAATAAAAATATCATTTTTATTGTGTAAATGAACTGAATATAAATTCATGTGTTGAAATAAAATATTCATTTACAAAATGGACGGTTTGTTTATGTACACCTATTTGAAGGACATTGACTGGGATGATAAATTTTACACATCGCCCAACTGCACAACTAAAATCTGTGTTTGATTGTTTGAAACCCCACACGGGTGTTGGGATGAAATTTGAAGTTCACTCATCCTGATTGATTAAATATGTCGATTGATATATTGACAGGCTGTTATAAGCGTTAGATGTCTATATTTGATGCTTATACAGTGTAGTGCACTTTGGTTGATGGTTGATTATTTTTCAATGCTATTATATACATGTGATGTATGAAAATCCATATAATTAACATTATATGGTAATTGATTAGGCCTCATTCCAATTTAGAAAATAAAGAATAATATAAAGTAAAGGTTCATGTGTTGATAGTACTCATCCGTTGAGGTTAGTCATGTGTTGAACGAAATATTTTAACAATAAAATTTACATCTTTATCATATATAAAATTAGAAACTAATTGGAAGATAGATAAGATGAGTGGTCTCCTGGATATTGATCTGATGTTGGTTTCGTCCTTCGGGGTTAATATTCAGGGAATCATTCTCTTACTAATTTACGGTTGGAGTCTGATTTTAAATCAAACGATAGATACCATAATTTTTATAAAATATATTAAACAACAAAAATAGTCACACGTGGACAGTACTCATTCGTTGAGATTAGTCGTGTGTTGACAAAGATATAGAGTCGTGTATTGAAAGAAATATAGATCCAATTGTTGAATATAAAGCCGTGTTGATTAGAGATGCGCTATTTTGACGCTAACGATATTTATATCGATATATAACGAATTTGATTTCAATTGAATATATAACGAATTTGATTTGAATAGAAAACCATTTTGAATTGAATCGAATAGAAAACCAATTTGAATTGAATCGAATAGAAAACCAATTTGAATTGAATCGAATAGAAAACCAATTTGAATTGAATTGAATAGAAAACCAATTTGAATTGAATCGAATAGAAAATTGAATCAAATAGAAAACCAATTTGAATTGAATCGAATAGAAAACCAATTTGAATTGAATCGAATAGAAAACCAATTTGAATTGAATCGAATAGAAAACCAATTTGAATTGAATCGAATAGAAAACCAATTTGAATTGAATCGAATAGAAAACCAATTTGAATTGAATCGAATAGAAAACCAATTTGAATTGAAGCGAATAGAAAAACCAATTTGAATTGAATCGAATAGAAAACCAATTTGAATTGAATCGAATAGAAAACCAATTTGAATTGAATCGAATAGAAAACCAATTTGAATTGAATCGAATAGAAAACCAATTTGAATTGAATCGAATAGAAAACCAATTTGAATTGAATCGAATAGAAAACCAATTTGAATTGATTTGAATAGAAAACGAATTTGATTTGAATAGAAAACGAATTTGATTTCAATTGAATATATAACGAATTTGATTCGAATTGAATATAAAACGAATTCGAATTTAATGAAGACGAATTCGAATTGAATTGAAAACGAATTGAAGTGAATTCAATATGAATTGATATTTGAATTGAATAGAAATGAATTTTAAAACGAATTTATAATAGAAAAATCAATTTTGATTTGAAATAAAGGTTGAAATTGTTTTTGAAACCAACTCAAAACGATTTATAAAATTCGTTTTAAAATATAAATCGATGAAATATATATTATATATATAATACAATGGCCTGAATAGAACGCGCCGCGCCGCGGCAGTTCGCGAATTTCGACCATTGACTTCGAACGGATATTACGGGAGATCCGACCGTCGGATTCTCCTAAAACTGGAACCATTGGGTTCGTATCGAGAAGAACTTTCTAAAGAATATTAGAAATTTGAAATCTAACAGTTGGATTTGGAGATACGTCCAAATCCAATTCGAAAAAGGTCGCTATAGGTGCAGTTCGATGGCCGTTGATGGAAATCGACTGTACGTGCCTTGATAAAATTATTAAAAATAGTAATAATTTGTGTAAAATCATAAGAAATGATTTGGGAAAAATTGTGATGAAAAACTCCATGTTTGAAAAGATAAAAGTAAATTTTTATCGAAATGAGCTAGTTTCGAACTAAAATTAAACCCGTTTATTTTTAAGTAAATAAACTGGATTTGAAATGGGTTTTAAACAGAATTGATTTGTGGGTTTATCGTGAAGGGTGTTTTAAATGACACTTGTTCTTTAACCCGATAATAAATAAAATGTGATTTGAGTTTGTCGTGAACTGTGTTTTAAATGACATTAGTTCTTTAACCCAGTAAAAGGAGTTTTAATGAATATGTAATTAGATTGAAATGTGAATTGATAATCTAAATTATCAAATTTGGAAAATGAGCGAGAATGGAGTATCACCAGTTTTTCTCCAAAGCGATAGTTAAATCTTTAAATTAGATTTGAACGTGAAATGGTAATTAATTTTACCGATAACAACGTGGTGTTAGATATGGAGTATTACCAGTTTTGCTCCACGGGATGAATAGGTTGGGATTGGGAAATAAAATAAATAATTACTTCGGTGTAGTTCGCTAATCTCGACTAGTTTGGAAAACCATAATCTGGTTTGAAACGACATCCAAAGGAAGATTAAAGGATAAATTTTAAATAATTTATCTTGGATAAAATTAATGGGAACCTTTCCCTAAGAATATAAAATTTAGAAACTAGCTGTAGGTTGGCTAAGAAGAATGGTTTCCTGGGTATTGATCTGATGTTGGTTTCGGCCTTCGGGGTTAATGTTTGGGAAATTGTTCTCTTGTTGATTTACGGTTAGTAGCTAATGAATTGGAATGAGGTGTATGTTGTGTTTGTGTTACATTTGTTTTTAATATACGCGGGTTGTTCGGAAAGGCTGGGTTTATACCCATTCTGAATAACCGATTCGACGATATGTCGAAGATGAAGACGGTGGTTGAAGACCGGAAGTCTTCACATCGTTTGGATAATTACTGACGATCCTGATTGGGCTGTACACCCAAGAGAAGGAAATAGTTGGTGGTCGTCCAGACGTACTTGGAGATCGATGGATATGCGAGGAAAGACCCTCCGGTTTCGTTCAGACCCAGAACGAACTTGTAAATGGATTGTGTGTCTGACATTGGATTTTATTCTGTGTTGATTGATTTCTGTTAAATATATATCTGTTTAGCGGCGGAGAATTTATTCTCTTGCTTAACGCCCTTCTCTGAGACGTACGAGCTTAGAGGTTATATATCGATAGATATCAATTGCATGGCATGAATTGCCTGTGTGGCATGCTGAGTTGCATGGATCAAGGCTTCTGTTGAAAAGCAAAGTCTTGTGGTTGATGGTCAAAGCACGGCCTTTGTGGTGTAGCTTTGTGTATAGCGTGAATTCGCGAGCCTCACACCTCGGTATGAGTTAAAAACGGGATACGGACCGTTGGGAGAACACAACGTTTCTTTCTAGCTTTGGTGGTGTCAGTGACTTACCAGCCCTGACATTTATATACTTTTCACCTTTGTGGTTGTTAGAATGAGGCGCCTCGATTTTAGGTCTGTAAGGACCGGGAAACGTGTGTTCAGGCATAACTAATCCTCTAACGTAAGTGAGGACCGGCCCAACTGATCCAGTGGCTACCCAGAGTGTGTAGTCCTGAGCATTTGCTAGAGTGTCTCGAAAGCGGAGAGGAGCTTGCCCCTTGCCTCGACTCATGACGGAAATCCAATTTCCAATACGAGATATTGCGGTTTTAATTGTAGAAATAGTATGGCGACATGATATCTGGTACCCATGCCGTCTATGATTTATATTTATGATTGAAATTGTTTTGACACTATACACTTATTATAGTATCAAATGATTTGTTTTAAACGTACCAAGCATGTTTGGCTATTATAAGGGAAAACCCTATCCTCCGGCTTGCGTTGCATTGTGTGATGGGACCTGGGTCTTATAATAGCTTCATTTTTCGAAAAAGCATTGCGTTGTCTTTTCTATGCACTGGTATTCTTGGGAGGAAACCCGTTCCGTGTTATACGGCGTGGTCCCTTGAATCACTCTCTTTTAAAGTAAATGTTTAAATAATTGTTTTAGTTCTCACACCAGTCACATGACTGACCTGGAGTTTATTGTTTTAACCTAAACTCTGGGTGCCCTTATTTTCGACACGGGCAGCTAGTAGTTTTGGTTTTGCAGATTTATATTCACAGGATCCTGGTTTACAGCTGGAATGATATCCGGAAAGCTCTGTATCCGTATATCACCTTCAGTTGTGCTTTGTATTATTTTCCGCTGCTATGTAATTTGAATCTCTGATATTTGTTGAATGTAATTTATTCATTTATACTCTATATATTCTTGTATCTGATGGAATTGTTGTAATAACAATGAAATGTTCTTCCGTATGCGTTCTGTTTTGTCCTGTTCTCAAACGATCAGGGGTTTCGAACGGTCTAGATCGGTTTAACGACTGATTCGGATCGAGCGAAATTCTCGGCCGTCACATTTGGTATCAGAGCTTTGGTTTACAGAGCTCGAGAACAAGGCACATTAGAACCATACGAAAGAATTCATCAGATATTGGATTAGTAATATCCAATTAGAATGACTCGTTAGAGATAGGATCAGTAGTATCCTAGAACGAGTGTGAAGAGTAAATTTTTCAAATGAAAACAATTTTGTTTTGAAAATTTAAACCATATTATACGTATTTGAATATTTTATTTGAATTGAATATGGACAATCTAGTATATAAAGGTTTTGCATATACGCGTCATGAACGTATATTCGAAGTTTTAATATACTAGATAGATATAGAATCACACTCTAGTCGCCCGGAGATGATTCTACTGATGACTATATAGCACCAGTAGTGTGTGTTCGTGTTTCGAAGGTGTGATATCTATACATTTCCATTAGACTGGTGTGAGAACCAAAATATAGATAGAACACATTGTTGTGAATTGGCATCAAAACAGGATTTTTTATATATGTAGCAAAATTATGAATTTGAAACGTTAATCCACTAATTGATTGATGTTTGTGTTGTTTGTTTATTTGTTTGCTAATTTTTAGCCATTTAGCCTAATTGTATCAAATATTGAATTATATTGAAAATTGGTCGCATTTGCTTGCATATACATGTGCTTACATTGAACAGGTCATAGCAAGGAGGCTAGAGCAGAGAATAAAATTTGTTTGCCCGAAAAATAGGTACATGTTTACTATATAATTTACTGTTTTGTTTGGGTGATGATGATTTTATGAGCCTATTGGCTAGCCACTTGGATTTTTCATTTTGAGATCAAAAGGCCTATATGGCAATTTCGGGATTTTCCCGTGGCTCCTGGTGCAGGGGAGGTTATGGCGAAATTTTTCGAAAATTTAGGGTGTTAGCCAAATTTTTGAAAATTTGAAAATTCTCAGAAACTGAAAAGTTGGAGAATGAAAGCCAGATCGAACGTAGAGTTGATTAATCAAACCACTTTCGACTTGTTCCTTTTCGAGGACGAAAAGTTTTAAGTGGGGGAGATTGTAACAACACGGAAATTCTGGGCCAGTTTAAAATTTTTATTTTGGCGATTTTAGCAAGTTTTGATTTTTTTTTAAATAGATTATTTTAAATAATATCGACGGGAAAATTTATTTTGAATAGAATCGAACGAATATAATTATATACGTCGTCGTTAGAATATAAATATTTATATATAATTATAAATAGAATTGAAAATGGCGCGGTAGTTCGATAATTCGATTTCAAACTTCAATTGAATGTACCGAGTGCAAAACAATCCGGATTTTAGTGAAACCAAAAATAATAGGATCTATGTGAGGATATCTTTCCAACGAATCCGAAAAATCAAACTTTTATAGCGGGAATCAAAAGATATGTCCAGTTGAAAATTCTGAATAGTCGCTATGGAATTCAGGCCCTTAAAATTTGACATTTTGCAAACGACCTCGGATTTCGACGAAACCACTTTTGTTGGATCTGTGATGTCAAATTATTGCTAGATTACAAATTTCGTAATTTTTCGAATCAATATGTGGGCGTGGCAAAGGAAAACGTGTTTGACCATTTAAGTTGAATTTAATCGACTGGAAAATGGCCATTTTTCTAACAGTCTCAGAATTCGACGAAACTAGTTTTGTTAGGACCGTATCGTCAATACGAAGCTAGAAAATATTTTTTGGGAATTTATAGAGTTAGTATGTGACCCCGGTAAATTGAAATGCGCGTTCAAATTCAATATATAGAGTTATACGTTGATTTTAACGAAAACTGATCGAAACGACCGAATCAGCTTACGATACATATCCCATTGTGTTCGGAATGGGGGTGAAACACTATGGATGACAGGCGGTGGGCCTCGTTTAGAGGTCGTATGAAAAAGTTGCTTTTTGAAAATTAAATAAATAAATAAATAAATTAACCCTCTTCCCCTTATCTCCTCCAGGCCCCCGTTAAAAATCAAAATAAAAAAAATGAAAAGAGAAACAGGGGGAGCGACGATCGTCGCCCTCCACGATGACCACCGCGCCGCCGCAGGAGGCAGAGCTGCACCCCCCCTCCCCCCCCCCCCCCCCGCCCCTCCTTCTTCCTCCCCTCGGGACCCTTCTCCTCCACCAATCCTTCTCCTCCCTCCGCAGATCCGAAACTGCCACCCCTTAGCCTCGCAAGCCACCAGCGCCGCACCCGACCCTAGCCCACCTCTGACGTCCCCGACCCCCCCTACGAGCCCCAACCCCACGGAGATCCGCGCCGCCCAGCCTCCCAAGACCCGTCGTCAACCATCGGAGAACCCCGCGACCTTTCAGCCCCTCCTGTGACCCCCTTCCCTCCAACGAAATCAAAGAGAAAGTGAGTCTTATTCTTTTTCCTTTCTGATTTTGTTTTTGATTTTGTTTTTACATAAATAAAATCAGTTTATATTTATATAAAATATAATATAAAATCAGTTTATATTTATATAAAATATAATATAAAATCAGTTTTTATATATAAAAAGCATTAATTTTAGAAATCAGTTTTTATAGATTTTTAAAATAGAAAAAAATTCGATTTTTATATATTGAATAGCGAAGTAAAAATTTGATTTTTATATATTGAATAGCGAAGTAAAAATTCGATTTTTATATATTGAATAGCGAAGTAAAAATTCGCTTTTTATATATTGAATAGCGAAGTAAAAATTCTCTTTTTATATATTGAATAGCGAAGAAAAAATTCTCTTTTTATATACTGAATAGCGAAGTAAAATTTTGATTTTTATATATTGAATAACGAAGTAAAAATTCAATTTTTATATATTGAATATCGAAGTAAAAATTCGATTTTTATATATTGAATAACGAAGTAAAAATTCGATTTTTATATATTGAATAGCGAAGTAAAAATTCGATTTTTATATATTGAATAGTGAAGTAAAAATTCGATTTTAATATATTGAATAGCGAAGTAAAAATTCGATTTTTATATATTGAATAGCGAAGTAAAAATTCGATTTTTATATATTAAATAGCGAAGTAAAAATTCGATTTTTATATATTGAATAGCGAAATAAAAATATGATTTTTATATATGGAATTGCGAAATGAAAATTTGATTTTTGCATATGTAGAGAATACGGGCAACGAAAGCGACAAAAGGCGAGAATGGCGATGATTTCTCTAAATGAAGTGGCGTGAAGTTGGGATAGCTATTGGTGAGAATTTCTCACTCTTCAATTTCTTTTCTAGTTATATATATATACTAGGATGCAGACGGTGTTTAGTCGCACCCGACACAATCGTCCACAGACCATGGACTTGTTTGTTTGGTTGCATAAATTAGTTAGATGATTTGATTTGAATTTGGTTGTTTGGTGAATTTGATTGATGTGTGAATGGCGTGGGCCTTCACTAGACCGGGGATAAGGCTAGGCCTCGTCCCGTTTTTAGTATCGTGCCGTTATGCCGCCGAAATTTCCTAAAATATGTTAGAAAAATAAAAATATCATTTTTATTGTGTAAATGAACTGAATAGAAATTCTTGTGTTGAAATAAAATATTCATTTACAAACCGGACGGTTTGTTTATGTACACCTATTTGAAGGACATTGACTGGGACGATAAATTTTACACATCGCCCAACTGCACAACTAAAATCTGTGTTTGATTGTTTGAAACCCCACACGGGTGTTGGGATGAAATTTTAAGTTCACTCATCCTGATTGATTAAATATGTCAATCGATAGATTGACAGGCTATTATAAGCGTTAGATGTCTATATTTGATGCTTATACAGTGTAGTGCACTTTGGTTGATGGTTGATTATTTTTCAATGCTATTATATACGTGTGATGTATGAAAATCCATATAATTAACATTATATGGTGATTGATTGGGCCTCATTCCAATTTAGAAAATAAAGAATAATATAAAGTAAAGGTTCATGTGTTGACAGTACTCATCCGTTGAGGTTAGTCATGTGTTGAACGAAATATTTTAACAATAAAATTTACATCTTTATCATATATAAAATTAGAAACTAATTGGAAGATAGATAAGATGAGTGGTCTCCTGGATATTGATCTGATGTTGGTTTCGGCCTTCGGGGTTAATATTCAGGGAATCGTTGTCTTACTAATTTACGGTTGGAGTCTGATTTTAAATCAAACGATAGATACCATAATTTTTATAAAATATATTAAACAACAAAAATAGTCACACATGGACAGTACTCATTCGTTGAGATTAGTCGTGTGTTGACAAAGATATAGAGTCGTGTATTGAAAGAAATATAGATCCAATTGTTGAATATAAAGTCGTGTTGATTAAAGATGCGCTATTTTGACGCAAACGATATATATATCGATATATAACGAATTTGATTTCAATTGAATATATAACGAACTTGATTTGAATAGAAAACAAATTTGAATTGAATCGAATAGAAAACCAATTTGAATTGAATCGAATAGAAAACCAATTTGAATTGAATCGAATAGTAAACCAATTTGAATTGAATCGAATAGAAAACCAATTTGAATTGAATAGAATAGAAAACCAATTTGAATTGAATCGAATAGAAAACCAATTTGAATTGAATCGAATAGAAAACCAATTTGAATTGAATCGAATAGAAAACCAATTTGAATTGAATCGAATAGAAAACCAATTTGAATTGAATCGAATAGAAAACCAATTTGAATTGAAGCGAATAGAAAACCAATTTGAATTGAATCGAATAGAAAACCAATTTGAATTGAATCGAATAGAAAACCAATTTGAATTGAATCGAATAGAAAACCAATTTGAATTGAATCGAATAGAAAAACAATTTGAATTGAATTGAATAGAAAACCAATTTGAATTGATTTGAATAGAAAACGAATTTGATTTGAATAGAAAACGAATTTGATTTCAATTAAATATATAACGAATTTGATTCGAATTGAATATAAAACGAATTCGAAATTAATTGAAGACGAATTCGAATTGTATTGAAAAGGAATTGAAGTGAATTCAAAATGAATTGAAAATTGAATTAGTAGAAATGAATTTTAAAACGAATTTATAATAGAAAATTCAATTTTGATTTGAATTGAAATAAATGTTGAAATTGTTTTTGAAACCAATTCAAAATGATTTATAAAATTCGTTTTAAAATAGAAATCGACGAAATATATATTATATATATTATATATATAATATAATGGCCTGAATAGAACGCGCCGCGCCGCGGCAGTTCGCGAATTTCGACCATTGACATCGAACGGATATTACGGGAGATCCGACCGTCGGATTCTCCTAAAACTGGAACCATTGGATTCGTATCGAGAAGAACTTTCTAAAGAATATTAGAAATTTGAAATCTAACGGTTGGATTTGGAGATACGTCCAAATCCAATTCGAAAAAGGTCGATATAGGTGCAGTTCGATGGCCGTTGATGGAAATCGACTGTACGTGCCTTGATAAAATTATTAAAAATAGTAATAATTTGTGTAAAATCATAAGAAATGATTTGGGAAAAATTGTGATGAAAAACTCCATGTTTGAAAAGATAAAAGTAAATTTTTATCGAAATGAGCTAGTTTCGAACTAAAATTAAACCCGATTATTTTTAAGTAAATAAACTGGATTTGAAATGGGTTTTAAACAGAATTGATTTGTGGGTTTATCGTGAACGGTGTTTTAAATGACACTTGTTCTTTAACCTGATAATAAATAAAATGTGATTTGAGTTTGTCGTGAACTGTGTTTTAAATGACATTAGTTCTTTAATCCAGTAAAAGGAGTTTTAATGAATATGCAATTAGATTGAAATGCGAATTGATAATCTAAATTATCAAATTTGGAAAATGAGCGAGAATGGAGTATCACCAGTTTTGCTCCAAAGCGATAGTTAAATCTTTGAATTAGATTTGAATGTGAAATGGTAATTAATTTTACCGATAACACAGTGGTGTTAGATATGGAGTATTACCAGTTTTGCTTCACGGGATGAATAGGTTGGGATTGGGAAATAAAATAAATAATTACTTCGGTGTGGTTCGCTAATCTCGAATAGTTTGGAAAACCATAATCTGGTTTGAAACGACATCCAAAGGAAGATTAAAGGACAAATTTTAAAGAATTTATCTTGGATAAAATTAATGGGAACCTTGCCCTAAGAATATGAAATTTAGAAACTAGCTGTAGGTTAGCTAAGAAGAATGGTTTCCTGGGTATTGATCTGATGTTGGTTTCGGCCTTCGGGGTTAATGTTTGGGAAATTGTTCTCTTGTTGATTTACGGTTAGTAGCTAATGAATTGGAATAAGGCGTATGTTGTGTTTGTGTTACATTTTTTTTAATATACGCGGGTTGTTCGGAAAGGCCGGGTTTATACCCATTCCGAATAACCGATTCGACGATATGTCGAAGATGAAGACAGTGGTTGAAGACCGGAAGTCTTCACATCGTTTGGATAATTACTGACGATCCTGATTGGGTTGTACACCCAAGAGGATGGAAATAGTTGGTGGTCGTCCAGACGTACTTGGAGATCGATGGATATGCGAGGAAAGAGCCTCCGGTTTCGTTCAGACCCAGAACGAACTTGTAAATGGATTGTGTGTCTGACATTGGATTTTATTCTGTGTTGATTGATTTCTGTTAAACATATATCTATTTGACGGCGGAGAATTTATTCTCTTGCTTAACGCCCTTCTCTGAGACGTACGAGCTTAGAGGTTATATATCGATAGATATCAATCGCATGGCATGAATTGCCTATGTGGCATGCTGAGTTGCATGGATCAAGGCTTCTGTTGAAAAGCAAAGTCTTGTGGTTGATGGTTAAAGCACGGCCTTTATGGCATAGCTTTGTGTATAGCGTGAATTCGCGAGCCTCACACCTCGGTATGAGTTAAAAACAGGATACGGACCGTTGGGAGAACACGACGTTTCTTTCTAGCTTTGGTGGTGTCAGTGACTTACCAGCCCTGACATTTATATACTTTTCACCTTTGTGGTTGTTGGAATGAGGTGCCTCGATTTTAGGTCTGTAAGGACCGGGAAACGTGTGTTCAGGCATAACTAATCCTCTAACGTAAGTGAGGACCGGCCCAACCGATCCAGTGGCTGCCCAGAGTGTGTAGTCCTGAGCATTTGCTAGAGTGTCTCGAAAGCGGAGAGGAGCTTGCCCCTTGCCTTGACTCATGACGAAAATCCAATTCCCAATACGAGATATTTCTGTTTTAATTGTAGAACTAGTATGGCGACATGATATATGGTACCCATGCCGTCTATGATTTATATTTATGATTGAAATTGTTTTGACACTATACACTTATTATAGTATCAAATGATTTGTTTTAAACGTACCAAGCATGTTTGGCTATTATAAGGGAAAACCCTATCCTCCGGCTTGCGTTGCATTGTGTGATGGGACGTGGGTCTTATAATAGCTTCATTTTTCGAAAAAGCATTGCGTTGTCTTTTCTATGCACTGGTATTCTTGGGAGGAAACCCGTTCCGTGTTATACGGCGTGGTCCATTGAATCACTCTCTTTTAAAGTAAATGTTTAAATAACTGTTTTAGTTCTCACGCAAGTCACATGACTGACTTGGAGTTTATTGTTTTAACCTAAACTCTGGGTGCCCTTATTTTCGACACGGGCAGCTAGTAGTTTTGGTTTTGCAGATTTATATTCACAGGATCCTGGTTTACAGCTGGAATGATATCTGAAAAGCTCTGTATCCGTATATCACCTTCAGTTGTGCTTTGTATTATTTTCCGCTGCTATGTAATTTGAATCTCTGATATTTGTTGTTCTCAAACGATCAGGGGTTTCGAACGGTCTAGATCGGTTTAACGACTGATTCGGATCGAGCGAAATTCCCGGCCGTCACACCCTGTTCGACCTGGCCCTTGGGCGGGAGAATTCCCACCCAGCCTGCTCCCTTGTTTGAATTTGAATTTCGAATTTATTGTTCTGAACTATTTTAATTTATATAAAATTACTGAAACTTCCGAAGGCCATAACTTCCTCATGCGAAGTCCGATTCACGAAAACTTGGACTATTCCAAGAAGAATTTCGAGACAAACACAACGGAGTAACACGTTTCCCTTAATTCTAACTTTAATAATTAAGTATTCTTAGGATTGTTAATTTTAATATTCACATAAAACTCAGGGTGTTTGTAACGCCCTAAGTCCATTAATGTCACTCACAAAGGGAATGCATCAATGTCCATGAAGCGTTATTATTGTATAGAATAGATGAATTACAAGAACAAATAAATAAAACAACACAGCGGAAGTTAAAACTTATTTTATTGCATCATAACTGAAAACAAGTTTACATAAGTAGTCTCCAAAACCATTACAACAGGATCAATAGTCTTTTCCAAGAACTTCAAAGTACATAAAGAAGCAAGTACTTAAATAACATAAATGCATAAATCCCCACTGAGCATAAGCAAAGCCATAAAGATGAGAGAGTCCAAAGCGATACATCTACTCTCTTCAAGCAACTGAAAGAAATCCGCACTAAGCTGTAGTATTCCCTCCTTGCAAACTTGGGGGGAGGGAAAGGAAGAAAAGAGTTGGAAAGAAAAGGGGGTCAGACATAAAGTCTAGCGAGTGCGATAACTTTAGCAATATAATTATAAAATAACTAGACTCAGGCATAAGTTGGAAATTAAGAAAATGACTGTGAACAACTAAGTATGACAGAGCAAACAAGGAAATAAGATGAACAAAGATAATGTTAAAGGTGCCCCTAATCACTATAGGATAATTACTATACTGCATCACCACTAGTCACCCTAAAGGTTGATCCTGCCTATAGATCTTAATACTGCTAATGGTAGTTTCGTGTACCCCTAGCTACCTCCATAGGTGTCGTCTGCATCTATCTCCACTAGGTGTACCCACTACCCCCATTCGATCGGCTCTCTAACTCGTAGATACCCGTGCTGGCCCCACAGTGGGGTGTATCACTCCCCAAACTGGCAACCCGATACAACCAAAAATGCATAGCTTATATCTACATGATGCAACAACGTCTTACCTACCAGCCCGGGCCCACACACGCATATGAACCCGTTGGACTTGCGTTGCCACCGCTGACCCGTTTTGACCTCTTCCAATCAAATCCAGTACGCGTGTCCCGTCCTCGACTTGGGTCGAGCCCACAAAGATACTTAATAGGTTACTGGTTTGAAAGGGGCCCCCCATTACTTGACACAAGCTATCCACCTAAGCTTGGTCCCCTCTAGTACATTCCACTTAACCCTCTTCTTATTCATGTCCACTTACATGTTTCAATTTTAGTTAAGTGCATCTAATCGTATTTCAAATGCCACCGAAGGCACCCACTAAATTCCCCATGCCACCCAAGGCACCCACTTAACCCCCTCATATCCCACTACATTTTTATCTGTTTAAGTGTTTCTTAATTCATTAAGATCGTAACCTTGTAAAGACCTCCCACATTAGATTGGCATTTGTGGCAGCTGGATTTGTCGAGCGGGTCCGGGCAGTCTTACACCACAAACGAGCCTAACCTCGTGTCTTTACAACTATTACGCATTTAATTTATGCCTTTGACCTCTCACATTATACTGGCATTTTTGGCAGCCGGATTTGCCGGGCGGGTCCGGGCAGTCTTACACAACAAACGAGTCTAACCTCGTGTCTTAGGCGATTAATTACATATAATTAATTATCCCCAATTTGAACTAATTTCCCTATTCAAATTGTCAATCAATTACAAATTTAACTATGTACATAATTAACTCAATTATGTACATCTATTTATGGTATATAAAATTATACCAATTAACATCACATTTAAGGCATTTATGCCAATTCTCAATATTAAATCTTTTAATATTATCCCATTGTCCCCACGTTGTACGTTTGTTTGTTTAACGTGAAATATACATTAGAATCGAATAGTCTAACTTATGGAATAAAGAGAAAACATCACAACATGCATAGAATAAAAACTAGATCTAAACATAAGAGGTGAACTTGCATGTGTGAACAAGGTTTTGTAGGATCTAAATTAACCCTAGAGGGGGTGAATAGGGTTTATCATGGATTTTCACAGAATAATTAAATAATCATAGCACAGATTAAAAACAGAATAAATGCAGAAAATAAATAACACATAGATATACCCAGCTTCGGCAAAACCCTGCCTACTGCTGCATTCCCCAAGGTTTCTACTAGGAGTTAAAACAATCTCAATGCTCTAATTATTATGTTTTGAGCTGCATTGGCCTCTCTCTTTGAATTTCGTGTTATTGGCATTTGTTGATATTGAACCACTTTTCTGAGTACACTTGGTTATGTAGTTGCTCCATTCACTAGACTTGTTGTTTTGCCTTCTCGACCAGTTTTCATTGCTGATTTGATTTGAACCATGTTTGTGTTGTTTTGAAAATTGATTTGATCTTGACCACTTGCACACTGATTTGCACTAAGTCGAGAAGGTCCACATGGCTACTCCTCAGTTGCACACTGATTGGCGAGGCACTGATTGGCGAGACAGTGCAAACGTGAATACACGTGTGTACATGCAGCCATCAGACGAATTTTTCTGTCCCTGTATATCAGACCAAGTCTAGAAAAGTGATGAGAAACACACCGTAATTCTGAGGCAAAATAAAATTTAAAAATAATTTTTACTTGCTTTTATTTAATTTTATTTTTGTTGCAGTCTACTGTGTGTGTTCTTCTGTATGTGACAGGTATGAAGGTGAACTGACTGAAAGCTGTGAAGACAGAAGATGAAGACAAGAACAGTGTTAGTGTGTGTCTGTATTTGAAATGTTAACTGAGTGATAGTGTCAACGTATAAAAGTGATTGTATAAGTAACGAATGAACTGTAATGAGGAGCTGTGAAAGAATTGTACTGATTGTATGTAATAAACAGATTTGGTTAAAATAAAATATTATTTTATTGTGTTCAATTCAATTTGTCTATTTTTTATTTGAATTCTTTCATGTGTGATGTGTCATGTTGAAATATTCAAACATATTTGAGTGAATTTGTAAATAGTGGAGTTATAAATAGTTGTACTGTTTGAATGTTTGAAATATAATATTTAATTTAAATAAAATACTGTATGAATATATGAATGTCTGTACAGTCGTATTCTATTTAAATATAAATATTATATTTCTGACTGTGATGTATATATACAGTGCAGTTACAAACACATTCAATAATAAAATATATTTGGGTATTATCATCAAACAAAAATCATATAATTGTGTATATAACACTGTTATATACAACAGGTTTTTCATCTAAAACTTGCATAGGCCAAAGTTACAAATTTGCATAAACTATGGATGTCATAGATCTAATCAGAAGGTGTAAACTTGCATAGGCAATAGTCACAAACCTACATTACATGATTCATACTCCAACATATATATATATATATACTTGCATATGTGATTTATACAACATAAACTATGATGTAAACTTGCATCTAACTCACACATGTCATAGCCTAACTTTAGATCCAATTTACACATAAAATAGATGTCATGAAACATGTAAGGTTGTATATGATTCTCACTAACTTGCATATAATTCATAACTAAATTAACATCTAAACTTGCATACATACTTATGATTTAACATATGAATTAGTTCCACAAACATAACCAAACTAGCATATGAAGCATCATTATGAACTGATTGTACATAAGCCAACAATTTACTTAGATTTACAACATGGATAATAACATCACAGCTTTACAACATAGATAATAACATCATAGATTTACAACATAGATAATAACATAATGGTCAATGATTCACAACATAGCCATATAATCCAAATCATAACTCAACCTAATTAAAATTTTAATTATCTTATTAAAGAAATCGAACTCACAACTCAAAGAAGGTCTTGAGTTCTGGAATCTGAGTTCTGAAATTGATTTAGCTCGCCTTTGTAGTAGATTCGTTATTGTTTAGATTAGAGTTGAATAGAATTGAGTTGATTAGCTTTTCTACCTCCTAAATGGTGGCGGCTACTCTAGGTTGCAAGGTGATAACATGACGGCCATAGTTCCAATTTTTTATTTGATTTTAGGTTTTGAGTCTACACATGTTTATATAGAATTTCAATTTAATTATAACCGTCGGATGATCTTAGGGTTAATCAAAACCATTCAGTCAGGATAGGGTGACACCTCAGCCCTAATGACTCAGCAAGGAGTCAAAAAGGACTCAGCAATGAGTCACGGTATGGATCAGATCACACCAGAAAGTTGTGCAGGTTTTCTGCTCGGCCTGGACGCACTTGGGAAGTGCGCCAGTGTATTTTTGTACTGGCGCACTTCCCAAGTGCGCCAGTGCATTTATATTTTTTTTCTTCTTCTTCTGGTTTTTCCGCCTAACTTCGTTCGTCCATATCTCCTTCATACGTTGTCCGTTTTACGCAAACTCAGACTCTATCTCAAGCAGAATTCCGAGACGAACGCAATGGCGTAACCCATTTCCCTTAATTCTCAAATATGAGATTAATAATTCTTTAATTTGTGAATATTAATATTAAAATTACGGGGTGTTACAGTGTTAGATTACCGCTTCGAGACAATCTAGCCCATGTCCCAGGAACAGCAGCAACTACACCTTAGGAGCCAAAGGGTCGGTCTACACGAAGTGGATTAATAATTCCCTGAACAATACGTCTCCGCCCTATGGGGCGTAAACTGGTCATATGCCGACCAAACCATCCATCGGCACCGAAGTGATCGATATAAACGAGGCGTCTCGCATTACAACAACCACATAGGTAAAAAAATATAAATGCCAGGGTGTGTAAAACCCTGACACCGCCCATAACTAGAAAGAAACGCATGTTCTCCTTGGATCCCCTCCCGTTTCTGGTTCATATCGAAAAGTGAAGCTCGCGAATTAATGCTATATACAAAGTGGCGCTATATTAAAGCTATTCTTTGATCATCAACCACAAGACTCTGCTTTTCAACAGAAGCCTTGATCCATGCAACTCAGCATGCCACACAGACAATTCATGCCATGCGACTGGTGCCTATTGATATACCACCTCTGATCCCGTGCGTCTCAGAGAAGGGTAAAGTAAGAGAATAAATTCTCCTTCACCAGATAGATGTATACTTAATAGAAATCAACTAACAAAGAATAAAATCCAATGTCAGACACGCAGTCCATTTAAGAGTTCGCTTTGGGTCTGAACGAAACCGGAGGCACCTTATTCCTCATCCCATATGTCCAATACAGGAGAGAGGCCCTCGCATATCTGGTCGATCTCTAAGTATGCCTGGACGATCACCACTTATTACCTTATCTTGGGTGTACAGCCCAATCAAGACATCTGTAATCATCCAAACGATGTGAAGACCTTCGGTCTTCAACTATCGTCTTCATCGTTGACTCATCGCCGATTCAAATATTCAAAATGGGATAAACCCGGTCTTTCTGAATAACTCGCGTATATAACAAACAAGTGCTATTAAAACACAACATACGCCTCATTCCAATTTTGAATATTCTTTTATTTAAATATTCATATCCTTTGGGAAAGGTTCCCATTAATTTTATCAAAGATAAATCTTTAAATTTATTCTTTAATCTTCCTTTGGATATCATTTCAAACCATTTTAAGGTTTATCCAAAACTATTTGGGATTAACGAACCACGCCGAAGTAAACATTTGTTTTATTTTCCAATCCCCACATATTCATCCCATGGAGCAAAACTGGTAATACTCCATATCTAACACCACAGTGTTATTGGCAAATATTAATTACCATTTCACATTCAAATCTAATAAAAGATTTAACTATCGCTTGGAGAAAAACTGGTGATACTCCATTCTCGATCATTCCTCAGATTTGATAATTTAATATTATCAAATCCTCATTTCAATCTAACTAAAGATTCATTAAAACTCTAATTTAGTTTTAAACTTCCCAAAAATCAATATTAATGATTATATAACTTGGGAAATCATATCCTATCTTTAACTGGGTTAAAGAACCAATGTCATTTAAAACACAGTTCACGATAAACCCAAAATCACATCCATCAGTCTCTAACCGTAAATTTATAAGAGAACAATTCCCTAAGTATTAATCCCGAAGGCCGAAACCAACATCAGAACAATACCCAGGAAACCATTCAACTTAGCTAATCTCCAGTTAGTTTCTATTTTCTTAACTCCATTGGGTTTAAGAACAGTATTTTTAAATATACCATTCACGACAAACCCAAAATCCAATTTGATATTAAATACAAGGCTCTGAATAGAAAATATATCGGCTTATATTCAATATCAAATTCTGAAATCAACAAATATCGTATTAGAATAACGATATATATATATCTTTCAAATTCCTCCACAATGTCCGTATCATCACGGAATCCAATATAGAAATATCCCGAAGATAATTTTGATTCAAATCCATTCCAATTCATATATTAGAAATTCTGGATATTTTTTAAAACATTTCAAATCCAATTTATTTATTTAAAAATAATTGGATTATAATTCTAGTTGATAAATAGTTCATTTCGATAAAATATATTTTTATCTTTTCAAATGTGGAATTTTTCATCCCAAATCTTTTCAAATCATTTATTATGATTTTACACAAATTATTGCTATTTTTAATAATTTTATCAAGGCCCGTACAGTCAATTTCGATAAACGGCCATCGAACTGCACTTACAACAACCTTTTCAAAATTTGATTTGGACATAATTCCAAATCCAACCATTAGATTTCTAATTTCTTGTATCATTTAGAAATCTCTTTTCGATACGAACCCAACGGTTCCGGTTTTAGAAGAATCCGTCAGTCGGATCTCCCGTAATGTTAATTCGAAGTCAATGGTCGAAATTCGCGAACTACCGCGGTGCGGTGCGTTCTATTCAGGCCATTGTATATATAATATATATACTATATATATTTCATCGATTTCCATTTAAAACGTATTTTATAAATCGTTTAAAATTCGGTTTCAAAATGATTTCAACTTCATATTCAATTTCAAATCAAAATTGAATATTCCATATCATTAATATAAAAATGATAATATTTTCAAAACATTAATATTAGATTTTGAAATCACTTCCTTTTCGATATTCCTTATAAAAATGAATAAAATCGATATAAATATCGTTCACGTCAAAATGGCGTTAATCTAATCAACACGACTTTATATATTTATATATATTCGTGTCCATCCCAAATCGGACATCAAAATCAAAATTTGATTCTTTTCTGAATATCATTTTAAAATATTCATTATTTTAAAATATCCATTCGTTCTGATTTGGATTCAGACACAGTCAATTATCATATAATGTTATTTATATGGATTTCATACACACGTGTACGCAACAATAATCAAACACAGTCAACCATCATCTAGAGTGCATTACACAACTGCATAAGCGTTAAATATAAATAATTAACGCTTACAACAACCTGTCAACCCATCGATTGACATACAACTAAATATTGGGATTAGTGTATGTCCAATATCATCCTAATACCCACATGGGGTTTTCAAACAACAAACACTGATTATTATTTGTGCAGTTGGCTAATATGTAAAATCTATCGTCCCAATCAATATTAGATAAATAAGTGTACATAAACAAACCGTCCGGTTTGTAAATGAATATTTATTCTATTCACATACACGTTAAAAATTATATTTTTAACGATAAAATATTTTATTCAACTCATGAATATTATCATACAGTCCATTTCACATCACAAACAATTTTCACAGCACAATCAAACAAACAAGTCGTCCATGGTCTGTGGACGACGGGGAACAGTTCATATATGCTGTTATGAAATAAATAACTGTATAACAATAATTTTGGTGAGAAGTTTTCACCTTGGGTTTCCACTCCGTCATTCTTTAAAGGATGGTTTCATTTCCGTTTTGATTCCAGTCCGTTCCATCGTCATCTGTTTCACGCAGTTGATATTAAAAATCACATTTTTATCATTACGCTTTACATATAAAAATCACATTTTCATATTGATGCTATGTATAAAAAAATCGTACTTTTATTCTATGTCTTTTATTTAAAAATTACATTTCTAAAACGAAGCTACATATATAAAAATTATATTTTTATATAATTAAAAATCAATTCTTCATATAATTAAAAATCTTGTCTTTCATATGAACAAAAAATCATATCTTTATAATTTATAAAAATTGTTCCTTTTCTCAAGTAAAAAATCAAACCTTTTTCTTTTCAAAAAATCTAACCTTTATCTTAGTCAAAGATCTAAACTTTCGTAATCAAAGATCTAAACTTTATATAAGAAATTTTTTAAATTTATATATAATAAAAACCTTAGCTTTATATAAAATAAAAATATTTTCTTAAATAAAAATCACATCTTTTCTATGATAAAAATCTAATCTTTTTAAATAAAAATCAAATTTTTATTACTAATCTATATATATATACATTACACTTTAAAACAATGCTTTAATCACCAAATTAACTAAATAAATTTAAAAAAAAAAGAAAATAAAACAATTAAAAGCTCACTATTCTTTGATGGAGGCTGAGGGGGTTGTGGGTTCGTCGGAGGTAGACCAGGGGTGGCTGCGGTTGCAGCAGTGGGCGGAGTTGGTCTGGGCGGCGGCTATTGGAACTATGGTTCGCGGATTCTTTGATTTGGGGCCGCGTCTGTGGACTGGAGAAGAGGGAGAGGTGCGACAGAAGGAGGGGGAGCCATCAGAGGCGGGCGGCGCATCGAGGTCGACGATGGGAGGCTTCGGTGTAATGAGATCAGGGAGAGGGAACATCACGGTTTTTGATTTTGAAAAGGGGGGCGGCCTTTGACCGTGAATTTTAGTTTTGACCTAGGGTTAGTTAGAAAATGGATATATATATATATATATTACATTTTAAACATTATTTAATTCAAACCTTAAATGTTTAACGCTCTGAACTCCAAACGAGACCCAATGACTGTCGCCCCCAGCTAATTACCCTCATTTCGAACATAATGGGATATGTATCGTTTTCCAATTTTATCGTTTCGATCAGTTCTCATTAAAATTAACATTTAAATCACTATATTGAATTTTAAACGTACATTTCAATTTACTGGGGTCACATACGGACCCCAAAAATTCCAAAAAAAATTATTTCTAGCTTCGTATTGACGATATAGTCCTAACAAAACTAATTTCATCAAATTTGAAGACCGTTTGGAAAATGGCCATTTTCTGGTTGATCCAAATTGACTAAAACTGTCAAAACACGTTTAACTTCACCACGCTCACGTATTAATTCCAAAAATTATGAAAATTGGAATCTAGCAATAACTTGACATCCTGAATTCAACAAAAGTGGTTTCGTCAAAAACGGAGGTCGTTTGCAAAATTTCCATTTTTAAGGGCTATATTTTCCATAGCGATTATTCTAAATTTTCAATTGGACATAACTTTTTATTCCTGCTATGAAATTTGGATTTTTCAAATTCGTGTGAAAGATATTTTCAAATAGATTCTAATATTTCTGGTTTCGCTAAAATCCGGTTTATTTTGAATCCTGTACATTCAATTGAAATTTGAAATCGAATTTTCAAACTACCGCGGCATTTTCAATTCCTTTTATAATTAAAATTTATATTTAAATTCTAACTTCGATTTTAAAAAAAATGTTCTAATTCTATTCAAAATAAATTTCTTGTCGTTATTATTTAAAATAAATCATTTAAATTCATTAAAATTGCATAAATAAAAATTTCAAATTGGTTCTGATTTTCCGGGTTGTTACAATCTCCCCCACTTAAAATCTTTTCGTCCTCGAAAAGGAACAGAGCAAAAAGTTGTTTAACTAATCAATTCAACTTTCAGTTTGGCTTTCATTCCTCAACTTTACAGTTTCTAAGAATTTCTAATTTTTCAAAAATTTGACTAATACCCTAAATTTTCGAAAAATTTCGCCATAACCTCCTTTGTACGGGAAGCGGTTTGGAAATTTATTGGGCCGTATTAGGCACCTAGTAAATCCTAAAAAGCATACACATATTTTTAGTGACATATTCTTGTATCCACAGGGGAGTGTGTATAGATCATAACTCCAGAGAATAAATTCTCATCACCCTATAATTAGTTTTTATGCCTTAATGACTAGAGAGACGTGATTATTGTCAACTCCTGACCCGTGTGGTTTTTTTTATTAATCTGGCAATTTACCGTTACATTTTATATAGTCCATATCAGTCTTCGGTTCAACCTAAAATATAGTCATCACCATACAAGTCTCTCGCTTGTATGGTAAATCTTCAACCTCGTTACATAAGCTCTAAATGCTTATGTGGTACATGATAGAGTATGTTATCTTTACACAGTATGCCATGTAGTGTAGTTCAAAATTAATTGTTACTATCCTATGGCGACGTTTATTATCTCACACAGAACAACCAGCACTCTGCATCCAATGACATTCACAGGAGTTGATATATAAATAAAATTGTGCATCCAACTCATTAAGGTTTACCTATTTGTCAGGCATGGAAATAAGTTCTTTACTCAACAGCAAATTCATTTACCTGTTCAATGTACATGCATGTATACATATGCGATTTCAATCAAATTTCAATTCAGTTCAAAATTTGACACAATTTGGCTAAATTTTCCTTTCATTCACATGTTGGTTTAATGAATAATCAAACAACACAATCAGTAATCAGCAATCAATTAGTTGATTAAAATTTCAAATTCATAACTTTGATACATAGTCAAAAATCATATTTTTGATGCCAATTTACAAACAATAAACCCTACCTAGTTTTGGTTCTCACACCAGTCAATTGGAAATATATAAAGATCCTACTTTCGAAACTCGAACATATATATTGATGATGCAGCTGCTATCATCAGTGTCATCCCCGGGCGACTAGAGTGTGATTCTATATCTATCCAGTATATTAAAACTTCAGATGTACGTTCATGACGCGTATATGCAAAATATCATATACTCGATTGTCCAAAATAAAATAAAATATTGTACTCAAATACGTATAGTTAGATTAAATTTTCAAAACAAAATTGGTTTTCATTTTTATTTTTAAAAATAACACTCTTCTCGCTCATTCTAGGATACTACTGATCCCATCTCTAACGAGTCATTCTTATTGGATATTCCTAATCCAGTCTCTAATGAATTCTTTCGTTTGGTTCTAGCGTGTCTTGTTCTCCGAGCTCTGTAAACTAAAGCTCTGATACCAGCTGCGACGACTCGAACTTCCCCGTAAAGGAAAAGCCGGACTGAATTGAGAACACAACACATCTTAACACAGACAGAAGAACATTTCATTGCTTATTATAACAATTAACATCAGATTACAAGAATATAACAGAGTATAAATAAATATTAAACATTTTATCAACATCAAAGATTTAAATTACATTTAAATACATAGCAACGGAAAAATAATATAAAACATAACTGAAAGAAATACGCGGATACAGAGCATACCGAATATCCCTGCAGCTATAAATCAGGATCCTATGAATATAATATCTGCAAAACCCAACTACTAGCTGCCCGTGTGGAAAATATGGGCACCCAGAGTTTAGGTTAAAACAATAGACTCCAGGTCCGTCATGTGACTTGTGTGAGAACTAAAACAGTTATTAATCTTTATTTTTAAAGTTAGGTAAATCAAGGGACCACGCCATATAACACGGAACGGGTTTCCTCCCAAGGATACCAATGCATAAAACAAAAACGTAATGCTAAATAAAGGATGATGAAGCTATTATAAGACCCAGGTCCCATCACACAATGCAATGCAAGCCGGAGGATAGGGTTTTACCTTATAATAGCCAAATAATGCTTGATACATGAAATTTCATATTTTATTATTAATATAATTGAAGAAATCAACTTCAAATATAAATGTATCAATCATAGGCGGCATGAGCGCCCCATCCCACTATGTCGCCATATATAGGATTACAACTAAAACAGAAATGTCGTATAGGAAGTTGGATTTCCCTCATGAACCAGGGCAAGGGATCGTCCTTATCGCTTCGAGACAATCTATCTAATGTCTCAGGAATAGCCGCAACATCACCTTAGGAGCCACAAGGCCGGTCCACACGAAGTGGATTAATAATTCCCTGAACAATACGTCTCCCCACCCTATGGGGCGTAAACTGGTCATATACCGACCAAATCATCCATCGACGCCGAAGTGACCGATACAACCGAGGCGCCTTGCATTCCAACAACCACATAGGTAAAAATATATATATGACAGGGTGTGTAAAACCCTGACACCATCCATAACTAGAAAGAAACGCAAGTTCTCCCTGGATCCTCTCCCGTTTCTTGTTCATACTGGGAAGTGAAGCTCGCGAATTAACGCTATATACAAAGCGGCGCTATATTAAAGCTATGCTTTGATCATCAACTACAAGACTCTGCTTTTCAACAGAAGCCTGGATCCATGCAACTCAGCATGACACACGGGCAATTCATGTCATGCAACTGATGCCTATCGATATACAACCTCTGATCCCGTACGTCTCAGAGAAGGGTGAAGTAAGAGAATTCATTTTCCTTCACCAGACAGATGTATATTTAATAGAAATCAATCAACACAGAATAAAATCCAATGTCGGACACGCAGCCTATTTACAATTTCGTTCTGGGTCTGAACAAAATCGGAGGCACCTTATTCCTCGTCCCATATGTCCAATACAGGAGAGAGGCCCTCGCATATCTAGTCGATCTCCAAGTACGTCTGGACGATTACCACTTACTACCTTGTCTTGGGTGTACAGCCCAATCAAGACATCAGTAATCATCCAAACAATGTGAAGACCTCTAGTCTTGAACCACCGTCTTCATCGTCGACTCATCGCCGATTCAGTTATTCAGAATGGGATAAACCCGGTGTAACACCCCACCTCCGTTAAGGTCACTCATAAAGGGAATGCCTTAACTTTGGTGGAGCATTTTAGTAAACAGAACAGAAACTTACAAGACAGATAAAACAGTACTTGAAAAATTTATAACTTTATTACAACAGAAACCGAAATAAGCTTGGTTACACCCTTTCAAATCACAATATCAGAATTCAAGTACAAAATATCAGTCTTGTACAAAAGCCTTCAGAACGCATAGTTTAAAATCATAATCCCCACAGAAGAAGACAAGCCATACTTTAAGCACTTCAAGCGGAAGAAATCTGGATCAAGCTAGAGTACTCCCTTCTACAAAACCTGGGGGGGAACGGAAGAAAGGAGGCGAAACAACAAGGGTCAGACAAAAAGTCTGGCAAGTCCAGTGATTTTCAGTTATGAACAGATAATAATAACATGACATGAAAATAAAACTGGATGAGAGATAACAGTAACAGGTGTAGCGGATATAACAGAAGAACAGAATGACATAAGCTATTTCTTTACACTTCTCTGCACTAATACTAGTATAACAGAATTAGGTTTCACCCTAATGTCTAAACTGAAACAAAAATGGGTACAGAATAATTTCCACAGAAGAGACTGCTAGTAATGGGCCTTTACCACCCAAACAGAAACAGACAGAAGCAGAAACAGATTAATCCCTACGGAAACAGAATGTAGAATTAGATGTACACTAGTAATGGGCCTTTACCACCCCAACAGATGGTACCACACAGAAACAGACAGGTGTTACCACCCAACAGAAACAGACGGTACCAACAGAAACAGACAGAACTAAGTGTACCCTAAAACTCTATCCCAAGCGATCGGCTCCCTAATACATAAATACCCTGTGTCGGCCCCACAGTAGGGTGTATCACTCCCTAAAGTGACAACCAATTGGCACAGACCTATTTACAGATGTCACGGCGTCTTACGTCCTCAGAGGCAGACCGGGATCCATGCACGCACATGACCCGGTTGGAACGCACCATCAACACCCCCCGCCATTATCAGAATGAACCGCTTATAATTAGTTCAGTAAGCATGCCCAGACCCTACCTATTGTTGGGTCAAAGTTTTGATACCAGAAAGGGGTTACTGACTAATATGGGTCCCAAACAACAGATGACAAAAGTAATTCCCTTCCTATCCTTGTGTCCCCAGACTAACAGATTTCATATTAACTTGTTTACAAGTTCAGACATACAGAATTCAGATCAACTAGTTCACAGACAAGTTTTCAGAATAACGGATCAGATATACAGATTTAACAGACTTACCGATTAACCAGTTACAGATTAACAGACTTACAGATTTGTCTAACTTTGTAATTGGGCCTACAGATTCATGGAACAGATTTATTAAATTCATCAGTATAGTGGGTTTAACCCTATCCGCCCAACACGTTTTAGACATCATATTTATCTCAGATTTTCATTAATTAAATATTAATGCCAAGACCTCTCACATTAGACTGACAGTTTGTGGCTACTGGTTAGGCCGGTTGGTTCCGGGCAGATTTCTGCCGCAAACTGAGTCTAACCACGGGTTTCAAGCACATTATGACTAACTTCTCACAATATAACCTATTGTTTGCGGCCACTGGATGTGTCGGGTGGTTCCGGGCAGAATTACGCCGCAAACTCATTCTAACCTCGAGTCAGCCATGTTTATCTTTGCGGCCAATTAATTAATAATTTACCATTTATGCCCTCGCCTAATGTCAATTATTCATAACTATAGCCAATTTAGATTATGTCAATAACAAACTAAATATATCAACTCAACAGATATAGCAGATAACAGATTTCGCAGATTAGGCGACTTGACGGATTCAGCAGATTAAGCAATTTAGCAGATTTAGCATATAACAGATTAGGCATTTTTAGCAGACTTAGCAGATGACAGATTTGGCAGATGAACAGATCTAGCAGATTAGGCAATATAGCAGAACTAGCAGATTAAGCAATATAACAGAACTAGCAGATTAGGCAATATAAAAGAACTAGCAGATTAGGCAATATAACAGAACTAGCAGATTAGGCAATATAACAGATTGAATCATTCCTTAAAGTTTCATAAACATATGCTGCCTAAATAGTTGTCATGATTCACAATATGGTCATATACCCCCACGTTTGCGTTGAATTTACATGGCACGGATTATGGTCATTATTTACCATATAACACATGTCCCAAAATCTAGTTAAACTTGCCTAGTACAAAAGATTCACATACAAATTATACCAAATATAGCCATCGATTTCAATGCATGTCATATATTCAAAAATTTCCCACTTAGGTGTTATTCACATTTAATAATTATCAAATCTTAATATAGACCTTCACATCTAAGTCATATTCTCTTTTTATCCCAAATCATGAATTGTTATATAAACAATATGCCCAACAATATAGAACTTTAAATTATAACAGATCTTTAATTTAGAAATATGCGTTATGTCCAAAGTCTCAAGTCACATGTTAACATACAATGGTTCCTCTTCTTCCAATTCACAGAATATGCATAGATCTAAGTCCAATTTACAACATGTGTCCTTTTAGTTACCGATTAGCCATGTCCAATTATGCCACATTCATTATTTATCCCAAACATTTTAGCGTTCGTGCGTTAATCTCTTATGAGATTTGGCGCAGGCTCGGAGTAGCCTGGCTATATAACAGAAGGAAGAAAGAGATACATAATAAAATAGATCAGAACAGAACATACACAACCTCAAATTCAGATTTACAATCATGTCACAATTATGATTAAAGTTTATATCGGAAAATAACTGTACTTGCCTTGATTGGTTTAAAAAAGAAGAAGAGTTGCAGTTGTTCTCTTTTAATTCTATTCAGTTTGGAAGAAGATGCTTTAGTCCTAGTTCCAGTTCAGATTTCAGCAGAGTAGTGACGCCATTATTTTATGTAATTAGAACAGAGGCAGAGTATAGGCAGAATGAAATGGTGTAGAGAGAATGAGGCTAGAGGGCTGTTTATATAGGGTTAGGCGGACGAATCTAGGCAGAAAACGTGACCAAATACATCAGAACGAACCAGGTTGCAAAACTGGATTTCGTGGGCAGGTCGACCCGCAGGTCGACTACCCAGTCGACCTGGTCAGGGGGGTCGACTACCCAGTCGACCCCCCAGTCGACCTGGTCGGGGGAAGGGGGGTAGACTACCCAGTCGACTCCCCAGTTGACCTGGTCGGGGGGGAGGGGTCGACTACCCAGTCGACTCCCCATTCGACCTGGGTCCTGGGCAGGAAATTTCCCACCCAGCCCGCTTCTGATTTTGAATATGAATTTTGAATTCGAATTTCGAGCTGTTTTCGATTCCAGAAATTCCTGAAACTTCGAAGGGTCATATCTCCCTCATAAGGACTCCGATTCTCGCAAACTCGGACTCGTTTCCAAGCAGAATTCCGAGACAAATGCAATGGTGCAACCCGTTTCCCATTATTCTTAATTTAAAAATTAATTATCCTCTGATTTGTTACTTATACGTTCACAGAAAATACGGGGTGTTACATTCTCCCCTCCTTAAAGGATTTCGTCCCCGAAATCTTCAAGTTAAGAAGAATGTGTCCTACCATCCAACATCCATCTACTCAATCATCAATAATTGGCGTCCATTGTCCTTAGAAACTTCTAATGTTGTATGAACATATGTAAAGGTGTGTGTATATGTTCCTTATCTAATGCAAAGATCAGGCGGTCCACTGATTCAGTTGACCTCCTTAATGCGAATTATGCCAGTGCCATGAGTCCAACATGTATGCAAATTTTCCTATTTGATACATATCATTTCTATGTGAGTGCATAACCATTCAGTCATATGCAACATCCATGTGCTGAGTCAATCATTTTGCATCCACAAAAATTGAAAAATGCTCACACATCCATATGCAGTATGAGGGTGTTTTCGAGCTGATCTAGTGCCTAGTGTGTGTATATGCATCCACGAGCAACCACTAGCAACCACTTGCATCCACTTGCAACCATCAAACATAACAACTCTCAAACACATGTTTACACCCATTAGTTTCTACCTAAAGTTCGAAGATTCGATCGATAGGATACAGTCGAATGATGGAAGCGAGTACAGATAAAACAAAAACTTGGTTCCCATTAGACATGGGTCCTAAGTATCGGCCCCGAAGACCGAAACCAACATCAAATTGACACCCAGAGGATTACCCTCTTTAGATAATGTCAAAACTGGAAATCTTAACCTTATCGGGAATATTCAGATATTTACATATTACTGGTACAGATCAGGTTACCGAACTAAGCATGATAAAACCCAGAATGTATGCGTCCTACTTGACGCCTAACACAGATATCTCTCAAACCCCAATCTATCACAAACATATTAGTCATAACCCTTATGGGTTTAAGTCTATAGTGGAATCAGAAACAATACTAGTATTAAAGTGCAGAGTATCGATTACAGAATCAAAATGCCAGAATCAGAAAGAGTTTTAAATTAACAATCAGATAAGAAACTTAAACCTTCTACTCAAATTTTCTTATTTCTATCCTATCCATTCGCCTGTCCTCCAGCAGTGGGTTCTGCCCTCTGTCCTTGCCCTCGTTTCTTCGGGCAGTCCCTAGTGAAGTGTCCCATCTCACCACAGTTGAAGCAAGTTCCCTTCCTTTTTCTGCAATCCTTGTTCAGATGAGTCGAGCTTCCACAAGTAAAGCACTTTTCCCCTTCTTATCTTCAGATTTCTCATCCTTCTTTTGTGTTTCCTTTTTGGGCCTTGCTTTCTTATTATGTGGTTCTTCCTTCTTTGTCTCTTTCTGGCCTTTGTCTTCCTCGTGCAGTAGTGCCATGTCCACCAATTTCTCGTAAGTCGCTCTCATGGGTACATGGGTCATGGCTAGGTTATGCAGTGGCTCGTTCAATCCTTTAACAAAGCGGAGAGCCTTTTTATCCTGAGTGTTGACTAAATCCAATCCAAATCTAGCCAGTTGGTTGAACTGGTTGACGTATTCCCTGACCGTCATACTTCCTTGCTTAAGAGATAAGAAATTTTCCAGTTGTAGACTTCGTTCAGCTTGCGAGAGGAATTTTGTCTCAAACCTTGTTTTGAAATCCATCCATGTCTCAACCGGCCTCTCGGCGTTAGTGACTTCCCACCAATAGGAAGCTTCGTCTTTGAGCAACCATACCGCCAACTGTACCTTCTACCTATCGTCCACCTCGAAGATAACGAACAGATTCTCAGTTTCTTTGAGCCAGTTCCTCACTTCTACGAATGATTCAGTTCCCTTGAAATCCTTTCCACCCATGGCCCTAAAATCTCTATAGATCTTTGAGAAAGAAATTGGACGAGGAGGGGGTGGAGGAGGAGGATCATTTGCTGGACCTGCAGCGGCGGTCCTAGCCTCAAGATATTGACGAAACCAACCGGGTACATGAACACCCTCTGGTACCTCAGATGCTTCAGACATGCTGAAACGAAAAATGAAAGATTCAATTACAAAAAAGACTGAAGGAAAGGTATATGTCTCTTTAGGATTATGTTTTTCAAAATAAGCTTTATTTTTGAAAATATTTCCTTTCAAAACCTTTTTTTAAAAATAGTTTTCAAAAATTTTACCCAATCTGGTAACCTTCAGCTCTGATACCAAGTGTAACACCCCACATCCGTTAAGGTCACTCACAAAGGGAATGCCTTAACTTTGGTGGAGCATTTTAGTAAACAGAACAGAAATTTACAAGACAGATAAAACAGTACTTGAAAAATTTATAACTTTATTACAATAGAAACCGAAATAAGCTTGGTTACACCCTTTCAAATCACAATATCAGAATTCAAGTACAAAATATCAGTCTTGTACAAAAGCCTTCAGAATGCATAGTTTAAAATCATAATCCCCACAGAAGAAGACAAGCCATACTTTAAGCACTTCAAGCGGAAGAAATCTGGATCAAGCTAGAGTACTCCCTTCTACAAAACCTGGGGGGAAAACGGAAGAAAGGAGGCGAAACAACAAGGGTCAGACAAAAAGTCTGGCAAGTCCAGTGATTTTCAGTTATGAACAGATAATAATAACATGACATGAAAATAAAACTGGATGAGAGATAACAGTAACAGGTGTAGCGGATATAGCAGAAGAACAGAATGACATAAGCTATTTCTTTACACTTCTCTGCACTAATACTAGTATAACAGAATTAGGTGTCACCCTAATGTCTAAACTGAAACAGAAACGGGTACAGAATAATTTCCACAGAAGAGAGTGCTAGAAATGGGCCTTTACCACCGGAACAGAAACAGACAGAAGCAGAAACAGATTAATCCCTACGGAAACATAATGTAGAATTAGGTGTACACTAGTAATGGGCCTTTACCACCCCAACAGATGGTACCACGAAGAAACAGATAGGTGTTACCACCCAACAGAAACAAACTGAATTAAGTATACCCTAAAACCCTACCCCAAGCGAACGGCTCCCTAATACATAAATACCCTGTGTCGGCCCCACAGTAGGGTGTATCACTCCCTAAAGTGACAACCAATTGGCACAGACCTATTTACAGATGTCATGGCGTCTTACATCCCCAGAGGCAGACCGGGATCCATGCACGCACATGACCCGGTTGTAACGCACCATCAACACCCCCTCGCCATTATCAGAATGAACCGCTTAAAATTAGTTCAGTAAGCGTGCCTGGACCCTACCTACTGTTGGGTCAAAATTTTGATACCAGAAAGGGGTTACTGACTAATATGGGTCCCAAACAACAGAAGACACAAGTAATTCCCTTCCTATCCTTGTGTCCCCAGACTAACAGATTTCAGATTAACTTGTTTACAAGTTCAGACATACAGAATTCAGATCAACTAGTTCACAGACAAGTTTTCAGACTAACGGATCAGATATACAGATTTAACAGACTTACCGATTAACCAGTTACAGATTAACAGACTTACAGATTTGTCTAACTTTGTAATTGGGCCTACAGATTCACGGAACAGATTTATTAAATTCATCAGTCTATTGGGTTTAACCCTATCCGCCCAACACGTTTTAGACATCATATTTATCTCAGATTTTCATTAATTAAATATTAATGCCAAGACCTCTCACATTAGACTGCCAGTTTGCGGCTACTGGTTAGGCCGGTTGGTTCCGGGCAGATTTCTGCCGCAAACTGAGTCTAACCTCGGGTTTCAAGCACGTTATGACTAACTTCTCACATTAGAACCTATTGTTTGCGGCCACTGGATGTGTCGGGTGGTTTCGGGCAGAATTACGCCGCAAACTCATTCTAACCTCGAGTCAGCCATGATTATCTTTGCGGCCAATTAATTAATAATTTACCATTTATGCCCCCGCCTAATGTCAATTATTCATAACTATAGCCAATTCAGATTATGTCAATAACAGACTAAATATATCAACTCAACAGATATAGCAGATAACAAATTTCGCAGATTAGGCGACTTGACGGATTCAGCAGATTAAGCAATTTAGCAGATTTAGCATATAACAGATTAGGCATTTTTAGCAGACTTAGCAGATGACAGATTTGGCAGATGAAAAGATCTAGCAGATTGGGCAATATATCAGAACTAGCTGATTAAGCAATATAATAGAACTAGCAGATTAGGCAATATAACAGAACTAGCAGATTAGGCAATATAACCGAACTAGCAGATTAGGCAATATAACAGATTGAATCATTCCTTAAAGTTTCATAAACATATGCTGCCTAAATAATTGTCATGATTCACAATATGGTCATATACCCCACGTTTGCATTGAATTTATATGGCACGGATTATGGTCATTATTTACCATATAACACATGTCCCAAAATCTAGTTAAACTTGCCTAGTACAAAAGATTCACATACAAATTATACCAAATATAGCCATCGATTTCAATGCATGTCATATATTCAAAAATTTCCCACTTAGGTGTTATTCACATTTAATAGTTATCAAATCTTAATATAGACCTTCACACCTAAGTCATATTCTCTTTTTATCCCAAATCATGAATTGTTATATAAACAATATGCCCAACAATCTAGAACTTTAAATTATAACAGATCTTTAATTTAGAAATATGCGTTATGTCCAAAGTCTCAAGTCACATGTTAACATAAAATGGTTCCTCTTCTTCCAATTCACAGAATATGCATAGATCTAAGTCCAGTTTACAACATGTGTCCTTTTAGTTACCGATTAGCCATGTCCAATTATGCCACATTCATTGTTTGTCCAAAACATTTTAGCGTTCGTGCGTTAATCTCTTATGAGATTTGGCGCAGGCTCGGAGCAGCCCGGCTATAGAACAGAAGGAAGAAAGAGATACAGAATAAAATAGATCAGAACAGAACATACACAACCTCAAATTCAGATTTACAATCATGTCACAATTATGATTAAAGTTTATATCGGAAAATAACTGTGCTTTCCTTGATTGGTTTAAAGAAGAAGAAGAGTTGCAGTTGTTCTCTTTTAATTCTATTCAGTTTGGAAGAAGATGCTTTAGTCCTAGTTCCAGTTCAGATTTCAGCAGAGTAGTGACGCCATTTTTTTTTTAATTAGAACAGAGGCAGAGTATAGGCAGAATGAAATGGTGTAGAGAGAATGAGGCTAGAAGGCTGTTTATATAGGGTTAGGCGGACGAATCTAGGCAGAAAATGTGACCAAATACATCAGAACAAACCAGGTTCAAAAACTGGATTTCGTGGGCAGGTCGACCCCCCGGTCGACTACCCAGTCGACCTGGTCAGGGGGGTCGACTACCCAGTCGACTCCCCAGTCGACCTGGTCGGGGGGGCTCGACTACCCAGTCGACTCCCCAGTCGACCTGGGTTTTGGGAGGGAAATTTCCCACCCAGCTCGCTTCTGGTTTTGAATTCTAATTTCGAGCTGTTTTCGATTCCAGAAATTCCTGAAACTTCGGAGGGTCATATCTCCCTCATACGGACTCCGATTCTCGCAAACTCGGACTCGTTTCCAAGCAGAATTCCGAGACAAACGCAATGGCGCAACCCGTTTCCCTTGATTCTTATTTTAAAAATTAATTATCCTCTGATTTGTTACTTATACGTTCATAGAAAATACGGGGTGTTACACCCGGTCTTTGTGAATAACTCGCATATATAATAAACAAGTGCTATAAAAAACACAACATACGCCTCATTCCAATTCTGAATATTCTTTTATTAAATATTTATATCCTTTGGGAAAGTTTACCATTAATTTTATAAAGATAAATTCTTTAAATTTATTCTTTAATCTTCCTTTGGATATCATTTCAAACCATTTTAAGGTTTATCCAAAACTAGTCGGGATTAACAAACCACACCGAAGTAATCATTTGTTTTATTTCCCAATCCCAACCTATTCATCCTATGGAGCAAAACTGGTAATACTCCAAATCTAACACCATAGTGTTATCAGTAAATATTAATTACAATTTCATGTTCAAATCTAATCAAAGATTTAACTGTCACTTGGAGAAAAACTGGTGATACTCCATTCTCGATCATTCCTTAGATTTGATAATTTAATATTATCAAATCCTCATTTCAATCTAATTAAAGATTCATTAAAACTCTAACTCAGTTTTAATCTTCCCAAAAAGCAATATTAATGATTATATAACTTGGGAAATCATATCCTGTCTTTAACTGGGTTAAAGAACCAATGTCATTTAAAACACGGTTCACGATAAACCCAAAATCACATCCATTAGTCTCTAACCATAAATTTGTAAGAGAACAATTCCCTAAGTATTAATCCCGAAGGCCGAAAACAACATCAGATCAATACCTAGGAAACCATTCAACTTAGCTAACCTCCAGTTAGTTTCTAATTTTCTTAACTCCATTGGGTTTAGGAACAGTATTTTTAAAGACACCATTCACGACAAACCCAAAATCCAATTTGATATTAAGTATAAGGCTCTGAATAGAAAATATATCGGCTTATATTCAATTTCAAATTCTGAAATCAACAAATATCATATTGGAATAACAATATATATATCTTCCAAATTCCTCCACAATGCCCGTATCATCACGGAATCCAATATCGAAATATTCCGAAGATACTTTCGATTCAAATCCACTCCAATTCGTATATTGGAAATTCTGGATATTTTTAAAGCCATTTCAAATCCAATATATTTATTTAAAAATAATTGGATTATAATTCTAGTTAAAAACTAGTTCATTTCGATATATCTTTTCAAAAATGGAATTTTTCATCCCAATTCTTTTCAAATCATTTATTATGATTTTACACATATTATTGCTATTTTTAATAATTTTATCAAGGCTCGTACAGTCGATTTCCATAAATAGCCATCGAACTGCAATTACATCGACCTTTTCCAAATTTGATTTGGACATAATCCTAAATCCAACCGTTAAATTTCTAATTTCTTGTATCCGTTAGAAAGCTCTTTTCGATACGAACCCAACAGTTCCGGTTTTAGGAGAATCCGACAGTCGGATCTCCTGTAATGTTCATTCGAAGTCAATGGTCGAAATTCACGAACTACCGCGGCGCGTTCTATTCAGGCCATTATATATATAATATTTATTATATATATTTCATCGATTTCCATTTAAAACGTATTTTATAAATCGTTTTAAATTCATTTTCAAAATGATTTCAACTTTATATTCAATTTCAAATCAAAATTGAATATTCCATATCATTAATATATAAATGATAATATTTTCAAAACATTAGATTTCGAAATTACTTCCTTTTTGATATTCATTATAAAAATGAATAAAATCAATATAAATATTGTACACGTAAAAATTGCGTTAATCTAATCAACACGGCTTTATATATTTATATATATTCGTGTCCATCCCAAATCGAACATCAAAATCAGAATTTGATTCTTTTCTGAATATAATTTTAAAATATTTATTATTTTAAAATATTCATTATTTTAAAATATCCGTTCATTCTGAATTGGAATCAGACACAGTCAATTACCATATAATGTTATTTATATGGATTTCATACGCACATGTACATAACAATAATTAAACACAGTCAACCATCATCTAGAGTGCATTACACAACTGCATAAGCGTTAAATATAAATAATTAATGCTTACAACAGCCTATCAACCCATCGATTGACATACAACTAAATATTGGGATTAATGTATGTACAATATCATCCCAATACCTGTGTGGGGTTTTCAAACAACAAACACTTATTATTATTTGTGCAGTTGGGCGATGTGTAAAATCTATCATCCCAATCAATATTAGATAAATAAGTGTACATAAACAAACCATCCGGTTTGTAAATGAATATTTATTCTATTCACATAAACGTTAAAAATTATATTTTTAAAGATAAAATATTTTATTCAAATCATGAATATTATCATACAGTCCATTTCACATCACAAACAATTTTCACAACACAATAAAACAAACAAGTCGTCCATGGTCTGTGGACAATAGGGAACAGTTCATATATGCAGTTATGAAATAAATAACTGTATAACAATAATTTTGGTGAGAAGTTCTCGACTTGGGTTTCCACTCCGTCATTCTTTAAAAGACGGTTTCGTTTCCGTTTTGATTTCAGTCTGTTCCATTGTCATCTGTTTCACGCAGTTGATATTAAAAATCACATTTTTATCATTACGCTTTACATATAAAAATCACATTTCTATATGCTGCTATGTATATAAAAATCGTACTTTTATTCTATGTCTTTTATTTAAAAATTACATTTCTAAAACGAATATACATATATAAAAATTATATTTTTTATATTATTTAAAATCACTTCTTCATATAATTAAAAATCTTGTCTTTCATATGAACAAAAAATCATATCTTTATAATTTATAAAAATCGTTCCTTTTCTCTAGTAAAAAAATCAAACCTTTTTCTTTTCAAAAATCTAACCTTTATCTTAATCAAAGATCTAAACTTTCCTAATCAAAGATCTAAACTTTATATAAGATTTTTTTACTTTATATATAATAAAAACCTTAGCTTTATATAAAATAAAAATCTTATTTTTTTAAATAAAAATCACATCTTTTTTATGATAAAAATCTAATCTTTTTAAATAAAAATCAAATTTTTATTATTAATCTATTTACATATATATATATATATATACACACACACACACATTACACTTTAAAACAATGCTTTAATCACAGAATTAACTAAATAAGTTAAACAAAAAGAAAATAAAACAATTAAAAGCTCACTATTCTTTGATGGAAGCTGAGGGGGTTGCGGGATCGTCGGAGGCAGACCAGGTGTGGCTGCGGTTGCAATAGTGGACGGACTTGGTCTGGGCGGCGGCTATTGGAGGGTTCGCGGCTATTGGAGCTACGGTTCGCGGATTCTTCGATTTGGGGCTACGCCTGTGAACTAGAGAAGAGGGAGAGGCGCGCCTGGAGGAGGGGGAGCCATCGGAGGTGGGTGGCGCATCGAGGTCGGCGATGTGAGGCTTCGGTGTCACGAGATCGGGGGGAGGGAACATCGCGGTTTTTTATTTTGAAAAAGGGGGGGCGGCCTTTGAATGTGAATTTTAGTTTTCACCTAGGATTAGCTAGAAAATGGATATATATATATTATATTTTAAATATTATTTAATTCAAACCTTAACTGTTTAACGCTCTATACTCTAAACGAGACCCTACGACTGACGCCTCTAGCTAATTACCCCCATTTCGAACACAATGGGATATGTATCGTTAGCCAATTTTATCATTTCAATCAGTTTTCGTCTAAATTAACATTTAAATCATTATATTGAATTTTAAACGTACATTTCAATTTACTGGGGTAACATACGGACCCTAAAAATTTCAGAAAAATTATTTCTAGCTTTGAATTGACGATACGGTCCTAACAAAACTAATTTCATCAAATTTGAAGACCGTTTGAAAAATGGCCATTTTCTGGTCGATCCAAATTGACTGAAACTGTCAAAACACGTTTAACTTCAGCACGCTCATGTATTGATTCCAAAAGTTATGCAAATTGGAATCAAGAAATAACTTGACATTCTGGATCCAACAAAAGTGGTTTCGTCAAAAACGGAGGTCATTTGCAAAATTTCCATTTTTAAGGGATATATTTTCCATAGCGACTATTATGAATTTTCAATTGGACATAACTTTTTATTCCTGCTATAAAATTTGGATTTTTCAGATTCGTGGGAAGGATATTTTCAAATAGATTCTAATATTCTGGTTTTGCTCAAATCCGGATTATTTTGAATCTTGTACATTCAATTGAAATTTGAAATCGAATTTTCAAACTACCACGCCATTTTCAGTTCTTTTTATAATTAAAATTAATATTTAAATTCTAACTTCGATTTAAATAATTATATATGTTCTACTTCTATTCAAAATAAATTTCTTGTTGTTATTATTTAAAATAAATCATTTTAAATATTCAATATTCATTAAATTGCCAAAATAAAAAATTTAAATTGGTTCTGATTTTCCGGGTTGTTACAAATTACTTCTCTCTTTCATGACCATTTATTTTTATACTGAGGAAATATTTATTATTATATTTCCAAAATTCCACTTACTTGGGTTAAAACGACTGTTGTGTAAAACATCGTTACAAAAAACCCAAAATATTGCATTCAACTAAGTCTTATTCAATCATTGGTCTTCGAGACTAAATCTTGCTACTTATCGGTTAAAAATGAAATCAATCGTGTTAGGGTATAACTACCTCTCAGACCTTGACTGAAAACATCCTTAACTTCAAAATGGACAAGACCACTTACCTCGAATAATAAACATCATAAAAACCAATTATTCATTTTTAAAACACATATGCTTCTCTTTTTATTTTTACCAGATTTAATTATAGATTTACTTTTTGTTATAATATTCTATTTTTAAGTTCATTTCCTTATCGAATTATATATATATCGATACACTGATTTCTAACTATCAAATTTTCTTAAAAATATTCTAACTTATTAAATTTCCGGAAAATTTCGCCATAACCTCCTTTGTATCGGTCAATAGTTCAGACCTCAACTCGCCTCTCTAGGCCCTTTCCATTCAAAAAGAAAATCAAAAAGCCAAGTGGCTCACCGATTCGGTGCATAAAAACACATATGGAATTTAAACGTATAGCTTTTTGTCGGCCACACGAATTATAATCTTTATACTCTGCATGCCATACTAGTCTAACCCATATACGTTCGTTTCCAATTTGTTCCAACTCAATCCAATCATCTTTAACTCAATTCGGTAATTTATACTTTAGTCCGCTCTTTTGCCCATTTCATTTTCTATTTGAACATATCACATTCAAATATATTCTATTTGTTTATAAACTAAATGAATTTTATATTCAATTCAAAGTTTCATATTCGATTTCGAATATGAAATCCACAAATGTAATTCACTTACCCAAAGCTCAATTTCAATTCAAAATTCCATTTAACTAATTATTTTTCAAATTACTTAATTCTATCCAATAATTAACAAATTGATTTTTGTAAAAATCAATCCATTTACAACACTTAAGTTCATATTTATTTTTATAACTCAAGTTTGGATTTTTATAATGAAAAACTATAATCTATTTGCATAGAATTCTTATTTTAATTTAAATAAACCATTATGGGTTTTTAGTGGTTATGGCGCTGTTTTACTGAAAATTTGATTTTGACGTAACTCAAAATCTATACGACGAAATTCAGAATTTTCTCTTCCATTAGAAAACTATTATCAAATCAGTCCTGATGATTCTTGTTTCAAATAATTTTGACTTAATTTGAGTTCTGTATATTCAATTGAAGTTCGAAGTGCCAATTTACGAACTAACGTGTTGTGGCAAGTTCGTTTTAATTATATTTGATATATAAATGTTTTAAACTTCGTTTATAATAAATTTCTCTCCATTATAATATATTTCATATATATATGTACATATATATATATTAAATCCAGTTTTCAAATCCAACTTAATATTTCCGATTATCTCTAATCGTCGATTTTCCATTACTCAGTTATCAATTTAATTGCATCTCCATTTCTGTTATTATTTTCTAATTCCATTATAAATAAATTATTATATAGAATTCATGAAATTGAATTCTAAATATATATATCCTCTGGATTTTTCCAGTTCAGTTTATATTCCGAATTCCAAAATAAAAATCGTCATTCCCTTTTCGAAACAATTTACAATTCACTGTTAAATTCATATTTGAATTTATAATTCCACATTTATCCCATGATAATTATTCCACTTTATAAACATTGTTTATAAATTTTTTCCTTGTTTTATACATTAAACAAGTTCCATTTCAAAACCCATTTGAAACTAAATTTCTATATTTGGAATACTTTATTTATAATAAATTATATATATATGTGTAGTGAATTTATTTTCATATTTTTAAAATTTAAACTTCTATTTAATAAATCCAAGTATTTTTCTCTTTATGAAAATATTTATTTAAATCTATTCGATCTAATCGAATTCAAATCATAAATCCATACGGATTTATTTTAATTCAATTCTCATTCCAACCATTGGAATAATTTCCTTGTTCCTTATTAACATGATTTCAAATCATCAATTTTAATTTATTTTTGAATTTAAATATTTAAACTATCCAAATAATAATTTTTCCATTTCAGTTATAAACACCGTTTTTAAATTCACTTTAATTCTCTACATTATCCAATAAAATCATTCCATTTTATTTATAAACACCATTTATAAATTTACTTCAATTTCCTGCGTTATTAAATTTATAAACATCGTTTATAAATTAATTACTTCAATTTCCTTTATTATTTAATTTATAAACAACTTTTATGAATTCATCGCTTCAATTTTCTGTATTATTTAATTTTTAAACATCATTTATAAATTCAATACTTGTTTTATTTATCCAGAATAAGTTAATATTTCTAGTCCATTCGAAATTCGAATTCTATTTTTAGAAAAATAGATTTCCTTTTTAAATCTCAAAATATCCTTTTTACGATATTTTTATAAATCAATATTCAGGCCCCAGTGATATTTAAACACCCCAAAACACTCTGTTATCAATCACAGGTTTTCTAACACATCATATATGATAATATATATGAAACAAACAAATAGTAATTTTTTTGAGGAATCTAGTTGGATCCCTCCAACCTGTTTTCCTGCGTCCAAAGATGTTAGCCAACATAAATAATACCCATCCTTCTTCGCGGCAGGATATCGCGGTATAGAAGGTCATCCACTATCATAGCGTGGGCCGCATAGGGTCATCCACTAATGATACTGCGGGCATTTGCTAATGATACTGTGGGAATCCAACCACCAATATATATATATAATAACCACAAACACCAATCCTAAATAACTAATATATATATATATATAATAGCCACGGTGTTATTTTAGTGCAACCAAACAACCATCAATTATTTTTAACGACTAAAAATAATTCTAAATAATAAAATGAGAGAGATTTTACTCACAGGGATTTTATTGTTGAAAAATCGATTTGTTTTCGATTAAATTAAGCATACATTTAATTTAACCGAAAATCTTCCTTGGCTCCAAATCACTCTAATCCACTTCAAAAATGTAGATGTAGTTGCTACGAATCAAACGCGACAAGTTGTGTTCGATTTGGACCTAAAATGAGTGGATTATTATATTTAAATTTGACAGATCCAAACTATAATTGTAATTCATTTATAATGGAATTAAGTTAATTACCCATGTTGAAATGCTTCTTCTACAAATTGAATACACAGTACCCTCCTTCCCTTCTTCCTTGAAACAATCTGGAATGCCTTCCCTCCATACGCAGCTACAGTTTGTTGGAGCACCGTTGATTGTCATAGCTGACTTGCTTACTTTGGCATACTGAGACCATTACTGTGTCGAGCACTGTCTACGCAAAATTCTACACCACCACTGCCTTACCCCAGTCCAGCTTCAAAACCACTGCCATGCCTTAAATCCTGACAGACTTCTCTAATGACAGTCCTCATCGCCATAGAAGAACAGATCTAAACCCCTATGTATCTCCTACTACCAAACTTCATTCATTCCTAAAACACCTACCGCAACCCTCATGCTTCAACTTCGTGCTCCACGCGACCCTCCTCCAACTATCACAAGATTCCAGAACTCGTCTCCTTATTAAATCGTGATTTTCAACTTCTCAAGCATCAAACCCCAAAATCTGTGATTACAATCCATAAATCACAAATGTTGTTGCCACCAAGATCGAGCCCTAAGTTTGACTGTCGCGATGCCTTATATTCCCAAATTCCATAATCATTCGAACTCAGCATTAACCCGTACTACGAACTCAAATTCATCTTCGTTTTGTGAATCGATGCACAAACTCAATTTCATCAATTCCTACTTCGACGCTGTCTCCAGAGATCGAGCACCCCAGTGTAAATCGCATGTTGTAGCTTTTAATCGAAGAAAGCTTTTGATTCATAGTCTATATGTATTCGAATTCATGATGTTAACTCAAAATGGAATTTAACTTTTCTGAAAAGAGGAGCGGATTTTATTTGGCTTGGGGATTTCGATTTTAGTACTGAGGATGGGAGGAGCGGCCATACTACTTGTTGAAGCTTCAATCGACTGTAATATACAAGTATAAGACACTGGCCATTTTTCCATTTATTTTTCTGAAGCTTTTATTTTTTTTCTAATGAACCAAAGAAAATAAAGAAGCCTCATGTTGGATTAAATATGAAGAAAAACTTAGCAATGAAGGAATGGGGGTGCATTGGTACAAAGTAGGTATGCGCGAATGGAGGTTTGCAGTGTACTGTTATAATTTAACTTAGGGTAGAAGGAAACCCCTTTTATTTAATTATTTAATTTATTAATTAATTTAAATTAACCGATACGATTTAATTAATTAAATAATCCCATTGATTACAGACTCCTATTCGAATGCAACAATTGGCATTTCTAGGGTTGTATTACTATTCCGAACACACTGAAACAAGATTTGAACCTCCATTTTATTGTATGAAGAAGATATTAATTTAAATTGGTATAAATTAATATTTCAAACCATTCATTCCTAGATAATAAATTAATATTATTATTCTAATCCAAATAATTTTATATTGATCAACTGAACTGTTTCAATTCAGTTTTAACTTTGAATTAAACTAGATTTGTTTTCGTACTACGATTATTCAAAATATTCAAAATAATTTGTATTTCAATTTTTAATCGATAGCTAAATATAAAAATTTATTTATATTATCAATTAAATATTTAAAACCATACAAAATGTTTTAAAATTAATTGACACAAATCCGGGTCGTTACACTTCATTTGTAAAACGATGTGTGTGTGTCGTTCGTACTTTTCTATGAATGAAAACCGAAAACAAAAAATAGAAAGAAAACACACCCTGAGTTTTTTCTGTCCAATAAGTGATGCGTGTATGGCTAATTCGGTATATTTTTTTTTAAAAGTATTTTTAAACTTCGGTTAAATTTGTATGCAAACAGTTTTAATGTATAATTTGAACGGTGATTTACTCAAGTTAACAACAAAATTATACGAAAATATCTACATATGAACAAACAAAATAATAAACTAGTATTACCGCACAACGGTGGGAAAACTGACCGTTAAATGTTTAACACAGAAAAATATATTTATTAAAATACATTTTAATTAGATATAATAATTAAAATTATAATGCAGTTTAAAAGAAAATTGAAGTGAATGAAAAGGTGTGAACCAAACTAAAATATGAATTGTACGCATAAATCAACTTAATACTAAGAATATGTTAGCAATGTATTGATATGAATCACTCATAAGCACACACATACATTTATATTATATATCAAGAAGGATCAACCTATTAGAGTTTAAAATTTGTTTGCACGTTTTTATTATTTTTGCATCGCATTGCTAGTACCACATAATATAATGAAGCAATATCAATGATAAGTGTAATAATATAATGAAGATAATGTAATACATCATTATATTTGTGTTTGCTGTATGGACCTCTGAAGTCAAGTGTGCTATCATGGCAAAGAGATGTATAACCCTCTGGATTTTCAGGTCCATACATTGCTAATGGCATGGAACTATTTGTAATATCGTACCCATTAACAAGTATATCTTGATTGCCAGCTAGTTGTCTCAGCAAATTTTCTACAAGGGATTCAACATCAAAAGTACCACCTATATATCTGTAAATAGAAGTAAACAATCAGAACCTCTACAAGTATTTTGAAACATGCATAAATAAGATACATCGTTTTCATCGTTGTGCAAGAAACTTCTAATTATCAAATGTTAAATCCGAGCATTCTCAATTCCAAACTCTATACAATAAAATAGTAAAAGAAGTGCAACTCACCCTGCAGTTGCTACTATACGTTCATGAACTGTTGCATCCACAGGTAAATCCAGATGGTAGACTGGGAATGTTAAAACTTTAAAACAACACCCGAATGATTTGACCCAAGTAGCCTGAAAGGTATTGTGAGGACTGCCTTGCCAGATGCCCTAGACCTTAATATATTTTCACGATCCTCCTGCATAACGAAAGATTCATTATAATCAAAAATAAATATTTGCATGATGGTTAGATACCATCTGTGAAGTTTCACACAGATTACATCTGATCCAAAAAAAAAGTAAACCATGTAACAACATAATAGCATTACATTGAGGGATGAATAACAAGATGTAATATAAATGATCATGTAAACATTGTCTAATGGGACTGGTTTTTTGTGCTGTAATTTAGAAATAATGACACATAAGCTTAAAAAGTCAAAGCAACAAGGCGATTAATGTATCAGCGCATAAGCTTGAAAGACGAAGCACTGGCAAATACAAGCCAAGACAGACAAAAAAAGAAGTAACCTCTACATAGCAATGCCAACTACGAAACAAAACATAGAGCAAAAGGAATAAAATAACAAAAGAAAAGGTCCACAATAATGCACGTACTTGCAGAGCTTCAAGCATTTCTTAGCTACACAAAAAAATTAAGCACTATTCATTTCAAATTTAGTCAAAACTCGTGTCAGTGCTTGAAGCAACAGAACAATGAAAAGAATTTAACACAACGTGACTGAAGGTAGGATGAAGCAACAAGTGAACTGAATTTCGCTATATTCTAAAAGCATCTGATACCCTTTGTATGCTTCCTGGCGACTCTCTCGAAATACTCTAAATTTGTGCATATGTGCAAGACTCTTTCGGATGCCGTTTCATATGTTCAGTTAGATCTATTAATACATCCAAAACCATATTCATAAGATCAGTATCATTATTTCAAACTTTGATCACTGAATAAGCCTTTTTGGAAATTTTGCATATAAATTCAATACACTAAACTCGCTTATACCCATACTTGAAATTTGTTCAGTTCATATGATTCCAAAATCACCATTTATTCAAAGTGTATCCAACTTATGGAATCTATATTTGAAGTTAGGTTCTCACTAAAAACTAATATTGATTCAACCATCAGAAAATTTTGGAACAGACAACTCAAAAGACTTGAAAAAACATAGGAAAAGCAATGGGATGATAAAGATCAAAATGCTATCAAATACTACCTTGAAAGGCTTGTTGTTGATTCTAAAACTTATACCAGGCACATATTTAAGTCAAATAGAAACCCTCTAACCAGGGCCGACCCTGAAGGATTAGTGGACCAAGGAAAAATAAAAAAATGAGGCCCTACCTTCCTGTAAAAAAAAAATTGGGTAAAGCAGCAGTTGTCCTAGTTAATCACTTGGTTTAACATGTTCAAAGAAAAGTAACATCGTTAAACATAAGTGAGAACATGTTCAAAGCAAAGTAATATTGCTAAACATAAGTAAAAACATGTTCAGAATAATTGTACAAGTTGTGATTACATAGATACAAAATGATATGGTTATGATTACATAGAAAAAAAAAAAATACTTTCACATTTTACTTGACCGCCTAACATTTTGAGTGGTAAAATTACTAAGCAAAACACTTAAATCAAGTGATTCTAAAATCTTCATCTAAATTGTGGCCAATCCATTTAATCTTTCTTGTGACATGGTGTCCCGTAGAAAAGATTTGATTAGTTTCAATTTTGAAAAGCTTCTTTCAGCCGAGGCAACTGTCACTGGAATAGTTAATAATATTCTATAAGCAACCCATGCATTAACATGTAAACAACCCATCCTCTTGATAGAAAAATACTTCGCTTCTTTGATTTCTCCAATAATTGTTTTTCTAACATCGCTCGCAATTATAAGAACTAATTCATTTTAAATCTTATGACTAAGATAATGATAATGAATTTCATTATTTTGAATTCTCCGAATGTGCACTTGCATAATTGGATCAAATTTGGCAAGCATTTTTATAATGCTTAAAAAATCCCATTATGTTCTTGCTAAATCATTGTCTCCACAAAATGCCAAGTTATTTTTAGCAATAGTTATTACAACCGATATTATTCTTATAAGAACTTGCCTCCTATGCTCCTTTTCTCTTCTAATTTGTGATTGAGCGCTTTTGTCAATTGTTTCATTCTTTTCAAATCTAATTTCTCATTTGGTCCACTTCTGATGTGCTCAACGCTAACTTCATGTGCTTTAAGCTTTTCACCAATATTTTTCCAATCATTTACTCCTTCATTTGCCAGTTGAAACATCATTCCATCTTTTTTGAATAACTTGCAAAAAAACAAAACACTTTATCTAAAGCTTTAGAGTAGATTAGCCATTTTCTATCATGTTTCTCTCCATTTGATAATTGCCTAAAATAGTGTGTGGCAGAGAAACGTCGATTTGATGTATCTTTAGGAAAGTCAATATTATTGTCTCTTGTAGGACCTTTCTGAACAATTAAATCTCTTAATTGATGATTCATGTTTTCCAAGTTTATCGGATCACTAACGTCTAAAGAAAATGGTATGAACTCCATAACGGTGTCTTTTGCCTTGATCTCATTTTGTGGTTGAACAATCTCATTCTCATTTTCAACAACCTCATTAACTTCAACCTCTTTCATCACATTCTCATTTACTTCAACCTCAACTTTGAATTGTTTTTTGCTAAAAAACTTATTAATTGATCCAGCTTGTTTTTTTAGTATCATTTTCAATAACAAGTTTCCTTTTTCTTTTTGAAGCACCAGACTCAAATTTTCTACTAGACATGATATGATGATAATTTAAAAATGATGAAGTTGAATAAGAAACCTACAAATATGGTAAAATTAAAATTTGATTTAATTACATGATAAAACCTAATTAACCTATCAATTACCAAATCAAATGGATCAATAACCAAATATATTACCAAATCAAATGAATCAATTGCCAAATCAAAAGAATCGATTACATGATAAAACCTGCAAATATGCATTTCCTTTTCTATGGTATCACTCAAATCAAATGAATCAATTACCAAATTAAAAACTAATAAAACCTAATTAACAAACATCAATTAACTATTTAATTCAGATCAATTACCTAACCATTTGCTACTAATTTCGAACTGATTTTTAGCCTTTTACAGACTAAACCTAATTTAATTAACCTATCAGTTTGTTCAGATTAATTAGAGGATTAATGAACCATACCTGGTAAATGGTAATAGAGTGATTTGGGAAGAATAAAAATGGTAATACGGTGATTTGGGAAGAATAAAAGAACTTGATCGGCTGGAGAGGCTTCGTGAATAGCGATTTCAAGCAGGGACTCGGTATTCTTTTGCGATGAAGTACTGAAGCAGTAAAACGGTTTCTGGAGAGCGAAGCGAGGAGTCGTTCTTGGATAGTGCTAGTTCAACCGGCCTAAAAACCTGTGAAAACACACGAAACAGTAGAGAAAGCAAGGAATTCAGGGGTATAATGGTAAATATACATCGCATATCATGGTAATGACTTTCAAATCGTACGGTTCAGCATGATGCCGCTTTATCCCGGTTAAGAATTGGCCGGTTGAAGTAGTATCGTCGATCGTTCTTTTATGTGGTAGTTGGTTGTTTCATTGTTTATTCGTGGGCTGCAGTTCTTTTTTCTTCTTCTTAAAATTGAAGCCCCTTATAATTTCGAGGCCCTAGGCACTGGCCTGGTGTGCCTAGGTAAAAGGTCCGTCTTGAATTTACCAAATCGTATCTATCCTCAAAACAATACTGAAGAAAAAATCACGTCATTAGTACAAATCAATCATATGAAAATTATTATTATCTTAAAAAATGTAAAAATAGAACCTGGCCTTGAACAGGCTCATGCCCATTCGAACAAACATAAGTCTGAATAACATCCAAGCCCCATTCTTTTGCCTTTTTGATCAAATCAGGCCACATCTGAAGTAGACACAAGTTAAAAAAAAAAATCAGTTTAAAAAACAGCATTTAAGTAGAAGTAACAAATTTTTATGACCATCGCACCTACCTCAGGAGTGTTTCTTGGATAAAGAATGGAGCCAGGGATGAGTATTCTCCTATGCCCATCAATAACAACTACTTTGTTGCCGTATGTGACTGTAGCAGAGTCCAACGGGGTAATAGTATAGTAGCTATGGGTAGAAGTAATTGAAATAAGAGAAGCGAATGCATTTTAGCGAATTCGGTTTTTTTTATAGGATATTTACATTATATAGTTTACAAATATCAAGAGAAATACAAAAGGAATTATAACTATCTTTGTGTTATCACTATTGAACAACTGTGATCAAACTAGATGACTTTATGAATTGTGAGGCAACATTCTTGTCTTACATTAAGTGTCCGTTGAATTGAATTTCTTTGCAAAAATCCGAGGTTAATATATAATAACTTCAATATAGAAAGGAAAAAAATAGGATTTAAATGAAAAAATGATAGCTATTGCAACTTCACACATAAACACTCTATATATTAAAAGCAATTTGGAAATCATTTGCCAGGGGCAGCTCAGTCAATAGACTGTGTTGTAAATAACACTTTATGTAAATAAACAATAGATAGCATTCAACAAAATATATCAATGCATTTTGACCCCCCTCCCCCTAAAGGTTTAATGCTTATCATAACAAAATAAGCAAATATCACCTAAAAAGAAAACTAAGAACTTAAACAAGTTGCTGCAATCATACTGCAATTTATGTGCAATCCCATATAATGAATTAGCCTGAAACAGATGCAGAAATATTGTATTTTTTAGCTTTCTATTTAATGATCGCTTATGTTTAGAAGCATTTAGCTATCATCAAAATGTTCGCTAGCTTTTACATGAAGTATTTTGTTAATTCATAAACATAGTTGTTGCGTCATGCCACTTTGTATAACAGTGAAAACATCAATGTGTCTCAAAACATACCAGCTTTATGAGGTAGATATGCTGCCTCTGTGTTGGTTACTTGAGGAAAAGAACAAGAAATCCTGCAAGGTTTGTAGAACAAAAGAATTAAAGTTAACTATAGCAAGTTTTTATATGCACTAATCGTAATAGTAAGATCATCTATTCTATTACTTCATAAACGCAAAAATAAGATGCTGTAATTAGCTGTAACTTTCCACATATTCTTAAATTCAAGTAGAATCCCCAATCTCCACAATAAGCTTCAAAATTGAATCTCGTATCTAGATGATGAAATCGATTAGATATTGCTTCGAAATTCAACTGAAACTTAATTCCATAGATAAAACAAAATGGTTTTTTGGACCGACCTTTTGAAGCTCAGGTGATTCAAAAGAATGCATGCCCTAAGTGATTCAAATCGGCTTTCTGTTTCTCAAATCCGATTCAAAATCGGCTTTTTTGGATTAAAAAAATGCGGATTTGTGAACGAATCGGTAATAAAATCGGTTTTTTGGAGGTGTGGTGAATAGTCAAACCGACAGTTAGGGAGGTTTGCTTAACGTGAGTTGCCCAAAACCAAATTCTCTCAAGCCAAAAAAAACATTGCGGCTTCCTCGATATTTTCTCGTATCCTATTTCTTCTCAAAAGAACTGTACTTCCTATTTCTCTCCCGTAACCCTATTTCCTCTCCCAATCTAATTCGAAAGAACTACTCTCTGAATCAATACATCTCCATCCACTTTTATTTCTTATCCGCTTTCTTAGCTAATTCTCTCCATATTCTCCTCAATAGAGTACAAACTGCAAATTTATTTCATCTTCCTCTTTCTATTAGAAAAAAAATCAAAATTTTGGAAGTTGTCCATTATCTTTATTGTTGCAAAATGCTTTCAATACAGTAGGAGCCAGCAAAATAAAGATATATTTTTTTCACCCAATTATTTAATCGCTCCCCAGTTTTCATGCCAATAGGAAGTGATGTTCTTCTCTTCTCCCAAAATCTTGTCGCAGAAGCGGCAGCATAAAATCCAAGTTGAATCGAACCCCGATGGTAGAAGGACAAAGGTTCCTACTTTTACTTAGGGGGTTTCGCATGAAATTATAAATCCTGATTTGTATAGGGAATCTTTAACCTGTTTGTTTTCATTTTCTATCACAGAGCCATATTGGAAGTTTTGAAAATGGCGAGCATGCAATTTCTTGGGTGCTTAGAAGCCTTTGATTGGGAGAGTCGTAAGTTTTTTCTTTCATTTTGATTAATTTCCAAGTTTTTTCATATATGTTGTCAATTGATATGTTCTACCCAAAAAATGGTTTTGAAGGCATGACATTAATTTATGTTTCTGGTGAATTTGTAATTCAAGCTCTCATTTTATATTTTATTCTGTCTTACAAAATACGGATGAGTAAGATCTTAGAATTAACGCAAAGCAATTACTTTATATAATAATTTTATCTGAGTTTATCGTGTTGACCATTAACTTAAAATGTTATTTTTGTGTTGGATATGAAAATATCAATACAACCTTCCTAAAAAATACTTCAAAGGAGCAAGGCAAGGAAGAAACCAAGGGGCAAAAGGTATGGCGATAGTCTGAATTCGAGGATGCATATCACAATGTTTTTATGATCGTCGCTATAGTTAGGCACCTCATTTAATCCTTCACATCTTAATGTGAATCAATTAGAGAAAGTTAATAAATGAAAATATCATGTATATTTGAGCTCATAAGTTTTTTTTCCTTTTTTGTTTGTAGGCCGGGAGAAGTTTTCTGCCATGATTTTGTAATATACAAAGTTTGGTGGCAAAAGGATATAAACAGAGAAATAAGAAGAACAAGTAAGAAAGAAACGGGGAAGATAGAGAAGGAAACACAAAACTTATATTTTACAGCGGAAATTCATTGGATGGACAAACTGATTTAGCCTCCCTTAAAGTAGGGAAACCTTCCTAACGGTCAGTTTGAAAAATATGAACAAACAAAATAATAAACAACTAACATACATGTTCATGTTTTTATACAACAGTAATGGAATTGCTGTTTCGAACGGAAGAAAAAGCTAGAATTTAGCGCGGTTGCAATATCAGCCTTTAAACCACCGCACCACTTGAATAACACCCGTACACCGTCCGTTGCATGCTCTCGTACCATATTGCTCCGATTCATGCTGCGTTAGAGGATCTCCAACAACCAAGAATTCATCTTCTGAATTCTGAATAAAGGTGAATTTTTCACCCCAACAGATGTTACGGCTTGTAATACTAAAGATAATATTACGAGGCCAATTCGGAATTGGCTCCACGCGCCGACTTTATTGCCGTGTAACGTAGCACATCGATTTTTTTCGACATGCTACTTTATGCGTTGATAAAGTCAGTGCATAACACCCCCACCCACTTTCCCAACTCCTACTAACGGTTGCATTTTCACTAAACAACAACAAAACAAACATATTTACTCCCAACGGATATAAAACAGTCATAATTTTTCCAATGGCTATATTTTTAGTTATAAACTGGGTCTTTTCTTACATTCTACATCACAACATAATTTCACCTCTTTCTATTTCCTAATTTCGAAGAAACATAAACTTTATAATGTCTTCACCGTTTGGAAATTTTTCACATCCTACGATGGACGGTCAGGACAACACGAACTACGGTCAGGCTACCCCAGCAAGCAAACAGTCAACAATTCCATGGACTAATGAGGAGGACATCGATATATGCAGTATCTACTATCATTTTTCACAAGATTCAGCTATGGGGAATGATCAATCATTCGCTTTGGAAAAAACTTATGACCATGTTCGTTGAGAACATCCAGAAGGATTATAGACCTTGTCGGCAATTTAGGATCAATTCGGCAAAATAACTCGTGAAACAACGTTTTGTTAAGGAATGTGGAATGGATCGTTAAGGCAAAACTAACACTATAGAGGGGGGTGAATAGTGTTTTCAAAAAATTTAAGAAAATCTAAAACTTATATGATCTACTATATGAACCACACACCACAGACACAGAAACAAACACGAACATAAAAATAAACTGAAATAAAATGCAGAAAAGGAAAGAACACACCAGATTTTAAATTGGTTCGGAGTTGCTCCTACATCCAGTCCCACGCAACGCTGGATTGCACAGAGTTTTATTACTATATCAATATCCAAGTACAAACTCCTTGATTTCACGGCCACAAGGTTACCATCGATTCCAAACACCAAACACCCTTGATCAAGTATATTTCCCTTGATTTCCCTGACTACAAGGTTACCACTGATTTCTTTCCTTGATTTCAAGGCTACAAGGAACATACCTTTCCCAAATACTTTCCAAACAATTATAACAGCCCTATAACTCTTCAATGGCACTTCAATTCATAGAGTAATGAGTAGAGAGTGAGAAGAGAAGAATTTTTATATAAACAGAATTGAATTCGGAAGAGTATAAGTGTAGAAATCATAAAAATAAGAAATACTAATGGTGTAAAGAAAGTGGATAAAGATGGAGAAGAAGAATGATGAAAAAACTCGAAATCAGCCCCTATTTATAAGATTTAAAAGGTTGCAATGCTTCTGGAACGCTACAAATAGTGAAAAAACACTTCCTTTCAAAATAAAAAATATGACAGTTATATGTCGACATGTCCATAAATGTATGTCGACATATCATAGTGTAATTTCGAATTTTGGGTATTTTTCAAGTGTTTTGATATATATATATATATATATATATATATATATATGTTTGAAATATATATATATATATATATTTCAGGAAATTCTTGAATTAAAACATAGTGTTATAAATCAATATTATAAAGTTGAAAATCATATAAAATCATAAATATAACTTATACAAACATATTTATAAAATTATAAAGTTTAAAACTATAAATGTAAAGTATATAAAAGTATATAACTACATAAATTTATATAAAACTTACAAGCTTTAAAACTTGAGTTTAAAATCAAAAATAAAATAGAGAAACTTAATTAGAATAGGAATTGAAAATGGAATTTGGAATTTGAAAATCAAAAGTTGAAAAAAAATGGAATTTGAATTTGGACCTGGAGTGTTATTCAAAGTCTTACATAAACTAGACTTTATTACTATATTTATCTTGAACTCTTGAAATCTTGATTACTCATGACTCTTGAATCTTCTGAATTCTGAATTTCTAAAAGCTCTTAAATTATATAATCTTCAGTAATAATTCTTGTATACAAATTATGCATATGTGTGTGTATATATATATATATATATATATATATATATATATTCTAGATAAAGGGGTTAGTATATATTTTATAATCAGTTAATATTGAAATAAGGTTGTTGTCATCAAAACTCCATTCTCCAACAATCTCCCCTTTTTTTATGATGACAACTTTGGCTTATAAAATATCATACCTGTACATACCTTTTGATGATGATCCTTCTAATACACCCCTTGTCTATATGAATCCTATATATTCTACGCCTATATTTTATAATTTCTCCCCCTTTGGCATTACCAAAAAGAAATTCTAAAAATACTCCCCCTAAATCCTATAACTATCTAAATAATTCTTATACTAAAGTAAAGTACTCCCCCTTAATCCGAAATACATCTATATAATCCTTATATTAAAGAAAATACTCCCCCTAATTTCTTGCATATATACCAAAGTAGTAGAATACTTATCATAGACAAAACAAGCAATATATTAAACTAAGCTTTTACAAGCAATATTACATGGATTACTACAAACGCGATACATCGTATGAACGCAAAGGAACGAAAAGAAACAAAAAGAAAAACCTAAATTCTAATTGTTTTTTTATGATGGGAGACTCTTGAACTATAAAATCTTGATTATTCATGAGTCTTAAATCTTCTGAATTCTAAATCTCTAAAAGCTATTAAACTGTACAGTCTTCAGTATTAATTCATGTACGCAAATCCTACATATTTGCATATATATATATATATATTCTAGATAAAGCTGTTAGTATATATTTTACAATCAATTAATATTGAAATAAGGTTGTTATCATCGAAACTCCATTCTCCAACAAGTTTTATGAGTCACAAGTTTATAAAATAAAGAAAACGAATCCTAGCGGCATTTGAGGAGAGGATAATCTGGTAATTTTCCTTACAACGTACGTTAGTGGTTGAATATATGTTTTTTATGAAACTTATTCCCATTTTTAGTAGCAAAGAATGGCAAAGGAGTTCAAGAATCTATTCGCTAGAGAAAATCGGGCAAAAAGGCCATATTATTATTATCATTTTTTGCATTGTTACGATTTGCTTATCAATCAACCAAAATGGAACTCTGAACTTACTAAGAAATTACGCGATGTTCAAGCTGCTTCAAAGGGCAAGAACAAAGCTTCTAAATCTAGGTATTTGTCTAGTCCGTGTGAGTCATTGGCGAAAATTTCTCCATGTTAAGGTGAGAACCTACTTGATGAGTTCAATAACATGATTGATGAAGATTTTAGACCTAAGGGAGCCAAAGCTGCAAAAAGGACGGGAAAAAATGATGTTGTCGTGGAAGGAAAAGTGAACACACGCTATTAAAACACGATCGTAGACATGTAGAACGACATGGAGATGTGAAGAAAAAATTAGAGGTTATGAGTAGGTTTGATGATCTGGAAGAGAAGAGGCTACAAATTCTGGCGAACGAGTTAGCATATAAGCAACAACATGAATAGAATGCAATCATGGCCAAAGATTTGACTGGAATGGATAACTGCGAGAATGAATATTGGATGGGAATGAAACAGCGTATTCTAATGTCAAAGTTTCCTCAGTTGTAGGTAGAATGTTCATCACTATCTTTATTACTAGCTGCTTGTATTATGTTGATGTAGTAACGTTATATTTCCTATTGTAGTAACTATTTGCTTATCAATGAAATGTGTGGTTTATTTATATTCCTACTTTTACCATTAGCTAATAGTTTTAGACGCTAAAATCATAAATACTCAATATTTTTCGTAGGACCATAAAATAAAACACAAGCTCAACAAAATATAATAGACTAAAACCATTAGCTTATTCAGCCCCATATCGAGTTAGCCAACTATAACAAACTTTATCGGCTTTGTGCTAACAAATTCAGTATCTTACTCTGCAAGGTAACGAGAATCAAAAGTTGATTTAGTTGTCTTAAATATGTCTTTGTCTTCAACTGTCTCGATAATCTTATGGTATCGTTCACAAGCTTCTGGGAAAATCTGATGAGCCATACGAATTTCACCTGAAGATCGTCCAGTAGTGCAGGTATGATGGTTGTTATGTAATCTTGTTACCATTGCCAAGTACTCTTCATGGGTTAGACCCCCTCCGTTTTGCAATAGCAACTCATCTCTTCGATCAACTTCTATATTGGCTTTCACGAGTATAAGTAAATCCCGAGGAGAGAATTCAGTTGTTGTAGTACTAGACCTTGTAGTACTAGAGCTTGCCGTACTTTGGTTGTGACAGTTGAGATTACCCATTTGCCTCGCTATGTTGGATCGTGAACGTGGTTTAGGATTCCGAACTTCATCAACTCATACTTCCACCTCTTCTACCTGTGTATCTAGAACAAATCTACGTTTTTTCTCGTCCTCCTTGTTCTGCTCGTACTCATTAAACATTTTACCCACAGTTTCGTCACTGATTTCCCAATCGTCCATTTAAACTACACGAAAAAAAAGAACGTATTATTGTTACAAACACAAAGGAAACCTTAAAGAAAAAAGAATAATGGTTTCTTACCTTAATGTCTTGAATTATCATGCATGCACATATTATAGTTTATGGTAGGAGGACAAAGTATAAATATTTAAACAAAAGGAGTTGATTGCTGAGGTCGTCCTATACGACATGGCTACGGTTAAAAGTTGTATTGACTGGACTTGACCGAAGATGTTTACGTCTGTCATAGTAGTACCAAAACTTGTTGCCTGTGATAAAGCTCTCTCTTTAAAAGGTGCAAAATTAGGGTACATTCAATTTTTTGGATGTAGGGTATTGGTATTCGTAATAATTAAATGGAGTTTGAACGTATATCTTACCATATAATTTTATCTGAGCTTCTAACATCGCGGTAGTTCGTAGATTTACGTTTTAAACTTAAATTGAATATGCATAATCCAATATAAGTTCGAGTTCTTTGAAACAAGAATCCTCAGGATCGATTGGATTATAGTTTTCTAATGAAAGAGAAAATATTATATTTCATCTCGTATAGTATGAGTTATGCCCAAACCTAATTTTCAAAAAGTTGTTATGGTATCGTTTATAAACCATAACGATTTATTAAACATATTAAAACGGATTTTAATATAATAAATTGATCTTTGTATTAAGTTGAAATTCAAAGTATAAATGTATGACATAACCACACTCTGTCATCAAACAGTTGAGTTGCCTTCACTCTGAAATAAAATAGATGATGTTACTACACTCTGCAAAGCTTGGGCAATGTGCTAAAGCTTATACACCAAAAGAACCAAAATGATGTGACAAATCATACTGAGTAAAGATGAGTTTAATCAAAGTATGAAATATTTACAGGTTTAATAAAGTAGAGTACGAAATAAGTGGACTTAAGTTATTAAGGAGGACCCAGCCTCTCTTCCTCTCTTCATTATTTTTTAACTCTTTGGTTTGTCAAATTACTCACTTTATCTAGTTTCCACTTTTCAAATAGTTCAAAATGTCTAGTAAGGAATTGGATGATGAAACCATGGTTCAAATATATGATGACTATGAAAGGAATAAGCAAAAAGTCGAATTTGTGCCCGAAACGCAATCAGAAGTTCAAGAGGAAGCTGGTGAAGTGGAGTCTGAACTCTTCAGCGCTATGCAACCAAACGTTGTCGTCCCGCGTATTGTACCTATTCAAAAATATCTTAATGCTCGATTGAGGGAAGTAATTTCTCGGCAGAACACGGATATGTCAAGCTCCAGTATGACAGGTCGTTCTGTCCTTTGCCATTGCGGAGTCGAATGTAATGTGGTTGTTCCTAAAAGTCAAACAAACGTCGATCATCACTTTTATTGTTGCAAAGTGTACATTAATGCCCAAAACTGACAAGGGTTGCAAAGTTGTAATTTATTTTCATGGTTCGATCCACCACTGGCGGAGGGGGTGTCCAGTTTGCACTAGAGATGCAAGAAGAGGTCAGTCGCTTGGAAAAGGTGAATGTTGCAATAAAGGCTGAAATGTTGTATGGGTGCTACGGTTCATCCCGAAACTATGGATCTTAGTTTTGTGGTACTATGTCGTAATTATATGTTTGTATTCAACTTTATGTCATACTTTATCGTAGTTGTATGTTGGGTCGAATGATCACTATATCCTTTATCCTATATTGGGTTATATTGAAGGAAATTTGTACGCAAGTTAAAAGGTTTTGTTTACATTTATGAATGCATAGGAGTTAAAAACTAGGGTCATCCCCGTTTAAAGTAATCATTTTCAATAAATAAAGGAGTTTAAAATTAAGATTGTACTCATCCACATGAATATTATGCTTATGATTCTCAGCACGTTATACAAAGTCGCTGTAGTAAACAGTAAATAGTGTATAGAATCTATATGCTTTGTCAGAGTGGAGTCATGTCATTGTACTTATGGCAGTGTTTATCATTTCTTAATGTTTGGAACAGCTGTTGCACAACTTTATATATGGTCAATACGAAGTGTTTGTACAATTAGGCACTGCTTTTGATGAACTTTATTCAATGTGGTCAATTCATACTATTTCAATCTCCTTTGATAAGGGAATGATCGGTTCATATTTCAAACATCAAAAGATACAGTACATCATATTCCTCTCCCAAGTTATACGATAATACAAACACATAGACACTAATTCAAACTGATATTAGAAATACTACTATGACATAAGATAATAACAACACTAATGGTTATGGTTAAATAGAATGTTTTCTGGCATTTGGTTGAGATTTCTAATTTCATGTTTCTATACATTTGCATATGCTACGCCCCTTGGACATAGTGGTTCGTCAATCCATTCTAAAAAAATGCAACCGTTGGAATAATTGGAACACATCAGAATGTGACGACCACTGTTTTTGCAATCAGCTTTTACAACAACTTCAGCCATATATCCACAATGGTAGCAAACTGGGTAAGAATTAACCTCTTGTTCAGATGGGGTTGAATTATTGGTACCTGCTCAACCTTTTGTTCTTGACGGGGTTGATAAACAGGATGTTCATTCACTCATGGGGCGTATGCATGATCCAGTTGAAGTGTAAGTAAGCTGAAATCCGGGTGTTCACGATCAAGCTCCTCGTAATGTTGTCCTTGGTAGTTTATATCCCAGTATATATCAACGTGATCACTAGAGTTGGAACAGACTGATGAGGGACACCAAAATTAGAGTCAAGTGATGATGGCCATGAAGGCATTGTTTAAAGAAATAGAGTACTGGGCCTTAAGTTTAGTACGAAAAGAGTGTAATGAACGAAGAAGCTTTGAACAAGTAGGTGGGTATTTATAGAGCTAGATAGTGCAAATCAGACTAAATTGGTAATTACTTCGGGAATAAAACTAATCCACCCTCTTAACAAAATAATAACTTTATCCGGTTAATAAATTTATGAACTTAAACTAATAAATAAAACTAAACTAATTAATTAAAGAGCAAATCAAACTAAATAGGTTAATTATTATGAATTATAACTAAACCGACTTTAACAGATTAATAAGGTTAAGTAGTTAATATATTTATTAAACTAAACTAATAAATAAACCTAAAACATATATTTCAATCTATTAAAAATGTTGCAGCCCTAACGCGCTGATTTTATGCTCGCTTAACTTATCGCGCTGATATTATCGGCGTGCTTTGATTAAATTAAAGCGCGCCGATAAAATCAACGCGCGTTTGTTGGGAGAATGAGCAAATTCTCCCCTAAATCTTACGAGTCGTAAGTTTACAACTCGTAAAACTATTGGAGATGCTCTTAGAATGAATAATTCATTGAACTACCATATTACTGTGTTTCTTGCTGATCATTATCATTGTTTGTCCTTGTTTGTTCGCAATTTCTTTTGTTTATTAGAAATTATATATTAGTATAACCGCACAACGGTGGGAAAACCGACCGTTAAGTCATGTGATATCAGAAAACAATAATTCTATTAACCATTTTATTAAACAACAAATAAATGAAAAATTCACTGTGTTATTTTAAAAAAATGAAAATGGATGTAGACATGTAAATTCTACTAATTAATATATTTGAATCATTACTGATTTTATAAAATGTATAACAAATCAAACAAATGTTAGCTTAAAATACATAATTATATTTCTGAATAGTCAATTAAAGAAGATGAATAATGCAATAATAAATGAAATAAATAAATAACATACCAATGCACTACATTATTTAAATAAATATTTAAAAGTATCATTGTTAATTTCAAAAACTAAATTTGCTGAGATGATTAAAATAACATTGCGGAAATAAATAAATAACTAAACTGAAGAATTTGTTATCATTGATATTTCTTCCAACAAAAAGTTTGATTAGGCCGAACAATCAACAATCGACTGAATCTTTTGCTTCTTCTCGTTCATGTAATTAATTTGGACAATGACAACCTTGAAAAGATGAGGTATCCATAGAAACTCTTTCAGTTTTTGTTCATATACATCCTCACCTTCTTCATTCTTAATTTTACAAAGACCGTCAGCACTACAGCCTATGATTTCCTCTTTTGTTTCATTAAATGAGGTAATCCATGCTTCGACAGTTGTATCACTAATTTTCATCACCATACTATATCCGCATTATAAAAACATATTATTGCATACATTAACACTTGGGATAAATAATTAATTACATATATATTTTTACCTCAAAACACAAGTACTTTCATTTTGTTGGCATCCTTCGCAACAATAGCTAGACTTTGAAGTTTCTATTACCTTTTTGTTGCAGTTTTTACAAGCTTTGGTAACATAATTTTTGACTTTTGATGTAGGTTGTGTACGCGAATACACTGAAGAATATGAACTGCGTATTGAAAAATAACAATCAGCCTATATGAAATACTTAGTCTACAATATAATTTAGAGAAGAAGAAGGACTAAATTTATCCTCACCCAATGTTGAATTGCTTGTTATATGAGAAAGCATGACTCTATCATAAGTAGTAGGCGATATTTTCTCATTTTTGCCCCATGATCGTACAAAATTTGAGGTTTTTAACTTCTAGGATGTCTGGGTTTATGGCTACATTACTTATACCTAATGACGATAAAGACAAAACTATGATAACAACAAATAATATTTAAAAAATGATGCCATGATAAAGTTAAAATATACTAAACATTTTTACCTTGAAATTATCTACCTTTTACATATAAGACCTTTATCAACAATTTTCACCAATTCAGGACCCACTTTTGTTGAAAATTCCCCCCATAATGTCACATTAACAATTTTGGTTCTGCAATCTAAATTCAATCATTAATATTTTAGTTAAAAAGATAATAATTTTAATATGTTTACTTACGAATTATCTGCAATAATTACATCCCGCTTTAAATTGGTCTAACTGTTTTGTCTTCGAATTTCTTTGATTGGTGAGACAATTTGAACTAGATCGATTATATCTAAAAAGTACTTATTATAAGAAAACGTACTATTAGATTTTAAAATTTAATAATGTAGATGCATTACCTAATACTTTCTTTTTTGCAAGTTACTTTTGGAGTTGGTTCATCTTTACAAAATTATATATAACCTTCGGTGTAGAGGAGCTCGCGTCATCCACCATTTCGATTGATGAGTACTCATTTAAAATCATCTCATATTTATTTTTCAAAGTGATGAATTCTTTATTTGCTGGCCTAAGAGTTCCTTTAAAACTCTAATAAATTTTTTCACACTTAAGTATAGGATAATACTTATTTGCAGCTTTGTTAAACATCATTGTTTGGACTAACGCACTCTGTTAATTTTTTTTTTTAAACATGTATTGTGATAATATTTTAATAATAGTATTGCAAGATAAAATACAATTGAAAGGACTAAGTTATAAAAAAAAGTTACCTCTTCACCTGTGAGTTCTACGCTAAACACGTATCATTCCCCCTAATATTTTTGTACGATCTCAAATTGCCTTTATTTGTTACTCTAGCTTTGATTCTCCAATTCCTTTGATATGGATTTAGTAATGCAGAAGAAGTAATATTTCTGGACATATCCACTTGACTGGTAGAACTGACGTAAATTCTAATTATGTACAAATTATCAGATTTTGAATTCTATGTGAAGTAGGAACAAATGAATATATATCATAATCACATGCTAGTATCAAAAATAAATTAAAAATATGAACAAGCACAAGTAAATAGATATCCCAAATTTCATAGCAATTAGTTGCTAATATATTTAGAAAATTGCTCGAATTCTAATAGTTTTTGGGCAAGTAAAACACATGTTTGTAGAGGGTCCTATGATCTTTGTGAGGTAGGTAACTACTCGCTTAATTTACAATTGGTTCGTGGTTTTATAATTCACTTAATTGCTCAACAATTTAATTTGTGATCAACTGTTGAAGGCTAATTTTGTTGTCCTTTTATCTTTTCTTAGATTATAACTTACTTTAGCATGTGTTACTAGTCAAAATTGCAATATAAGTAAAATTTATATCATTGATATTGAGCAGTTTTTGCCTATCAATTTGCATAGGCATTGCTTTTAAATATGGGATAGATATGTTGTTGTCGAATTCTGTGTTATGACTTTTTATACGTGATGCTTTCCATAGCTATTGCTCATTATTAGCTCAAAACGTCTACGTGTAAGCAGATGGATAAATATTACTTGATATGGAACTTTAATTTGATGCAAGTTGAATAGCAACTGCCGTTTCCCTTCGAAGTTATACTTGATACTGTAAACTGTGACTCAATATATACATTGATAAAAAGATTTTCTATCAGTAAGTCATCGTGAAAAAAGATTTATTAAAGAGCAGGGCATTCAAAAAATCAAATTCGAGACCTCCCACATATGAAACATAAATCATATCAACAGACCAAGTGTCTGCATCTGTATGGAATGTATTTTAATGTTAGTTATAGCTAAAGTTTAATTAATATGTGCAGACTCCTGTATTTGAATGCTAGGGGCTTAGAGCAACTCCAAGAATTCCGGAGTATGGAATTTCGATTATCGATTTTCTACACCTCTAAAAATTGGAATCTCAAACAGCTTCTGAACTAGACGTTTGTTCAACAAGCGCTTGAATCTGGACGTTTGTTGAATAAACGCCTAGAAATTACTGCGAGCGTGAATTAAAAAAGTCAAAACAAAAGTTTGTCCACTTGTATTAAAGAAAGGTAGTTGTGCCAAAAAAACAAAAAGTGTGTTAGTGGAAATCAACCGTTTCCAACATAAAGAAATGTGTCCCAACACAAAACATTGTCTGCTTGTGTTAAAGAAAAGTGAAGCAGCATAAAGCATCCGATTCACGCGTTGGATTTAATGTAAATAAATGCGCTGCATGCCCGGAAAGAAAAGAATTCGGTGGGGTCTGAAATTAACCAGGCGGTTGTTAAACAAGCATTTGTTCGATAGGTGCTAGACGAGTTTGCATATTTTGAAACTTTTCACCCAGATTTCAAAACGGTTTGCTCCTTCCAAGTTCCAACCTCCGTTGGAGCTCAAAATGAATGCAGATTATTTCACAATTGCTGATATCCAGGCATTTGTCGGATTTGCCCTTGACATCTGCAATATAAGAGTATCACCTGAGGATAATGCCACCTAATATTTGTCATGTTTTATATTTCAATATACATATCTTTAATAATTAGACAGAGTAATGGTCTGACCAAGCCCTCAAACCTCTTTCACAAAAGTACAAAGTTACAAAAATCGTTAAAATGGACACTTTTGCCTTGGTAAAAAATTATCCAACAGTCGTAGGATTGGACATTTTTGACTCAAAAATGTGAAATTGCCATATAGCAAGATGAATGTGGCATACCTGTATGATTAAAACATGTTATTTTGTGTGAAAATAAATCCTTTGGTAGGCAATGTTGTGAATACGAACCCAACACATAAAAACCGAAAAACATGAGAAACATTAGGATGCTTTAAAACGTCAGAAAAACCGAGTAGCATAAGCAATCCACTAAGAAAACGACAATTAACATGGTGATAGTAACAAAAGTTTTTTTCAGTCATGATACTTGTATAAATAGTTCAAAGTGCAGTTTTGATGTACCAGCAGGTCATAATTAAACAAACGTGTGTTGAATTTGTTGCACGCATGCGATTATGGCTTGAGGATTGAGACATGAAGAAACTAGAAGATGGCAAATATCATTTAGCAAATTTTAGAAAAAATCACAGACGCATTGCCCAAAAAGCCTCATTTGATCTAGGCAACTTTTATTTAGATCCAGAAATTTGTTGAGTATACCCAGAAAAAACTGTGACAAATATGCATCTGCTTTGCAAATTTTTTTTCAATTTTCAGCATACCTCGTAAAGCCCCTACGAGATTTTGTATTCTACCTCATAGAGCCCCTACAAGATTCTTTGCTTTACCTCATAGGGCCTCTATGAGGTAAAGTAAAGAATCTCGTAGAGCCTCTACGAGGGAGGGTAAAAATTACTTTTTTTTAAATACATGGGTGAACTCAGCAAAACGCTGGGTTCACCTTATTTTTCCAGATTCGCTGGGTTTTACTCAGCAAATTCTTGGGTCTAAATAGAACTTGCCTTTGATCTACAGGAGGCATTATCTTTTTATATCCTCTTGATACAAAATACACCAGCCTATTACAAAACAACACCTTTATCATCCCCCTTCAAACGAAAAGGTGTTGATACAACTTTGAGTTTGGACTTCAAATACAGAAATCTATCCGTAGGAAGAGACTTAGTGAGTATGTCAGCAACTTGATCAACAGAAGGAGCATATTGCACTGAAAGTTCTTTAGCAAGAATCTGATCACGAATAAAGTGAAGATCTATTTCAATATGTTTGCATGTGGCATGAAAAACATGATTCACTGCTAAGGTAGTAGCACCTTGATTATCTACGCACAGTATGGGAGACTCAGCTAAATGAATGTGCAATTCAATGAACAAGGAAACCAACCATTTTACTTTAGAAGTTGCATTAGCTAAAGCCCGGAATTCACTCTCAGTGCTTGACCTAGCAACCACATGTTGCTTTTTTGTGGACCATGAAATGAGATTATTGTTATACGTGTAGTATACCAAAACAAAGAATTATAAACTCGTCGCACAAGTTTATAACTTGAATTTCCACTACTCTGGAATTCAATATTAGCTAACAATAGCAATTAATATGTTGTAAAGAGTGGAAAGATTATGAAATAATGTATATAAATATACAAAATAGAAATCTAACCGAATGATGTCTGAGGCTTGTCGTAACAATTTCCTTAAGAATTTTATTTCAAAATTCTCCTAAGATACAACAGACGTATTCTGCACGAGATTGTAATGAGTATGTCACTCTGTGATTATTTATAAGAGTATTACAGAAGAGAGAAGGAAGTTTGGATTGGAAATTCAGTGAGGAAAGTGATCAGCTTTCCTCCTTATTTATAGTTTATCCGCATCCCTTCTGAACGGTCGCACCCGTACCACTTCGTACGATCGCATCTCTTCTAAACGGTCGCACCTGTACCTCTTCGTACGATTGCATCTCTTTCGAACGGTTGTACCCGTACCTCTTCGTACAGACGCATCTCTTTCTATGAAAGGAAGTGTCTTTTGGCGAAGTGTCTTTTCGCTGAAATGTAACCGTTTGGCGAAATGAAGTGCCTTTTCGCGAAGTGTCTTTTCGTGACGTGTCTTTTCGCGAAGTGTCTTTTCGCTGAGATATGACCGTTGGGAAATATGACCGTGGGTGAAAGGAAGTGTCTTTTCGCGAAGTGTCTTTTCGCGAAGCGTCTTTTCACGAAGTGTCTTTTCGCGGAAAAGCATACTTCTAATAGTCACATCCTTTCACTTAACAGTCGCACCTGTTCGCTTAATGGAAAAAATATATTTCATTCAATACTTACTAATTCCAACAATCCCCCACATGAATGGTAATATTCTTTTCCCCCACACAAAGCGAAATATCACAAAGTACATTTGGAATAATGCTTTATCGTGGATAAGTAGATATTTCACTTTGAACTTTCCCTAGTTAAAACTTATCGGATCTACTTGGCTAATTGGTGAATTATTTCATCTTGAACCGTCAGCCGTTATTGTATATCCAGACAATAAGCTTTACGAAGCATTGATTTCCTTCTCATCCAATCTCTTAGTTGTGTTCAGTTTGGTCCTGAACACTTCTTGGTTCTGCGACTGTTATAGAGAATTCAAGCCTTTTAAAATTCTCATAGAGCCGACCCAGCTCACACTAACATAGGTGATCGCAACCATTAAGAGTATCCTACCTATACCCCACTTGTTTTTTTATTTTCAAGATATGGTCATCATTAAAAAACATAGTTTTAACCTTGTAATACTTCTGTAGGCATGCATTTATATTGTGCACCATAGGAATGGAGTAGGACTGTGTCCAAAAATGCATTACGTCTTGAGTTATTCATAACTGGTTTGCCTATTGATCCTAGTCCATGGGATCTCCAATCGCTAGGATAGGCTTCCGTATAAGATAACTCTTGTTGGTTTAAGCTTTTAAACTCATTCCTCTCGATGCGCAGTCAATTTTCTCTCTTGATAAACCTTTAGTAAACGGATCCGATAGGTTATCATTTGTTCTCACATAATCTATGGAAATAGTTCCATTTGAGAGTAACTGCCTAACAGTGTTATGGCGTCAACGAATATGTCGTGACTTTCCATTGTACACAAAATTATGCGCTCTACTTAGCGCTGCTTGGTTATCGCAGTGTATGCATATGGCCGGTACAGGTTTAGGCCAGAATGGGATATCTTCTAAAAAGTGGCGAAGTCATTCTGCTTCTTCACCTGCTTTATCTAATGAAATGAACTCTGATTCCATAGTGGATCAATCTATGCATGTCTGTTTAGAAGATTTCCATGACATTGTTGCCCCTGCTAGGGTAAATACATAACCACTTGTTGATTTTGAATCCTCTGAATCAGCAATCCAGTTTGCATCACTATATCCTTCTAATACGACTGGATATTTTCCATAGTGTGAGGAACAGTTTATAGTATTTTTCAAATATCATAGCACTCTCATTAGTGCTTTCCAATGTTCCTTTCCTGGAGTGCTTGTATAACTGCTTAATCGACTTACTGCATAAACTATATCTGGTCTCGTGCATTTCATAAGATACATTAGACATCCTATTACACGAGAGTATTGTAACACCCCGCCTCCGCCAGGGTGACTCTTGCAAGCACTCTGACTTTGGAGGGGCGTTTGAATCAGGTAAACATGCATAATGATATATCAAGGCAGAACAAGAACATATGTATATATGTAAACAGAGTAAATAACATAAGTAAAACAGCGGAAGATTTCAAACTATTTCAAAACAAGTTTGGTACAACATAATGTCGACTTTCCAAATACACAAGTCTAGATAAAAACAACATTACTGAAAAACTGGAATACATAAGTACTATCCCCAAAATAAGTGATAACCATAGCTAGCTTCATGTCAAGACCGTACATGAGCTAAAATCCCACAAGCAAGCGATCAGAAATCCAAGCTAAGCTCCAATATTCCCTCCCTGAGAACCTTGGGGGGAGGGGGAAACGGAAGAAAAGAGGTGAAAGAAAACAGGTCAGTCAAAAAGACTGAGTAAGCCCTACTACAATCAATGTAAACTGATAAAGTTAACTGGCATGAGAAGCAGGGATGAACATAAGGATAACAACATACTAGCTTGATGATTAACTAACAAGGTAGATAAAGGTGTCATCGCATAATCAGGATTTAGGTTTTGCACCACAGGTGTACTAGTAAACTAACATGACTTGAATAAACAAGTATTGATCTCTTGGCCCAAGCTTTGGCCCAATAACATGAAATGACCCTAATACAAGGTCTAACCAAACGGTCTAGTCGATCGGCTCCCTATAAGCCTATCTCGTCACGTGTTGGTGTCAATACGGCCCAAACATAATTGTAGTCGAACTGTGCCGGGTCATACGGACTCCGATTCTCGAAAACTCGGACTCTATTTCGCGTATTTTTCCGAGACGAACGCAATGGCATAGCCCGTTTCCCTTGATTCAGATTTTAGAATTAAATTCTGCCTCGATTTTCATTATTACAGGTTATTGAAAATACGGGTTGTTACATTGTAACACCCCGAATTTTAGTTAATACTAAAATTCACTAATTGCAGAATAAGTACTCTCAGACGTGGGAATTGGGGGAAACGGGCTGCGTCATTGCGTTCGTCTCGGAAAAATACGCGAAATAGAGTCCGAGTTTTCGAGAATCGGAGTCCGTATGGCCCGGTTATGGCCCAAAGAAGTTTGCAGAAAATTTAAAGTTAAAAACAGAATTAAAAATTCAAATTCATATTTCAAAGTAGAACCAGCGGGGCCAGGCGGGAAAATTCCCGCCCTGACCATGTCGACAGGGCTGTCGACTGGCCTGTCGACAGGGGGAGTCGACTTGCCTGTCGACACGGCGTGGCGAGCCAGAAGGTTGGGTGCACCAGATTTGGTTTTCTGGCTAGGGCTGGGCTGGGTTCTAGAGATTTCCTAAATCTAACGGACCTAATCTAATCTAGGGTTAATCTAAGGGCCTAAAACACTCACCTAATCTATAAATACACCCTAAACCTACCCTAATCCATACTAAAAATAGGAATGATGGCCTCATGCCGCCAAAATCAAATTTGAGAGAGCCTCCACTAATTTATGAAGGAAGTTGCAAGCTAATCATTCTCTAATCAATCTCTAATCATCATCTTCTTCATATTTAGCAACTAATTTCACTTCATAAGTTTGCTAATCTTGGTTTTGGTGAGTTTCTATCACTTTAACATCAATTGTTAAAGTAAGTAGATTGGGTGTAATGAGACCTATGGTCTTAAATGCGGATTAGTGAGTTTGAATCATTTATAATGATATGCTACTCTATGTTTTCCTATGTTTATGCATAATTAATAAGTAGGTTTATGCATGTTTGATAAGTTGGTTTATGCATGTTAACAAGTGGGTTTATGCATGTTTAACAAGTGGGTTTATGCATATTTAATAAGTGGATTTATGCATGTTCAACAAAGTAAGTTATGCAAGTTCATATGCAAGTCATGTGTATGATGTTATGTAAGTTATGTGTAGATTATTATGCAAGTTCATATGCAAGTTATGTATATGCTTAAATGCAAGTTTAACATGATTTGCAAGTTATGCATGCTTATGCAAGTATATGAATGCTTATGCAAGATATGTATATGCTTAAATGCAAGTTTAACATGATATACAAGTTATGCATGCTTATGCAAGTATGTGAATGCTTATGCAAGTATGTGAATGCTTATGCAAGTATGTGAACGCTTATGCAAGTATGTGAATGCTTATGCAAGTTATGTGTATGCTTAAATGCATGTTTAACATGTTATGCAAGTTATGAGAATACTTATATGCAAGTTCAACATGTTATGCAAGATATGTGTATGATAATATGCAAGTTTGGGTTAAATGTAGTTGGGTTAATATATGCTCGTATATGCAAGTTGACATCCTCTTAACCCATGACAAAGTTATATGCTAAACCCATGATATTTGTGTTGGATCTTCCCCTTTATTATGTCATGAAATGAGAACGATTTACGTGGGGAACGATGGGGTTGGTAAATATGTTAATAAAAGTATGATTGGGTATGATTAAGCATACCATAAAAATAAATTAACATAAGTGGGAATTTACCTATTGAGTTAGGTCTACCCCATGGGAATTTACCTATTGAGTTAGGTCTACCCATGTTATGAAAAACTTGATATTAATTAGGGATAATTAATATGGGGTGATTAATTAGGTGTAATTAATCGACTAAGACACGAGGTTGGACTCATTTGTAGTGTAAAACTGCCCGGACCCAACCGGCTTAACCAGTTGCTACAAATGTCGGCCCAATGTGAGAGGTCTTAGCCATAAATTAAATACGTGATTAAAGTAAAGACACGAGGTTAGACTCTGTTATGACGTAAGACTGCCCGGACCCTACCGGCTTAACCAGGCGGTCATAACAGCCAGTCTAATGTGGGAGGTCTTTATGGGAGATCACGGTCTTAATTAATTAAGAAACACTTAACCATATTAGCATGTAGTGGGACATGAGGGGTTAAGTGGGTGCCTTGGATGGCATGTGGAAATTTAGTGGTTGCCTTGGGTGGCATGTGGAATCTAGTGGGTTGCCTTGGGTGGCAATAGAAAATACGATTAGAATACTTAACCAAGTGAAACATGTAATTAAACATGATTAAACGGTTAAGTGGGATTCACTAGATAAGTGACAAGCTTAGGTGGGTAGCTTGTGGGGGCCCATTTCAACCAATATCCCAAACGTATCTTTGTGGGCTCGACCCATGTCGAGTGACGGGACACGCATATTGGGCTTGATTATAAGAGGCCAAAACGGGTTAGCGGTGGCAACGCAAGTCCAACGGGTTTCATATGCGTGTGTGGGCCCGGGCTGGTAGATAAGCCGTTGTTGCATCGTGTAGATATAAAGCCGTGCACCGTTGATATTAGCAGGTGGCCACTTTAGGGGAGTGATACACCCCACTGTGGGACCAGCACGGGTATCTACGGTAGGGAGCCGATCGCTTGGGGAGTAGTGGGGTACACCTAGTGGAGATAGGGGCAGACGGCACCTATGTGGTCAGCTAGGGGTACATGAAACTACTAGTTATATCTTTCTTTAAGTCCTTGGGTGGGATCAATCTTTGAGTAGGGATGACTGGTGTGGTGCAGTGTAGTAATTATCCTTGGGTGGGTAGATGCGTCTTTACAGTTATCTTAGTTTATCCTGAGTCTACCAAGCTGCTTAGTGTAGCCATTCATCCCCAGACATTACCGTATGTCAAGATTATGTCTTCTCTGGTTACTTTAATGATGGTATTGTTAAAGTTATAGGACTCGCTCAGACTTATGTCTAACCCCGTTGTTTTTATCTTTTTCCCAACCCTCAGGTCCTACGGTGGATCCTAGCAGTAGTGGAGCTTGATCGGATTGCTGTTCCATTCTTTAGGAACTTGGATAGATGTAAAGCTCCAGTTACCCAGTTATCTTTTCTTTTGTCTTGGCTATTGTATGAGAGAGTGGGATTATGTACTTCTTTATTTTGATGGATATTGTACTTGACTTTTATTGTGGTTTTATGATGTAACCAGACATGTTTATTTCCGCTGTTATGAGATGATGTTTTAAATTTCAAGTACTATTTATATCTGTCTTGTTGTAATTTTTCTGTTCTATATTCACTAAAATACTCCACCGATGTTATGGCATTCCCTTAGAGAGTGACCATAGCGGGCGTGGGGTGTTACACGTGGTATCAGAGCAAAGGTTACCGGAACAGATAAATTTTTTAGAAAACTATTTTTCTAAAAACATTTTTGGAAGAGATATTTTCAAAAACATGTCTTTAAAAAGAAAAGTTTTTGAAAGAAAAGCATAATCCCCAATAGCCATATCTATATCCTTCGAATTCTCCGTTTTGAGTCTTTCCTTTTTTCGTTTCAGCATGGCTGAGGATCTTAACTTCCCGGAGGGTGTGACGGTACCAGTATGGTATAGGAGATTGATGGAGGCTAGGGCCACCACTGCAGGTCCAGCAAATATTCCTCCACCAACCGTAGCACCCGATCTTCCTCCTCCCCCTCCTCCTCGCACGGATACTTTTGCTAAGACTTGCAAGGAATTTAAAGCTATGGGAGGGAAACCTTTTCAAGGATCTGAAACCTTTGTGGAGGCTAGAGATTGGCTGAAAGAGGTGGAAGAATTGATAGATATCTTTGAGATGGAAGAAGGGAAGAAAGTCAAGTTAGCTGCTTGGTTAATGAAAGGAGAGGCCTCATTCTGGTGGGAGGTCACTAATGGAGAACGCCCCGTTGACTCTTGGGCGGATTTTAGGCAAAGATTTGTGGCAAAGTTTCTCTCAAGGGCGGAGGAAAACTTGTATATGGAAAGTTTCTTGACTCTAAAGCAAGGAAATCTCTCAGTGAAGGAATATGTCAACAAGTTTAATCAATTGGCAAGGTTCGGCCTAGACATGGTGAATACACCGGAGAAGAAGGCTTTGAGGTTCGTGAAAGGCTTGAATGAACCGATGCATGGGTTGGCTATGACCCATATCCCTATGGGGGCCACCTTTGAGAAGCTAGTTGACATGGCACTCATGCATGAAGAAGAGAAGGGTCCCAATGCTAATAAGGCACCCGAGAAGAAGGGAGATCAAAAGAGACCTCAGCAACAACAACAAAACAAAGGTGGGAAAGGCAATGGTGGTAAGGGCAAGAAGAAGAAGTGTTTCAATTGTGGGACACCTGGCTACCTAAGCAAGGATTGTCGCAAGAAGAAGAAGACTGGCTGCTTCCACTGTGGCGAAGCAGGGCATCTAGTGAAAGACTGTCCTAAGAAGGGGCAAAGGACGGGGTCTACCTCAGGAGGACAGGTGCAAGCTCTTATGGCACCGGGTCAGGTTAGGGGGCAAGTACAGGCTCTCGCAGTTCCACCGATTCAGGAGAGAGGTAGAACTATTTCCGTTGAAAGTCTGGTTTTTCTATTTGATCATCCTGTCCGTACATTGTTTGATTCAGGCGCATCGCATTCGTTTATCTCATCATCATTAGTTGAGTCACTGCACTTAGACACCAGTCTGGTAGATGATCCCTTGGTTGTTTCAAACCCAATTGGGGGATCCGCTGTTTTGTCCATGATATGTTTGGGTTTGAAGATTTCTATACTTAGCATTGAGTTTAGATGTGATGCTTTTGTGTTGGGCTTCACGGGCTATGGGTTGATTTTGGGCATGGACTGGTTATCCAGTGATGGTGCCGTTCTTGATTGCGAAAGGAGAGTTGTTAGGCTCATGACCCGCTTGGGTAACACTCTCGAGATTTCTTGTAATCCCATGGACTATGTTATGCTAAGTTATCTTGAATCGCTTGACGCTTCGGTCGAGAGTTTGCAATCTGTTAAAGTGGTCTGGGAATATCCGGATGTGTTTAAGGAGGTGAAGGGCTTACCTCCGAAGCGGGAGATTGACTTCCGAATATATCTGGTGGATAATGCTAAACCTGTATCTTTACCAGTGCGCCACATGGCTCCTCGTGAGAGGAGGGAACTCCATAAGCAAGTAGGGGAGTTGCTTGAGAAGGGGTTCATAAGACGAAGTATATCGGAGTGGGGTGCTCCAGTAGTATTTGCTACGAAGGCGGATGGGTCCCTCAGACTTTGTGTAGACTATAGAGAACTCAACAAGCTCACAAAGAAGAATAGACACCCATTACCGAGGATCGATGATCTTTTCGATCAGTTGGTTGGCGCCTCAGTATTTTCTCAGTTGGACTTAGCCACGGGATTTCATCAGTTGAGGGTGGCTGAGGATAGCATAGACAAGACTGCCTTTAGAACTCCGGATGGTTTCTATGAGTGGCTGGTGATGCCATTTGGTTTGACGAACGCCCCTGCATACTTTGTTGATTTGATGAGTAGGGTGTTCAGGGAGTTCCTTAATAAATTCGTGGTGGTCTTTGTGGATGATATCTTAGTATTTTCTAAGAGTGAAGAAGAGCATGCCCTACATCTTGGGGAGGTATTAAAGACTCTTCGAGCACATAGCCTTAAGGCTAAATTCTCTAAATGTCACTTCTGGAGGAAGGAGGTGCGGTTCTTGGGGCACGTGGTCTCCAAGGAAGGGATAGCTGTGGATCCCGCGAAGGTAGTATCAATTCAGGATTGGAAGGTTCCGAAGAATGCTACCGAAGTAAGAAGTTTCTTGGGGTTGGCGGGTTATTATAGGAAGTTTATTAAAGACTTCGCAAAGATATCAGCCCCATTAACCCGCTTAACGAAGAAGAATCTTGTTTTCACATGGGACGTAGATTGTGATGATGCGTTCCGACGGTTAAAGAGAGCTTTAACCACTGCTCCAGTTTTAGTGTTGCCAGATGGGACCAAGCTGTAAAGACCCGCAACTTCCCCGTAAAGGAAAGCGTCGGATAGTTCGAGAACAAACCACAACAGAACACATACAGAAGAACATTTCCTTGTATATTACAACAATGCATCAGATTACAAGAATATACAGAGTATAAATGAATATTACACAGAAATATCAGAGATTTAAATTACATTTAAATACATAGCAGCGGAAAATAATACAGTACACAACTAGAAAGAGATATACGGATGCAAAGCTTTCCGGATATCATTCCAGCTGTAAACCAGGATCCTGTGAATATAAATCTGCAAAACCAAAACTACTAGCTGCCCGTGTCAAAATAGGGGCACCCAGAGTTTAGGTTAAAACAATAAACTCCAGGTCAGTCATGGGACTGGTGTGAGAACTAAAACAGTTATAATTCTTTATTTTAAAGTTCGGTAATTCAAGGGACCACGCCGTATAACACGGAACGGGTTTCCTCCCAAGAATACCAGTGCATAAAACAAACAGCGCAATGCTAAATAAAGAAAAATGAAGCTGTTATAAGACCCAGGTCCCATCACACAATGCAACGCAGCCGAGGATAGGGTTTTCCCTTATAACAGCCAAACATGCTTGATACGGATAAAACAAATCATTTGATACTATTATAAGTGCATAGTGTATAAACAACTTCAAATCATAAGTATCAATCATAGGCGGCATGGGTACCATATATCATGTCGCCATATATAGGTTTACAAATGAAACCGCAAATGTCACGTATTTGGAAACTGGATTTCCGTCTATGAACCGAGGCAAAAGATAGTCCTCAACCGATTCGAGACAATCTAGCCCATGTCTCAGGCAAGCGCGCAGGCAAGCCTTGGATCGTCAGGGCCGGTCCACACGGAGTGGATTATTATGCCTGAACAATACGTCTCCCCACCCTATGGGGTGTAAGTCTGGTCCGTCAGCCGACCAGAATGCATTCGGCCGAAACCGATATAACCGAGGCGCCTCGCAACCACAACAACCACATAAGTCAAACTCGTCAGGGCGTGTAAAACCGCTGACGCCACTTCTAGCTAGAAAGAAACGCAAGTCCTCCCTGAGGTCCGTCTCCCGTTTTTGGTTCATACCGGGTGTGAAACACGCGAGGTAAACGTTACACAAAGCTACGCCACAAAGGCCGTGCTTTGATCATCACCACGAGACTTTGCTTTTCAACAGAAGCCTCGATCATTTGCATCTTAGCATGCCACACAGGCAAACCACTCTATGCAACCGATATCAGTCACACAGAATGAAATCCAATGTCAGACACACAGTCCATTTACAAGTCCGTTCTGGGTCTGAACGAAACCGGAGGCACCTAGTACCCCGCATATCCATCGATCTCCAAGTACGTCTGGACGATCACTAACTGTTTCCATCTTCTTGGGTGTACAGCCCAATCAAGATCATCAGTTATCACCCAAACGACGTGAAGACTTCTGGTCTTCGACCACCGTCTTCATCTTCGACTTATCGTCGTATCAGTTATTCAGAATGGGATAAACCCGGTCTTTCCGAATAACTCGCGTATATTTTAAATAAGTGTTACACAAACACAACATACGCCTCATTCCAATCCATTAGTCACTAACCGTAAATTAATCAAGAGAATAATTTCCCAAATATTAACCCCGAAGGCCGAAACCAACATCAGATCAATATCCAGAAAACCATTCTGCTTGGCTAACCGACAGTTAGTTTCTAAATTTCACATTCATAGGGAAAGATTCCCATTAATTTTATCAAAGATAAATTCCTTGAATTTATTCTTTAATCCATTTTTGAATATCAATTCAAACTAGTCGGGATTAGCGAACCTTACCGAAGTAATCATTTGTTTTAATTTCCCAATCCCAACCTATTCATCCCATGAAGTAAAACTGGTAATACTTCATATCTAACACCACAGTGTTATCGGTAAATTCAATTACCATTTCACGTTCAAATCTAATTAAAGATTTAACTATCGCCTGGAGCAAAACTGGTGATACTCCATTTTCGATCTTTTCAATCTAATTAAAGATTCATTAAAACTCCACTTAGTTTTAATCGTTAACTGGGTTAAAGAATCAGTGTCATTTAAAAACACGGTTCGCGATAAACCCAAAGTCACATTCCATTAATTATCGGGTTAAAGAACGAGTGTTGTTTAAAACACTGTTCACGATAAACCCAAAAATCAATATCGATTCAATTCCAATTAAATATTATTTAATTGGTACACTTCGTTAAATCTAAACAAAAAGATTTAATCTTTTCTCAACTGGATTCAAGAACAGTGTTAGTGAAGACACCATTCACGACAAACCCCAAATCACATTTGATATTCAATACAAGGCTCTGAATAGAAAATATATCGGCTTATATTCAATATCAAATTCTACGACTAACAAATGTCGTATTGGAAATAATGATATAAATATATATATCTTTCAAATTCCCATAACAACATCTGTATAATCACGAATTCCAACATTGAAATATTCCGAAGACAATTTCGATTCAAATCCACTCCAATGCAATCATTGGAAATTTTGGTTATTTTCAAAACCCTTTTTAAATTCAATTTATTTATTTAAAAATAAATAGAATTATATTTCTAGTTCAAAACTAGTTCATTTCGATAAAAATCTATTTTTATCTTTTCAAATATGGAGTTTTTCATCCCAAATCTTCACAAATCATTTCTTATGATTTTACACAAATTATTACTATTTTTAATAATTTTATCAAGGCCCGTACAGTCGATTTCCATCAACGGCCATCGAACTGCACTTACAGCGACCTTTTTCGAATTTGATTTGGACATAATTCCAAATCCAACCGTTAGATTTCAAATTTCTAACATTCGTTAGAAAGCTCTTTTCGATACGAACCCAACAGTTCCGGTTTTAGGAGAATCCGACGGTCGGATCTCCCGTAATGTCCGTTTGAAATAAATGGTCGAAATTCACGAACTGCCGCGGCGCGGCGCGTTCTATTCAGGCCATTATATTATATATATATATATAATATATATATAATATATATTTCGTCGATTTCTATTTAAAACGAATTATATAAATAGTTTTGAATTCGTTTCAAAAGCAATTTCAACTTCCATTTCAATTCAAATCAAAATTGAATTTTTCTTTATAAATTCGTTTTTAAAAATTCATTTCTATTCAATTCAAATTTCAATTCAATTTGAATTCATTTCAATTCGTTTTCAATTCAATTTGAATTCGTTTTCAATTCATTTCGAAATCGTTTTCAATTCAATTCATTTCGAAATCGTTTTCAATTCATTTCATTTCGAAATCGTTTTCAATTCATTTCATTTCGAAATCGTTTTCAATTCATTTCATTTCGAAATCGTTTTAAATTCATTTCATTTCGAAATCGTTTTCAATTCATTTCATTTCGAAATCGTTTTAAATTCATTTCATTTCGAAATCGTTTTCAATTCATTTCATTTCTAAATCGTTTTAAATTCATTTCATTTCGAAATCGTTTTAATCGATATAAATATCGTTCACGTCAAAATGGCGTCAATCTAATCAACACGGCTTCATAAATTTCTATTTTCCAATATTCTATTTCAAATATTTCTTTTTCAAAAATAGTTGTTATTATCAAAATATTTCGTTCAACACATGACCAATCTCAATGGATGAGTACTGTCAACACATGAACTTTTATTTTATATTGATAAAGGTGTAAATTTTATTACTAAAATATTTCGTTCAACACATGACCAATCTCAATGAATGAGTACTGTCAACACATGAACTTTTATTTTATAATATTCTTTATTTTTCAAATTGGAATGAGGCCCAATCAATTACCATATAAAGTTAATTATATGGATTTCCATACAACACATGTATATAATAGCATTGAAAAATAATCAACCATCAACCAAAGTGCACTACACTGTATAAGCATCAAATATAGATATTCAACGCTTATAACAGCCTGTCAATCAATCGATCGACATATTTAATCAATCAGGATGAGTGAACTTCAAATTTCATCCCAACACCCGTGTGGGGTTTCAAACAATCACACGCATATTTTATTTGTGCAGTTGGGCGATGTGTAGAATTTATCGTCCCAATCAATGTCATTCAAATAGGTGTACATAAACAAACCGTTCGGTTTATAAATGAATATTTACTTATTCACATTCACGTTAAAAATTATATTTTTAACGATAAAACATTTTATTTTAACATATGAATTTCTATTCAGTTCATTCTTTAAATAAAATGGTATTTTTATTTTTCTAACATATTTTAGAAAATTTCGGCGGCATAAAGGCACGATACTAGAAACGGGACAAGGCCTAGCCTTATCCCCGGTCTAGTGAAGGCCCACGCCATTCACACATCAATCAAATCAATTTCATTATGCAAACCACAAAATTTGGAGTAAGAGTCTAACCTAGCCTTACTCCTTCGCCTTATAACGGCGCACGTCTAATCCTAACCAATTTATCGATTCGAATTTTCACACCACAAACCACATTCAAACCAATATCGCAATCAATCACCAAACAGTCAAACAAACAAGTCCATGGTCTGTGGACGATTGTGTCGGGTGCTACTAAGCACCGTCTGCATCCTAGTATATATATATAACTAGAAAATAAATTGAAGAGTGAGAAGTTCTCACATATAGCGATCCTGGCTCCACGGCTCTTCATCTGCAGAAGTCTTCGTCGTTTCGCCTTTTTGTCCTCTTCGTTGCTGCTTTCACTACATACGTAAAAATCACATTTTTACTTCGCTATTCAATATATAAAAATCGAATTTTTACTTCGATGTTCAATATATAAAAATTCTATTTTTCCATCGAAGTTCAATATATAAAAATTCTATTTTTCTATCGAAGTTCAATATATAAAAATTCTATTTTTCTATCGAAGTTCAATATATAAAAATTCTATTTTTCTATCGAAGTTCAATATATAAAAATTCTATTTTTCTATCGAAGTTCAATATATAAAAATTCTATTTTTTTATCGAAGTTCAATATATAAAAATTCTATTTTTACATCGAAGTTCAATATATAAAAATTCTATTTTTACATCGAAGTTCAATATATAAAAATTCTATTTTTCTATCGAAGTTCAATATATAAAAATTCTATTTTTCTATCGAAGTTCAATATATAAAAATTCTATTTTTCTATCGAAGTTCAATATATAAAAATTCTATTTTTCTATCGAAGTTCAATATATAAAAATTCTATTTTTACATCGAAGTTCAATATATAAAAATTCTAATTTTACATCGAAGTTCAATATATAAAAATTCTATTTTTCTATCGAAGTTCAATATATAAAAATTCTATTTTTCTATCGAAGTTCAATATATAAAAATTCCATTTTTCTATCGAAGTTCAATATACAAAAATTCTATTTTCTTTTCGAAGTTCAAAATATAAAAATCCTATTTTCTTCGCCTTTCAACATATAAAAATCATATTTTTGTTTCGCCTCTTCAAATATGAAGTTTATGCCCTTTTCAAATATGAAGTTTATAAAAATCACATTTTTACTTATTTAAAGTTTAAACCTTTTCTTTTTAAAATAAAATCAGAATTCTCCTTTAAAAAAAAAATCAGATTTATAATCTTTTTAAAAAAAATCAGTTTTTAACATTTTTAAATCAAAATCAGTTTTAACATTTTTATAAAATTTCAGTTTTAACCTAATTAAAATTTCAGAAGTAAAATAAAAATAAAAACGACTTACTGTATTAAGGTGGAACGGGGAGGAGAGGGTTTGCCGGTCGTACGGATGTCGGGGGAGGTGCAGCGTCCAACCTGGTGGCTCCGGCGGTCCCTTTTCTGGCAGCGGCGGCTTGGGCTGTGGGGAGGTCTCGCGGCCCTCTCGAGTTGGAAGGAGGAGGTCGCGTCGATGGAGGGGGGGGTTCCAGCCCTGGCGGCGTCGGAGGTCGGAGCACGGTGGGGCTTCTATCGAGGCGACGCGGGGGAGGGGGTGGCGGCTGAGCAGATCGGCCGCGCCCCCCTTTTTTCTTTCTTTCTTTTTTTTTTCCGAATTATCTGATTTTAAAAGTAAGGGGGGGGGCCAGAACATATAAGGGAAGAAAGTTTTTTTTTTTTTTTTCATTTATGTTGACTTTTACATACGAACACCGAACTGGGTCCAACGACTGTCATCCCTAAAGTAATACCCCCATTCCGAACACAATGGGATATGTATCGCAAGCTGATTTGATCGTTACAATCAGTTTCCTTTTGAATTTACATTTAAATCATTATATTGAATTTTAAACGTACATTTCAAATTACCGGGATCACATACTAACTCTAAAAATTCTCGAAAAATATTTTCTAGCTTCGTATTGACGATACGGTCCTAACAAAACTAGTTTCGTCGAATTCTGAGACCATTAGAAAAATGGCCATTTTCCAGTCGATTAAAATCAACTGAAACCGGTCAAACGCGTTTTCCTTTACCACGCTCACATATCGATTCGAAAAATTATGAAATTTGGAATCTAGCAATTACTTGACATCACGGACCCAACAAAACTGGTTTCGTCGAAATCCGAGGTCATTTGCAAAATGTCCATTTTTAAGGGCCTGAATTCCATAGCGACTATTCAGAATTTTCAACTGGACATATCTTTTAATTCCCGATACGAACTTTTGATTTTTCGGATTCGTTGGAAAGATATTCACTATTAGATTCCATTATTTTTGGTTTCACTAAAATCCGGATTGTTTTGCACCCGGTACATTCAATTGAAGTTTGAAATCGAATTATCGAACTACCGCGCCATTTTCAATTCTATTTATAATTATATATAAATATTTATATTCTAACGACGTCGCGTATAATATATACGTTCGAATTATATTCAAAATAATTTTCTCGTCGATATTATTTAAAATAATCCATTTTAAATATTCAAAATTCGCTAAAATTGCCAAAATAAAAATTTTAAACTGGCCCAGATTTTCCGGGTTGTTACAATCTCCCCCACTTAAAACTTTTCGTCCCCGAAAAGGAACAAAGTCGAAAGTGGTTTGATTAATCAGCTCTACATTCGATCTGGCTTCCATTCTCCAACTTTTCAGTTTCTGAGAATTTTCAAAATTTCAAAAATTTGGCTAACACCCTAAATTTTTGAAAAATTTCGCCATAACCTCCCCTGCACCGGGAGCATCGGGGAATTTCAAATAGCTTCCCCGGTCCTTCAGATCTCAAAAAGAAAAAGAAAAAGCCAAGCGGCTAGCCAATAGGCTCACAAAATCATCATCACCCAAACAAAACAGGAAATTATGTAGTAAACATGTACCTATTTGTCGGGCAAACAAATTTTATTCTTCGGCTCTAGCCTCCTTGCTATGACCTGTTCAATGATAGATATGTATATGCAAGCAAATGCGACCAATTTTCAATACAAGTCAATATTTGATTCAGTTAGGCATAATGGTTCAAAATTATCAAACAATTAAACAAACAACACAAACATCAATCAATTAGTTGATTAGAGTTTCAAATGCATAACTTTGATATATAGTCAAAAATCAGATTTTTGATGCCAAATCACAACAATAAGCCCTATCTAATTTTTGGTTCTCACACCAGTCAATAGGAAATATATAGATATTACACCTTCGAAACACGAATACCAATTCTGATGATGTTCGAACTATCATCAGAATCATCTTCGGGCGACTAGAGTGTGATTCCATATCTATCCAGTATATTAAAACTTCAAATACACGTTTGCAAGGCGTATATGTGAAATCTTTATATACTGGACTGTCCTAATCAATATAAATAAATAATCAAATACGAATAGTTGATTTAAATTTTCAAAACGAAATTTGTTTTCATTTGAAAAAAAAAAATATATACTCTTCACACTCGTTCTAGGATACTACTGATCCCATCTCTAACGAGTCATTCTAATTGGATATTACTAACCCAATATCTGATGAATTCTTTCGTATGTTTCTAATGTGTCTTGTTCTCTAGCTTTGTAAACCAAAGCTCTGATACCACGTGTAAAGACCCGCAACTTCCCCGTAAAGGAAAGCGTCGGATAGTTCGAGAACAAACCACAACAGAACACATACAGAAGAACATTTCCTTGTATATTACAACAATGCATCAGATTACAAGAATATACAGAGTATAAATGAATATTACACAGAAATATCAGAGATTTAAATTACATTTAAATACATAGCAGCGGAAAATAATACAGTACACAACTAGAAAGAGATATACGGATGCAAAGCTTTCCGGATATCATTCCAGCTGTAAACCAGGATCCTGTGAATATAAATCTGCAAAACCAAAACTACTAGCTGCCCGTGTCAAAATAGGGGCACCCAGAGTTTAGGTTAAAACAATAAACTCCAGGTCAGTCATGGGACTGGTGTGAGAACTAAAACAGTTATAATTCTTTATTTTAAAGTTCGGTAAATCAAGGGACCACGCCGTATAACACGGAACGGGTTTCCTCCCAAGAATACCAGTGCATAAAACAAACAGCGCAATGCTAAATAAAGAAAAATGAAGCTGTTATAAGACCTAGGTCCCATCACACAATGCAACGCAGCCGAGGATAGGGTTTTCCCTTATAACAGCCAAACATGCTTGATACGGATAAAACAAATCATTTGATACTATTATAAGTGCATAGTGTATAAACAACTTCAAATCATAAGTATCAATCATAGGCGGCATGGGTACCATATATCATGTCGCCATATATAGGTTTACAAATGAAACCGCAAATGTCACGTATTTGGAAATTGGATTTCCGTCTATGAACCGAGGCAAAAGATAGTCCTCAACCGATTCGAGACAATCTAGCCCATGTCTCAGGCAAGCGCGCAGGCAAGCCTTGGATCGTCAGGGCCGGTCCACACGGAGTGGATTATTATGCCTGAACAATACGTCTCCCCACCCTATGGGGTGTAAGTCTGGTCCGTCAGCCGACCAGAATGCATTCGGCCGAAACCGATATAACCGAGGCGCCTCGCAACCGCAACAACAACATAAGTCAAACTCGTCAGGGCGTGTAAAACCACTGACGCCACTTCTAGCTAGAAAGAAACGCAAGTCCTCCCTGAGGTCCGTCTCCCGTTTTTGGTTCATACCGGGTGTGAAACACGCGAGGTAAACGTTACACAAAGCTACGCCACAAAGGCCGTGCTTTGATCATCACCACGAGACTTTGCTTTTCAACAGAAGCCTCGATCATTTGCATCTTAGCATGCCACACAGGCAAACCACTCTATGCAACCGATATCAGTCACACAGAATGAAATCCAATGTCAGACACACAGTCCATTTACAAGTCCGTTCTGGGTCTGAACGAAACCGGAGGCACCTAGTACCCCGCATATCCATCGATCTCCAAGTACGTCTGGACGATCACTAACTGTTTCCATCTTCTTGGGTGTACAGCCCAATCAAGATCATCAGTTATCACCCAAACGACGTGAAGACTTCTGGTCTTCGACCACCGTCTTCATCTTCGACTTATCGTCGTATCAGTTATTCAGAATGGGATAAACCCGGTCTTTCCGAATAACTCGCGTATATTTTAAATAAGTGTTACACAAACACAACATACGCCTCATTCCAATCCATTAGTCACTAACCGTAAATTAATCAAGAGAATAATTTCCCAAATATTAACCCCGAAGGCCGAAACCAACATCAGATCAATATCCAGAAAACCATTCTGCTTGGCTAACCGACAGTTAGTTTCTAAATTTCACATTCATAGGGAAAGATTCCCATTAATTTTATCAAAGATAAATTCCTTGAATTTATTCTTTAATCCATTTTTGAATATCAATTCAAATTAGTCGGGATTAGCGAACCTTACCGAAGTAATCATTTGTTTTAATTTCCCAATCCCAACCTATTCATCCCATGAAGTAAAACTGGTAATACTTCATATCTAACACCACAGTGTTATCGGTAAATTCAATTACCATTTCACGTTCAAATCTAATTAAAGATTTAACTATCGCCTGGAGCAAAACTGGTGATACTCCATTTTCGATCTTTTCAATCTAATTAAAGATTCATTAAAACTCCACTTAGTTTTAATCGTTAACTGGGTTAAAGAATCAGTGTCATTTAAAAACACGGTTCGCGATAAACCCAAAGTCACATTCCATTAATTATCGGGTTAAAGAACGAGTGTTGTTTAAAACACTGTTCACGATAAACCCAAAAATCAATATCGATTCAATTCCAATTAAATATTATTTAATTGGTACACTTCGTTAAATCTAAACAAAAAGATTTAATCTTTTCTCAACTGGATTCAAGAACAGTGTTAGTGAAGACACCATTCACGACAAACCCCAAATCACATTTGATATTCAATACAAGGCTCTGAATAGAAAATATATCGGCTTATATTCAATATCAAATTCTACGACTAACAAATGTCGTATTGGAAATAACGATATAAATATATATATCTTTCAAATTCCCATAACAACATCTGTATAATCACGAATTCCAACATCGAAATATTCCGAAGACAATTTCGATTCAAATCCACTCCAATGCAATCATTGGAAATTTTGGTTATTTTCAAAACCCTTTTTAAATTCAATTTATTTATTTAAAAATAAATAGAATTATATTTCTAGTTCAAAACTAGTTCATTTCGATAAAAATCTATTTTTATCTTTTCAAATATGGAGTTTTTCATCCCAAATCTTCACAAATCATTTCTTATGATTTTACACAAATTATTACTATTTTTAATAATTTTATCAAGGCCCGTACAGTCGATTTCCATCAACGGCCATCGAACTGCACTTACAGCGACCTTTTTCGAATTTGATTTGGACATAATTCCAAATCCAACCGTTAGATTTCAAATTTCTAACATTCGTTAGAAAGCTCTTTTCGATACGAACCCAACGGTTCCGGTTTTAGGAGAATCCGACGGTCGGATCTCCCGTAATGTCCGTTTGAAATAAATGGTCGAAATTCACGAACTGCCGCGGCGCGGCGCTTTCTATTCAGGCCATTATATTATATATATAATATATATATATAATATATATTTCGTCGATTTCTATTTAAAACGAATTATATAAATAGTTTTGAATTCGTTTCAAAAGCAATTTCAACTTCCATTTCAATTCAAATCAAAATTGAATTTTTCTTTATAAATTCGTTTTTAAAAATTCATTTCTATTCAATTCAAATTTCAATTCAATTTGAATTCATTTCAATTCGTTTTCAATTCAATTTGAATTCGTTTTCAATTCATTTCGAAATCGTTTTCAATTCAATTCATTTCGAAATCGTTTTCAATTCATTTCATTTCGAAATCGTTTTCAATTCATTTCATTTCAAAATCGTTTTCAATTCATTTCATTTCGAAATCGTTTTAAATTCATTTCATTTCGAAATCGTTTTCAATTCATTTCATTTCGAAATCGTTTTAAATTCATTTCATTTCGAAATCGTTTTCAATTCATTTCATTTCGAAATCGTTTTAAATTCATTTCATTTCGAAATCGTTTTAATCGATATAAATATCGTTCACGTCAAAATGGCGTCAATCTAATCAACACGGCTTCATAAATTTCTATTTTCCAATATTCTATTTCAAATATTTCTTTTTCAAAAATAGTTGTTATTATCAAAATATTTCGTTCAACACATGACCAATCTCAATGGATGAGTACTGTCAACACATGAACTTTTATTTTATATTGATAAAGGTGTAAATTTTATTACTAAAATATTTCGTTCAACACATGACCAATCTCAATGAATGAGTACTGTCAACACATGAACTTTTATTTTATAATATTCTTTATTTTTCAAATTGGAATGAGGCCCAATCAATTACCATATAAAGTTAATTATATGGATTTCCATACAACACATGTATATAATAGCATTGAAAAATAATCAACCATCAACCAAAGTGCACTACACTGTATAAGCATCAAATATAGATATTCAACGCTTATAACAGCCTGTCAATCAATCGATCGACATATTTAATCAATCAGGATGAGTGAACTTCAAATTTCATCCCAACACCCGTGTGGGGTTTCAAACAATCACACGCATATTTTATTTGTGCAGTTGGGCGATGTGTAGAATTTATCGTCCCAATCAATGTCATTCAAATAGGTGTACATAAACAAACCGTTCGGTTTATAAATGAATATTTACTTATTCACATTCACGTTAAAAATTATATTTTTAACGATAAAACATTTTATTTTAACATATGAATTTCTATTCAGTTCATTCTTTAAATAAAATGGTATTTTTATTTTTCTAACATATTTTAGAAAATTTCGGCGGCATAAAGGCACGATACTAGAAACGGGACAAGGCCTAGCCTTATCCCCGGTCTAGTGAAGGCCCACGCCATTCACACATCAATCAAATCAATTTCATTATGCAAACCACAAAATTTGGAGTAAGAGTCTAACCTAGCCTTACTCCTTCGCCTTATAACGGCGCACGTCTAATCCTAACCAATTTATCGATTCGAATTTTCACACCACAAACCACATTCAAACCAATATCGCAATCAATCACCAAACAGTCAAACAAACAAGTCCATGGTCTGTGGACGATTGTGTCGGGTGCTACTAAGCACCGTCTGCATCCTAGTATATATATATAACTAGAAAATAAATTGAAGAGTGAGAAGTTCTCACATATAGCGATCCTGGCTCCACGGCTCTTCATCTGCAGAAGTCTTCGTCGTTTCGCCTTTTTGTCCTCTTCGTTGCTGCTTTCACTACATACGTAAAAATCACATTTTTACTTCGCTATTCAATATATAAAAATCGAATTTTTACTTCGATGTTCAATATATAAAAATTCTATTTTTCTATCGAAGTTCAATATATAAAAATTCTATTTTTCTATCGAAGTTCAATATATAAAAATTCTATTTTTCTATCGAAGTTCAATATATAAAAATTCTATTTTTCTATCGAAGTTCAATATATAAAAATTCTATTTTTCTATCGAAGTTCAATATATAAAAATTCTATTTTTCTATCGAAGTTCAATATATAAAAATTCTATTTTTACATCGAAGTTCAATATATAAAAATTCTATTTTTACATCGAAGTTCAATATATAAAAATTCTATTTTTCTATCGAAGTTCAATATATAAAAATTCTATTTTTCTATCGAAGTTCAATATATAAAAATTCTATTTTTCTATCGAAGTTCAATATATAAAAATTCTATTTTTCTATCGAAGTTCAATATATAAAAATTCTATTTTTACATCGAAGTTCAATATATAAAAATTCTAATTTTACATCGAAGTTCAATATATAAAAATTCTATTTTTCTATCGAAGTTCAATATATAAAAATTCTATTTTTCTATCGAAGTTCAATATATAAAAATTCCATTTTTCTATCGAAGTTCAATATACAAAAATTCTATTTTCTTTTCGAAGTTCAAAATATAAAAATCCTATTTTCTTCGCCTTTCAACATATAAAAATCATATTTTTGTTTCGCCTCTTCAAATATGAAGTTTATGCCCTTTTCAAATATGAAGTTTATAAAAATCACATTTTTACTTATTTAAAGTTTAAACCTTTTCTTTTTAAAATAAAATCAGAATTCTCCTTTAAAAAAAAATCAGATTTATAATCTTTTTAAAAAAAATCAGTTTTTAACATTTTTAAATCAAAATCAGTTTTAACATTTTTATAAAATTTCAGTTTTAACCTAATTAAAATTTCAGAAGTAAAATAAAAATAAAAACGACTTACTGTATTAAGGTGGAACGGGGAGGAGAGGGTTTGCCGGTCGTACGGACGTCGGGGGAGGTGCAGCGTCCAACCTGGTGGCTCCGGCGGTCCCTTTTCTGGCAGCGGCGGCTTGGGCTGTGGGGAGGTCTCGCGGCCCTCTCGAGTTGGAAGGAGGAGGTCGCGTCGATGGAGGGGGGGGTTCCAGCCCTGGCGGCGTCGGAGGTCGGAGCACGGTGGGGCTTCTATCGAGGCGACGCGGGGGAGGGGGTGGCGGCTGAGCAGATCGGCGGCGCCCCCCTTTTTTCTTTCTTTCTTTTTTTTTTTCCGAATTATCTGATTTTAAAAGTAAGGGGGGGGGCCAGAACATATAAGGGAAGAAAGTTTTTTTTTTTTTTTTCCATTTATGTTGACTTTTACATACGAACACCGAACTGGGTCCAACGACTGTCATCCCTAAAGTAATACCCCCATTCCGAACACAATGGGATATGTATCGCAAGCTGATTTGATCGTTACAATCAGTTTCCTTTTGAATTTACATTTAAATCATTATATTGAATTTTAAACGTACATTTCAAATTACCGGGATCACATACTAACTCTAAAAATTCTCGAAAAATATTTTCTAGCTTCGTATTGACGATACGGTCCTAACAAAACTAGTTTCGTCGAATTCTGAGACCATTAGAAAAATGGCCATTTTCCAGTCGATTAAAATCAACTGAAACCGGTCAAACGCGTTTTCCTTTACCACGCTCACATATCGATTCGAAAAATTATGAAATTTGGAATCTAGCAATTACTTGACATCACGGACCCAACAAAACTGGTTTCGTCGAAATCCGAGGTCATTTGCAAAATGTCCATTTTTAAGGGCCTGAATTCCATAGCGACTATTCAGAATTTTCAACTGGACATATCTTTTAATTCCCGATACGAACTTTTGATTTTTCGGATTCGTTGGAAAGATATTCACTATTAGATTCCATTATTTTTGGTTTCACTAAAATCCGGATTGTTTTGCACCCGGTACATTCAATTGAAGTTTGAAATCGAATTATCGAACTACCGCGCCATTTTCAATTCTATTTATAATTATATATAAATATTTATATTCTAACGACGTCGCGTATAATATATACGTTCGAATTATATTCAAAATAATTTTCTCGTCGATATTATTTAAAATAATCCATTTTAAATATTCAAAATTCGCTAAAATTGCCAAAATAAAAAATTTAAACTGGCCCAGATTTTCCGGGTTGTTACACAAGCCATTTGTTGTTTATACCTATGCTTGTGGGACATGACTTGGCGCAGTCTTAATGCAAGAGGGAAGGGTAATAGCCTATGGTGGAAGGCAGTTGAGGGCACATGAGAAGAATTACCCTACCCACGATCTAGAGTTGGCCGCTATTGTTTTTGCGCTTAAGATTTGGCGCCATTATCTTCTTGGTGAGAGATTCGAATTGTTCACTGACCACAAATCATTGAAGTACTTGTTTTATCAGAAGGATTTGAATCTGAGACAGCAAAGGTGGATGGAATTCTTAGCATCCTATGATTTCGAGATAGCGTATACCCCTGGCAAGGGTAACGTGGTGGCGGACGCCTTGAGCAGGAAGAGGTTGTCCTTGAGTCCATTGTTCGTGGAACAACGAAGCTTGGAATTTATCTCGATGTTTGACTTCAGACCTTCCGTTGATTATGTACCCGGTTTGCTAGCTTCCTTGGAAGTTAGACCTACTCTTTTGGGGCGGATTGGTGAAGCACAGAGGGACGACCCACGGTTGATTGAGTTGGTGGAGAAGCTCATAAGAGGGGAGTCGTCCAGCCATTTGAGTAGGTACACCCTAGACGATAGGGGGTGCTTGCGTAGAGATGGTAGACTTTGTGTACCGCAAGACGAGGGTTTGAGGAAGGTTATTCTTGATGATGCACACCGTTCTAGGATGACCATTCATCCCGGTGGGGACAAGATGTACCAAGACATGAAGAGGGTTTTCTTCTGGGCCGGTATGAAGAAAGATGTGGCCGAGTATGTCGCTCGATGCTTGGTGTGCCAACAAGTGAAGGCGGAGCAAAAGAAACCAGGTGGGTTACTTCACCCATTGGAAGTTCCGCAATGGAAGTGGGATAGCGTCTCGATGGATTTTATTGACGGGTTACCCAGATCGAGGAAGGGTAATACAGGAATTTGGGTGGTGGTAGACAGACTTACTAAGAGCGCCCATTTCATACCTTTGAAGAGCAAGAGGACCGCTCCATGGCTAGCTTCAGTATATCTTCGGGAGATAGTTCGATTGCATGGGGTACCCTCTAGCATAGTGAGTGATCGAGATCCTATCTTCACTAGCGAGTTCTGGAGAAGTCTGCAAGAAGCAGTGGGGACTCAATTGTGTCTGAGCACCGCATATCATCCTCAGACGGGCGGCCAGACTGAGAGGGTGAATCGTGTTCTAGAAGACCTTTTGAGGCTTTGTATCTTAGATTTTGGAGGTACATGGGAAGAGCATCTTCCATTGGTGGAGTTCGCATATAATAACAGCTTTCAGTCCAGTATTGGTATGGCTCCTTTCGAAGCTCTCTATGGAAGGCCTTGTCGATCACCTACATGTTGGTGGGAATCCACGGATAAGATCTTGCTTGGGCCTGATATGATTAGGGAGACTTCTGAGAAGATTGACTTGATTCGAAGAAGGATGAAAGCAGCGCAGGATAGGCAAAAATCTTATGCGGATAAGAGGAGGACGGATCTTGAGTTTGAAGTTGGGGACATGGTTTTTGTCAAGGTATCTCCGTTGAGAAATGTTGTTCGCTTTGGATCCGTTGGGAAGTTAGCACCGAGGTTTGTTGGGCCGTTTCCTATTAAGGAAAGGATTGGACGGATGGCATATAGAGTGGAGTTGCCCGACAGACTTAGTGGTGTACATGATGTATTCCATGTGTCCCATTTGAGGAAGTGCTTACATGAGACGGCAGAGGTGGTAGAGCCGAGCTTGCTTAAAGAAGTGGAAGTAGAGCGTGATGCGACTATTCGACGAGCTCCTACTCGCATCCTTGGGTCAGAGACTAGGAAATTGAGGAATCGAGAGGTTCAACTAGTCAAAGTACAATGGGGAGAAGATGAGAGCAACGCAACTTGGGAGACGGAAGCGAAGATGCGTTCATTGTACCCATTTCTTTTTGAGGGTATGTCTTTACTTTCTCCTCTATCGTTGTCTAGTACTTATCTTATCTTTAGTATATCCTCTCGTTAGTACTGATTGACCTTTAGATAGGGTAAACCTATGGTTGAAACATGTGTTTGAGACATGTTATGGCTGATGGATGCAAGTGGATGCAAGTGTTTGCTAGTGGTTGCTCGTGGATGCATATACACACACTCTAGGCACTAGATCGGCTCAATCACTTCATATTGCATATTGCATAAAAATTGTGTGTAGGAAGCTATAATTATGGATGTATAATGATTGTGTTATCATATGGATGATGCATTTTGGTGAATGATTATGCACTCATGTAGATATTGTATGTGTCGATAGGGTTCTCTCGCATACATAATGGATGCATGGCACTATCATGGTTTGCATATGTTCATACATTAGATAGGGAACATATACACACACTCTTTGCATATGCTCATAAATCATTAGAAATTGTTTTAAGGACAATGGATGCCCGTGTTTGATGGATTGAGTAGATGGTTGTTTGGATGGTAGGATATACATTCTCCTTGGCTTAGAGATTTCGGGGACGAAATCCTTTAAGGAGGGGAGAATGTAACACCCCGAATTTTAGTTAATACTAAAATTCACTAATTGCAGAATAAATACTCTCAGACCTGGGAATTGGGGGAAACGGGCTGCGTCATTGCGTTCGTCTCGGAAAAATACGCGAAATAGATCCGAGTTTTTGAGAATCGGAGTCCGTATGGCCCGGTTATGGCCCAAAGAAGTTTGCAGAAAATTTAAAGTTAAAAACAGAATTAAAAATTCAAATTCATATTTCAAAGTAGAACCAGCGGGGCCAGGCGGGAAAATTCCCGCCCTGACCATGTTGATAGGGCTGTCGACAGGCCTGTCGACAGGGGGAGTCGACTTGCCTGTCGACACGGCGTGGCGAGCCAGAAGGTTGGGTGCACCAGATTTGGTTTTCTGGCTAGGGCTGGGCTGGGTTCTAGAGATTTCCTAAATCTAACGGACCTAATCTAATCTAGGGTTAATCTAAGGGCCTAAAACACTCACCTAATCTATAAATACACCCTAAACCTACCCTAATCCATACTAAAAATAGGAATGATGGCCTCATGCCGCCAAAATCAAATTTGAGAGAGCTTCCACTAATTTATGAAGGAAGTTGCAAGCTAATCATTCTCTAATCAATCTCTAATCATCATCTTCTTCATATTTAGCAACTAATTTCACTTCATAAGTTTGCTAATCTTGGTTTTGGTGAGTTTCTATCACTTTAACATCAATTGTTAAAGTAAGTAGATTGGGTGTAATGAGACCTATGGTCTTAAATGCGGATTAGTGAGTTTGAATCATTTATAATGATATGCTACTCTATGTTTTCCTATGTTTATGCATAATTAATAAGTAGGTTTATGCATGTTTGATAAGTTGGTTTATGCATGTTAACAAGTGGGTTTATGCATGTTTAACAAGTGGGTTTATGCATATTTAATAAGTGGATTTATGCATGTTCAACAAAGTAAGTTATGCAAGTTCATATGCAAGTCATGTGTATGATGTTATGTAAGTTATGTGTAGATTATTATGCAAGTTCATATGCAAGTTATGTATATGCTTAAATGCAAGTTTAACATGATTTGCAAGTTATGCATGCTTATGCAAGTATATGAATGCTTATGCAAGATATGTATATGCTTAAATGCAAGTTTAACATGATATACAAGTTATGCATGCTTATGCAAGTATGTGAATGCTTATGCAAGTATGTGAATGCTTATGCAAGTATGTGAACGCTTATGCAAGTATGTGAATGCTTATGCAAGTTATGTGTATGCTTAAATGCATGTTTAACATGTTATGCAAGTTATGAGAATACTTATATGCAAGTTCAACATGTTATGCAAGATATGTGTATGATAATATGCAAGTTTGGGTTAAATATAGTTGGGTTAATATATGCTCGTATATGCAAGTTGACATCCTCTTAACCCATGACAAAGTCATATGCTAAACCCATGATATTTGTGTTGGATCTTCCCCTTTATTATGTCATGAAATGAGAACGATTTACGTGGGGAACGATGGGGTTGGTAAATATGTTAATAAAAGTATGATTGGGTATGATTAAGCATACCATAAAAATAAATTAACATAAGTGGGAATTTACCTATTGAGTTAGGTCTACCCCATGGGAATTTACCTATTGAGTTAGGTCTACCCATGTTATGAAAAACTTGATATTAATTAGGGATAATTAATATGGGGGTGATTAATTAGGTGTAATTAATCGACTAAGACACGAGGTTGGACTCATTTGTAGTGTAAAACTGCCCGGACCCAACCGGCTTAACCAGTTGCTACAAATGTCGGCCCAATGTGAGAGGTCTTAGCCATAAATTAAATACGTGATTAAAGTAAAGACACGAGGTTAGACTCTGTTATGACGTAAGACTGCCCGGACCCTACCGGCTTAACCAGGTGGTCATAACAGCCAGTCTAATGTGGGAGGTCTTTATGGGAGATCACGGTCTTAATTAATTAAGAAACACTTAACCATATTAGCATGTAGTGGGACATGAGGGGTTAAGTGGGTGCCTTGGGTGGCATGTGGAAATTTAGTGGTTGCCTTGGGTGGCATGTGGAATCTAGTGGGTTGCCTTGGGTGGCAATAGAAAATACGATTAGAATACTTAACCAAGTGAAACATGTAATTAAACATGATTAAAGGGTTAAGTGGGATTCACTAGATAAGTGACAAGCTTAGGTGGGTAGCTTGTGGGGGCCCATTTCAACCAATATCCCAAACGTATCTTTGTGGGCTCGACCCATGTCGAGTGACGGGACACGCATATTGGGCTTGATTATAACAGGCCAAAACGGGTTAGCGGTGGCAACGTAAGTCCAACGGGTTTCATATGCGTGTGTGGGCCCGGGCTGGTAGATAAGCCGTTGTTGCATCGTGTAGATATAAAGTCGTGCACCGTTGATATTAGCAGGTGGCCACTTTAGGGGAGTGATACACCCCACTGTGGGACCAGCACGGGTATCTACGGTAGGGAGCCGATCGCTTGGGGAGTAGTGGGGTACACCTAGTGGAGATAGGGGCAGACGGCACCTGTGTGGTCAGCTAGGGGTACATGAAACTACTAGTTATATCTTTCTTTAAGTCCTTGGGTGGGATCAATCTTTGAGTAGGGATGACTGGTGTGGTGCAGTGTAGTAATTATCCTTGGGTGGGTAGATGCGTCTTTACAGTTATCTTAGTTTATCCTGAGTCTACCAAGCTGCTTAGTGTAGCCATTCATCCCCAGACATTACCGTATGTCAAGATTATGTCTTCTCTGGTTACTTTAATGATGGTATTGTTAAAGTTATAGGACTCGCTCAGACTTATGTCTGACCCCGTTGTTTTTATCTGTTTCCCAACCCTCAGGTCCTACGGTGGATCCTAGCAGTAGTGGAGCTTGATCGGATTGCTGTTCCAGTCTTTAGGGACTTGGATAGATGTAAAGCTCAAGTTACCCAGTTATCTTTTCTTTTGTCTTGGCTATTGTATGAGAGAGTGGGATTATGTACTTCTTTATTTTGATGGATATTGTACTTGACTTTTATTGTGGTTTTATGATGTAACCAGACATGTTTATTTCCGCTGTTATGAGATGATGTTTTAAATTTCAAGTACTATTTATATCTGTCTTGTTGTAATTTTTCTGTTCTATATTCACTAAAATACTCCACCGATGTTATGGCATTCCCTTAGAGAGTGACCATAGCGGGCGTGGGGTGTTACATACATTCTCCCCTCCTTAAAGGATTTCGTCCCCGAAATCTTCAAGTTAGGAAGAACGTATCCTACCATCCAACATCCATCTACTCAAAACATCATCCACGAGCAATCATTGTCCTTTCAAGATTCTAAATGTTGTACGAACATATGCAAAGGTGTGTGTATATGTACTTATCTAATGCAAATATCATCAATGCAAATTATGTTAGTGAAATGAATCCATATGTATGCAATTCCTAACATAATGTATAACATCTATATGTGTGCACATAACATACATCCATATGCAACATCCATGTGATAACACAAAAATTTTCATCCATGAATAAGCATAAACACTCATGCATATGCAATATGAGGAGTGTGTGAGCCGATCTAGTGCCTAACGTGTATAATGCATCCACGAGTAACCACTTGCAAACACTTGCAACCACTTGCAACCATCAAGCATAACATGTTTCAAACACATGTTTCGTTCCAAAGGGTTTCTACCTAAGGTTCTCATGACAAGATTAACACGATAAACTAGATAAACAAGACAAACATGGATAGCAAAAGATATGCTAAAGAGATCGGGAAGATAAGCAAGATATACTCCTTTTGGATTACAAGAAATCCCTTCCTAACCCAACCCATATCCTATAAAAGCCCAAAAGGTTTAGTCAACCTAACGGACCCCCTTCAAACCCTGACATGTATTACTAGCCAATAAGTCATACCTCCCGACAGAAATAGGACCGAAAATGGGACCGAGAGGATATACATAAAAAGATAATATGTGAGTAAGTTCCACAGGAAAACAAGGATCAAGGATATGCTCTTAAAAAGAGATATGATGCGCGTATCTAGCCTTCAGTCTTCTAAGTCACATTTCCTTGAGCTTAACTCCACTGTGCTTTGACCGTCTTTTACTTCATGATTTCTTAGCTTCTTAACTCTTATTTCCAAATATGAGTTGGAACCCATTTCATTGTCGCCTCTCGTCTTCCTCTTTTACTTACTCTTCTATCATTCTTGGCTTAAACATAACTATGACCTCATGGTTTCATGCAAGCTCTCCAAAATTCACTAGTGAATCCTGGATCTCGTTTACTTACCATAAAGTATTCCACACAGCAGAACTTTTCTCGAAAATACCAATCCACGTTGCTAATGAACCATCCGCCTGCGAATGATAGGCCGTGCTTAGATTCAGTTGCTTGCCCATGACTTTTCGTAGACTATCCCAAAACTGGCTAGTGAAGATTAAGTCATGGTTACTAACTATACTTTAGTGAACCTCGTGCAACTGCTTTATTTCTTGAAAGTAAACTATCGCTAGCTATGATGCAGTCCTTTCGCTCTTTACCGGAGTGAAATGAGCACTCTTCGTGAGTCTACCTACTATGACACACCTGCTCGTATTCTCTTTGCTTGACCTAGGCAGTCCATCCACGAAATCCTTCGTGACTCTTTTCCCTCTTCCATTGCGGGGACCTCCAACGGATATAATGGCCCACCGGGTTTCTATGACTCGGCCTTTAACCTGTTGGCACAACATGCACCTTGGGACAAACTCGGCCACCTCCTCGGGTGATGTGCATCTTCAAGAACCTTCTTTCTCTCATCGCGTCTTAGCCATCCCTTGTCATCTATAGCGAGGTGACTTACCATCTCGCCTCGAGTCAACTTGTCCATGATCTCGACTAACTGCGGGTCTTCTTTCTGCGAAGTCCCTGCTTGGTCCAGAAGGATAGGTCTAAGCTCAAGGGACGCTAACTAACTAACTAAACTGAGAGAACTTCTTACTTCGGTTGCATTCCTTGGAGTCTTCCAATCCTGAACTGCAACTACTTTAGCGGGATCCACCGCTAAGCCTTGCTTAGAAACTATGTGCCCAAGGAATCTAACTTCCCTTCTCCAAAAGTGACACTTTGGAGAACTTGGCCTTCAACTGATGCGCTCTAAGCGTATCCATCACCTCCACGAGATGCCTTGCATGCTCTTCCTCATCCTTAGAGAAGATCAGAATATCATCTACGAAGACCACGACAAACTTGTTCAAGAACTCCCTGAACACCCTATTCATCAAGTCCACGAAGTAGGTAGGTGCGAATGGCATGACCAGCCATTCTAAGAATCCATCTGGAGTTCTGGACGCAGTCTTGTCTATACTATCCTCGGCTATTCTGAGCTGATGGAACAGATGTTCCTACAAGCTGATCAAACAAATCATCAATCCTTGGCAATGGTTGTCTATTCTCTTTAACTCACGATAATCAATACAAAGTCGAAGAGAACCATCTGCCTTGGTAGTAAATACTACAGGCGCTCCCCATTCAGATATACTTCATCTAATGAAGTTCTTCTCAAGCAACTCCTTGACTTGCTTTCTTAACTCTCATCTTGCGGGGCCATGTGCCTTACCGGCCACGAAACTATCTTGGTATTATCAACCAGATAAATGCGGAAATCTATCTCTCGTTTAGGGGTAACCCCCTTCACTTCACCCAAGATATCAGGATATTCTCGGACCACCCTCACCGATTACAAACTATCGATAGACGAGTCGAGGGGTTCAAGATAACACAACATGACGGGACTCATAGGGTTACTAGAAATTCTTAGGGTATTACCGAGGCGAGTCATGAGCCTCACAACCCTATGCTCAAAAATCAAGAATGGCTCCAAAACTGGACAACCAATCCATGGTCAAAATCAACCCATACCCCATGAAACCGAGAATATAAGCATCACGCGAGAATTCAAATCCACTTAGATAATAGACAAATGGGCGGAACCCCCAATTGGATTTGAAACACACACGGGATCATTAACTAGACTAGTACTTAGGTGCAAACTATCAACAAGATCAGATGAGATAAAGCTATGCGATGCACCAGAATCAAACAAGGTACGAACTGGAAAATCAGAAATATATACAAGGCTCTAAACAGAGATACTACCTCGATCGGGAACTGGAGCGGCATTGAGAGCATGAACTTGCCTTCCTGAAGGTCCAGCACGCTGAGGCTGACCCTGGCCTTGCTTTTGCTTCCTAGGGCAATCCTTGTTAAAATGTCCCGTCTCTCCACAGTGAAAGCACCCACCCAATTTCCTTCTCTTCTTCCTACAGTCCTTGACTATGTGCCCAACAATCCCACAGAAGTTGCACTTTCTTGTTTCCTTTGCCTTGTTCTTGTTGCCCTTGTTGTTCTTGGTGTTCTGATTGCCTTGACTGCTCTGACCACTTGGATTACCCTGATTTCCTTTCCACTGGGAATCAGTCTTCTTGGCTTGAGTATCATTCACCTTGATCTCTTTCTTGTCACTCCTATTCTCTTCATTGAGTAGGGCCATATTCACCAAACTTTCGAAAGTTGCCCCCAAGGGTATATGAGTCATGGCTAAACCATGTAATGGCTCGTTTAATCCTAGGGCAAAGTATAGGGCCTTCTTCTGAGCTGTGTTGACCAAGTCTAAACCGACCCGAGCCAGTTGATTAAACTTATCTATGTATTCCCTAATAGTCATGTCCCCTTGCTTCAGTGATAGGAACCTTAGTCCAAACTTTCCCCGAAAGTCATCCCAAGTCTCAATTGGCCTAGTAGCGGTGGAGACCACCCACCAACGTGCAGCTTCTTCCTTTAGCAACCACACTGCTAATAAAACCTTCCTACGGTCATCTATATCAAAGAAGGCAAAAAGATCTTCGGTTTCTTTCAACCAATTCCTGGCCTCTTCGTAAGTCTCAGTTCCAATGAAATTATTGCAACCCATCGCCCTAAAGTCTTTGCAAATCTCCGCGAAATCCTTTTGTGGATGCTGAGGGGGAAGAGGAAGAGGAACCTCAGCGACAGGAGGAGGAGGAACATCAACTACCGGAGGAGGAGTAATATTTGCGGGGCCGGCTTCGGTCGCCCTAGCCTCCAAAAGTCTCCTATACCAAACAGGTACGTGTACTCCCTCCGGAATGGCAAACTTATTGGCCATACTGAAAACGAAGAAAAAGATAGATTCAGAATGGAGAAAAACGAAGGAATTTTGCTAATGGCTTTTTGGGGAATAGCCTTTAAAATAAACTAGACTTTTCTTTGGAAAATACTTTATACTTAGTTTTGAAAATAGTTTTCCAAAAGTTTTAAAAACCTTTTTGTTCCTTCTCGTAAACCATATGCTCTGATACCAAATGTAACACCCCGCCTCCGGCAGGGTGACTCTTGCAAGCACTCTGACTTTGGAGGGGCGTTTGAATCAGGTAAACATGCATAATGATATATCAAGGCAGAACAAGAACATATGTATATATGTAAACAGAGTAAATAACATAAGTAAAACAGCGGAAGATTTCAAACTATTTCAAAACAAGTTTGGTACAACATAATGTCAACTTTCCAAATACACAAGTCTAGATAAAAACAACATTACTGAAAAACTGGAATACATAAGTACTATCCCCAAAATAAGTGATAACCATAGCTAGCTTCATGTCAAGACCGTACATGAGCTAAAATCCCACAAGCAAGCGATCAGAAATCCAAGCTAAGCTCCAATATTCCCTCCCTGAGAACCTTGGGGGGAGGGGGAAACGGAAGAAAAGAGGTGAAAGAAAACAGGTCAGTCAAAAAGACTGAGTAAGCCCTACTACAATCAATGTAAACTGATAAAGTTAACTGGCATGAGAAGCAGGGATGAACATAAGGATAACAACATACTAGCTTGATGATTAACTAACAAGGTAGATAAAGGTGTCATCGCATAATCAGGATTTAGGTTTTGCACCACAGGTGTACTAGTAAACTAACATGACTTGAATAAACAAGTATTGATCTCTTGGCCCAAGCTTTGGCCCAATAACATGAAATGACCCTAATACAAGGTCTAACCAAACGGTCTAGTCGATCGGCTCCCTATAAGCCTATCTCGTCACGTGTTGGTGTCAATACGGCCCAAACATAATTGTAGTCGAACTGTGCCGGGTCATACGGACTCCGATTCTCGAAAACTCGGACTCTATTTCGCGTATTTTTCCGAGACGAACGCAATGGCATAGCCCGTTTCCCTTGATTCAGATTTTAGAATTAAATTCTGCCTCGATTTTCATTATTACAGGTTATTGAAAATACGGGTTGTTACAAGTATTCAAGTTGCATCACACTTTCATTAGTGTTTTTATGCAGTATTTCTGATGGATTAAAAGGTGTCTGTACTTCTTTAATGCCAAAGTTTTTGAATCTTTCAATCACTTTGTCTACATAGTGTGACTGAGATAATTCAATTCCATTAGGTGTTCTCATTATTTTGATTCCCAAAATAACGTCTGCAACTCCTAAATCTTTCATATCTAAAATTCTTAAGATGTTATACATGTAGTATACCAAAACAGAGAATTATAAACTCGTCGCACAAGTTTATAACTTGAATTTTCACTACTCTGGAATTCAATATTAGCTAACAATAGCAATTAATATGTTGTAAAGAGTGGAAAGATTATGAAATAATGTATATAAATATACAAAATAGAAATCTAACCGAATGATGTCTGAGGCTTGTCGTAACAATTTCCTTAAGAATTTTATTTCAAAATTCTCCTAAGATACAACAGACGTATTCTGCACGAGATTGTAATGAGTATGTCACTCTGTGATTATTTATAAGAGTATTACAGAAGAGAGAAGGAAGTTCGGATTGGAAATTCAGTGAGGAAAGTGATCAGCTTTCCTCCTTATTTATAGTTTATCCGCATCCCTTCTGAACGGTCGCACCCGTACCACTTCGTACGATCGCATCTCTTCTGAACGGTCGCACATGTACCTCTTCGTACGATTGCATCTCTTTCGAATGGTTGTACCCGTACCTCTTCGTACAGACGCATCTCTTTCTATGAAAGGAAGTGCCTTTTGGCGAAGCGTCTTTTCACTGAAATGTAACCGTTTGGCGAAATGAAGTGCCTTTTCGCGAAGTGTCTTTTCGTGACGTGTCTTTTTGCGAAGTGTCTTTTCGCTGAGATATGACCGTTGGGAAATATGACCGTTGGTAAAAGGAAGTGTCTTTTCGCGAAGTGTCTTTTCGCGAAGCGTCTTTTCACGAAGTGTCTTTTCGCGGAAAAGCATGCTTCTAATAGTCACATCCTTTCACTTAACAGTCGCACCTGTTCGCTTAATGGAAAAAGTATATTTCATTCAATACTTACTAATTCCAACAATTATCACCTAAAATCATAGCATAACCACCTGCAGATCGCCTATCATCAGGACAACTCGCCCAGTCTGCATCACAATATCCTTGAAGACTCATATAGGAAACTGGTCTGACCAATAAGCCTTCCTTGATGGTTCCTTTCAAGTATCTAAGAAGTCTTTTGCATGCCTCCCAATGTATAACAGTTGGAGAATGAATAAATTGACTCAACTTGTTAATGATAAAGGCAACATCTGGCCTCGTAAGAGTAAGGTACTGTAGAGCTCCAAGAGTACTATGATACAACGTGATATCCTCAAATGGAGCCCCTTCGGTAAGAGACAGTTTGTGACCGGAACTAATTGGACTTGAACATGTTTTTGCGCCTTCTAAATGAAGCTTGACAACCAGATCAGTGATATACTTTGTTTGAGAGAGATACATACCAACTGAGTTTTGATGAATCTCAACTCCAAGGAAATAGTGAACTGAACCCAAGTCTTTGAGAGAAAAAGATTTGTTGAGTTCTGTAATTAGTTGGTCGATAAAGGAGACATTAGGCCCTATAATGAGAACATCGTCTACATAGACAAGTAGAATAACAAGTTGATGCCCAGAGCCATAAATGAACAAAGAGGTGTCGGACTTGGATGCCTGAAAACCTTTTTGAAAGAGGGTATGTTTGAACTTTTCATTCTAGGCTCTTGGAGCCTTCTTTAATCCGTAGATTGCCTTATGCAATTTGCATACATAACTAGGTTTGAAGGGATAAATAAATCCCTGAGGTTGCTGCATATATATTGTCTCGTTGAGTGTGCCATTTAAAAATGCGTTGTTAACATCCAGTTGATTAACATCTCATTTAGAAGTGAAAACAAGAGTAAGAATAGTTCTAATAGTGGCAGGCTTGACTACTGGACTAAAGGTGTCCTCATATTCAATTCCTGGTGTCTGTACGTATTCTTTAGCAACTAATCTTGACTTAAACCTGTCCAAAGATCCATCGGCCCTTAACTTTACTCGATAAACCCACTTATTTTAAGTCACATTCATACTTGTATCATGAGGAACAAGAGTCCATGTGCCGTTATTAATAAGAGCTTCATATTCTTGTTTCATGGAGTCATAACATTTAAGATTTTGAAGAGCTGACTTCGTTGATTTAGGTTCTGATGGTAACAATGACTGTTGAAGAAGATATGTGGCATATTAGGCTTTTGGTTTGAAGATTCCACATTGTGACCTTGTTTTCATTTGATGAATCCTACCATCTCCAATAGGTTGAGAAGGAGCAGCAATCGTAACTTGAATTTGATTTGGTTGCAAAGCACAAGTATCATTAAAAGAGCCACTATGATTAGACAATGGAGCACCAGCTGAAGATGGCTAGGCAAATTCTGCAATTAGTGGTGACTCGGAATGTTGTTCAGATGATATAACAGCAATAGTTTGAGTCATATTAGCAGAAGTAGTGTGTGGAACAACAGAAGTTTGATCAGTACCAGCAGACTGTCGTTAAGCAACATTGAATGATGCATTAAGAGACTGCCCTGAATGAGCTGCTGGAAAAAGAGGTGTGGTAGAAAAGCGAGCTGTAGGTAAATTACCAATGGAGTGTTTTCAACTAAACTTTTGAATTTTATAAATACCTCAAAAGCTTGAGATTTGAGCGTCAAAGGGGAAATCCAAGTGTATATGTTGTAGTCATCTAAAAAATGCACATAACATTTGAAGCCCTCTTTAGAGCCAACATGAGATGGACCCTAAAGGTCTGTGTGAATGAGCTCTAAAGGTTTGGTGGCTCGGCTATCAAACAGAGAAAATGGTTGTTTATAATGTTTTTCCTTGTTTGCATGCATTACAAAACTTAAGATTCTTTAGAGCTCCAGAGAAAGAAAGCTGAGATAGAATTTTACTTAGTGCTTTAGGAGCAGGATGTCCTAGTTTACAATGCCAAATATTTACATTTGGAGTAACACAAGAGTGAAAAATCTAAGGCATACAATCTGAATTTCAGAACTAGATTCAATTTTATTAATTGCAGAATGATTACAAGAGGTAGTTATATCAACAGACTGATCAAAATGAATGCAATTATGACTACAACACTTAAAAAAAGACTTTCAAGTAGTGGCTAAATGACACTGCAAAGGCATAGCATGAGACCTGGTAATGTCCTCACCAAGCATGTAAAGTCCATCTTTAACTTTCCCCCTGAGTAAAACAGTCCCCGTTTGCTTGTCCTTGACAAAACAACAAGATTTATGAAATTCAAGAAAAACATCATTGTCCTTGGTTTGCTTAGAAACATTGACTAAATTCTTGTTTATATCAGGAACATTCAAAATAGAATTTAAGTGTTACGGAGATAAAGAAGCAGAGGGTAAGGTGGCTTTACCAATGTGAAAAATAATAAGTTTCTTACCATTGCCAACTGCTAAAGTTTCATGGCTATTATAAGGAACTGCTGAATCCAAGTTTTCTATTCCAAATGCAACATGATTTGTAGCTCATGTGTCAGCATACCAATTTATATCATCACCAAAATCATGTGGTCATATGAACTTGGGGCTCAAAATCAAAATCTTTCCCCACTAGATACGCCTGAGATTGAGTTGTACCAGCTTTTGGAGTGATAATTTTTTTGTCAAACCATTAATGGCGCACTGCCGCAGTGTGACCACTCTTCAAACATACTTTGCAAAGTAATCTTGTGGTGGGTGGGCCACGAGAAAAACCCAGACCAGACATTCTTGCAATAGATTCTTGGGGAGAAACATGAGTAGAATTATTGTAAGGTCAATAGCCACCATTAGAACCAGTTTTTGAAGTGCCAAAAGTAATATTAGCAGCCATCTTTGTTGACAAATCACCGATAGCTTGATGGCATTCAAGGCGAGTTTCATGAGCCATGAGAAGGGCCTAAATCTCTTTAAGAGATAAAAAAAATCACTATAAGACGTGATTCCAGAGACCACAGAATCAAATACTGGTCCAAATGTTGTGGAGAAATTTAGATTCAAGACCGCTTAAATCAAAAAAAAAAAATCCCCAACGCCGCGGAAAACGAGATCGTGGTAATAGTGCAAAAACAACCAATCGAACAATCTCAATCTTATCCAAGCCAATCACAATCACCAAACAATGGAAATAATAGAGCAATAACGAGAAACTAAATCACACAGGGATTTATAGTGGTTCCACCGACGTCTTGTCAGTGTACGTCCACTTTGAGAGAGAAACCTTTATTAATATCAATAGAAGAGTACAAGAGATTGATTACAATGATCAAATTTACTAGAAAAATTTGATTTTATGGAGAAAAGAATTGAAGAAGATTAGGATTGCCAAAACCCTAATTAGAATAAATCTTGATCTAATCTCTTGATTTGTCTTATCTCCTTTTGGATTTGATGTAGCTTATATAGGCATAGAGAAGTATATGGAAATTCCCAAAATTTCCTCTAGATCCGAAATATTCTCCAGATCCAAAATATCCTCCAGATCCAAAATATTTTCCAGATCCAAAATATCCTCCAGATCCAAAATATCCTCTAGATCCTAAATATCCTCCAAATCCAAAATATTCTCCAGATCCAGAATATTCTCTACAATAGTATCGCATACTTCAACACTCCACCTCGATACTATATTCATCTACATCACAACCTTCAATGCACCCAAGCATTTCCTTCTATCTTCAATCAAGAAAGCTTGAATGTTTCCCCAATGAACTCCGGCATAGCCACCGCCCATTGCACTTCACTAACGAGTTCAGGCATAGCCCCCACCCGTCAATAAAGTGTTGAAACATACAACTCCTAAACCAGTCCCACCGAAAGACAATGTACTCGGGAGTGAAAACGAGTACTTACCACGAAGATAGAACAACAACCTCTCACCGATACTCTTCTACACCCAAGTTTCTCTCTCAACTATGCCACCTCGTGGCACCTAGCATCTCTCCAAGCGAATTAAGTTCGAGCAATGCTCGAACTTCCCAACCGGCAATGTCTTAGTGAACATGTCCGCCGCGTTATCCTTTGTGTGCACTTTCCGAAGGCATACTTCCTTGTCTTCGCCCATGGCTACTAGAAATGACTCTCTCACTTCAATATGCTTCGTTCGTGAGCTAAACGCCAAATTCTCCGCCAAATGTATAGCACTTTGGCTATCACATCGAACATCAATACTCTCATGTTCGAAACCCAAGTCACACAATAGTCGCTTCAAATAGAGTGCCTCCTTTTCCTCTTCCCAAGCGGCTATCAACTCCGCCTCCGTAGTGGATAAAGCAACTACGGTCTGCAATCTCGATCTCCAACTAATGGCCGTACCACCAAGTGTGAAGACATATCCGGAAGTTGATTTCCTCCGATCCCTATCACCGGCGTAGTCCGAGTCACAATAACCAACTAACTTGCAAATCAATCCATCACTACCACCAAAAACAAGACCATGAGATGCTGTGCCTTTCAAGTATCTCAATATAGCCTTCACGGCTTCCCAATGCGATTTCCCCGGATTAGCCATATAACGACTAACCACCCCGACGGCATTTGCAATATCGGGCCTTGTACACACCATGGCATACATTAAGCTACCAACCGCACTTGCATATGGCACCTTTGCCATATAAGCCTTGTCTTTCTCTCCGATAGGTGATCCCTTATCCGAAAGCTTCATATGTAAAGGTAAAGGTGCATTTAACGCCTTTGCATTCTCCATGTTAAACCGGCAAAGCACCTTCTTAATGTACTCCTTTTGAGTCAATCTCAACTCAAAACGCTTTCGGTCCCTTACAATCTCTATGCCCAAGATCTTCTTTGCTTCTCCAAGGTCTTTCATCTCGAACTCCGCCTTTAATTTCTCTTTCAACTTGTTGATTTCTGCCTTGTCCTTAGAAGCAATGAGCATATCGTCCACATACAAGAGTAAATACACCCAACAATCATTTCCTAACCTCTTGAAGTAAACGCAAGCATCCTTGATGCTTCGATGGAAGCCACTTTCAAGCATGAAATGATCAAATCTCTTGTACCATTGCCTAGGTGATTGCTTCAAACCATATAGTGATTTCTTCAACTTGCAAACTAGTTCTGACTTACCTTCTACAATAAACCCTTCCGGTTGCTCCATGTAGATGTCTTCATCCAAGTCTCCATGCAAGAAGGCGGTTTTCACATCTAGTTGCTCCAACTCCAAGTCGTAAATAGCAACTAATGCAAGTAGTATCCGGATAGAAGTATGCCTCACAACCGGTGCGAAGATCTCATCATACTCCTTTCCTTTACTCTGTGCAAACCCCTTAGCCACTAGCCTAGCTTTGTATCTTCCATCGTCCTTCACCTTATATATCCATTTGCACCCAATAGCATGGTTTCCTTGAGGAAGTGGAACCAACTCCCAAGTCTGGTTCTTCATCAACGATTGCATCTCTTCCTCCATGGCGCAAATCCACTTCGAGCTATCACTCGAACCCATGACGTCATCAAGGTCCATCGGCTCATTTTGGACTACATGAAGAGCATAGTCCAAATTCTCACAAAAGCTAAGATAGTTCCAATCACCATATCTTTCGGGTGGCCTTATAACACGCCGACCAACCCAAGTAGCAATACCATCACCCGGTCTTCCTTCAGCTCCACCTTGAACTGAATCTTCTCTAGGCTCGTGCACATCACCAACACTACTAGAGGAATCCTGTGGACTATGTGATGTAACATCAACCGCATTCACCTCGCAAGCACCTCCAACAACTCTACTCTCTCTAGGTCTGAATGTGGGAATAACTTACTTCTCCTTTGATTCACCATGAACCAAATCCGGAACATCCGATGAGCCTTCGTTCTCCTTGAACATAGCCGACTTATCAAAAGTAACATGACGAGAAACCATAGCCTTCTTCGTTTCCGGATTCCAAATCCGATAGCCTTTGACGCCATCCATATATCCGAGAAAAATCCCTTTGAAAGCTCTAGGCGAGAGCTTATCATTCCCCGGATCATGCACATAAACAGGACTGCCAATTACACGAAGATAACTCAAGTCAATGCTCTTCCCTTTCCACACTTCCTCCGGAATTTTGTTATCAATAGCCGAGCACGGAATTCTATTAATAATATGCACCGCGGTTGACAAAGCTTCGGCCCAAAATCCCTTAGACAAACCCGATGTCAATCTCAAGCATCGAGCTTTCTCTAGTAGAGTTCGGTTCATTCTCTCCGCCACTCCATTAGATTGCGGATCTCCCGGGGTAGTAAAATGCCTCCGAATACCATGATGCTTGCAAAAATTCAGAAACTCTCCGGAAACATACTCGCCGCCATTATCGGACCTAAGAACCTTCAAAGATTTTCCACTCTCATTCTCAACAAGAGCCTTCCATTCTTTGAATCTTGCAAATGCCTCCGACTTGGCCTTCATTACATACACCCAAACCTTCCGAGAAAAATCATCAATGAAAGAAATATAATATCTTGCTCCTCCCAAAGAAGCTACAGGCACTGGTCCCAAAACATCCGTGTGCACATACTCAAGAATCCCTCTTGAATCATGTTTTCCTTCATCGAATGATACTCTAGTTTGCTTCCCCATGACACATTCCTCGCAAAACTCCAACATGCTGAAACTCTCACCATCAATCATCTCCCTTCGACGAAGAACATCCAAACTCTTCTCCGAGACATGACCCAATCTCAAATGCCACGGTCGTGTAGCATCTAAGCCACGAGAACTATCAACACTGACACAAGTTTCGCCTTGCACGGTCACTCCTTGAAGCAAATAAATACCATGAGTTCTAGCACCCCTCATAACCACAAGCACACCCTTCGAAATCCTCAAGCTATCACTCTCAATGGTGATCTTGCAACCTAGAGAATCCAACTGTCTCAAAGAGATAAGTGACTTCCGTAGTCGCGGAACATAGCGCACATTAGTGAGAGTACGAACCACTCCGTCAAACATTCGAATTTGCACGGATCCAATGCCCTTCGACTTGCAAAATGCACCATTTCCCATAACAATTGATTTTCCTTCCCGTTCAACATAAGAAGAAAAACAATTCCTATTAAGCGTCATATGATATGAAGCCCCCGAATCAAGCACCCAATCGCTGCCCGAAACATCTGATGCTACTGCCGACAAAACATCTACGTCTCCCTCACCAACATCTCTCTCCACCGCAACTGATGAAGATGCTACTTCCTTTTTCCCCTTCTCTGGACAATCATTCTTCCAGTGACCAGGTTTCTTACATATAAAGCACTTGCCATTTCTTTCCTTTGACTTTCCTCTTCCACCGGGCTTCTTAGACTCAGAACGCCCCCGGTTTCCCTTCTTTTCTGACTTTTCTTTCTCCGCAAATAAACCTTGACCATTACCAGCACCACTACTACCATCACTCAGCTCCTTCATCTGATCTCGCAATTCCTCACTAAGAAGACCCGTCTTGACATCATTTAGAGTCAATGTATCCCGGCCATAGATCAAACTGTTTGAGAACCCAGTATAGCGCTCAAGCAACGAACATAGCAATATCATCGCCTTCTGCTCCTCCTCAATCTTCAAATCTACCGCCTTCATCTTCATTAGCAAATCATCAAACACATTTAAGTGCGCCTTTAGCGAAGTTCCTTCCTTCATCTTGTAGGAAAAGAAAGTCCGCAACAAGATCAGTCGATTTGTGAGTGATTTCTTCATATACAACTCTTCCAACTTGTTCCAAATACCTTTAGCAGTCGTCTCACCACTAATTTCGGAAATAACATTCTCTCCCATGGCAAGTTGAAGTGTAGTGAATGCCCATTCTTCCATTTCTTCTCTCTCCACATCTGAGATGTCCTCTGGCAATAAATGTGTATCAAACACTACGCGATGTACCCGATTCCGCCTAAGAACCGCTTTCATCTTCCACAGCCACTTTTCGAAATCATTATCGCCATTCCACTTGTTGATAACCAATTGTGAACCAGCAGCTGCATACGACCCACGTACATAAGGAGCTACACCACTTGGACCACCTGTTGATGGATTATTTGAACCTGATTCCGGCATTTCTACAACTATCTACCAACACCAATGCTCTGATACCAAATGTTGTGGAGAAATTTAGATTCAAGACTGCTTAAATCAAAAAAAAAATCCCCAATACCGCGGAAAACGAGATCATGGTAATAGTGCAAAAACAACCAATCGAACAATCTCAATCTTATCCAAGCCAATCACAATCACCAAACAATGGAAATAATAGAGCAATAACGAGAAACTAAATCACACAGGGATTTATAGTGGTTCCACCGACGTCTTGTCAGTGTACGTCCACTTTGAGAGAGAAGCCTTTATTAATATCAATAGAAGAATACAAGAGATTGATTACAATGATCAAATTTACTAGAAAATTTTGATTTTATGGAGAAAAGAATTGTAGAAGATTAGGATTGCCAAAACCCTAATTAGAATAAATCTTGATCTAATCTCTTGATTTGTCTTATCTCCTTTTGGATTTGATGTAGCTTATATAGGCATAGAGAAGTATATGGAAATTCCCAAAATTTCCTCTAGATCCGAAATATTTTCCAGATCCAAAATATCCTACAGATCCAAAATATTCTCCAGATCCAAAATATCCTCTAGATCCAAAATATTCTCTAGATCCAAAATATCCTCCAGATCCAAAATATTCTCCAGATCCAAAATATTCTCTACAATAGTATCGCATACTTCAACACCAAGACCATCAAGAAGTTGTAGCACAATATCTTGACCACTTATAGATGAACCAGCCACCGCAAGACTATCAGAAAGAGATTTCACTTTATCAAAGTAATCAGAAATGGATATGTTATCTTTCGGAGCATGAGAAAATTCGCCTTTAAGCTGAAGAAGATGAGCTTTGGACCGAGTTTGAAATCTTTGTTCCAGTGCTCTCCAAACCGAGTAGGAAGTGGTGAAGGTAGCAACAGATACAAGAACACCCTCTAACATGGATGATCTAAGCCAAGAAAGCAACAATTGATCTGTTCTTTTCCATTGTGTATACTCAGGACTGATTTCCCCATTGACGAGTTTCTGAGAAGGAGTGACATCGCTGAAGAGTATTTCTTCAAGATCATGCCCAATCACTGTAGGAACAACTTGGGATTTCCATGCTAGAAAATTATTTCGATCGGGTTTGAGGGTAAGTGAAGAACTTAACGAGCTAGAGAATGGGTTCTATGTTTGAAAAGGCATGGGTATACCAAATGTGGGAGCTGCCGACGCCGGAGCAGAAGTGTTGACCGGAAGAGTTGAGGAACTTAGGGAAGAATTCATGGAGATGCTAGTCTAGGGCTCTGATACCATGAAGAAACAAGAAGATGACCAAGATCATTTAGCAAATTTTAGAAAAATTCACACGGACACATTGCCCAGAAAGCCTCATTTGATCTATAGGAGGCATTATCTTTTTATATATTCTTGATACAAAATACACCAGCCTTATCTCTTAAAAACAACTTTACAGCTCATCAATTACAACTGTCAATAGCCTATTACAAAACAACACCTGCAATATACTTTTATCAAAAACAAAACAACTTAGGGTGTGTTTGGCGCAAGCAGAAGAGGAGAATTTGAGCGGAGAATGTTAGCGGAGAATTCTAGTTAGCGAAGAATGCGTTTGGCGTTATAAGAGTAGTATTTAAGCAGAGAATTTTTATTTTTGTTTGTTAAATTTTAATTAATTAATGTTTAAAACAAAACATTATCATTACAACAAAGTGGAAAATAGGGAGAAGGCCAAACTTTGCAAAAAAAGTTGGCCAAAAGTATGCTAAGTTTGGAATTTGTCCAAAAGGCCAACTTTTAGTGCAAAATGGAAAATGCGGTGGGACCCCCTGAAATCCATCTTTGCACTAAAAAGTGGACTTTTGGCATCGTCGTCGTCCATGGTAAACCAAATAGAACATAAATATGCAGAAGTACAACAAATAACTGAAATAATAGTAGAAATCCTAAACATTGTTTGGTCCGTTCTTGATCAGATAGTACTTGTAGTCAGCAGAAAGTTGATCGCGCTTTGTCTCAAATGCCATCCATGATATTGCGTCGTCATCGTTTAAGAGGTTGAATATATCTGCTTTGTTGGGATCTACAAGTATATGTAAAGCTTCGCTGAAATTAAAATCTGCTCCTTCACTCAATCGTTTAACGCGTGCTATCATATTAGCCTGACTTAAAGAATTCCCTGTTGATCGTACATTATTTGTTATCGGAGTGTATGGTGTTGCACTTTCCATACTTGTAGACTTTTGCACTTTTCGGGCATGGATGTAATCGATGAGATCAGCCATCTTATTGTCCGTTTCACCATGACGTTTTCTGAAACCTTCCTTTTTACTAGAGGATGAACAAACATGTCGAGTTCGCTGCATGGGAGTTTCTGGCACGTTTGGTTGAGTGGGAGGTTCAGGAACCCAAGAATGATGTGTTGGTGAATTCAAATTTGGAATAGTATTTTGCCCTTCTTCTTCTGTTTCATTGAGATGATTGTGGAATTGATCAAATGCCCATGGATTTGTGTAATTTCCAAGCAAAGAGGGAGTAAATTGTTGTCTTTGCTCAGGTTGAGTAACAACAGGAGTATATGCTGGGGTATACGCCGTATGTCCAGTTGCATGTGTTCCTTGAAACAGTTGTTGTTGTAGCTCCAAATGCTCAAGTGGTAACTTTCTAAATTTCAGAATACATGGCCCAAATTCCTATTTTAACAACAGTAATTAACAATGGGTTTATTAAAAAACAAAACAAAAGTTTATCGGGAATACCTTTAAACGATCTTCCAACCATTCATCTGAGCCTGAAACAGTTTGACGATTAGGATCCCAACCAGCTCCAGTTTTGTTGTTCAAGCTTTCCCATTTATCCCATTCCCTTCGTAGACCATCATACTTGCGCCGAACTTTGTTTTCGTTGATTGATTCTAGATATTCATCTGATCTTGTAACGTTGATTCCAACCGCTGCAGCATCAAATTTTTTCGCTATCACATTGGTAACCCCTTTCTTGTTATTACCACATTTACCATATGCAGCAACGACGCATTTCAGCAAGAGTCGGGTCGATTCACTGTTCCAATGGTGTTTTTGTTGTCGATTAGTCATTTACGAGTGGAGATAGGAGAGTGTTTAAAGAGATAGAAGATAGATTTGTGGTATAAGGATGAATAGAAGATGGTTGGAGTTTACAGAGGAGGGTGTATTTGAGCCCAACAGCCGGAAATGGAGCCGTTGAGCCTGGGCGCGGACGCGTCCAGGCCCAACGGCTCCATTTCCAACCGTTGGGCAACCGGTCCAAAATGGACCGTTAACAAACGGACGCGTCCGTTTGTTAATTCGTCCGTTTTGGACCAATGAACAGGTCCTTAGTTTTTACAGTTATCAAGACAGCACACACCACCGGGCTTGTTGGTTTTTCGTCCCAAAAAAAAGCAGTTGCAACTTGCAAAACATTTTCGTGTACACTCTAAGCTAACTACATCTTTTGGTTTTAAGTGCATGAAGTATTCTTAATAGGTAAATAGATATATAAAAAAAGGTTAAAGGAAAAAAGTAAACTTAGAAAAAAGATTAGAAGAATGAAAGAAGGAAAAACATAAACAGAGAAAAATAAAATAAAAGAATGAAAGTAGGAAAAGGAGGAAAAAAAACTTTAAAATAAAATAAACCTACAGATTATAGACTGTTGTGATAAGAGTATTTGTGCATGTGTACATTCATTTCTTTTATCTGACCAATGCATATACAAAAATACTGTTGCAAAATAAACTTGCAGATTATAGACATGCATGAATGATGCATATTCAATATTAGTGACAAAATGATATTTTTAATTGAATCTATAATTATATATAAGACTACAACTGGATGCAATTCAATGGATAAATATATTTAATGGATGTTAAAGTACAATGATATAGATTTTGTAAAAACCAAAAAAAAAAGCAATGTAAACAAATTGAAAACTTTTTGCAAAGTAGTTAGAAGAATGAAAGGAAGGAGACTAGTTCTGTGGGGTGGGGTTGATGAAAAATAGAAAAGGCTCTGTATTTATAGATGAGATATTATGATATCCTAGATATATACACTTGAAAATATGTAGACCTGGTATTCAAGAAGAAGAATATGAAAAAGTGAATTGTTAAGGGGGAAAAGGAGCTGACTCGGTATTCAAGGATCAACACTTACTGAATGAAGTTTTTTTCTAAAAGAAACATATAAAAAAATGGGCTTGATGACATGGAAAGATAAGATAACTATACGGGCATATTCCTATACGGTGATTAAAAAAAATAAACTAATATGAAGATAGGGTGACATAGTTGTACAGGCGTAAGTCGCAGACTGTGAAAACCCGTAACTTCCCCGTAAAGGAAAGCGTCGGATAGTTCGAGGACAAGCCACAACAGAACGCATATAAAAGAACGTTTCATTGTATATTACAGCAATGCATCAGATTACAAGAATATACAGAGTATAAACGAATATATATTACACAGAAATATCAGAGATTTAAATTACATTTAAATACAACGCAGCGGAAAATAATACAATACACAACTAGAAGAGATATACGGATACAAAGCTTTCCGGATATCATTCCAGCTGTAAACCAGGATCCTGTGAATATAAATCTGCAAAACCAAAACTACTAGCTGCCCATGTCAAAATAGGGGCACCCAGAGTTTAGGTTAAAACAATAAACTCCAGGTCAGTCATGGGACTGGTGTGAGAACTAAAACAGTTGTTAATCTTTATTTTTAAAGTTTGGTAAATCAAGGGACCACGCCGTATAACACGGAACGGGTTTCCTCCCAAGAATACCAGTGCATAAAACAAACAGCGCAATGCTAAATAAAGAAAAATGAAGCTGTTATAAGACCCAGGTCCTATCACACAATGCAACGCAAGCCGGGGGATAGGGTTTTCCCTTATAACAGCCAAACAATGCTTGATACGTTTAAAACAAATCATTTGATACTATTATAAGTGCATAGTGTATAAAACAACTTCAAATCATAAGTATCAATCATAGGAGGCATGGGTACCATATATCATGTCGCCATACTAGTTTTACAATTAAAACCGCAAATGTCACGTATTTGGAAATTGGATTTCCGTCTATGAACCGAGGCAAAAGATAGTCCTCAACTGATTTGAGACGCTCTAGCCCGTGTCTCAGGATCAGAGCTCGAGTGACCCTTGGAGCGACAGGGCCGGTCCACCGATGTGGATTAAAATGCCTGAACACTGCGTTTCCCCACCCTTTGGGGTGTCAATGAGCCAACAAGTGACTCCATCGGTTCGAGAACGACCGATCAATCTGAGGCGCCTCGCAACAGCAACAACCACATAAGTCAAACTCGTCAGGGCGTGTAAAACCATTGATGCCACTTTTTAGCTAGAAGGAAACGCATGCCCTCCCTGAGGTCCGTCTCCCGTTTTTGGTTCATACCGGGTGTGAAACACGCGAAGTAAACGTTACACAAAGCTACGCCACAAAGGCCTTGCTTTGATCATCACCACAAGACTTTGCTTTTCAACAGAAGCCTCGATCAATTGCCACTTAGGCATGCCACACAGGCAATTCACTCCATGCGTTTGATATCCATCAATATATAACCCCTGAGCTCGTACGTCTCAGAGAAGGGCGTTAAGCAAGAGAATAAATTCTCCGCCGCCAAACAGATATATATTTAATAGAGATCAATCACACGGACTGAAATCCAATGTCAGACACACAGTCCATTTACAAGTCCGTTCTGGGTCTGAACGAAACCGGAGGCACCTAGTACCCCGCATATCCATCGATCTCCAAGTACGTCTGGACGATCACTAACTGTTTCCATCTTCTTGGGTGTACAGCCCAATCAAGATCATCAGTAACCACCCAAACGACGTGAAGACCTCTGGTCTTCGACCATCGTCTTCATCTTCGACTTATCGTCGTAGCAGTTATTCAGAATGGGTTAAACCCGGTCTTTCCGAATAACTCGCGTATATCTTAAGTAAGTGTTACACAAACACAACATACGCCTCATTCCAATTCATTAGTCACTAACCGTAAATAAATCAAGAGAATGATTCCCCAAATATTAACCCCGAAGGCCGAAACCAACATCAGATCAATACCCAGAAAACCATTCTGCTTGGCCAACCGACAGTTAGTTTCTAAATTTCACATTCATAGGGAAAGGTTCCCATTAATTTTATCCAAGATAAATTTCTTGAATTTATTCTCTAATCTTCTTTTGAATTTCGATTCAACTAGTCGGGATTAACGAAACTTACCGAAGTAATCATTTGTTTTAATTTACCAATCCCAACCTATTTATCCCATGAAGTAAAACTGGTAATACTTCATATCTAACACCACAGTGTTATCGGTAAATTCAATTACCATTTCACGTTCAAATCTAATTAAAGATTTAACTATCGCCTGGAGCAAAACTGGTGATACTCCATTTTCGATCATTTCAATCTAATTAAAGATTCATTAAAACTCCACTTAGTTTTAATCTTCGACTGGGTTAAAGAATCAGTGTCATTTTAAAACACGGTTCACGATAAACCCAAAATCACGTTCATTAATTATTGGGTTAAAGAACGAGTGTTATTTAAAAACACTGTTCACGATAAACCCAAAAATCAATATCGATTCAATTCCAACTAAATATTATTTAATTGGTACACTTCATTAAATCTAAATAAAAAGATTTAATCTTTTCTCAACTGGGTTCAAGAACAGTGTTAGTGAAGACACCATTCACGACAAACCCAAATCACATTTGATATTCAATACAAGGCTCTGAATAGAAAATATATCGGCTTATATTCAATATCAAATTCTACGACTAACAAATGTCGTATTGGAAATAACGATATAAATATATATCTTTCAAATTTCCATAACAACATCTGTATAATCACGAATTCCAACATCGAAATATTCCGAAGACAATTTCGATTCAAATCCACTCCAATGCAATCATTGGAAATTTTGGTTATTTTTAAAACCCTTTTCAAATTCAATTTATTTATTTAAAAATAAATAGAATTATAATTCTAGTTCAAAACTAGTTCATTTCGATAAAAAATCTATTTTTATCCTTTCAAATATGGAGTTTTTCATCCCAATTCTTTCTAAATCATTTCTTATGATTTTACATAAATTATTACTATTTTTAATAATTTTATCAAGGCCCGTACAGTCGATTTCCATCAATGGCCATCGAACTGCACTTACAGCGACCTTTTTCAAATTTGATTTGGACATAATTCCAAATCCAACCATTAGATTTCAAATTTCTAATATTCATTAGAAAGCTCTTTTTGATACGAACCCAATGGTTCCGGTTTTAGGAGAATCCGACGGTCGGATCTCCCGTAATGTCCGTTTGAAATAAATGGTCGAAATTCACGAACTACCGCGGCGCGGCGCGTTCTATTCAGGCCATTATATTATATATATATAATATATATAATATATATATCGTCGATTTCTATTTAAAACGAATTATATAAATAGTTTTAAATTCGTTTCAAAAGCAATTTCAACTTCCATTTCAATTCAAATCAAAATTGAATCCTTCTTTATAAATTCGTTTTAAAATTCATTTCTATTCAATTCAAATTTCAATTCAATTTGAATTCATTTCAATTCGCTTTCAATTCAATTTGAATTCGTTTTCAATTCAATTCATTTCGAAATCGTTATATATTCAATTCATTTCGAAATCGTTTTCAATTCAATTCCTTTCGAAATCGTTTTCAATTCATTTCATTTCGAAATCGTTTTCAATTCATTTCATTTCGAAATCGTTTTCAATTCAATTCCATTTCGAAATCGTTTTCAATTCATTTTCAATTCAATTTGAATTCGTTTTCAATTCAATTCATTTCGAAATCGTTTTCAATTCATTTTCAATTCAATTTGAATTCGTTTTCAATTCATTTCGAAATCGTTTTCAATTCATTTTCAATTCAATTTGAATTCGTTTTCAATTCATTTCATTTCGAAATCGTTTTCAATTCATTTCATTTCGAAATCGTTTTCAATTCATTTCATTTCGAAATCGTTTTCAATTCATTTTCAATTCAATTTGAATTCGTTTTCAATTCAATTCATTTCGAAATCGTTTTCAATTCATTTCATTTCGAAATCGTTTTCAATTCAATTCCTTTCGAAATCGTTTTCAATTCAATTCATTTCGAAATCGTTTTCAATTCATTTCATTTCGAAATCGTTATATATTCAATTCATTTCGAAATCGTTATATATTCAATTCATTTCGAGATCGTTATATATTCAATTCATTTCGAAATCGTTACATATTCAATTCATTTCGAAATCGTTATATATTCAATTCATTTCGAAATCGTTATATATTCAATTCATTTCGAAATCGTTTTATATTCAATTCATTTCAAAATGAATAAAATCGATATAAATATCGTTTACGTCAAAATGGAGTCAATCTAATCAACACGGCTTCATAAATTTCTATTTTCAAATATTCTATTTCAAATATTTCTTTTCAAATATTTCTTATTATCAAAATATTTCGTTCAACACATGACCAATCTCAAAGGATGAGTACTGTCAACACATGAACCGTTATTTTATATTGATAAAGATGTAAATTTTATTATCAAAATATTTCGTTCAACACATGACCAATCTCAATGGATGAGTACTGTCAACACATGAACTTTTATTTTATAATATTCTTTATTTTCTAAATTGGAATGAGGCCCAATCAATCACCATATAATGTTAATTATATGGATTTTCATACAACACATGTATATAATAGCATTGAAAAATAATCAACCATCAACCAAAGTGCACTACACTGTATAAGCATCAAATATAGACATTTAACGCTTATAGCAGCTTGTCAATCAATCGATCGACATATTTAATCAATCAGGATGAGTGAACTTCAAGTTTCATCCCAACACCCGTGTGGGGTTTCAAACAATCAAACAAATATTTTATTCGTGGAGTTGGGCGATGTGTAAAATTTATCGTCCCAATCAATGTCCTTCAAATAGGTGTACATAAACAAACCGTCTGGTTTGTAAATGAATATTTATTTATTCACATTCACGTTAAAAATTATATTTTTAACGATAAAACATTTTATTCCAACATATGAATTTCTATTAAGTTCATTCTTTAAATAAAATGATATTTTTATTTTTCTAACACATTTTAGAAAATTTCGGCGGCATAACGGCACGATACTAGAAACGGGACGAGGCCTAGCCTTATCCCCGGTCTAGTGAAGGCCCACGCCATTCACACATCAATCATATCAATTTCAATTCACCAAACAATTCAATTTCACCAAACAATTCAATTTCAAATCAAATCATCTATCTAATCTATGCAACCAAACAAACAAGTCCATGGTCTGTGGACGATTGTGTCGGGCGCTACTAAGCACCGTCTGCATCCTAGTATATATATATATATATATATATATATATAACTAGAAAAATTAAATAGAAAGGTGAGAAGTTCTCACTTTTAGCTATCCAAACATCTTGACTCTTCTTTGATATAGATCTTCTTCGTTCTCGCCTTTTTGCCGCTTTCGCCCGCATTCACTACATATGTAAAAATCGAATTTTTACTTTGCTATTCAACATATAAAAATCGAATTTTTATTTCGAAGTTCAATATATAAAAATCACATTTTTAATTCGAAGTTCAATATATAAAAATCATATATATAACATTCAAATCTTTAAACCAATAAAAATTATATTTTTATTTTAGATTTTCATAATAAAAATTACCTTACCAATAACATAAATAAATCAGAAAAAAATTCACGTTGATTCTTCAGGGGGGCGCCACCATTGGAGATCGGAGAGGGGGGCCTGTCAGGGCGGCGGTGCTCGCTGGGGCGCTGCGGCGGTTCTCACGGGCTCGGGTCTGAAATAGGCGGAAAGGGGGAGAAGGAAAAGAGCGGAGGAGAGGAGTGGGATTTCTGGTGGAGCGAAGATGAGGTGGGGACCTCCAGCAGCGGTCGCGACGGAGGAAGCGGCGCTCCATCAGGGTGGGCGACGGGGTTTTTAGGGTTAGGTTTCCTTTTTTTTATTTTTTTTATTTAACTGATGTCGGGTTCTGTAAGTTAAAGGGAGAGATGGATAAAGGAAGTTATATAATATAATTAATTATTTAATTAATTTAATCCTCCACAAAGTTGACTTTTCCATACGACCTCGAAACGAGGCCCACCGCCTGTCGCCCATAGCGTTTTACCCTCATTCCGAACACAATGGGATATGTATCGCTAGCTGATTTGATCGTTTCGATCAGTTTCCTTTAAATCTACATTTAAATCGCTATATTGAATTTTAAACGTACATTTCAATTTACCGAGGTCACATACTAACTCGAAAAATTCTATAAAAATATTTTCTAGCTTCGTATTGACGATACGGTCCTAACAAAACTAGTTTCGTTGAATTCCGAGACCGTTGGAAAAATAGCCAATTTCCAGTCGATTAAAATCAACTGAAACTGGTCAAATGCGTTTTCCTTTGCCACGCTCACATATTGATTCGAAAAATTATGAAATTTGAAACCTAGCAATAACTTAACATCACGGACCCAACAAAACTAGTTTCGTCGAAAACCGAGGTCGTTTGCAAAATGTCCATTTTTAAGGGCCTGAATTCCATAGCGACTATTCAGAATTTTCAACTGGACATATCTTTTGATTCCCGCTATGAAATTTCGATTTTTCGGATTCGTTGGAATGATATTATCAAATAGATCCTATGATTTTTGGTTTCACTAAAATCCGGATTGTTTTGCACCCGGTACATTCAATTGAAGTTTGAAATCGAATTATCGAACTACCGCGCCATTTTCAATTCTATTTATAATTATATATAAATATTTATATTCTAACGACGACGCGTAAAATATATACGTTCGAATTATATTCAAAATAAATTTTCGTCGATTATTATTTAAAATAATTCATTTTAAATAATCAAAATTTGCTAAAATTGCCAAAATAAAAATTTCAAACTGGCCCAGATTTTCGGGTTGTTACAATCTCCCCCACTTAAAACTTTTCGTCCCCGAAAAGGAACAAAGTCGAAAGTGGTTTGATTAATCAACTCTACTTTCGGTCTGGCTTCCATTCTCCAACTCTTTAGTTTCTGAGAATTTTCAAAATTTCAAAAATTTGGCTAACACCCTAAATTTTCAAAAAATTTCGCCATAACCTCCCCTGCACCGGGAGCATCGGGGAATTTCAAATAGCTTCCCCGGTCCTTCAGATCTCAAAAAGAAAAAGAAAAAGCCAAGCGGCTAGCCAATAGGCTCATAAAATCATCATCACCCAAACAAAACAGTAAATTATGTAGTAAACATGTACCTATTTGTCGGGCAAACAAATTTTATTCTCTACTCTAGCCTCCTTGCTATGACCTGTTCAATGATATACATGTATATGCAAGAAATGCGACCAATTTCGATACAACTCAATATTTGTTTCAATTATGCTAAATGGCTAAAAATTATCAAACAAATAAACAAACAACACAAACATCAATCACTTAGTGAATTTAACGTTTCAAATTCATAACTTTGATATATATAAAGAAAATCATGTTTTGATGCCAAATCACAACAATAGGCCCTATCTAATTTTGGTTCTCACACCAGTCAATAGGAAATATATAGAAATCTCACTTTCGTTACTCGAAAATAAATACTGGCGACAGTGCCCCATCACCAGAATTATCCCCGGGCAACTAGAGTATGATTCTATAACCATCCAGTATATTAAAACTTCGAATACACGTTTGCAAGACGCATATGCAAAATCTTTATATATCGGATTGTCCAAATCAATATAAATAAATAATCAAATACGAATAATTGATTTAAATTTTCAAAACAAAACTTGTTTTCACTTTAAAAATGTACTCTTCACACTCGTTCTAGGATACTACTGATCCTATCTCTAACGAGTCATTCTAATTGGATATTATTAATCCAATATCTGATGAATTCTTTCGTATGGTTCTAATGTGCCTTGTTCTCTGCTTTGTAAACCAAAGCTCTGATACCAACTGTGAAAACCCGTAACTTCCCCGTAAAGGAAAGCGTCGGATAGTTCGAGGACAAGCCACAACAGAACGCATATAAAAGAACGTTTCATTGTATATTACAGCAATGCATCAGATTACAAGAATATACAGAGTATAAACGAATATATATTACACAGAAATATCAGAGATTTAAATTAAATTTAAATACAACGCAGCGGAAAATAATACAATACACAACTAGAAGAGATATACGGATACAAAGCTTTCCGGATATCATTCCAGCTGTAAACCAGGATCCTGTGAATATAAATCTGCAAAACCAAAACTACTAGCTGCCCATGTCAAAATAGGGGCACCCAGAGTTTAGGTTAAAACAATAAACTCCAGGTCAGTCATGGGACTGGTGTGAGAACTAAAACAGTTATTAATCTTTATTTTTAAAGTTTGGTAAATCAAGGGACCACGCCGTATAACACGGAACGGGTTTCCTCCCAAGAATACTAGTGCATAAAACAAACAGCGCAATGCTAAATAAAGAAAAATGAAGCTGTTATAAGACCCAGGTCCTATCACACAATGCAACGCAAGCCGGGGGATAGGGTTTTCCCTTATAACAGCCAAAGAATGCTTTATACGTTTAAAACAAATCATTTGATACTATTATAAGTGCATAGTGTATAAAACAACTTCAAATCATAAGTATCAATCATAGGAGGCATGGGTACCATATATCATGTCGCCATACTAGTTTTACAATTAAAACCGCAAATGTCACGTATTTGGAAATTGGATTTCCGTCTATGAACCGAGGCAAAAGATAGTCCTCAACCGATTCGAGACGCTCTAGCCCGTGTCTCAGGATCAGAGCTCGAGTGACCCTTGGAGCGACAGGGCCGGTCCACCGATGTGGATTAAAATGCCTGAACACTGCGTTTCCCCACCCTTTGGGGTGTCAATGAGCCAACAAGTGACTCCATCGGTTCGAGAACGACCGATCAATCCGAGGCGCCTCGCAACAGCAACAACCACATAAGTCAAACTCGTCAGGGCGTGTAAAACCACTGACGCCACTTTTTAGCTAGAAGGAAACGCATGCCCTCCCTGAGGTCCGTCTCCCGTTTTTGGTTCATACCGGGTGTGAAACACGCGAAGTAAACGTTACACAAAGCTACGCCACAAAGGCCTTGCTTTCATCATCACCACAAGACTTTGCTTTTCAACAGAAGCCTCGATCAATTGCCACTTAGGCATGCCACACAGGCAATTCACTCCATGCGTTTGATATCCATCAATATATACCCCTGAGCTCGTACGTCTCAGAGAAGGGCGTTAAGCAAGAGAATAAATTCTCCGCCGCCAAACAGACATATATTTAATAGAGATCAATCACACGGACTGAAATCCAATGTCAGACACACAGTCCATTTACAAGTCCGTTCTGGGTCTGAACGAAACCGGAGGCACCTAGTACCCCGCATATCCATCGATCTCCAAGTACGTCTGGACGATCACTAACTGTTTCCATCTTCTTGGGTGTACAGCCCAATCAAGATCATCAGTAACCACCCAAACGACGTGAAGACCTCCGGTCTTCGACCATCGTCTTCATCTTCGACTTATCGTCGTATCAGTTATTCAGAATGGGTTAAACCCGGTCTTTCCGAATAACTCGCGTATATCTTAAGTAAGTGTTACACAAACACAACATACGCCTCATTCCAATTCATTAGTCACTAACCGTAAATAAATCAAGAGAATGATTCCCCAAATATTAACCCCGAAGGCCGAAACCAACATCAGATCAATACCCAGAAAACCATTCTGCTTGGCCAACCGACAGTTAGTTTCTAAATTTCACATTCATAGGGAAAGGTTCCCATTAATTTTATCCAAGATAAATTTCTTGAATTTATTCTCTAATCTTCTTTTGAATCTCGATTCAACTAGTCGGGATTAACGAAACTTACCGAAGTAATCATTTGTTTTAATTTCCCAATCCCAACCTATTTATCCCATGAAGTAAAACTGGTAATACTTCATATCTAACACCACAGTGTTATCGATAAATTCAATTACCATTTCACGTTCAAATCTAATTAAAGATTTAACTATCGCCTGGAGCAAAACTGGTGATACTCCATTTTCGATCATTTCAATCTAATTAAAGATTCATTAAAACTCCACTTAGTTTTAATCTTCGACTGGGTTAAAGAATCAGTGTCATTTTAAAACACGGTTCACGATAAACCCAAAATCACGTTCATTAATTATTGGGTTAAAGAACGAGTGTTATTTAAAAACACTGTTCACGATAAACCCAAAAATCAATATCGATTCAATTCCAACTAAATATTATTTAATTGGTACACTTCATTAAATCTAAATAAAAAGATTTAATCTTTTCTCAACTGGGTTCAAGAACAGTGTTAGTGAAGACACCATTCACGACAAACCAAAATCACATTTGATATTCAATACAAGGCTCTGAATAGAAAATATATCGGCTTATATTCAATATCAAATTCTACGACTAACAAATGTCGTATTGGAAATAACGATATAAATATATATCTTTCAAATTTCCATAACAACATCTGTATAATCACGAATTCCAACATCGAAATATTCCGAAGACAATTTCGATTCAAATCCACTCCAATGCAATCATTGGAAATTTTGGTTATTTTTAAAACCCTTTTCAAATTCAATTTATTTATTTAAAAATAAATAGAATTATAATTCTAGTTCAAAACTAGTTCATTTCGATAAAAAATCTATTTTTATCCTTTCAAATATGGAGTTTTTCATCCCAATTCTTTCTAAATCATTTCTTATGATTTTACATAAATTATTACTATTTTTAATAATTTTATTAAGGCCCGTACAGTCGATTTCCATCAATGGCCATCGAACTGCACTTACAACGATCTTTTTCAAATTTGATTTGGACATAATTCCAAATCCAACCGTTAGATTTCAAATTTCTAATATTCATTAGAAAGCTCTTTTCGATACGAACCCAACGGTTCCGGTTTTAGGAGAATCCGACGGTCGGATCTCCCGTAATGTCCGTTTGAAATAAATGGTCGAAATTCACGAACTGCCGCGGCGCGGCGCGTTCTATTCAGGCCATTATATTATATATATAATATATATAATATATATATCGTCGATTTCTATTTAAAATGAATTATATAAATAGTTTTAAATTCGTTTCAAAAGCAATTTCAACTTCCATTTCAATTCAAATCAAAATTGAATCCTTCTTTATAAATTCGTTTTAAAATTCATTTCTATTCAATTCAAATTTCAATTCAATTTGAATTCATTTCAATTCGCTTTCAATTCAATTTGAATTCGTTTTCAATTCAATTCATTTCGAAATCGTTTTCAATTCAATTCCTTTCGAAATCGTTTTCAATTCATTTCATTTCGAAATCGTTTTCAATTCATTTCATTTCGAAATCGTTTTCAATTCAATTCCATTTCGAAATCGTTTTCAATTCATTTTCAATTCAATTTGAATTCGTTTTCAATTCAATTCATTTATAAATCGTTTTCAATTCATTTTCAATTCAATTTGAATTCGTTTTCAATTCAATTCATTTCGAAATCGTTTTCAATTCATTTTCAATTCAATTTGAATTCGTTTTCAATTCAATTCATTTCGAAGTCGTTTTCAATTCATTTCATTTCGAAATCGTTTTCAATTCATTTCATTTCGAAATCGTTTTCAATTCAATTTGAATTCGTTTTCAATTCAATTCATTTCGAAATCGTTTTCAATTCATTTCATTTCGAAATCGTTTTCAATTCAATTCCTTTCGAAATCGTTTTCAATTCAATTCATTTCGAAATCGTTTTCAATTCATTTCATTTCGAAATCGTTATATATTCAATTCATTTCGAAGTCGTTATATATTCAATTCATTTCGAAATCGTTATATATTCAATTCATTTCGAAATCGTTATATATTCAATTCATTTCGAAATCGTTATATATTCAATTCATTTCGAAATCGTTATATATTCAATTCATTTCGAAATCGTTATATATTCAATTCATTTCGAAATCGTTTTATATTCAATTCATTTCAAAATGAATAAAATCGATATAAATATCGTTTACGTCAAAATGGCGTCAATCTAATCAACACGGCTTCATAAATTTCTATTTTCAAATATTCTATTTCAAATATTTCTTATTATCAAAATATTTCGTTCAACACATGACCAATCTTAAAGGATGAGTACTGTCAACACATGAACCGTTATTTTATATTGATAAAGATGTAAATTTTATTATCAAAATATTTCGTTCAACACATGACCAATCTCAATGGATGAGTACTGTCAACACATGAACTTTTATTTTATAATATTCTTTATTTTCTAAATTGGAATGAGGCCCAATCAATCACCATATAATGTTAATTATATGGATTTTCATACAACACATGTATATAATAGCATTGAAAAATAATCAACCATCAACCAAAGTGCACTACACTGTATAAGCATCAAATATAGACATTTAACGCTTATAGCAGCTTGTCAATCAATCGATCGACATATTTAATCAATCAGGATGAGTGAACTTCAAGTTTCATCCCAACACCCGTGTGGGGTTTCAAACAATCAAACAAATATTTTATTCGTGCAGTTGGGCGATGTGTAAAATTTATCGTCCCAATCAATGTCCTTCAAATAGGTGTACATAAACAAACCGTCTGGTTTGTAAATGAATATTTATTTATTCACATTCACGTTAAAAATTATATTTTTAACGATAAAACATTTTATTCCAACATATGAATTTCTATTAAGTTCATTCTTTAAATAAAATGATATTTTTATTTTTCTAACACATTTTAGAAAATTTCGGCGGCATAACGGCACGATACTAGAAACGGGACGAGGCCTAGCCTTATCCCCGGTCTAGTGAAGGCCCACGCCATTCACACATCAATCATATCAATTTCAATTCACCAAACAATTCAATTTCACCAAACAATTCAATTTCAAATCAAATCATCTATCTAATCTATGCAACCAAACAAACAAGTCCATGGTCTGTGGACGATTGTGTCGGGTGCTACTAAGCACCGTCTGCATCCTAGTATATATATATATATATAACTAGAAAAATTAAATAGAAAGGTGAGAAGTTCTCACTTTTAGCTATCCAAACATCTTGACTCTTCTTTGATATAGATCTTCTTCGTTCTCGCCTTTTTGCCGCTTTCGCCCGCATTCACTACATATGTAAAAATCGAATTTTTACTTTGCTATTCAATATATAAAAATCGAATTTTTATTTCGAAGTTCAATATATAAAAATCACATTTTTAATTCGAAGTTCAATATATAAAAATCACATTTTTAATTCGAAGTTCAATATATAAAAATCATATATATAACATTCAAATCTTTAAACCAATAAAAATTATTTTTTTATTTTAGATTTTCATAATAAAAATTACCTTACCAATAACATAAATAAATCAGAAAAAAATTCACGTTGATTCTTCAGGGGGGCGCCACCATTGGAGATCGGAGAGGGGGGCCTGTCAGGGCGGCGTTGCTCGCTGGGGCGCTGCGGCGGTTCTCACGGGCTCGGGTCTGAAATAGGCGGAAAGGGGGAGAAGGAAAAGAGCGGAGGAGAGGAGTGGGATTTCTGGTGGAGCGACGAAGAGGTGGGGACCTCCAGCAGCGGTCGCGACGGAGGAAGCGGCGCTCCATCAGGGTGGGCGACGGGGTTTTTAGGGTTAGGTTTCCTTTTTTTTTTTATTTAACTGATGTCGGGTTCTATAAGTTAAAGGGAGAGATGGATAAAGGAAGTTATATAATATAATTAATTATTTAATTAATTTAATCCTCCACAAAGTTGACTTTTCCATACGACCTCGAAACGAGGCCCACCGCCTGTCGCCCATAGCGTTTTACCCCCATTCCGAACACAATGGGATATGTATCGCTAGCTGATTTGATCGTTTCGATCAGTTTCCTTTAAATCTACATTTAAATCGCTATATTGAATTTTAAACGTACATTTCAATTTACCGAGGTCACATACTAACTCGAAAAATTCTATAAAAATATTTTCTAGCTTCGTATTGACGATACGGTCCTAACAAAACTAGTTTCGTTGAATTCCGAGACCGTTGGAAAAATAGCCAATTTCCAGTCGATTAAAATCAACTGAAACTGGTCAAACGCGTTTTCCTTTGCCACGCTCACATATTGATTCGAAAAATTATGAAATTTGAAACCTAGCAATAACTTAACATCACGGACCCAACAAAACTGGTTTCGTCGAAAACCGAGGTCGTTTGCAAAATGTCCATTTTTAAGGGCCTGAATTCCATAGCGACTATTAAGAATTTTCAACTGGACATATCTTTTGATTCCCGCTATGAAATTTCGATTTTTCGGATTCGTTGGAATGATATTATCAAATAGATCCTATGATTTTTGGTTTCACTAAAATTCGGATTGTTTTGCACCCGGTACATTCAATTGAAGTTTGAAATCGAATTATCGAACTACCGCACCATTTTCAATTCTATTTATAATTATATATAAATATTTATATTCTAACGACGACGCGTAAAATATATACATTCGAATTATATTCAAAATAAATTTTCGTCGATTATTATTTAAAATAATTCATTTTAAATAATCAAAATTTGCTAAAATTGCCAAAATAAAAATTTCAAACTGGCCCAGATTTTCGGGTTGTTACACAGATGCATGCATGCATTCACATGATATTGCCTATTTATGTATTATTTTTAAAAAATCATTTTTTGAATAACATGAAGTTTCATGATGGATTCAAAATATAAATAGTTGAGAAAAAATACTTTTATTATAGGCATAAGTTGTGGATACCCGCATGCATAGACGTCATAAAGCCTTCTATATTTATGCCTTTACTTGAAAAAAAAAGTTTAGAATAACCTGAAACTTCATATTTACAAAATCCTATAAATAGCTTGATAGCAACTATTTGATAGAAGGATAGATGGTATGTATTATGTATGATATGGTTTTATACTCCACATGAATAAATGTTATGCGTTAGCGACGTGTTGTACTTATGTGGTATGTAGTGATGTATTTGACTTGTATGAGTTTCTAAAAAAAGTCTTCTATACGGTATGAATAGAATTTAAAGTAATAACGTTGTTGCTGCTTTTTTTTTCTACAACGTATCTACTCATATGATAATTGGAAAGTAGTGGTTTAAAGCAGTGTTTTCATGAACCGACTCTGCTGCGGTCCGACCTCGAATAACCCTAAACCTTGAACCATCATGGCAAGGAACTCAATCAGACCTCATTCATGCATGAACCTCGGTCCGAGCTTCAAACCAACGGTCCAACCTTTAATTTTACAGGGTTAAACCACGGTTTTTGTTTTTCCGTATCTCTCATTGTGTAATTCTCTCTAATCATTTCATCTTTTGTATTGTTTTGAAAATAATAACTAAAAGATTTCAAAAAATCATAACTGTTCTGACATCTAAATCATAAACTTTACCGCTTCATTCTAAAAAACATGTGTGTTTATTTGTGTCTTTGCTATTTAATTATATCATGCAATTTATTAATGTTCGTTTATAAATATATGACCTTCAAACTTTATTATTCATTTGTTTAGTACACATAAAACTTGTTTAATTACATTTTCTCTATTAACAAGTATGTGCGGTTCTTGATGGTCCGACCGGTCAGACCTTCAAAACCTTGGACCTTAATTCCTTACGGTTTGACTCATGGTCCGGTTATGAAAACTATGGTTTAAAGTAATATTGCTATGTAGTATGGATAAAATTAGTTTTCTTTAACCTTAGCTTTAAAGTACTGTGTTTGCAACATCACATAATCATTGCGTTTAATTCTAGAGAAATATCAACTTAAATAAGAGACTAATGAATCGATGCGGCATCGCATCTATTACTTAAGATAATATATAGCCTTGGGCTGTTAATGGGCTCAGCCCACTTAGCTTCTTTAGTAATTACATTTCAGTCCATTATCTTCACATGTATACCCTGTACATTCATCAATCAATACAATTTTCCTGTTCATTCACAATACAATTCTGTCTGAAACTTCAACACAAGAAATTCTGAAAATCGAATTTGGTATCAGAGCCATTTTCAAATCTGCATTTCAAAACAACATAAGAAATTTTGTTGGTAGATTCATCAGTTAGATTTCATCATCTGAATCTGACTCATCAAAGATCTTTCCTCGATCTTATCATTTGAGATTTTCGGCTCTTGAATTGATCAAGCCGCTGTGTCACGCTCAGATTTAACTGGCTGCATAAGTGATTCAATCATCAAGAGTGCGGAAAACAAATCTGAATCATTCTCTACCGATCAAACTACTTCAAGAAGCATTCAAAATCAAGAAAAAGAGCATCAAGAAAGCAATCAGAAACATTTTCAACCGAAAACTCAGTGTGAAAAACAATCATCATCACTTAAAACCTTTCTGTGCCCAAGATCTTGATCACAAAGCAACTTCTTGAGCAATTCAATTCGAGGCAAAGAAGTTCGGTTTGGTTAACTCTGTTCTGTGTCATTTAACCTCACTGTAATTCTCAAGATGACAAACAGCAATGTCGAATCCAGCAATACTTCAAGGGCATCACAGCCTGCAAATCCACCTGTAAATCCTCCCAAAAATGTGATCAGTCTAAAAAGTCAACTAATCACCATTCCTCTTGACCAAAACAACTATCTTCTTTGGAAATTACAGGTAGAAACCTCTCTTTAAGGATATGGCCTGGAAGGTTACATTCATGGCACCATACCAATCCCACCAAGGTTTGTCACTGATGCATCAAATACAATAATAAGCAATGATGATTATACATCATACTATAGGCAAGAAAGATTAATTAGTGCATGGTTATTATCATCCATCAGTGTTGCTCTACTGCCACAAGTTATAGGGTGTAAGACGGCAAATGAAATTTGGATTACCTGTGAAAAAATCTTTAATTCACAGTCTGCAGCCAAGTCCTTATTCTATGAAAGGCAACTTCAAAATTGCAAGAAAGACAATATGAGTATGAGTGAATATTTAGCAAAAGTTAAAAACATTTGTGATATGTTGAAAGCCTCAGGAACCAATGTTGAGGAATCAGATCAGGTTTTGTCCCTGGTTAATGGACTTGGATATGAATATGAAGCCGTAGTGGCTATTATTACATCACAAAAGGTTACTCCCCTATTAGATGATGTGCACTCTATGTTACTTTCTCATGAGGCAAGAATCTCTCACAAGAAACTCAATGATTCAGACTACTCACTCAATTATGCTGCTAATAATAGAGGTAGGGGGCAAGGAAATTACAGAAACAACTCTAATCAGAGGGGAGGTTACTCTTCCCAAGGAAGAGGCAGATGGTCAAACAACAACAAACTTAAATGTCAAATATGTGAGAGGGTTGGCCACACTGCACTCAAATGTTACTTCAGATTTAACTCAAACTACACTGGAAATAACAGTAATAGCGACAACAACCTCGATGCTAATATGGCACAGACACAACCTGAATCATCAAATCAAGTACAGTGCAATCAAGCTGATACAAACAAGTCAGACTCTATATTGGATGACAACTGGTTTCCTGACTCAGGTGCTACAAATCATATGACCAACAATCTTGACAATCTCAATCTTGGAAATAAGGAATACAGAGGTAATCAGTTAATAACCAGAGGTGATGGTAAGTGCATAAGTATTTCTCATATTGGTAATGCTCTATTAAAAGGTAAGAAACAATTATTCTTGCACAAACTATTAAGGGTACCCAAAATTAGGAAAAACCTAATGAGTGTGTCACAATTTACAAAGGACAACAATGTTTATTTTGAATTCTACCCTAATCATTGTGTAGTTAAAGACATGATAACACATGAAATCTTATTGCAGGGTGATGAAGCACATGGTCTGTACAAATTCAAGTTTGGAAATCAACTGCCCACAACAAAAGAAAAACAATGTCTTGCTTCTACTATTGAAAATCAAAACAGTAACAACTATAATGTCTTTGATCTGTGGCATCATAAATTGGGTCATCCAAGTGTTAAAATTGTCAAGAATGTTCTGAATAATAGTAAAATTCCTTACTGTGATATAAAATTACCATATGTCTGCACATATTGCCAAATGGGTAAAAATCACAAATTACCATTTGAAGACTCTCCACTCTCTATTCTAATCCTTTTAATCTAATAGCTACTGACTTATGGGGCCCAGCCTCTATATCATCTGACTTTGGATATAAATACTACATTTCTTTTATTGATGCTTATTCCAGATATACATGGATCTACTTCTTAAATTCCAAATCTGATACTTATGATGTGGTTATAAAATTCCTGAATATGATAGAAAATCAGTTTAAAACTAGAGTAAAAGTATTTCGGACTGATGGTGGTACTGAATATAAAACTCTTAGTAAATATTTTGATGAAAAAGGGATAATCCACAGACTCACATGCCCATACACATCTGAGCAAAATGGTTTAGCTGAAAGAAAGCACAGACACATTGTAGAAAGTGGCTTAACTCTTTTAGCACAAGCTTCACTACCTCTGAAATTCTGGTCTGAATCATTTAACACTGCAGTATATCTAATTAATAGAATGCCATCCAAAGTGTTAAATGATATCAGCCCACTTGAAGCATTGTATAAAGTTAAACCAAATTATCATGATTTAAAGGCCTTTGGATATCAGTGCTTTCCTTATCTCAGACCTTACAACACTAACAAACTCAATTTTAGATCAAAATCTTGCACTTTTCTGGGCTATGCTGTTAGACTAAAGGGGTACAGATGCATTGATGAAAATGGTAGAATCTATATAAGCAGGCATGTCATATTCAATGAGAGTGTCTATCCTTATGCTCAATCCAATATCAAAACCACAAATAAGGTAATCAATAAAGAGGTAAATATACCTGATATTCCTGTATACCTTGAATTACCATCAGTAGCAAATGAAAGGATGGCTGCTGATCAAGTCATACATATCACTGAGAAAAATCAACCCAGCAATAGTGAGCCTGTCAGCCTCGCCACTCCAGCACCTGCACACAACAACAATAAAGAATCATAAACTCAAAATCAATCAGTCTCTACTAAAGAATACAATGAAGACTCACCGGCCACTAATGACAATACAAGGCAGCCTGAACAGCACACTGATCCTCCTCTCACCACCACTGGTCATCATATGCAGACCAGATCCAAAAGTGGTATATTCAAACCAAAGGCATACCTGATCACAGAAAGCAAAGATGAACCAACAAACTACACTCAAGCCATCAAGCACAATGAATGGAAAATAGCAATGGATGAAGAATTCAGTGCACTAATCAGAAATAAAACTTGGACCCTTGTCCCTCAACCAATCAACAAGAATATAATAGGCTGCAAGTGGACTTACAGGGTTAAGAGAAATCCAGATGGCACCATCAATAGATACAAAGCTAGATTGGTTGCAAAAGGCTTTACTCAAGAGTATGGATTTGACTACAGAGAGACATTCTCACCTGTAGTCAAGCCCACTACAATCAGATTAGTGTTAACTATAGCACTTAAAAATCATTGGAATATTCAACACCTAGATGTCAACAATGCCTTCCATAATGGTAATCTGGAAGAGGAAATATATATGGAACAACCAGAAGGATTTATTCAAGACTCAAGATTTATGTGCAGACTTAGCAAAGTAATCTATGGATTGAAACAGGCACCCACAGTATGGTGATAAACTCAAGTCAACTCTAAGTTCTCTGGGATACAGGCCCACTAAATCTGACTCATCTCTATTCACAAAAATCACATAATCATTTACTATATACGTACTAATTTATGTTGATGATTTAATTGTTACAGGGAACAGTGACACTGAAATAACAAATCTTATCAAGTACCTGAACAAAGAGTTTTCCATCAAAAACTTGGGTGACATCAACTATTACTTAGGCATTGAAGCCAAAAGGATTTCAAAATCAGAGATGCTGCTAAATCAAAGAAAATATATCACTGAATTGTTAGTCATAACAAACATGCTTGAAGCCAAATCTCAACCAACCCCTATGATTTCTAGTCAAAATTACTCTAAAAACAGGGGAGAAGCTATAAATAATATCGAGCAATACAGGAGTGTTGTGGGGGCACTACAATATGCCACCATAACAAGGCCTGACATATCCGTCAGTGTTAACAAAGTATCTCAATTCTTGCAGGAACCCAAAGATGAGCACTGGAAAGCTGTGAAAAGGATCCTAAGATACTTAAAAGGCACTCTGGACTATGGACTTACACTAAAAGGCAGCAAGGACCTAAACATCACTGGATTTACAGACTCAGACTGGGCTGCAGATCCAGATGATAGAAGATCTACCACTGGATACTGTATATACTTGGGAGACAATCTAATATCATGAAGTTCTAAAAAACAATCTACCTTATCGAAATCAAGTGTAGAGGCAGAATATAGAAGTATTGCGTGTGCTACAGCTGAAATCATGTGGATACAATCTATACTAAAGGAACTAAAACTAAGCAACTCATCAAAGGCTACAATCTGGTGTGATAATCAGAGTTCAATTTATATGTCAGCTAATCCAATTTAGCATGCTCGAACAAAACACATAGAAATAGACATCTATTTTGTTCGAGAACAAATTAAAGAAGGAAAATTGCAGATTAACTATGTACCTTCGTTCCATCAAAAAGCTGACATACTTACCAAAGCTCTCTCAGCTAAGAACTTCCCAGACTTCGTGAAGATCTGAAAGTAAAGCAAAGCACCTCTCTGAACACAACAACAAAGCAAGGGACAAACTCTGAAGGCTCATCACCCTCCATTAAAGACAATTACAATTATAAAGCCTCAGATCTAAAGACCAATTACTTAACAAAGCTAAAGTCAGAACCAGAAGCCTCAACTCTCAACTTAGCTCATGGAATTCCTGAATTGAAAGCAACAGGTTGAAGACAGACATGAAAGACTCAAAAGAGATCCAGATGAAGGCATCGATTCACTCGAGAGATCAAATTTAGGGTTTCAGTAACCCTAGATTTGAAGGGGCAAATAAGAGACTAATGAATCGATGCGGCACCGCTTCTATTACTTAAGATAATATATAGCCTTGGGCTGTTAATGGGCTCAGCCCACTTAGCTTCTTTTGTAATTACATTTCAGTCCGTTATCTTTACATATAAGTATACATGTATACCCTGTATATTCATCAATCACTACAATTTTCCTGTACATTCACAATACAATTCTATCTGAAACTTCAACACAAGAAATTCTGAAAATCGAATTAACTGCATATATTTAAACAGCAAGAATTGGACTTAATTTTTTTGGTGTTTAATTTGCTCATATTGGTTGATGCATACCAGCTACGGTAGAATGCTTTAATATAAATTTGGTGTTTAGTTTACAACCACACACCAATTTCTACACATGATCAAACTCATAATCATAGCATAAAAATCAACATGAAAAGAATCAAGAAAATAAAAAGCAAGGTTTTTGATGACATTATTGTTAGAGAACCCCAGATTATCAAAAAACTAATTGGTAATGTGAAGTGTAGAGTCTTAATATTGTGGGATTTTTCTCAACATGCGCCTCGCACGTGTGGCATATCCTGAGCCTAACACATGGATGTTATTGGGTGACGTGTGGACAACAGTTATGTACACACGAATTAAACTTTGCTCTGATATCATGTTAGAGAACTTCAAATTATCACAAACCAGTTGGTAATATGAAGGGTAGACTCTTAATATTGTGGAACTTGTCTCAACAATTATTATACATAAACCATTTCTCACGACTCACCTTAGACTGTGGTTCCACCATGGTGAAGATTTATACACTTGTGAAAGCAGAGGTATTACATGATTTCGGTCTAAATTATGAAACTGCTCCATTAGCTGCAATCTTCAATCTTCGGAAAAATCAAGGTGCGTTGTCAACTCTAAAAGAGTCGCACAAGCAATAGTAGATGGTTGCTTCAGATGAAAATCGACTCCCTCATTAGTCATTTTAGACCTTGCAGTAGTTGAGGAAGTAGAATTTAGTTCCAAGCAAGTGCCATATGCCGAATATGATACTTTCAGCTCGTTTGGAGTTGTCTCAAAAGATCTTTGTATTGAATGTTGCTTAATATTAGTAAAAGGGTGCGACTGTGTGGCTTATCAATCTTCCATTCTGTTCCGGAAGAACTCTGCTGACCTTTTTGTTTCTTCTTATGATTGTAGCATGCAATGCTCTAATCGAAACCTTGTTGAAGAAACCCCGGTGGTGATGTATTAGTTGCATGATCCACTCTTGTTTAAAATGGTTATAATTATTAATCAATGCTCAATATTGACAAATTTCTCATGTTTATTGTTCACTATTAAAGGTGAAACGTAAAAACGTAAAGTGGGTTACTTTGATTAAATCAGTGGATAGACTAGAAACTCCATGAAGAAATAAGAATACTCCATAATCTCGAGCCAATGCATCAGGTTCCTGAGAATTATAACATTAGAGTAGTCAGAGCAAGTATCTTATATCATGTTTAATTGATGCTAACTATCAAATGAGAATGTTGTTGTGCCAAATGACTTCACTTATAGCAACATTCTTTTACGGTGTAATAAGGGATTTACATGCGTTGGATATGCCCTTGTCCAATGTTTTCATCCTAACAAATTAAACTATTAATTATAATTTTCTCTCTGTAATTAATTTGAAGGGGATATGATTCCACAAGCCAAGCTTTATCCTGCGTCATCTTTAATACGTAGCATTAGTATATACATAAAATAATAATAAAGGAAGGTAGACTTAAATAATAGTTTGGCTATCTTGTTTATATGGTATATACATGAAACAAAGCACAAGTGTTTACCGAAGTTGGATCCTAGCTTTGCAGAACATTGTTAGGATCATCCCATGCTTTCTTTTGCACATACATAATATCTCCTATAATTTTGTTCCACAAAAATTATCAAAGTGCAAAAAATACAAACTATAGTTAATTAACTTCATTGGAAATACAAAGTGATATTTCAATGTAGTGGCAAAAATATACCATGTAAACCGGCTACATAGTTTGTACAGTTTGCACAATAATGCTTGTTTTATGTGTTAAGCCTATGTTTAGTTCTCAAATTATTTCACAATATAAACATGCCACTTTGGAACTTTATGGAGTCTAGCATAAGCTTCCCAGCACTTTTCCTTGAAATAATGTCAAGCTACTGCTTCAAAAGCTTCTAAAGCAAAGCTTACGACAACAAGAAGCTCCTTCCCACCTTTGTCTACAATGCATAATCAACTTTTATAGTTGGTAGATGAATTCAAGCCTGCCAGAGAATTTAGCCTAGTTGATATATATTAGATTTTCCAAACCTGACAACGATTGCTGTGAGTAATTGACTCCCCTCAACTCTAAGAACAGGATGACCAACTTTTATGGAACTATGTTTCAAATCATTATATGAATATAATCCTCGCTTTTTATGCAACTCATATGGCAGGATGGTGAAGGTAAACACGCCATAGAATCATACGCTGGGCTTTTAATTTCCACATTATTTTCTCTATACAACCAATGAGTTATGTGTCCAAACTCAGCATTTCATGAATCTGCTGTATAAAATTAATATCGCGGTAAAGCATCAGTGTGTAATCTCTCTAGTTCAGATAAGAAAATTTCAAACTATAAGAATATTACCTACGAACCAATTTGCAGTTATATAGGTGCACCATTAGGGCCTTACATGACAGTATGAAGAGACTGCAAACAGTAAGTACAAGGTTTTGATACCTGAAGAAGATGAGTACTTGTTTACAAAGCAATAATTGATCGAATCATCATCATTGTGTAACCAGTGCACAGTGTAGAAGGCTCACGTTTGAGCATATTGTGGGTGAGCCAATTGTACGTGCATACCAGCGAAGAGAATCAGTCTTACCCCATTGATGAACCGCAGAATGATCACCGTTCTAAACATTATTGTTGAGCAGTAGACATTGGCATCAACCTTCAACAAAGGGTTATTTATTTTATCATGCTTCCTAAAGATCATAGTGCATTCATGACTCTTCCACTAAATCCATTAGATCGATGATCCACTAGACCGATGATACTATAGTAATCTCAGAGGACATTGAAGCAAAGAAACAAAAAAAAACATTGTTTGTACCCATTTTTCTTCTATCAACATGATAATGATAATACATGAATCATATATAAGTAAATAGCAAGTGATATCTAAAAGCCTCAAGCTAATGAGATAGTACTTTGGTTATGATCGTCTCATTACCTTCTGAGAAGTCAATTTTTCATGGTACGTAACAGATCGTAGTGGGTTCCCATGTGCAGCGATCAACAGGTATTTCCCATGCAACATACCTGAACAGAGTGTAATCATAATTTTAGATGTTAACGAAGTGGTACATAAATCTGCACAGATAAATTATGAACATGTACACAATAAAATGGGATCATGCTGAATTAGTCAACAAATTATGATTTGACTCTAATACAAATAAATTTAAGTGAAATAAGACCATAGTCCACGAAATGTTAAGAATACATATAGGCAACCCATTGCCTTTTAGGCCCAGGAAGACAAGGTTCAACATTCTCTAAATTCAACTCCAAATAGGATGAATATTCCCTTTCTATTCGAGGGTTAGATTAGTATTGAAGGTACCATTACAAAAAATGTAGTTAACATAGCAATGCTAAAAAAACAGCGCATGGAGTTGTATTGGTATTGAAAAAAGAATTAGCTGGTTGTAGAGCCCACAAACATATTATCAAACCGACCGTTAGGGAGGTTTCCCTACTGTAAGAGCCAAAAACAAATTATCTGAACCAATAAATTTAGGCATAATTTTCGCTGAAGAGTAATGCTTTCTCCATCATTCCTTCTTTCTCGTTTCCTACATCTTTCTTCCTCATATCTGCGTTTTCCTTAAATACCAATTCCTTAAATCTGCGTTCTCGCAAATCCCATTTTCTCAAAATTGTTCCCCTTCTCTCTTCCTCTTTCTAACCCGGTAACCCTAAATATTTGTTTGCTTTAATTCCTCAAATATATATTCTCCGTATCTATCATTGACTATTCCTCATGTCAAGCGCTAATCCTCTTGGAATTAGAAGCCCTAGATTCATCAATCTTCAATTTCCACAAGCTTGACACCCATGGACGCGCGGATTTGCGGAGTTACCCGCTGTCTTCAATCATCTTCGCTTCAAATCAGGTAATAATATTTAGCTTTTAAACCTTTCTACTGTCTTTTTTTGATTTATGAAGATTGCACATGACCTTCAAATTTGAAATTTTGATGTAAGCTAGAATGAATTTTTGTTATTGTCTACTTTTGTTCGTATTCCTAAATATAGAAACCAATTTGAAATTGGAATTCATATTAACATTTTATTAATTATTTGAAATATTACTGCTAATTATTTTCCTGAAGTGAGTGTTCATATTCACTTTTTTTTTTTTTACATATTCTTGAATATATGCATAATGCATGCATATATGTGCTGGAGACAATAAATATTATGATGGGTGCTTAAACAAGTTTATTATTTTTTCTATTCCTAATTTGAACATGAGAGTTTCTTTACTATTGTTTCATTTAGATCTTACTTGGTAGACCCAAGCCATGACGATTCACTTTCAAATATGAAGCCTTAGTTTAGCTTAATTTTTTATGAATACTTATATAAGCTGAAGTTTGGTAGACTTTAGGTTTTCTTCACTTCATTTTCATTCGTATAACTAGAGGTATCCGCCATATTTTTACCCTCATAAATTGTATCGAATCATATAGCATATCCAACCTTAAACTCGATTTGTGACGCACATCTTATTCATGTTCAAATGTTGGTAATCGATTTGTAGATAAGTTGCCGATGCAAAATTTTGCTCATATTCATTAGTGGGTGTTTTATTTTTCCTTTTAATCACAGATTGATTACAAAAGATAATTTTGTCTCCTACATGCCAGTTACTGCTAATTTTTTCCTGAAGTGAGGTTCATAATCACTTTTTTTTAACATATTCTTGAAAGCTTCATCTGACTCATTTGGATTTTGCTTTGTTTATTCGTTCGTTTCCCTCCATATATCAATTAGGTATTTATCAAACCGACCGTTAGGGAGATTTCCCTACTGTAAGAGTCAAAAATAAATTGTCTGAGCCAATCAATTTCCGTCCAACTCCGATTCTTTTTCCTTATCAAATTCCTTTCCGCGTTTTCCTTCTTTTCATTTTATTTCCTCCGACTTCTTTCTTCATCAAATCTGAATTCTGCGTTTTCCTTCTCTCTCAAATTTATCAAAATCCGACTCTTTATCAATGCGATATTTCTTTCTACGTAATTTCAATCGGAGATCTACTTTAGCAGATTCAACGCGAGATCTACTTCGCAATTTCAATAGCGATTTGCCCATCCACGGTTTCATCGGCTTGCTTCGGTCTCTCTCCTTGTCAAGTTGGCATTTTTTATCTGATTCTGATATAAATTAATCTCGTAATCGCCCCTCTTTGGTAAATCTCTCAATTTTCATTGGATTTCAATAGTTGCTTGTGCCGTGCTCTGATTTTTTAAACTATGTGCTTTATGTACCCTTTGCAGCATATTGCCTAATTTCCGATTTGAATTTAGTATGGAATTTTTCATTTGCGACAGTTTATTTGATTATAGCCACATGTCAATTTAAAAAACGAAGAAGTTGGTCTGAGGTCAGTTAGTTATTACAATGTACATAATTTTAAGTACCATGGTCAGTATCATCTTTTTTGTTGATTCAATTAATTGACCCAGATTATCGTTTATATGCTGATAATATTCCACTTGATTTTTGTGCACCTAATTAAGTTCCACTACGTCATATTGCAGTAAAGTAAAGATTGATTGGTATGATGCAATTGCAGATACTATCACTGAATCCGTTAAGTTTCAAATCTCCGACTTAATGCTTTTCCTATTGCTTTAGGTGTTTCTGACAATTGCAAACTATAAACAATAGCTTGGCTTGAAGTATAACAAACTTGGGAAAGTAATTTTGTGACATAACTATGATTTCATCTTACAGTATAAGGTTGGTAAGAATAACTTAACCTGTACTTACATCTACTGATGTGCACGTGATGTATATATGATATTATCTTCATTTTGTTTCTTATTTAATGCTTTGTTTTTGACTATTCTCAGCACATTTACGTTCAAGTTTCAATTGTACTGCAGTCAGATTGTTATCTAAGGGAACATTATTTTGTGCATCCAAAGGCGAGAAATAGACATGTTTTAAAAGATAAAAGCGATACTGATAATACTTTCGAATTTTAAATTCTATCAGTACTTTTTAACGAGTGCCCCATTTAATGGCATATTCATGACGCTGGACATTGTGTATACATCTCAACACGACAACTCTAAAATTATTTTGAAAAAGTGGTAATAATCTATTAACTGTTTGCTGCAAAAGGCATCTGAGATTATGATTTACCTGATACAATTTAAATTAATGGCTGACCTACTATTTTCAAATATAAACTTAAGATATGGGAATCAAGTATAAAAAGAAGCGTGTCCACTTTTATTTACCGTAGCCATGAAATAGAACATTTCTCCTCCAACTATCCAAAATGTGTGGATATAAATGATTACTTCAAAATGTTCAATATAATAAAACTTGAATGATGTTGAGATCATAGCATCAAAGTTGCCATTATTATTTGATATTACTGATTTTTTACATCATTAATGCGTATTTTGGTCATATATATTTTATTTCCTACATATAGAAAAGAATCATCTACAACTTTAAGGTAGCGTTTGATATGTTAACTGGGCAGTTAATGTTCGCGTCTGCGTCCGACGCGTCCGACGCGTCGGACGCGTCTACGATGGGTCCTACACTTTTGCCCCTTCAAGCTTAACGGCTGGAAACTTAGATTTCGCGTCAGACGTGTCGGACGTGTCCGACGCACGTCCGACGCGACAGTTATTTTTGGCCCCTTCACTTTTCCCTCTCCCTATACATATTCTGCTCATACCATCACTACCTCACCACAATATATGTCCATTTTTCTCTACTTCTTCAACCAAATATGGCAGGTTCTGACCAATCCGATCTTGAAGATTTGCAAGATTTGCAAGATGTGCTTGATATTCAAGAAATTATGACTATTCAAACACGACAAAGGAGCAGAATACACAATTCCGCAAGTACCGGTCTTGTTTGGGTTCATGAAATACTAGCGGGACACGCAGATCGTTGTCAAAGAAATTTTCGAATGAAGCGATTATGTTTCAGATCCTTGTGTGAACGGCTACAGAATTACGGACTGGAGCCCTCAATGCACATAACAGTAAAAGAAATGGTGGTTGTATTTCTATATACAATTGCATTGGCCCTCCCTACAAGGCATGTTGGAGAGCGGTTTCAACGATCAAATGGTACGATTAATGTTATGTTTCATAAATTTTTGGATTCGGTTCTTTTATTGGCAGTCGATATTATTAGACCGGCCGATTCCCATTTTAACTGAATCCCAGAACAAATTCGTTCTTCACCCCGATATTATCCTTTCTTTAAAAACTGTATTGGGGCTATTGATGGGACACATGTGATGGCTCACGTGGGTCAAGAAGACATGCAACGTTTTGTAGGGCGGAAAGGAACTGCTACACAAAATATTATGGCTGTTTGTGCGTTTGATTTAACTTTTACGTTTGTAAGAGCGGGATGGGAAGGAACTGCGCACGACGCCAAAGTATTTCGGGAAGCTATAAATAATCCGGATCTTAATTTCCCTCATCCTACAGCTGGCCAGTATTATTTAGTGGATTCAGGGTATCCACTAATGGACGGTTATATAACTCCTTACAGATCCGTGAGGTATCACATACCAGACTTCAATGACACGTGGAATGAACCGATGTCAGAAAATGAAATTTTCAACTACTATCACTCTAGTTTGCGTATGGCTATTGAAAGAACATTTGGTATTTGGAAGAAAAAATTTGCCATCTTACGTAACATGCAGACGTATCCCTATCATGTTCAAGTACAAATTGTTACTGCAACAATGGCTATTCACAACTACATCAGAAAATACAACGCTGGGGATCCAGATTTTATGGCGTATGATGACGACCCTGATTTAGTGCCAGACGTATACCTCGACGAATATTACAATATATCAAATCGCGGAAATAGAGATCGAGACCCCGTTCAAAGAACCAGAACAACATCCACCATGGCGATAGTACGAGACAATATACGAAACGAACTAGTTGCTGCGGGAATGCATTAAGGAGTTTGTATTCGCTGTATTATGTTTTTTTATTTCTGCAATTTGAATTCTGCAATTTGTATTCTGCAATTTAAATTCTGCAATTTGTATTCTGCAATTTGAATTCCGCAAGTTGTATTTTGCGATCTATTATTCTGGTTCTCAATAAACACACACAAACAATTAAAAATAATATATACAAAAACATTTAAATAATAACTTTGCCCCTTCCAAAATGCCCCTTCCGTAAAAAGAACACATTCCCCGTTCCCAACAATTCCCCTTCCGATGCCCCTTCCAAATGCCCCTTCCCGTTCAAAATCAAACGGACCCTAAGTAGCATGATTTTGTACTTAGTATTCTATTGCGGATCTCCTGTCTGGGGTTAGGTTCATGTCATTTGAGGTTTACATTTTATTCATTTACTGTTATATATTAGCACCCTTATCAACAATATGCAAAATGAAATGAAACCATAAAAGTTTTTTGCCGAAACAATCATTAGATGAAAAAACGTCTTCTAACATATATCCATTTTCAGTTATTTATTTTGCAGCTCTCTGCTCGATGGTTAGTACTGTTATGTTTATGCTTTGCGGACTATCACAATTGGTTCAAGGTATTATGCTATCAAATATTTTCACATGCCTCTTTGCGTCGGTTCTCTGAGCACTAATTAACGTTAAAATTGCTAAACATTCACATTATTTTGGTGACATCATTTGACAACTCTTACCTTTATAGATGATATACCAAAATAATACATATCCTCTGCAGAAGCTAGGAAAGTAAAGGATATTCATGAAATACCGTGGCATTGGCTAAATATCACAAGGGATAAATATAGACAATAGAACTGTGCAAGAATTATGAGAAAGTTTCTAATCCTGGATAAACTGCTGCAATGGTAGGATTCAAGCTGGTTAATACCATCTTTTTCTTTGTCATGTTTTCTTCTTTCAGTAAAAAAGTATAAATTACAAATTTAATACTGGCTTGCAAACCAACCAAAAAAATATTTTGTGTTCTAGCACAACACAGGATCTTTTAAATCTACCATTGATCATTTTCATGCATATTCTAATGTGTGTTTTGATTGTCATTTCTGCATATAAATTTTAACTTTTTATACAACATTAAACGTAATTCTGTTTTTTATTCATGTTTTGATTTTGACCTGCTTCATGATACAAACTATGGACCTGATATATAGATCAAGACATGGGCGTTTCCATTCATATGTGTAGTGTAGCTCCTGCAGAAAATCAAGGATCTACCCAGACTTATCTGGGAGGACCATGGAAGGAGCGTTCTAGGACAGTCACTATGAAAACTGTTTTGGGGTGTTTTAGAAACCCGATTGATTAGATGAACTGGAGCGGAGCCTTTGCGTCGTGTACTCTTTATTACGCTGAGTACAGCAACATGGGTGTGGGTTCAGGGTCCAAGGGACGAGTGACTTGGACCGGTCACCATAAGTCCATTAGCAGTGACGATGCTTTGAATGAGCAACTTCATTTCTAGAGATAAATTGGTTGCCTCAGACAGGTGTGCCTTACTCCAGCGAACTTTAACTTTTTATATTGACTCTATATATTGTTTATTGTATTTTTTTTTGCCATAAGTAGATTTATAACATGTGCAAACTTCCATATTCTTTGTTCCCAACATCAAGCTAAAAATAGAGGCACCCATAGATAAAAAGTAATTCTGGAAACAATAGATTATCATATCAAAATTTGTTCAGCATAAGAAAATCATGCATGAGCATAAGTGAAATCATAATTGTGTACTAAATGCAATTATTTCGTAAGTGACTGACTTATGCACCTTTCACTCTTATAAGAGTGCGCACTAATATCAACACTCCAACATCAGTGAACATAAGAAACTTCCAATTCTTCTAGGATTAGAATTAATGAAATGCATATCCATGTGAACATTACTATATATGCATTGCTAAATGTTCATTCCTAAACGATTTTAAAATAGTGAAAATTAGGCTCACATCCTTAGAATTAATCCTAATTAAGCTCACATCCTCCCTATAAAAAAAGTTTAAATTACATCCTTCTTTTTAAACTAACCTCCTATTTGTGACTAATTTTCCCCTTTTCAATATTTCGGCTGAACGTAAGGATCTAAATACCGATTAGGGCTTTATTTTTTGCAGAAACAAAATTTTATAATCCATGGTGGCGGCGACTCGAGAACCAAAACCTAAATCGTGAGCCCCTATTTGCAGCAACCAGCGACCGCCGCTCCAGCACCATCGATCATCCCCTTTTCAGTCGACGCCACTCCAGCACCAGGATCCGCCGCCAAAGGAAATCGCGATCAGCCCCCCTTGATGATCGGATTTGTGAGGGAGGCGTCCGATTTGGGTGTTGAGACGAACGGTGGTGGAAGTTTGGTGACTGACGTGGATTGTTTGAATGGTTTTGACTTGTGATTTGGGTGTGGGTTTCACGGCCAGTGGTGACAGTTCAGATTAGGGGCTTTCGAAGGGTTTGAGGGTGATGGATGCTGCAAAGATCGGAGCTTGATGATCGGACCTGCAAAGATCAAAGCTTGATGATTTGCAAAGATCGCAGCAGGTTTTATTTCATTATAATTGTGTTATTTTTATTTCACTTAGTTGCATTGTTAGCTTAAAATATTCCTGCAATTAATTCATGAAACTGTTGTTAGAACTCGTGGATTTTTGCTGAACTTCTGATAAAAAGTTGCGGACAAGTATGCATCTATTCTAAATATATGCATATCTGTATGCAATTTTTTATTAAACAATCTGAAAAACATATTATTTTACAAATATATTCATATTTCTATGCATGTATGTAGAATACTTGCATATAAATATTCAGAAATTATTGTTTTTTGGCTGAATTGTACGCATGTATTTATATTAATCTGAAGCTGTTTTTTTTCCTTTTCTTTTTTATTTTATTTGTACGATAAATATAATTTTTTTATTAGCATAAAAATACGATTTTTCATATGATAAGGACCTGAAAAAAACATATATCCATGAAACCATTGTTAGAACTTGTGGGTTTTTGCTGAAATTCTGATTAAAAGTTGCGGACAAATATGCATCTATTCTAAATATATGCATATCTGTATGCAATTTTTTATCAAACAAACAGAAAAACATATTATTTTACAAATATATTCATATTTCTATGCATATATGTAGAATACTTGCATATAAATATTCATAAATTATTGTTATTTTGCTGAATTGTGCGCATGTATTTATATAATTCTGAAGCAGTTTTTGTAATTTAGGTTACTGCACATTAATCTTATTAATGTTGATTTTCTTTTTTTAATAACAGTGTTCCGGCGGATATTGGTGTTATCGTGTTGTTGAAGATTGGTCGTCCATCCTTTTCCAAATGATTGAAATCTGCATGTATTTCTACAGAGACTACTAGATGTGGTTTGCGCAATAATCTGGGTCTTAACAAAATTATTTGTTCTTCAAAAGACCATCTCTGCTTTGTAAATATTCTGAAATTTTTGATGTAGTACATGTAACTGTGGTCTGTACTTATTTTTTGATGTAGTACATGTAAATGTTATGAAATTTTTCATGTAAGTATGCACATATTTCTGTTATTTGCATATATATATATAAATATATATATATATATATATATGTATGCATCTTGTTATAATTATCTGTATTTACTTTTTTGTCATTTATTTGTTTTAGCAATTATGCAGTACAGTTCTGTATATGTATGCAATTATTTCACTTAGTTGCGCAAAACTAATAATTTATTTTCTGCATAATATAAATATATGTATGCAATTATTACACTTAGTTGCATAAATGTATGCAATTTTACGTAATATATGTATATAATTGTCTAGTTTTTCGTAAAAAAAAACTAATAAAAAAAATCATTTTACGTAATATATGTATATATTTGTCTAGTTTTTCGTAAAAATCAAAAAAAGTAATAAAAAAAATCGCTATTGGAGTGATCGACTGTTTTCCAGAATTGTTGGATTAGGTTTATGAGCGAGATAATAGGAGCGATAGACTGAGTAAATGAGGACAAATAGTTGTTGGATAGTTTTTTAGGTGTGTAAGGGTAGATCTGAATTTTTTTTAGTGGAAATTCAAAAATAGGGATGTTTTCTATATTATTTTTATCACCGGGTTTTTTTTTATATTTTGAAACTTAATAGGGACCTGTAAAAAACGCACCCTTTAAAATATCCATAACCTGTTGTTACAACAATATTTTGGGTTGGAATGTTTGCCTTGGATTCCATGTGAGGTATTCACTTTTAAATTTATTCTCTATGTGTCTTAATTATTAACCAATCATGTGGTTTGGAATTTGTAATATTGATTACAGTTAGTTTTGGTTTTAGTGAGTCGCCTTTTTACTTGATATTGTTATCCACAACCACAACCTATGTTCATCAATAGTTATTACTGACTACCATTTAATTGAATATGTTAATAGCATTTTCACTGTTTTCACCAAAAAAAAAAAAAAAAATCTTAATCTATTATGTTCTCCAAATTAAATGTTTTCTTAGAAGTTGCAGTCATTAGAGACACTTAATTATTACCCTTAGTGCTGAACTATTTACTCCTAAGTATGAATTTGATGTGCTTTTAATATGCTTTTTTCTATATTTAAGTGTCTATTCTTAACATTAAATTGTACATCAAAGTCATTATTTCATCCTATGAATTTGACGTTCTTTTAACGTGCTTTTTTCGTTTTTGATAGTCTATTCCTAACATTAAATTGTACATCAACATCATTATTTCATCCCTGTAGTTAAAATGGCAATTATTGAACCTTGATTCCAGGTCTCTTGCTTTTTGTATGCAGCAATACATCACTAGATATTGAAATCAAATTTTGCTTCGCAGAGGGTCATAAGGGGGCATCGATTGGGTATCACACTTCTAACCGTGTTAACTGTCTAAAATCTTTTAATGCTTGATTGTTGGATCTTTGGTTACAAAATATTTTGTTATCATTTACCAACTAATATTATAACAGTAGGATATTCAAGTACTGTTGTCTTGGCCCTTTTGGACAGTTTATGCTCATTTGTTGATAGTTATGATAATTTTGTGGAAATTTTATGACAAACTTGAATGCATGTCTTTCTAAATTTATATATTCAAGTTGCCATTCCATTGATGATTAACCAGATCATGGAGATTTCAAGTTATCTCACCATTGTTTGGTAATAAGTGGTTTTTTTTACCTTGATTGACATATAATTTAGAACTAATGTTGCACACTCTCAGACTTAATTTTATATTATCACCAAATAGGGAATCATGTTAACTGTACTGATCTCCACATTTTGAATGCATGTAATATTTGACCTACATTTTAGCTTTCTAACAAGATGTTTAGCTATAATTTTAGTTTTGTTCAGATATGTTTTTCCCTGATTTTAGCTTTCCTTGTAATATTCATTGCCATTATTTTAATTTTTTTCTATGAAAATGTTTAGTAAAATATGAGAGATATATCAGTAACTTTATAGTTCTAATATTTTAGGGTTTTTTTTTTGGTGATAAAGAGCAGGTCTACGTTATCTACACATTTTTCCTTAGCTTTTTCTAATGGAACTAAACATTTTGATACCATTCTGGGTAAAAAACTACATAATCTGTGCAAGATTTAAGCCTATATTTACTAAAAGATATCTGTTTTTTCCTTTTTAGTGTATAACCATATTTATGCTTTAGCTATTTGCTATATATATATATATCCCTGTTTCACATTGGATTTTTTTATAAAAAAAAGAAAAGAAAAAAGAGTACTTGATTACCTGTGACTCTTGTACCTTCTTAATCAATCATCTTTTACTCTTTTTTTTGGTGTAATCATTAGTTTAACGAAAATCCAATTCTCATCTTAAGGTATGCAGCTTGCCTAATGTTCAATGAACCTTATTAATATTAGTTAGTCTAGGATCGGACTTTCTGTCCAGTTTAATCCAATCTGCAACCTTATTATTGCAGTCGTATATATAAAAGTAATAAAACTATTATTTTATACATAGGTGTTCATTAATTTGGCTTTCAATGTGAAGTGTACTTCATTTATCACTACTTCATGTCACAAATTTTCTCATTATGCCATCTTCGTACATAAAATTTAACACTTGCAACCAAAATTATCATTATCTATATTCTGATGTGAAAAGATCAGTTCAAAGTGTTTAGATGTACAAATTTGCTTATCTTTCTATTCCGTGGATGTTCCACTGATTCGAGATAATTTTGCCCTTTCATAATTTAATTACACCATTACTATTTTTTTTAGGATTTCACTTGGAATACCCACTTGCTCAACTACAACCAGATAGAACTTGGCACGGGCACAGGAATATAATTCAATGGACAAACTCAAATCACAGGTTAATAAATCAACATAACCAGGTTTGGGTACTTCACTGCCATCGCAGTATTAAATGGAATCGAGTTAAACATTGCTGATTTATAAAATGATTAAAACAAAGGTAATATTGTCTGACATACTATGAAAATTTCACTATGTGCTGAGTATTGATCGGTTCTTCAAACTAAAATCAAATTTGCATGTGATGGGACATTAAACGCTAAAATTTCATTATTTCATGTCATTTATCAGGTGCAGACAAGGGAGTTTAGATAGAAAGATAAACTAATGATGGAACTGTGAATGATGGATACTGATATGCAATATTGATTGGTCGTGTTAATGCTTATAATCATGGAGATGCTTAGATAATTTTTTGGAGTGCTTTATCACGCTGTCTGCTTGGCTTTCTTTCTTTATGCATTTACCCTATCAGTTATGCATATATACTACTTTGTTGTGTAGTTGTGCTTTTTTCAATGAACCGATGTTGTGCAGAAACTGGAGTGTACTTAAACACAGGATGGTAACACAAAATTAAAAACGTAAATTCTAGACTATTAGATTTATTTGTCTTCACATAAGCGGTGATATTCAGAGGAAGATGAAATGGTCCACAATTTGTATATCAGATTTTGTGTCATCATATTGTTTTCATATAGACTTTCTCTACACATAAGGACAATTGTGGTGCTCACGGATCGATCGGTGCGTTAGGGAGGGTTTTATGACTTTGGTCGATTTCACTTTAGAACAAATTAAAAAAAAAGACAAAAAATCCAATTGTTGAGGCTTTGTATATTTTGATTTTTTTTCTAATTTTGTTTTCAAACAGCCTCATACATATATATATATATATATATATATATATATATGAGGCAGGTTCAATGGCACCCCTGTTTTGGAGCATCTCAAATGCACCCCATTTATAGCCTCTCATTTATATTAAAATAAAGTAGTGGAGAAGATAGAGAATGAGTAGAAGGAGAGAGAGAGAGAGAGAGAGGGAAATACTTGGTGGAAATCAGGGGACAAATGGGGTGTTGAACTATTTGGGGTGCCATTGAACGCTCTCACACACACACAAACACACACACACATGTTTTAGCGACGTGCTATCATTTTCTTTTTCTTGTTTCATAATTATAAATTGAGAAATTGTGCTTTTCAAGGTTTGGTACCATTATTTAAATAAAATTTATCAAATATTTTTTATTTTGTTTTATATACCTTAATCAATTTTTTTTATATTATACATTAACGGTCGGTTTTCCCACCGTTGTGCGGTAATGCTAGTTAGCACACAAATAGGGCTCTATCAGAAACACCCGTATGGTTATGCATTTTAAGTACAAGTTTCATCAACAATATATCAATTGATCAAGCTGTTTATGGTGATAAATATTTCATAAGAATTAAAGAAAGATAATTGATTTATTTACCATTTATAAAGGAAACATTTTATGCAATTGTTCTTTCTCCATTAATCTTGAATGTAAGCCTTTAGATTTTCCAATTTGTGCAAGTCTTCCAAAAGTAAACATAGGGTTAAAAGCAAGATCCTATAATTTCCTAGTTCGTGATATTGCAACAAAAGTTAAACCTAGACTTTCTCGATCGCCAATATTAATGATTGCTTGGTCAAGTGTGAGTCCTTGACTTTTATGTATCGCTATTGCCCAACATATGACCAAAGATAATTGAGTTCTCATACATGATGTATCAGAAGAAGTTTTCCAATGCACCATTTGAGGAATTACTGGGACAATGTTTGTTCCCTCACGAAATTGACTACCATGATAATTATCAAAATCCACCATCACTGCTAATGATTGATCACTAGGAGAGCTTGATGAATAAGAATACACGATATCCACAACAATACTCATTGCACCGTTGACTAACTCATTTTGTACTAAAAGATTTGAACGCAACACCACTCTTGCACCTATTGGGAGATAAACATATTTTTCTAAACCTTCTGCATCATTAGAAGAAGCAGTAGTTGCCATTTCACAAATATTTATTGAAGAAACATGTGCACTGGGTTTTAAGTTCAATTAGATGATTTTTGTGGTGTTCACTAACAACCGTCCTTATTGGAAAAAGATAAAAAGCGTTTTTAAATGTTTCTTTAACTTCGTTTGATAGAAATACATAATCTCTTGTTTTGAATAGTTTTCAATCGTCTAAAGTAGACGCAACTCTACTTAATCTTTCTAAAGCCTATTGTAAAGGAAGCTGCTTATCTCCAGCTTGGCGGAATATATATGATTGTCTTACACACTTATTGAAACCTGTATATGCAACTTCTCTACTTTGTTGCAAGAGATTTCCACCTTTCAGGTACAATGAACTATCGCACACAGGAGGCAGTTGCCGCATATCACAACCGAAACACCACCGAACAAGTCATTCACTGAAAAAATATCACTGCAACGTAAATCAACACTTGCAATCATTGTTCTACCAAGCGTGCTATATTCGTCAATTATAATCAACTTGGTGTTGACGCAGGGAATTTCCATCGATTCAAGACACGCCAAGTGTGTGTGTCGTAGAAACATGGTAGTCCAAAGCGATGTAAGTAATGCGTGAAGAACACAACTTTTTAAAGTGGTTTGGCACTAATATCTATGTCCACTTTATAGTAATCATTCATCATATAAATTCTAATTACAATTGTGTATAGATTTGTACAAGATTTGTGTATAAAGCATTGCAATAAACCAACAAAATGATTGTTAATTCTAATCTTTGACTGAAATTCCCTTCATCTTCTTCGTTGAGTTAAAGGAGTGTTAACTTGGTCAACAATACTTCAACACCTAAGAAATCCAAAAATGTCCAAAATAGTCCAGAAGCAGTGTAATTGATGTCCAAAAGTTAATGGAAAACGTGTATGCAACATTTTAGTGGTTCATGCTATGTCCAATAGTCATGTAGAGGAAGATGGAAGCCATTAATGATGCTTGAGAGCTTCAAGATATCCAAAAATACCAAGAGAATCCAACCCCTTTAAAGGTCAAGTTTGGGAGTATTTATGGTAGTGGGTTAGAGAGGAGTATGTGAGATTTGAGGACCATACATCAGAATGTCACATCACAGAGCAGCACTGTAACAACCTGGATTTTCGAACAGTTTATTTTAATTATTTAATATTGTTTAAAATAGTGAGTTGACAATATAAATGTCATTTTATATGGAGTGATCGATTCAATAATTGAAATACGATTTATTTCGAATATAAATAATTATCGTAATACGAAATATAATTGGAATCGAAGTTAAAAATTGAATCAAAACAATTTAGATGATCAGTATTAATTGTATTTGAATATAGATAATAAAAATATTTTATTTTCAGAGAATTTATTTGTTTTTGAATTTAAATTATGTTATATCGATTTAATATGATTATTTTATACACGTTCAAAATAAATTTTAGAAAATATTCTGTTGAGTTCAGTATAATGCTATAACATTGGAACGACGGTCGGTACGCTAAAATAGCAGTTCACGATTTTTAATTGTGAACCCCGAGATATTTATAATGGATAAGATCGAAATCGAACTGAAAATCAAATCGATATTTGTTTAAAAAGAAATAAAGATCTCTTTATTTCAAATCACATTAAATAGAAATCAAATCGTATTAATGTATAGTCAAATAAAAAATTACTTAATGGTGAAGTATCTTTCTTTATATAACCGTGATTCCTCTTTTTTCTTTTCTCTTCTGGTTGAGCAATGAAAATCCAAAGGCCTCAGTAATTAAACTATCGTTCCCATTTTTACTGGGCAAAATCAAAACTGAAAGCTTCGAAACAAATTAAAATGGTTGTTCCTTTTATGATCAAAACTTCCCATTTCATTTACCTTTATAATCGAAATCAAAGAAAAACAAAAGAGAGCCACCCTTTCAGAAACAAAATAAGGGTCACTCCTCTTAAAAATCAAAACCCGCATCTTTATAAAATCGAACCAAATGGAAAGGGGACTTCGGACATCATGATGGTTTGTGGAGCTCGATAGTTTGAGCGCAACCTATGGCCGAGGCGTTAGTCATCGAGTTGGTGCAGTTGGGAAGCGCTGTCAGGTTGGAGGATGACGAGTTCAAATTCGTGGTGTCTGGGGAGAGCGCGACGGGGTTGTAGGCTATATGAACGTCAATGGTTCATAAGGGCGTTCGATGTTGCTATTAAGTTCTAGGAGTCGTGATTTAGCATAGGGTTGGGCATCGATTTCTGGATTTGGGCCTTCGGAGAGGAATTGCAAGATCAGTGGCGAGGTTCAGTTTTAGCCTGGAATGCTCAGATGGAGTTTTGGATTCGAACGATTTGCAAAGAAGGAAGGAGGAGCTGAATTAGACATGGAGTGAAGCATAGGATATTATGAGTTGTTCCTGTAGGAGATTAGAAATGGCCGAAGCCTGGAAATGGTTAAGGGACTCCGGGATTATGTGAATCAGTTTAAGGAAGGAGGAGGATTTTTAACAGGATTAAGTGTCTAGTAATGGGAACAGCTGAATATAGGGAGGAGGAAGAAAATTAAAATTTGCAGTAAGGTAAAACCTAATTTTTGAAATTCGAAAGTTAGTTGAATAATTTGGTTTATAGTTTACAAAATTAGTTAAATTTATTATAGCACAAATTGTCAACTGAAAATTTTATAAATCTTGTTATACAAGGTTAAACTATCGAAAGGCAGTCATGCGAGATTCATAGCCGCACATATGTGTAAAAAAATGAATCTAAAATCGAAATGGAATGCCAATAAAACCCTGGTGAGTAAATCTCACTCACCCGTTATTTAGAATTATTTTTATTCGGTAAAAATAATTGTTTTTGCTTGTTTGAATGCTTTCCGGTTGATTTACATATATTAGTTATTTAGGGTTGACTATTATATATATATATATATATATATTGGTTTGGTGGTTGGATTGTTCCCGTAGTCTCATTAGCGGATGCCCGTAGTTTCATAACGGATGATTTCCCTATGCGCCCTACAAATATATATTAGTGGATGACCTTCATATCGCGATATTCTACCTCAAAGCAGGATGGGTATTATCTATGTTGACTAACGTCTGTGAATGCAGGGAAATAGGTTGGAGGAATCCAACCGGATTCCTCAAAAATATATTATCTATTTGTTTATTTGTTTGCATATATACTGTCATATATGATGAGTAAGAAAAATAAATAATTGGTTGTTTGGTGTTCAAATATCACTGGGCCTAAATGTTGATATTTAAAAATATCATAAAAAGGATTTTTTTTTAGATTTAAAAGGGAGATTCTATTTTGCTAGAATAGAATTTGAAATTTCGAATAGAATAGAATTTGAAATTTTAATAGAATAGAAATTCTAACTTGTTTTTAAAAATAAAAACAAGTAGTTCATTTATTAACGAAGTTTATAAATAAAGTAAAATGAATTATCATTGGAGAAATTCAGAAAATTATAAATACAAGTGTGAATTTGAAAATGGAAATTTATTTTTTCAAAGTAGAAATATTTCAAATGAATTTGAAAGCGAGACTTGTTTAATATATAAACAAGTAAAATAAATGGTGTTTATAAATAAAATGGAAAAAATTATCATTAGATAGTTTGAATATTTAAATTCAAAATGTGAATTTAAAAATAGAAATGGGGAAATCATTTTAAAGAAATAAACGAAGAAATTTATTCTGATGTTCAAAATATAAATTGAACTAAAATATAGATAGTTTGAATATTTAAATTCAAAATGTGAATTTAAAAATAGAAATGGGGAAATCATTTTAAAGAAATAAACGAAGAAATTTATTCTGATGTTCAAAATATAAATTGAACTAAAATAAATCCGTATGGATTTATGATTTGAATTCGATTAATTCGAATTTATTTAAGTAGAAGTTAAATTAAATATGAAAATAAATTGGGTGTTATATATATAAGTTATTATAAATAGAAAGTTTCAAAAATAAGATTTTGGTTTTAAATAGATTCCGAAATAGACTTGTTTAAATATAAAACAAGGAAATTTATAAAATGGTGTTTATAAAAATAATGAATTAATTATCAAGAGATAATTTGAATATTTAAATTCAAATATGAATCAAAAATAGAATTGAAAATAGAATTTGATTGTAGAAAATTCAAATTGAATTTGATTATAGAAAATTCAAATAGAATTGAAAATAGAATTTGAATGTAGAAAATTCAAATGGAATTTGAATATGGAAAATTCAAATAGAATTGAAATAGAATTGAAAATAGAATTTTGAAATCATTTCAAAAAAAAAAGTAACGGTGGGTTTTACTTCGGAATTTCGAAATATAAAAGGGATTGGAATTCAATTTAGAAAATTGAAGTAAATAAATTGATTACCGAGTAATGGAAAGTCGACAGTGTATAGAAAATCGGAAATATGATGTTAATTCGGGAAATGAGATTTAATATATATTAAAATATATTGGAATGAAGTTAGAATTTATATAAAAACGAAATTTAAAAGTTTATATATAAAAATATAATTAAAACGAACTCGCCGCAGCACGGTAGTTCGTAAATTGGCGTTTCGAACTTCAATTGAGTATACATAACTCAATTTAAGTCGGAATTCTTCGAAACAAGAATCATAAGGACCGAGATGGAAATAGTTTTCTAATGGAAGAGAAAAACCTGGATTTCGTCGTATAGATTTTGAGTTACGTTAAATTTTCAGAAAAACAGCGCTAGAACCATTTTAAAACTGTAACGGTTTATTTAAATAAATAAAAGGATTTTTATAAATAAAAATCCGAATTTCCATTAGAAAAACCCAGACTGGAGATATAAAATAAATATGAACTCCAGTGAAGTAAGTGAAATGATTTTTGGAACAAAAATCAGATTTTTAACTACTGAATAGAACTAACTAGTCCGGAGTATATTTAGTTAAAAGAGGTTTGAATCGAATTTGGGTTTTGGTTAAGTAAATTGAACTGGTGAATATATATTCGAAATCGAATATGGAACTTGAGTTGGAAACGGAATTAAATTAATTTAAAGCAAGATAAAAGGATATTTGAACATGTTATTTTCAAATATAAAGTAAAATAGGCCAAAGAAGCTAATAAGAGGAATAATTAGCGAATTGAGTTAAAATGACCAGATTGAGTTGGGAAAAATTAGAAACAGGTGAATATGTGTTAAGAAGGTTTGGGATGAAGTGTATGAAGTTTATAAATGTAGTGCTCAACAATAAGGTACATGTTTAAAATTCCATATGAGGTTTTATGTGCTGAATCCGCTAGCCGCTTGGCTTTTTCTTTTTCTTTTGGGTTGGTGAGGGCCATGGGAGGCTATTTGAAATATCCCAATGCTCCCAGTACAAAGGAGGTTATGGCGAAATTTTCCGGGAATTTAAGGAGTTAGAATATTTTTAAGAAAATTTGATAATTAGAAATAAATGTATCGATATATATAGAATTCGATAAGGAAACGAATTTAAAAATAGAATATTATAAACAAAAAGGGAAATCGATAAGCTGGTAATAGAAAGAGAAACATATATACGTTTAAAATGAATAATTGGTTTTTATAATGATAATTATTCGGGGTGTTTGTCTGTTTTGAAGTTAATGATGTTTTCAGTCAAGGTCTGAGATGTAATTTTACCCCAACTTGATTGGTTTCATTTTTAATTGATAAATAGCAAGATCCAATCTCGAAGAGAAGTGTTGGATAATAGTTAGTTGAATAAAATATTTTGGGTTGTTGTAATGATGTTTTACACAGCATTCGTTTTAACCCAAGTAATGGAATTTTGGAAATATAAAAGTTAAATATTTCCTGAGTATAATTAAAGTAGCGGGGAAAGAGATAAGTGATTGAAATTGTTTCAATTTCAAATAGAATATATTTTCTAAGTGTAGAAAATAAAATAAGGCGAGATATAGAAATGTTATCCAAAGAATGTAAGAGATCGAGATGATAATTGAAAATATTTGTTTAACAAACATTGATAAGGAAATGGAAAGGGTGATTTAATTAATGAATAGTAATCAAGGGGCCCAGTGATTGTTTGATGTTTTTGAATGGATGTTTGTTTATTTTTCTTCGATAGTTAAAGAACCGACTATCGAAGTATTTTCCATTATCGTTGTCAATATGGAGAGACCGGTTGGATTATTATCTGTGAACCACTCTGTATTGGTAGTAGCGTTGCGAATCAGATTATATGAAGATAATCGAAGATGGAGTAAAGTGCAAGGACTTTTTCTATTAATGGAAATCATGCCTTCGTTTCGTTCAATCCCAGAACGAGCGTATATGGATGAATGTCTGAGAGAGTATTTCCAATGATCGAATATGTTGGTATGTATAAATATATATGGTGGCAACGGAATTATTCCCTTAGCATAATATCCAGAATATATTTGTGCAAATCAACTAGTTATTAACGGATCTGACGATGTGGCATTCAAAGTGATTGTGCTATCAATGAATAGAAAGTAATCGTAGCCTCAGGCCTCAACAACTGGGAAATGACAAAAATTGGGCAGACATCATGGCTATGTGGGTCGCTCCCATTAGGATGTATAATCACCTCTCAAGAGATTCATTTAATTACTTATTCTATTCGATGCTGTCCCAATCGGGGAACGGTTGCTGATCCCAACCGTTGGTGATATACATTCGATACACTCAAGCGAAATGAACGGTCGGCCATGTGTGGGTCGGGTTGCAAGATGTTCTTGTTGAACCCAGTGTATTTCTATCTAGAGATACACTATCGGAAGGTGGTCCCATACCTTGTCATGTTGGAATTCCAATCTCCAATAAGCGCCATGCAGTTTTTGATTTTATATTATATGTATGGAGCGTGAGATGCAAGCGTTCCACTAGATTTTATTTATTTGATTTAGACACTATTATAATATCATTGGATTTTGTATTAAAGTGTTTTGGGTTATAGTAAGGTAAAAACCAACCATATCTATGTGTGGGCTAGTCTTACTATTATCCTTTCTTTCAAAAGATCTTTGAAAGTTAAACAAATGGTTGGAGTTTACTCACACCAGTCCCATGACTGACCCAGAGTTTATTTTGTTTTTGTTTTCCCTAAACTCTTGGGTGCCCAAATTTGTACTGGCAGTCAAGTAGTCGGGATTTTACAGATTCATTTGGAGGAGCTGGAAGCAGGAGGCTTCACCTGTTAGCTATAGACTATCATATTTCCGCTGTGTACTATGTGGTATCTGGAAACATGTGTTTATAACTGTTCCAGAAATAACTATTGTGCTCTGATGATGGTATGTATATAAAGTTACTGATTTGTATTTCAAAAGTTATGTTATTTAATATATTTTATTCGTTCCGCTGTGAGTTTTGATCTTCATTTTCTTCTATTCTATTATTTCTTTCTTTCTATTTCTCATCCTCTAACTTCTTTCTAAAAATGATTCGTATTTCTGTGCAATTTGGATTGGACGTGTGGTGTTATTAGTAAAACTCAGATAGTACGGATTTTCGGGTTGTTACAGTTGGTATCGGAGCATAGGTTGAGCGAATACCTAGGCTTTGGTGGTGTTGTGCTCATTAAAGATAGGGTCAGTAGTACCCTAGAATGAGTTGAGTGTATATATATACGAGAGAGTGTACTTGTTAATAGATATCAAAGTTGTTTTATATTGTGTTGGTTAGTCTGTTGAGTGGTTTATGAATTCTGATCGAATTGTGGGACGCCACGAAGTCGATAGGAATTTCTGAACACGTGAACAGAAGATATGACATAATATGGTTTTAAAATGGGTAAATGAAATAATTTTACCCAAAACTATATTTTGATATAGAAAGAATAATTTTCTGAAATTATTATAAGATATGGATGTGTTGGTTAATTATAATCCAACGAGATTATAAAATTGAAATGGTTATATATAACCAAAACAAAATTTGTATATGAATTAAATATACGAATGAGATGAATTAAAATTGAATTCAAACTAGAATTTGGAATTTAAATCTTGGGAAGTTTGAAAATATTTTCTGAAGTATATTAAACTAATATAGCTTTGTTTTGAAAGGATTTTTGAATCTAATTCATTTTAGATGGATATTTAAAGTGATAAAGCATTGAACTCACTTCAGTGGCTGGAAAATAATTCTGATGATGACTGCAGCATTATCAATATTCATTTTTGAGTTTCTAAGTGATGGATTGTTACCTTAGAAAAGTTTTTGGTGGAAAGTTGTTTGAGAGAAAACAAGTTGGTTTGAAATTTCGAATGTTTTGAATTTGAGGTGGAAATAAATATAAGTATATCTTTATGTGATTTGTAAAGGATTTAAAATGGAATCCCAGGAATGTGAATGTGGAAATTTAAATGGATAGAAGTGAATAAATTGATTTAAAATCAACTTGAATGAATTTGAATATACATGAGTGAAATATGAATTGAATGTGAATTGTAAATCATTCAGATAAAAATGAATGTGAGTGTATATATATATGTGTATATATATATATATATATATATATATATGAAAACCAAAAGTTGGGTGGGACTAAAATTGTCGAAATGTGAAGTGTTGAGTTTCAACATAAGAAAATTCTCGGAAAATAAATGGGTTAGTAGCATTTTTCTTACCTTAGCAATTTCGGGGATGAAATTCTTTCTAGGGGGGAAGAATGTAACGACCCGGATTTTCGAACAGTTTATTTTAATTATTTAATATTGTTTAAAATAGTGAGTTGACAATATAAATGTCATTTTATATTGAGTGATCGATTCAATAATCGAAATACGATTTATTTCGAATAAAAATAATTATCGTAATACGAAATATAATTGGAATCAAAGTTAAAAACTGAATCAAAACAATTTAGATGATCAGTATTAATTGTATTTGAATAAAAATAATAAAAATATTTTATTTTTAGAGAATTTATTTGTTTTTGAATTTAAATTATGTTATATCGATTTAATATGATTATTTTATACATGTTCAAAATAAATTTCAAAAAATATTCTGTTGAGTTCAGTATAACGCTATAACATTGGAACGACGGTCGGTACGCTAAAATAGCGGTTCCTGACTTTTAATTGTGAACCCCAAGATATTTATAATGGATAAGATCGAAATCGAATCGAAAATCAAATCGATATCTGTTTAAAAAGAAATAAAGATCTCTTTATTTCAAATCACATTAAATAGAAATCAAGTCGTATTAATTTATAGTCAAATCAAAAATTACTTAATACTGAAGTATCTTTCTTTATATAACCGTGACTCCTCTTTTTTCTTTTCTCTTCTGGTTGAGCAATGAAAATCCAAAGGCCTCAGTAATTAAACTATCGTTCCCATTTTTACTGGGCAAAATCAAAACTGAAAGCTTCGAAACAAATTAAAATGGTTGTTCCTTTTATAATCAAAACTTCCCATTTCATTTACCTTTATAATCGAAATCAAAGAAAACCAAAAGTGAGCCGCCCTTTTAGAAACAAAATAATGGTCACTCCTCTTAAAAATCAAAACCTGCATCTTTGTAAAATCGAACCAAATGGAAAGGGGACTTTGGACATCATGGTGGTTTGTGGAGCTCGACAGTTCGAGCGCAACCTATGGTTGAGGCGTTAGTCATCGAGTTGGTGCAATCGGGAAGCGCTGTCAGGTTGGTGGATGATGAGTTCAAATTCGTGGTGTCTGGGGAGAGCGCGACGGGGTTGTAGGCTATATGAACGTCAGTGCTTCATATGGGCGTTCGATGTTGCAATTGAGTTCTAGGAGTCGCGATTTAGCATAGGGTTGGGCATCGATTTCTGGATTTGGGCCTTCGGAGAGTAATTGCGAGATCAGTGGCGAGGTTCGGTTTTAGCCTGGAATGCTCAGATGGAGTTTTGGATTCGAACGATTTGCAAAGAAGGAAGGAGGAGCTGAATTAGATATGGAGTGAAGCATGGGATAGTATGAGTTGTTCCAGTAGGAGAATAGAAATGGTCGAAGCCTGGAAATGGTTAAGGGACTGCGGGCTTGTGTGAATCAGTTTAAGGAAGGAGGAGGATTTTTAACAGGATTAATTGTGCAGTAATGGGAACAGCTGAATATACGGAGAAGGAAGAAAATTAAAATTTGCTGCAAGGTAAAAACTAATTTTTGAAATTCGAAAGTTAGTTGAATAATTTGGTTTATAGTTTACATAATTAGTTAAATTTATTATAGCACAAATTGTCAACTGAAAATTTTATAAATCTTGTTATACAAGGTTAAACTATCGAAAGGCAGTCATGCGAGATTCATAGCTGCACAGATGTGTAAAAAATGAATTTAAAAATGAAATGGAATGCCAATAAAACCCTGGTGAGTAAATCTCACTCACCCTTTATTAGAATTATTTTTATTCGGTAAAAATAATTGTTGTTGCTTGTTTGAATGCTTTCCAGTTGATTTAAATATATTAGTTATTTAGGGTTGACTATTATATATATTGGTTTGGTGGTTGGATTGTTCCCGCAGTCTCATTAGCGGATGCCCGCAGTTTCATAGCGGATGATTTCCCTATGCGCCCTACAAATATATATTAGTGGATGACCTTCATACCGTGATATCCTGCCTTAAAGCAGGATGGGTATTATTTATGTTGACTAACGTCTGTGAATGCAGGGAAACAGGTTGGAGGAATCCAACTGGATTCCTCAAAAATATATTATCTGTTTGTTTATTTGTTTGCATATATACTGTCATATATGATGAGTTCGAAAAATAAATAATTGGTTATTAGGTGTTTAAATATCACTGGGCCTAAATGTTGATATTTAAAAATATCATAAAAAGGAAAAAAAATCAGATTTAAAAGGGAGATACTATTTTGCTAGAGTAGAATTTGAAATTTCGAATAGAATTGAATTTGAAATTTTAATAGAATAGAAATCCTAACTTGTTTTTTTTTTAAAAATAAAAACAAGTAGTTCATTTATAAATGAAGTTTATAAATAAAGTAAAATGAATTATCATTGGAGAAATTCAGGAAATTATAAATATAAGTGTGAACTTGAAAAGGGAAATTTATTTTTTCAAAGTAGAAATATTTCAAATGAATTTGAAAGCTAGACTTGTTTAATATATAAACATGTAAAATAAATGGTGTTTATAAATAAAAGGGAAAAAAATTATCATTTGATAATTTGAATATTTAAATTCAAAATGTGAATTTAAAAATAGAAATGGGGAAATCGTTTTAAAGAAATGAACGATGAAATTTATTCTGATGTTCAGAGTATAAATTGAACTAAAATAAATTCGTAAGGATTTATGATTTGAATTCGATTAATTCTAATTTATTTAAATAGAAGTTAAATTAAATATGAAAATAAATTGGGTGTTATATATATATATATATATATATATATATATAAGTTATTATAATAGAAAGTTTCAAAAATAAGATTTTGGTTTTAAATAGATTTCGAAATAGACTTGTTTAAATATAAAACAAGGAAATTTATAAAATGGTGTTTATAAATATAATGAATTATGTATCAAGAGATAATTTGAATATTTAAATTCAAATATGAATTAAAAATAGAATTGAAAATAGAATTTGAATGTAGAAAATTCAAATAGAATTTGAATATAGAAAATTCGAATAGAATTGAAAATAGAATTTGAATGTAGAAAATTCAAATGGAATTTGAATATGGAAAATTCAAGTAGAATTGAAAATAGAATTTTGAAATCATTTCAAAAAAATGGAACGGTGGGTTTTACTTCGGAATTTCGAAATATAAAAGGGATTGGAATTCAATTTAGAAAATCGAAGTAAATAAATTTATTACCGAGTAATGGAAAGTCGACATTGTATAGAAAATCGGAAATATGTTGTTAATTTGGGAAATGGGATTTAATATATATTAAAATATATTAGAATGAAGTTAGAATTTATATATAAACAAAATTTAAAAGTTTATATATAAAAATATAATTAAAACGAACTCGCCGCAGCGTGGCAGTTCGTAAATTGGCGTCTCGAACTTCAATTGAGTATACAGAACTCAACTTAAGTCGAAATTCTTCGAAAAAAGAATCGTCAGGACCGAGTTGGAAATAGTTTTCTAATGGAAGAGAAAAACCTGGATTTCATCATATAGATTCTGAGTTACGTTAAAATCAAATTTTCAGAAAAACAACGCCAGAACCATTTTAAAACCGTAGCGATTTATTTAAATAAATAAAAGGATTTTTATAAATAAAAATCCGAATTTCCATTAGAAAAATCCAGACTAGAGATATAAATTAAATATGAACTCCAGTGAAGTAAGTGAAATGATTTTTGGAACAAAAATCAGATTTTTAACTACTGAATATAACTAACTAATCTGGAGTATATTTAGTTAAAAGAGGTTTTGAATCGAATTTGGGTTTTGGTTAAGTAAATTGAACTGGTGAATATATATTCGAAATCGAATATGGAACTTGAGTTAGAAACGGAATTAAATTAATTTAAAGCAAGATAAAAGGATATTTGAACATGTTATTTTCAAATATAAAGTAAAATAGGCCAAAGAAGCTAATAAGAGGAATAATTAGCGAATTGAGTTAAAATGACCAGATTGAGTTGGGAAAAATTAGAAACAGGTGAATATGTGTTAAGAAGGTTTGGGATGAAGTGTATGAAGTTTATAAATGTAGTGCTCAACAATAAGGTACATGTTTAAAATTCCATATGAGGTTTTATGCGCCGAATCGGCTAGCCGCTTGGCTTTTTCTTTTTCTTTTGGATTGGTGAGGGCCATGGGAGGCTATTTGAAATATCCCAATGCTCCCGGTACAAAGGAGGTTATGGCGAATTTTTCCGAGAATTTAAGGAGTTATAATATTTTTAAGAAAATTTGATAGTTATAAATAAATGTACCGATATATATAGAATTCGATGAGGAAATGGATTTAAAAATAGAATATTATAAACAAAAAGGGAAATCGATAAGCTGGTAATAGAAAGAGAAACATATATACGTTTAAAATGAATAATTGGTTTTTATAATGTTGATTATTCGGGATATTTGTTTGTTTTGAAGTTAATGACGTTTTCAGTCAAGGTCTGAGAGGTAATTTAACCCCAACTTGATTGATTTCATTTTTAATTGATAAGTAGCAAGATCCAATCTCAAAGAGAAGTGTTGGATAATAGTTAGTTGAATAAAATATTTTGGGTTATTGTAACGATGTTTTACACAACATTAGTTTTAACCAAGTGAAGGAATTTTGGAAATATAAAAGTTAAATATTTCCTAAGTATAATGAAAGTAGTGGGGGAAGAGATAAGCGATTGAAATTGTTTCAATTTCAAATAGAATATATTTTCTTAGTGTAGAAAATAAAAGAAGGCGAGATATAGAAATGTTTTCCAAAGAATGTAAGAGACCGAGATGATAATTGAAAATATTTGTTTAACAAATATTGATAAGGAAATGGAAAGGGTGATTTAATTAATGAATAGTAATCAAGGGGCCTAGTGATTGTTTGATGTTTTTGAATGGATGTTTGTTTATTTTTCTTAGATAGTTAAAGAACCGACTATCGAAGTATTTACCAATATCGTTGTCAATATGGAGAGATCGGTTGGATTATTATACGTAAACCACTCTGTATTGGCAGTAGCGTTGAGAATTAGATTATATGAAGATAATCAAAAATGGAGTAAAGTGCAAGGACTTTTTCTATTAATGGAAATCGTGCCTTCGGTTTCGTTCAATCCCAGAACGAACGTATATGGATGAATGTCTGACAAAGCATTTCCAATGATCGAATATGTTGGTATGTATAAATATATATATGGTGGCAACGGATTTATTCCCTTAGAATAATATCCAGAATATATTTGTGCAAATCAACTAGTGATTAACGGTTCTGACGATGTGGCATTCAAAGTGATTGTGCTATCAATGAATAGAAAGTAATCGTAGCATCAGGCCTCAACAACCGGGAAATGACAAAAATCGGGAAGGCAACATGGCTATGTGGGTCGCTCCCATTAGGATGTATAATCAGCTATCTAGAGACTCATTTAATTCCTTATTCTATTCGATGCTATCCCAATCGGGGAACGGTTGCTAATCCCAACCGTTGGTGATGTACATTCGATACACTCAAGAGAAATGAGTGGCCGGTCATGTGTGGGCCGGGTTGCAAGATGTTCTTGTTGAACCCAGTGTATTCCTCTCTAGAGATACACTATCAGAAGGTGGTTCCATACCTTGTCATGTTGGAATTCCAATCTCCAATAAGCGCCATGCGGTTTTTGATTTTATAATATATATGGAGCGTGAGATGCAAGCATTCCACTAGATTTTATTTATTTGATTTAGACACTATTATAATATCATTGGATTTTGTATTAAAGTGTTTTGGGTTATAGTAAGGTAAAAAACAACCATGTTTATGTGTGGGCTGGTCTTACTATTATCCTTTCTTTCAAAAGGTCTTTGAAAGTTAAACAAATGGTTGGAGTTTACTCACACCAGTCCCATGACTGAACCAGAGTTTATTTTATTTTTGTTTTCCCTAAAATCTTGGGTGACGAAATTTTTACAGGAAGTCAAGTAGTCGGGATTTTACAGATTCATTTGTAGGAGCTGGAAGTAGAAGGCTTCACCTGTTAGCTATAGACTATCATATTTCCACTGTGTACTATGTGGTATCTGGAAATAGGTGTTTATAACTATTCCAGAAATAACTATTGTGCTCTGATGATGGTATGTATATAAAGTTACTGATTTGTATTTCAAAAGTTATGTTATTTAATATATTTTATTCGTTCTGCTGTGAGTTTTGATCTTCATTTTCTTCTATTCTACTATTTCTTTCTTTCTATTTCTCATCCTCTAACTTCTTTCTAAAAACGATTCGTATTTCTGTGCAATTTGGGTTGGACGTATGGTGTTATTAGTCAACTCAGATAGTACGGATTTTCGGGTTGTTACAAGCACCACCCGAATTTTCGCACCCCGTACTTACATTTTAGGAAATTTCGTATCCCTCTGAGGGATGCAAGTTCGCCCTAAGCTGGCTTGGACATTCGCATCCCTATGGGATGTGAATTTTTGCCTCCAAGGAATACGAATATTCATATCCAAGGGATGAAGATTATACCAGAAGCGGGATGCGAGCTTCTAGAGGTAAGGTAGAGGGAATCAAAACGAGGGATGTGAGGCGAGGGAGTCGAAGTTCGAAGTGGTTGGGATGTGGATCGCATCTCCTAAGGGATGCGTATTCGTACCCCTGGGGATGTGAAATGTGCATTTCGCATCCCGTAAAGAATACGAAATAGGAAGTTTCGCATCCCAACAGATGAAAAAATTGTGGAGCTTTTAATGTTTAATTGCGTGAGTAGTTTTGAGTGATTTGTGCGCTCAAGAAGCCTAAGAATATGCTGAATACCGTGAAGACATTTCTGCACATGTTCACGAAAACAGGTGAAACTTTCAAACCGTAAGGTGGTTTGGGCTAAACGAAATTTTTACTTAAAACTAACTTAAATGGCTACAAGAATTACCATGCAAAGCACTATAATCCATGTTTTCGGGTCCAAAAGAGGTAATCTAAAGGGGTATGTTTACATTGCAACTTGACCAAATCGCTTTGTGTTAGCTGATGATGTTATTGACGTGTGACGGCTTCGACCAAAAAGAGTGTCAACACTTGGTATTTTTAATTGCATACGACGACATTGCTCCCCTGAATTTTTTTTATAACATGACTTTCCTTATGTAGAGATTGAAAGTTCATGATGGATAGTACTGCCACCAATGTTGAATGCAGCCACTTCGGTTGGAGCCATAACTCTAACTGCTTTACTACTTCCAAAATAGATTTTCCTGTACCATCTCCACCACATATGATCATTCGAATTGACTTCCCTTGCAATATATTTTTATATATTATATCACGTGCAATTAGTTGATCGTTTGATAAAATGTCTAAAGGAATGTCAGTACAATTGTTCATAGTTTTATTTAAATATTCAATAGTTGAACGCAAATTGACATGTATAAAATCACGTTCAACACAATACGCTATAAATGGCCTAATGCAATGAATTCGCAAGGTGTTTCCAACCAAAATGTCCCTATAGCTATAAAATTTTGGTCCTACTTCAAGATTCTATTTTTGATGTTACCTTAGTCAAAAAAAAACGTTGCTCTAGCTAAACAAGTGTAACGCGATGCAACATTTTATCTAATGTTGTTATAGCGGATCTTTAAAATTAAAAATAATAATAAATTTTGGCAAATTCTATTTCAACCCACAAATTTAGGTAGTAGCCCCCCAAATCATGAAATAATCAGTAAACCAACAAATTTAGTAAGTAGCCCCCTTTTTTTACACCTCAGTGATCCACATTATCATTTAAAATAAAATCTCAACCATCAATCTGCACCTGCACTATTTCTAATTCCTATTTTTATTTCTCATTCACCCGCTTTTCTTTTGGTTTCGTTCCCACCCCTAAATTTCCAGATCCAATATTCTTGTTCAAACCCTAAATCGTCGACTAAAGGATTCTGGTTTCTGATTTTCGTTACATATTTATACATTTGCAAACGGTACTCTTCTTACTTATTAGAAGTTGAGAAATCAAAATGAGAGGGAAAGAAAAACACATACTAAATGGAATGTGGGAAAAAAATTAAACTGGGATTGGGAATTAGGGCTTTTGAAATTCAGATAAAGAGGCAATTCGGGAAGTTCTACGTCGTCCCTGAATTCGTTTGTCATGTACATTTCTCAATGGATAAAATTTGCATTTCAATCGGTGCACACACAAGTCTTTAATATTTTAGTAGTTTTATTTTTTTAGTCTTTTTCGGGTGGTTTATATTTCGATTGATATTGTAGGTTGATCTGGGCATAGTGTGGAAAAAGCTTGCAAGAGCCAGATATGGCCACCTAAGTTCTTGTATCCGTTGGAGAGTAACATCAAAAAAAAGATTGAAGCTATAGCTGTGACAACCCCAAACCCCGTACGACGGTGGCAAGGGTAATCTTTGGAATAAAACACATAAACAGATAATAGAAGAACAGAATTAAATAAATACACCAGATAATGTATAATAGAATACACTGGATAAATAACAACCTCGGAGTTACACCGTATATAGGATCATACTTAGAACAAATACAGTTCAGCTATACATAAATGTCTACAGCGGAAAACAAACATAATATATACAATAAGAGCTGAACAACATAAAAGAGATAAATAATAGAATCCATCTTCAGCTCCAGCTATCCAGAAAGAGCCTGCTAAAACCTGAACACAAGGCTGCCCATGTAGAAAAAGGGGCACCCGAGTTTGCAAGTGCAACAAACTACGAGTCAGTCATGGGACTGGTATGAGAAATCTACTTAACACATTTATAATATGGCTAATCACAGGACCACGCCACTTTCGCAGAATGGGTTTAGTCCATTGGATTGCCAGTTCTTTACAACAAGTAAATCTTTTAAACATCGCAATGCTTTTTATAAAAAAAATGAAGCCATTATAAGACTCAGTTCCCATCACACAATGCAACGCAAACCGGAGGATAGAGTTTCACCTTATAATGGCCAAAATATGCTTGATACGAATAAAATAAAAGAATTTGATATTTTTACTAGTGTTTATATGTTTCAAAAACAATTTCAAATCATAAGTATCAATCATAGACGACATGGGTACCATATATCATGTCGCCATATATAGGTATACAATCAAAACCGCACAGTCACGTATTTGGAAATTGGATTTCTGTCATGAACCAAGGCAAAAGATAGTACTTACCGAATTCGAAACTGTCTAGCCTGAGTCTCAGGATCAGAGCTCGAGTGACCCTTGGATCGTCAGGGCCGGTCCACCGATGTGGGTTAAAATGCCTGAACACTACGTTTCCCCACCCTTGGGGCGTAAATGAGCCAACGAATGACTCCATCGGCTTCACATAGTCACTGATATATCTGAGGCGCCTCGCAATAGCAACAACCACATAGGTGAAAATAATATATATGTCAGCCAGTTTAAGCACTGACGCCACCTCTAGCTAGAAAGAAACGCATGTCCTCCCTGAGGTCCTCTCCCGTCTGGACGATCACCACTTATTATCTATATTTCGGGATGCCTCCCAATCAAGACATCAGTTACCATCCAACCGAGGTGAAGATCTCCGGTCTTCAACCACCGTCTTTATCATCAACTTCTTTTCGTCGATTCAGTTATTCATAATGGGATAAACCTGGTCTTTCTGAGCAACTCGCGTATATAATAAACAAGTGTTACATAAACACAACATTCGCCTCATTCCAATTCATCAGCCACTAACCGTAAATTAGTAAGAGAACGATTTCCCAAGTATTAACCCCGAAGGCCGAAACCAACATCAGATCAAAACCCAGGAAACCATTCGACTTAGCTAACCTTCAGTTAGTTTCTAAATTTCACATTCTTAGGGAAAGGTTCCCATTATTTTTATCCAAGATAAATTCTTTAGTATAATTTTCATGTCAAACACATTCAACCATCAAATATCTACTAAACCGGGTAAATTCGGTTTATTTCCATTCCATATTGTTTATAATATTTTATAACGATTTATCGCTATTTTTATTTATTTTAAAATAGCCAATTTATTCAAACGACGCTTCAGGCCATAACACGGCCGTGGCGCTGTTTTTCTTCAGATTTGATTTACACATATCTGAAAATCTAACCGTTGGATCTTCACAAATTTTATATCATTAGAAAGATTTTTTAGAAACGAATCCAACGGTTTTAGTTATGGGAAAATCCGACGGTCGGATCTCCTGGTACACTCGTTTGAAGTTTCGATTTTAAAATACGAACTGCAGCGTCGTTATTCGATTTAATTTAATTATATATATATATAAATATAATCGATTCTGGCGCTGTTTTTCTTTAGATTTGATTTAAACATTCCAGGCAATCCAACCGTTGGATCTTCACAAAGTTGGTGTCCTTGGAAAGATATTTCCAAAGCGAACCCAACGGTTTCGGTTTCGGGAAAATCCGATGGTCGGATCTCCCGCACTAATCGTTTGAAATCATGGTTTCAAAACACGAACTGCAGCTTCGTTATTCGATTTATTTTAATTATATTTATATATATATATAATCTATTCTTCGATTTCAAAACCATATTCTTTTCATACATTTGATAAAAATGATATTTTTATCCAACAGACATTTATTTCAACACTTCACTATTTTTAACAATTCATGTTTATAATAAAAATGTGATTTTTATTGTAAAACAATTTATTTCAAAACATGACTATTTTATCTAGCTCATATAGATGATAAAAATATGATTTTTATTATAAAACAATTTATTTCAAAACATGACTATTTTATATAGTTCATATAGATGATAAAAATATGATTTTCATGATAAAACAGTTTATTTCAAAATACGACTATTTTATATAGTTCGTATAAATGATAAAAATATGATTTTTATGATAAAACAATTTATTTCAAAATACGACTATTTTATATAGTTCATATGGATGATAAAAATATGATTTTTATGATAAAACAATTTATTTCAAAACATGACTATTTTATATTATAGTTCATATAGATGATAAAATACGATTTTTATTATAAAACAATTTATTTCAAAACACGACTATTTTATATAGTTCATATAGATGATAAAAATATGTTTTTTATGATAAAACAATTTATTTCAAAACATGAATGTCGTTCAACACATGAATTTCTATTTAACACATGAATTTCTATTCAACACACGAATATAGTTTCAACACATGAAAATAAATCTAACACATGAATATTATTGAAAATTTCGGCAGCATAACGGTAGGGTAGTTAAAACCAAGACCGTCCTTAGTACGGCTGCTCACTCTACCTTAAAGCCTCACAGCTTTTGACAATGGGGATTTCATGCATCTAGTTCGCACGCAGGCGGCATGTTTATTTTTTTTCCACAAAATAATCCTATGTGGTTTCAACCAAATAATTCTCAACCATAAACGGGTATTTTTCAACCACAATCAATCAATTTCAACCACAAACAATTCTAATCAACCATTCGCTATCAACAAATTTTCACACCAATCACAAGCAATAAATATCGTCCATGGTTTGTGGACGAGGGGCGTGTGTATATATATTATATAAGTATATTTCACTTCCTTTTCAACACATATATAATTTTTACAATGCATATATAACTTATATATCGAACATACAACTTATACAACGCTTATACATGAGGTGTACAATGCTTATTTAACTCATACTTCGAATATATAATTTATATATTGTCATTCCATATCGTTTATAATTCAGAAATCTCACACTGGGTTCCACTCCACCAAAAATTGCAAAAGGCTCAGAAAAATATCTGGTCTCTTCTAGAATGTAGAAGACGTCCACACGAGTCCACTGTCTCTTATTTCACAGGATTTCGACTGCATAGCACAAATATATGATTTTTATTGTAAAATCATAAACCGTAGCACTTTAAAATGCTATTAAATAGTTTAAATAATATCAGTCGTTACCTTTTTGAAATTCTTCAAATCTAGGTTTGGATTTATCGGCCAATCCGTTGCACTTGAAGACGATCGGGTTTCTCTACGTTGTTAGGTTAGGGGAGGCGCAGCTGCGCCGAAGGGGGGGGGGGCCAGTTCGGTGGCGCCAGTGAACGGCAGCGGCTGGTTGAAGTCCCGGACTTCCCGATCGCGATTCTCGATGGACACAGCTCGAGAGAAGGCGCGACTTCTACGGATTTGAAGCTCTCGTCGAGCTCTTCGAAAACCTCAACTTGGTGGAGTGCTAATTCGTCGTGTGGCGGTCGGAATCAGGGCTGCAAGGTTTGAATGGCTTTCCGCCTTTAATCGTGGAGGGAGAGAGAATGTCGGGGAGAGAGAGGGAGGGTGCTGGCCAATATAATTTTTTTTATTTATCTTTAAATTTCAAAAATGCCCCTTATCTTCTACGAACTCCAATCCAAACCCAACGACTATCGTCCCTAGCTAAATACCCCCATCCTGAACACAATGGGATATGTTTATTAGGCTCATTCGACTGTTTGAGTCAGTTTCTCTTCAAATTAAAATATAAAACATTCAATATTTAATTTGAACGTACATTTCAATTTGCCAGGGCCACATATTGATTCTAAAAATTGCCGAAAAATAAATCTAGCTATGTTTTGACGATACATTCCCAACAAAACTAGTTTCGTCGAATTATGAGATCGTTTGAACAATGGCCCTTTTCTGGTCGATCCAATTTAATAGAAATCGACCAAACACATTTTCCATTGCCACGCTCACATACTAGCTTCAAAAATTATGAAATTTGAAACCTAGCAATAATTTGACATCCCGGATCCAACAAAAGTGGTTTTGTATAATTCTAAGGTCATTTGCAAAATGGCTATTTTCATGGGCTATATAAACTCTATAGCGACCTTTCTGAAAATTCATTTATCCATTACTTTTTTTTCCCGCTATGAAACTTTGATTTTTCAGATTCGTTAGAAATATATTCACTAACAAATTTAAATATTTTTGGTTTCACCTAAATCTGTTTTGTTTTGGTCCTGGTATAGTCAGTCAAAGTTTGAATTCAAATTTTGAAAATACCGCGCCATTTCAGGCCTTGTTTATAATTAGAAATAATTATATTCATTTTCAAACATCGATTCAAACTTACTTTTCGTCGTTATTATTTAAAATATTTATTTTAAATATTTAAAATCCACTAAAATAGCCAATTTAAAAAATTAAATTGGTTCAGATTTTACGGGTTGTTACAGTAGCCATATCCTATTGTGCTACTAGTGCATTTGATTAATTTTAAAGTAGGATATCCCACAAGAACACTGGTGTTAGAAATAACAAGAAAAACATTGATTCTAGATAGAACGGATGGTATCACAGGAAATTACATGCTTCACCTTTACCCATATAGATTATATAAAGAAGAAAATAATAGAATCACTTTACTGTAGGATTTTCATAATATGTTTCATTATAAAGATATTGCAAACTAACTTTGACATAATGGATTTTTACAGCTTCCTGCATTAGTTTTGATATTGCAAACTAACTTTAAAGATGGCACAAGCTATGGTATTTACATTCGAGAAAGCTTTAAGGTCAAGTCATTCTAATACAAATTATATATAAATTATAAGTTATCCTAAATTGTAATGAATGTATCCATATTAATTGATACAATTATTGTCCCTTTACTTTAGTCCTCTCATAGTGATTCTAGATTTAAGTAAAAGATAATAATTTATATGTCATTTTAACAACAAAAACATTTATAATGAAACAAAACAAAACAGAAGTTCATTGTAACATATGGGTTCTCCAATTATACCTGTTGTGTACATATATATAGGCATAGAAAACAAAAACAGAGGTATATTTCATTTGTTTATTGTACCGGTATACTACTTATTTCATAAAATAGAGGAAATGGTAAGCTTTGATGAGCTCCATATATGCATAGATTTGATATGCATGCTTCCATATCCCATAACATGATATTCACAATCATACTTATTACCATTATTACAAGTGTTCTTTCTCACGAATTCATATTGTTTGCCTACGGTTTCTTTCTTCAAATTGCGAGTCTCACTGAATATACAATGAAAACCATGGTGTGCATGTAATTATATGTGATTGATAGTGGTACACTTGTTAAATTCTATATGGTAAAGTTAAACGAACCTGTGTTCCATTCATGTAGCAATGTACAAATCGCCAAGGCAAATTAAGTTCTCACTTGGCACGTTAGGATCTTCAATAAGGCAGTATGTTACCTAACTATCTTCTACTGCATTTGTTGTTATTGTCACACACACACACACACACACACACACATATATATATATATATATATATATATTCATTATTCAAGTTACTGGGCAATAACCCTTCTAATATACTTCTAGCTTCACATGCTTCTACGTAAATCAACTGCTTGTATAATTTGAAAGGTAAGTTTTGCTATACTTTTAAGTATATAAGCTATGCATGATAAAAGTAACTAGATCATGTTTTACATTGCAGAGCTCATCAAAACTTACCATTTCCTTGTAGCCATTCATTGCATATTTCTTCTTTAAAACACAAATTAAATATACTTTGAAAAATAGAAAATGACTCAAAGACAACTCAAAATCGAGTTAGAAAGATAACATAATGATTAAACTAACATGAAAATAAGAACAAATATGGTGCAAGCGAAATAATATTTGAAGCAATTTCAACTAATATATAAAGCAATCTCAAATATATGAAGGAAAATTATATAGTAATTGAAATGGTGTTGGTGTATTTTAATACATAGCTAGAAAAAGGATTTTTTTTTGTTGTAAATAATTTATATATAGTTAGTTTATTTAGTTGATCCAAGATGATTTAAAATTAATTCCTTAACATTGAAAAGGGAAATGTTAGTATTTAAATCATGAAACATTTTTTATATTAGTTATGGTTGCCTTATAGAATTAGGGTCGGTTTCAAATAATAAAAATTGTTTTATTATTGATCAACTGACCACAACATTGAATAGTTTGGATGAACATATTTAATCCCAAAAGATTACTTTAATAGGTAGTCGCTAAAAATGTAAACAGTAAAGCACTTACTTACATGCAAAAGTGAACAATAAGTAATCGCTAAAAATGATTGATAAGCATAAAAGCTCCCATTTATTTCAGATGTGGCTTGGATTCCAATCCAATGCATACATTAGTGATAAATATTGTCCTTATACTGATGATATTGAAGGACCACAGTAAAAAATTATGTCATGAAATAAGTAGTATTTCAAAAAATAAGTAGTACACTAACAGAATTATAGTATCGGTTATGGTTTATCTGTTTATTGGTATACCAAACCAGTTTACGACAGTAAAGCATCGATAGTCATTCCTGACTTGCCAGTAGTAATACATTAATAGATTTTTGGTATTGTTGATGGTTGGTTCATAACAATCCCATCTTCAAACTAAATTGCAGTAGATCCGTTAATCTCAAAATATTTTGCTAGATACCTCACTTTGAATTTTTTTTGTTCTCTATAACAATTTGCTCTGAGCTTAACTATAAAAAGAAAATTTTTGCAGTTAGGGATTTTTTTTGGATAGAAAATCGTTATTCCTATGGCTTATTGAGCTAGAAATAATCACTTATTGTTATCAGTCTTTACAAGATAACATAGATGTTCTGGTCTTTTCCATGGTTACCTCAAAAACTGGAGCTTTGGAGTGGATAATAAGTTGTACTGTACTCATGGTTCAATAATCTTGCAGAACTCTTATAACGACCTGGGGATTTCCACGCCCGAATTCTGACAATAATACTCAAATCATGTATTACTTGCCAAAACACAAGTACCGAAAACACCAGATAGTTAATAGAAAGAAATTAGAGGGTGGGATAAGAAAGAAAAAATTAGAATTAAAGAAGAAGAATAACAACATAATAAAATCAGAGTCTCACTTCGCAGCAGAACAAAATATAAATAAATATTTATTGAGAGTTTGAATTAAATGTTTACAATCATCAGAGTACATTAATACGTCTGGACATTTATAATAATCTGTCCTCATATACAACACATAGCGAATGTAAAATCACATAAGTCTGAACTTCTCTTGCACATCTTCAAGAGTTTTGTAGCATCCAAAACCTGATCCTATAAAACCCTCTCTAACCCGAGCATTCCAAATGCTAGATCATTCTGGTGAACCAGAGTGAGAACCCCACTAAGTTTATAAGCAACATCCAACTTGATTTTAAAGTTAAACAAAAAAATTCTCAAAGAAAAGGATAATCGTAAGACCGATCCGCACATAAACACGGACGGTTTTTACTTTACGATTACCCAAAACATTTTGAAATCGTATATGTCTTCTGGTATTATGAAAGTGTCTAAATACAAATAAATAGCAATCTAGTGGAACATTTGCATCTCACGCTCCACATACATAGTTTACAATCAAAACCACGGGCGCTTATTGGAGATTGGATTCCTACTATGACAAGGTGTAGAACCACCTTCCGATAGTGTATCTCTAGAGAGGAACACACAGGGTTCAACAAGAACATCTTGCAACCCGGCCACACATTATTGACCACTCATTTTGCTTGAGTGTATCAAATATATATATCGCCAACGGTTGGGATCAGCAACCGTTTCCCGAAAGGGACAACATCGAACAAAATAAAGAAGGAAATGATTTTCTCCAGATAGGTGATTATAAAACCTACTTGAGAGCGACCCACTTAGCCATGATGCCTTCCCGATTTCTATCATTTCCCAACTGATAAGGCTTGAGTTTATAATCATCTCTTTAAACATCCGTCCACCATTCACTTTGAGTGCCACATTGTCAGATCTGCCAAAACACTAATTTTCATTCACAAATTACTCAGGTCGTTAAGCTAAGAGAAGGGCCATTTCCCACCACTAAAAGAAATACGTTTGTAAAAATCAATGTGCGTGGAGGAAATACTCTATCAGACATCCGTCCATAAAAGTCATCCAGGAACAGGATGAACCTAAGGTACTCTATTACCACATCATAAGTATCACCCTACTGGTCAGTAGCGAGTTGTTCTTGCCTTTGTAGATTTCATACATGACAAAACCCCAGTATATCTCCGGGTTGAATCAGAGATTTAAAGTGGTCCTTCCGTTTCATGAAGATCTTCGGTCTTCGATTTCTCCATCTCGAACGTTCTCTGATATCTTCTATATTTTCATATTTGCTAGTCGAAATTGTTTTGGAATATAAATTCGATCCCGATATTTCTATACCAATAATTATATGGGTCAAATTTGATATTCGGTTATTTAGCTATCAAATAAACAATCATTCAACCAAGAAAATAAAATGAGTTCAATTGTTCAGTACTCAGCAACACTTGGCCTTCTCAATTGAAAATAATTAATGAAGATTAATTTAAAACTCTTAAATCTTCCAATATTACGAATATATCTTTCCACTTCTTATTTTAGTATAAGAACATTTTCAAAACCATTTAAATACTTAAGAATTAATCCATATATATTCCCACCTTGGGTTTATATAAAATTTCACATAAAACATTGTCACGAAATCTCTTTAATTTCATTTTTTTTGAAAATAATAACTGACGCTTCCCCATTGAATAAATTTATTCAAACCTAATTCGTTGCTTCCTTCTCAACTTGAAGATATCGTTATATTTTCATAAAATCTCCTTTTATTTCCATTACTCTGGAAATACTATTTTACAGTCTCATACCCATTTTATTAGTTGGAACACCCACATTCTTTGTTCATGCATTTCTATACTTCAATATTCATTAGTCCTTGACCATAAATTGGTAAGCGAATAACTCCCTAAGTATTAACCCCGAAGACCGAAATCAACAACAGATTAATACTTAGGAAATCACTCAACTCAACCAATCTTCAGTTAGGTTCCAATTCTTATCTTAACTCATTATCAACCCATATTATCTCAATTCTGATCAATTCAACTATATTCCATTTCGAAAATCTCGTTTCAATTCCATTATTAAATACATTAACTTAACGTATTAGCCTCACGCCCCTTTTATAAACATCGTTTATAACTATGACACCCCACGTGCATTAATGTCACTTTTTAAGAAAATACATAAGTTTCGTGAAGCTTTATAGGTAAACAGAAGTAGAAACATTACAAGACAGATATAAAATAGCAACGAAATAAAAACTGACTTTATTAATCATAAAGCATCGTGGTTCAAAACATCATATGTATGAAAAATACACAAACCTGTACACCTTAAAATCTCTGTCTTGCAACTAAAACATCAGAGTACACATAATCCCCAAATAAAAACATAGCCATAGTAGCAAAGATAGGAGCTTAAGCAATACTTCTAAGCAGCTCCAGAAAAATGATAGCAGAATCCTGGTCAAGCTTGATTATTCCCACCCTGAGAACCTTGGGGGGGAACAGAAGAAAGAAGAGGAAATAAAAAGGGTCAGACATAAAGTCTGGCGAGTCCAGTAACTTTTAGCAAGTAAATAAGTAAAAGTAGCATGACAGGCATATAAATGGATAAGAAAGATAACATCACAAAAGGCAAGCACGACAAGGTAAACTGGATAAAGTGTATACACTTCTCTAATGATTACTCTGATCCACTGCACTAATACTAGCATAACTAGAATAAAATGATCCCAATAACTATAAGATGGTAGATTTAGGCGTACTTCTAGTGAGAGGTTTTAGCCTCATACAATCCACAGGCAGCCCAACCTAACAGGCCCCTAAACTTTTTAATAGAGTCTAGATGTACCATAACTACTACCCTTGTCGATTGGTTCCCTACTCCGTAGATACCATGTATCGGCCCCACAGTAGGAGGTATCATTTCCTAAAGTGGCAACCCTTCGTTGATACGCATAACCATATCTACAGGTATCACGTTCATCTTATCCCCCTCGGCCCAGCACATGCACGCACATATCCTCGGTCAGTTTGCACCGCCCGCACTGTCATCGACATTTGGATCTCTTACAATCCGCCCAGTAAGCGTGCCCCGACTCCGACCTAGGGCAGAGTCCTCGTTCGATACCGTTATATGGGTTACTGACTGAAACAGGTCCCACGCATAAGATGATACAAGCTACCCCCTTGCCTTGTATCACTACTAGAATTTTCACAGGTTATGTATACCTACTGGTGTCTTTAATTACATAACCCCCTCAGGTTAAGTTTGTGGGCCTATATATAAATATTACTCACCCCCTCAGATTTTACTTAACCCTCCCACAAATTCAAGCATGCTTGTTTAACGCTTAAGTTGTAGGCCTATATATACAAACATTACCCTAACCCCAACATTTCCACAGGTTATGCTTACCTAACGGTGTTTTAATTACATAACCCTAACTGGTTAAGTTTTGTGGGCCTATATGTAAATATTACCCACCAACCCAGATATACTTAACCCTCCCACTGTTTTCAACCAGGTTTATTTAATCTCTACTCAGGTTGACATGTTCATACAATCCCTATGGATTCAACTAGGTTAAATATTACATACTAATAGGTTATTCCCATTCACATTGACTTCTTTTCACTTGCCAAAATTCCATTTGCTTATTAATTTCATATAAATATAACTTAATCAATTTAAGTTTATTAATAAGCCCCATCGCATGTTAATCTTTACATTTTAATAAATGGAAGTAATCTTACAATCTTTCACCCTTGAATTGTAATTAACGGAAGTAATCTTACAATCCCTTTGTATTATTCATTATCTGATTCCATAGTTACAATAACATGTTTTACTTAAAAATATTAAGTATACTTCACCTCAGTTCACCTATTTTCTGTTCAACGTATCACTACATCTTGATGTTGTTTACTTATTAACTTAGTTCTCTTAACTAAGGTTTACTAATAAGCTTTCTTTCCTTTTATTATAACCTATGTTATAATTTCCACTTGTCCCTAAGACAAGACTACGCATTATATAACGTTCTTATTAGAGTAATTAACTATAATAGTTTACTATCATTCGCTGTTTACTCCAATTCATTACCATATATCCATTTATGGTGTAATGCACAAGACCTCCCACATTGAACCTACAACCTGTGGATGTTGGATATGCCGAGCTACTCTTGGCAGTCTTCTTCCATTAGTCGGGTTTAACCTCGTGTCTTAGCACATCTCATGTTTATGCACTTAGACCACCAACATTAGATTCACCACTTGTGGTCGCTGGTTATGTCGGGCAGCTCCGGGTAGACTTCCACCACAAGTGTAATCTAACCTCATGTTTAAGCGCGATTACAATTTCAGTTATTGTATTTCTAGGCATTTCCATTATTAATCAATTATACCTATGTCATTACATGCTTTCATGCCCCTTACCCAAGTTAAGTTCATAGTGAACCATATGCCCTAAATTTTTGGTTTTTAATCAATTTCAAGTTATGTCTAAATTCCATATTCACATGACCAAATTTCATGTTCACCTATTTGATTCGCATTATGCCCAAATTTCCCAATTCAAGTTACGCCCCAATTCTAACATTTTTCCCTTGTTCCCAATTTAACATGATCGCATATTTCAGCGGCATGCCTAGGCTCAAAGGTAGCCTGGCTATAAAAATAAAAAGGAAAAGAAAGAGGGAAAAAGGACATAAATGATCTGTAACACCCCACCTCCGTTAAGGTCACTCACAAAGGGAATGCCTTAACTTTGATGGAATGTTTTAGTAGACAGAACAGAAATTTACAAGACAGATAAAACAATGCTTGAAAATTTTATAACTTTATTACAACAGAAACCGAAATAAGTTTGGTTACATTTTTTTCAAATCATAATATCAGAATTCAAGTACAAAATATCGGTCTTGTACAAAAGCCTTCAGAATGCATAGTTTTTAAAGTCATAATCCCCAACATAAACTTCCATGGAAAGATAGAGCCAAGGCCAAGCGATATTCCAAGCAGAGAAAATCTGAATCAAGCTCCTATATTTCCACCCTAAAAACCTGGGGGGGGGGGGAGACGAAAGAAAAGGGGCGAAAACAAGCAAGGTCAGATATAAAGTTTGGCAAGTCCAGTGACTTTCAGCATATGAATAGATAATAATATCATGACATGAAAATATTGCTGGATAAGAGATAATAGCAACAGGAGTAACTGGTATACTTAAACTAAAAGGAAGAAACAGAATGATATAGCCCAAGTTATGCTTCTTACTTATATCTTACTTCTCTACACTAATACTAGTATAACAGGATTAGGTGTTACCCTAATGTCTAAACTGAAACAAAAACGGAACAAAATAATCTATACAGAAACGGAATGCCAGTAATGGGCCTTTACCACCCCAACAGATAGACATAAACGGAATCAGAGACGGAAACAGAATAATCCCTACGGAAACAGAATGTTAGAATTAGGTGTACACTAGTAAATGGGCCTTTACCACCCCAACAGACGGTACCACGCAGAAACAGACAGGTGTTACCACCCAACAGAAACATATGGTACCCCAATGGAAACAGACAAAACTAAGTGTACCCTAAATCTACCCCAAGCGATCGGCTCCCTAATACATAAATACCCTGTGCCAACCCCACAGAAGGGTGTATTACTCCCTAAAGTGGGAACCTTTGAATGAAAAAGACCTATTTACAGATGTCACGGCGTCGTACATCCTTAGAGGCGGACCGGGATCCATGCACGCACATGACCAGGTTGGAATGCACCATCAACACCCCTCGCCATTATCAGAATGAACCGCTTATAATTAGTTCAGTAAGCGTTCCCGGACCTTACCTACTGTTGGGTCATAGTTTTGATAACAGAAAGGGTTACTAACTAATATAGGTCCCAAACAACAGATGACACAAGTATTTTCCCTCCTAACCTTGTGTCCCCAGACTAATGGATTTCAGATTAACTTGTTTACAAATTTTCAGGCCTACAGAGTTCAGATCAACTAGTTCACAGATCAGAAAATCAAGTCAACATGTTTTCAGACTAACGGATCAGATGTACAGTTTTAACAGACTTACAGATTGTCTAACTTTGTATTGGGTCTACAGATTCACGAGACAGGTTTATTAATTCATCAGTCCAGTTGGTTTAGCCCTATCCACCCAACACGTTTTAGACATCATATTTATCTCAGATTTGCATTAATTAAATATTAATGCGTAGACCCCTCACATTAGGTCGGTAGCTTGTGGCCGCTGGATAAGCCAGGCGGTTTCGGGCAGACTTCGGCCACAAGCCAGACCTAACCTTGTGTCTAAGCATATTTTAGTTATGCCTATGACCTCTCACATTAGACCAGCTGTTGCGGTTTCTGGGTAAGCCGGTTAGGTCCGGGCAGGTTTCTACCACAAACATGAGTCTAACCTCGTGTCTCAGCATTTTTATTATAACCAGTTTATTCCATTACAAATTATACAACTATCAGACTAATTATGTCAATTTAACAGATTTGACTTCTTTTCATGTCGCGGCAGATTAATTACAATAACATGTTTTACTCAATCTTAGATCAAGCCTACGAATTTTCATATACAAATTACAATCATTCAGCTTTTCAACAGATTTAACAGATTTAGCAGCTCAGGCAGTTCAACAGATTTAGCAGATTAGGCAACTCAATAGATTTAGCAGATTAGGCATAATTAGCAGATTAGGAAATTCAACATATTTAACAGTTTAGGCAATTCAATAGATCAAACAAGTAACAGATTTAGCAGATTAGGCAAATTCAACATATTAAGCAGATAACAGTTTTAGCCAATTTAAACATTCCTTAAAGTCCTATTCACATATCTTGCCTAAGTCATAAAGTAAGCCTAAACTTATATGCCCAAATTATGGTCATAATCCACTATATAACATATGTCCCAAATTTTAGTTAAACTTGCATAGTTCAGAATATTCTCCAAAAACCCTAATCGTGATTCACATATAAATTATGCCAAATATAGCCATTGATTACAATGCATGTCACATATCCAAAACCCCTCCCTTACTTAGGTGTATTCACACTTAATAGTCATCAAATCTTAATATAGGTTTTTACACCTAAGTCATATGCAAATTAATTCTCCTACTTCCAAATGAAAAACTATAAGAATTAATATGCCCAGATCCAGATCTTAAATTATGAAATATGTTCTTTATGTTCTAAGTCACTATAATCCTCTTCTTCCAAGTCATAGATCATCTTATGCAATAAGTCTCAAATTTATGCCCAGAATTACAACATGTGTTGTGTCCTCAAATTAGTTACAAATCGATTTTGCCCAAATATGCCTCATTCGATATTCTTCCCAAACTTAGCGTTTATGCGTTCATCTCTTATGAGACTTGGCTCAGGCTCGTGGTAGCCTGACTATTAAACAAAAACAAAGAAAGGAGGAAGAAATACAGAACAAATAGAATAATAAAACAGAGGAACAAATTTGATAAATAGAAAAAGGGCCTAGTCTCAGATTCAGATTTACAATTATATCAAGATCATGATTAAATTTCGTATCAGAAAATAACTGCACTTGCCTTGGTTGGATTATAGAAGAAGAGTTGTAGTTGTTCTCTTTTAATCTTATTCAGATTTGGACGAAGATGCACTAGTTCTAGTTTTGATCCCAGCACGACGCCATTATCTTATTTATTTATTTCTATTATTTCAGAGGCAGCATAAGGAGAGAAGAATGGTTTAAAGAGAATGGGGCTAGGGGGCTTTTTATATAGGGTTAGGGGGGCGAATCTAGACTAAAAACGAGACCAGATACCTCAGAATGAACCCAGGCTCAAAACTGGGTTCTGGCACCAGGTCGACCTGGTCCCTGGAAGGTCGACCTTTGTGTCCACCCCTAGGTCGACCTAGTCCTGGGCGGGAAAATTCCTGCCTAGTCTGCGCTGGGGTTTGAATTCGAATTTCGAGCTGTTTTCGGTTCTAAAAATTCCTGAAACTTCAGAGGGTCATATCTTCCTCATACGGACTTCGTTTCTCGAAAATTCGGACTCGTTTCCAAGCAGAATTTCGAGACGAATGCAATGGCACAACCCGTTTCCCCTGATTCTTATTTTGAAAATTAATTCTGCCTTGATTTATGGTTTTAACAAGTTATAAAAATACGGGTTGTTACATTCTCCCCTCCTTAAAGGATTTCGCCCCCGAAATCTTCAAGTTAAGAAGAATGCATCCTATCATCCAATCATCCATCTACTCAACCATCATCCACAAGCAACCATTGTCCTTAAAAGATTTCTAATGCTGTATGAACTTATGCAAGAGTGTGTGTATATGTACTTATCCGATGCAAAGATCAGGCGGTCCACTGATTCAGTTGACCTCTTTAATGCGAATTATGTCAGCCATGAGTCCAACATGTATGCAATTTTCCTATTTGATACATATCATTTCTATATGAGTGCACAACCGTTCATTCATATGCAACATCCATGTGCTGAGTCAACCATTTTGCATCCATAAATATTTTTTAAAATACACACACATCCACATGCAGTATGAGAGTGTTTTTGAGCTGATCGAGTGCCTAGTGTGTGTGTATGCATCCACAAGCAATCACTAGCAACCACTTGCATCCACTTGCAACCATCAAACATAACATGTCTCAAACACATGTTTATACCCATTAGTTTCTACCTAAAGGTCGAAGGATAATGTCGAGTGATAGAAGCAAGTATAATTAAAACTAAAGCTAGGTTCCCATTAGACATCGGTTTAAGAGAATAACTCCCTAAGTATCAACCCCGAAGACTGAAATCAACATCAGATTAATACTCAGAGAATCACTCCCATTAAACAAATGCCCAACTGGAAATCTATTTCACACTTTGAGTAAAAACTCCTATCCTTTTCAGAAATCTACAGATTACTGATACAGATCAGATTACCAAATGATTCTTAGGAAACTAAGCATGATAAAAACTCAGAATGTATGCATCATGGTCAACTTAACGCCCAACAAAGATGCCCTCAAACCCCAACTTCTCACAAACAGATGAGTCGTAACCCTCACGGGGCCTGAAACTATAACGGAACCAGAAACAAGACTAGTATTAAAGTGCAAAGTTTCAATTAAAGAATCAAAATGCCAGAATCAGAAAGAGTTTTTAACTCCTCAATCAGATAAGGAAATTAAACCTTCTACATAAATTTTCTTATTTCTACCCTATCTACCGGTCACTTGAGCATTCGCCTGTCCTCCAGAAGTGGGTTCTGCCCTCTTCCCTTGCCCCCGTTTCTTTGGGCAGTCCCTTGTGAAGTGCCCAATTTCTCCACATTTGAAGCAAGTGCCCTTCCTTTTTCTGCAATCCTTGTTCAGATGGGTCGGGCTCCCACAAGTAAAGCACTTCTTCTCCTTCTTATCTTCAGTCTTCTCGTCCTTCTTTTGTGTTTCCTTTTTGGGCCCCGTCTTCTTGTTCTGTGGTCCTTCAAGCTTTTCCTCTTTCTTTTTACTTTCGGCTTCCTCTTCCTGCATTAACGCCATGTCCACCAATTTTTAGAAGGTTGCCCCCATAGGAATGTGGGACATTGCCAATCCGTGTAGCGGCTCATTCAAACCTTTAGCAAACCTTAGTGCCTTCTTATGCAGTGTATTTACTGATTCTAAACCGAATCTTGCCAACTGATTAAACTTGTTGACATACTCTCTCACTGATAAATTCCCCTGCTTCAACGCCAAGAACCTTTCTACATATAGACTCTCTTCCGCTCGTGAGAGAAATTTCATCTCGAACCTATGCCTGAAATCCATCCATCTCTCTGCCGGACGCTCCCCATTTGTGACCTCCCACCAAAAAGAAGCTTCATCCTTAAGCAACCATATCGCCAACTGTATCTTCTGCCTATCGTCCACCTCGAAGATAACGAATAAATCCTCAGTTTCTTTGAGCTAGTTCCTTGCTTCCACGAAGGATTCAGTTCCATTAAAATTCTTCCACCCATGGCTCAAAAGTCTCTACATATCTCCGGGAAAGTATTCACGTGCGAAGGAGGAGGAGGAAGAACCGCTGCAGCTAGGGGAGGAGGGATGTTTGTTGGGCCTGTAGCCCTAGCTTCTAGGTACCTCCTGAACCAGCCAAGTATCGGTACGCCCTCCGGAAGGTTAAGATCCCCAGACTTGCTAAAATGAAAGAAAAGGGAAAGATTCAAAACAAAGGATAGAAAGATAGGCTATGGCTTTGGGGATTATGTTTTTCAAAATAAACTCTACTTTTGAAAATACTTCCTTTTTGAAAATAGTTTTCCAATACTTTTTTTTATCAAATCTGGTAACCTTCATCTCTGATACCAAGTGTAACACCCAACCTCCGTTAAGGTCACTCACAAAGGGAATGCTTTAACTTTGATGGAGCGTTTTAGTAGACAAAACATAAATTTACAAGACAGATAAAACAGTACTTGAAAAATTTATAACTTTATTACAACAGAAATCGAAATAAGTTTGGTTACATCTTTTTAAATCACAATATCAGAATTCAAGTACAAAATATCGATCTTGTACAAAAGCCTTCAGAATGCATAGTTTTTAAAGTCATAATCCCCAACATAAACTTCCATGGAAAGCAGAGCCAAGGCCAAGCGATACTTCAAGGAGATAAGATCCGAATCAAGCTTCTATATTTACACCCTAAAAACCTAGAGGGGGGGGGGACGAAAAAAAGGGGCGAAAACAAGCAAGGTCAGACATAAAGTCTAGCAAGTCCAGTGACTTTCAACATATGAACAGATAATAATATCATGACATGAAAATAAAGCTGGATAAGAGATAACAACAACAGGAGTAACTGGTATACTTAAACTAAATAGAAAAAACAGAATGATATAGCCCAAGTTATGCTTCTTACTTATATCTTACTTCTCTGCACTAATACTAGTATAACAGGATTAGGTGTTACCCTAATGTCTAAACTGAAACAGAAATGGAACAGAATAATCTATACAGAAACAGAATGCCAGTAATAGGCCTTTACCACCCCAACAGATAGAAGGTACATAAACGGAATCAGAGACGGAAACAGAATAATCCCTACGGAAACATAATGTTAGAATTAGGTGTACACTAGTAAATGGGCCTTTACCACCCCAACAGACGGTACCACGCAGAAACAGACAGGTGTTACCACCCAACAGAAACAAACGGTACCCCAACGGAAACAGATAGAACTAAGTGTACCTTAAATCTACCCCAAGCGATCTGCTCCCTAATACATAAATACCCTGTTCCAGTCCCACAGAAGGGTGTATCACTCCCTAAAGTGGCAACCTTTGAATGACACAGACCTATTTACAGATATCACGACGTCTTACATCCTCAGAGGCAGAAAGGGATCCATGCACGCACATGACCCGGTTGGAACGCACCATCAACACCCCTCACCATTATCAGAATGAACCGCTTATAATCAGTTCAGTAAGCATGCCCAGACCCTACCTACTGTTGGGTCATAGTTTTGATACCAGAAAGGGTTACTGACTAATATGGGTCCCAAACAACATATGACACAAGTATTTTCCCTCCTAACCTTGTGTCCCCAGACTAATGGATTTCAGATTAACTTGTTTACAAATTTTTAGGCCTACATAGTTCAGATCAACTAGTTCACATATCATAAAATCAAGTCAACAGGTTTTCAGACTAACGGATAAGATGTACAGTTTTAACAGACCTACAGATTGTCTAACTTGGTATTGGGCCTACAGATTCACGAAACAGGTTTATTAATTCATCATTAGACTAAGCATATTGTCTAAGCATATTTTAGTTATGCCTACGACCTCTCACATTAGACTAGCAGTTTGCGGTTGCTGGTTAAGCCGGTTGGGTCCGGGAAGGCTTCTACCACAAACATGAGTCTAACCTTGTGTCTTAGCATTTTTATTATAACCAGTTTATTCCATTACAAATTATACAACTATTAGACTAATTATGTCAATTTAACAGATTTGACTTCTTTTCAAGTCGCGGCAGCCACATTAACATGTTTTACTCAATCTTAGATCGAGCCTACAGATTTTCATATACAAATTACAATCATTCAGCTTTTCAACAGATTTAACAGATTTAGCAGCTCAGGCGGTTCAACAGATTTAGCAGATTAGGCAACTCAACAGATTTAGCAGATTAGGCATAATTAGCAGATTAGGCGATTCAACATATTTAATAATTTTGGCAATTCAACAGATGTAACAGGTAATGGATTTAGCAGATTAGGCAAATTCAACATATTAAGCAGATAACAGTTTTAGCCAATTTAAACGTTCCTTAAAGTCCTATTCACATATCTTGCCTAATTCATAAAGTAAGCCTTAACTTATATGCCCAAATTATGGTCATAATCCACTATATAACATATGTCCCAAATTTTAGTTAAACTTGCATAGTTTAGAATATTCTCCAAAAACCCTAATCATGATTCACATGTAAATTATGCCAAATATAGCCTTTGATTACAATGCATGTCACATATCCAAAAACCCCCATACTTAGGCATATTCACACTTAATAGTCATCAAATCTTAATATAGGTTTTTACACCTAAGTCATATGCAAATTAATTCTCCTAGTTCCAAATGACAAACTATCAGATTTAATATGCCTAGATCCAGATCTTAAATTATGAAATATGTTCTTTGTGTTCTAAGTCACTTTAATCCTCTTCTTCCAAGTCATAGATCATCTTATGCTATATGTCTCAAATTTATGTCCAGAATTACAGCAAGCGTTGTGTCCTCAAATTAGTTACAAATCAATTTTGCCCAAATATGCCTCATTCAATATTCTTCCCAAATTTAGCGTTTATGCGTTCATCTCTTGTGAGACTTGGCTCAGGCTCGTGGTGTCCTGGCTATCAAAAAAACAAAGAAAGGAGGAAGAAATACAGAAAAAACAGAATAATAAAATAGAGGAACAGATCTGATAAATAGAAAAAGGGCCTAGTCTCATATTCAGATTTACAATTATGTCAAGATCATGATTAAATTTCATATCGGAAAATAACTGCACTTGCCTTGGTTGGATTATAGAAGAAGATTTGCAGTTGTTCTCTTTTAATCTTATTCAGATTTGGAAGAAGATGCACTAGTTCTAGTTTTGATCCCAGCAGAGTAGCGACGCCATTATCTTATTTATATATTTCTATTATTTCATAGGCAGCATAAGGAGAGAAGAATGGTGTAAAGAGAATGGGGTTAGGGGGCTGTTTATATAGGATTAGGGGGGCGAATCTAGACTGAAAACGACACCAGATACATCAGAATGAACCCAGGCTCAAAACTGGGTTCTGGCACCAGGTCGACCCCTAGGTCGACCATAGGGTCGACCCCTAGGTCGACCATAGGGTCGACCCCTAGGTCGACCTGGTCCCTGGGAGGTCGACCATAGTGTTGACTCCCAGGTCGACCTGGTCCTGGGTGGGAAAATTCCTGCCCATTCTGCGCTGGGGTTTGAATTCGAATTTCGAATTCGAATTTCGAGCTGTTTTCAATTCTGAAAAATCCTGAAACTTCAGACGGTCATATCTCCCTCATACGGACTCCGTTTCTCGAAAACTCGGACTCGTTTCCAAGCAGAATTTCGAGACAAACGCAATGACGCAACCTGTTTCCCCTGATTATTAATTTAAAAATTAATTCTTCCTTGATTTATGGTTTTAACAAGTTATAATAATACGGGTTGTTACATGATTATACTAGCAAAATTGACATATAGTGGCAGAAACATGCATAAATATATAATGGCATAATGAAAGTGGGCATATAGGAATAGATATAATTAACAAGTGATAATGGAACTGATTCTAATATAATAGGGACAAACATGATGAGATCTAAACCATAATTTGGATGTTCAACTAACAATAGATCTGATATAACCACAAATGTGATAGGTACAAGGTGATATAAATAGTTAATTAGATCTATAATCAAAGGTAGATCTGACATGATAAAGGTTAAGATCCAAGTCATAGTTATGTCAGAATATCATGGATTCACAAGTTATTACAGATCTGATATGATTCAAGTAGTCACAGGCATAGATCCAAATTACAGTCATATCATGTTTTACTTTTTAATTATTTAAATCTAAAAGTAACTTAAACTCACAGTGTGTAGATCTAGAAAGATAGAGGAAGAATAGTAGAGGTTGAATCACATATCTACACTTAAATAACTTGATTAACTTGATTGCAGAAGAAGGAAAAGGTTTAATTCAGTCTGGGCACCAACAACATCTAGTCCTCCATTAATTTTCAGTGTAGAAAACAAGAGAAATAGAGCCATATTTATAGTTGCTAGCCCCGAAACCCTAACTGCCATGTCTTCCCTAGGGTGGTCGACACCCCCCTTGAGGGGTAGACGCATGGGTCGACACCCCACTTAAGGGGTAGACTCCCCTGGGCGGGATCTTTCCCGCTCACCCCAATCTGTTCGATTTTGAATTTTGGATTGAAATTTTGAATTCCTAGACCATATACATATATATATATATATATTCTTCTTGCGCGTATAAAAACTTCAAACCTTAATAACTTCTTCATACGGTGTCTGTTTTATGCAAACCAAATGTCTATCTTGACCAGAATTTCCAAACGGACGCAATGGTGTGGTCAGTGTCCCTTAATTCGAAATTATAAATTAATTATTCTTTAATTTATCCTCTTTAGTTTTGTTAAAATTATGGGATGTTACATTCTCCCCTACTCAAAGTATTTCGTCACCGAAATCTCCAAGTTAAGACGAATGTATATCCTACCATCCATATCCATCTACTTATCCACGAATCATGGGCATCCATTGTCCTTAAAATATTTCTAATGTTTGTATGAACATATGCAAAGGTGTGTGTATATGTTCCAATACTAATGCGAAGATTAGGCGGTCTATTGATTCAGTTGACCTCCGTAATGCAATGTATGTTAGTGTCATGAATCCAACATGTATGCAACAATCCTATTATAACATATAAGTTTACGCAACATCCATATGATGATACATCCATTTCCGTCCATAAAGAAAAAGAAAAAATGCACACAGATCCATATGAAGTATGAGAGTGATTGAGCCGATCTAATGCCTAATGTGTGTGTTTATGCATCCACGAGCAACCACTAGCAAACACTTGCATCCATTAAACATAACATGTCTCAAACACATGTTTACGTCCATGGGATTCCTATCTAAAGATTGAAGATTCGATCGATAGGACATACTTAAATGATAGAAACAAGCATAAATAAAAGCTTTGGAAAAGGAGTTAAGAACATACCCCCGAAAAGAAAAGGGTACATAGCACGAATCTTGCCTTCGGTCTCCCAAGCCGCATCCTATGGATTATCTCCCCACTGAATTTTCATCAGCTTGACTTCTTTATTGCGTAGCTTCTTAACTTCTAATCCAAGAATACGGGAAGGAACTCGTCTGACTGTCGCCTCCCGTTCCACCTCTACTTCCTCTAATATACTCGGCTCAACTACTTCTGATGTATCATGCAAGAACTTCTGCAAATGAGAAATGCGGAAAACATCGTGAACTCCGGATAGTCTCTCTGGTATCTTTACTCTATAGATTATTTGGCCATTCCTTTCTGTTATGGGAAATGGCCCTACAAATCTTGGTGCCGATTTCTTACAGATCTGAAGCGAACCACATTCATCAAAGTTGACACCTTAATGAAAACCATATCTCCTACTTCAAATTCAATGTCAGTCCTTCTCCTGTCTGCGTAGGATTTCTGCCTACCTTGAGCGGTCTTCATTCGTCGTCTAATAAGATCAATCTTCTTAGACGTTTCTTTAACCATATTTGGTCCAAGTAATAGCCTTTTTGTATATTCCCACCAACAAGTTAGTGATCTACAGGGTTGTGCGTACAATGCTTCGAAGGGTGCCATGCTAATGCTTGCTTGATAACTGTTGTTGTAGGCGAACTCTACTAAAGGAAGATGCTCTTCCCAAGTCCCTCCGAAGTCTAAGATACGCAGCCTCAAAATATCCTTAAGAATTCTGTTCACCCTTTCCGTCTTTCCATTGGTCTGTGGGAGATAAGTGGTGCTCAAACACAACTGTGTACCTAATGCTTCTTGCAAGCTCCACTAAAATTAACTGGTGAAAATTGGGTCACGATCACTTACGATGTTGGAAGGTACTTCATGAAGACGGACTATCTCATGAACGTAAATTGCTGCCAACCATGTTGTCGTCCTCTTGCTTTTAACTATAATGAAATGAGTGCTCTTAGTAAGTCTATCCACCACGCCCCAAATACTGGTGTTGCCTTTCTTTGATCTAGGCAAACCATATATAAAATCCATAGAGAGCACTCCCACTTCCGTTGTGGAACCTCCAAAGGATGAAATAAACTAAAGTGCTTCTTTTGATCAGCTTTGACTTACTGGTAAATCAAATATTGAGAAACAAACTTCGCTACATCTTTCTTCATTCCAACCCAAAAGAAAACCCTTTCTCAAGTTGCTCCTCCACTTGCTTACTAAGCTCCCTCCTTTCCCTTGGAGCCACATGGCGCACAAGTAATGCAACTAGCTTTGTACTTTCCATCAAATATATACAAAAATCGATTTCACTCCTCGGAGGTAAGCCCTGATCCTCCTCAAAAACATTAGAATATTCTCGGACTACCGGTACAGATCACAGATCATCAGTAAATGCATCAAGAGACTCTAGGAAACTAAGCATAACAGACCCCTTTGGATCACAAGAATTCTCGAGGTTCCTCCCATGTCAAGTCAAAAGTCTAACGACCTCCTCTTATAATAGAGAATGACACCCTACATGGCTAGCCAATCTATCCCTAGAATCAAACCGTAGCCCATAAAACTAAATACATATGTGTCACACTCAAATTCGAAGCCTAAGACAGATATTCTCAAAACCTGACAAATCATTAACAAATAAGCCGAACCACTAATAGGGTTTGAGACAATAACGTGATCCATTACCATACTAGTATTTAAGTGCAGAGCTTCAACCATATAACTAGATATAAATGAATATGAAGCGCCAAAATCAAAAAGAGTTCTAATATGATGCTTGAAAAGAGAAATCAAACCTTCCATGGAAACTTTCCTAAATCTATCTGGAGTACTGGTCATGAGAGAAAATGTGACGATAAGGAATTTCGCTCGATCTGAATCGATCGCTAAACCGACCAAGACCGTTTGAAACCCCTGATTATTTTGAGAACACGACAAACTAGAACGCAAACAGAAGAAAATTTCATTGTTAATTACAACAATTCCATCAGAAAACAAGAATATTACGGAGTTTGAATAAATATTACACAGAAAATATCAGAGATTCAAATTACATTACATAGCAGCGGAAAATAATACAAAACACAACTGAAGGAGATATACGGATACAGAGCTTTCCGGATATCATTCCAGCTGTAAACCAGGTTCCTATGAATATAAATCTGCAAAACCAAAACTACTAGATGCCCATGTCAAAATAAGGGCACCCAAAGTTTAGGTTAAAGCAAGAAACTCTAGGTCAGTCATGTGACTGGTGTGAGAGCTAAAACAGTTATTAATCTTTATTTTAAAGTTAGGTAAATCAAGGGACCACGCCGTATAATACGGAGCGGGTTTCCTCCCAAGAATACCAGTGTATAAAACAATAACGCAATGCTAAATATAGAACAATGAAGCTATTATAAGACCCGGTTCCCATCACACAATGCAACACAAGCCAGAGGATAGGGTTTTTACCTTATAATAGCCAAAGAATGCTTGATATGCTAAATTTCATGTTTTATTTTTACTACAAGTGTATAGTGTCAAAACAATTTCAATCATAAGTATCTATCATAGATGGCATAAGTGCCCATACCACTATGTCGCCATATATAGGTATACAATCAAAACCGCACGGTGTCGTATTTGGAAATTGGATTTCCATCTGTGAACCGAGGCAAGGGATCGTCCTCTACCGAATTCGAGATGCTCTAGCCCGCCCCTCAGGCAAGCCTTGGATTGTCAGGGCCGGTCCACCGATTTGGATTATTATGTTTGAACATTGCGTTTCCCCGCCCTTTGGGGCGTAAATGAGCCAAATGACTCCATCGGCTCCACACAGTCACCGATATATCCGAGGCGCCACGCAACAGCAACAACAACAACCACATAGGTGAAAATAATATAAATGTCAGGGCTGGTAGGTCACTGACACCACCCTAGCTAGAAGGAAACGCATTCCCTCCCTGAGGTCCTCTCCTGTTTCTGGTTCACAACCGAGGTGTAAGGCTCGCGAATCAATGTTACACAAAGCTATGCCACACAGGCAGTGCTTTGATCATCAACCACAAGACTTTGCTTTTATACAGAAGCCTTGATCAATTGCCACTTAGGCATGCCACACAGGCAATTCACTCCATGCGATTGATATCCATCAATATATAATCCCTGAGCTCGTACGTCTCAGAGAAGGGCGTTAAGCAAGAGAATAAATTCTCCGCCGCCAAATAGATATATATTTAATAGAAATCAATCACACAGAATAAAATCCAATGTCAGAAACTCAGTCCATTTACAAGTCCGTTCTGGGTCTAAACAAAACCGGAGGCACCTTGTACCTTGCATATCCATCGATCTCCAAGTACGTCTGGATGATCACCAACTGATTCCCTCCTCTTGGGTGTACAGCCCAATCAAGATCATTAGTAATCACCCAAATGATGTGAAGACCTCTGGTCTTCGACTACCGTTTTCATCCTCGACACCACGTCGAATCAGTTATTCAGAATGGGATAAACCTGGTCTTTCTGAATAACTCGCGTATATAATAAACAAGTGTTACAAAAACACAACATACGCCTCATTCCAATTCAAAATATTCTTTTATTCAAATATTCTTATATTTTGGGACAGGTTCTCATTAATTTTATCAAAGATAAATTCTTAATTTTTTTCTTTAATCTTCTTTTGAATATCAATTCAAACCAGTCGGGGTTAGCGAAACACACCAAAGTAATCATTTATTTTATTTTCCCAATCCCAACCTATTCATCCCGTGAAGTAAAACTGGTAATACTTCATATCTAACACCACGGTGTTATCGGTAAATTCAATTACCATTTCACGTTCAAATCTAATTAAAGATTCAACTATCGCCTGGAGCAAAACTGCTGATACCCCATTCTTGATCACTTCAATCTAATTAAAGATTCATTAAAACTCTACTTGGTTTTAATCTTCCCAAAAATCAATTTCTTGTCTTTAACTAGGTTAAAGAACCATTGTCATCTAAAACACGGTTCACGATAAACCCAAAATCACATTCCATTAATTATCGGGTTAAAGAACAAGTGTTATTTAAAACACCATTCAAGATAAACCCAAAAATCAATTCCAATTCAATTCCAATTCAATTCCAATTAAATACCATTTAATTGGTATACTTCATTAAATCTGAATAAAAAGATTTAATATTTTTCCCCACTGGGTTTAAGAACAGAGTTAATGAAGCCACCATTCGCGACAAACCCAAATCCCATTTGATATTAAATACAAGGCTTTGAATAGAAAATATATCGGCTTATATTCAATATCAAATTCTACGACCAACAAATATCGTATTGGAAATAACGATATCAATATATATATTTCAAATTTCCATAACGATATCTGTATAATCACGAAATCCAACATCGAAATATTCCAAAGACAATTTCGATTCAAATCCATTCCAATTCACTTATTGGAAATTCTGGTTACTGTTAAAACCCTTTCAAATCCAATTTATTTATTTCAAAAATGAATGGATTTTAATTCTAGTTCAAAACTAGTTCATTCCGATAAAAATCTATTTTTATCTTTTCAAATTTGGAATTTTTCGTCCCAATTCTTCACAAATCATTTCTTATGATTTTACACAAATTATTGATATTTTTAATAATTTTATCAAGGCCCGTACAGTCGATTTCCATCAACGGCCATCGAACTGCACTTACAGCGACCTTTTTTGTAATAACCCGGAAATTCTGAACCAGTTTAAAATTTTTATTTTGGCAATTTTAACGAATTTTGAATATTTAAAATGAATTATTTTAAATAATATCGACGAGAAATTTATTTCGAATAGGAATAGAACGTGTATATTTGTATACGTCGTCGTTAGAATATATAATAATTATATATAATTATAAATAGAATTGAAAATGGCGCGGTAGTTCGATAATTCGATTTCAAACTTCAATTGAGTGTACCGGGTGCAAAACAATCCGGATTTTAGTGAAACCAAAAATAATAGGATCTAATTGATAATATCTTTCCAGCGAATCCGGAAAATCAAGATTTCATAGCGGGAATCAAAAGATATGTCCAGTTGAAAATTCTGAATAGTCGCTATGGAATTCAGGCCCTTAAAAATAGACATTTTGCAAACGATCTCGGATTTCGACGAAACCACTTTTGTTGGGTCCGTGATGTAAAGTTATTTCTAGGTTTCAAATTTCATAATTTTTCGATTCAATATGTGAGCGTGGCATAGGAAAACGCGTTTGACCAGTTTCAGTTGATTTTAATCAACTGGAAAATGGCCATTTTTCAAACGGTCTCAGAATTTGACGAAACTAGTTTTGTTAGGACCGTATCGTCAATACGAAGCAAGAAAATATTTTCTGAAATTTTTCGAGTTAGTATGTGACCCCGGTAAATTGAAATACGCGTTCAAATTCAATATATAGAGTTATATGTTGATTTTAACGGAAACTGATCGAAACAATCAAATCAGCTTGCGATACATATCCCATTGTGTTTGGAATGGGGGTAAAACGCTACGGACGACAGGCGTTGGGCCTCGTTTAGAAGTCGTATGTAAAAGTCAACGTTTTCATAATTAATTAAAAAAAAAAATACAACCCTCTCCTATATGGCCCCCCATACTTTCTCCCCCAAATCAATATACCAGGAATAAAAAAAAGAACGGAGAAAGCCGCAGCGCGACAGAGCCGAGCCCCCCCCCCCCCCCCCACCGTCGATGAGCCGCCGCCGCCAGGCAAACGCCCCCCCTAACCTCGCGTCAGCTACCCCTCCGAATCCTCCTTCCTCCTCCCTTCGCTCTACTCTCCCTCCTCTCCTCTTCCATCTCCTTCGATTCGCAGCCCCTCCCCCCCCCCCTGTTTGAGAGCAGCCGCCGCCGCCAGCAAGGACGACCCCGGACCACCAACACTCCGGTGCCGATCCCCCTTCACCCCTTCGCGTCGATGATAACCCCCCCCCCCCCTAAACGTGACGCTGTAAGTTTTATTTTCAGTTTTTTTATTTATTTTATTTTAATTTACTTTTTAGTAATAGGTTTTATTATATATAATAGCATTTATTAATTCAGTTTTTTATATGAAAAATCATTGTTTTATAAGCCATTAAATTTTAGTTTCAGAATTTAATAAAAGTAACATAGGTTAAAAAGCATGGTTTTCAAAAATAGATTTGATTTTTATTCATGTAGCAAGTTAAAAATGTAAATTTATCGAAGAAAGACATGATTTTTACATATAGTGTTAGGGTTTTTATAGAAAGAAAAAGAATTGATCTTTAGAAAGAAAAAGAATTGATCTTTAGAAAGAAAAAGAATTGATCTTTAGAAAGAAAAAGAATTGATTTTTAGAAACAGAAAAGAAAGGATTTTTGTTTATAGAAAAGATTAGATTTTTAAAATAGAAAAGACGATATTTTGAGATGAGTAGTGAAGTAAAAATATGATTTTTACTTCGAGAAAAATATAGATTTTTGCAACAAGGAAGTTATAATTTTTATTATCCATAACGAGTTATAAAGATTTGATTTTGAAAGGAAAAAGAAGAAAGGCGATTTTTTTTTTATATAAAGGCGAAATCTATATTTTTGAAAATAGAATTTTTATCTATATAATAGCGAAGTGAAAATAGAATTTTTATCTATATAATAGCGAAGTGAAAAATAGAATTTTTATCTATATAATAGCGAAGTGAAAATAGAATTTTTATCTGTATGAATAGCAAAGTAAAAATTCGATTTTTATATATTGAATAGTATAGTAAAAATTCGATTTTTATATATTGAATAGTATAGTAAAAATTCGATTTTTATATATTGAATAGCGAAGTAAAAATTCGATTTTTACATTTGTAGAGAATACGGGCGACGAAAGTGATAGAAGGCGAGAACGACCAAGGTTTCTGCAAATGAAGAGTCGTGATATTGGATAGCTATTGGTGAGAATTTCTCACCTTTCAATTTCTTTTCTAGTTATATACATATACTAGGATGCAGACGGTGTTTAGTAGCACACGAAACAATCGTCCACAGACCATGGACTTGTTTGTTTGATTGCAAAAATTAGTTAGATTATTTGATTGGAATTGAATTGTTTGGTGAAATGAATTGATTTGATTGATGTGTGAATGGCGTGGGCCTTCACTAGACCAGGGATAAGGCTAGGCCTCGTCCCGTTTCTAGTATCGTGTCGTTATGCCGCCGAAATTTTCTAAAATAAGTTAGAAAAATAAAAATATCATTTAACGTGAAATGAATAAAATAAAATATTCATTTACAAACCGGACAGTTTGTTTATGTACACCTATTTGAAGGACATTGAATGGGACGATAAATTTTGCACATCGCCCAACTGCACAAATAAAATCTGTGTTTGTTGATTTGAAACCCCACACGGGTGTTGGGAGGAAATTTGAGGTTCACTCATCCTGATTGATTGAATATGTCGATCGATTGATTGACAGGCTGTTATAAGCGTTAGATATCTATATTTGATGCTTATACAGTGTAGTGCACTTTGGTTGATGGTTGATTATTTTTCAATGCTATTATATACGTGTGATGTATGAAAATCCATATAATTAACATTATATGGTAATTTGTTGGGCCTCATTCCAATCGGAAAAATAAAGAATATTATAATATAAAGGTTCATGTGTTGACTGTACTCATCCGTTGAGATTAGTCATGTGTTGAACGAAATATTTTAATAATAAAATTTACATCTTTATCAATATAAAATAAAGGTTCATGTGTTGACTGTACTCATCCGTTGAGATTAGTCATGTGTTGAACGAAATATTTTAACAATAAAATTCACATCTTTATCATATATGAAATCAGAAATTAACTGGAAGATAGATAAGATGAGTGGTCTCCTGAATATTGATCTGATGTTGGTTTCGGCCTTCGGGGTTAATATTTAGGGAATCGTTCTCTTACTAATTTACGGTTGGAGTCTGATTTGATATCAAACGATAGATACCCTAATTTTTTTAAAATATATTAAATAACAAAAATAGTCACACGTGGACAGTACTCATTCGTTGAGATTAGTCGTGTGTTGACAAGAATAAATATTCATTTGTTGAATAGAATATTTGAAAATAGAAATATATGAATCCGTGTTGATTAGATTGACGCCATTTTGACGTGAACAATATTTATATCGATTTTATTCATTTTAAAATGAATATTGAAAAGTGATTTCGAAATGAATATTGAAAAGTGATTTCGAAATGAATTGAATAGAAAACGATTTCGAAATGAATTGAATATAAAACGATTTCGAAATGAATTGAATATAAAGTGATTTCGAAATGAATTGAATAGAAAACGATTTCGAAATGAATTGAATAAAAACGATTTCGAAATGAATTGAATATAAAGTGATGATTTCGAAATGAATTGAATATAAAGTGATTTCGAAATGAATTGAATAGAAAACGATTTCGAAATGAATTGAATATAAAACGATTTCGAAATGAATTGAATATAAAGTGATTTCGAAATGAATTGAATATAAAACGAATTCGAATTGAATTGAAACGAATTCGAATTAAATTGAAACGAATTCGAATTTAATTGAAAACGAATTCGAATTGAATTGAAAACGAATTGAACTGAATTCAAATTGAAGTAAAATTTGAATTGAATAGAAATGAATTTTAAAACGAATTTATAAGGAAAAATTCAATTTTGATTTGAATTGAAATGGAAATTGAAAATGTTTTTGAAATGAATTCAAAACTATTTATATAATTCATTTTAAATAGCAATCGACGAAATATATATTATATATATAATATAATGGCCTGAATAGAACGCGCCGCGCCGCGGCCGTTCATGAATTTCGACCATTTATTTCAAACGGACATTATGGGAGATCCGACCGTCGGATTCTCCTAAAACCAGAACCGTTGGGTTCGTATCGAAAAGAGCTTTCTAACGAATATTAGAAATTTGAAATCTAACGGTTGGATTTGGAGATACGTCCAAATCAAATTTGAAAAAGGTCGCTGTAAGTGCAGTTCGATGGCCGTGGATGGAAATCGACTGTACGGGCCTTGATAAAATTATTAAAAATATCAATAATTTGTGTAAAATCATAAGAAATGATTTGAGAAAAATTGGGGTGAAAAACTCCATATTTGATTAGATAAAAATAGATTTTTATCGAAATGAACTAGATTGAACTAAATTTAAAACCCGATTTTTTTTAAATAAATAAATTAGATTTAAAAAGGGGTTTTAAATAATCGGAATTCCTAATATATTTGAGTTGAATTGAACTAGAATTGATTTATGGGTTTATCGTGAACGGTGTTTTAAATAACACTAGTTCTTTGACCCGATAATAAATAGAATAAGATTTGGGTTTGTCGTGAACTGTGTTTTAAATAACACCTAGTTCTTTAACCCAATAAAAGGAGTTTTAACGAATCTGCAATTAGATTGAAATGTAAATTTATAATCTAGATTATCAAATTTATAAATTGAGCGAGAATGGAGTATCACCAGTTTTGCTCCAAAGCGATAGTTAAATCTTTAATTAGGTTTGAACGTGAAATGGTAATTAATTTTACCGACAACACTGTGGTGTTAGATATGGAGTATTACCAGTTTTGCTTCATGGGATGAATAGGTTGGGATTAGGAAATAAAATAAGTAATTACTTCAATATGGTTCGCTAATCTCGACTAGTTTGGAAAACCATAATTTGGTTTGAAACGACATCCAAAGGAAGATTAAAGGATAAATTTGAAAGAATTTATCTTTGATAAAATTAATGGGAACCTTTCCCTAAAAATGTGATTTTATGAATAAAAGAATATTCTGAATTGGAATGAGGCGTATGTTGAGTTTGTGTAACATTTGTTTTTAATATACACAGGTTGTTCGGAAAGGCCGGGTTTATACCCATTCTGAATAACCGATTCGACGATAAGTCGAAGATGAAGACGGTGGTTGAAGACCGGAAGTCTTCACATCGTTTGGATTATTACTGACGATCCCGATTGGGCTGTACACCCAAGAGGATGGAAATAGTTGGTGGTCGTCCAGACGTACTTGGAGGTGGATGGATATGCGAGGAAAGTGCCTCCTGTTTCGTTCAGACCCAGAACGGACTTGTAAATGGATTGTGTGTCTGACATTGGATTTTATTCTGTGTTGATTGATTTCTGTTAAATATATATCTGTTTGGCGGCGGAGAATTTATTCTCTTGCTTAACGCCCTTCTCTGAGACGTACGAGCTTAGAGGTTATATATCGATAGATATCAATCGCATGGCATGAATTGCCTGTGTGGCACGCTGAGATGCAATGATCAAGGCTCCTGTTGAAAAGCAAAGTCTTGTGGTTGATGATCAAAGCACGGCCTACGTGGCAGCTTTGTGTATAACGTGAATTCGCGAGCCTCACACCTCGGTATGAGTTAAAAACAGGATACGGACCGCTGGGAGAGCACGACGTTTCTTTCTAGCTATGGTGGTGTCAGTGACTTTCCAGCCCTGACATTTATATACTTTTCACCTTTGTGGTTGTTGGAATGAGGCGCCTCGATATTAGGTCTGTAAGGACCGGGAAACGTGTGTTCAGGAATTGCCAATCCTCTAACGTAAGTGAGGACCGACCCAGCCGATCCAGGGTTGCCCAGAGTGCGTAGCCCTGAGGCATTTGCTAGAGTGTCTCGAACGCGGAGAGGAGCTTGCCCCTTGCCTCGACTCATGACGGAAATCCAATTTCCAATACGTGTATTGCGGTTTTAATTGTAGAACTAGTATGGCGACATGATATATGGTACCCATGCCGTCTATGATTTATATTTATGATTGAAATTGTTTTGAAACTATACACTTATTATAGTATCAAATGATTTGTTTTAAACGTACCAAGCATGTTTGGCTATTATAAGGGAAAACCCTATCCTCCGGCTTGCGTTGCATTGTGTGATGGGACCTGGGTCTTATAATAGCTTCATTTTTCGAAAAATCATTGCGTTGTTTATTCTATGCACTGGTATTCTTGGGAGGAAACCCGTTCCGTGTTATACGGCGTGGTCCCTTGAATTACTCTCCTTTAAAGTAAAGTTTTAAATAACTGTTTTATATCTCGCACCAGTCACATGACTGACCTGGAGTTTATTGTTTTAACCTAAACTCTGGGTGCACCTATTTTCCGCACGAGCAGCAAGTAGTTTTGGTTTTGCGGATTCATATTCGCAGGATCCTGGTTTACAGCTGGAATGATATCCGGAAAGCTCTATATCTGTATATCACCTTCAGTTGTGCTTTGTATTATTTTCCGCTGCTATGTAATTTATTGTAATCTCTGATATTTATCGAATGTAATTTATCCATTTATACTCTGTATATTCTTGTATTTGATGGAATTGTTGTAATAGCAATGAAATGTTCTTTCGTCTGCGTCCTGATTTGTCTTGTCCTCACAGTAATTCGTTCTTTCTCATCTCTTCGAAGACCGGGGAAGTTCGGGTCGCTACATTTTTCAAATTTGATTTGGACATAATTCCAAATGCAACTATTAGATTTCATATTTCTAATACTCATTAGAAGGCTATTTTCGATACGAACCCAACAGTTCCGGTTTTAGGAGAATCTGACGGTCAGATCTCCCGTAATATCCATTCGAAGTCAAGGGTCGAAATTCACGAATTGCCACGGCGCGGAGCATTCTATTCAGGCAATTCTATATATATATATAATATATATTATATATATTTCATCGATTTCCTTTTAAAACATAAATTATAAATCGTTTTAAATTCGTTTTCAAAACAATTTCAACTTCATATTCAATTTCTAATAAAAATTGAATATTCCATATCATTAATCTATAAATGATAATATTTCCAAAACCTTATATTTTGAAATCACTTCCTTTTCTATATTCATTATAAAGATGAATAAAATCGATATAAATACCGTTCACGTCAAAATGGCGTAAATCTAATCAACACGACTTTTATTCAATATATGAATGTTTATTCTATTCAACACATGAATATTTATTCTATTCAACATTCTATTCAACACATGAATATTCATTCTATTCAACATATGAATTTATATTATTCAACACATGAATTTTTATTCTATTCAACACATGAATATTTATTCTATTCAACACATGAATTTTCTTTTAATATTCCTTATTTTCCAAATTGGAATGAGGCCCAATCAATTACCATATAACGTTAATTATATGGATTCCCTACAACACATGTATATAATAGCAACGATAAATCATCAACCATCATCTAGACTGCATTCTACACTGTATAAGCATCAGATATAAATATTCAATGCTTATAACAGCCAGTCAATCAATCGATCGACATACAGTTAATTATTGGGATTAGTGTATGTCCAATTTCATCCCAAAAACCGTGTGGGGTTTCAAACAATAAAACACAAATTTTATTTGTGCAGTTGGGCGATGTGTAAAATTTATCGTCCCAACCAATATCAGTCAAATTGTTGTACATAAACAAATCGTTCGATTTGTAAATGAATATATATTTTATTTCAACACATGAATATATATTTTCTTTCAACACATGAATATATATTTTCTTTCAACGCATGAATATATATTTTCTTTCAACACATGAATATATATTTTCTTTCCACGCATGAATATATATTTTCTTTCAACGCATGAATATATATTTTATTTCAACACATGAATATATATTTTATTTCAACACATGAATATATATTTTCTTTTAACACATGAATATATATTTTATTTCAACACATGAATATATATTTTATTTCAACACATGAATATATATTTTATTTCAACACATATATATTTTATTTCAACACATGAATATATATTTTATTTCAACACATGAATATATATTTCACACATCACAATCAACAGTCAAATTTCACAACGCAGCAATCAAACAAACAAGTCATCCATCGTCTGTGGACGACGGTGTCGGGTGCTGCTAAGCACTGTCTGCATCCTAGTATATATTTTAACTAGAAAACAAGATTTAAAGTGAGATGTTCTCACCGACTAGCTAAACCAATACACCGCGACTCTTCATACGTAGAAATCTTCGTTGTGCTCGCATTTTGTCAATTTCATTGTCCGTAGCCACTACATATATAAAAATTACATTTTTATATTGTAGCTATGTACATAAAAATCACATTTTTATTATCACTCTATATGGATAAAAATCAAAATTTTATACCGCTACTATATAGATAAAAATTAGATTTTTATCTTGCTAGCAATATAATAAAAATAATATTTTTATATCGCCACTCATTTAAAAATCACATTTTTACTTCTTCTGCATAATAAAAATCATATTTTTATTCTTTATCTAATATAAAAATCATATTTTTATTTTTTCTATAATATAAAAATCATATTTTTATTCTTTGCATACAATGAAAATTATATTTTCATACTCTACATACAATAAAAATAAAAACTTTACATTGTTAAAATATCGTCTTTACAATGTTAAAAATATAAACTTTACAATGTTAAAAAATATCGTCTTTACAATGTTAAAAATATAAACTTTACAATGTTAAAAATATCGTCTTTACAGTGTTAAAAATATGAACTTTACAATGTTAAAAATATCGTCTTTACAATGTTAAAAATATAAACTTTACAATTTAAAAATATCGTCTTTACAATGTTAAAAATATAAACTTTACAATGTTAAAAATATCGTCTTTACAATGTTAAAAATATAAACTTTACAATGCTAAAAGTATCGTCTTTACAATGTTAAAAATATAAACTTTAACATCAGAAAAATATAAACATTATAAACGAAGAAAAATCGGATTTTATATAGATAAAATAATAAAAAAATTAAATTATAAAAACTTACAGTGGTCAGAAAGAAAGGGGAGGGTGTCGAGGTTTACTGTTCGTCGCTGCAGAGGAAGGAGTGGTGCGCTGCGTCGGAGGTGGGTGGAGCCGGAGGAAGGGGCGGCGGTCGTTGGCGTAAGGGGGGACGATGGGGTTTCCAATCGAGGAAAGGGGCGCGGCTGGGAGGGGGGTCCTCGAGATGGCGATGGCATGAGGGGGAGGAAGGGGGTCGGAGTGTGGGGAAGAAGGCAGTGGCCTGCGCGGTGGCGTGAGGCGCGGTTGGGGTTGAATCAGTTTATTATGATTATGATTATTATTTCTTTTTCGATTTCTGTTGTAACGAATGAGGGGAGTTGACTAAGTAGGTAGAGAGAGGAAGGGAATATTAATTTTATTTTATTTTTATTTCCTAAAAGTTAACTTTTTATTTCAACCTCGAAATCAAGCCCACCAACTGTCATCCATAGCTAGTTACCCCCATTCCGAACACAATGGGATATGTATCGTAAGCCAGTTCGGTTGTTTCGATCTGTTTTCATCAAAATCAAAATATAAATCTATATATTGAATTTGAACGCACATATCAATTTACCGGGGGGCCACATACGAATTCTAAAAATTCCCAAAAAATATTTTCTAGCTTCGTATTGACGATACGGTCCTAACAAAAATAATTTCGTCAAATTCTGATACCGTTTGAAAAATGGCCATTTTCTGGTCGATCAAAATTGAATGAAACCTTTAAAACACGTTTAGCTTCGTCACGCTCACATATTGATTCAAAAAATTATGAATTTTGGAACCTTACAATAACTTGACATCCTGGATCCAACAAAAGTGGTTTCATCGAAAACATAGGTCGTTTGCAAAATTTCCATTTTTAAGGGCCATAATTCCATAGCGATTATTTTGAATTTTCAACTGGACGTATCTTTTGATTCCCGGTATGAAATTTTGATTTTTCAGATTCGTTAGAAAGATATTCTCAGTTAGATTCAAATATTTTTGGTTTCGCTAAAATCCGGTTTATTTTGAATCCTGTACATTCATTTGAACTTTGAAATCGAAATTTCAAACTACCGCGCCACTTTCAATTCCTTTTATAATTAAAATAAAATATTTATATTCTGACGACGATTCAAATAAATATATACGTTTTAATTCTATTCAAAATAAATTTCTCGTCGTTATTAGTTAAAATAATTCATTTTAAATATTCAAAATTCATCAAAATTGCCAAAATAAAATTTTTGAATTGGCTCAGATTTCTGGGTTATTACAATCACCCCCACTTAAAACTTTTCGTCCCCGAAAAGGAACGAAGCCGAAAGTTGTTTAACTAATCAACTCAACTTTCTTTATTTTCATTACGGCTTAAGTTCTTCAACTTTTCAGTTTCTGAGAACTTTTCAAATTTTTCAAAAATTTGGCTAACACCCTAAATTTTGAAAAATTTCACCATAACCTCCCCTGCACCGGGAGCATCGGGATATTTCTAATAGCCTCCCATGGCCCTCACCAATCCAAAAAGAAAAAGAAACAGCCAAGCAGCAAGCCAATCGGCTCTCAAAATCATCAAAAACCAAAAAATACAATAAACATGTACCTATTTGTCGGGCAAACAATTTTATTCCTCTTCTCTAGCCTCCTTGCTATGACCTGTTCAATGTAAATACATGTATACGTATGCAAGTGCGACAAATTTTCAATACAATTCACTATTTGGTACAATTTGGCTAAATGGTTCAAATTTTAATTAATCAAACAATAATCATATAACACAACCAGCAACCAATTAGTTGATTAGCTTTTCGAATTCATAATTTTGATATATAAACCAAAAATCAGATTTCTGATGCCAAATCACAACAATAAGCCCTATCTAATTTTGGTTCTCACACCAGTCAATTGGAAATATATAGAAATCCCACTTTCGTCACTCGAACATAAATACTGATAACGCTGCAGCATTATCAGAATCATCCCCGGACGACTAGAGTGTGATTCTATATCTATCTAGTATATTAAAACTTCGAATACACGTGGATCAGATGTATATGCAAAATCATTATATACTGAATTGTCCAAATTCAATATAAAATAAATAATCAATACAAATAATCGATTTAAATTTTCAACACAAAACTTGTTTTCAATTTTATTTTCAAAATATCACTCTTCACACTCGTTCTTGGATACTTCTGATCCCATCTCTAACGAGTCATTCTTATTGGATATTACTAATCCAATCTCTAATGAATTCTTTCGTATGGTTCTAATGTGTCTTGTTCTCCGAGCTTTGTAAACCAAAGCTCTGATACCACATGTGACGATAAGGAATTTCGCTCGATCTGAATCGATAGCTAAACCGACCAAGACCGTTCGAAACCCCTGATTGTTTTGAGAACATGACAAATTAAAACGCAAACCGAAGAACATTTCATTGTTAATTACAACAGTTCCATCAGAGTACAAGAATATTACAGAGTTTTAATAAATACTACACAGAAAATACCGGAGATTCAAATTACATTACATAGCAGCAAAAATAATACAAAACACAACTGAAGGAAACATACGGATACAGAGCTTTCCGGATATCATTCCAGCTGTAAACCAGGTTCCTGTGAATATAAATCTGCAAAAACAAGACTACTAGCAGCCCGTGTCAAAATAAGGGCACCCAGAGTTTAGGTTAAAGCAATAAACTCCAGGCCAGTCATGTGAATGGTGTGAGAACTAAAACAATTATTAATCTTTATTTTAAAGTTAGGAAAATCAAGGGGCCACGCCGTATAACACGGAACGGGTTTCCTTCCAAGAATACCAGTGCAAAAAACAACAGCGCAATGCTAAATAAAGAACAATGAAGCTATTATAAGACCCAGGTCCCATCACACAATGCAACGCAAGCCGGAGGATAGGGTTTTTACCTTATAATAGCCAAAGAATGCTTGATACGCTAAATTTCATGTTTTATTGTTACTATAAGTGTATAGTGTCAAAACAATTTCAATCATAAGTATCAATCATAGACGGCATAAGTGTCCCATACCACTATGTCGCCATATATAGGTATACAATCAAAACCGCACGGTTTCGTATTTGGAAATTGGATTTCCATCTATGAACCGAGGCAAGGGACCGTCCTCCACCGAATTCGAGAGGCTTTAGCCCGCCCCTCAGGCAAGCGCGCAGGCAAGCCTTGGATCGTCAGGGCCGGTCCACCGATGTGGGTTATCAGGCCTGAACACTGCATTTCTGTAACGACCCAGAAAATCTGAACCAATTTAAAATTTTTAAATTGGCTAAAATAATGGATTTTAAATATTTAAAATAAATATTTTAAATAATGGCGATGAAAACTGAGTTTGAATCGACAATTGAAAACGAATATAATTAATGATAATTATAAACAAGGCCAGAAATGGCGCTGTAGTTTTGAAAATTGAATTCAAACTTTGTCGGACTATATCGGGTGCAAAACAAAACGAATTTTAGTGAAACCAAAAATATTTAAATCTGTTAGTGAATACCTTTCCAACGAATCTGAAAAATCGAAATTTGATAGCGGGAATCAAAAGCTATGTCCAGTTGAAAATTTTGAATAGTCGCTATGGAATTCAGGCCCTTAAAGAAGGACATTTTGCAAACGACCTCGGATTTCGACGAAACAACTTTTGTTGGATCCGTGATGTCAAATTATTGCTGGGTTTCAAATTTCATAATTTTTCGAATCAATATGTGAGCGTGGCAAAGGAAAACGCGTTTGACCGGTTTTAGTTGATTTTAATCGACTGGAAATTGGCCATTTTTCAAACGGTCTCAGAATTCGACGAAACTAGTTTTGTTAGGACCGTATCGTATATACGAAGCTAGAAAATATTTTTTTGGAATTTTTCTAGTTAGTATGTGACCCCGGTAATTTGAAATGTACGTTTAAAATTCAATATAAGGATTTAAATTTTAATTTGAATGAAAACTGATCATAACAATCGAATTGGCTTGTGAAACATGTTCCATTGTGTTCGGAATGGGGGTAATTAGCTAGGGGCGATGGTCGTTGGGATTCGATAGGAGTTTGTGGTGTTAAACAATTAAATGATGAATTAAAATATTATTAAACTATGAAATTTGGTCAACTCATATCCCACTCTCTCTCCCCTCTTTATTCATAACAGTTAGAAAAAAAAATCGCGATTCCTCCCAGTCGCCTCTCGATGTCGCGCCTCCGGAGCTAGGGCACCCCGCCGCCCACGCTAGCCGCACATCCCCCTTCTTCCTCCCTCCTCCATAGATCAAAGTCCCGAGCCAAACCCCCATTCAATCGAACAAAACCCGACGCCGCCACCAGAAGGCCGTCGCCTACTCCGCCTGCCACCACCGGCGAACCCCGAGCGCCCACCCTCGAGCCGCCTCCCCTCCGACGAACTGCGGAAACCCCTCCCTCTCTGTAAGTCTCTTCTTTTTTTTTAATTTAATTTATTTTTATTTTATATAAACAGAAAGAAGCTGATTTTTTTTTAGGATTTAAAAACTTATTTTTTAAGGATTTAAAAAATGATTTTTTTTAAAAAAAAAATTAAAACTGATTTTTTAAAGATTTAAAACTGATTTTTAAAAGGGTTTAGAAACTGATTGAATTTTAAAAAGAAAAAGATTTGAATTTTAAAAAGAAAAAGATTGGAATTTTAAAAAGAAAAAGATTGGAATTTTAAAAAGAAAAAGATTGGAATTTTAAAAAGAAAAAGATTGGAATTTTAAAAAGAAAAAGATTTGAATTTTAAATAGGAAAAGATTTGAACTTTAAAAGGGAAAAGATTTGAACTTTAAATAGAAAAAGATTAGAACTTTAAAAAGAAAAAGATTAGAACTTTAAAAAGAAAAAGATCAGATTTTTTAGAATAGAAAAGATCATATTTTTAAAATAGAAAAGACGGAATTTTTATTAAGTAGAAGAAGTAAGATATGATTTTTATATTTTTAAAGTAATAAAAATATAATTTTTACATCATAGGAATATTAAAAATATAATCTTTATTTTTGAAAAGGCGGAATCTATATTTTTGAAATGCAATGTTTATATATTGAATAACGAAGTAAAAATTCAATTTTTACATATGTAGAGAATACGGGCAACGAAAGCGACGAAAGGCGAGATTGGCGAAGATTTCTCTAAAGCAAAAGTCGTAGTATTGGATAGCTATTGGTGAGAATTTCTCACTCTTCCATTTCTTTTTCTAGCTATATATATATGTGTTGAAATAAAAGTGAATTGCTATATATAAATATATATATATATATATATATACGCCCCTCGTCCACAAACCATGGACGATATTTATTGATTGAAATTGTTGTGAAAATTGATTGATAGCGAATGATTGTTTGGGATTGTTTGTGGTTGATATTGATTGATTGAGGTTGAAAAATACCCGTTTGTGGTTGAGAAATATTTGGTTGAAACCACATAGGATTAGTTTTGTGGAAATGAAATAAATATATACATGCCGCCTGCGTGCGAACTAGATGCATGATCCCCATTGTCAAAAACCGCGAGGTTTTAAGGTAGAGCGAGGAGCCGTACTAGGGACGGTCCCAGTTTTAACTACCCTGTCGTTATGCTGCCGAAATTTTGAATAATATTCGTGTGTTTGAATTATTTTCATATGCTTAAACTATATTTATTCATTGAATAGAAAACATTCATGTGTTGAATTGATATTCATTCGTTGATTAGAAATTCATGTGTTGAATGGTATTCATATTTTGAAATAAATTATTTGATAATATAAATCACCTTTTATCTATATATAAAAACTATAGAAGACATTCATGTGTTGAATTGATATTCATTCGTTGATTAGAAATTCATGTGTTGAATGGTATTCATATTTTGAAATAAATTGTTTGATAATAAAAATCACCTTTTATCTATATATAAAAACTATAGAAGACATTCATGTGTTGAATTGATATTCATTCGTTGATTAGAAATTCATGTGTTGAATGGTATTCATATTTTGAAATAAATTGTTTGATAATAAAAATCACCTTTTATCTATATATAAAAACTATAGAAAACATTCATGTGTTGAATTGATATTCATTCGTTGATTAGAAATTCATGTGTTGAATGGTATTCATATTTTGAAATAAATTGTTTGATAATAAAAATCACCTTTTATCTATATATATATAGAATCCTATTTTTGTCACCTATATGAACTATATAGAAAAATAGTGTTTTGAAATGAATTGTTTTTACAATAAAAATCACATTTTTATTGTATGCATAAATCGTTGAAATGTGAAGTGTTAAAAATAACCACTTGTTCAAAATAAACATATATGAGTTGAAATATTCATTAATTAGCTAATGAAATGATTTGCACCTATTTATGTAACATTAGAACGAATGGTGTTTTTAAACCAAATAGAAATCAAATAGGAAGTTGAATAGAAAATGATAAATGATAAGAACTGTATATATATGTACATGCATATTCATTGAACAGGTTATAGCAAAGGGGCTAGAGAAGAGGAATAAAATTTTGTGCCCGACAAATAGGTACACATTTACTGCTTTGTTTGGGTGATGATTTTATGAGCCTGTTGGCTAGCCGCTTGGCTTTTTCTTTTTCTTTTTGAGATTAGAAGGACCGGGAAAGCTATTTGCGATTTCCCGATGCTCCCGGTGCAGGGGAGGTTATGGCGAAATTTTTCCAAAAATTTAAGGCGTTAGTGAAATATTTGAAGTGAAAACGATATTGAAATCATTGAATGAACTATATTTATATAAATATATAAATATAAATAAAATTAAAACGAAACGTGGCCGTGCAGTTCGCATTTTGAAACCGTGGTTTCAAATAACTAGTACGGGAAATTCGACCGTCGGATTTTCCCGAAACTGGAACCGTTGGGTTCGTTTTGAAAAGATCTTTCTAATGATGTAAATTTTCTGAAGATCCAACGGTTAGATTTTCAGATATGTGTAAATCAAATCTGAAGAAAAACAGCGCCAGAAGCGATTATATTTATATATATATATATAAATATAATTATATATTTAATCGAATAACGACGCTGCAGTTCGTATTTTGAAATCAAAACTTCAAACGATTGTACCGGGAGATCCGACCGTCGGATTTTCCCGAAACTGGAACCGTTGGGTTCGTTTTGAAAAGATCTTTCTAATGATGTAAATTTTGTGAAGATCCAACGGTTAGATTTTCATATATGTGTAAATCAAATCTGAAGAAAAACAGCGCCACGGCCGCATTATGGCCCGAAGCGTCGTTTTGAATAAATGGGCTATTTTAAAATAAATAAAAATAGCGATAAATCATTATAAAGTACCATAAACAATATGGAGTGGGAATAAACTGAATTTGCTCGATTTATGTTGTATTTGATGGTTGAATGTGTTTGGTGTGAAAATTACATTAAAGAACAATATTGGTGTTGTCGAATAATTTAACCATTGAAATAAATTGATTTGAAATTCTAAATATACGTGAATTATTTGAAAAGGCCGAGTTAATTCTCATTTCAAATGATTGACCGACGATTGAAATTCGAAGATGAAGACGACGGTCGAAGACCGGAGATCTTCACCTCGTTTGGATGGTAACCGAGGTCCTGATTGGGAGGCATCCCGAAATATGGATAATGAGTGGTGATCGTTCAGACGTACGTGAAAATCAATGGGTTTGCGAGGTATTTAGTGCCTCCGGTTTCGTTCAGACCCAAAACGGACTTGTAAATGGACTGTGTGTCTGACATTGGAGTTTATTCTGTGTTGATTAATTTCTGTTAAATATACATCTGTTTGGCGGCGAAGAATTTATTCTTTCGCTTAATGCCCTTCTCTGAGACGCACGAGCTCAGAGGTTGTATATCGATGGACATCAATCGCATGGCATGAATTGCCTGTGTGGCATGCTAAGATGCAGTGATCAGGGCTTCTGTTGAAAAGCAAAGTCTTGTGGTGATGATCAAAGCACCGCCTGTATGGCGTAGCTTTGTGTATAACGTGAATTCGCGAGCCTCACACCCCGGTATGAACCAGAAACGGGAGGAAGGACCTCAGGGAGGACATGCGTTTCTTCCTAGCTAGGGTGGTGTCAGTGACCTACCAGCCCTGACATTTATATACTTTTCACCTAAGTGGTTGTTGCTGTTGCGAGGCGCCTCGGTTTGATCGGACGATCCGGGTCCGATGGAGTCATTCGTTGGCTCGTTTACGCCCCAAAGGGCAGGGAAACGCATTGTTCAGGAATTTTAATCCACATCGGTGGACCGTCCCTGACGATCCAAGGGTCACTCGAGCTCTGATCCTGAGACTCGGGCTAGGCAGTCTCGAATTCGGTGAGGACTATCTTTTGCCTCGGTTCATGACGGAAATCCAATTTCCAGATACGTGATCGTGCGGTTTCGATTGTATAGATATTTGGTGACATAGTGGCATGGGACGCTCATGTCGTCTATGATTGATAGTTATGATTTGAAACTGTTTTCAAAACATATAAACACTAGCAATAATATCAAATGCCTTTGTTTTATTCGTATCAAGCATATTTTGGCCATTATAAGGTAAAACTCTATCCTCCGGTTTGCGTTGCATTGTGTGATGGGAACTGAGTCTTATAATGGCTTCATTTTTATAAAAAGCATAGCGATGTTTAAAAGAAAGATTTGTTTTAAAGCACTGGCAATCCAATGGAGTAAACCCGTTCCACGAAAGTGGCGTGGTCCTGTGATTAGCCAATTATATATGTGTTGAGTGGATTTCTCATACCAGTCCCATGACTGACTCGTAGTTTGTTTCACTTTCAAACTCGGGTGCCCCTTTTTCCACGCGGGCAGCCTTGTATTCAGGTTTAGCTGGTTCTTTCTGGATAGCTGGAGCTGAAGATGGATTCTATCCTTTATCTCTTTTTATGCTGTTCAGCTCCTATTGTACATGTTTTGTTTATTTCCGCTGTAGACATTTATGTATAGCTGAACTGTATTTGTACTAAGTAAGATCCTGTATACTGTGTAACTTTGATGATTACTTTTATCCAGTATATTTTGTTGTTCATTATCTGGTGTATTTATTTAATTTTGTTCTGCTATTATCAGTTTCTGTGTTATATTCCAAAGATAACCCTTGTTTCCGTCTAAACGGGATTTCGGGTCGTCTCAGTTTCCCCGCCCTTTGGCGGCGTAAATGAGCCAAATGACTCCATCGGCTCCACACAGTGACCGATATATCCAAGGTGCCTTGCAACAGCAACAATCACACAGGTGAAAATAATATAAATGTCAGGGCTGATAGGTCACTGACACAACCCTAGCTAGAAGAAAAGGCATGCCCTCCCTGAGGTCCTCTCCCGTTTCTGGTTCACAATCGGGGTGTGAGGCTCGCGAATCAACGTTACACAAAGCTATGCCACACAGGCGGTGCTTTGACCATCAACCACAAGACTTTGCTTTTCAACAGAAGTCTTGATCAATTGCCACTTAGGCATGCCACACAGGAAATTCACTCCATGCGATTGATATCCATCAATATATAACCCCTGAGCTCGTACGTCTCAAAGAAGGGCGTTAAGCAAGAGAATAAATTCTCCGCCACCAAACAGACATATATTTAATAGAAATCAATCACACAGAATAAAATCCAATGTCAGACACACAGTCCATTTACAAGTCCGTTTTGGGTCTGAACGAAACCAGAGGCACCTTGTACCTCGCATATCCATCGATCTCCAAGTACGTCTGGACGATCACCAACTGATTCCCTCCTCTTGGGTGTACAGCCCAATCAAGATCATCAGTAATCACCCAAACGATGTGAAGACCTCCGGTCTTCGACCACTGTCTTCATCCTCGACACCACGTCGAATCAGTTATTCAGAATGGGATAAACCCAGTCTTTCTGAATAACTCGTGTATATAATAAACAAGTGTTACACACACACAACATACGCCTCATTCCAATTCAGAATATTCTTTTATTCAAATATTCTTATATTTTGGGACAGGTTCCTATTAATTTTATCAAAGATAAATTCTTTAAATTTATTCTTTAATCATCTTTTAAATATCAATTCAAACTAGTTGGGATTAGAGAACCATACCAAAGTAATCATTTATTTTATTTTCCCAGTCCCAACCTATTCATCCCATGAAGTAAAACTAGTAATACTCATATCTAACACCACGGTGTTATCGGTAAATTCAATTACCATTTCTCGTTCAAATCTAATTAAAGATTCAACTATTGCCTGGAGCAAAACTGGTGATACCCCATTCTCGATCACTTCAATCTAATTAAAGATTTATTAAACTCCACTTAGTTTTAATCTTCCCAAAAATCAATATCCTGTCTTTAACTGGGTTAAAGAACCAATGTCATCTAAAATACGGTTCATGATAAACCCAAAATCACATTCCATTAATTATCGGAACAAGTGTTATTCAAAACACCGTTCACTATAAACCCAAAAATCAATTCCAATTCAATTCCAATTAAATACCATTTAATTGGTATACTTCATTAAATCTGAATAAAAAAGATTTAATCTTTTTCTCCAATGGGTTCAAGAACAGTGTTAATGAAGACACCATTCACGACAAACCCAAATCCCATTTGATATTAAATACAAGGATGAGAATAGAAAATATATCGGCTTATATTCAATATCAAATTCTACGACCAACAAATATCATATTGGAAATAACGATATCAATATATCTTTCAAATTTCCATAACAATATTTGTATAATCACAAAATCCAACATCGAAATATTCCAAAGACAATTTTGATTCAAATCCATTCCAATTCACTTACTGGAAATTCTGGTTACTTTTAAAAACCTTTCAAATCCAATTTATTTATTTCAAAAACGAATGGATTTTAATTCTAGTTCAAAACTAGTTCATTTCAATAAAAATCTATTTTTATCTTTTCAAATTTGGAATTTTTCATCCTAATTCTTCACAAATCATTTCTTATGATTTTACACAAATTATGGATATTTTTAATAATTTTATCAAGGCCCGTACAGTCGATTTCCATCAACGGCATCGAACTGCACTTACAGCGACCTTTTCCAAATTCGATTTGGACATAATTCCAAATCCAACCGTTAGATTTCACATTTCTAATATTCGTTAGAAAGCTCTTTTCGATACGAACCTAACGGTTCCGGTTTTAGGAGAATCCGACGGTCGGATCTCCCGTAATATCCATTCTAAATCAACGGCCGAAATTCGCGAACTGCCGCGGCACGGCGCGTTCTGCTCAGGCCATTATATATATATTATATATATTTCGTCGATTTCCTTTTAAAACGTATTTTATAAATCGTTTTAAATTCGTTTTCAAAACGATTTCAACTTCATATTCAATTTCTAATAAAAATTGAATATTCCATATCATTAATCTATAAATGATAATATTTCCAAAACCTTATATTTTGAAATCACTTCCTTTTCTATATTCATTATAAAAATGAATAAAATCGATATAAATATTGTTCACGTCAAAATGGCGTAAATCTAATCAACATGGCTTTTATTCAACACATGAATGTTTATTCTATTCAACACATGAATATTTATTCTATTCAACACATGAATATTTATTCTATTCAACATATGAATTTATATTATTCAACACATGAATTTTTATTCTATTCAACACATGAATATTTATTCTATTCAACACATGAATTTTCTTTTAATATTCCTTAATTTCTAAATTGGAATGAGGCCCAATCAATTACCATATAACGTTAATTATATGGATTCCCTACAACACATGTATATAATAGCAACGATAAATCATCAACCATCATCCAGAGTGCATTCTACACTGTATAAGTATCAAATATAAATATTTAATGCTTATAACAGCCAGTCAATCAATCGATCGATATACAGTTAATTATTGGGATTAGTGTATGTCCAATTTCATCCCAACACCCGTGTGGGGTTTCAAACAATCAAACACATATTTTATTGGTGCAGTTGGGCGATGTGTAAAATTTATCGTCCCAATCAATATCAGTCAAATCGGTGTACATAAACAAATAGTTCGATTTGTAAATGAATATATATTTTATTTCAACACATGAATATATTTTTTATTTCAACACATTAATATATTTTTTCTTTCAACACATGAATATATATTTTCTTTCAACAGATGAATATATATTTTCTTTCAACACATGAATATATATTTTCTTTGAACACATGAATATATATTTTCTTTCAAGACATGAATATATATGTTATTTCAGCACATGAATATATATTTTATTACAACACATGAATATATATTTTCTATCAACACATGAATATATATTTTATTTCAACACATGAATATATATTTTATTTCAACACATGAATATACATTTTATTTCAACACATGAATATATATTTCACACATCACAATCAACAGTCAAATTTCACAACACAGCAATCAAACAAACAAGTCATCCATGGTCTGTGGACGACGGGTGTCGGGTGCTGCTAAGCACCGTCTGCATCCTAGTATATATTTTAACTAGAAAACAAGATTTAAAGTGAGAAGTTCTCACCGACTTGCTAAACCAATACATCGCGATTCTTCATATGCAGAAATCTTCGTCGTGCTCGCCTTTTGTCAATTTCATTGTCCGTAGCCACTACATTTATAAAAATCACATTTTTTTATTGTTGCTATGTACATAAAAATCACATTTTTATAATCACTCTATATGGATAAAAATCACATTTTTATACCGCTGCTATATAAATAAAAATTATATTTTTATCTTGCTAGTAATATAATAAAATTATATTTTTATATCGCCACTCATATAAAAATCACATTTTTACTTCTTCTACATAATAAAAATCATATTTTTATTCTTTCTATAATATAAAAATCATATTTTTATTCTTTCTATAATATAAAAATCATATTTTTATTCTTTGCATACAATGAAAATTATATTTTCATACTCTACATACAATAAAAATATAAACTTTACAATGTTAAAAATATCGTCTTTACAATGTTAAAAATATAAACTTTACAATGTTAAAAAATATCATCTTTAATTTGTTAAAAATATAAACTTTACAATGTTAAAAATATCGTCTTTACAATGTTAAAAATATAAACTTTACAATGTTAAAAATATCGTCTTTACAATGTTAAAAATATAAACTTCACAATGTTAAAAATATCGTCTTTACAATGTTAAAAATATAAACTTTAACATCAGAAAAATATAAACATTATAAAAGAAGAAAAATCGAATTTTATATAGATAAAATAAAAAAAATTAAATTCTAAAAACTTACAGTGGTCAGAAAGAAAGGGGAGTGGGTCGGGGTTTACTGTTCGTCGTTGCAGAGGAAGGAGGGGTGTGCTGCGTCGGAGGAGGGTGGAGCCGGAGGAAGGGGCGGCGGTCGTTGGCTGTAGGGAGGGGGGACGATGGGGTTTCCAATCGAGGAAAGGGGCACGGCTGGGAAAGGGGGGGGTCCTCGAGATGGCGATGGCCTGAGGGGGAGGAAGGGGGTCGGAGTGAAGGGAAGAGGGCAGTGGCCTGTGCGGTGGCGTGAGGCGCGGCTGGAGTTGAATCGGTTTTTTAATTTCTTTTTCGATTTCTGTTGTAACGAATGAGGGGAGTTGACTAAGTAGGTAGAGAGAGGAAGGGAGGTGAGAGTATTATATTAATTTTATTTTATTTTTATTTCCTAAAAATTAACTTTTTATTTCGACCTCGAAATCAAGCCCACCGACTGTCGTCCATAGCTAATTACCCCCATTACGAACACAATGGGATATGTATCGTAAGCCAGTTCGGCTGTTTCGACCAGTTTCCATCAAAATAAAAATATAAATCTATATATTGAATTTGAACGCACATTTCAATTTACTGGGGCCACATACGAATTCTAAAAATTCTCAAAAAAATATTTTCTTGCTTCGTATTGATGATACGGTCCTAATAAAACTAATTTCGTCGAATTCTGAGACCATTTGAAAAATGACCATTTTCTGGTCGATCAAAATTGAATAAAACTATTAAAACACGTTTAACTTCGCCATGCTCACATATTGACTCGAAAAATTATGAAATTTGAAACCTAACAATAACTTTACATCCCGGATCCAACAAAATTGGTTTCGTCGAAAATAGAGGTCGTTTGCAAAATTTCCATTTTTAAGGGCCAGAATTCCATAGCGACTATTTTGAGTTTTCAACTGGATGTATCTTTTGATTCCCGCTATGAAATTTTGATTTTTCAGATTCGTTAGAAAGATATTCTCAATTAGATTCAAATATTTTTGGTTTCGCTAAAATATGGTTTATTTTGAATCCTGTACATTCATTTGAACTTTGTAATCAAAATTTCAAACTACCGCGCCACTTTCAATTCCTTTTATAATTAAAATAAAATATTTATATTCTAACGACGATTCAAATAAATATATACGTTCTAATTCTATTCAAAATAGATTTCTCATCATTATTATTTAAAATAATTCATTTTAAATATTCAAAATTCATCAAAATTGCCAAAATAAAAATTTTAAATTGGCTCAGATTTCCTGGTTATTACAGCAAGCACCTACCCTCCAGAAACTCCTGCCCTTTGAACTTGTCCCTATTTCTTCTGGGACTCCCTAGCAAAATGTCTGACCTCTCCACAATTAAAGCAACTATTCTTCCTTATTTTGCAGTCCTTGACCAAGTGACCCTCACGTCCAGAACTGTGACACTTCCTCTTATCCTTAGCTTTGTCATTCTTTCCGCCCTTCTTCTTCTGTTGTTGTTGTTGTCCTTTCTTAGGCCATACTTTCTTCTTTTTGTTTCCTCGGCCTTAGCCCCTTTCTTTTCACCTTTTTACCATCCCTGCGTAACAAGCTAACCCGTCTCTCTAAAGCTGCCTCCATCGCATGGAAACCCTTACAAAGCTCGAGAAAATTAGCCGCAGGTGAAACTACTGCGGCTACAGATGGAGGCTAGGCACTTTATTGCCATTCAACATGTGTCGTAGTTTTAACATGCCTACGGAATCATGCCGCAATAATGACACCTTTCGGGAAGAATAGGTTCCCCAAACAAAAGGAATCAACCGGGGAATCGAGAGATATTTTATATAGCTTTAGGGAATATATTTTTCAAAATTGAATTTTATTTTGAAAATGCTTCCTTTTAAAACCTTTTTGAAAACAATTTTCAAAATCTTTTATCCGATCTGGTAACCTTCAGCTCTGGTACCAAGTGTGATGCCCCATATCCATTAATGTCACTCATTAAGAGAATGCATTAAATTTCGTGAAGCATTATAGGTAAATAGAAATAGAAACATTACAAGACATATATAAAATAGCAGCGGAATAAAAACTGACTTTATTAATATAAAGCATCGTGGTTCAAAACATCATATGTCTGGAAAATGCATAAACCAGTGCATCTTAAAATCTATGCCTTGCAACTAAAACATCAGAATACAAAATAAAAGAAGCACAATCCCCAAATAAAAACATAGCCATAGTAGCAAGATAGGAGCTTGAGCAATGCATCTAAGCAGCTCCAACAAAATTATAGCAGAATCCTAGTCAAGCTTTAGTATACCCACCCTGAGAACCTAGGGGGAACGGAAGAAAGAAGAGGAAACAAAAAGGGTCAGACATAAAGTTTGGCCCTTTCCAGTAACTTTTAATAAGTAAGTAAAAGTAGCATGATAGGCATATAAAGTGGATAAGAAAGATAACATCACAAAAGGCAGGCATGATAAGGTAGACTGGATAAAGCGTATATGATTCTCTAACGATTACTCTTATTCTCTGCACTAATACTAGTATAACCAGAATGAAATGATCCCAAAAACTATAAGATGGTAGATTTAGGCGTACTTCTGGTGAGAGGGTTTAACCTCATATAATCCATAGGAAGCCCAACCTAACAGGCCCCTAAACTTTTTACCAGAGTCTAGATGTACCCTAACTACTACCCTAATCGATTGGCTCCTTACTCCGTAGATACCCTATGCCGGCCCCACGGTAGGAGGTATCACTTCCTAAAATGGCAAACCTTCATTGATGGGCACAACCATATCTATAAGTGTTACGGTCGTATTATCCCCCTTTTCCCGGCCCATGCACACACATGACCCCGGTCGGTTTGCGCCGCCCACACCATCCTCCACGTTTGGATCTCTTATAATCAACCCAGTAAGCATGCCCCAACTCCGACCTAGGACGGAGTCCTCGTTCGATTCCATTATATGGGTTACTGACTGAAACGGGTCCCACACACAAGATGATACAAGCTCTCCCCCTTGTCTTGTATCCCCACTAGGATTTCCATAGGTTATGTTTACCTACTGGTGTCTTTAATTACATAACCCCCTCAGGTTAATTTTGTGGGCCTATATGTAAATATTGCCCACCTCCTCAGATTTTACTTGACCTTCCCACTAATTCAAGCATGTTTATTTAACGGTTAAGTTTTGGGCCTATATATACAAATATTACCCTAACCCCAACATTTCCATAGGCTATGTTTACCTAACGGTGTCTTTAATTACATAACCCCAACCAGTTATGTTTTGTGGGCCTATATGTAAATATTACCCACCCAACACAGATATCCTTAACCCTCCCACTGTTTTCAACCAAGTTTACTTAACCCCTACTCAAGTTAACATGTTCATACAATCCCTATGGATTAAACTAGGTTAAGTATTACATACTAACAAGTTATCCCCATTCACATTGACTTCTTTTCACTTGCCAAAATTCCACTTTCTTATTAATTTCATATAAATATAACTTAATCCATTTAAGTTTATTAATAAGCCCTATCACATGTTATTCTTTAGATTGTAATTAACAGAAGTAATCTTACAATCTTTCACCCCTGGTTTGTAATTAACGGAAGTAATCTTACAATCCCTTTGTATTATTCATTATCTAATTCCATAGTTACAATAACATGTTTTACTTAATATGTAGTTAAGTATACTTCATCTCAGTTCACCTTTTTTCTGTTCAACCTATCACTACAACTTGATGTTGTTTACTTATTAACTTGGTTTCCTTAACTAAGGTTTACTAATAAGCTTTCTTTCCTTTTATTATAACCTATGTTATAATTTCCACTTGTCCCTGAGACAAGACTACGCATTATATAACGTTCTTATTATAGGAATTAATTATAATAGGTTACTATCATTCCCTGTTTACTCCAATTCATTACCATATATTCATTTATGGTTGTAATGCACTAGACCTCCCATATTAAACGTATAACCTGTGGATGTTGGATATGTTGGGCGGCTCTGGACAGACTTCTTCCACAAGTCAGATTTAACCTCATGTCTTAGCACGTCTCGTGTTTATGCACTTAGACCATCCACATTAGATTCACCACTTGTGGTCGCTGGTTATGCCGGGCGGCTCTAGGTAGACTTCCACTACAAGTATAATCTAACCTTGTGTTTAAGCGCGATTACAATTTCTGTTATTGTAATTCCAGGCATTTCCATTATAAATCAATTATACCTATGTCATTACAGGCTTTTATGCCCCTTACCCAAGTTATGCTCATAATGAACCATATGCCCCAAATTTTAGGTTCTTAATCAATTTCAAGTTATGTCCAAATTCCATATTCATATGCCCAAATTCCATATTCACCTATTTGATTCACATTATGCCCAAATTTCCCAATTCAAGTTATGCCCCAATTCTAATGTTTTTCCCTTGTTTCCAATTTAACACGATCACATATTTCAGCGGGATGCCTAGGCTCGAAGGTAGCCTAGCTATAAAAATAAAAAGGAAAAGAAAGACGGAAAAAGAACAGAAATGATCATACTAGCAAAATTGACATATAATGGCAGAAATAGGCATAAACATATAGTGGCATAATGACAGTAGGCATATAGGAATAGATCTAATGAACAAGTGGTAATGGAATTGATTCTAATGTAATAGGGACAGGCATGTTGAGATCTAAACAATAATTTAGATGTCCAACTAACAACAGATCTGACCTAACAACAAACATGATAGGTACAAGGTGATCTAAATAGTGAATTAGATCTATAATCAAAGGTAGATCTGACATGATAAAAGTTAAGATCCAAGTCATAGTTAAGTTAGAATATCATGGATTCACAAGTTATTATAGACCTGACAGGATTCAAGTAGTCATAGGTATAGATCTAAATTATAGTCATATCATGTTTTATTTTTCTAATTATTTAAATCTAAAAGTAACTTAAACTCACAGTGTTTGGATCTAGAAAGATAGAGGATGAATTGCAGAGGTTGAATCACAGATATGCACTTGAATAACTTGATTGCAGAAGAAGGAAAAGGTTTAATTCAGTCTGGGCACCGACAACTATTAGTCCTCCATTAATTTTCAGCGTAGAAAACAAGAGAAATGGAGCCATATTTATAGCCACCAGCCCCTAAACCCTAACTTCCACGTCTGCCCTAGGGGTGTCGACCCCCCTTAGGGAGTCGACCCAAGGGTCGACACCCCCCTTAAGGGGTCGACTCCCATGGGCGGGATTTTTCCCACTCACCCCAATCTGCGCGATTTTGAATTTTGAATTGAAATTTTGAATTCCTGGACCATATATATATATATATATATATATATATGTTCTTCTTGTGTGTATACAAACTTCAAACCTGAATAACTTCTTCATACGGTATCCGTTTTATGCAAACCAATTGTCTATCTTGCCAGAATTTTGAGATGGACGTAATGGCGCAGTCCATTTCCCTTAATTTGAAATATTAATATTAATATTAAATTAACTATCCTTTAATTTATCCCTTTAGTGTTGTTAAAATTATGGGGTGTTACAATAACGCCCTGGTTTAATATAGAACCCTATTTATCTCGATTCCTTCTTACTTCATTTAAATATTAAGTAAACACTTATTTCAAGCTATCGTATCAGTTTAAAATCTCTTTTATAACTTAGTTATGAAGCTAATCTTTAGTATAAAACCCGTTCACCAACTCTTTTCAAAAATCCAATTATATTTCAATATCAACTTTGCTTACTTACACTAATGAATCTTATTTATGAATTGTTCACTTAAATTATTATTCAATAATAATTTACATCATCTTTAACTATCATAGAAATAGTTACTTCTTATTTAACTAAAAAAAATGGTAAATTTCTTCTTAAACTCATATTAAAGTTTTAAAGAAAATATTCTTTAATCATTTCACTCAGTTAATTTAAAACAAACTAATAAAATAGTCAGTCTTAGTTAAAACGATTGACTTAGTTAACTCAAAAACACGGTTATTTCTTAACCAATCCCAGTTAATTCCTCCTTTAAATTAATTTATAATATAATTAATTTAAATAATTCTATTTATTGTTTCTTAGAAATAATTAATCAAATTCTTAACCGTTTCGTTAATTTCTTCTCGTCTGCTTATAAATCTTATGAACATAAGAATTTGATTTATAAAACCATTAAATAATTTCTTATAAACTCAAATAATAAACATTAATTTCCTTTATTTAAATTTTTATCCAAAATAGTGGATTTAAAAATTTATTTTTAGTTATAAAATATATTTTATAACTTTATTTCATTGATTCACCTGACGGTAAATAACTGTAACACCCCACGTCCATTAATGTCACTCACAAGGGGAATGCATTAACTTCCATGGAGGTTTTAAGTGAAAATAGAATAGAAAAATTACAACAAGACAGATAATAAGTAGTACTTGGAAATCTAAAACTTCATTTTATTGCAGCGGAAATTAAACATGTTTGTTACATCATAAAACAATAAATCAGAGTCAAGTACAATATCCATCTTCATAAAACAAAATACATAAACCCATTACACAAATAGCCATTAAAGAAGATAACAAGCTAGACTTTACTTCAACGGTCCAAGCTTTCCAAGCAAGATAAAGCAATCCAATCAAACTCCACTAGTGCTGGGCCCAACCTGAGGACCTGGAGGGGGAAAAAGGATAGAAATGGAGGGGATCAGACATAAAGTCTGGCGAGTATGATAATTCTAACAATACTATTATCAAAATAACTAGACTAAGGCATAAGCTGGAGAATAAGGAAATGTCTATGAACTATAAGGTATGGAAGAGCAGATAAAGATAACGTTGAAGATAACATTAAAGGCATACCTAATTACTAACGAATAATTACTACACTGCACCAAACCAGTCACCCTAAAGGTTTATCCCACTTGCTTCACACAGAAACTATATAAATAGCTTTGCGTACCCCTAGCTGACTACATAGGTGTCGTCTGCCCCTATCTCCACTAGGTGTACCCCACTACCCACTTTTGATTGGCTCCCTACTCGTAGATACCCGTGCTGGCCCCACAGTGGGGTGTATCACTCCCCTAAAGTGGCAACCCGATACAGCTTAAGGATGCACGGCTTATACTACACGATGCAACAACGTCTTACCTACCAGCCCGGGTCCACACACGCATATGAAACCCGTTGGACTTGCGTTGCCACCGCTACCCCGTTTTGGCCTCTTATAGTCAAGCCCAGTATGTGTGTCCCGTCCTCGACTTGGGTCGAGCCCACAAAGATACGTTTGGGATATTGGTTGAAATGGGCCCCCACAAGATACCCAAATAAGCTTGTCACTACTAGTATATCCCACTTAACCCTCTTAATCATGTTCCTTTACATGTGTGTTTGGTTAAGTCTTACTAATCGTATTTCACATGCCACTAAGGGCACCCACTAGATTCCTCATGCCACCCAAGGTGTAACAACCCTGAATTTTGGGGCCAATTTAAAATTTTATTTTAAGCAATTTTAATGAGTTTTGTTATTTAAAATAATCTATTTTAAATAATAAGGATCACAAATTTGATTCAAATCGAAGTTAGAATGAATAATTTAATTTTAATTATAAAAAGAGTTAGAAATAGCGCGGTAGTTTGAAAAGTCAAACTTGAACTTTGACTGACCGTACAGGACGCAAAATTTAACGGATTTTAGTGAAACCAAAAATAGTAGAATCTATTTAAAAATATCTTTCCAACGAATCCGAAAAATCGAAATTTCATAGCGGAAATCAAAAGTTATGGCCAATTCAATTTTTAGAAAGGTCGCTGGGTAATTTGCATAGGACAAAAATGCTACTTTTTGCATATGAAGGAATTTGAACTCGAAACCACTTCCATTGAGTTCAGAATGACGTTTCTGCATTGTAAAACAGTAAACACTTATATGTTTTGAGTTTCAGAAAATATTTGTTTCAAAATGTATTTTTAATATTAAATATATTCGCCTTGAAAATAGCCATTTTTCAAAAAGACTCAGAATTGAACGAAACAAATTTTTTTGTGATCGTATCGTCATAAGAAAGCCAAAAATAATTTTTCTGGATTTTTCTGACTTCGTATGTGGGCCCGCCAAAATTATATTTACGTTTGAATGGAAAATAAAGGATTTATTTTAAAAATAAAAGAAACATGCGTATAAATTCAGAATTGGACTTCGGGGATAGCGCCATCGCGTTCAGAAGACTACAAAACATTAGGTTCGACAGTCGTTGAGCTTCGTTTGGAGATCGTATGTGAAAACAGTAATTTCTAGAATTAATTAAATAAATAATTAAATAAATAAAACCCTAAAATACTGGTATAAATACGCCTGTATACGGTCCGTATACTTCTTCCTCCTCGTTCTATTTCACGCCGTCGAACCCATTATCAGCTCCAAACTTTGAACTCCAAATTCTCTTTCATTTCTTAACGATAATCAGCAAACTAGCACTCATATCGAAGCTCTTCCCGAGCTCTTCGATCTCCGACAAGTCTCAGCCTCCCTCGTGCACCGTAGCGCCGCCACCAAGGCCGAGAAGCCGCCGCCGTCGCGCCCCCCTGGGCCCTACACGCCGCCGCCGAACGCCACCAATCTCCGGCCGATGGTAGGCCTCTCCAAGTCGGTCCTTGTCCAACAAACGGCGACCAAAACGATCGACTACAGGCTGAGAAATCCGGATTTGAAATTCTGAACAAAACTGAAAATTCAAAGGCAATTTCTATTTTAGAAATTGTGACGCTTTTAAGCGTGACTGCAGCAGTTGTTAAAAACCAGTATGTTTAAAACATTGATAACTAATGCATATGAACTTCGATCATGAAAATTTCAGAACCGTTAGAACCGTGACGACGATTAGGACCTTCTGTGATTGACTAGAACATTCTGAACATTTCTTGGATTTATTATAATTCTATCCAAATAAGGTGAGAGTCTTTTATTTAAAATTTAATAAAATTAAACTATTCCAGTACGATGAATGATTCAGATATGTTTGTGATGCTTTGTTCTATGATTGAGTAGTTAGGATGTATCCCTTTTGATGTCATGATGTCATGTTATCACTGCCATGTTATCATTTTGTATTGATTTAATTTATCATCAAAGAAATTGATTATCGCTATCACATGTTATCGCTTTGGGTTGAAATTACATTGATTCAATTTTCAGTGTAAAGTAAAAGAGAATATAATAGTCACCATTTGTATGTTATCCCTTGTGTTAGGATTGGATTGATTTAACTTATCAATTCCAAAACAAAGATTTACATCGTATGAATAATTGACATTTCTGTTTAATGTTAGATTAGAAGATTTACATCGTATGAATAATTAGCATTTTTGTTTAATGTTAAATTAAAAGATTTACATCGTATGAATAATTGGCATTTCTGTTTAATGTTAAATTAGAAGATTTACATCGTATGAATAATTGGCATTTTTGTTTAATGTTAAATTAAAAGATTTACATCATATGAATAATTGGCATTTTTGTTTAATGTTAATGTTAGAAGATTTACATCGTATGACTCATGGACATTTATATTTTAAATATTAATTCAAAAAGAAGGATACCGCATGATTGTTTAACATTATTTTCAATGTTAATAAAAAGAGAATGTATCATAAGTTAAATTAGCATTATTTTCAATGTTAATAAAAAGAGAATGTATCATAAGTTAAATTAGCATTTATTTTCAATGTTAATAAAAAGAGAATGTATCATAAGTTAAATTAGCATTTATTTTCAATGTTAATAAAAAGAGAATGTATCATAAGTTAAATTAGCATTTATTTTCAATGTTAATAAAAAGAGAATGTATCATAAGTTAAATTAGCATTTATTTTCAATGTTAATAAAAAGAGAATGTATCATAAGTTGAATTAGCATTTATTTTTAATGTTAATAAAAAGAGAATGTATCGTATGTTAAATTAACATTTATTTTTAATGATAATAAATAGAAAATGCATTGTATGTAAATTTATCATTATTTTTAATGATAATAAATAGAAAATGCATTGTATGTAAATTTAACATTATTTTTAATGTTAATAAAAAGGAATTGAACCCTATGTAAATTTAATATTATTTTTAATGTTAATAAAAAGTAATTGAACTGTATGTAAGATTAACATTATTTATAACGTTAAACAAAAGAGAATTTACCTCGTAAGAAAAATGTACATTATTTATAAATGTATATGAAAAGGAAAGATTGATTTACATTATTCTAATGTAAATATTAAAAGAGAATGGACCATATGATTTATTAACATTATTTTAATGTTATATAAAAAGAAAAGATTGTTTAACATTATTTTTGATATTGATTAAAAAGAAGATTGCACCGTATGTATTAACACACTTTTATTAATGTATGTATAAAAAGAGAAATTTACATTGTAAGAGAAATTGGCATTAACATTTATTTATAATGTTAATATTAGGGTATTTTCACCACATGATAAGATGTACACTTTTATTTGTAAAAGTAAGTTGGCATTTTCACTGTATGATAAGATTTACTTTCTATTTGTAAAAATAAGGTAGGAATTTAACCGCATGTATGAACATTATCACATAAGACAAAATTAACATTTTATTTAATGTTAATAAGGAGTAATTTCACCGCATGTAGGAATTTACATTATTGACAATGTAAATTAAATAGTGAATTTAACCGTAGAGAATGAACATAATTTTAATGCTAATATAAAGGGAATTTCACTGTATGTACATTTTACATTATTTCGTAATGTAATTAAAGAGAAAATACATCGTAGGAACATCGTGATTAAAAATTATATTTTCACAATGAGAATTAGAAGTTATGTTTACATTGTAAAATTTACATTCTTATATGTAAACAAAATAGGAATTTACTATATGGCAAGATTTACATTTTTTTTATGCAAATAAAATAGGAATTCACTGTATGACAAAATCTACATTTTTATTTGTAAATATAAAGTAGGAGAAGTTTACATTATCATTAATGTAAAGATAATTGGAATTTTCAAAGTAGGAAAAAGTTCTACATTATTATTAATGTAGGCTTAATGGAAATTTTCACAATTGTATTAACATTATTTTATAATGTCAACATAAAAGGGAATTGACCATAGGTATTTACATTATTTTATAATGTTAACATAAAAGAGAATTAACCGTAGGTATTAACATTTATTTTTCATGTTAATATTAAGTGAATTACTTCGTAGGAAAATTACATTGTTTCATATAATGCAAATAAATAAAAAAAGAGAATTTAACTGTAGGATAGCGTTAACATTATTTTCAATGTTAATATAAATGAATTTAACCGTAGGTACAGGTTTACATTTTATTCAATGTAAATAAAATAAGAGCGTGATATGTTATGTATGAATGAATTTACATTGTATGAAATAAATAATATTTTTATATGTTATTTTTGAATGAATTTAGACCGCGTGAAATAAATTACATTTTTACATGTAATTTATGAATGAATTTTCATCGTATGACATAAATTACATATTATTATGTAAATTATGAATGAATTTAACCCGCATGATTGAAATTTCATTTTATTCTATGAAATGAATGTATGGATTTACATTGTAAACAAAGATTACATTTTTATAATGTGAATAAAAAGTAGGATTTACATTGTAAATAAAATTTATATCTTTATATGTAATTAAGAATGATGAATTATAAATTACATTTTTCATGTAAGAATGGAATTAAAAGAAGGAATTGGACGAGGAAATATAATTTACATTTTACCGTAAATTAAAAAAAATTAAAGGAATTAAAAAGGAAGAATTCATCATTCAAGTATGATTTACATTTTCCTGTATATAAAGGGATGAAAGGTTAGAGAATGAGAGTATTCATTAGAATAAAGAGTTAAACGGTTTATGTTTAAATATTTATATATAAATATAATTAAAATTAAACGAATCGAGCGCGGTAGTTCGCGTTTTAAAATTTTATCTTTAAATGACTATACAAGAAGATCCGACCGTCGGATTTTCTTGAAACTGAAACCGTTAGGACCGTGTTGGAAAAATCTTTCCAACGATATATAATACGTCAAAATCCAACGGTTAGATTTTGAGATATGTGAAAATCAAAATTGGTTGAAAACAGCGCCAAATTCGCCATTGACCTGAATCGTCGTTGATTAAAGATTTAATTATTTTTAATTAAATAAAATAGGAAATAATCGTTATAAATTAGAAATAACGATAAGGAAGAGTTTTCAATATATTTACATATATATATATACGAAGATTATTTGGGAAGACCGAGTTAATCTCATTCCAAATAATCAAACGACGATGAGAGTTGAAGAAGAAGACGACTAATGAAGACCGTCAATCTTCCCCTCAGGAGGACAGCAATTGAGACTTTGAATTGATTTGCTTCCAAGTCAAGGTCATGGTCGTCGTCCGAACGAACATGTTGATTGAACGGGTTTGGCTTTCGCGCAGACCCAGTGCATAAGCTTATAAATGGATTGTGTGTCTGACATCGTACTCCATTATATATCATGTTATTAATCTTCGGTCGAATGTAGGGATGTTTGGTGGCGGAAAATTTATTCTCTTGCTTAACACCCGTTCATATATTTCGGCAAAGGATTGGTAGTGTGATATGGGGTGATGATGTGGCATGCTAAGATGCATATGATCAAGGCTTTGTTGAAAAGCAGGCCTTGTGGGATGATCAAAGCATAACCTGTTTAGGTATAGCTTTGTGTATGACGTGACTTCACGAGCCTCACACACCGGCGGAGTCTAAAACGGGAGAAGGGAACGCAGGGAGAGCAGCACGTTTCTTTCTAGCTAGAGTGGTGTCAGTGACCTACCAGCCCTGACATTTTACTTATGTGGATGATGGAATGAGGCGCCTCGGATAGGTCCTATAGGACCGGGGAACGTGTGCTTAGGAATTGCCAATCCTCTAAGCTGTATTTGAGGACCGGCCCTGCCATTTCCAAGGGTTAACTGCGGGTAATCCTGAGGCATTAGCTAGAGTGTCTCGAATCGGTAAGGAGCTCCTCCCTAGCCTTGACTCATGATGGAAACCAATTTCCAATACGCGCCATTCGGTTTTGATTGTATTACTAGTACGGAGGCATAGCATATGGTACCTATGCTTCCTAGGATTGATACATTATGATTGTAATTGTTTTTAAAACATATACACACTAATAATAATATCAAACTCGTATTTGCCGTATTTATCATGTTTGATCACCATAAGGTAAAACTCTATCCTCTGGTGTGCGTTGCATTGTGTGATGGGACCTGAGTCTTATGGTGATTTCATTTTTCTAAAAAGCATTGCGTTGTTTTACGATTTACTTTAAGTTATGCACGGCAATCCATTAGAGTAAACCCGTTCCGCATTAGCGGCGTGGTCTTTGGATTTGCCCTATTAATAGTGATTTATTAGTTAAGAATTCTCACACCAGTCCCACGACTGACCCGTTGTTTGTTTCCACCTTTTTGCAAACTCGGGTGCCCTCTTCTCCACACGGGCAGTCGAGCAGTTTGTCTACAGGTTTACCTCTTTAGCAGGATCCTGGATTGAAGCTTAAAGCTGTGTCCAGAACATTGGAAGCCTTCCGCTGCCTTAGTTATTTTATTACCGCTGCACTGTATTTATTTTATTGTAAATTTTCCTTCCGCTGTATTTTAATTTCGATGTACTCTGATATATTCTGTACTCTGATGTTATATTATCATGATGTAATAAAAGTCTGCTGTTATTGTTCTGATGTGTTGTATTCCCAAAGTTAACGTATGCGGATTTTGAACGGTCTTGGTCGATTTTGCGATCGATTAAGATCGGGCGAAACCCGTGTCGTTACAGTTGGTATCAGAGCTTTGGTTAGCTCAAATCTTTGGGGTACAACTCATAAGAACTGAACAAAAGACTCATCAGAGATTGGATTAGTAATATCCAATAAGAATACTCATTAGAGAAAGGATCAGCAGTATCCTAGAATGAGAAAACTCATTAGAGATAGGGTTAGTAACGCCCTAGAATGAGTTGGGAGTAGCAAGCCTATAATATACGTATTTGTGATTAATTATACTTTATTTTGGAAAATATGATTTTGAATATACAAAAAGTTATATATTTGAAAGTTAATCAACTAATGAAATTATTTAAACCAATGGAGAATGTATATATATAAATTAGCTAGTTAATTAATCAACTTTTAGCTTCGTCCCTTTTCGAGGACGAAAAGTTTTTAAGTGGGGGAGACTGTAACAACCCTGAATTTTGGGGCCAATTTAAAATTTTATTTTAAGCAATTTTAATGAGTTTTGTTATTTAAAATAATCTATTTTAAATAATAAGGATCACAAATTTGGTTCAAATCGAAGTTAGAATGAATAATTTAATTTTAATTATAAAAAGAGTTAGAAATAGCGCGGTTGTTTGAAAAGTCAAACTTGAACTTTGACTGACCGTACAGGACGCAAAATTTAACGGATTTTAGTGAAACCAAAAATAGTAGAATCTATTTAAAAATATCTTTCCAATGAATCCGAAAAATCGAAATTTCATAGCGGAAATCAAAAGTTATGGCCAATTCAATTTTTAGAAAGGTCGTTGGGTAATTTGCATAGGACAAAAATGCTACTTTTTGCATACGAAGGAATTTGAACTCGAAACCACTTCCATTGAGTTCAGAATGACGTTTCTGCATTGTAAAACAGTAAACACTTATATGTTTTGAGTTTCAGAAAATATTTGTTTCAAAATGTATTTTTAATATTAAATATATTCGCCTTGAAAATAGCTATTTTTCAAAAAGACTCAGAATTGAACGAAACAAATTTTGTTGTGATCGTATCGTCATAAGAAAGCCAAAAATAATTTTTCTGGATTTTTCTGACTTCGTATGTGGGCCCGGCAAAATTATATTTACGTTTGAATGGAAAATAAAGGATTTATTTTAAAAATAAAAGAAACATGCGTATAACTTCAGAATTGGACTTCGGGGATAGCGCCATCGCGTTCAGAAGACGTCAAAACATTAGGTTCGACAGTCGTTGAGCTTCGTTTGGAGATCGTATGTGAAAACAGTAATTTCTAGAATTAATTAAATAAATAATTAAATAAATAAAACCCTAAAATACTGGTATAAATACGCCTGTATACGGTCCGTATACTTCTTCCTCCTCGTTCTATTTCACGCTGCCTAACCCATTATCAGCTCCAAACTTTGAACTCCAAATTCTCTTTCATTTCTTAACGATAATCAGCAAACTAGCACTCATATCGAAGCTCTTCCCGAGCTCTTCGATCTCCGACAAGTCTCAGCCTCCCTCGTGCACCGTAGCGCTGCCACCAAGGCCGAGAAGCCGCCGCTGTCGCGCCCCCCTGGGCCCCACACGCCGCCGCCGAACGCCACCAATCTCCGGCTGATGGTAGGCCTCTCCAAGCCGATCCTTGTCCAACAAACGGCGACCAAAACGATCGACTACAGGCTGAGAAATCCAGATTTGAAATTCTGAACAAAACTGAAAATTCAAAGGTAATTTCTATTTCAGAAATTGCGACGCTTTTAAGCGTGACTGCAGCAGTTGTTAAAAACCAGTATGTTTAAAACATTGATAACTAATGCATATGAACTTCGATTCTGAAAATTTCAGAACCGTTAGAACCGTGACGACGATTAGGACCTTCTGTGATTGACTGGAACATTCTGAACATTTCTTGGATTTATTATAATTCTATCCAAACAAGGTGAGAGTCTTTTATTTAAAATTTAATAAAATTAAACTATTCCAGTACGATGAATGATTTAGATATGTTTGTGATGCTTTGTTCTATGATTGAGTAGTTAGGATGTATCCCTTTTGATGTCATGATGTCATGTTATCACTGCCATGTTATCATTTTGTATTGATTTAATTTATCATCAAAGAAATTGATTATCGCTATCACATGTTATCGCTTTGGGTTGAAATTACATTGATTCAATTTTCAGTGTAAAGTAAAAGAGAATATAATGGTCACCATTTGTATGTTATCCCTTGTGTTAGGATTGGATTGATTTAACTTATCAATTCCAAAACAAAGATTTACATCGTATGAATAATTGACATTTCTGTTTAATGTTAGATTAGAAGATTTACATCGTATGAATAATTAGCATTTTTGTTTAATGTTAAATTAAAAGATTTACATCGTATAAATAATTGGCATTTCTGTTTAATGTTAAATTAGAAGATTTACATCGTATGAATAATTGGCATTTTTGTTTAATGTTAAATTAAAAGATTTACATTGTATGAATAATTGGTATTTCTGTTTAATGTTAAATTAGAAGATTTACATCGTATGAATAATTGGCATTTTTGTTTAATGTTAAATTAAAAGATTTACATCGTATGAATAATTGGCATTTTTGTTTAATGTTAATGTTAGAAGATTTACATCGTATGACACATGGACATTTATATTTTAAATGTTAATTTAAAAAGAAGGATACCACATGATTGTTTAACATTATTTTCAATGTTAATAAAAAGAGAATGTATCATAAGTTAAATTAGCATTATTTTCAATGTTAATAAGAAGAGAATGTATCATAAGTTAAATTAGCATTTATTTTCAATGTTAATAAAAAGAGAATGTATCATAAGTTAAATTAGCATTTATTTTCAATGTTAATAAAAAGAGAATGTATCATAAGTTAAATTAGCATTTATTTTCAATGTTAATAAAAAGAGAATGTATCATAAGTTAAATTAGCATTTATTTTCAATGTTAATAAAAAGAGAATGTATCATAAGTTAAATTAGCATTTATTTTCAATGTTAATAAAAAGAGAATGTATCATAAGTTAAATTAGCATTTATTTTCAATGTTAATAAAAAGAAAAATGTATCGTATGTTAAATTAACATTTATTTTTAATGATAATAAATAGAAAATGCATTGTATGTAAATTTATCATTATTTTTAATGATAATAAATAGAAAATGCATTGTATGTAAATTTATCATTATTTTTAATGATAATAAATAGAAAATGCATTGTATGTAAATTTAAAATTATTTTTAATGTTAATAAAAAGGAATTGAACCCTATGTAAATTTAACATTATTTTTAATGTTAATAAAAAGTAATTGAACCGTATGTAAGATTAACATTATTTATAACGTTAAACAAAAGAGAATTTACCTCGTAAGAAAAATGTACATTATTTATAAATGTATATGAAAAGGAAAGATTGATTTACATTATTCTAATGTAAATATTAAAGGAGAATGGACCATATGATTTATTAACATTATTTTAATGTTATATAAAAAGAAAAGATTGTTTAACATTATTTTTGATATTGATTAAAAAGAAGATTGCACCGTATGTATTAACACACTTTTATTAATGTATGTATAAAAAGAGAAATTTACATTGTAAGAGAAATTGGCATTAACATTTATTTATAATGTTAATATTAGGGTACTTTCACCACATGATAAGATGTGCACTTTTATTTGTAAAAGTAAGTTGGCATTTTCACTGTATGATAAGATTTACTTTCTATTTGTAAAAATAAGGTAGGAATTTAACCGCATGTATGAACATTATCACATAAGACAAAATTAACATTTTATTTAATGTTAATAAGGGGTAATTTCACCGCATGTAGGAATTTACATTATTGACAATGTAAATTAAATAGTGAATTTAACCGTAGAGAATGAACATAATTTTAATGCTAATATAAAGGGAATTTCACTGTATGTACATTTTACATTATTTCGTAATGTAATTAAAGAGAAAATACATCGTAGGAACATCGTGATTAAAAATTATATTTTCACAATGAGAATTAGAAGTTATGTTTACATTGTAAAATTTACATTCTTATATGTAAACAAAATAGGAATTTACTATATGGCAAGATTTACATTTTTTTTATATGTAAATAAAATAGGAATTCACTGTATGACAAAATCTACATTTTTATTTGTAAATATAAAGTAGGAGAAGTTTACATTATCATTAATGTAAAGATAATTGGAATTTTCAAAGTAGGAAAAAGTTCTACATTATTATTAATGTAGGCTTAATGGAAATTTTCACAATTGTATTAACATTATTTTATAATGTCAACATAAAAGGGAATTGACCATAGGTATTAACATTATTTTATAATGTTAACATAAAAGAGAATTAACCGTAGGTATTAACATTTATTTTTCATGTTAATATTAAGTGAATTACTTCGTAGGAAAATTACATTGTTTCATATAATGCAAATAAATAAAAAAAGAGAATTTAACTGTAGGATAGCGTTAACATTATTTTCAATGTTGATATAAATGAATTTAACCATAGGTACAGGTTTACATTTTATTCAATGTAAATAAAATAAGAGCGTGATATGTTATGTATGAATGAATTTACATTGTATGAAATAAATAATATTTTTATACGTTATTTATGAATGAATTTAGACCGCGTGAAATAAATTACATTTTTACATGTAATTTATGAATGAATTTTCATCGTATGACATAAATTACATATTATTAATTTATTATGTAAATTATGAATGAATTTAACCCGCATGAGTGAAATTTCATTTTATTCTATGAAATGAATGTATGGATTTACATTGTAAACAAAGATTACATTTTTATAATGTGAATAAAAAGTAGGATTTACATTGTAAATAAAATTTATATCTTTATATGTAATTAAGAATGATGAATTATAAATTACATTTTTCATGTAAGAATGGAATTAAAAGAAGGAATTGGACGAGAAAATATAATTTACATTTTACCGTAAAGTAAAAGAAATTAAAGGAATTAAAAAGGAAGAATTCATCATTCAAGTATGATTTACATTTTCCTGTATATAAAGGGATGAAAGGGTAAAGAATGAGAGTATTCATTAGAATAAAGAGTTAAACGGTTTATGTTTATATATTTATATATAAATATAATTAAAATTAAACGAATCGAGCGCGGTAGTTCGCGTTTTAAAATTTTATCTTTAAATGACTATACAAGAAGATCCGACCGTCGGATTCTCTTGAAACTGAAACCGTTAGGACCGTGTTGGAAAAATCTTTCCAAAGATATATAATACGTCAAAATCCAACGGTTCGATTTTGAGATATGTGAAAATCAAAATTGGTTGAAAACAGCGCCAAAATCGCCATTGACCTGAATCGTCGTTGATTAAAGATTTAATTATTTTTAATTAAATAAAATAGGAAATAATCGTTATAAATTAGAAATAATGATAAGGAAGAGTTTTCAATATATTTACATATATATATATATATACGAAGATTATTTGGGAAGACCAAGTTAATCTCATTCCAAATAATCAAACAACGATGAGAGTTGAAGAAGAAGATGACTAATGAAGACCGTCAATCTTCCCCTCAGGAGGACAGCGATTGAGACTTTGAATTGATTTGCTCCCAAGTCAAGGTCATGGTCGTCGTCCGAACGAACATGTTGATTGAACGTATTTGGCTTTCGCGCAGACCCAGTGCATAAGCTTATAAATGGATTGTGTGTCTGACATCGTACTCCATTATATATCATGTTATTAATCTTCGGTCGAATGTAGGGATGTTTGGTGGCGGAAAATTTATTCTCTTGCTTAACACCCGTTCATATATTTCGGCAAAGGATTGGTAGTGTGATATGGGGTGATGATGTGGCATGCTAAGATGCATATGATCAAGGCTTTGTTGAAAAGCAGGCCTTGTGGGATGATCAAAGCATAACCTGTTTAGGTATAGCTTTGTGTATGACGTGACTTCACGAGCCTCACACACCGGTGGAGTCTAAAACGGGAGAAGGGAACGCAGGGAGAGCAGCACGTTTCTTTCTAGCTAGAGTGGTGTCAGTGACCTACCAGCCCTGGCATTTTACTTATGTGGATGATGGAATGAGGCGCCTCGGATAGGTCCTATAGGACCGGGGAACGTGTGCTTAGGAATTGCCAATCCTCTAAGCTATATTTGAGGACCGGCCCTGCCATTTCCAAGGGTTAACTGCGGGTAATCCTGAGGCATTAGCTAGAGTGTCTCGAATCGGTAAGGAGCTCCTCCCTAGCCTTGACTCATGATGGAAACCAATTTCCAATACGCGCCATTCGGTTTTGATTGTATTACTAGTACGGAGGCATATCATATGGTATCTATGCTTCCTAGGATTGATACATTATGATTGTAATTGTTTTTAAAACATATACACACTAATAATAATATCAAACTCGTATTTGCCGTATTTATCATGTTTGATCACCATAAGGTAAAACTCTGTCCTCTGGTGTGCGTTGCATTGTGTGATGGGACCTGAGTCTTATGGTGATTTCATTTTTCTAAAAAGCATTGCGTTGTTTTACGATTTACTTTAAGTTATGCACGGCAATCCATTAGAGTAAACCCGTTCCGCATTAGCGGCGTGGTCTTTGGATTTGCCCTATTAATAGTGATTTATTAGTTAAGAATTCTCACACCAGTCCCACGATTGACCCGTTGTTTGTTTCCACCTTTTTAGAAACTCGGGTGCCCTCTTCTCCACACGGGCAGTCGAGCAGTTTGTCTACATGTTTACCTCTTTAGCAGGATCCTGGATTGAAGCTTAAAGCTGTGTCCAGAACATTGGAAGCCTTCCGCTGCCTTAGTTATTTTATTTCCACTGCACTGTATTTAATTTATTGTAAATTTTCCTTCCGCTGTATTTTAATTTCGATATACTCTAATATATTCTGTACTCTGATGTTATATTATCATGATGTAATAAAAGTCTGCTGTTATTGTTCTGATGTGTTGTATTCCCAAAGTTAACGTATGCGGATTTTGAACGGTCTTGGTCGATTTTGCGATCAATTAAGATCGGGCGAAACCCGTGTCGTTACACAAGGCACCTACTTAACCCCCATTTCCCACCTTACATGTTTATCTGTTTAAATATTTCTTAATTCATTCAGGCCATAACCTCATAAAGACCTCTCACATTAGACTGGCATTTATGGCAGCTGGATTTGCCGGGCGGGTCCGGGCAGTCTTACACCATAAAAGAGTCTAACCTCGTGTCTTTACAACTGTTATGCTTTAGTTTAGGCCTAGGACCTCTCACATTGGGTTGACATTTGTGACCACTGGATTTGTCGGGCGGGACCGGGCAGGTTTACGTCACAAACGAGTCCAACCTCGTGTCCTAAGCATTGATTATCACTTATAATCTTTTACCCCAGTTTTAATAATTCCCTATTCAAATTATTAATTACTTCCAATTTTTAATGATGTCCATAATTGACTCAATTATGGCCATCCACTTATGGCATGCAAAACCATATCAATTGCACACCAACTTCTTATTATTAAATCCTTAATATTACCCCTACCCCACGTTTATATGTTCGCTTATTCAACGCAGAATATACATTAGACTCGAATAGTCTAACTTATAGCACAAAAATAAATTAACACAACATATAGACAATTAAAATGAATCTAATCATAATAGGGGTGAAACTTGCATAAACTACACATGTTAAGGATCTAATGGTGTCAACTTGTTAAATGTCACAATTTACATGATATGATCATAACCCAAATTTATGTGTAAACTTGCATATGGGGTTTTATGCAACATAATGATGGTGTGAACTAGCATAGAATTTCACATATGTCATAGCATAATCCTAGATGTCATAATAGATGTCATGGCATATGTTCATAACTTTTACTAATCAACCTAAACTTGCATATGTGACTTGTCATATAGATCAACATAGCCCAAATAGTATCAATGTTATGATTTGATTAACATGAACTAATTAGCATAGACAATAACATCATGACTTTAAAGCATGTTTGATTTATCACAATTTAGCATAGAAACTTTCAACATACATAACATCATCATAGCATGATTTACAACATATAGGATATCATCACCACATAGCATAGGATTTATAACATACATGATAGTATAAGGTTTACAACAACATATATGACAATTCACATCATCTACTCATAATCCATTCATAACTTAATCTAATTAAAATAATAATAATCTTGTTAAGATCATCATACTCACAATTAGAGAAGAAAGAGAGTCTTGCTTTGCTTTAGAGTTGAGTAGAATTAGGTTTTGATTAGCTTTTCTTCCTTCTTAGTTGGCGGCGGCTGGACTGAGTTCCATGGCGGCGGTATGACGGTAGGTATTCTATTTTTCATGTGAATTAGAGTGGGAGACTACCTAGGTATTTATAGAGTTTGGGATTTATTTAGACCGTCAGATCAACTCAGGACTAATCTCAGCCAACCAGATTAGGTCAAAACCCTAATGGGTCATCACTCAGTCAAAAACAGGCTCAGAACAAAAACTGCTCGGGGGGGGGGGGGGAGGGGGGCAGGTCGACTGCCAGGTCAACCCCCAGGTCGACTCTATAGTCGACCTGGTAGGCAGGTCGACTGCCCAGTCGACCCTAGGGTCGACCTGGGCCTGGCGGGAATTTTCCCGCCTAGCCTGTTTTGACTCCGAATTTTTGAATTTTAAATTTCTGAAATCTGTTTTGAATTTTCTGAAACTTCTGATGGCCATAACTTCTTCATACGAAGTCCAATTCACGCAAACTCGGACTCTATTTCAACCAGAATTCCGAGACGAACACAATGGCGCAACCCGTTTCCCACAATTCTCACGTCTGAGATTAGTTATTCTTTAATTTGTGAATGTTAATATTAACAGAATTACAGGGTGTTACATTCTCCCCTCCTTAAAGGATTTCGACCCCGAAATCTTCAAGTCAAGAAGAATGTATATCCTAACATCCAATCGTCCATCTACTCAACCTCAAACACAGGCATCCATTGTCCTTATAGGCTTCTAATGCTTCCATGTTTAAATGCACAGTGTGTGTATATGTCCATATCTAATGCAAAATCAGGCGGTCCACTGATTCAGTTGACCTCCTTAATGCAAATCATGATAGTGCCATTTGTCCATTATGTATGCAGAAGTTCCCTAATGCTACATATTATCTCTATATGTGTGCACAATCATCATCTAAATGCAACATCCATATGATAATACAATCGTCATACATCCATTTTACTAAATACAGCCATTTATATGCAATATGCAGTATGAAGTGACTGAGACGATCTAGTGCCTAATAGTGTGTGTATATGCGTCCACGAGCAACCACTAGCAAACACTTGCATCCACTTTGCATCCATCACACATAACATGTCTCAAACACATGTTTCAACCATAGGATGATCCTAACTAAAGGTCAAAGATACTAGCGAGAGGACATACTAAAGATAAGATAGGTACAAGCTAAGCGATAAAGGAGAAATTAAAAGTCATACCCTCAAAAAGAAAAGGGTACAATGAACGCATCTTCGCTTCCGTCTCCCAAGTAGTGTTGCTCTCATCATTTCCCCATTGCACTTTGACTAGTCTGACCTCTCGATTCCTCAACTTCTTGATCTCCGACCCAAGAATGCGCGTAGGAGCTCGTCGAATCGTCGCATCACGCTCTATCTCCACCTCTCTAAGCAAGTTCGGCTCTACCACTTCCGCGGTCTCGTGCAAGCACTTCCTCAAATGTGACACATGGAATACGTCGTGTACACCACTAAGTCTCTCTGGCAACTCCACTCTATACGCCATTTGTCCAATCTTCTCCTTAATAGGAAATGGCCCTACGAACCTTGGTGCTAACTTCCGAATGGACCCAAAGCGAACAACGTTTCGTAATGGAGACACTTTGACAAAGACCATGTCCCCAACTTCAAACTCAAGATATGTCCTCCTCTTATCCGCATAAGATTTCTGCCTATCTTGCGCTGCTTTCATCCTCCTTCGAATCAAGTCGATCTTCTCCGAAGTCTCCCTAATCATATCGGGCCCAAGTAAGATCTTATCCGTAGATTCCCACCAACATGTAGGTGAACGACAAGGTCGTCCATAAAGAGCTTCGAAAAGTGCCATGCCAATGCTAGATTGAAAGCTGTTATTATATGCGAACTCCACCAATGGAAGATGCTCTTCCCATGTACCCCCAAAGTCTAGGATACATAGCCTCAAAAGATCCTCTAGAATGCGATTCACCCTCTCGGTCTGGCCGTCCGTCCGAGGATGATATGCGGTGCTCAAACATAACTGAGTCCCTACCGCCTCTTGCAAGCTTCTCCAAAATTCGCTAGTGAAAATAGGATCGCAGTCGCTCACTATGCTAGAAGGAACACCGTGCAAACGAACTATTTCTCGGACATATACAGATGCTAACCATGGAGCAGTCCTCTTACTCTTCACGGGAATGAAATGGGCGCTTTTAGTAAGTCTGTCTACTATAACCCAAATCCCCGTATTACCCTTCCTCGATCTTGGTAATCCATCCACAAAATCCATTGAGACACTTTCCCATTTCCATAGTGGAACCTCCAATGTGTGAAGCAACCCACCGGGTTTCTTTTGCTCCACTTTTACTTGTTGGCACACCAAGCATCTAGCGACATACTCGGCCACATCTTTCTTCATGCCGACCCAAAAGTAAACTCGTCTCATGTCCATGTACATCTTGTCCCCGCCGGGATGAATGGTCATCTTCGAACGATGTGCTTCGTCAAGAATAGTCTTCCTTAGGTCATTGTCTTTTGGTACACAAAGTCTACCGTCCCTACGTAACTAACCCTTATCATCTAGGGTATACCTACGGAGATGGCTTGATGACTCCCCTCCTTTGAGCTTTTCTACTAACTCAACCAACTGTGGGTCGTCTCGCTGTGCCTCGCCAATCCGTCCCAAAAGCGTAGGTCTGACCTCCAAGGATGCTAGCAAACCGGGTACAAAGTCAACGGAAGGTCTAAAGTCAAACATCGAAATGAATTCTAAGTTTCTCCGCTCAACAAACAAAGGACTTAAGGATAATCTTTTTCTACTTAAGGCATTGGCCACTACGTTACCCTTGCCAGGGGTATATGCTATCTCAAAGTCGTAGGACGCTAAGAACTCCATCCACCTTTGCTGCCTTAAGTTCAAGTCCTTCTGAGAGAATAAGTATTTTAAAGATTTGTGGTCAGTGAATAATTCGAATTTCTCACCAAGAAGATAATGACGCCAAGACTTAAGCGCGAAAACAATAGCGGCCAATTCTAGGTCATGTGTAGGGTAATTTTTCTCATGCGCTCTCAACTGCCTTCCACCATAGGCTATTACCCTACCCTCTTGCATTAAGACTGCACCAAGACTTGTCTCACAAGCGTCAGTATAAACAGTATATGGCTTACTCCCGTCTGGCAATACTAAGACTGGGGCTGAAGTCAAAGCTCTCTTCAAACGTTGGAACGCATCATCGCAATCTACGTCCCATGTGAAAAATAGGTTCTTCTTCGTCAGACGTGTTAATGGAGCTGATATCTTTGCGAAGTCTTTGATAAACTTCCTATAGTAGCCAGCCAACCCCAAGAAACTCCTTACTTCGGTGGCATTTTTAGGGACCTTCCAATCTTGGATGGCCACCACCTTCGCGGGATCCACAGCTATCCCTTCTTTGGAAACCACGTGCCCCAAGAACCATACTTCCTTCCTCCAGAAGTGACACTTAGAAAATTTAGGTTTAAGGTTATGCGCTCGTAGGGTCTCCAACACTTCCCTAAGATGTAGGGCATGCTCTTCTTCATCCTTAGAAAAGATCAAGATGTCGTCTACAAAGACTACCACGAATTTGTTAAGGTACTCCCTAAACACCCTACTCATCAGATCAACAAAGTATGTGGGGGCGTTTGTCAAACCGAAGGGCATCACTAGCCATTCATAGAAACCGTCCGGAGTCCTAAAGGCAGTCTTGTCTATGCTATCCTCAGCCACTCTCAACTGATGGAAACCAGTGGCTAAGTCCAACTGTGAAAACACTGAGGCGCCAACTAACTGATCGAAGAGATCGTCAATCCTCGGCAGTGGGTGTCTATTTTTCTTAGTAAGCTTATTAAATTCTCTATAGTCCACACAAAGTCTAAGGGACCCATTCGCCTTCGTGGCAAATACTACTGGAGCACCCCACTCCGATATACTTCGTCTTATGAACCCCTTCTCAAGCAACTCCTTTACTTGCTTAACGAGTTCCCTCCTTTCACGTGGAGCCATGTGGCGTACTGGCAAAGATACTGGTTTCGCATTATCCACAAGATATATTCGAAAATCTATCTCCCGCTTCGGAGGCAAGCCCTTCACCTCCTCAAACACATCCGAATATTCTCGGACCACTCTAATAGATCGTAGATTTTCCTCTGACGCGTCAAGCGATTCTAAATAACTTAGCATAACAGAATTTATGGGATTACAAAAGATTTTGAGAGTGTTGCCAAGGCGAGTCATGAGCCTAACTACTCTCCTTTCATAATCAAGAAAGGCCCCATTTCTGGATAACCAATCCATTCCTAAAATTAGCCCATAGCCTGTGAAGCCCAACACATAAGCATCACATCTAAACTCAACGCTAAGTATAGAAATTTTCAAATCCAAACACATCATGGACAAATAAGCTGAGCCCCCAATTGGATTCAAAAAAACTAAGGGATCCTCTACTAAACCGGTGTTTAAGTGCAGTGATTCAACTAATGATGTAGAGATAAACGAATGCGATGCGCCCGAATCGAATAAGGTATAGACAGGATGATCAAACAGAAAAACTAAGCTTTCAACAGAAATGGTTCTACCTCGTTCTTGCAGCGGTGGGACCGTGAGAGCCTGAACTTGTCCCCTTGCCTGCCCTGGTGCCATAAGAGCCTGCACCTGTCCTCCCGAGGTAGCTCCTGCCCTCTGCCCCTTCTTTGGGCAGTCCTTCACTAGATGTCCCGCTTCACCACAATGAAAACAACCAGTCTTATTTTTCTTTCAGCAATTCTTGCTGAGATGGCCTGGTGTACCACAGTTAAAGCATTTATTCTTTCCCTTGCCATTATTGTCTTTACCACCCTTCTTGTTTTGCTGTTGTGGTTTCTTATGATCCCCTTTCTTCTCGGGTGCCTTATTAGCATTAGCGCTTTTCTCCTCGTGCATGAGCGCCATTTCTACTAGCTTTTCAAAGGTGGCCCCCATAGGGATGTGGGTCATGGCCAACCCTTGCAGCGGTTCATTCAAGCCATTAACGAACCCCAAAGCCTTCTTCTCCGGCGTGTTCACTAAATCCAAGCCAAACCTTGCTAACTGATTAAATTTGTTGACATATTCTTTCACTGATGAGCTTCCTTGCTTCAATGTCAAGAACCTTTCCATATATAGATTTTCCTCTGCCCTTGAGAGAAACTTTGCCTCGAACCTACGTCTGAAATCCGCCCAAGAGTCAACAGGACGCTCCCCATTAGTGACCTCCCACCAAAACGAGGCCTCTCCCTTCATTAACCAAGCTGCTAAACGAACTTTCCTCCCTTCTTCTACTTCAAAGATTTCTAGCAATTCTTCTACCTCCTTAAGCCAATCTCTAGCTTCCACAAAAGTTTCTGACCCTTGAAAAGCTTTTCCACCCATAGCCTTAAATTCCTTGCATGTCTTTGCAAAAGTTTCAGCGCGAGGAGGTGGAGGAGTAGCGGGTGCAACTGGTGGTGGAGGAACATTGCCTGGACCTGCAGCGGCCCTAGCCTCTAATAACCTCCTATATCATCCTGGTATCGTTACAACGTTAGGTAGGTTAAGATCTTCAGCCATGCTGAAACGAAAAAGGAAGGATTCAAAATGGAGAATTCGAAAGATTAAGATATGGCTATTGGGGATTATGTTTTTCATAAAAAACTTTCCTCGTGAAATAACTCATTAAGACATGTTTTTGAAAACACTTCTTCCAAAAATACTTTAGAAAAATAGTTTTTCTAAAAAATTTATCTGTTCTGGTAACCTTAAGCTCTGATACCACGTGTAACACCCCACGTCCATTAATGTCACTCACAAGGGGAATGCATTAACTTCCATAGAGGTTTTGAGTGAATATAGAACAGAAAAATTACAACAAGACAGATAATAAGTAGTACTTGGAAATCTAAAACTTCATTTTATTGCAGCGGAAATTAAACATGTTTGTTACATCATAAAACAATAAATCAGAGTCAAGTACAATATCCATCTTCATAAAACAAAATACATAATCCCATTACATAAATAGCCATCAAAGAAGATAATAAGCTGGACTTTACTTCAACGGTCCAAGCTTTCCAAGCGAGATAAAGCAATCCAATCAAACTCCACTAGAGCTGGGCCCAACCTGAGGACCTGGAGGGGGAAAAAGGATAGAAATGGAGGGGGTTAGACATAAAGTCTGGCGAGTATGATAATTCTAACAATACTATTATCAAAATAACTAGACTAAGGCATAAGCTGGAGAATAAGGAAATGTCTATGAACTATTAGGTATGGAAGAGCAGATAAAGATAACGTTGAAGATAACGTTAAAGGCATACCTAATTACTAACGAATAATTACTACACTGCACCACACCAGTCACCCTAAAGGTTGATCCCACTTGCTTCACACAGAAACTATATAAATAGCCTTGCGTACCCCTAGCTGACTACATAGGTGTCGTCTGCCCCTATCTCTACTAGGTGTACCCCACTACCCACTTTCGATCGGCTCCCTACTCGTAGATACCCGTGTTGGCCCCCACAGTGGGGTGTATCACTCCCCTAAAGTGGCAACCCGATACAGCTTAAGGATGCACGGCTTATACCTACACGATGCAACAACGTCTTACCTACCAGCCCGGGTCCACACACGCATATGAAACGTGTTGGACTTGCGTTGCCACCGCTACCCCGTTTTGGCCTCTTATAGTCAAGTCCAGTATGCGTGTCCCGTCCTCGACTTGGATCGAGCCCACAAAGATACGTTTGGGATACTGTTTGAAATGGGCCCCCGCAAGCTACCCACCTAAGCTTGTCACTACTAGTATATCCCACTTAACCCTCTTAATCATGTTCATTTACATGTGTGTTTGGTTAAGTCTTAATAATCGTATTTCACATGCCACTAAGGGCACCCACTAGATTCCTCATGCCACCCAAGGCACCCACTTAACCCCCATGTCCCACCTTACATGTTATAACTGGTTAAGTATTTCTTAATTCATTTAGGCCATAACCTCATAAAGACCTCTCACATTAGACTGGCATTTATGGCAGCTGGATTTGCCGGGTGGGTCCGGGCAGTCTTACACCATAAAAGATTCTAACCTCGTGTCTTTACAACTGTTATGCTTTAGTTTAGGCCTAGGACCTCTCACATTGGGCTGACATTTGTGACCACTGGATTTGCCGGGCGGGTCCGGGCAGGTTTACGTCACAAACGAGTCCAACCTCGTGTCATAAGCATTGATTATCACTTATAATCTTTTACCCCAGTTTTAATAATTCCCTGTTCAAATTATTAATTACTTCCAATTTTTAATGATGTCCATAATTGACTCAATTATGGCCATCCACTTATGGCATGCAAAACCATATCAATTGCACCCCAACTTCTTATTATTAAATCCTTAATATTACCCCTACCCCACGTTTATACGTTCGCTTATTCAACGTAGAATATACGTTAGACTCGAATAGTCTAACTTATAGCACAAAAATAAATTATCACAACATATAGACAATTAAAATGAATCTAATCATAATAGGGGTGAAACTTGCATAAACTACACATGTTAAGGATCTAAAGGTGTCAACTTGTTAAATGTCACAATTTACATGATATGATCATAACCCAAATTTATGTGTAAACTTGCATATGGGGTTTTATGCAACATAATGATGGTGTGAACTAGCATAGAATTTCACATATGTCATAGCATAATCCTAGATGTCATAATAGATGCCATGGAATATGTTCATAACTTTTACTAATCAACCTAAACTTGCATATGTGACTTGTCATATATATCAACATAGCCCAAATAGTATCAATGTTATGATTTGATTAACATGAACTAACTAGCATAGACAATAACATCATGACTTTAAAGCATGTATGATTTATCACAATTTAGCATAGAAACTCTCAACATACATAACATCATCATAGCATGATTTACAACATATAGGATATCATCACCACATAGCATAGGATTTATAACATACATGATAGTATAAGGTTTACAACAACATATATGACAATTCACATCATCTACTCATAATCCATTCATAACTTAATCTAATTAAAATAATAATAATCTTGTTAAGATCATCATACTCACAATTAGAGAAGAAAGAGAGTCTTTCTTTGCTTTAGAGTTGAGTAGAATTAGGTTTTGATTAGCTTTTCTTCCTTCTTAGTTGGCGGCGGCTGGACTGAGTTCCATAGCGGCGGTATGACGGTAGCTGTTCTATTTTCATGTGAATTATAGTGAGAGACTACCTAGGTATTTATAGAGTTTGGGATTTATTTAGACCGTCAGATCAACTCAGGACTAATCTCAGCCAACCAGATTAGGTCAAAACCCTAATGGGTCATCACTCAGTCAAAAACAGGCTCAAAACAAAAACTGATGGGGGGGGGGGGGCAGGTCGACCCCTAGGTCGACTCTATAGTTGACCTGGTAGGCAGGTCGACTGCCCAGCCGACCCTAGGGTCGACCTGGGCCTGGCGGGAATTTTCCCGCCTAGCCTGTTTTGACTCCGAATTTTTGAATTTTAAATTTCTGAAATCTGTTTTGAATTTTCTGAAACTTCAGATGGCCATAACTTCTTCATACGAAGTCCAATTCTCGCAAACTCGGACTCTATCTCAACCAGAATTCCGAGACGAACATAATGGCGCAACCCGTTTCCCAATTCTCACGTCTGAGATTAGTTATTCTTTAATTTGTGAATGTTAATATTAACAGAATTACGGGGTGTTACAATAACCATTTATAAAACGATTTATTTTTAGGTCAATTGTTTCCAATTACTCAACCAATACTGCCCATTGGTTAATAACAAAAGAAACGTTGAATTTAGATTCAAAAATCAGTAATTAAGTCAATCATTCAATCATATCAGTTAAACAATTCATATAATTACAATATGAAAAACAACAATAAATTTGTGGAATCCAGTTGGATCCCTCCAACCTATTTTCTCTGCATCCAAATACGTTTTCTCAAATAAATCCGTTAATGTAATATTCACTAATTAAACAATAACAACAATTCAAACATCAAATTTCAACTTAATGCATTTATATTATTATAAACGTGACCAACAAGGTAAGTTACCTCATTTGGAAATAATCGTTAAAAATAACGATTTGTGTAAAATAAATTAAACAAAGATTTAATTTAATCGGTTTAGTCAACGCATATAAATATATATATTCAGCATCCATCAACAATTAACAATCATAACACACAAACATTAAACTAGAATTATATAAAATATAAGTGGTATAAAATTGAGTGAGTTGAACTCACCTTGATCTCATACGTTGCTAAAACAGTTCATTTTAATTAAATTAAACTGATGTATAATTTAATTAAAACCCACAATATTTGCCAATTCTGATCAAACCTGTTCCATAATATTACGGCCGTTGATACGGTCCCAACATCCTTTGGTTCGTTCCATTCTGCTACTGCATGACCAAGATATAATTTATACACGTTATTTACTTATTTAAATGTTGATAATATTTATTATCTTAATTTCTTATATGGTTTAGACTAAACTTCATTTGGCAGTTCGATTAGGTATTACACGTATACTAATGATTATTAGGCATTTAAATTAAACTAGACACATACTATTTCACTTATGTATAATTAATAAAATCGATTAGGCATATGCAAGTTGTCATTAGGCGTAAGGCATATCAAGTTCTTTTACCTGCTGAAATTTATAACGTTACTTAAAATTAAATCGAAAATTTAAATAAAAATTGATTGGGCTTACATATTCGAGATCCCACTACCAAAACTAACCTGCCCCAAATTCACTATTGTAGCCTTCCACGTATTATTTTTTAAACCCCCCACCATATTACTTCGTCCTCCACGTATATACTTCTTCTTCCCATATTTCCATCCCGGCCATTCAGACATTTCCCTTATGCATGATTACAACCTCACCCATCCACACATCAACGTTCCGAACATCGGATGGCCACCGGCACTAGCACCAGCCCACTACCGCACCCTCCCCTCGACCTAACCCGCGACCTACCTGCCATCTCCACATGTCCCTCACTTCGTTCCATTATGTGTGAAAACAAGCCGCAACCTCCCATTATCTGACATCTACACCACCGTCAAGGTATTGGAGTGCCACTACTCACCTGAGCATCACCTCTAGACCACTAGCTCCACATTCACTGACCCTACGATCGCCTGCCACTGTTTTCTCCCGCCTGAGCAATATTTCTTCCCCACCTATAAATTTTCTATGAAATGTAAATGAGGAGAAAGTGAACTTGTATTGATAATCAGAATATGAATCAAAGAATGTACAAGTAACACTAATTTATATATAGTGAAGTGGGCTGACAGAATAAAGCCCAAGAAAAAAAGAAAGAAAATAAGCCCAAAGGCAATTGTACATAGTCGGTTTGTATGAAGAGAATACTCATTCTCTTAACATGCCCCCTCAAACCGATCTAGGGTTCTCATCCTTTTGCTCTGCGCCACCATTGAAAACATTCAACTCCTTCCTTAATCTTTCAAAATTACTCCTCGATAAAGCCTTAGTCAAGATGTCAGCCTTCTGATAAAACACTGGTATGTGCTTAATCATGAGCTTTCCTGCTTCCGTTTATTCTCTGATGAAATGGAGGTCGATTTCGATGTGTTTCATCCTTGAATGCTGGACTGGATTGATGGATAAGGAAACTGAGCTCTTATTGTCACACCAGAGAACCGGCTTCCTTATAAAAGTTAACCCTAATTCACTGACTAGGGTTTCCACCCAGATGACTTCGGCGGTGGCTGATGCGATGGCCCTGTATTCCGCTTCAGTGCTGGACCTCGAAACAGTCGGCTGCTTCTTCGTGCACCATGAAATAGGGTTTGGCCCCATAAATAAGCAATATCCAGATGTAGATCTTCGATCATCTGGATCATTCGCCCAGTCTGCATCACTGTAAGTGCTCAAATTAATATCTTTACCTGCTTTTATTGTTAAACCATAATCCATAGTTCCCTATAAGTAACGTAGAATCCTCTTGACTGCCTTCCAGTGCTCACTTAAGGGGTTTGCCATAAACTGACACACCTTGTTTACACAAAAACATATTTCTAGTCTTGTGATAGTTAGATATTGAAGTGCTCCAACTATACTTCGATATTGTGTGTTGTTTCAATGTTATCACCCTTGTACTTTGACAGACGTAAATTGCTAGTCATAGGTGTGGAAATGGATTGGGCTTTGTCCATGTTTGCTTTGATGAGAATTTCAGATATGTATTTCCTTTGAGATAGAAATATTTCGGACTTTGATCTTCTCTGAACCTGTATGCCTAAGAAATACTTCATTTCCCCCATGTCTTTAATAGCAAAAGTTTTATCCAAGTGTGATATAACCTTATTAATTTCAATGTTGTCACTTCCTGTTATAAGAATATCATCAACATAAACAAGTATGTAGACACATCCTTGACTATGAGTTTTAGTGTATAAAGAGCTGTCTGACTTTGTTTCTGCATAACCCAAGTCATTTAAAGTGTTCTTTAGCTTAACATACCATGCTCTTGAAGACTGTTTTAGTCCATATATGGCCTTGTGTAACTGACATACATAGTTTTCTTTTCCTTTACAAACATACCCTTTTGGCTGTTGCATGTAGACAGTTTCATGTAGTTCCCCATTTAAGAATGCATTGCATACATCCAATTGTTTTATATCCCAGCCATTGTAAACAGCTAGATTCAGCATGATTCTGATGGTTGTTGGCTTGACCACTGGAGAGAATGTTTCACTAAAGTCAAAACCATATTGTTGTGTAAACCCCCTGGCAACAAGTCTGGCCTTGTGTTTGCATATTTTTCCTTCTGCATCCTTCTTTAATTTGTAAATCCATTTGCATGACACAATGTTCTTACCTTTTGGTGCAGCCACAAGACTCCAAGTCTTATTCTTAACCAAAGCATCACACTCTTCATTCATAGCCTTGCACCATAATTTTTGTTTCACTGCCTGTTCATATGTGACTGGTTCCATATTGTCTGCATTTTTAGTAGTTGCATTGTACACTTTTGGTTTAAAAATGCCACTTTTTTCTCTTGTGATCATGTGGTGTCCAATTGGTTGAGCTTGAGCATTGTTATCTTCACTGCCACTCTCTGTTGCTTCATTTTCATTGTTCTGATGTTGATCATTGTTGTCCCGACTGTCATAGTTTTGTGCTTGATCATCATTTTCACTTAAATATTCACTTGAGCTACAACCAGATCTGGTGCTGGAAATAGTTGGTGTAGCAATAGTTAATGGTGGTGTCTCATTATCATTAGCTTTTTCAGTCCATTCAGTCAATGTAGGAATAACCCCATGGTAGTTCTGGACTGATCCTGCTTTTGATTTCTATCCTTTTTCTTATCTGAAAAAGGAAACACATACTCATTAAAAACCACATGTCTAGACACAAAAACCCTTCCCCTATCATCCAGACATTTGTACCCCTTTTGATTATTTGCATATCCTATAAAGGTACATGGACTGGAACTCAAAGAAAGTTTATGATTGTTATATGGTCTGAGGCACGGGAAACACAAGCATCCAACTGTTCTTAGAAAAGTGTAATTTGGTTTATTTCCAAATAAAACTTCATGAGGACATTTGTTTTGCAAAAATTTTGTAGGCATTTTATTTATTAGATAAACACTTGTGTTGAATGCCCCATTCCAATATTTTAAAGGTAGAGAAGACATAGACATTAATGTTAATCCTGTTTCCACTATGTGTCTGTGTTTTCTTTTCACAATGCCATTCTGTTCAGATGTATATGGGCAAGTGGTTCTGTGAATAATATCTTTTTGATTAAAAATATGTTTTAAAGGTAAAAACTCACTTCCCCCATCTGTCTGTATGATTTTAATATTGCAGTTTATTTGCTTTTCTATAAAATTTATAAACTGCAGCATTGCATTGTATGTTTCTGACTTGGTTTTGAGAAAGAAAATCCAGGTATACCTGGTATATGCATCAACTAAGGAAAGATAACACCTGTGTCCTTGTCTTGAGCTTAATGGAGCAGGTCCCCATAAATCTGCTGTAACTAATTCAAGGGGTTTAGAGTAAACAGATTCAGAGTTACCAAAAGGTAATTTATGGCTCTTTCCAAGTTGACAGTGTGTGCAAATAGTAGGAACAGGTGAGTGTTTAAAAGAAATACTATTGCCTTTTAAAATTTGCATAACAATGTCATAGCTAGGGTGTCCAAGTTTACAATGCCAAATGTTTAAATCATTTTGGACATAAATATTGTTGTTAACAACATCAGAATTGTTTTCATTGTCATTACTAATCTGAATATTGACATTGCAACACCAAGTATTCTTCTCATGGCTCAATCTTGACTTCATAGGGCTGAACCTATAAAGGCCATTACTCAACCTACCCTGTAACAATATTTCCTTGCTTAGCAAGTCTCTGATTAGGCAGTAATTAGTGTGAAACTCAAAATATACCTTGTTGTCATTAGTGAATTGTGATACACTAATCAGATTCTTTTAAACAGAAGGAACTCTAAGAAGATTATTGAGATATAATTTTCTTTTACCTTTAACATATCCTGTTCCAACATGTGATATATTCATTGTTTCACCATTACAAGTATGAATAACTTGCGTACCTGAATACCTTTTGTTACCCAGATTTAGGTTTTGTAGGTTGTTGGTAAGATGATTCGTTGCCCCAGAATCTGGAAACCAGTCTTCAATATTTATGTCATCATTCTTGACACTATCATCACTGCCAGTAGCTTGTGATGTGGACCCCTCATTATTATGTCTTCCTTGGAAGTTTGTCTGTGCTAAATTAGCATTCATGCCTCTCTGATTGCTTTGTTGAGCATTGTTAACATCAGTATTAAATCTAAAATAACATCTATTTGCTGTATGTCCTGGCTTATCACAAATCTGACATTTTACTCTGTATGTATTGTTGTTATTGTTGGATCTGCCTCTTCCTCTGCCTCTCTGATTTGCATTACCTCTCTGTCCTTGAGGGTTTCCTCTGCCATATCCAGGTGTGTTTCTTTGTTGATTTTGATTGGTATTTCTTGAATTTGATGCTAGATTTATACTGAATTCACTCTGGATAGCCTTCCTTTGTTCCACTCTACCCTCATGTGCCAACAGGGCTGAGTACACAGACTGTATATCTGGTAGGTTGGTTTGAGTAGCAATATATGTGACAAGAGACTCATATTCTTCATCTAAACCATTTGTTAGAGTCAAGATTTGTTCACTGTCTGAAATTACATGTCCAACAGCCTTGAGTTTATCACATAGGGTTTTTACTTTAGAAATATACTCACGCATACTCATATCACCCTTTCTTGCATTCTGAAATTCTCTCCTGTAGTGCATGATTCTTGCTGCCGATTGAGAATTAAAAATTTGTTGAATTGTGGACCAAATTTCATAAGATGAATTGCAACCAATGACTTGTGACAACAAATTGGCACTATTTGAAGATAACAACCATGAGGATAGTAAGTTGTCCTATTTTTGATGGTGAATGAATTCTGGGTTGCTGACTATATTATTTTGTGCATCTGTGGTCATTGCAGGTGGAGTGACTTTAGTTCCTTTGACATAATATTGGAGGTCGTATCCCTTCAAGGCTGTTTCAACTTGGAACTTCCACATCAAATAGTTATCTTCATCGAGAGGAATGGTAATAACCTGGCTCTTTGGCTTTAGTAGAGGCTGAGAAGAAGGTGGTGGTGGGCCATTGTTATCGTTTCTCGAGGTGGCAGATGATAATTCAGTGCTTCTATCGGCCATGATGCTGGAAGAAGAATGTCAGAAGTTGATTATCAGGAATATGGCGAGGTCACTGCTCTAATAGTGGCAGCCTGTTCACAACGGTAAAGAAACAAGTGAACACAGTGGTTCTTGTTTCTTTTCAAGATTCAAGAATCTCTGTTTCACACAGAGAGAAAAAGAAATCCAAACGATGAGATTATAATCTCTGATGGTCGGTGAAAGAACTGTTCTAGCCACCGTGAATGATTCCGGATCTGATAAGAACAGAGCACTTGCACGATCAGAAGGGGATGATCTCCGATGATGAAATTTTTCTGAGGAGACTTGCACTATATCCTCCTTTGTGAATCAGAAACACAATTGATTTGATTTTTCTTTAATTTGATTTTGCCGTTTGGCCTTTTGCTCTGATACCATGTAAATTTTCTATGAAATGTAAATGAGGAGAAAGTGAACTTGTATTGATAATCATAATATGAATCATAGAATGTACAAGTAACGCTATTTTATATATAGCGAAGTGGGCTGACTTGTTTGATTTACTTGCAGCTATTTTTTATATAATATGGGTTCGATTTTCAACTGGAATGGGGCTCACCATTTTTGTGTTATGGAAGAAAGTTTCTTGCTGCATGCGGAAAAGTGAAAACTAGGCTGCCTACTTATAGAAGAAGAACATCACGATAAGATCAATGCCCATCACCAATGGTACAGGGTAGAATGCCATTCGTTGTGCGAATCAGGGTGTTACTCTGTGTATATATTTTAGATTGCACGAGGTTCCATTTCTTTGATAAGTCAGTTTTGATTTGAAAACATAGGTTACCAGAAGAAATTGCTTGAGTGTGACATTCCAGTTCAGATGTAGGTAGCAGCTGGTACCCTTTTGAAATTTTGGTGTGTACTTGTTCATCGCTTAGCCATGAAGTATATAAAATATAGGATAGCTAGCATATATAAAATATGCGGTAGGCGGTGATGACAAAGACATAGGATGCCCGGCTATCAACGGATACTTTCGAGTATTGATAGTGCTATATCTGTATCCGAAATTATTTTCGGATATCGGATACCCGTATCCGCGGATATGGACAGATATCTGATAATTATCCTATCTGCCAACGATCGATAAATCAAGAAATATAATAGGAATTTTTTAGTTTAACATAAATATTTTTCAATTCCATTGGTCACAAAAGTGTTAAAAATAAACATATATGATGAAATTAAATATATTTGAGCCACTAAAATGCATTTATTGCATATAATACATACTTTCAACTTAGTAAAGTAGTAAAGAAATCTCACTCATTGTACTAAAATACATATAATTTTAAGCATAATATTAAAAAAATCGAACGGATAATTTTCGGACGTAGATATCTATGTACTTGTATTAGCATTCTTTTTTTGGATATCAGATATTTATATGCTTTTTGGGTACGGATACGGACGGATTTCGGATTTTCCGGGTATCCATTAACTGCCCTAATAGGATGGGTTAAAATTGGTATAGCTTGTATTCTCCTTTTAGAGACGGAGTTGTATAGAAATCTTAGTCATGAAGTTAAATAAAGATAGGTATAAGATGGTATACCGGTGTGTTAAACTTGGGGTATTTGATTACTTAGGGGTTAAGCTTTCATTTTATTATTATTCTATTTTACGATGTTTAACTCTACCGCTTATATCATTGTTTATCGCTAACCGTCAAATCTGTCCCAGCACACACGAGTTCCAAGCACAATGAAACTGGATAAATCGCTACGTCTCAACATTTTAGTCCCAGTAAAATTTGTTTTGTTGAAAAAAAACTTCGCTTGCACAACAACGTTGTTCTAATTCCAATATACTCATCGGTTCACAACTACCCCAAAACAACCAATTTGACACACCCAAATTTGATAGGGTTTATACCCGTATCAAATTTCATTTGCTACACTTAACCAATACGCATCTTCCCAATCTCGAAAATCTGGCCTAGATCATTACTCCTTCGGATCGTTCCCTTTTGGTAGGTCTTTAACCCGTATCAAATCAACGCTTCTATTTTTTTCCCCATTGAATTTTCCTTTCTCACCGTTCCTAAAAAAGTTGGCTACTTCTTTTCTAATTATCTCGATTCTATCTCAAATCCCATCTCCCTCTTCTCGATGAAAACCCTAGAAGTAAAATGCACACTCCAATTGCGTAAAGAGAAATCACGGCTCCTACTTTCATTACCTCGTGTCACAGCTCCTCTGCAAGAAGACTAGACCTGTAGTCACTCGCTACAAAACTCTCCCTCCTCAACTCGTGTACTTGTAATCACTTGCGTATTTATATTGGTAAGGTTATAATTTTTTAACTAGGTAATACTGTACTTGTAATCACTCACTGCAAAACTTTATTTTCAATCTATTTAGGACTAAATAGTCTCAACATGTTGTTATTTAGTATGATCGGAGGCCAATTGAAGAGGTTTGCCAAAGCTAGGACCTCATCGCAGTGAGATACTTGTATTTTAGTTGTACCATACCAACTACATTTTAAACAACAACTTTAAATAACCTGTTAATGATTGTTATCATTTCCAAACTTAGTATGAACCCAGTTATCTCAAATGTAATGTGTTTTGAATGTACTATTTCATGTTAGATGATTATACATTGGTATACATGGGGATGACCATGTAGTAGTAATAAATAGTTAATGGTTTGTAGGCGTATGGATATCAGACTGTTTCTTAGTTCATACTCCATACATCATTGTGGCGTGGTGTTAGCTGAACATATTTGTCAGTATCACTGTTCGTACAATGTTTCTTAATTTTGGTAAGAACATTAGTTTAGTTGGTCCGATAAATGAAAGACCACAACATATTGTCTTAGTACATTAACTAAAATTAACTTAGTATGAACCGTAATAATTTACTTTTATTTCTAGCAGTTTTGACCTGGAATCTTCTCAATAGTTTAAATTATGAAGCATGATTATTTTGATTTCTTAGCATGTAATGTATTATGTATTCGTAAATTAACCCATTTTTGATTTGCTCTGTGTCTATTAAAGCATGGCGGTGAGAGTGGTAACATGAACACAAGAAGCAAAGCTCAATGCAGGCAGTAATATAAGAATTCAACCGGATCGATATGAACCATAGCTGTAAACAATGCAACATAAGCATTCCTTGCGAATGAAGAACTAAAAATAACATGCATTAAGGAATTTTAGAAGCAGATATGACAAACACCGTAATACAGGTAATAAGCCGAGGCAGAATGTAAATCATAAGGTTTTCATGTGATGAATTTTTTTAGTTTCTGATGAGATTTTCTGATATGGCTCTGTCTTGGTTTATTTTCTTGATTTCCTGGCGATCTGAAAATGTTCTCTGACTTTCTTTATCTACAAGATTCAATGGAATTGGATTCTTGATGCAGCCAATAATAAATATCAGGAAAGGAACAGGAATCTGATCTTGAATCAATCTCTCAAATGACGAGAATTAACTCCTATGAGAGAAAATACTCAAGTTATGAGAACTATCTGATGAGTATTATTCCTCTATCAATAAATCTACAGGAATAGATGTTGTTAAGTCGGTGATGGCTTTGATACCATAAAAAAAATTAAGGAGAAGATGAAGTTGAAGAGAAGAAACAGAAACTGTAAGTGAAGGATGTAAAACTGAGTTTGTATCATTAGTATCAAATTAATTGATTGTTACTAGTGAATATTCATGCATGGTTTTGAAATGCTTAAGATAGCGGAGAAAGTGAACATAATCAAGATTGAAAACATGGATTATCATGGTGAGAAATGCTTAAACATGAACAAACGTTGAAGGGTTTGTTTGCGTGTTTTCTTACCTTCTACTTATTTTCCACTCCTAAAAGCAATAATGCTCGTCTGAGTTGCTACATTTTTACTTAACAAAATATGAATTTTCATCTCAGTTCATTTGCTTTTTTTTTTGCATCTTATGTGTGTGCTAACTAAGTTTAGCTTGCATCTATTCATCTGCACTTAGTAAATTGACAACAAAATTGGAAAAAATTCCATTGGTTTTGTTTAAAAAAATTGGAACTGACTCCGGGAATGAGTTCAAAACTCAGAACACAGTTTGCGAACTGATTTCGGAACTGAGTTCGCAAACTCATTCGTAACTAAATTTGCAGACTCAGTTCGAACTGAGTTTGAATAATTTTGTGCTTTAATCAATTGCTCATAAAGTCATGTAAAATGAAAATTTCATGATCGTTTACATTGCAATCTTTGTTTTCTTTGTTGATTATTGGAAATACAATCCATGAAATATGTAAGTGGTTTTTATTTCAAAAGGGATCAGTAAAGCATCTTGATTAAGATAAATGATAATGAAGTGGAATTTTAACATGTATGGTATTAGTTGGGGTTGTGATTCTGCATAAAAACTAGAGTCATCAATTTATATTTATTTATAAAAACATTTAAGTCAATATTACAAGTATGCCTTTTTTTACTCATGTTACAGTAAACGATAGGAAGACATGTTTCTTGTCGTTTTAATTGCGTGGTAGAAAAGAGTTTGTTGGAATTTGGTTTCATATCCAAACCAAAATTCATTTAACTATGCCTTCTTATATAAGTGCATTGCTTTATTCTTCATGCAGACCTTGTTTTCATATCCACATTCCTTATTAATTATGTTGGTCCTACATTTCGAATTTTTTAATAGATTAAGCACCCATCATCATCAATTGGGCGATTTACATAAATTTTATCCATCGTAGTTGGTAGTTCTACGCTCGTTCATCATTTTCTTGCTGAAGCATTGACTCTTAGTAGATTCCTCAAGGTAAGTTCTTTACACATTATCTTCTCTATTATGCCATAATCAACTTAAATTCTTCAGTAATAACATTTGTGATTGACATGTATAATTTGGACTAATCCCTAATATCAATAGGTTCTAACCATGTCAGCACTACAAACAAATAACATATGCATGAATGCTGTCTTAGTTGAAAATATATAATCAGATAGTACAGTGGATTAATTACCTACTTATCGATGATATAATTGAATAATGCTACACGCATTGATCAAAAGGCAAACTTGAACATAAAATTATGTTTTTTTTAACCGAGTTTGTAAACTATGAGTTTGCGAACTCAGTTCGGGGACTCATTTGCGGACTGAGTTCGGAACTGTGTTCACGAAATTAGTTCGCAAACTCAGAATTTACGAACTCGGTTCAAAATTGAGTTTACAAACACAGTTTCGAACTGAGTTTGCGAACTCAGTTTCGAACTGAGTTTGCGAATTCAATTTCGAACTGAATTAATTAGTTAATGGCCTCTTAGTAAACTATTTGCCTAAATGTATCAACGTAGATGGACTCTTCTTTTCAGCGGCATAAGATAAGCTCTCTTTTCTCTATTTTGTTAGTTAATTTTGATTCTTTCATTCCCTACTTTGCTTTCACTTTCTATATTGCCACTTATATAAATATGCTTAAGTCATCACACTCATATATCTGTGTGCATGTATACATGATTATATGTATATACACACATGGTTTTGTTGATTATAACCTTCTCAAATATCCATCATATTTCCCATATTTTTTCAGATTGAAGAAATTGACAGGATTTTTGCAGATTTAGAAGCAATCCATCCTTTATCACAGATTGGTATAATTGTTGGGTGTATATGTTCCATTTCCATAAAATTTTCCATGTAATGGGCATTAATTTTCGTACTGTAGTTTTGTAGACAAATGCATATTATAAGGTTTTGCAAACAAATTATGTAAGATGAGTTTATGAAAGACTAGTCTTGTTATAATATTGTGTGATGATGAATAAAGAATTGATATATGTCAATAAATTGTGATTTTTGTCTTTAAAAAAATTTGATACGTCTAATGGTCGTATCAAATGCATGTATTTGATATGACCTAAGGCATCAAATTGATAATTTGATATGGCCTAAAGCCGTATCAAATTGATAATTTGATACTATGTAAAGCCATATCAAATACATGCATTTGATACGGCCTAAAGCCGTATAAAATTGACAAAGATACCATTTTTTGATACGGCCTAGAGCACTGCTAAAACGATTTAGATACGGCCATGAGCACTGCCTAAATGGCATTTCTAGTGTAGTGCACCTTTAAATTGCACACACAGATAAACAACTTCGATTTGCTCCAAACTGGAAATCTAGCAATAACCAGCTATAAGTATTCCAATAAATTTCATTTCATCGAAAACGGAGGTTGTTTGAAAAGAAAACACTTTTAAAGCTTATATAATATCGATAAAATATATTTAAATCCAAAACAATTCAATTTAAATAATAATAAATTATTATTAACGTATATTCCAATATTACACATCTTCAAAAAAAACCAATATAAATTAAACTCAATATTTTCAACCCTAGGCTAGATGATATTTAAATTATTAAAATTTTATTATATAAATTTATTAAATAAACATTATCGTTTATTAACGAATTCCATAGCGACAATTTAAAATTTTGAATTGGACATAACTCACAATATATAGGCTGAAATCTTGATTTTTCGCTTTCATTAGAAAATTATAATCAAATAGATTCAAACGTTTCTGGTTTCATAGAATTCAGACTTATATAGTATCTTGTATATTCAATTGATGTTCAAATCGTAAATTTCGAATTACGGCGTCATTTCGAGTTCAAATTTTTAATATATATAAATTTTGACATTCAAACTTCGTTTTATAAACGAATTACATATTGTCAATTAATTTAAAATTCCAAATCAATATTTAGAATAATAAGTTAATTAAATATCTAATTACCAAAAATACGGGATGCTACATTCCTTCCCCCTAAAAGAATTTCATCCCCGAAATTACTAAGTAAGAGGAATGTTCCAATCCCAATTATTTCCAAAATAATTATTACAGAATTATCAACAAAATTCTAAGTTATATTAATTTATGAAAAATTCATCAACATCTCCTCTGCATGATTCAATCGGAACACTACAACTGCCACTCCGGGCCTTACATCAATTAAGGGAAAAATCAAAGCCAAACGGCTACCCAACTTTGGGTTATAAAATTTATTCCCAATCCATATAATTAAGGTTTACTTTTTATTGGGCAATCAACTCAAATTCCAAAGCATAGAAATTAACAGCTCATCCTTTTTCAATCAACCTACACTACAACAAATTGACCATATTACAACGGTGGAAAACCATTGTAAAATACTTTTTACAACGGTGATGCGACCGTCGTGTATTAAGAAGTTGTTATAGACTAATGTCTTTAACAACGGTTTTGCACTGTTGCGACACCGTTGTGAAATGTACAATTTACAACTGTTTTTCGCCATTGTAATAAACTTTATTACAACTTTTATGCTCCGTTGTTATAAATTTTACAAGTGTTGCGATATATTTTATTACAACAATTATTTTACAGTTGTAATATATGCACAAATTATATACATATTACTAATAAAAGAATTTATTCCAGAACATATTATATACATAACTGAAGATATCAAACAAATTTAAAAATATAAACAAAAACAATGTATTAGATTTTTCAAACGCTCACCATTTTTTACATAACACACTGAATTTATAAATCATACAGATAGCTCAGGTACATTAGGCAACTACAAAGTCTATTATCCAAGAATCGAAAATCCAAATGACCCTAAGTCATCTTTCATAAATATATATCACTAGGAATAATACAAACATAATGAAACTAAGATTTGCTAGCAATGTTGTAGGTCTTGCAACGGTCTTCATTCTTATATCACTCTCAGACTTCATAGTATATATGTAATTGTACTGAAGACGATTAGATATCGACTTCTCTTGTTCTTGAATCGTAACAAATATCGTCATATTATATTCTTGACGATGTTAAGTATAAGCATCGATTGTGGCATAATTGATGGTCTTCCTACTCAACACTTTCTCTGAAATGTGAAATGAAGTGATATAACTAAAGTAAATTATATGAAGTAACATATTAATCAATATGAATGAAACAAAAATATGCAAAATGTCATAATAATTTAACCGGTGCTCTAACATTTTCAACAAAATACGATAACAAATGATAGTAACAAAATGTTTGAAAATGTATCAACCTAAACAACCAGCCTTTGCGAAATGAAGTGGACTTGAGATTCATTTGGAGTAATGTTTTCAAACACAAACGTTTTAATCCAATACAAATACTGCAGTAGTTGTTGGAGTGCAAATGCTATTAGAGCATAAGTACGTAAACTTGCTTGAAAGTTTTGAAGTAGATGTAAATTATCATGAATGGCTTAAAAAAGAAATTGCATATTTATCTAGTTCATGTACATTATATGTAATGGATGAGCAGTACCTAAGAATTTAATGCATGATACTGAAGGTAAAATAGGAAGCATGGTTAGGCAATATGTTGAGAAATACCAAGATAGCATGGTGCTAGGATGTTAAATCAACAAGGAAGAAGAAAGATTCATAACTTACAAGCAACAGTGAGCCAAGGATGTTGCATAGATGAATTAAAAGTGATATGTTGCTGATGAGATTTGTGCTTCTGCAATAGATGGCCAAGGTGGATGTAACCTATCAAAAAGCAAAGAGACTTTCAGACTAGTCCCACTAAAACCTACTATTAAAATTTTTTAAATATGATATTACAAATTATATAGAAAAAAGTATGTTATTACTTCACACTTATCCTCTACAGCATTATAAAAGAATTTAGTTCTAAGGGAAATGCACTACCCAGTACTCACTATGATTTCAGGTCTGTATACGTTCTGTATTAATCCTACTAAAAACCTACTATTAAAAATGTCCTCAAACCAGAAAAGTTGGACCTCCCTAACAGACCTAAATTTTTTATATTTCAACATCGTGCTCTAATCTTAATTTAGTAATTCCAACAAACACTTCAGATACACATTCGACAAATCCCCAGTAACCCTTAACAGTTATTTCATATACACTTCATATCTTGTCCGTGCTATTTCACATAGGATTCAAGATGTAATACTAGTAAACAAGCCTAGATAAGGGAATTTCAAGCTATAAAGTGCAATAGTAAGAATCTGGACATCAACGCAAGTGTTAGACAGCGAGCTCCAATTTCAGATCGACAACCTGAGCCATGGTGAATGACACACATCACTTTCCAAATCGATGACTCGTGCGCAGCGCGACTCACCCAAAAAATCTGGATCGAGTCACGAAGGCCCCAGGCAATATAAAAAATTTCATCTAAATTCAATATGCTATAACCCTAACCATTTTATGGATTGATAAGGATAGTTATTAACAATTATCTACAAAAAGAATTCTCATTGATACGAACAAAAAATGGATAGATTATTTTAAAATTATAAAATTCCCCATTTTTGTATTAGAAATAATATAAATATTGAGACCCGGGCCAATATGCCCATCAATATTGGAAGGATCCTAAAGAATCGATCTTTCTTTTAGTTGTTAAATCTCTGTTTGATCGATCAATGTATGATGTTCTGAATCCTCATTTCTAATGGAATCAAAATGATCTCAAGATTGATTAGAGGATCCTTTCGATTGGCTAGAATCCGCTACTTGAATGAAAATAGATCTTGTGGAATCATATTGTATATTTGAAAATATTTTGACTTTAGGATGATTGGGGTTTTCTTTTCATTGCAAGATTGGATGATCGGTTTCAAGGAAAAATTTATTTTTGTTGGAAATAGCATAGGAGGCAATAATTTTTTGTTTGGATCTAGACTAAAGAAGAAGGGAAGAATATAATAATGTTTTATTTATAATGGCGACCTGGGGAATTGGAAAGAGTGAATATGTGACACCCCACGTCCGTTAATGTCGCTCACTAAGGGAATGCATTAAGTTTTGTGAAGCGTTGTAGGCAAACAGACACAGAATAATTACAAGACAGATATAAATAAGATAGCAGCAGAAATTTCAAATTTTTATTTCAACATAAAACATAATACCGTAGTTCACAATACCATAAGTCATAAAACCATTACAACAAAAAACTTCTGTCTTGCATCATCAGAGTACATAGGTATTAATGAAAAAAGTTATTCCCCAATAAAAAGAGTAAGCCATAGTAGAGACAAAGACTTGAGCCATACTCCAGAAGTAGCTTCCAACAAGATAATATCCAAGTCCTGACTATGCCTGGGTGTTTCCTCCCTAAGAACCTTGGGGGGCGCGAGGGGAGACGGAAGAGAGAGGGAAAAGCAAAGGGGTCAGACATAAAGTCTGGCGAGTCTAGTAATTTTTAGCCAGTAAATAAATAGAGGTGAAAATGACAGGCATAAAGTGGGTAAGAGACATCACTATTTAAATGGCATGTGTGACAATGCAGATAAGGTAAGGTGTACACATACTTCACTAATGACTACTCTGCACTATTACTATACTAAAGTTAGATGATCCCTTCCACAATAAGTTAGTAGACTTAGGGTATACGTCCGAGTGTACCAAAACCATTACCCTAATCGATCGGCTCCCTATTCCGTAGATACCTTGTGCTGGCCCCATAGTAGGAGGTATCACTTCCTAAAGTGGCAACCCAAGAGGTGCACAACCATATCTACTGGTGTCACAATCGTCTTAGCCCCCTCTTACCGGCCCATGCACGCACATGTCCTCGGTCGGTTTGCACCGTCCACACCATCCATCCCGTTTGGATCTCTTACAATCAATCAGTAAGTGTGCCCTTATCTTCGCCTAGTACAGAGTTCTTTATTTGATACCTACTCCGGGTTACAAATTGAAATAGGTCCCACACGATATGATACAAGCTCTTCCCATTGTCTTGTATCCCCACTAGGTTTTTCACTAACTATGTGTACCCCTAGGTGTCTTTAATTACATAGTCCTATACCCATTATGCTTACCCTAAAGTGTGTCTTTAATTACATAACTTTATTCTATTTTCCACTGGTTATGTATACAATCAGGTGCCTTTAATTACATAACCTTATTGGGTTAAGTTTGTGGGCCTATATATCTATATATTACCCACCAGTTCTAATTTACTTAACCCACCCACTACTCATCCAGTTTTACTTAACCCTAACTTAAGTTCATAGTCATAAAATCTTTATGAATTAAATTATGTTAAGTAGTCCAATTCTATTACCATGTCCAATTATGGTTTCATACTGGGTTAGACCTCCCACATTAAGCCTGCAACATGTGGATACTGGTCGGGTCCGGGCAGTCTTATTCCACAGTTGGGCCTAACCTCGTGTTTTAGCCTGATTTTTATTTATGTACTTATACCTCCCACATTAGGTTCAACATTAGTGGCTGCTGGAAATGCCCGTCCGGTCCGGGTAAACTTCCACCACTAACGTAACCTAACCAAATGTCATAAGTACAATTACAATTCCTAATTGTAATTACTAACATTACATTTTTAATTAATTTACCAATTAATTAATACTTTCCTTTTATAGGTGTCAATACCTATTTTGCAACAATAATTTGAATTACATATCCATAAATGTTCGAATTCAAATTATGCCATTTTTATCTAAACTTACCTATGTCAGTACAGGTGATTATTTCCATGTTTCCCTATTTGAATTATCTGTCCAACTTATATAGATGTTATATAAATTATGCCAATTATATATCCCCTTTTTCCCCGTTTCCTAACTAACGTTATCGCATGTATTTTGGCGTCATCGAGGCTACAAAGTAGCCTCGCCATAACAGTAAAAAGGGAGTGACAAAGGTGACAATTTCAGCACAGTTTTGGCATAAGCATGACAACAAGGTGAATGGACATGTAATCATCATAACAGGGTGAACACAGAGCTAATGAACTTGTAGCAACTACAATGTCTAAGTCAACATAACATGGTCTAAACTTATCATTTAGATGTCTAACAAAATTAGGGTGACATGGTAGCATGATTAGATCTAAAAGGGTGGCATCACATGTCAAGATTACAACATATCGTGATTACTACAAGATAACAGGTGAAACGTAATCAACATAGAGGATTAGATATAAATTAACAAGTTCGCATTTCCTATAATATAGTTGCAATTCAAGATCTACATAGTCAGCATAGTAGACTGTCCATAATCATATTGGATCCAGGGATAATGACATAATAAACTTGCATAAGTTCATGATTCACAACATATACCCAATTCGTACTCTATCATAATTCACATTTATCCATTTAAACCTAAAAGTGACTAGATACTCACAGAGTTAGGTTCAGAAAATTTAGAGAGAGAGAGAGAGAGATCTGAATTCTGAATAGCTAAACTAATTGTAGTAGGCTTTGATTCTGTTTCAATTTGCAACCCGACAGCATATGGCCTTTATGATCTCCAATGGAGAAAACAAGAGAATAGGGGACCATATTTATAGCATAGAACCAATGAACCAGACCCAGAATCAAGTCCAGGTACGTAAAATGAATTCTGCCCAGATCTGTCCGGGGGGGTCGACACCCCTACAGGGGGGTCGACACCTATGTCAACACCTCCTAGGGGGTCGACACCCACAAGCGGGAATTTTCCCGCTCAACCTGCTTTGGCTCGATTTTGATTTTTGAATTGTTTTTGAAGATTCTAGAATTTATTTATTTATATATATATATAATTATCTTGTGCGTAAACAAACTTCGAACCCTCATAACTTTTTCATACGATGTTCGTTTTACGCAAACCAAATGTCCATTCTAACCAGAATTTCGATACGGACGCAATGGCATAGTTTGTTTCCTCTAATTCCGAATGTTAAATTAATTATTATTTAATTTATCCTCTTTTAATGTCATTAAAATTTGGGGTGTTACATTCTCCCCTACTCAAAGGAATCCGTCCCCGAAATCTCTAAGTTGGGAAGAATGCATATCCTACCATCTATCATCCATCTACTCATCCAACATCCATTGTCCTTAAAAGCCTCTAATGCTTATATGAATGTATGCAGAAGTGTGTGTATATGTCCCAACATTAATGCGAAAATCAAGCGGTCTACTTATTCAATTGACCCCCTTAATGCAATATATGTTATGCCATGAATCCAATATGTGCAAATAAACCTATTACATTATATAATTTCTATATGTGTGCACACACATTTGTCCAAATGAAACATCCATATAATAACTCATCCATTTGTAACCATAAAAGAAAATGCACATACATCCATATGCAGTATGAAAGTGATTGAGACGAACTGTTGCATAATGTGTGTGTATATGCGTCCATAGGCAACCACTAGCAAACACTTGCATCCACTAGCATCCATCAAACATAATATGTTTCAAACACATGTTTTCATCCATATGACTCCTATCTAAAGGTCGAAAATACTATGAATAAGATATACTCAAATGATAGAAACAAGTATTGATAAAGCTTTTGGAAAAGGAGTTAAGAACATACCCTCGAAGAGAAAAGGGTAAGAAGTACAAATCTTATCTTTGGTTTCCCAAGTAGCATCCTCTGGGTTATCTCCCCATTGAACCTTTAGCAACTTGATATCTTTATAACATAGCTTCTTAACCTATGATCCCAGAATATGGGAAGGAACTCGCCTGATTTTTGCCTCCCGTTCCACATCTACCTCTTCCAATATACTCGGCTCAACAACTTCCGCGGTGTCATGCAAGCACTTCCGCATATGAAAAACATGGAAAACATCATGAATGCCAGATAGATTTTTAGGTAGCTTTACTCTATAGGCCATTTGGCCAATCCTTTCGGTTATGGGAAATGGTCCTACAAACTTAGGTGCCAACTTCCCTATTGCTCCGAAGCGGACCACATTCCTCAGAGGTGATACTTTGATAAAACCAAGTCCCACACTTCGAATTTGATGTCAGTCCTTCTCTTGTCTGCATATGATTTATGCCTGTCTTGAGCTGTCTTCATTCGTCGTCGAATAAGGTCAATCTTTTCAGATGTTTCTCTAACCATATCTATTCCAAGTAATAATCTTTCTGTAGATTCCCACCAACAATTCGGTGATCTACAGGGGCGCCCGTACAATTCTTTGAAGGGTGCCATGCCGATGCTGGCTTAGTAGCTATTATTATAGGCAAACTCCACCAAAGGAAGATGCTCTTCCCACGTCCCTCCGAAGTCAAGGATACACAGTCTCAAAAGATCTTAAAGAATTCTATTCACCCTCTCCATCTGCCCATAGGTCTGAGGATGATAAGCGGTGCTTAAGGGCAACTGTATACCTAATGCCTCTTGCAAACTTCTCCAAACCTCGCTGGAAAAGATGGGATCACGATCGCTTACTATGTTGGACGGTACTCCATGGAGGCGAACTATCTCACGAACATAAATCGCTGCTAACCATGATGTCATCCTTTTGCTCTTGACTGGAATAAAGTGACCACTCTTAGTGAGTCTATCTACTACCACTCAAACACTAGTATTGCCTTTCTTCGATCTAGGCAACCCATCTAGGAAATCCATCGAGACGCTCTCCCATTTCCACTGCAGCACTTCCAACGGATGAAGCAATCCGTCGGGCTTCTTTTGCTCAGCCTTGACTTGCTGACAAACCAAACATTGAGAAACAAATTCAGCCATGTCCTTCTTCATCCCAGCCCAACAGAAAATTCTTTTCATGTCTTTATACATCTTGTCGTTGCCTGGATGAATAGTCTTGTTAGAATGGTGGGCTTCTTCTAGGACTGCCTTTATCAAGCTTCCAGTCCGAGGAACACAAAGCCTTCCATCTCGTCGCAACCACCCCTTTTTCATCTATGGCATATCTACTGAGGTGACTAGAAGTCTCCCCTCTTCTGAATTTATCCAAAATATCTAGAATCTGTGGGTCACCTTGTTGTGAAGCTCCTATCTGCTCTATAAGAGTCGGTCGTATATCCAAGGATCCAAATAAATTAGTAAAAACTTCGATGGAGGGTCTAAAATCAAATGCTGATATAAACTCCAAGTTCTCTCTTTCCACAAACAAAGGACTCAGAGCCATCCTCTGCCTTCTTAGTGCGTCTGCAACCACAGTACCCTTGCCAGCGGTATAAGAAATCTCAAAATCGTATGAAGCTAAGAATTCCATCCACCGTTGTTGCCTTAAGTTGAGATCCTTCTGAGAGAATAGGTACTTGAGAGATTTGTGGTCGGTGTACAACTCGAATGTTTCTCCCAGTAAATAATGACGCCACGTCTTCAGTGCAAGTACTATGGCAACTATTTCTAGATCATGGGTGGGGTATTTCTTTTCATGAACTCTCAACTGCCTACCCCCATAACATATTACTTTCCCTTCTTGCACCAGCACCGCACCAAGCCCTGTACTGCACGCATAAGTGCAAACAGTAAACACTTTACTTCCATCGGGCAAGGTCAAGACTGGGGTTGTTGTCAGAGCCCTCTTCAGCCGTTGGAAAGCAACATGACAGTCTATATCCCATAAAAACACCAAATTCTTATTTGTTAGCCTAGTGAGAGTGGCTCATATCTACGTGAAGTCGTTAATGAACTTCCTATTGTAACCTTCAAACCCAAGAAAGCTTCTCACCTCGGTTGAATTTTTAGGAATATGCCAATCTTGCACTGCAACCACCTTCGCGGGATCTACAGCTATCCCTTCTTTGGAGACTACATGTGCCAGGAATCTTACCTCCTTTCTCCAGAAATGGCATTTGGAGAACTTTGCTTTTAGCTGGTGGTCACGGAGAGTTTTCAAAACTTCCCACAGATGTTGGGCATGCTCTTCTTTGTTCTTGGAGAAGATCAAAATATCATCAACGAAGACTATGAATTAATTTGTTTAGGAATTCCCGAAACACCTTACTCATCAAATCAACAAAATAGGAGGGTGCATTTGTCAACCCAAAAGGCATCACTAGCCATTCAAAGAAACCGTCCGGAGTTCTGAAAGCAGTCTTATCTATGCTACCCTCAGCCACTCTCAATTGATGGAACCCTATAGCCAAGTCCAATAGAGAAAATACTGAGGCACCAAGGAGCTGGTCAAATAAATCATCAATTCTTGGAAGCAGGTGCCTATTCTTTTTGTTGAGCTTATTTAATTCTCTATAGTCAACACACAGACGAAGTTATCTATCTGCTTTAGTTGCGAATACTACTGGAGCACCCCATTCAGATAAGCTTTGTCTGATGAACCCTTTCCCAAGTAGCTCCCCTACATGCTTACTCAGCTCCCTCCTTTCCCTTGGAGCCATGTGGCATACTGGTAACGCAATTGGCTTTGCATTGTCCACCAGATATATGCGGAAGTCAATCTCGCGCCTTGGAGGTAAACCCTGTACCTCATTAAGAACAACGGAGTAATCCCGAACCACTGGAGAAGATTGCAAGTCCTCTTTGTATGCATCTAAATATTCTAGGAAGCTAAGCATAACAGACCCTTGGGGGTCACAAGAAACTTCGAGGGTCCTCCCATGACAAGTTGGGAGCCTGACAACCCTCCTTTCATAATCTAAAACAGCTCCATATGTGGTAAGCCAATCCATTCCTAGAATCAACCCATAGCCGATAAATCCGAGCACATACGCGTCACATTCAAACTCGACGCCTAACACAGATAATTTCAAACCCCCACAAATCATCGATAAATGAGCCGAACCACCAATGGGGTTTGAAACAACCATCGGATCTACTACAATACTAGTAACTAAGTGCAGAGATTCGACCATAGAACTAGATATAAACGAGTGTGAAGCACCAGAATCAAAAAGTGTTCTAACTGGATGGTTTGAAAGAGAAACTAAACTTTCTACGGAAATTTTTCTACCTCTTCCAGGAGCACTGACGGCGAGAGCATGCACCTGCCCTCCATAAGTTCTTGCCCTCTGACCCTGTCCCTGTTTCTTCGGGCACTCCTTAGAGAAGTGTCCGACCTCTCCATAATTAAAGCAATTGCCCTTCCTTCTCTTACAGTCCTTGATAAAGTGACCTTCCTTCCCAAAATTGTGACATTTCCTCTTATCCTTGCTTTTGACGTCTTTCCCTCCTTTCTTTTGCTGTTGTTGTGGCTGTTGTTGCTGTTGCCCTTTCTTGGGCCACACCTTCCTGTTTTGTGATGCCCCCTCATTCTTTGCTTCCTTCTTCTCTCCTTTGTCCTCTTCATGCATTTGGTCCATATCCACAAGCCTTTCAAAGGTGTCCCCATAGGAATATGGGACATAACAAGACCATGCAGAGGCTCATTCAGTCCTTTAGCAAATCATAAAGACTTTTTTGTGTGGTGTATCCACCAACTCTTGTCCGAACCTTGCCAGCTGGTTGAACTTGTTCACATACTCCTTTACCGTCATGTTCCCTTGCTTGATTGCTAAGAACCTCTCCATCTGTATGCTTCTCTCAGCTTGGGAAAGAAATTTCATCTCGAACCTCTGTCTGAAATCTTCCCAGGTTTCCACCGGACGTCCAGCCTGGGTGACTTCCCACCAAAATGAGGCTTCTTTTTTTAATAGCCAAGCAGCTAACTGAATCTTTCTTTGGTCCTCCACTTCAAAGATTATGAATAAGCCATCGGTCTCCTTAAGCAATTTCTGAGCTCCCACAAATGTCTCATTCCCATGGAATGGCTTCCCTCCCATTGCACGGAATTCCTTACAGATTTTGGCGAAGTTATCAGCTCTTGGAGGGGGAGGAGGAATGACTGGGGCAATAGGAGGACGAGCATCTCTCTGGCCTTTAGCAGGCGCTGTGGCCTCCAAATATCTTTGTAACCATCCTGGTATCATGACGTCCTCTGGGATATTAGGAATGTTTTGATCCCTAGACATGCTGAAAAAGGGAAAAGGAAGAATTTTAGATAAAGGACCGAAGGATATTACATATGGCTTCTTGGGGAACATTTTCAAAACAGACTTTTCTTTTTGAAAATACTTTCTTTTAAAACCTTTTTGAAAAATATTTTTCAAAACTTTAATCTAATCTGGTAACCTTCAGCTCTAATACCAAGTGTGACACCCCACGTCCGTTAATTTCACTCACTAAGGGAATGCATTAAGTTTCGTGAAGCGTTGTAGGTAAACAGACACATAATAATTACAAGACAGATATAAATAAGATAGCAGCGGAAATTTCAAATTTTTATTTCAACATAAAGCATAATACCGTAGTTCACAATACCATAAGTCATAAAACCATTACAACAAAATACTTTTGTCTTGCGTCATCAGAGTACATAGGTATTGAAGAAAAACATTATTCCCCAATAAAAAGAGTAAGACATAGTAAAGACAAAGACTTGAGCCATACTCCAGAAGTAGTTTCCAACAAGGTAATATCCAAGTACTGACTAAGCCTGGGTGTTTCCTCCATGAGAACCTTGGGGGGGGGGGGGAGAAATGGAAGAGAGAGGGAAAAACAAAGGGTTAGACATAAAGTTTGGCGAGTCTAGTTACTTTTAGCCAGTAAATAAATAAAGGTGAACATGACAGGCATAAAGTGGGTAAGAGAGGTCATTATTTAAATGGCAGGTGTGACAAGGCAGATAAGGTAAGGTGTACACATACTTCACTAATGACTACTCTGCATTATTACTAGTATAATTAAAGTTAGATGATCCCTTCCACAATAAGTTGGTAGACTTAGGGTATACGTCCGAGTGTACCCTAACCATTACCCTAATCGATCGACTCCCTATTCCGTAGATACCCTATGCTGGCCCCACAGTGGTAGGTATCACTTCCTAAAGTGACAACCCAAGAGGTGCACAACCATATCTACTGGTGTCATGGTCGTCTTAGCGCCCTCTGCCGGGCCCATGCACGCACATGTCCCTGGTCGGTTTGCGCCGTCCACGCTATCTGTCCCGTTTGGATCTCTTACAATCAATCAGTAAGTGTGCCCTTATCTCTGCCTAGTACGGAGTTCTTTATTTGATACCTACTCCGGGTTACTGATTGAAATGGGTCACACATAATATGAAACAAGCTCTCCCCTTTGTCTTGTATCCCCGCTACGTTTTTCACTGACTATGTATACCCCTAGGTGTCTTTAATTACATAGTCCTATGACTGTTATACTTACCCTAAAGGGTGTCTTTAATTACATAACTTTATACTATTTTCCACTGGCTATGTATACCATCAGGTGTCTTTAATTACATAACCTTATTGGGTTAAGTTTGTAGGCCTATATATTTATATATTACCCACCCCTTCTAATTTACTTAACCCAACCCCTACTCATCCAGTTTTACTTAACCCTAACTTAAGTTAACAGTCATACAATCTTTATGAATTAAATTATGTTAAGTAGTCTAATTTGAAAGAGGCTATGCAACGATATAGGATCGTGTAGTATGGAGAACAGAATGTAGTGTATATAGCAGAGTAGTAAGTAAATATCACATAGCAGATTTATACTGGTTCAGACTACTGTCCTATGTCCAGTCCCAGACTCACTTCTGGTATTTCACAAACACTAAAACCATCACTTCACCCGGAGGAATAGGTTCACAATTACCCGAACACACGAACATGATTTCTTCATGAGCTTCAACATTTTGGGACCAATTTCTTTAATGGATTAGGAAGCTATGTTGTTTGGTATGTTGATTTCAAAAGCGGCAAAAATGCAAGTAATGAAGGCACCATAGTGTAGAGTCTTGTACATGTGCTTATATGTTATGTCAGTCCATTCGTCCATGATAATTTTGGCCCAATTGATTTGTTTGTTGGAGTATAAAGCATAGAGAGCTTGAAAATCCCGTTTGTATATCTTTTCATAACTACATGTCCTAGGTTGGATGGTGCATACGAGAATATGACTAAGTAGACGAGCTTGTGGTCGGAGATGAGTGGAGATAATGTCTTGCATGTTAATTAGGTCATCGGACAGAAATTGATGTGAAGTCTCATCTCGTGTTGCTGTATCTACTTCTATTGAGTCCATATCCAATCCTTATCATGCACATTCAAGAATTTGGCCAAAGCTTTGCATAGTTATAAGCACACGCTTTCCACATACCCATGACCAAATCGTATCCTTTTTAACTTGAGGCTTGGTATGATCAAGGTTTAGATTTGCTAAAAACAACTTGATTAAAAGAGGGTAGATTTTGACATTGTTTTTGTTATAATCAATAAGCAATTCAAAGTGAAAGTATCTAGCACATTGTAGGAGACGATAATTCGAAAATGCATCAAATTTCACAAAATGCACCTTCGAAGAATTTTGAATCCTTCATTGCCTTATATCTAGTTTTTGCAGTATCATCCCAAAGCCATCTTTGAATCAATTCTTCGAAGGGAGGGAGTGCTTCTTCTTCTTCTCGTGTTCTTTTACCACGATTTGCCATGAATTGATTTTGATTTGATGAAGTTGTTGTGGTAAAAAATTTATTTGGGGGCTAGGGTTTTTATTGAGAGTGAACGGGTAAAAGTAAAAGTGAAGAGATGAATGGTAAAAAGGTGAATAGGTAAGGAGTTATTATAGGAAATCAACGTGTCTCTTTAAAAAATATATTTATGCGTAGATTTAGACATATGAAATTTTAGGGGCAGATGTCTGAATTAAACTAAAAACTAACCCACAAAGAAATAGTTCATTTTTGAACTAAAACAGACGTCTGTTTTAAATTATTCAGACGTCTGATTATTGAGTTGGGGAAGTTATTTAATCTTAGATTTTAGACATCTAAAAAATTTAAACAGATGTCTGTTTTGAAGAAAAAAAATCAACCTCCAAGAAATTAGTTCATTTTTAACATATTTCAGACGTCTGTTTTAAACTATTCAAACGTCACGTCTATGGTAAAAGTTGAATGTATTATATATATCAGTTCAGACGTCTGTTTATATATGCTCAGACGTCTTTTTGGACATTTTGAGTTGAAATAAATTTTATTACATACAATTTTTAAATAATATTTAATGTATAAAAGTATATATAAATGATAACAAAAAAACTTCATTTCTTTGAGAGTGGAGTCTTCGTAGGTGTTGTCGAACTGGTTCCTTCATTTGTTTTATAATTTTTTTCCCATGAGTTTGGTGTGAGAGGTGGTCTTTGTAGAGAAAAAATATAGTATTTTAACATGGGATTTACAGGATCGTTCTTAGTTCGGTAAGAAGAAGATGGATCAATAGGATTTGGTGGAGTTGGTAAAGGTAGAGCAACATCTTTTTCTTTTGAACCACAAAACTTATATATCATCTTTTCTAGAAGACTCAAGCGAGTAGATTTCACTTTCTGTTCGAAATATAATTCCTTCTGTAGCGCTATTTGTTCTATCTGGTAGTGATGAAGATCATCAATTTTACATTTGGTATCCGGAGATGAGAATAAGACTCATTTAGCTTTCTTTGCTTCTGGTGTACATTCGTGTGATAACTACCCCATCGATATTGAGGTTCATTTCTAGGTGTAGGTGTTGGAAGATGAGGAGAACCGGAGGAGCTGTTTGATGTGAAGGTTATACTGATAGAGGAGTTGGAATTACTTGACGACATAGTTTTGAGTTGAATTTAGTGTTTAGTGTAAAATTTTGATTGTGAGTTTGTAGGAATTCATTGGTTTATATACAGAAGGTAATTAACGAATTTGTGGTTCAGAAGTCTATAGCCATAAAGAATTTCAATGATGAGAGGAATTTTAGGAAATGCTAAAAATAGGTAGAAGTTTTGTTGTAAACATATAAATGTATTCTTGTTTTTAAGAGAATAGATTATCAAATGTTGAGCCATATGTCGTTTACTGAAACAATTCCAAGTTCCCTTCGTAATTTTGTAAACGAATTTTCTAATAAAGGTTTAGTAAAAATATCTGCAATATGGTTTTCGGTTGGAACAAATTCTAAGTTAACAACATCTTTTCGATGTTGTCACGTAAGAAATGATGTTGGAAATCTATATGCTTTGTTCTAGAGTGATTTATCGGATTCTTAGATAAATTTATAATGCTAGTATTATCGCAGTATATTATTGATTTTGATAAATTTATTCCAAAATCTTTAATTGTTTGTTGCATGTAAATTACTTGAGCACATGCTCAAGCAGAAGATATCTATTTTTCTTCACATATAGAAAGTGATACACAATTTCGCTTTTTACTAAACCAGGACACAAGTGATTTTCCAATGAATTGGCATGTACCACTTGTACTTTTTCTATCTGTTCTGGATCCACCAAAATAAGGATCACTGTAAGAAACTAATTCGAATGGACATCCTTTCGGATAAAAATGACCAAAGTCCTTAGTATTATTTAGATATCGTAGAATACGTTTTACTACTCTTAAATTAGGTTCTTTTGTGTTTTATTGAAATTGTGACGATCCCAAAACCCCGTGACACGGTGTTAAGGATAATCATTGGAATATAACACATTAATCATCATTAGCAGATCACAGATAATAGCATAAACGAGAAATAGAATAATTTACACACATATGACAGCAGAATCATATAGATATCACCACATCAGAGAGCACAGTGCAGGATACAACTTAGTGCATAATAATACATAATCAGTCATCATCGCTAGAGGCGGAATCATACATAAAGAGTACACAAAATAAACATTAGTCTACATCGCCAGTAGCAGAATCATAATACATATAAAATAATGGCGGAAAGAGTCAAAGTCAGCACGGTGTAGTCAAGCCTCGCCATGAGCCAAAAGTGCACCAGGTACCTGTAACTAGGCTGCCCATGTAAAAATGAGGGCATCCGAGTTTGCAAGGTGAAACAAGCTACGAGTCAGTCATGGGACAGGTATGAGAAATCTACTTAACTTATTAACAACAATAATAAGGCAAATCAAAGGACCACGCCACTTTCGCGGAACGGGTTTACTCCAATGAGTGCTAGTACATGAAATAAAGTAAATGATTAAATCATCGCAATGCTTTTTATAAAATGAAGCCATTATAAGACTCAGGTCCCATCACACAATGCAACGCAAGCCGGAGGATAGAGTTTTACCTTATAATGGCCAAAAATGCTTCATCGTATAAAACAAAAGTGTTTGATATTATTACTAGTGCATATATGTTTTCAAAAGCAAATTCAATCATAAATATCAATCCTAGGCGACATAAATGACCCATACCACTATGTCGCCATACTAGTAATACAATCACATCAGCATATTTCGTATTGGAAATTGGATTCCTTCATGAGTCGAGGCAAGGGGCAAGCTCGTCTCCGATTCGAGACACTCTAGCAAATGTCTCAGGACCCCACTACTATCCTTGGATCTTTAGGGTCGGTCCTCTCTTACTTTTGAGGATTAATTATTCCTGAACACACGTTTCCCGGTCCTTACAGACCTATAATCGAGGCGCCTCGCATTCCAACAACCACACAGGTGAAAAGTATATATAATGTCAGGGCTGGTAGGTCACTGACACCACCTTAGCTAGAAAGAAACGTCGTGCTCTCCCTGTAGTCATTATCCCGTTTTTGACTCATACCGAGGTTTGAGGCTCGCAAATCCACGTTATACACAAAGCTACGTCACACAGACCATGCTTTGATCATAAACCACAAGACTTTGCTTTGAAACAGAAGCCTTGATCATATGCCGCTTAGGCGTGCCACACAGGCAATCCACTCCATGCGACTGATTTCTATCAATACATAACCTCTGAGCTCGTACGTCTCAGAGAAGGGCGTTAAGTATGAGAATAAATTCTCCACCGCCAAACAGATATATATTTAACAGAGATCAATTAGCACAGAACAAAATCCAATGTCAGACACACAGTCCATTTACAAGTTCGTTCTGGGTTTGAACGAAACCGGAGGCACCAGATTCCTCGCATATCCGCACGATCAACAATACGTCCGGACGGCTACTACTTCAGCTCCTTCAAGGTAGCTACTCCAATCACGAGCATCAGTAGCGCCCATCCATCCAATGTGAAGATCGTCGGTCATCAACCGTCTTCGACTCTTCGACTTCTCAACGTCGATCGATTATTTGAAATGAGAATGAACTCGGCCTTTTCAAATAACCCACGTATATTTAGATTTTCAAATCAATTTTTCACATGGTTAAACTATCCAACATTCACATTTCAGTTCCTTAGGATAAATTTCATGTTAAACGCATTCAACCATCACAAATCAAGCAAACACAACAAAATTGGTTTATTTCCACTCTATATCGTTTATAGTATTTTATAATGATATATCACCATTTTTATTTATTTAAAACGGCCATATTTAATTAAACGACGTTTCAGGTCGTGCCGAAGCACGGGCGCTGTTTTTCACTAAATTTGTTTTACACATATCTGAAAATCTGAAAATTTTGCCATAACCTCCTTTGTACAGGAGGGGCTGGCAAAATTCCCAAATAGCCACACGGGCATCTCGTCTCAAAAATAAAAAGAAAAAGCCAAGCGGCTAGCCAACAGGCTCATAAAATCATCACCCAAACAAAACAGTAAACGTGTACCTATTTGTCGGGCACAAAATTTTATTCCTCTTCTCTAACCTCTTTGCTATAACCTGTTCAATAAATATGCATGTACATATATGCAATTCTTATCACTTATCATTTTCCATTCAACTTCATATTTGATTCAATTTGGTTTAAAAACACCATTCCTTCTAATGTTGCATACATAGGCAAAAATCATATCATTAGCTAATTAATGAATATTTCAACTCATGCATATTTATTTGAACAAGTGGTTATTTTTAACACTTCACATTTCAAAAATGATAATTTTGGCGAACTAAAATATATTTCAACACATGGCTATTTTATTTAGTTCCTATGCATGTTAAAAATAATATTTCTTTCACAAATATTTATTTCAACGCTCGCATATTTTTAGCAAATCACATATATGATAAAAATGGTATTTTTATCATCTAAAATATTTATTCAATACATGAATGTTTTTAACACTTCATAGTTTCAATAAAAATGTAATTTTTATTGTTCGATCTTTTTATTCAACACATGAACTTTTCCAACACGTACACTTCTCAACACATGAGCATTTCCACACATGGATATTTTATATAGTTTGTTCATATAAGAAAGATGGAATTTTTATTGTTGAAACTATTTATATATATGGTTAATATTTTACATACTTCATATATATTATAAAAATGTGATTTTTATTGTTTAATCACTTTATTCATTCACATATGAATTTAGTTTTCACACATCACTTCTCCACACATGAGCATCTCCACAAATGGATATAGTTTCAACACATGACTTTAATTTCAACGCATGAAGATAATTTCAATATATGAAAATAATTCTAACACGTGAATATTATTCAAAATTTCGGCAGCATAACGACAGGGTAGTTAAAACCGGCACCGTCCCTTGTACGGTTCCTCGCTCTACCTTAAAACCTCGCGGTTTTTGACAATGGGGATTCATGCATCTAATTCGCACGCAGGCGACATGTTTTATTTTCATTTCCACAATTATTTCCAATTTATCTCAATCACCAATGGGTATTTTTCAACCACAACCAATCAATATCAACCACAAACAATTAATCAACCATTCGCATTTTTCATCCAATATTTCACACCAATTCACAACAATAAATATCATCCATAGTTTGTGGACGAGAGGAGTATATATATATATATATATATATATATATATATATATATATATTATTTCTATATTTCACTTGCATTTCAACACATATATCATTTATACTATGCATGTATAATTCATACTTCGCTTATATAGCGTAAACAACGCATGTACATGAGGTATACAACACGTGTATAATTTATATTTCGCTTGGATAATTTATACATGACATTTTCCATTTAAATTCATTTAATTTAGATTTCTCACTTTGGTTTTCGGAGTGCTAAAAATCATAGACGGCTCAGAAAAATTCGCGGTCTCTTCTATGTGGTAGAGAGCCTCCTTGCGGTCCCGATGTTTCCTGTCTCATCGAATTTCGTCAACACACCATAAAGATATGATTTTTCAAAGTTCAAATGTAATAAAGGACTCACCTTTCATGATGGTTCAAAACTAGGTCTTCGATTTGCACTCAAATCGTGAAGCGATGCGAGGATCGGGCTACACGACGTCGAAGAGGGAGGTGCAGGCTTCTCGGTGCCGGTGGTGGGGTCCCCTGTGGTGTCCTGAGGTGAGCTCGGCGGCGGTCCAAAGGCGCTGCCTTTGTGGAGGTGATTCGCACGATTTACACAACGATAAAATCCAATACAGGTATGGATTTGTAGAAGAAGGAATGAGCTTCAAAATAGATCCAAGAACGCTCGATTTCGTTGAGAATCGGAAGAGAAATCGAAGAGACAAGTCTGGGATCGATTTCCGTCGTGCGCGCCTGATGATCAGGGAGAGAGAAAGTGATTTGGGAAGATGTGATTGCCCGGGTTTATTTTTATATATATATTTAATTTCAAAAATCAGAAAATACCCCTTGTCTCATACGAACTCCAATCCAAACCCAACAACTGTCGTCCCTAGCTAAATACCCCCATTCCGAACATAATGGGATATGTTTCGTTGGCCAACTCGACTGTTACAGTCAGTTATTCTCCAAATTAAAGTATAAAACATTTAATTTTAACTTTGAGCGTACATTTTAATTTGCTGGGGCCACAAACTGCTTCTAAAAATTCCCGAAAAATTTATCTGGCTATGTTGGGACGATACGGTCCCAACAAAACTGATTTCATCGAATTCTGAGACCGTTTGCGAAATGTCTATTTTCAAGGGCTATATATTCTATATAGCGACCTTTCTGAAAATTCATTTGGCCATAACTTTTGATGCCCGCTATGAAACTTCGATTTTTCAGATTCTTAGAAAGATATTCATAAACAGATTTAAATATTTTTGGTTTCACTGAAATCCGTTATATTTTCCACCCGGCACAGTCAGTCAAAGTTTGAATTCACATTTTCAAACTGACTCACTATTTCCAATTCACTATTTTATTGAAATATTCTATTTCAATTGTTCAAATTCCTTTGAAATAACCAATTTAAAATTTTTAAATTGGCTCGTATTTTCCGGGTTGTTACAATCTCCCCCACTTAAAACTTTCCATCCCCGAAAAGGAAACAACAGTAAAGTAGGAAACAAAATGTAAATGCAAAGTATTGTAAAGGTACCTTGCACCTGAGTTAGTCAGAGATGTCCAAACTCTGCATTTGGGGTAAGCATGCTTAACGTTCTCTTCAGTATCCCAAGTACAGTCTCTAGGATCACTACTCCAATGCACTTTAACTAGATGAACCTTTTTGCTTCTTAGTTCTCTAGTTTCTTTGCCAACAATCTTTAATGGCTCTCTTCTGACTGCTAATTCTGGAGTTATTTCCAAGTCCTATTGCGCTGCTTCTTCTACAACAAGATCCGAATCATGCACATGTCTTCTAAGTTGACATACATGAAATACATCATGCACTCTAGGCAACCAATCTGGTAATTGAACCCTATAAGCAAGAGTTCCAATTCGTTCAAGTATAGGAAAGGGACCAATAAATCTCCGTGCCAACTTCCCAGTTTTGCCAAATCTAATTACTCCTCTCATCGGAGAAACTTTCAAATAAACATGGTCACCAACAGCAAATGTCAAATCTCTTCTTCTAGAATCTACGTAACTTTTCTGTCGGCTTTGTGTGGTTCTCAATCGCTTTTTGATGAAGTCAACTTTATCGGACGCTTCTCAAATCATATCGGGTCCTAACATAAGTCTGTTGCCAGGTTCTACCCAACATGCTGGAGATCTACACGGTCTGCCATATAATGCTTCAAATGGCGACATTCCAAAACTTGCTTGATAGCTATTGTTATATAAGAATTCTGCCAAATGTAAGTGATCTTCCCATGACCCACCAAAATCAATAATGCAAGCCCGCAATAAATCTTCTAGAATTCTATTCACCCGCTCAGTTTGGCCATCTATATGAGGGTGATAAGCGGTGCTCATATTCTGTTTCGTTCCCAATTCTGTCTGGAATGCCTCCCATAATTTTCTAGTAAATATTGGGTCTCTATCACTGACTATGCTGACGGGAATTCCATGCAGCTTAACAATTTCTTTGAAATATATTTGTGCTAGACTTTGAGCGGTTCTATTGGATCTGACAGGTTTGAAACGGGCAGTCTTCGTGAAGCGATCTATGATTACCCAAATGATATCATTACCTTTCCTGGTTCGCGGCAAACCATCTATAAAATCCATGGAAATCTGTTCCCATTTCCAACCTGGGACTTCCAACGGTTGTAACAATCCAGCTAGCTTCTATTGGTTGCTCTTGACTAATTGACAAGTAGGGCATCTGCTAACATACAAAGAAATATCCCTTTTCATTGCCTTCCACCAGAAAGTGCGTTTGACATCGTTGTACATTTTACTTACGCCAGGATGAATGCAAAGTTTGGATTTATGGCATTCATCGAGCACCTCTCTTTTGAGCTCAGGGATGTCGGGAACACATATTCTTCTATTCAATCTCAGAACTCCCGCACTATCCACTTGGAAACTGGAGCCTTCGCCCCTTTAATCCTTCTTATCATCTCTTTCACAAAATTGTCACTTTTCTGAAGAACAGATATTTTATCAATCAATCCTGGCGTAATTATAAGATTGACAATGATTGCGGTTTTTCTACTAAGCACATCCGCTACAACGTTAGCCTTTCCCGGCGTATACAGGATATCTAGATCATACGCTGCAAGAAATTCTAGCCAACGCTGCTGTCTCAAATTCAGATCTTTCTAGGTGTATAAATACTTCAATGATTGATGATCTGTGTATAGTACAAATTTCTCACCCAATAAATAATGCCTCTAGATTTTCAAAGCAAAAACGATAGCTTGCAACTCAAGATCATGAGTTACATAATTCTTCTCATGCGATTTCAGTTGGCGGCTCGCATAAGCGACTACTTGGCCTCTTTGCATTAACACTGCACCAAGACCTCTAATAGAAGCATCTGTCCAAACCGTCAAACCTGGAGCAGTTGTCAGTTTCGATTTCAATTCCTGGAAAGCTTCTTCACAGTCAGAAGTCCACTTAAATTTCTCATGTTTCTTCGTGAGCTTCGTTAACGGACCGGATATCTTCGAAAGATCCTTAACGAACTTTCGATAATAACTAGCCAACCCCATAAAACTTCTAACCTCTGTGGGCGTAGTGGGTTGTTTCCAGTCTTGAATCGCTGTTATTTTGCTCGGATCTACAGAAATCCCTTTCTTTGACACGACATGGCCAAGAAACTTCACCACTTCTTGCCAGAAGACACATTTAGAGAATTTGGCTTTGAAGACGTTCTTTCTTAGAATCTCCAATACTTGTTCTAAGTGTTTTTCATGCTCGAGTTTTGATTTGGAGTAGATTAAAATATCATAGATGAATACAAGGACAAATTTATTCAGAACTTCCCTGAACACTCTATTCATTAGATCGACAAAGTATGCTGGAGCATTGCACAGGCCGAACGACATTACTAACCATTCATAAAATATGTCTGGACCTCTGAAAGCTGTCAAAGGAACACACTCCTCTGCAATTCTCAACTGATGAAAATCTGTAGCTAGGTCCATTCGGGAAAATACTCTCGCCCCATTCAATTGGTCTAGCAGATCATCGATGCAGGGTAATACGTATTTGTTTTTGAGCGTCTGTTTGTTGAGGTCTCGGTAATCAACACACAATCGAAGAATACCGTCTGACTTTGGGACAAACACTACAGCTGCACCACAATTAGAAAAGCTAGGTCTGATTAGACCCTTCCACAATAGTTGACGAGTTTGATCGCTTAATTCTTCTTTTTCCTTTGGAGTCATTCTTCTGATTGGATGTACCACTGGTCGGGCATTGGGAATTAGATCGATTATGGATTCTATTTCTCTTTGCGGAGGTAAGTTTTCGACTTCTTCAAACACATCCGCATAGTTTCTAACAACAAGAATCTTTTCTAAGGAAGTGGGGATAACTTTTAACGCAGACCAAAATTCCTCTCTATCTGGATTCGAACCATGGCATGGTACAATAATATATCCAAGCTTCGTTCGAATTTTTACTATCCTTTCTGCACACTTCACTTCAGCTTCGTATTTCATTAACCATTCTAACCTAAGGATAACGTCAAATTCAGAAAAATTCATGATGATCAAATTAATGGGAAATTTGTAGGAAGAATAAGAGATTGGCACTCTATAACATGCACTGAGAATGAGAGATCCTCCTATCGGGTTATGTACTTCAACCGGTTCTTTAAGCTTTCTCTGTTTTAACTTTAATTTGTGAACTGTGTTACTAGCAATAAAACTACGCGACGCACCCGTGTCAAACAATACAGAAACATGAATATTTTTAATTGTAAGGGTACCTCCCAAAACATCGGGTTTACCTGCTCCATCGAAAGCAGCTGGCGGGTTCGTCCCGTCATACACGTGAGCTACTGCGGCCTTCTTAAGCAAAGGGCAGTCTTTGACAAGATGATCTATCTTACGGAAATTAAAGCAGGAGCGAGGGTTCTGAGAGCCCTGGCTTGAACCTTGTGAATTTGTCTTCTGCCTCTTCGGGGCTGTGCAAACATTAGAGTAGCGCCCCACCTTGCCAGAATTATAGCAGCTTCCTTTTGGCGGTCTGCCAGTCTGTGGTATCGAGGATGCTGCTTGGCTTGACTCCGCTTGATTCACAGCGGGCTTGCGTTTGTTTCTGACTTGGCTTTTAGCACGATCTTGTTCCAGGTGCCTTTGATCCAGGTCTTCGTAGTTGCACGTCATTTCCACCAATTCATTAAATCCCAGCTTGATGTGGGCCATTGCTCTATCATGGTACTGTCGCTTCAGCCCGAGGATGAACCTCTTATTCTTGGACTTTGCAGTGGCGACGAGCTCTGGAGAATAGCGGGACAATTGTGTAAACTTATTCAAATAATCCTGCACCGAGAGATACCCTTGCTGGAGGTTGGCGAAGTCGTCGTGCATGCGCTCTAGGGCTTGCTCTAGGACATATTTCTCTTTGAATAGTTCTTTGAATCCGTCCCAAGTTCTACCAGCTTCTCTATTCCCAGCGGTGAGAGCTTCCCACCATAGCTCAGCTTCTTCTTGTAGGAGCCAAGCGCCCATGAAAGCTTTATCTTGATCTCCAAGCCTTAGGCCTTCTAGTATCTTCTTGCATGTTTTCAGCCATGCAAGGGCCTCTATTACTGTGCCAGTTCCAGAGAAGGTTTTGTCTCCTAGGTTCTGGTATCTCTTAGCCACGCGGTCCAGCTCGAATTGTTGAATGGCCGGGGGTTGTATCAAGGGTCCTTCTTCAACTGGGACTTCTCCTCATCCTCTGCCATGGCCAGCACGGCCTCCTCTAGCAGCTGCTGCTCGGGTAACCATTGTTCAAATTCTGTATAAGCAAGAAAAGAGTCAGCCTACAGAAATGATAATTTTATTGCATGGTTAAGCAGAAAACTTAAGGAAAGATAACGATGGACTGATCAACTTGTTTTTTCTATTCTGCTTGGCTCATTCTAGGACATTACTAGTCCTATCTCTAATGAGCTACTTGCCTTAGAATACTACTGATTCTATTTTGACGAAGTGTTTAATGTGTTAGACTCCAGAACTAAGGTTAACCAAAGCTCTAATACCAGCTGTGACGATCCCAAAACCCTGTGACACGGTGTTAAGGATAATCATGGGAATATAACACATTAATCATCATTAGCAGATCACAGATAATAGCATAAACGAGAAATAGAATAATTTACACACATATGACAGCGGAATCATATAGATATCACCACATCAGAGAGCACAGTGCAGGATACAACTTAGTGCATAATAATGCGTAATCAGTCATCATCGCCAGAGGCGGAATCATACGTAAAGAGTACCCAAAATAAACATCAGTCTACATCGCCAATGGCGGAATCATAATACATATACAATAATGGCGGAAAGAATCAAAGTCAGCACGGTGTAGTCAAGCCTCGCCATGAGCCAAAAGTGCACCAGATACCTGTAACTAGGCTGCCCGTGTGAAAATGAGGGCATCCGAGTTTGCAAGGTGAAACAAACTACGAGTCAGTCATGGGACTGGTATGAGAAATCTACTTAACTTATTAACAACAATAATAAGGCAAATCAAAGGACCACGCCACTTTCGCGGAACGGGTTTACTCCAATGAGTGCTAGTGCATGAAATAAAGTAAATGATTAAATCATCACAATGCTTTTTATAAAATGAAGCCATTATAAGACTCAGGTCCCATCACACAATGCAACGCAAGCCGGAGGATAGAGTTTTACCTTATAATGGCCAAAAATGCTTCATATGTTATAAAACAAAAGTGTTTGATATTATTACTAGTGCATATGTGTTTTCAAAAGCAAATTCAATCATAAATATCAATCCTAGGCAGCATAAATGACCCATAACACTATGTCGCCATACTAGTAATACAATCACATCCGCATATTTCGTATTGGAAATTGGATTCCTTCATGAGTCGAGGCAAGGGGCAAGCTCCTCTCCGATTCGAGACACTCTAGCAAATGTCTCAGGACCCCACTATGATCCTTGGATCTTCAGGGCCGGTCCTCTCTTACTTTTGAGAATTAATTATTCCTGAACACACGTTTCTCGGTCCTTACAGACCTATAATCGAGGCGCCTCGCATTCCAACAACCACACAGGTGAAAAGTATATATAATGTCAGGGCTGGTAGGTCACTGACACCACCTTAGCTAGAAAGAAACGCCGTGCTCTCCCTGCAGTCACTATCCCGTTTTTGACTCATAACGAGGTGTGAGGCTCGCGAATCCACGTTATACACAAAGCTACGTCACACAGACCATGCTTTGATCATCAACCACAAGACTTTGCTTTGCAACAGAAGCCTTGATCGTATGCCACATAGGCGCGCCACACAGGAAATCCACTCCATGCGACTGATTTCTATCAATACATAACCTCTGAGCTCATACGTCTCAGAGAAGGGCGTTATGTAAGAGAATAAATTCTCCGCTGCCAAACAGATATATATTTAACAGAGATCAATCAGCACAGAACAAAATCCAATGTCAGACACACAGTCCATTTACAAGTTCGTTCTGGTTTTAACGAAACCGGAGGCATCAAATTCCTCGCATATCCGCATGATCAACAATACGTCCGGACGGTTACTACTTCAGCTCCTTCAATGTAGCTACTCCAATCATGAGCATCAGTAGCGCCCATCCATCCAATGTGAAGATCGTCGGTCTTCAACCATCTTCGACTCTTCGACTTCTCAACGTCGATCGATTATTTGAAATGAGAATGAATTCAGCCTTTTCAAATAACCCACGTATATTTAGATTTTCAAATCAATTTTTCACATAGTTAAACTATCCAACATTCACATTTCAGTTCCTTAGTATAATTTTCTTGTTAAACACATTCAACCATCACAAATCAAGAAAACACAACAAAATTGGTTTATTTCCACTCTATATCATCGATAGTATTTTATAACGATATATCGCCATTTTTATTTATTTAAAACGACCATATTTAATTAAATGACATTTCAGGTCGTGCCGAGGCATTGGCGCTGTTTTTCACTATATTTGTTTTACACATATCTGAAAATCTAACCGTTGGATCTTCACAAATTTTATATCATTAGAAAGATCATTTCAAAATGAATCCAACGGTTTCAGTTTTAGGAAAATCCGACGGTCGTATCTTCCACACTAGTCGTTTGAAGTTACAATTTCAAATTATGAACTGCAGCGTCGTTGTTCGATTTAATTTAATTATATATATATATATATATATATAATCATTTCCGGCGCTGTTTTTCTTCAGATTTGAATTAAACATTCCAGACTATCCAACCGTCGGATCCTTACAAAGTCTGTGCCGTTGGAAAGATATTTCCAAGGCGAACCCAATGGTTGCGGTTTCGGGAAAATCCAATGGTCGGATTTCCCGTACTAGTCGTTTGAAATCACGGTTTCAAAATACGAACAGCACGGCCACGATTCGTTTTAATTTTATTTATATTTATAAATTTATATAAATATAGTTTATTCGAAAATTCCTATATCGTTTTCACTTCAAATATTTCACTAATGCCTTTAAATTTTGGAAAATTTCGCCATAACCTCCTTTGTACGGGAGGGGCTAGGAAAATTTCCAAATAGCCACGTGGGCGTCTCATCTCAAAAAGAAAAAGAAAAAGCCAAGCTGCTAGCCAACAGGCTCATAAAATCATCACCCAAACAAAACAGTAAACATGTACCTATTTGTCGGGCACAAAATTTTATTCCTCTTCTCTAGCCTCTTTGCTATAACATGTTCAATAAATATGCATGTACATATATGCAATTCTTATAACTTATCATTTTCCATTCAACTTCATATTTGATTCAATTTGGTTTAAAAACACCATTTATTCTAATGTTGCATACATAGGCAAAAATCATATCATTAGCTAATTAATGAATATTTCAACTCATGCATATTTATTTGAACAAGTGGTTATTTTTAACACTTCACATTTCAAAAATGATAATTTTGGCAAACTAAAATATATTTCAACACATGACTATTTTATTTAGTTCCTATGCATGTTAAAAATAATATTTCTTTCACAAATATTTATTTCAACGCTCGCATATTTTTAGCAAATCACATATATGATAAAAATGGTATTTTTATCATCTAAAATATTTATTCAATACATGAATGTTTTTAACACTTCATAGTTTCAATAAAAATGTAATTTTTATTGTTCGATCTTTTTATTCAACACATGAACTTTTCCAACACATACACTTCTCAACACATGAGCATTTCCACACATGGATATTTTATATAGTTTGTTCATATAAGAAAGATGAAATTTTTATTGTTGAAACTATTTATATATATGGCGAATATTTTACATACTTCATATATATTATAAAAATGTGATTTTTATTGTTTAATCACTTTATTCATTCACACATGAATTTAGTTTTCACATATCACTTCTCCACACATGAGCATCTCCACACATGGATATAGTTTCAACACATGACTTTAATTTCAACGCATGAAGATAATTTCAACATATGAAAATAATTCTAACACATGAATATTATTCAAAATTTCGGTAGCATAACGGCAGGGTAGTTAAAACCGGCACCGTCCCTAGTATGGTTCCTCGCTCTACCTTAAAACCTCGCGGTTTTTGACAATGGAGATTCATGCATCTAATTCACACGTAGGCGGCATGTTTTATTTTCATTTCCAGAATTATTTCCAATTTATCTCAATCACCAATGGGTATTTTTCAACCACAACCAATCAATATCAACCACAAACAATTATTCAACCATTCGCATTTTTCATCCAATATTTCACACCAATTCACAACAATAAATATCGTCCATGGTTTGTGGACGAGAGGAGTATATATATATATATATATCTATATATCTATATATATATGTATATATATATATATATTATTTCTATATTTCACTTGCATTTGAACACATATATCAATTATACTATGCATGTATAATTCATACTTCGCTCATATAGCTTACACAACGCATGTACATGAGGTAACGTGTATAATTTATATTTCGCTTGTATAATTTATACATGACATTTTCCATTTAAATTCATTTAATTTAGATTTCTCACTTTAGTTTTCGGAGTGCTAAAAATCGTAGATGGCTCAGAAAAATCCACGGTCTCTTCTATGTGGTAGAGAGCCTCCTTGCAGTTCCGATGTTTCATGTTTCATCGAATTTCGTCAACACACCATAAAGATATGATTTTTCAAAGTTCAGATGTAATAAAGGACTCACCTTTCACGATGGTTCAAAACTAGGTCTTCGATTTGCACTCAAACCATGAAGCGATGCGAGGATCGGACTACACGACGTCGAAGAGGGAGGTGCAGGCTTCTCGGCCCTGGTGGTGGGGTCCCCTGCGGTGGCCTGAGGTGAGCTCGGCGGCGGTCCAAAGGCGCTGCCTTTGTGGAGGTGATTCGCACGATTTACACAACGATAAAATCCAATACAGGTATGGATTTGTAGAGGAAGGAACAAGCTTCAAAAAAGATCCAAGAACGCTCGATTTCGTTGAGAATCGGAAGAGAAATTGAAGAAACAAGTCTGGGATCGATTTCCGTCGTGCGCGCCTGATGATCGGGGAGAGAGAAAGTGATTTGGGAAGATGTGATTGGCCGGGTTTATTTCTATATATTTATTTAATTTCAAAAATCCGAAAATACCACTTATCTCATACGAACTCCAATCCAAACCCAACGACTGTCGTCCCTAGCTAAATACCCCCATTCCGAACACAATAGGATATGTTTCATTGGCCAATTCGACTGTTACAGTCAGTTATTCTTCAAATTAAAGTATAAAACATTTAATTTTAACTTTGAACGTACATTTTAATTTGCAGAGGCCACAAACTGCTTCTAAAAATTCCCGAAAAATTTATCAAGCTATGTTGGGACGATACAGTCCTAACAAAACTGATTTCGTCGAATTCTGAGACAGTTTGCAAAATGTCTATTTTCAAGGGCTATATATTCTATATAGCGACCTTTCTGAAAATTCATTTAGCCATAACTTTTGATTCCCGCTATGAAACTTCGATTTTTCAGATTCGTTAGAAAGATATTCATAAACAGATTTAAATATTTTTGGTTTCACTGAAATCCGTTATATTTTCCACCTGGCACAGTCAGTCAAAGTTTGAATTCACATTTTCAAACTGACTCATTATTTCCAATTCACTATTTTATTGAAATATTCTATTTCAATTGTTCAAATTCCTTTGAAATAAACAATTTAAAAATTTTAAATTGGCTCGTATTTTCCGGGTTTTTACAGAAATCGAGCACACAGACATACGCTCATCATTATGTCAGGTCGACTGGCTGTTAGGTAAAGTATCGAACCGATCATACTTCTATACAATTTTTGATAACCACTTTTTCCATTTTCCTCTTTATCAAGATGAACTGTAGTGCTCATTGGAGTTGGTTCACCAGAAGTGTTGTCTAACCCAAAACGTTTAATTAAATTAATACTGTATTTTTCTTGATTAATAAAAATACCATTTGAAATTTGTTTAATTTGTAAGCCAAGAAAATATGATAGTTCACTCATATGTGACATTTCAAATTCATTTGTCATTATAGAAGAAAATTCTTTACATAAGTTATCATTAGTGACCCGAAAATTATGTCATCTACATAAATTTGAACAATTAAGATATCTTTATTTGAATTTTTGATAAATAAAGTCTGATCAGCTTTTCCTAATATAAAACCAGAATTTATTAAATAGCTTTTAAGTCGTTCATACCAAGCACGGGGTGCTTGTTTTAGACCATATAAAGCTTTCTTAAGTTTATATACATGATTTGGAAATTTCTCATATACGAATAATGGTGGTTGTTCTACGTAAACATTTTCCTTAATAAAACCATTTAAAAAGGCGCTTTTAACATCCATTTGATAAAGTTTAAAATTATGAAACTTGCGTATGCTAATAAAATACGTATGGCTTCTAGTCTTGCTACGAGTGCGAAAGTTTCTTCATAATCGATTCCTTCTTCCTGATTGTATCCTTTAGCAACTAATCTGGCTTTGTTTCATGTAATATTTCTGAGTTCATCTGCCTTGTTCTTATATACCTTTTTGTACTAATAACAGATTGGTATTTTGGTCTAGGTACAAGTTCCCACACATCATTGCGTACAAATTGGTTTAGTTCTTCTTGCATAGCAATAATCCAGTAATCATCAATAGAGGCTTCTTTCAGATTTTGGGGTTCAATGGCTGACAGGAATGCTACATGAGCCATTTGATTTAATAAACTTCTAGTTTGAACATGTGTGTCAATTTCACCAATAATATTTTGCATAGGATGATCTCTTAATATTCTAGGAGGTGATCGAATATGTTCTATATGATTATTTTTCGTATTTTCAAGACCCGTATTTTCAATAATTTCATCATCATCATTGTTATTTATGTGTTTATTAAAATTCTAATCAAAAGATACATGTATAGATTCTTCTATGATATTAGTGCATTTGTTAAAAATACGATAAGCTTTACTACGTTCCGAGTACCCAACAAAAATTCTGTGATCAGCTTTTGCGTCGAATTTCCCAGTTGATCTTTAGTGTTAAGAATAAAACATTTAGACCCAAAAACTTAAAAATAAGAGATATTTGGTTTCTTTTCATTAAAAAGTTTATAAGGAGTGTTTTTAGTTAAAGGTCGAATATAAATACGATTTAATATGTAACAAGTAGTTGCTACACCTTCTGCCCAAAACTGCTTAGATAAAGAACTTCCATTAAGTAGAGTACTAGCACATTGTTTTAAAGTTCTATTCTTTCTTTCTACAACTCCATTTTGTTGTGGAGTTCTGGGACAAGAAAAATTATGATTTATTCCGTTTTTTTACAAAAAAGTTCAAAAGATTCATTTTCGAACTCTCTACCGTGATCACTTCGAATATTTTTGACTTTTAAATTTTTAGGATTTTGAATTCTTTTAATAAAATTTCCAAAGTGTTCAAAAGTATCACTTTTATTCTTCATAAATATAGTCCATGTATATCTTGAGAAATCATCAATTATTACAAAAACATAACGATTGTGATTAATTGATTGAACTTGAGTAGGTCCAAACAAGTCCATATGTAATAGTTCTAATGGTTTTAAAGTTGAAATAACTCTTTTTGATTTAAAAGTTTACTTGGTTAATTTCCTTTTTGACAGTCTTCACAAAGATTATTTACTTTAAAATTCATTTTTGGCAAACCCTTTACTAATTCATGTTTCAAAAGTTTTTTAATAGTTTTAAAATTTACGTGACATAAACACTTGTGCCATAACCAAGAATCGTTGTTATTGGCAATCAAACACATGTCCTCATTATTATTAACTTTCATATTTAAAAACATAAATATTTCTATCTCGATTTCCTTCAAAAATAAGGTTTTGTTCTTTATCAAAAATACTACATTTATTTTCATAAAAAGTTATCTTAAAACCATTGTCACATAATTAACTAATACTTACTAAATTATGTTTTAAATTTTTAACTAAAGAAACGAGGTAAATGTGAAATACCATAGTTGCACACATCTCCTTTGCCAATGATAAAACCTTTTGAGTTGTCTCCGAAGGTAACTGAGCCACCATCAAAGTATGAAATATTGGTTAACATATCTTTGTCTCCAATCATGTGTTTTGAGCAACCACTTTCTAAGATCCATTTTCTCTTTTTGAGTGGGACCTGCAAAAAAATATTAATAAGCATATTGGCACCCACTTTTTGATAGGGTCCTAAGAGTTAGGTCTTAGGAAGCCAAACCCAAGTGGGTTTAGTATCCCTTTTATATAAATAATTGATATTATTATGTACAGATTTCAAAAATGAATAAATATATTTGTTTCTGATCAAACTATTATTAGTTTTTTGGAATCCATATTTTGGTATTTTTTATAGATTTAGAAATGTTTTTAACTTTTGAATCAGTTGGCCTTTTTGATTTTTCATTTTTCTTTAGAGAAATTTTTTGTTCTTTTCTAAATCCTAAGCCATTTTTATTTGAAGATGGTCGAGAATTTTCTATGATCTTTGATTAGTTTTCTCTACCGTTGTTAAAATTTGATACATTTTTAGAGATGCTTTCGAACTTAGCTTGAATACTTTTATTTTATAGCTCTAGTTCTTTTACTTTAATTTTCAATATATGATTTTCAGAACTAATTTCATCATTTTTTGACTTTTGAGTTTCTATTTCTTGACTCAAAAGAGAAATCTGGCTATTTGAATTTGTATGATTTTCTTGAACTTTTCCAAGTTCTTCTTCTAGAATTATCTTTTCATCTTTCAACATATCTCTTTCAAATTCAGCATTGTTCCGATTTTCACGAGTTTCCTTAAGCTTTTTCTTTAATGTTTTTATGACATTTAAAAACACAGAATTAAATTCTATTAAATCTTCATAAGATAAGTCACTTACATCAGATTCTTGAGCCATGAAGCACACATTTGCCTGCTCATTGTCGCTTTCATTATCACTATCACTTTCTGATGATTCTGAATCTGACTTGTCCCATGTAACAGAAAATGCCTTCTTTTTGAATTTTTCTTTATTATTTTTGTTGTTAAGGTTCTTCAAATTTTCTTTCATCTCTGGACAATCTTTTACCACGTGACCCTTCTTATGACAACTAAAATATTCCAATTTTGAGGAGGAAGGTTTGTTTGAGCTACTCTTTTTAAATTTTCCTTTTTTATATTTTAGAAATTTCTTAAAATTATTGGCAACAAAGGCTAAATCTTCGTCTTTTGATTCAGATTCTTCTTTATCCGCATGAAATGGCACATTCTTTTTCTCTTGAGCTAGTTCTCTTTTTGCTTGAAGAATAACTTCGTAAAACATAAGATTTCCTATGAGTTCTTCAGGTTTCATAGTTGACAAATCATTAGCTTCCTCAATGGCCAATACTTTTCTCTCCCAGTCTTTGGTTAAAGAATTTAGTATTTTTGACACAATATCAAAGTCACTATATTTTTCTCCCAATCCTATCAATGCATGTAAAATGCCTTGAAATCTCGAGTACATTTCATTGATGGTTTCATATTTCTTCATTTTTAAGATTTGGAATTCATTCTTAAGCATTGAAATTTTTGTTTGTTTGACTTTGTTTGTTCCTTCATGAATAGTTTTGAGTGTCTCCCATATCTGATATGCTGATGTACAAATAATCACTCGATTGAATTCATTTCTGTCGAGAGAACAATATAGCATATTCATAGCTTTTGCATTTGCATTGGCTTCATCTTTTTGAATTATTGTCTAAGTTGAATATTCAGTTGTAGGTGTTGTAAACTTTTTTTGAGTAGCATGCCATGCACTAAAGCCACTTGCTTGCATATAAATTCTCATTCTTGTAGCCCAGTAATTGTAATGTAGTCCACTGAATAGTGGAGGTCTTTGAGTAGATTGTCCTTCGGCAAAAGTAGTTGAGCTAGTATTTTGGTCATTCTCCATTATACCAAAATATCGAATAACGATGTTACGGTTATAGGATGGCCTTGCTATGATACCAAACGAAAGAGGCTATGCAGCGGTATTAGGATCATGTAGTATGGAGAACAAAATGTTGTGTATATAGTAGAGTAGTAAGTAAATATCACGCAGTAGATTTATACTGGTTCGGACAATTATCCGACGTCCAGTGCCAGACTCACTTCTGTTATTTCACTAACACTAAACCCTCACTTCACCCGAAGGAACAGGTTCACAATTACTTGAACACACGAACGAGATTTCTTGCCTCAACCACTGAAGAGGTCTTCACAAATATAGAATAATTGTTGACTATTTTGTGTTTTTGATAACGCGGGTTGTCTAATATTAAGTACACCCTTCCTATAGCCTTTCCTTGATGATAATCATGAAGTACGTGAAGGAATATGGAAGTTTAAAAGTCACAAATATAAAAATAGATCGCTTTTAGAACTTAGAGAGCTTTGAATAAGATAGAGAGAATTAGAATAAGATTCAGTGATTGGATCAATTAATCAACTCTCTATTTATAATATATAAAAAGATACAACTGATCACAAAAGGTTTTGATGAAGAGTTATGAATTAAATAGTTGTGTCTCTTCATAGAAGTTGTAACCTTTCAGAATCAGATGTCTGAAAATAATTTTCAGATGTCTGTTTGTAAGTTAAAATTAAAGTCGCAAGGAAGTAGTGCATTTCAGAACAAATTTAGACATTTGAAATATTTGAAACAAACGTCTGAATATTATATTTGAAAACAATCTGTTTCAGCAAATAGACGTCTGAAATTTTCAGACCAGGTGTTTGTTTTCTGTTATCAGCCTATACCTTGCCTATTTTATAATAAAAGAACTATATATATAAAACGTGTGTGTGTAATCATCAAGGAAGACTTTAACCTATAAATCTAGGACTAACAGACTCTTACAACATATAACTGATCTTCGTTTTGTGTTCTTGAATCTGATTGTCAAAAGTATCTTCCTGCAACATAGAATTACCCAATAATATGTATATTTGCTTGTATAGTTGTCATAGTCAAAATAATACATAGCGGAATTCAACACAATTCTATTACCATGTCCAATTATGGTTTCATAATGGGTTAGACCTCCCACATTAGGCCTGCAACACGTGGATGCTGGATATGCCGGTCGGGTCCGAGCAGTCTTATTCTACAGTTGGGCCTAACCTCATGTCTTAGCCCGATTCGTATTTACGCACTTAGACCTTCCACATTAGTTTCAACATTAGGGGCTATTGGATATGCCGGTCAGGTCCGGGCAGAACTCCACCACTAACGTAACCTAACCTCGTGTCATACGTACAATTACAATTCCTAATTGTAATCACTAACATTTCATTTTTAATTAATTTAGCAATTAATTAATTCTTTCCTTTTATAAGTGTCAATATCTATTTTGCAACAATAAGATGAATTACATATCCATAAATGGTCATATTCAAATTATGCCATTTTTACCCAAATTTACCTATGTCATTATAGGTGATTATTTCTATGTTTCCCTATTTGAATTATGTCCAACATATATAAACACTATATAAATTATACCAATTATAAATCCCCTTTTTCCCCATTTCCTAACAAACGTGATCGCATGTATTTTGGCATCATCGAGGCTACAAAGTAGCCTCGCCATTGTTGGATCTAGATTAACCTTAGAGGGGGATGAATAGGGATTATCACAGTTTTTAACTGAATTAAAAATCAAACGAGATAAATAATAATAAACAGATCACAGAATATAGTAGAAACAGAAATGCAGAAAATAAATCACACACAGATATACCCAGCTTCGGCAAAACTCTGCCTACTGCTGCATTTCTAAGGTTTCTACTAGGTGATAGAACAGTTCCCGCATACAAGACCATGTACACTCGCAAACCCTGCTCCTATTCTAACCCTACGCTCAAAAACCCTAGACTGATCTAATCCCCTAGATCAGATTTCTCGAATTACAGACCCTGTAACTCGTAACCCTAGAATTTACAGACTCTAGTAGACTGCCAGTCAACACCCTGACTGGAAGCCTAGAAATTTTGCAGACTTCTAGAAAACTGTTGAGACGATTTACAATGAAACTGAAAATACAACAAAAAATAAAACAACTTAGAACCCTTTTAAAAGGAAATTAAATTCTCCCCTTTATAACACATAGCCTAGAAAGTAGGCTAAGTTTTAAGCCCGGTCCATTTTCATTTGCGAGCACCACATCTTTGCCCGATTCCCTTTTGTTCTGAAGAAAATAAATGGCTGCTCTCTGGGATTGGGAAATTCTAGGGTTTTCTTCATTGACTCCAAATCGATTCTCGAATGCTTGAAGGAATTGATCCAGTGATGTCCTTGAATTGTTGAAGACTCTCAGCGCTTCGATTTCAAATTGGCTCGATCGAAAAAACGATGGAGAAATTGTGAGTTTTCTCTGAGTTTTACTTTTCTATTTTGCTCTGGTTTTTGGCTTGTGGTTTTTCCTTGTTGATTGCCGATGATGTAATGGTGTTAAAATAGGGTAGAATCAAAACCCTAAAACTCTGATTTCGTTAGAATGGCTCGACTGATTTGTGACTTTCCTCTTTTAACTCTTTTATTGATCTTGAATTTGTCGGCTTGGCTTTGAATTTGTTGCCACGGCATGGAGTGAAATTGCTTGATTAATAAAATACCGAGATTTCAGTGTTGATTTCTTGAAAGTAAATTTGTGCCCACTTGAATATTGATTTGCAAATCTTCCAGTTTGATTTCATCTTGCCAAAATATGTTGAATTGTTCCCTTGAATGGATTTATGTTTGCCTTTCCCATTGTTGATTTGCACGATTTAAAATGGATTTGTTGGCTTTGAAAACTTTCCTGATATGTTGTGATTTGCTGAATCATCACTGTGAAACACTGGAAACAAAATGAAAGATTTCCTTTGCTGCACCTTGTATAATTTACAAACTTGCCAAAAGTTTGGAGATAATTTCTTGTTGTAGCTTGTGCCGGGTATACTAGTCTGGCTTGATCCAATCATGCATTTTGTGCATTACTGAAAGACTTGTAGCTGCACTATATTTACATAGTGTATTGTATTCGCACCTTGTTCATTTTCCACTTGACTACAAATGGTTTGCTCACATGCATGTTAAAATCTGCACACATCCCCCAACAGTTTTGTGTACATGTTCCTGATTTACATGCTCCATTGCATGAGCTCTACTGCTTAGAGCTTGCCTTGTACTTATCTTTGTTGTTTGGCTCCATATCATTGCTATTGTGTTTCCTTGACCACACCTTCACCTTTTGCTGGCTTGAATCCATGTAGCCTTGCTTCATTGTTCATGCTGAAATGCTATTGTGCCATGATATACTCTTGTTCTTCCTCGACCATGCTGCATGTATACTTGAATGCCCATCATCTATGCACCATGTCTTGTGCACTTGTATCCTTCACCATGGACTATATATATGCTGTACCATGCTTGAAAATGCACTGTGTATTTCACACTTGTGTTTTCTGACTTCTTTTGTGCATGGCTTGATATTGTGTCTTTGTCCTTGCTGAGCTGTTTTGACTATGTCTCGACCATGTTCCTTGCTAGTTGGATTTTGACTTGTACATTTTGTTTTGAGCTATCCTAAAAGTGTTGCTGATTTCCACTTTGCTATGGCTGAACTACTTCATTCATGTACATGTTGTCATTGCATTTTTTTCTTTGTTTGAGTGTTGACAAATTTGCATGTCCATATACCTGGATTTATTCACATGTTTCACTCGACTTGATGCAGCGCTGATGCATGTTTAACTGCCTCACAGTCCACCTATGTTGATCACTTACTATTTTGATACATTCTACTTGTGTGAAACTGACTTGCCATTTTGGTTTGAGTTTGCCAAACATGTTTGTCATTGCTGAATCATAAAGTTGACATGTTTGAGATGCTTGTATTGATGCTGCATAAGTATTTGACCTGTGATCGACCACATTTGCTTGTTGTATGTATATACATATATGTATATATACACATATGTGTATATATATATATATGTGTGTATATATGTATGGTTTCATTTTCACTTGCACTGAGTCGTGTTGGTCCATGTGGTTGCTCCTCAGATGCATACTGATTGGCGTGGCAGTGCACACATGTATATTTATACACGTGTGTATATGCTAGAAATTAGAATATTATTTCTGTTGTAGATATTGTGTGTGTGTTTCTATTGTGACAGGTATGAAGACTGGACTGGCTGTGAAGACTGGACTGACTTGTAAGCTGTGAAGACAGAAGGCAGAAAACAAGAACAGTGTGTGTAACAGTGAAATTGTCTGTATATTGAGTCTGTGAATGTATAAGTGAAAAAGTACTGAGTGTTGAGTGATATAGTGAGGAGCTAATGTATATGAAAAAGTGATTGTACTGATTATTTGTAATAAACAAAATCAGTTTGAAATAAAATATTATTTCATTGTTATCTAATAGACTTGTCTATTCTATTCTGTTTATTTATAAGTACAAGTATGTGAAGTGATTAAATAGTGGAGTTAAAATAGATGTACTGTTTGAATGTTAGAAATATAATATTTATATTTTTAAATAAAATACTGTAAATATTTGAATTTCTGTATAGATGTATTTTATTTAAATATAAATATTCCTGTATGTGATGTCAATATAGAACAGTACAGTAACAAATACATTTATAAAATATATTTGGTTGTTATCATCAAACAAAAATCATATAATTGTGTATACAACATCGTTATATACAACAGCCATAACGATAAAAAAAAAGGAGTGACAAAGGTGACAGTTTCAGCACAGTTTTGGCATAAGCATGACAACAAGGTGAATGGACATGTAATCATCATAACAAGGTGAACACAGAGCTGGTGAACTTGGGGTAACTACAATGTCAAAGTCAACATAACAAGGTCTAAACATGTCATTTAGATGTCTAATAAAATTAGGGTGACATAGTAGCGTGATTAGGTCTAAAAGGGTGGCATCACATGTCAAGCTTACAACATATCGTGATTACTACAACATAACAGGTGAAAGGTGATTAGCACAAAGGATTAAATCTAAATTAACAATTTCGCATTTCCCACAATATAGTTGCAGGTCAAGATCTACATAGTCAGCATTGTAGAATGTCCATAATCATATTGGATCCAGGGATAATGACATAATAAACTTGCATAAGTTCATGATTCACAACATATACCCAATTATAATAATTCACATTTAAACCTAAAAGTGACTAGAAACTCATAATGTTAGGTTCAAAAAATTTAGAGAGAGAGAGAGATCTGAATTCTGAATAGCTATACTGATTGTAGTAGACTTTGATTCTGTTTCAATTTCCAACCCGACAGCATATGGCCTTTATGATCTCCAATGGAGAAAAGAAGAGAATAGGGGACCATATTTATAGCATAGAACCAATGAACCAGACCCATAATCAAGTCCAGGTACATAAAACAAATTCTGCCCAGATCTGTCCGGAGGGGTCGACACCCTTATAGGGGGGTCGACACCCATGTCGAAACCCCTATAGGGGGGTCGACACCCACGAGCAGGAATTTTCCCACTCAGGCCGCTTTGGCCCGATGATTTTTGAATTGTTTTTGAAGGTTCTGAAATTTATTATATATATATATCTTGTGCGCAAACAAACTTCGAACCCTCATAACTTTTTCATTCGGTGTCCATTTTACGCAAACCAAATGCCCATTTTGACCGGAATTTCGAGACGTACGCAATAGCATAGTCCGTTCCCTCTAATTTCGAATGTTAAATTAATTATTATTTAATTTATCCTCTTTTAATGTCGTTAAAATTTGGGGTGTTACAGAATAGATAGGGGCAATAAAAAATAATCGGGGTTCGAGGGAAATATAAAAGAGCTAGAGTGAAAATATGTAGCGTGAAAATTTTTAATGTGGAGGGAATTTTGAATTAAAGCCAAAATTTTAAGTTAGGGAAAACGTTGGGCTATGCTTCATAAATTGGAAGAAAACAAGTATGTACAAAGTAAAAAGTAATAGTAAAGAAAACATTGAAATGAATATAGAAGCAATAATTTTATAACTTTTAAATTTTGAATTTTTTAAAGTTTATGAGTTTTCTTAACTTTTAGATCTTGTTTAGTTTAAATTTATCTAAAGTTTTGGTTTTTTCGATTTTATGAAAGTTTCAAAATTTTATGTATATTTCAAAATTTATTTAAACAAATCTCAGAAATTCTAAAGTAAAAAATATAATTATCAATTATAATTAATAAATAAAAATAAAAAATTAGAATTAACAGGTGAAAATTAGTTTCTAATTATTTCTTATTTACAATTAATTACTAATTTTACGTCTTAGTTAATATAATTAATTTAATATTATCTTTCGATAGTTAATTAAATGTTTAATATATTTTTATTTTGTTGTTATTGCTTATTAATTATTAAATAATATTTACTATTTAATTGTTAATTATTAAATATGCATTTATTACAACAAGAAATAAAGAAAAGTTGTAATAGGCACCTTTTACAACAAGTCAAATGAAAGAGTTGTTGAAAAGAAGTTTATTACAACTTTCAGGAAAAAAACAGTTAGGATAAACCTTTATTACAACAGTCATTTTTTGATAGTTGTAAAATTATAGTTGTAATAGGGTACTTTTGTTGTAGTGTTGTGCTTAACTAATTTATAATGCAAGTAATAAGTACATGGTTATTTATTTTTATGTCATAATCGAATTTTATGCAAATTCATTGCACTAGAATTTAGTTTTCAACTCCTTCAATCCTATTATGAAACCATTTATGAATTTTATTCATTTCATCTAACAAACAATCAACAATCAATGCACAACCATAATCAATACACAACTAACTTAACTAAACCAATCAATTTATATTTTACTTAGTTTCTGAATTCCAAATTGATTTCATTGAACTTAATAATCCATTTTAACTCCAATATCTCAATACTTTGGTAAAATCATTTCTTTTCTACATAAAATTATAATTTGGCCAAAATTATTTCATTTGACCCTCTTTACAAAACAACATCGTATCAACTGCTAGTTCAAATGCTTCTCAACACTTGAATCGATCAAACAACACCATATAAAACATTTGTATATAAAATTTACAAATACGCTCTCATATATATACACTCAAACTCAATCTAGGGTATAACTAACCCCATCTCCATCGAGTTACACCACAGAGCCAAGGTTGTTACTAAACCTCGCTCTGATACCACTTTAACGACATGGGGATTTCCATGCCCGAATTCTGACAATAATACTAAATCCGGTATTACTTGTCAAAACCTATGTATCGAAAACACTAGATAGTTAATAAAAAGAAATTAGAGGGTGAGATAAGAAAGAAATAAATATTAGAATAAAAGAAGAATAATAATAACAACATAATAAAATCAGAGTCTCACATCGTAGCGGAACAAAATATAAATAAATCTTTATTGAGAGTTTGAAATAAATTCTAACAATCATTAGAGTACATTAATACATCTGGAAAGTTATAATAATTTGTCCTCATATACAACACATAGTAGAAATAAAATCACATAAGTGTGTGAACTTCTCCGGTACGTCTTCCGAAGTTCATAGCGTCCAAAACCTGAACCTGTAAAACCTGGTCTAACCCGAGCATTTCAAATGCCGGATCAGTCTGGTAAACCACAGTGAGAACCTCACTAAGTTTATAAGCAACATCCAACTTGATTTTAAAGTTAAACAAAAAATTTCTAAAAGAAAAGGATAATCGTAAGGCCGATACACACATAAACACAGATGGTTTTTATTTTACAATAACCCAAAACATTTTGAAATCGTAGGTATCTTCTGGTATTATGATAGTGTCTAAATACAAATAAATAGTAATCTAGTGAAATGCTTGCATCTTAAGCTCCACATACATAGCATACAATCAAAACCACGGGCTCTTATCGGAGATTGGATTCCGACTATGACAAGGTATAGAACCACCTTCCGATAGTGTATCTCTAGAGAGGAATACACTGGGTTCAATAAGAACATTTTGCAACTCGGCCACACATAACCGACCACTCATTTTTCTTGAGTGTATCGAATATATATCACCAACGGTTGGGATCAGCAACCATTTCCCGAAAGGGACAACATCGAATAGAATAAAGAAGGAAATGATTTTCTCTAGATAGGTGATTATACACCCTACTTGGGAGCGATCCACTTAGCCATGCCGCCTGCCCGATTTCTATCATTTCCCGACTAATCAGGCTTTAGGTTATAATCATCTCTTTAAACATCTAGCCACCGTTCACTTTGACTGCCACATTTTCAAATCCGCCAAAACACTAATTGACGTTCACAAAAATACTCTGGTTGTTAAGCTGAGAGAAGGGTCATTCTCTGCCACTAACAGAAATATGTTTGCAAAAATCAACGTACGTGGTTTTTAGGAAATACTTTGTCAAACATCTGTCCATACAAGTCATGTTGGAATAGGATGAACCGAAGGTACTCTCCTACCACATCCTAGGTATCACCCTACAGATCAGTAGCGAGTAGTCCTTTAAATTCGTAGATTTCAACCACAACAGAACCCCAGTATATCCCAGGTCAAATCGGAGAATATAAGTGGTTCTTCCTTTTCATGAAGATCTATGGTATTCGATTTCTCCATCTCGCTCGTTCTCTGATATCTTCTATATTTTCATATTTGCTGGTCGAAATGGTTTTCAAATATAAATTCGTTCCCGGTCTTTCCATACCAACAATTGTATAGGTCAGATTTGATAGTTGATTATTTAACTATCAAATAAACAATCATTCAACCAAGAAAATAAAATGAGTTCACTAGTTCAATATTCAACATCAATTGGCCTTTTTAATTGAAAGTAATTAATGAATATTAATTTAAAACTCTTAAATCTTCCAATATTACGAATTTATCTTTTCACTTCTTATTTTAATATAGGAACATATTTGTAACGTCCCAGAAATTTCGGCAACTGGAATGTGAAATTAATTGAAGATTTAAACATTAATGATCATTTTCATATTGATATCGGAGTTAGAAATTTAAAATATAAAATATTGTTTGTGTATGGATAGAATTCGATATTTAATTCAAAATGGTTGGTGAAAATCAAATATTTATTGTTGAACATTTGAATGGAATTCTATTGAGTATTTGAATTGGATTCGACTGAAAATATGAATGGTTGAATTTAAAAATATACGTTATTGACGATAAACAAGTTTGGAGATTTTATTTGGAAAATTGGTTGGATACATGTCCAAAAAAATTAAATTTAACGTTTCAAAATTTGGAAACAAACGGAGCTGTTAATGGACAAACAAAATAAAATCGGTGGACGGTTAAATAATTTAAAAATAAAACAACGTCGTGTACAGAAAAAGTCAGATTTCAACCATATATATATATATATATATATATATATATATATATTCATTACTGTGCCCTGAGTCGCATGCTACAAATTTGGGCTGACAGTTGTATTAAACACTTTAGTAGCTGTATCACTTGATTACCATCCTTGATATTATGGCATGCTTTAAATTATGAGTGAATGAGTACATTTCTTTGCATATGGATCAGGACTTGTTTTTATATAAGCAACGATTGTATAAGTATAAGCGTGTATCTGGGTGAATATGTATATGCTTGTGCTATTGTTTACACAGTAGTTTTTGGGCATACTTGATTTATACCCTGTAGCATGCACACTGTACCTCGCTTTATTTGAGAGTGAATATTTTTGGTATGACTGTTATTTGACCTTGGATAAAAATATACCTCTTGACTCATCATTTGCTGCAAATTTTGTTTGCATTATATTGTTACCCCATTTATACTACTGCTATTAGTTGATGTACTTGCCACATTTTAATTACTACCATGTAATTGACCACTTGCTCGCTTTTTAATTATTGCCTGCATTTAAATGAAACAGAAAAAAAAACCACACCCTGCTATCGTGAGCACACGCTGTTCTCAGGAACCTGAATATAAACTGGACATTAACCATTGCTTTACTTACCTTGTTAGCTCAGCTGTAACTTTTAACCTCTACTGATTTCACATATAAACTGATACTATGTTGGCCTTGTTCTGATTTCAGTTCGTGCCGTGCATGTCACCTATGACACCATGACATTGTTTCCATGTTTCTGGTTTGCTTGTTATTGAGTTCACAGAAATGTGGTTGAATCCTTTGCCATATTTACGAGTGCCACGCTGGCTCAATTCATGCTTGTTCATGTGACCATGGTGTATTCCAGGCTGAGACACTCTTGTTATATGTTAATCTCAGTCTTGGTTTACACTTGAAATTTGAGACCCTATGTACACCATTACTGACTCATGCCTATTGTTATTTTAACTGGTTTGTGTATCCGGAAACTGAAATGGGATTTCTAAATAACTTTTTCACTGAAAACTGAGACTTTGGACTATAAGAAAGAATGTAATTGTGTTAAATATGAATATTTTTCACTATAATCCATTTTATTCACTGAACTCTCTGTATGTTGGCTTCCTCTAGATTGCTGAAACCATTTTGTTCACTTGAACCATTGCTGAAACTATTGTTGTCTCGTGCTCCATTTTCTTCAAAGCATGATTTTTGTATACATGCGGGGGTTGGTGCATATGTGTGTGTGTGTGTATATATATATATATATGTATACTATTGTATGTGTATATACATATCATCGGCATACATGTATACACAAATATACATGCCATCCGGATTTGTTTCATCCCAAGTTGCTATGCTATTATCTCATGTTTGGTATGGGCAGATGAGGCCGTCCGCGCATGCATACACGTGCGGATAGGCAAGCTCTCATGACCACCGGTCCCTGAAGATATTATACTTGATACTGTGCAGATACTACACTTGTGCGTTCATGATGATTTGCATATGATATGTTCGATGCTAGGATTAACTATTGTATTTTCGTTTACATTGAAGTCAATTTACTTGAACTATGATATAATCCTGACTCGAGTGTTTTATGTTTTTGCATGGAACGCTCAGGTCAGACTCGAGTGTTACATATTTTAAAGATTGCAGCTTAGGATTCGAGATTGTCGAAGCTGGGGTTCTAAAGCTGCGCACTCTGAAGTTTTCAAAAAACAGTAAATATTTTCTTGTATTCAAGTTGTTTTAAATTTCCGCTGTAGATAGAAAAATCTTGTATTCAAAATTTTGATTATATATAAAAGTTTAGTTTCATTATTCAATACTGTGTTATTTATTCTTTACTTCTGTGTTGATTCTATTTTAAAATCTATATGCTAAATAACGATCCGCCGATTTAAACATTTTAAGTCGGTTTAAATAATAATTTGAAGCGGTTAAAAAGGCGGGACGTTACAAGTGGTATCAGAGCTTTGGTTTATTCAAAGCAAAAAAGTGGATTTGAAAATAGAAGGTTTCAAAAAAAAATTAAAGGTAAATTATTTGAGAATTTATTTTGGGAATATTAAATTATTTTGAAATTAGCATTTCGATTTTAATACAGCGGAAATAAAAATTTATTTTGAAATTTAAAATTCTTCCCAGAAACCCCAGTCTTCGGATCTAGATTGCCAGAGCTATTCTTCGATAAGTTTCCTCGGGATTGAAATTCAAATCCATCATCGAATGGTATCTAAGGAAGATAAATAGAAGAGAATCAACGAATTAACTTTGCTAATTGTGTATTTTAGAAATAAAAGACGATTGAAATTTTTGTAAATGAGAATTCCGATAAGAATTTGAATAAAAGAAAGATTTGAAATCATTCCAAGAAAATGAGACGATGAATTTTGTTTCAATATTCGGATATAAATTAATAAAAAAATCGGAAAGGTTATAATTAGAATTCGATGGTGTTAACTTGTATTACTAATTTATTTAACTTAGTCAGAACTTGGCACAAAAAATAATAAATGGTTCCGAACCAATAATGTGTAATCGAATTTATGAATCAATAAGTATAAACTTGTTGATTGATTAACAAGAAGTGAATTGTAAATGAGAGTTATAAGTGAAGTGAGATATGAATGAAGACAGGGATTTGTACCTATCAAAAATAATCTGATGTGATGAGTTTAGAGGATAATATTTACTTTTTAGGAGTATTAAAAGCAAAAATATTGCAAATGAAAATGGGGATAAAGGAAATGCAGTTGGCAAGTACGGCGAGGTTATTCTGAAGTTCAGAGTATATGCCAAATGAGATTTTTCCGAAGTTCGGAGCATATTATCAAATACGAGATTATGCAGGAAAATATTATTTACTTTCCATTTTTAATCAAAATTTAATATATTATAAAATACTAATCAATTGTCTATGTATTCAGATTAAAGTATAATTTAAAGCTAAATATTCCGAAAGTATGAATTATTGCTATAACCAACGATTTTAGAAAAAGAAATACATTTTTAACTTGAATTCAGAAGTTACAAGAATGAATAATTTCTTCGTTTTTGAAGTTTTGAACTTGATCTATTTCGAACTTAATAATGTTGTTTAGTTAAGGTCTGAGAGGTAAATATACCCCAACTTGACTGACTTCATTATTGACTAAGTAATGGTTAATGTTCGATAGCAGGAGTGGTTAAATGAAGTAAGTAAATGGGCATTAGAAGTTAAGTAAAATAGCAGTGTTTTATTTAGTATCTATTTTAATCCCAATAATGAATCTAGAAATGTTTCCCGAGATGAATAAAATATATTTCTATGGAAAATAAAGGTGTGTGAATATTTGGAAGTGTTTTCAAATGGTAATAAATGATTTTCTAGAATTATAGTTGAGAAATATAATAATGTTTTAGAAAAAAAATCGGGAAAGACTGACGGGTTTTGATAAATTAGAATGGCAAGAACCGAAGAACAAAAAGCTGCACGTCGAGAACGAAGTGCAACAAAATGTAAAAGAAGGGAAGAATTAACGTTGGAATACGAGGAGAGGATTAAAGAAAAACAGACAGCTGGCCCATATGACAATGTCATCTGCTACAGATGTCAGGAAAAAGGGCATTATGCGGTTACGTGCGGAGAGAGAGAGAGACAAGGGAAGGAAGAAGGAAGGAAAATTTTACCGATCCAAGATTTTTTGTTTTAAGTGTCGAGAGAGGGGACATTTCCCTAGTCGTTGTATTAAGGTGAAAAAGAAAAAGCCTACCATCTCTAATAAGCTAGATGAACCAACCATTTGTTATCATTGTAAACAAGTTGGACATATAGCTCGGAACTGTTCAGAAAGACAACAAGGAAGACAGGCAGTGTTGCGCCCCGCAAGAGAGAAAACAGTGAAGTACGTAAATGAAGATGGCTCCATGTCGTATTATTGTAAAAACTGCAAGGAGTAGGGTCATGTGGCTGAGGAATGCGCTAATCCTTTTGTGGAGACTCCAGAATGATGAATAAGTGAAGCAGTTGATTATGGATCCAAAAGCAGACAATCATCGATGATTGCAGATCCTAATTAAGTTAACTTTGTACTGCCCTTTGTAATCCCTTATGTACATGTTTTGAATAAATCGAGGCTATGTATAATTATTTAACTAAAATGGTTATGGAAAATTTTGATTAGTGTTTTAATCGTGTTATATGAAGTTATTCGAGAATTTTGAATAGGAAAAATCCTTATTTGTTTGATAAACCAAGTGGAAAATATGTCAATATTGATGAGATGAGGTTATAATTAAATTTAAATTATATCTGTAAAATAAAATAAATAAAAAGGGAATTAATGAAATTAAGAATGAAGTGAAGAAATTTAGAAACTGACTGGAGATTGGTCAAGTTGGATAACTTGCTAAATGTCGATCTGGTGTTGGTTTCGGCCTTCAGGATTGATACTTAGGGAGTTGTTTGCTTTCTAATTTACGGTCTTAGGATTTGAACGTGAAAGAGTGATAATGCGGGAAGAAAAATTTGTGATAAGAAGAAAAATTCTGAAATTTTTAGAGTATAAAGATGTAAATAAAGTGATGAACTTAATAATTGGAGATTTGGAAGAAAGATTGGTTTATAACCAGTAGATTTGTAAATCTGAGTTTGAAAGGATATCAAATACCTGAATTGGATAAGAAATCAAAACTAAAATTTTTAAATGGGAAAGTAATTTGAGGATATTCGATTTTGGGATATGAGATATAGAAGTTTTCCAAACTTATATGGGAAAATATATACGAGAATATAGAGAATTCGGAGAAAATTAATTGGGAGAAACTGATTTGAGATGTTATATCTCGAAATATGATTTGGGAATAAAATCATAAGTATGAAATGAAGTACTATATGTACGGAGTATTATATATTTTCAAAGTAAAATAAGGGAAGTACCATCCTTCTCTTTTGAACTTCAAGCTTAGTGAAATGTGCTGCTGGTGTGTAATAACCCGAAAATCTGGGCCAGTTTAAAAATTTTATTTTGGCAATTTTAGTGAGTTTTGATTATTTAAAATGAATTATTTTAAATAATATCAACGAGAAATTCATTTTGAATATAATTCGAATGTATATATTCGTTTGAATCGATGTTAGAATATAAATATTTATTTTATATTCTTAAAAGGAATTGAAAATGGCACGGTAGTTCAATAATTCGATTTCAAATTTCAAATGAATGTACCGGGTGCAAAATAAACCGGATTTTAGTGAAACCAAAAATAGTGGAATCTAATTGTGAATATCTTTCCAACGAATCCGAAAAATTGAAATTTCATAGCGGGAATCAAAAGATATGTCCAATTGAAAATTCCGAATAGTCGCTATGGAATTCAGGCACTTAAAAATGGAAATTTTGCAAACGACCTCGGATTTCGACAAAGCCACTTTTGTTGGATCCGTCATGTAAAGTTATTGCTAGGTTTTAAATTTCATAATTTTTCAAATCAATATGTGAGCGTGGCAAAGGAAAACGCGTTTGACCAGTTTCAGTTGATTTTAATCGATTGGAAAATGGCCATTTTTCAAACGGTCTCAGAATTTGACGAAACTAGTTTTGTTAGGACCGTATCGTCAATACGAAGCTAGAAAATATTTTTCTGGAATTTTTCGAGTTAGTATGTGACCCCAGTAAATTGAAATGCGCGTTCAAATTCAATATATAGAGTTACATGTTGATTTTGATGGAAACTGATCGAAACGGTCGAATTGGCTTATGGGACATATCCCATTGTGTTCGGAATGGGGGTAATTAGCTATGGACGACAGGCGGTGGGTTCGATTCCGAGTTCGAAATAAAAAGTCGTTTTTTGGAGAAATAAATTAATAAAATAAATAAATAATTCTCCCTCCTCCTTTCTTTATTCCCCCCCCCCCAATCAACGCTTGTTCAGATCGAATTAGGATTAAAAAAAAACCGCAACACCAAAACCCGTCGCCCAACCCTATTCCCCTAAATCGAACGTCGAACCCTTCCCCTCCTCTGCCACCGCCGCCTCCGGTGGATCCCACCAGCCTCGCGCCATCTAGCCCCCACCCCATTGATGACCGCGCTCGAACCCAACTCCCACCCGCGAGCAAGAACCTCCGCACACCCTCTGTGCCGCGCGTCGCCACCTGATGGGCCTCCGCCACCAGCAACACCCACGCCGCCATTTCCGTCGCCTCCTTGATCGACCAGCACCCCCTTCCTCGATCCGACGACGCTCCAGTTCAAAAACAGAAAAAGTGAGTACCTTTATTCAGCTTATTAAATTTTGGTAATTTAATAAAATCAGTTTTTATGTAATAGCTTTTACAAATTCAGTTTTCTTCATAATATAATATGATAGAATTAAAAAGATGATTTTTAAGAGGTTTTCATTATGTTAAAAATAAGGTGATTTTTGTTTATATATTAACAATATCAAAAAACTAATTTTATAAAATATATGATTTGGATTAACAAGAAAAGGTACGATTTTTCTATAGAAAAAAAATATGATTTTTGTTTATATAGTTATGGTATAAAGAAATGGTTTTTATATATAATTTTTAGCTAATGAAAAACATGGTTCTATTTTTAGTAATAATCAAAAAGTATAGATTTTTATATTCGAAAAGTATAGATTTTTATAATCGAAAAGTATAGATTTTTATAGTCGGAAAGTATGGATTTTCAACAAAGGAAAGGCGGGATTTTTATCAATGGAAAAGGTATGATTTTTAGCGAATGGAAAATATAACTTTTAGCGAAGTAAAAATTCGATTTTTATATATCGAATAGCATAGTAAAAATTCGATTTTTATATATCGAATAGCATAGTAAAAATTCGATTTTTATATATTGAATAGCGAAGTAAAAATTCGATTTTTATATATTGAAAAGCGAAGTAAAAAATTCGATTTTTATATATCGAATAGCAATATAAAAATTCGATTTTTATATATTGAATAGCATAGTAAAAATTCGATTTTTATATATCGAATAGCAAAATAAAAATTCGATTTTTATATATCGAATAGTGAAGTAAAAATGTGTTTTTTATATATGTAGTGAAAGTGGACAACGAAAGTGACAAGAGGCAAGAACGACGAAGATTTCTACGTAAGAAGAGTCGTGGCGTTGGATTAGCAATTCTGTGAGAATTTCTCACTCTTTAATTTAATTTTCTAGTTATATATATATATATATATATATATACTAGGATGCAGATGGTGTATAGCAGCACCCGACACCCGTCGTCCACAGACCATGGACGGCTTGTATGCTTGGTTGTTTGATTTTGCTGTGTAGTTGATTGTGTGATGTGATGTGAAATGAAATAAAATATTTATATAGTTGAAAATATTTTATAGTTAAAAATAGAATTTTTAACGTGTATATGAAATGAAATAAAAATAAACAAATCGGACGATTTGTTTATATACACACATTTGACTGATATTGACTGGGACGATAAATTTTACACATCGCCCAACTGCACAAATAAAATCTGTGTTTGATTGTTTGAAACCCCACACGGGTATTGGGATGATATATGACATACACTAATCCCAATAGTTAGTTGTTTGTCGATCGATTGATTGACAGGCTGTTATAAGCGTTGAATATTTATATATTTGATGCTTATACAGTGTAGAATGCACTTTGGATGATGGTTGATTATTCATCGTTGTTATTATATACATGCGTTGTAGAAAATCCATATAATTAACATTGTATGGTAATTGATTGGGCCTCATTCCAGTTTTGAAAAAGAAATATTTGAAATAGAAATATTTGAAAGGAAATATTTGAAAAAGAAATATTTGAAATAGAAATATTTGAAAGGAAATATTTGAAATAGAATATTTGAAGATAGAAATATATAAAGCCGTGTTGATTAGATTGACGCCATTTTGACGTGAGCGATATTTATATCGATTTTATTCATTTTATAATGAATATCGAAAGTGATTTCAAAATCTGATATTTTGAAAAGAATTGAAATTGAATATAAATGAATTCGAATTGAAATTGAATATAAATGAATTCGAATTGAAATTGAATATAAATGAATTCGAATTGAAATTGAATATAAATGAATTCGAATTGAAATTGAATAGAAATGAATTGGAACTGAAATTGAATTGAATCGAAAACGAACTGAAATTGAATTGAAATGAAAACGAACTGAAATTGAATTAGAAATCAATTTGAATTGAAATCAATTTGAAATGAATTTAAATCGAATTTATATTGGAATATTCAATTTTGATTTGGGATTGAATATGAAGTTGAAACCGTTTTGAAAATGAATTTAAAATGATTTATAAAGCACGTTTTGAATTGAAATCGTCGAAGTATATATTATATATTATATATATATATATATATATATATATATAATGGCCTGAATAGAACGCGCCGCGCCGCGGCAGTTCGCGAATTTCGACCATTGACTTCGAACGGATATTACGGGAGATCCGACCGTCGGATTCTCCTAGAACTGGAACCGTTGGGTTCGTATCGAAAATAGCTTTCTAACGAATATTAGAAATTAGAAATCTAACGGTTGGATTTGGAATTATGTCCAAATCAAATTTGAAAAAGGTCGCTGTAAGTGCAGTTCGATGGCCGTTGATGGAAATCGACTGTACGGGCCTTGATAAAATTATTAAAAATAGTAATAATTTGTGTAAAATCATAAGAAATGATTTGGGAAGAATTGGGATGAAAAACTCCATATTTGAAAAGATAAAAATAGTTTTTTATCGAAATGAACTAGTTTTGAACTAGAATTATAACTCTATTTATTTTTAAATAAATAAATTGAATTTGAAATGGTTTTGAAATATAACCAAAATTTCCAATAATTAAATTGAAATGGATTTGAATCAAAATTATCTCTGGAATATTTCGATGTTGGATTTCGTGATGATACAGGTATCGTGATGGGAATTTGAAAGATATATTTATATCGTTATTTCCAATGCGATATTTGTTGGTCGTGGAATTTGATATTGAATATAAGCCGATATATTTTCTAATTAGAGCCTTGTATTTAACATCAAGTGTGATTTGGGTTTGTCGTGAATGGTGTCTTCATTAACACTGTTCTTGAACCCAGTTGAGAAAAAGATTAAATCTTTTTATTTAGATTTATTGAAGTGTACCAATTAAATAATATTTAATTGGAATTGAATTGGTATTGATTTTTGGGTTTATCGTGAACAGTGTTTTAAATAACACTTGTTCTTTAACCCGATAATTAATGAAATGTGATTTTGGGTTGTCGTGAATGGTATCTTCAATAATACTGCTCTTAGACCTAAAGGAGTTAAGAAAATCAGAAACTAACTGGAGATTAGTTAAGTTGAATGGTTTCAGAAGTATTGATCTGATGTTGGTTTCGGCCTTCGGGGTTAATACTTAGGGAATTGCTCACTTGCTAATTTACGGTTAGGGACTGATTGAAATGTGTTGTAATTTTGGGGTTTATCGTGAACCGTGTTTTAAATGACACTGATTCTTTAACCCAGTCAAAGATTAAAACTAAATGGAGTTTTAATGAATCTTTAATTAGAATGAAAAGATCGAGAACGGAGTATCACCAGTTTTGCTCCAGGCGATAGTTAAATCTTTAATTAGATTTGAACGTGAAATGGTAATTGAATTTACCGATAACACCATGGTGTTAGATATGAAGTATAACCAGTTTTACTTCATGGGATGAATAGGTTGGGATTGGGAAATTAAAACAAATGATTACTTCGGTAAGGTTCGTTAATCCCGACTAATTGAATCGATATTCAAAAGGATGATTAAAGAATAAATTCAAGGGGTTTATCTTTGATAAAATTAATGGGAACCTTTCCCTATGAATGTGAAATTTAGAAACTAACTGTCGGTTAGCTAAGCAGAATGGATTTCTGGATATTGATCTGATGTTGGTCTCGGCCTTCGAGGTTAATATTTGGGGAATTATTCTCTTGATTAATTTACGGTTAGTGACTGATGAATTGGAATGAGGCGTATGTTTTGTTTGTGTAACACTTGTTTATAATATACGCGAGTTATTCGGAAAGACCGAGTTTATCCCATTCTGAATAACTGATACGACGATAAGTCGAAGATAAAGACGGTGGTCGAAGACCGGAGGTCTTCACGTCGTTTGGATAATTACTGATGATCTTGATTGGGCTGTACACCCAAGAAGATGGAAACAATTGGTGATCGTCCAGACGTACTTGGAGATCGATGGATATGCGGGGTACTAGGTGCCTCCGGTTTCGTTCAGACCCAGAACGGACTTGTAAATGGACTGTGTGTCTGACATTGGATTTCAGTCTGTGAGATTGATTTCTATTAAATATATATCTGTTTGGCGGCGGAGAATTGATTCTCTTGCTTAACGCCCTTCTCTGAGACGTACGAGCTCAGGGGTTATATATTTATGGATATCCATCGCATGGAATGAATTGCCTGTGTGGCATGCCTAAGTGGCAATTGATCAAGGCTTCTGTTGAAAAGCAAAGTCTTGTGGTGATGATCAAAGCACGGCCTTTGTGGCGTAGCTTTGTGTAACGTTTACTTCGCGTGTTTCACACTCGGTATGAACCAAAAACGGGGGACGGACCTCAGGGAGGGCATGCGTTTCTTTCTAGTTAGAAGTGGCGTCAGTGGTTTTACACGCCCTGACGAGTTTGACTTATGTGGTTGTTGTTGTTGCGAGGCACCTCGGTTTGATCGGACGATCCGGGTCCGATGGAGTCATTTAGTTGGCTCACCTACGCCCCAAAGGGAAGGGAAACGCAGTGTTCAGGATTTCGTCTAATCCACATCGGTGGACCGGCCCTGTCGCTCCAAGGGACGATGCGTTCTGTTCCTGAGACACGGGCTAGAGCGTCTCGAATCGGTTGAAGACTATCTTTTGCCTCGATTCATAGATGGAAATCCAACTTCCAAATACGTGACATTTGCGGTTTTAATTGTAGAACTAGTATGGCGACATGATATATGGTACCCATGCCGCCTATGATTGATACTTATGATTTGAAGTTGTTTTATACACTATGCACTTATAATAGTATCAAATGATTTGTTTTAAAACGTATCAAGCATTCTTTGGCTGTTATAAGGAAAAACCCTATCCCCCGGCTTGCGTTGCATTGTGTGATAGGACCTGGGTCTTATAACAGCTTCATTTTTCTTTATTTAGCATTTCGTTGTTTGTTTTATGCATGGGTATTCTTGGGAGGAAACCCGTTCCGTGTTATACGGCGTGGTCCATTGATTTACCTAACTTTAAAAATAAAGATTAATAACTGTTTTAGTTCTCACACCAGTCCCATGACTGACCTGGAGTTTATTGTTTTAACCTAAACTCTGGGTGCCCCTATTTTGACACGGGCAGCTAGTAGTTTTGGTTTTGCAGATTTATGTTCACAGGATCCTGGTTTACAGCTGGAACGATATCCGGAAAGCTTTGTATCTGTATATCTCCTTCAGTTGTGTATTGTATTAATTTCCGCTGCTATGTATTTATATGTAATTGTAATCTCTGATATTTTTCTGTGATGTAATATTCATTTATACTCTGTATATTCTTGTATTCTGATGGATTGTTGTAATATACAATGAAATGTTCTTCCGTCTGCGTTCTATTTTGTCGTGTTCTCAAAACAATCAGGCGTTTCGAACGGTGTGGGTCGGTTTAGCGACTGATTCGGATCGAGCGAAATTCCTTTTCGTCACATGGTGGTAGTTGGTTGTCCGGACATAAAACTCGAGTTGTTATTGTTCCTTGAAGAACACGACCATGTAGCGTAATTCGCAGGGTTGTAGATGGCCTATGGCGGACGGATGTTTCTTGGGGGAACCAAGCGTAACCATTGTGTCTGCTGCGATCTACAATCGTGATAATGGCGTAATCCACAGAGCTGTGAAAGCTTACGGGTATGGATGTTTCCTGAGAGAATCAGGCGTAATCATTGTGTACCTGCGGTCCACATGGCATATCTACAAGTGAAAGAGATGTAACCACTAGAGTTACTAAAGGTAGAATGGATCCATGAGAAGTTGAGATATCTTGGTGATAGTGAGCCACCTATTTGATGCAGCAATTTGTCATTGTTACTTATCTTTGTAACTGAATTTGTCTTCGTGACTTGGTTTGTTTTCGTGATTGGATCAGTCCTCGTGGCTGGATATATATTCCTCATTTGATGATTTAATTTCGTGACCCTGAGAGAGAGCAGCCAACACTCAAATGACCTCAGATTTTCTTTTGATTCCTATATATCTTTTGTTGATCTGTCTATGAAGAAATTCGAAGGGAAGTGATTTCCTACGGATACACATATTTTCTGGGGGATCCAGACGGAACCATTGTGTATCTGCGATTCATGAACAATCAACATATCAATATTACATTGGTACTTTCCGTATCTGTTTTCAAAGGAATTTTTTAAATATTTTCACTGGGAGTTGAAACAAGGATATTTAATACTTGGAGATTTTAGTCGTGCGCCTGGCCAGCGTATGCCTAACATCTGTGAGAACGACAATAGACTTGTCAAACTTCGAGTTATCAAATATTTTCAAATCAATAATTTTAAGTTTAAAATGTACCTAAATAAGTTATGAAAAATGATTTCGGGGTATTTTCAAGTACATAGCTTTGAGATAATAATACGAATATTTTACTATAAAAGATTTTGGATTTTTTAAAATTTTCAAGTCGATAATTTGTAACTTGAAGAGGATATGTTATTTACACTCTTCAACGAGTGTTGGAAAAGATTAAGTGGATTGAATGTAGGGAGACTGAGTTAAGGGTGGCTAAGCCTAGACCCATTATAGTTGTAACAATGGATAAGTAACGTTGGCAGATGAGGGTTATGTGGAATTGGTAATAATTTGAGATGCGTAAATCTTATGCATGATTTGAAATTTAAGAAGAGATTGGTTCTGAAAGGAAATTTGATTTTCCCGAGTTAATTGGATATGATAAATAAAGAGATCGATGACTTAAGTATAGATATTTAAATTAGTTGTCGGAAAATTTTACACGAGTGTAAAAATTTGAACTATACATTGTTATGACTCTAACGATCGCTCCTTTTCGAGGACCAAAAGTTTTAAAGGGGGGTAGATTGTAACGTCCCAGAAATTTCGGCAACTTGAATGTGAAATTAATTGAAGATTTAAACATTAATGATCATTTTCTTATTGATACCAAAGTTAGAAATTTATATAAAATACTGTTTTTGTATGGATTGAATTCGATATTTAATTCAAAATGGTTGGTGAAAATCAAATATTTATTGTTGAACATTTGAATAGAATTCTATTGAGTATTTGAATTAGATTCGACTGAAAATATGAATGGTTGAATTTAAAAATATACGTTATTGACGATAAACAAGTTTGGAGATTTTATTTGGAAAATTGGTTGGATACGTGTACAAAGAAATTAAATTTAACGTTTCAAAATTTGGAAATGAACGGAGCTGTTAATGGACAAACAAAATAAAATCGGTGGACGGTTAAATAATTTAAAAATAAAATAACGTCGTGTACAGACAAAGTCGGATTTCAACCAGAATAATTTTATTTGATTTAAAACGCAAAGACGGAGAGATATATATAATTTTTGTTGCAATTGGAGACTGTGTTTTGAGTATGGGTTCTGAACGTTCAACGATAAATTAGCGGTAAAGATTTATATTTAACTGTACCCGAATATTACCTACCTTTAAGTATAAACCGCCTCAGTTAAGAATTTTAGCCGACCTACTTCGCTACCCTAATTACCTATGATTGAACTTTGTTCTTATCTTCAACATTTACTTCTATGTAAATCCTGTATTCCTCCCCATTCTTGTCAGCAAAATCATTCCTTTTCTTATTTTTATTCAATCCTCCTCAAATCATAATAATGGCTGATAATCTCTCCATCCCCAAATCATTCTTGCACCGCTCTCCATGATTTTTCTTTCCCCAAATCAAGCCCCGTTCACAGATCACTCAAGCAAATCATTTTCTTCCTCATACAAATCCAATCCCTCAAATAAAAATCGAAGCTTTAAAACCCATTTTCAACTTACCGGCCTCCATCGAGTTAAACCACCCCATCGCTTCCTCCTTGCACCAAAATCGGAAATCCTAAATTGCTTTTGCCTCCCATTCTAATCAGATCGCTGCTCTACTTGCACCAGCGTCGGTGACCACAAAATCGAAGCCTTCTCTTGTTTAAACCGCCACCATCTCTGCCTGAACTCGAAGGCGCCATCCCTATGTGAAGCTCTAACTCAGCACCACCGTAGATAGCATCGAAGTCATCCACCATCCCTGCCTTTTTCGATTATCGCTGGTTCAAGGTGAGTTTCTTTAGGAACTCACGATTTACTTCTTTTCGAGTAAATTGACATCAATATTAAACTACATATAATAGTTAAATCTCGTGTGCCTTAAAGATTGTCCGTTGGTTGTTGTGGGATGATTACGTATGTTATCTGATATAGGTTGGTTGCATTGGGTCTTTTCTATTTGATGCCTTGCTTTGTGTGATACTGAGCCATTTTCCTAGAATTGAATCATGGTTTCAATCTTTCTATATTAACTTGAGTACTGTAAATATTCCGTCATATGCAGGAAATCATTTTTATGAGAATTTGGCATCTAACTTATATGCATAACACTTCTGCGCTTATCACAAATTTTAATTTGTAGTATAGTTTGTCATAATGGTTATAATTATAATTATATATTTATGTTAAAGCTACTATTATTGTTTGTTTCTGTACACTAAAATTTTAATTCAAAATGTTGTTAAATATAAAATTTTAGAGATATACATATATATGTCACTGCTTTTGCTCTTTGTACCCCAGGACGTGTTTCCAGTTAAACTGTAACTGTACATTGGAGTTTCTAGAATCAAGGTCGCTATTTGAGTATATGATATGTCATTTTTTTTTTAAACAAATATTTCGTGATATACTTGATAATATATAGATAAAACTCTAGATTTTTGAAATTGAGGGCACCAAGTCATACAACAAGAATCTGTTTTTAAGAAGAAAAAAAACTTAGTTGCATTGTATACAACAGAAATGGTAGGAACATTTTAAATAATTGGTCAGAGTCATCGCACATCAGTGCTAGTTTCTTAAGCATGCTTGTCTGTGATAATAATAATTTGGTTTGGATTGGACTAATAGAGGCATTGCCAGGATTTCTTTTACTATTAGCAGCATTTTTTGGTGTATACATAACTGGTTAGAGTTATTTGAAATTCGCTTACCGTTATAAGTTATATATGCTCATAGCTTCTGCATGGTCTTAGAAAGTAATATAATGGAAATTACCGAAACGATTAAAACTTCTATAGGTATATATTTGCTTAGGCACTGAACTATTTAATTAGGCCCAATTCAACATTTTTGGCCACATACATCATTTGGGCATTTTTGTACTCACCTACCCAGGCCACACAAAATATACTAATATAAAATTTAGTTGCACTTGTCCACTCATTTGGTTACAGAAATAAACCATATATATATATATATATATATATATATATATATATATATATATATATATATATATTCATTACTGTGCCCTGAGTCGCATGCTACAAATTTGGGCTGACAGTTGTATTAAACACTTTAGTAGCTATATCACTTGATTTCCATCCTTGATATTATGGCATGCTTTAAATTATGAGTGAATGAGTACATTTCTTTGCATATGGATCAGGACTTGTTTCTATATAAGCAACGCTTGTATATGTATAAGCGTGTATCTGGGTGAATATGTATATGCTTGTGTTATTGTTTACACGTAGTTTTTGGGCATACTTGATTTATACCCTGTAGCATGCACACTGTACCTCGCTTTATTTGAGAGTGAATATTTTTGGTATGACTGTTATTTGACCTTGGATAAAAATATACCTCTTGACTCATCATTTGCTGCAAATTTTGTTTGCACTATATTGTTACCCTATTTATACTACTGCTATTAGTTGATGTACTTGTCACATTTCAATTACTACCATATAATTGACCACTTGCTCGCTTTTTAATTACTGCCTGCATTTAAATGAAACTCAAAAAAAAAAAAAAAAAAAAAAAAAAAAAAAAAAACACACACTGCTATTGTGAGCACATGCTGTTCTCAGGAACCTGAATATAAACTGGACATTAACCATTTCTTTACTTACCTTGTCAGCTCAGCTGTAACTTTTAACCTCTACTGATTTCACATATGAACTGAAACTGTGTTGGCCTTGTTCTGATTTCAGTTTGTGCCGTGCATGTCACCTATGACCCCATGACTTTGTTTCCATGTTTCTGGTTTGCTTGTTATTGAGTTCACAGAAATGTGGTTGAATCCTTTGCCATATTTACGTGTGCCATGCTGGCTCAGTTCATGCTTGTTCATGTGACCATGGTGTATTCCATGCTAAGACACTCTTGTTATATGTTAATCTCAGTCTTGGTTTACACTTGAAATTTGAGACCCTATGTACACCATTACTGACTCGTGCCTATTGTTATTTTGACTGGTTTGTGTTTCCTGAAACTAAAATGGGATTTCTGAATAATTTATTCACTGAAAACCGAGACTTTGGACCATAAGAAATAATGTAATTGTGTTAAATATGAATATTTTTCACTATAATCCATTTTATTCACTGAACTCTTTGTATGTTGGCTTCCTCTAGATTGCTGTAACCATTTTGTTCACTAGAACCATTGCTGTCTCGTAACCCATTTTCTTCAAAGCATGATTTTTGTATACATGTGGGAGTTGGTGCATATGTGTATATATATACTATTGTATATGTATATACATATCATCGACATACATGTATACACAAATATACATGCCGTCCGGATTCGTTTCGTCCCAAGTTGCTATGCTATTATCTCATGTTTGGTATGGGAAGATGAGGCCATCCGCGCATGCATACACGTGCGGATAGGCAAGCTCTCATGACCACCGGTCCCTGAAGATATTATACTTGATACTGTGCAGATACTACACTTGTGCGTTTATGACGATTTGCATATGATATGTTCGATGCTAGAATTAACTATCGTATTTCCGTTTACATTGAAGTCAATTTACTTGAACTCTGATTTAATCCTGACTCGAGTGTTTTATGTTTTTGCATGGAACACTCGGGTCAGACCTGAGTGTTACAGATTTTAAAGATTGCAGCTTAGGATTCGAGATTGTCGAAGCTGGGGTTCCGAAGCTGCGCACTCTGAAGTTTTCAAAAACAGTAAATATTTTCTTATATTCAAGTTGTCTTAAATTTCCGCTGTAGATAGAAAAATTTTGTATTTAAAATTTTGATTATATATAAAAGTTCTGTTTCATTATTCAATACTGTGTTGTTTATTCTTTATTTCTGTGTTGATCCTATTTTAAAATCTATAAGCTAAATAACGATCTGTCGATTTAAACGTTTTAAGTTGGTTTAAATACCAATTTGAAGCGGTTAAAAAGGCAGGACGTTATAATTTTCAAAATCATTTTAATACTTTAGAATTAATTCATATATATTCCCACCTTGGGTTTAAATCAAATTTCACATAAAACAATGTCATGAAATCTCTTTCATTTTATTTTTTTGAAAACAATAACTAATTCTTTCGCTTTAAATAAACTTATTCAAACCCAATTCATCGCTTCCTTCTCAACTTGAAAATATCGTTATATTTTCATAAAATCTCCTTTTGTTTCCATTACTCTGGAAATACTATTTTGCATTCTCAAACCCTTTTTATTAGATGGAACATCCACATTCTTTGTTCATGCATTTCTATACTTCAACATTCATTAGTCCCTGACTGTAAACTAGTAAGCGAATAACTCTCTAAGTATTAACCCCAAAGACTGAAATCAACGTCAGATTAGTACTCTGGAAACCACTCAACTTAACCAATCTTCAGTTAGGCTTCAATTCTTATCTTAACTCATTATCAACCCATATTATCTCACTTCTGATCAATTCAACTATTTTCCATTTTGAAAATCTCATTTCAGTTCCATTATTAAATACATTAACTTAACGTTTTAGCCTTACGCCCCGTTTATAAACATCGTTTATAATTCCTAGGTTTAATATAAAACCTTGTTTATCTCGATTCCTTCTTACCTCATTTAAATATTAAGTAAACAATTATTTTAAGCAATTGTATCGGCTTAGAATCTCTTTTATGACTTAGTTATAAAACTCACCATTAATATAAAACCCATTCATTAACTCTTTTCAAAAATCCAATTATATTTTAATATCAACTTTGATTACTTACCCTAATGAACCTTATTTACGAATTGATCACTTAAATTATTATTCATTAATAATTTACATCATCTTTAACTATCATAGAAATAGTTGCTTCTTAATTAACTAAAACAAACAGTATTTTTATAAAAAATTCATATTAAAATTTTAAAGCAAATATTCATTAATCATTTCACTTGGTTAATTGAAAACAAACTAATCAAATAATCAATCCTAGTTAAAACGATTGACTGAGTCAACTCAGAAACACAGTTATTTCTTAACCAATCCTAGTTAATTCCTCCTTTAAATTAATTAATAATATAATTAATTTAAATAATTCCATTAATTGTTTCTCAGAAACAATTAATCCAATTCTTAACTGTTTTGCTAATTTCTGCTGTTTGCTTATAAATCTTATTAACATAAGAATTTGATTTATAAAACCATTAAATATTTTCTTATAAACTTAAATAATAAATATTAATTTCCTTTATTTAAATTTTTATCCAAAATAATAGATTTAAAAATATATTTTTAGTTATAAAATAGATTTTATAATTGTATTTTGTCGGTTTACTTGACGGTAAATCACCATTGTAAAACGATCTGTTTTTAGGCCAATTGTTGCCAAGTACTCAACCAATACTTCCCATTGGTTAATAACAAAACTAACTTTGAATTTAGATTCAACAACCGGTAATCAAGTAAATCATTCAATCATATCAGTTAAACAGTTGATGTAATTGCAATATGAAAGTAAACAATAAATTTGAGGCATCCAGTTGGATCCCTCTAACTAGTTTCCCCTGCATCCAATTATGTTATCTCAAATAATATCATCAATGTAACATTCACCAGTCAAATGGCAATAGCAATTCAAACAACCAATTTCAACTTAATATGTTTATATTATTATAAACGCAACCAACGAGGTAAGTTACCTTATTTGGAAATAATCGTTAAAAATAACTATTTTTTTAAAGTAAATTAAACAAATAATTAATTCAATCAGTTCGGTCAACACGTATAAATATATATTCAGCATTCATTAACAATTAACAATTATAGCACACAAACATTAAACCCGACTTATATAATATATAAGTGGGATAAAATTGAGTGACTTGAACTCACCTTGATTTCGTATGTCATTGAAAAAGTTTGGTTTAATTAAATTAAATTGATGTTTAATTTAATTAAAAAACCCAATAGCTGCCAACTCTAATCAAACCAGTCCCATAATATTACAACTGTTGATACGGTCCTAACGTCCATTTGGTTCATTCCATTCTACTACTGTATGACCAAGATATAATCTATACACATTATTTACTTATTTAAATTAATATTATTAAAATGTTGCTAATATTTATTTAACTTAATTTCTTATATGGTTTAAACAAAACCTCGTTAGGCAGCTCGAGTAGGTATTACATGTATACTTATGATTATTAGGCATTTTAATCAAACTGGGCGCATACCAATTCACTTAGGCATAATTAATAAAACAGATTAAGCATATGCAAGTTGTCATTAGGCATAAGGCATATCAAGTTCTTTTACCTACTAAAATTTATAACGTTACTTGTAGTAAAAACGAAAATTTAAATAAAAATTGATTGGGCCTTACATATTCGAGAGCCCATTACCAAAACTAACCCCTCTAGATTCACTATTGCAGCCGTCCATGTATTATTTTCGAAACCCCCCACCATATTACTTCCTCCTCCACACATATACTTCTTCTTCCCATATTTCCTTCCCTGCCATTCAGGCATTTCACTCACACATGATGGCAACCTCACCCATCCACACTTCAACGTTCCGAACATCGAATTGCCACAGGCATCGACACATGCGCACCACCGTGCCCTCCCCTCGGCCTAACCCTCGTCCTACCCATCATCTCCACCTGTCTCTCACTTCGCTCCATTATTGTGTGAAAACAAGCCGCAACCTCACATCATCTGACAGCTTGTGACACCCCACGTCCGTTAATGTCACTCACTAAGAGAATGCATTAAGTTTTGTGAAGCGTTATAGGTAAACAAAAACAGAAACATTACAAGAAAGATGTAAAATAGCAACGGAATTTAAAACTTCATTAATCATAAAGCATCGTGGATCATAACATGGCTACATCTTATGTTTGAAAAACATAAAACCCAGTACATCATTAAAATTTCTGTCTTGTACTTTAAAACACCAGATTACAATAATAAAAGAAGCATAATCCCCAAAACATAACCGTAGTAGAGAAACATGAAATCGAGCAGTACATCTATGCAGCTCCAAACAAGATGAAAGCAGAATCCTAATCAAGCTTGAGTATTCCTAACTTGATAAACTGGGGGGGAGGAAGAGGAAACAAAATGAGTTAGACATAAAGTCTGGCGAGCCCCGTTAGTGTTAGCATATAAATAAGTAAAAGTATCATGACTGGCATATAAAGCGGATAAGAGAGATAACATCATAAAAGGCAATATGACAAGGTAAATATTATCAACATGATAGAGTATATTGCGCTTCTCTAATGGTTACTCCGCACCAATACTAGTGTCTTATTAACAGGATGATCCCCAACAAGTATAAGATGGTGGACTTAGGTGTACTTCCAGTGAGAGGTTTTCACCCCCATACAATCAACAAGCAGCCAACATACCGGAGTTACCCCTAAGGGTATTACCAGGCTCCCCAATATACAAGAATCTAGATGTACCCTAATTACTACCCTAATCGATCGGCTCCCAAATCCGTAGATACCATGTGTTGACCCTACAGCAGGGTGTATCACTCCCTAAAGTGGTAACCCTTCGTTTTCAGGATGTACACAACCATATCGACATGTGTCATGGCGTCTAAACCTCCTCTGCCAGACCCATGCATGCACATGTCCCCGTCGGAATGCGCCGCCCACACCGCCGCCTAAGTTTGGATCTCTTACAATCAATCCAGTAAGTGTGCCCCGACTCTGACCTAGTTCGGAGTACTCGTTTAATACCTATATATGCGTTACTAATTGAAAGGGTCCCACCCACGAGATGATACAAGCTTTCCCCTACTCTTGCATCCCCACTAGGTTTTCCATAGGTTATGCTATACCAGGGTAAAATATTGCATAACCCCACAGGTTAAGTTTGTGGGCCTATACATATAAATATTACCCACGCACACAAGATTTACTCAACCCACCGACTGTTTCAAACAAGTTTACTTAACCCCTACACAAGTTATATATTCATACAATCCCTATGGATTCAACTAGGTCAAGTATTCCAATTCATTACCATATTCATTTAGGGTTATAATGTGCTTGAACTCCCACATTAAGCCTACCACTTGTAGATGCTGGATATGTCGGTCAGTTCCAGGCAGACTTCTTCCACTAGTCGGACTTAACCTCTTGTCTTAGCACGTCTCATGTTTATACACTTAGACTCCTCACGTTAGATTCACCACCAGTGGTCGCTGGATATGTGGGTCGGTTCCGGGAAGACTTCCACTACGGGTGTAATCTAACCTCATGTCTAAGCGTGGTTACAGTTTCTAATTACTGGAATTCTAGGCATTTCCATTATTAATCAATTGTTCCTATGTCGTTATAGGTTCTCATTCCCCTTTCCCAAGTGTGACACCCCACGTCTGTTAATGTCACTCATTAAGAGAATGCATTAATGTGACACCGCAAGTCCGTTAATGTCACTCGCAAAGGGAATGCATTAAGTTTCGTGAAGTGTTATAGGTAAACAAACGCAAAATATTACAAGACAGGTATATAGAATAATAGCAGAATAAAAAAAAAATATTTATCATAAGATACCGTGGTCCAAAAACATCACATGTCTGAAACATAAAAGGCTATTACAACATAAAAGCTACTGTCTTGTACTTCAAAAAAATCAGAGTACATAAAAAAAGTAAAATTCCCCAAGGAGCTTGAGCCATACAAATCAGCAGCTCTAGCAAAAGTAAGCAGAATCACGGTCAAGCCTGAGTATTTCCTCCCTGAGAACCTGGGGATGGGGGGAAATGGAAGAAAGAAGGAGAAACAAAAAGGGTCAGACATAAAGTCTGGTGAGTCTGGTGACTTTTAGCAAGTAAATAAATAAAAGTAGCATGACAGACATATAAAGTGGTTAAGAGAGATCACTACATAGATGACAGGTGTGACAAGGTTGACAGGATAAGGTGTATATGCTTCCCTAATGATTACTCCGCACTATTACTAGTATAACTAGAATGAGGTGATCCCTTACACTTCAAGCTCGTAGACTTGGGCATACGTCCAAATATACCCTAACTACTAACCTGATCGATTGGCTCCCTACTCTGTAGATACTCTGTACCGGCCCCATGATAGGATGTATCACGTTCTAAAGTGGCAACCCCTCACTGTTATGCACAACCCCATATCTATAGGTGTCACGATCGTCTTATCTGCCTCTGCCCGGCTCATGCATGCACATACCCCGGCCGGTTTGTGCCGCCCACACCGTCCTCCACATTTGGATCTCTTACAATCAGTCAGTAAGCATGCCCCCGCTCCGCCTAGTATGGAGTACTTTGTTTGATAATTACTTCGGGTTACTGACAGAAATGGGTCTTGCACAATATGATACAAGCTCTCCCCTTTGTCTTGTATCCCCCACTAGGTTTTCACTGACTATGTATACCATTAGGTATCTTTAATTACATAGTCCTATTTATTTTTGCTAGTTATGCTTACCCTAAAAAGTGTCTTTAATTACATAACTTTTATATTTTCCACCGGTTATGTATACCACTAGGTGTCTTTAATTACTTAACCTTGTTGGGTTAAGTTTGTGGGCCTATATGTAAATATTACCCACCCCTTTAGATTTATTTAACCCCCCACTGTCCAACCAGTTTTACCTAACCTTAACTTAAGTTCATAATCATACAATCCCTATGGATTAAATTAGGTTAAGTAGTCCAATTCATTGCCATGTCCATTCATGGTTTACAATGGGCTAGACCTCCCACATTAGGCCTACAACTTGTGGGTGCTGGATATGCCGGTCGGTTCCGGGCAGTCTTATTCCATAGTTGGTTGTAACCTAGTGTCTTAGCTTGATTCATATTTGCGCACTTAGACCACTCACATTAGGTTAAACATTAGTGGCTGATGGATATGCCGGTCGGGTCCGGGCAGACTTCCATCACTAATGCAACCTAACCTCGTGTCAAAAGTGCCATTAAAATTTCTTATTATAATCCTAAGCATTTACTACTAATTATACCTATGTCAATTATAGGTTTTATGCCCCTTTTTCCCAATTATGTCTATAATTGATTTTATGCCGATTTTATTCATATTCATTACTCCAATTAATAACCAAATTAACATTTAAATTTCCAATTATGCCTAAATGTCCAATTATACTCATAATGGGTTATATATCCAAATTCATATCAAGTTATGCCAAATCTAATATTTTCCCCCGTCCCCTCACTAACGCATTCGCATATATTTGGCGGCATACCTAGGCTAGAAAGTAGTCTAGGAATATATGGTAAAAAGGGAAAGATGATGGGAAAAATGACAATAGTGATCATTCTAACAAAGGTGACATAGACATATATATTGGCATAGACATATTTTGATATAATAATAAGGTGGACATAAAAATAGATCTAGTGAACAGGCAATAATAAAACTAGATTTAACATAATTATAATGTGGACATAAAACAGATCTACTATAATTAGGATGATATAGAAAGCATATTTAGGTCTAAACAAAGATTTATATGTCCAAATAATGACATATCTAAGTTGGCCACAATATGACAGGTAAAAGATGATCTACATAAAGGATTAGATCTAAACAAGGTTTTAACTGTCAAAAAATGACAGATTTACATTAACCACAATATAGATATAAACCAAGATCCACAAAGGTAATGTAATATATTAACCACAATTGAATTAGATCTAGAAAAGTAGATCTACCATGACATAGCTTAGGATCCAATAACAGTATAGATTCATAATTTACAACATATCTAAATCACAGTCTTTCGCAAATTACTTTTATTCATTTAAACCTAAAAGTAACTAACTCACAGTGTTTGGATTCTTAATATGATAGAAGAGAAGTTGTAGGTGTTGAGTCTGTGCTTGAATCTCAGAATTTGATTTGCAGAAGATGAATAGAATTAGGTTTAGTCCAGTCACTGACAACATTTGGCCTCCATTGCATTCCAGGACAGAAAACATGAAAAATGGACCCATATTTATAGTTTTTAACCTCCAAAACGACTATGCCACATCAGCCCTAGGGGTGTCGACACACCTGTGGGTGGGTCGACCCTGGTGTCGACACCCCTCTAAGGGGGTTGACCCCTGTGTCGGCACCCCTCTTGGGGGGTCGACCCCCTAGAGCGGGAAATTTGGCGCCTTCTGCCATTTTGTTTTCTGAACGATACTGGATTAGGTGCTAACTTATATCTGACACCTATATGACTCATATGTATATATTTATTTCTTCTGCACATATACAAACTTAAACCCTCAAAACTTCTTCATACGGTGTCTGTTTTACGCAAACCAAATGTCTATCTTGACCAGAATTTCGAGACGGACGAATGGCGCAGTCCGTTTTCATTTAATTCTGAATATTAAATTAATTATTATTTAATTTATCCTTTTAAGTGTCATTAGAAATTCGGGGTGTTACAATTAAGTTTCGTGAAGCGTTATAGGTAAACAGAAACAAAAACGTTACAAGACAAATAAAATAACAGCGGAATAAAACTGACTTTATTAATCATAAAGCATCGTGGTTCAAAACATCATATGTCTGAAAAGTACATAAACCAGTACATCTAAAAATCTCTGACTTGCAACTGAAACATCAGAGTACAAAATAAAAGAAGCATAATCCCCAAATAAAAACATAGCCATAGTAGCAAAAATAGGAGCTTGAGCAATACATCTAAGCAGCTCCAGCAAAATTATAGCAGAATCCTGGTCAAGCTTGAGTATTCCCGCCCTGAGAACCTAGGGGGAAATGGATGAAAGAAGAGGAAACAAAAAGGGTCAGACATAAAGTCTGGCGAGTCCAGATACTTTTAGCAAGTAAATCAGTAAAAGTAGCATGACATGCATATAAAGTGGATAAGAAAGATAACATCACAAAAGGCAGGCATGACAAGGTAAACTGGATAAAGTGTATATGCTTCTCTAACGGTTACTCTTATCCTCTACACTAATACTAGTATAACCAGAATGAAATGATGCCAACAAATATAAGATGGTAGCTTTAGGCGTACTTCTGATGAGAGGTTTTAACCCCATACAATCCATACTCAGCCCAACCTAACAGGCCCCTAAACTTTTTACTATAGTCAAGATGTACCCTAACTACTACCTTAATCGATCGGCTCCCTACTCCGTAGACACCATGTGTCGGCCCCATAGTAGGAGGTATCACTACCTAAAGTAACAACCCTTCGTTGATGTGCACAACTATATCTATTGGTGTCATGGTCGTCTTATCCCCTTTTGCCGGGCCCATGCACGCACATGTCCTCGGTTGGTTTGTGCGGCCCACACCGTCCTCCACGTTTGGATCTCTTACAGTCTCCCCCTTGTCTTGTATCCCCACTAGGATTTCCACAGGTTATCTATACCTATTGGTGCCTTTAATTACATAACCCCCTCAGGTTAAGTTTGTAGGCCTATATATAAATATTACCCACCCCCTCAGATTTAACTTAACCCTCCCACTACTTCAAGCATGTTTATTTAACGGTTAAGTTGTGGGCATATATATACAAATATTACCCTAACACCCATAATTCCATAGGTTATGCTTACCAAACGGTGCATTTAATTACATAACCCCAACCGGTTAAGTTTTGTGGGCCTATATGTAAATATTACCTACCTAACCCAGATATACTTAACCCTCCCACTATTTTCAACCAAGTTTACTTAAACCCTACTCGAGTTAACATGTTCATACAATCCCCATGGATTCAACTAGGTTAAGTATTACAGACTAACAGGTTATCCTCATTTCATTCACATTGACTCCTTTTCACTTGCCAGAATTCCACTTACTTATTAATTTCATATAAATTTAACTTAAACCATTTATGTTTATTAATAATCCCCATCATATGTTATTCTTTAGATTGTAATTAATAGATGTACTCTTACAATCTTTCACCCTTGGATTGTAATTAACAGAAGTAATCTTATAATCCCTTTGTATTATTCATTATCTGATTCCATAGTTACAATAACATGTTTTATTTAATGTGTAATTAAGTATACTTCATCTTAGTTCACCTGTTTTCTGTTCAATGTATCACTACAACTTGACATTGTTTACTTATTAACTTAGTTTTCTTAATAAGGTTTACTAATAAGCTTTCTTTCCTTTTATTATAACTATGTTATAATTTCCACTTGACCCTGGGACAAGGCTACCCGTTATATAACATTCTTATTAGAGTAATTAATTATAATAGGTTACTATCATTCCATGTTTACTCTAATTCATTACCATATATCCATTTATGGTCGTAATGCGCTAGACCGCCCACATTAAACCTACAACCTGTGGATATTGGATATGCCCGAGCGACTCCTAGCAGACTTCTTCCACTAGTCGAGTTTAACCTCGTATCTTAGCATGTCTCGTGTTTATGCACTTAGACCACCCACATTAGATTCACCAATTGTGGTCGTTGTTTATGCCGGGCAGCTCCGGGCAGACTTCCACCACAAGTGTAATCTGACCTCGTGTCTAAGCGTGTTTACAATTTCAGTTATTGTGATTTTAGGCATTACCATTATTAATCAATTATACCTATGTCATTACAAGCTTTCATGCGCCTTACCTAAGTTGTGTTCATAATGAACCATATGTCCCAAATGTTAGGTTTTTAATCAATTTCAAGTTATGTCCAAATTCCATATTCACATGCCCAAATTCCATATTCACCTATTTGATTCACATTATGCCCAAATTTCCCAATTCAAGTTACGCCCCAATTCTAACGTTTTTCCCTCGTTCCCAATTTAACGCGATCGCATATTTCAGTGGCATGCCTTGGCTCGAAGGTAGCCTGGCAATAAAAATAAAAAGGAAAAGAATGAGGGAAAAAGGACAGAAATGATCGCACTAGCAAAATTGACATATAACGGCAGAAATAGGCATAAACATATAGTGACATAAAGATAGTAGGCATATAGGAATAGATCTAATGAACAAATGATAATGGAACTGATTCTAATATATTAGGGCAGTCATGATGAGATCTAAACAATAATTTAGATGGCCAACTAACAACAGATTTGATCTACCCACAAACATGATAAGTGCAAGGCGATCTAAACAGTGAATTGGATCTATAATCAAAGGTAGATCTGACATGATAAAGGTTAAGATCCCAGTCATAGTTATGTTAGAATATCGTGGATTCGCAAGTTATTATAGATCTGATATGATTCAAGCATACACAGGAATAGATCCAAATTACAGTCATATCATGTTTTACTTTTTAATTATTTAAATCTAAAACTAAGTTAAACTCACAGTTTTGGATCTAGAAAGATAGAGGAAGAATAACAGAGGTTGAATTACAGATCTACACTTGACTAACTTGATTGCAGAAGAAGGAAAAGTTTTAATTTAGCCTGGGCACCGACAACATCTAGCCCTTCATTAATTTTCTGGGTAGAAAACCAGAAAAATGGAGCCATATTTATAGCTGCTAGCCCCCAAACCCTAACTGCCACGTCTGCCCTAGGGGGTCGACCTATGGGTTGACACCCCCTTGAGGGGTCGACACCCCTGAGGTGGGAAATTAGTCGCCTCTTAATTTTTGGATTTTAAACGATCTTATGAATTATATATATATATATATACATATATATAATTCTCTTACTCGTATACAAACTTCAAACCTTCATAACTTGTTCATAAGATGTCCGTTTTATACAAACCAAATGTCTGTCTTGACCAGAATTTCGAGACAGACACAACGACGCAGACCTTTCCCTTAATTCTGAATATTAAATTAATTATTCTATAATTTGTCCTCTTTAGTGTTGTTAAAGTTACGGGGTGTTACATTATCCCCTACTCAAAGGATTTCGTCCTCGAAATCTCCATGTTAAGAAGAACGTATATCCTACCATCCAAATTCATCTACTCTTCCACCAATCACAGGCATCCATTGTCCTTAAAAGATTTCTAATGTTTATATGAACATATGCAAAGGTGTGTGTATATGTCCCAATACTAATGCGAAGATCAGGCGTTCTCCCAATTCAGTCGACCTCCTTAATGCAATGTGTGTTAGTGTCATGAATCCAACATGTATACAACAATCCTATTATAACACGTAAGTTCTATATGTGTGCATAATCATCCATTCAAATGCAACATTCATATGATGATACATTCAATTCCGTCCATTAAGAAAAATGCACACACATCCATATGCAGTACGAGAGTGATAGAGCAAATCTAGTGACTGATGTGTGTGTATGTGCATCCATAAGCAACCACTAGCAAACACTTGCATCCACATGCAAACATAAAATGTCTTAAACACATGTTTACATCCATGAGTATTCTACCTAAAGGTTGAAGATTTGATCGATAGGACATACTTAAGTGATAGAACAAGCATAGATAAAACTTTGGAAAAACGAGTTAAGAACATACCCTCGAAAAGAAAAGGATACGGAGCACAAATCTTGTCTTCGGTCTCCCAAGTCGCATCCTCTGGGTTTTCTCCCCACTGAACCTTCATCAACTTGAATTCTCTATTGCATAGCTTCTTAACTTCTGATCTAAGAACACGCGAAGGAACTCGTCTGACTGTCGCCTCCCATTCCACCTCTACTTTCTCCAATATACTCGGCTCAACTACTTCTGTTGTATCATGCAAGCACTTTCGCAAATAAGAAACATGGAAAACATCATGAAATCCAGATAGTCTCTTTGATAGCTTTACTCTATAGACCATTTGGCCAATCCTTTTTGTTAGGGGAAATGGCCCTACAAATCTTAGTGTTGATTTCCATACAGATCTGAAGCGAACCACATTCCTCGAAGGTGACACCTTAATGAAAACCACCATATCTTCAAATTCAATGTCATTCCTTCTCCTATCTGCATAGAATTTCTGCCTATCTTGAGCAATCTTCATTCGTCGTCTAATAAGATCAATCTTCTCGGATGTTTCTATAACCATATCTGGTCCAAGTAATAGCCTTTCTGTACATCCCCTCCAATAAGTTGGTGAACTACAGGGTCGCTCGTACAATGCTTCGAAGGGTGCCATGCCAATGCTAGCTTGATAACTATTGTTGTAGGCGAACTCTACAAAAGGAAGATGCTCTTCCCAAGTCCTTCCGAAGTCTAGGATACACAACCTCAAAAGATCCTCAAGAATTCTGTTCAGCCTTTCTGTTTGTCCAACGGTCTGTGGGTAATAAGCGGTGCTCAAACACAACTGCGTAACTAATGCTTCTTGCAAGCTCCTCCAAAATTCACTGGTGAAAAGACGGACTATCTCCATCTGCCATCCTTTTACTTTTTTACTGGATTGAAATGAGCGCTTTTAGTAATTCTATCCACCACACCCTAAATACTGGTGTTTACTTTCTTTGATCTAGGCAAACCATCTATGAAATCAATAGAGACGCTCTCCCACTTCCACTGTGGAACCTCCAAAGGATGAAGTAACCTATTGGGCTCCTTTTTATCAGCTTTGACTTGCTGGTAAATCAAACATTGAGAAACAAACCCCGCTACATCTTTCTTCATTCCGACTCAAAAGAAAGCCCTTTTTCAAGTAGCTCCTCTACTTGCTTGCTGAGCTCACTACTTTCCCTTGGAGCCATATGGCGCACAGGTAATGCAACTGGCTTTGCATTGTCCACCAAATATATACAAAAATCGATTTCACTCCTCAGAGGTAAGCCCCGAACCTCCTCAAAAACATCGGAATATTCTCGGACTACCGGTACAGATCGTAGATCATCAATAGATGCATCAAGAGACTCTAGGAAACCAAGCATAACAGATCCCTTTGGGTCACAAGAAATCTCGAGGGTCCTCCCATGTCAAGTCAAAAGTCTAACGAACCTCCTTTCAGAATTGAGAATGGCACCGTATATGGCTCGCCAGTCCCTCCCTAGAATCAAACTATAGCCCACAAAACTGAGCATGTACGCGTCACACTCAAATTCGACGCCTAAAACAGATATTCTCAAACCTCGACAAATCATGGACAAATGTGACGAACCACCAATGGGGATTGAGACAATAACCGGATCCACTACCATACTAGTACTTAAATGCAAAGATTCGACCATAGAACTAGACATAATTGAATATGAAGCGCCAGAATCAAAAAGAGAGTTCTAATAGGATGCTTGAAAAGAGAAATCAAACCTTCCACGAAAACTTTCCTACCTCTATCTGGAGCACTGGTCACGAGAGCGTGCACCTTCCCTCTAGAAGCTCCTGCCCTTTGAACTTGTACCTATTTCTTCGGGCACTCCTTAGCAAAGTATCTGACCTCTCCACAATTAAAGCAAGTATTCTTCCTTCTTTTGCATCCCTTGACCAAGTGACCATCACGTCCACAACTGTGACACTTCCTCTTATCCTTAGCCTTGTCATTCTTTATACCCTTCTTCTGTTGCTGTTGTTATCCTTCCTTGGGCCATACCTTCTTATTTTGTGTTTCCTCGACCTTAGCCCCTTTCTTTTCACCTTTTTACCATCCTTGCGTAACAAGCTAACAAGTTTCTCGAAAGCTGCATCCATCGCACAGAAATCCTTACAAAGTTCGAGAAAATTAAACACAGGTGAAACTACTTCGGCTACAGATGGAGGCTAGGCACTTTATTGCCCTTCGACATGTGCCGTAGTTTTAACATGCCTATGGAATCATGCCACAATAGGGAAACCTTTCGGGAAGAATCAATTCCCTAGACAAAAAGGAAAAAAGGAAACAAGCGTAGAACCGAGAGATATTTTATATGGCTTTATGGAATATTTTTTCAAAATAGACTTTTCTTTTGAAAATGTTTCCTTTTAAAACCTTTTTGAAAATAATTTTCAAAATCTTTTATCGGATCTGGTAACCTTCATCTCTGATACCAAGTGTGACATCCCACATCCATTAATATCACTCATTATAATGCATTAAGTTTCGTGAAGCGTTATAGGTAAACAGAAACATTACACGACAGATATAAAATATCAACGGAATAAAAACTGACTTTATTAATCATAAAGCATCGTGGTTTAAAACATCATATGTCTGAAAAATACATAAACCACTACAACTTAAAATCTCTGTCTTACAACTAAAACATCAGAGTACAAAATAAAAGATGCATAATCCCCAAATAAAAACATAGCCATAATAGCAAAGATAGGAGCTTGAGCAATACATCTTAGCAACTCTAGCAAAATAATAGTAGAATCCTGGTCAAGCTTAAGTATTCCCACATTGAGAACCTGGGGGAAACGGAGGAAAGAAGAGGAATAAAAGGGTCAGACATAAAGTCTGGCGAGTCCTGTTACTTTGAGCAAGTAAATAAGTAAAAGTAGCATGACAGGCATATAAAGTGGATAAGAAAGATAACATCACAAAAGGCAGGCATGACAAGGTAAACTGGATGAAGTGTATACACTTCTCTAACGATTACTCTTATCCTCTGCACTAGTACTAGTATAACCAGAATGAAATGATCCCAGCAACTATTAGATGGTAGAATTAGGCACACTTCTGGTGGAAGGTTTTAACCCCATACAATCCAAGGGTAGCCCAACATAGCAGGCCCCTAAACTTTTTACCAGAGTCTAGACGTACCCTAACTACTACCCTAATCGATCGGCTCTCAACTCCGTAGATACCCTGCGTCGGCCCTACAGTAGGAGGTATCACTTCCTAAAGAGGCAACCCTTCGTTGATGTGCACAACCATATCTACTGGTGTCATGTTCGTCTTATCCCCATCTGCCCGGCCATGCACGCACATGTCCCCGGTTGGTTTGCGCCGCCCACACTGTCCTCCACATTTGGATCTCTTACAATCAGCCCAATATGTGTGCTCCGACCTAGGGCAGAGTCCTCGATCGATACCGTTATATGGGTTACTGATTGAAAAGGGTCCCACACACAAGATGATACAACCCTCCCACTAATTCAAGCATGTTTATTTAACAGTTAAGTAGTGGGCCTATATATACAAATCTTACCCTAACCCCAACATTTCCATAGGTTATGCTTACTTAACGGTGTCTTTAATTACATAACCCCAACCAGTTAAATTTGTGGGCCTATACGTAAATATTACCCACCCAACCCAGATATGCTTAACCCCCCCACTGTTTTAACCAAGTTTACTTAACCCCTACTCAAGTTAACATGTTCATACAATCCCTATGGATTAAACTAGGTTAAGTATTATAGACTAACAGGTTATCCCCATTCATATTGACTTCTTTTCACTTGCCAAAATTCCACTTGTTTATTAATTTCATATAAATATAATTTAAACCATTTAAGTTTATTAATAAGCCTCATCACATGTTATTCTTTAGATTGTAAGTAACGGAAGTAATCTTGCAATATTTCACCCCTGGATTGTAATTAACGGAAGCAATCTTACAATCCCTTTGTATTATTAATTATCTGATTCCATAGTTACAATAACATGTTTTACTTAATGTGTAATTAAGTATACTCCATCTCAGTTCACCTGTTTTCTATTCAACGTATCACTACAACTTGATGTTGTTTACTTATTACCTTAGTTTTCTTAACTAAGGTTTACTAATAAGCTTTCTTTCCTTTTATAATAACCTATGTTATAATTTCCACTTGTCCCTGGGACAAGACTATCCATTATATAACATTCTTATTAGAGTAATTATTTATAATAGATTACCATCATTCCCAGTTTACTCCAATTCATTACCATATATCCATTTATGGTCGTAATGCACTAGACCTCCCACATTAAACCTACAACCTGTGGATGTTGGATATGCTGTGTGGCTCTGGGCAGACTTCTTCCACAAGTCGGGTTTAACCTCGTGTCTTAGCATATCTCGTGTTTATGCACTTAGACCACCTACATTATATTCACTACTTGTGGTCACCGGTTATGTCGGGGGGCTCTGGGCAGATTTCCACAAGTGTAATCTAACCTCATGTCTAAGCATGATTACAATATCAGTTATTGTAATTCTAGGCATTTCTATTATTAATCAATTATACCTATGTCATTACAGGCTTTTATGCCCCTTACGCAATTTATGTTCATAATGAACCATATGCCCCAAATTTTAGGTTTTTAATCAGTTACAAGTTATGTCCAAATTCCATATTCACCTGCCCAAATTCCATATTCACCTATTTGATTCACATTATGCCCTAATTTCCCAATTCAAGTTACACCCCAATTCTAAAGTTATTCCCTCATTCCCAATTTAACTCAATCGCATATTTCAGCGGTATGCCTAGGGTTAAAGGTAACCTGGTTATAAAAATAATAAGGAAAAGAAAGAGGGAAAAAGGACAGAAATGATCATACTATCAAAATTGACATATAATGGCAGAAATAGGCATAAACATAAAGTGGCATAATGATAGTAGGCATGTAGGAATAGATCTAATGAACAAGTGATAATGGAACTAATTCTAATATATTAGGGACAGGCATGATGAGATCTAAACAATTATTTAGATGTCCAGCTAACAACAGATCTGATTTAACCACAAACATTATAGGTACAAGGCGATCTAAGTAGTCAATTAGATCTATAATCAAAGGTAGATCTGACATGATAAAGGTTAAGATCCAAGTCGTAGTTATGTCATAATATTGTGGATTCACAAGTTATTACAGATCTGATATGATTCAAGTAGCCACAGCATGTTTTACTTTTTAATTATTTAAATCTAGAAGTAACTTAAACTCACAGTGTTTGAATCTAGAAAGATAGAGGAAGAATAGCAGAGGTTGAATCACAGATCTACACTTGAATAACTTGATTAACTTGATTGTAGAAGAAGGAAAAGGTTTAATTCAGTCTGGGCACCGACAACATCTAGTCCTCCATTAATTTTTAGGGTAGAAAACAAGAGAAATGGAGCCATACTTATAGCCGCTAGGCCCCAAATCCTAACTGCCACGTCTGCCCTAGGAGAGTCGACCCCCCCTTAGAGGGTCGACTCATGGATCGACACCCCCTTGAGGGGTCGACACCCCTGGGGTGGGAAATTTTCTGCCTCTTAATTTTCGTATTTTGAACGATTTTCTCATTTTCTGAATTATATATATATAATTCTCTTGCACGTATACAAACTTCAAACCTTCATAACTTCTTTATACGATGTCCGTTTTACGCAAACCAAATGTTTATCATGATCAGAATTTCGAGACGGACGCAGTGGTGTAGTCCTTTTCCCTTAATGCTAAATATTACATTAATTATTCTTTAGTTTTTCCTCTTTAGTGTTGTTTTATGGGGTGTTACATCAAGTTGTGTTCATAATGAAACGTATACCCCAAACTAAAGTCTTTAATCACAAGTTGATTTATGCCCCAAATTCATGTTCATATATTTCATTCAAGTTATGCCCAATTTCCAGTTACAAGCTATGCCCCAATTTTAACGTTTTCATCTTGTTCCCAATTTAATGCGTTCGATATTTCAACAGTATGCCTTGGCTCGAAGGTAGCCGAACTATAAAAATAAAAGGCAAAAGATTAAGGGTAGAGGGCAGAAATGATTATACTAATAAGTTTAACATATAATGGCAGAAATAGTCATAAACATATAGTGGCATAATGAAATTATATGCATATAGGAACATATCTGATGAACATGTGATAATAGAAATGATTCTAACATAATAGGAACATCACAAACATGCATGATGAGATATAAACAATGAATCAAATATCCATCTAGTAACAGATCCGACTTAGGCAAAAACATAATATGAACAGGTAAGAGGTGTTCCCAACAATGATTTAGATCTACAAATAATGGAAGATCTGACATGATAAATAGGCATGGGTTCAAATCCAGAGCATAGTCATGTCAGAATAACTTAGATAAACATGTTATAACAGATCTGGTATGATTCAAATAGTCACAGGCATAGATCCAAGTTATAGTCAGGTCAAGATTTACTTTTAAACATTTAGATCTAAAAGTAACGTAAACTCACTGTGATTGGATCTAGAAAAATAGAAGAAAGAATTGCTGATGTTGAATCATAGATCTCTAAAACTCTAGTTGATTGCTGAAGAAGAAAAGGCTTGATTAATCTGGGTAGAGGTAGCATTTAGCTCTCCATTATTTTTGTTGTGGAGAAACAAGAGAGTGGGGTCTTATTTATAGACTAAAGCTAACGAACCAGGTCAAGAAAGGAGTCCACATTCAGCCAGAAGAATCTGCCCAGATCTGCTGCAAGGGGGTCGACCCCCCTTATAGGGTCGACACCCCCTTGATGGGGTCAACACCCCTGGGCGGGAATTTTTCCGCCCCCCCCCCCAAAAGCTCGGTTTTGAACTATTTGAACTGATTTTGATTTTTATGTATATATATAATCCTCTTGTGCATATATAAACTTCAAACCTTAATAACTTTTTTATACGTTGTCCATTTTATGCAAACCAGGTGTCTATTTTGACCAGAATTCCGAGACGAATGCAATGCCGTAGTCCGTTTCATTTAATTCTGAATATTAAATTAATTGTTCTATAATTTATCATCTTTTAGTGTTGTTAAAATACGGGGTGTTACATTCTCCCCTACTCAAAGGATTTCATCCTAGAAATCTCCAAGTTAAGAAGAATGTATATCCTAACATCCACATCGATCTACTCATCCACCAATCACAAACATCCATTGTCCTTAAAAGATTTCTAATGCTTATATGAACATATGCAGAGGTGTGTGTATATGTTATAATATTAATGCGAAGATCACGCGGTCTACTGATTCAGTCGACCTCCTTAATGCAATGTATGTCAACGTCATGAATCCAACATGTATGCAAATAATCCTATAATAACATGTAAGTTCTATATTTGTGCATAATCATCATCTAAATGCAACATACATATGATGATACATCCATTTCCATCCAATAAAAAAAGTAGAAAAATGCACACACATCCATATGCAGTATGAGAGTGATTGAGCCTATCGAATGCCTAATATGTGTGTGTATGTATCCACAAGCAACCACTAGCACACACTTGCATCCACTTGTATCCATCGAACATAACATGTTTCAAACACATGTTTACATCCATAGGTTTCCTACCTATAGGTCGAAGATTTGGTTGATAGGATATACTCAAATTATAGAAACATGCACAAATAAAAGCTTTGGAAAGGAAGTTAAGAGCATACCCTCGAAAAGAAAAGGGTACGAAGCGCGAATTTTGTCTTCGATCTCCCTAGTTGCATCCTTTTGGGTTTTCTCCCCACTGTACCTTCATTAACTTGACTTCTCAGTTGCGTAGCTTCTTAACTTCTGATCCAAGAATACGGATAGGATCTCGCTTAACTGTCATTTCCCATTCCACCTCTACTTCCTTCAATATACTCAGCTCAACTATTTTTGCTGTATCATGCAAGCATTTCCGCAAATGAGAAACGTGGAAAACATCATGAACACCAGATAGTCTTTCTCGTAGCTTTACTCTATAGGCCATTTAGCCAACCCTTTCTGTTATGGGAAATGATCCTACAAATTTTGGTGCTAATTTCCCTACAGATCCAAAGTGAACCACATTCCTCAAAGGTGACACTTTAATGAAAACCATGTCTCCCACCTTAAACTCAATGTCAGTCCTTCTCTTATCTACGTAGGACTTTTGCCTATCCTGAGCTGTCTTCATTCAAATAAGATCAATCTTCTCGGACGTTTCTATAACCATATCTGGTCCAAGTAGAAGTCTTTTTGTAGATTCCCACCAACAAGTCGGTGATCTACTAGGTCGTCCATACAATGCTTTGGAAGGTGCCATGCTAATGCTAGCTTGATAACTGTTGTCATAGGCAAACTGCACTAAAGGAAAGTTCTCTTCTCAAGTCCCTCCGAAGTCTAGGATACACAGCCTTAAAAGTTCCTCAAGACCTCTATTTACCCTTTCAGTCTATCCATCGGTCTGTGGGTGATAAGCGGTGCCCAACCACAACTATGTACCTAATGCTTCTTGCAAGCCCCTCTAAAAATTCACTAAAGAAAATGGGGTCATAATCACTTATAATGCTAGAAGGTACTCTATGAAGATGGACTATCTCACGAATGTAAAGTGTTACTAACCATGCTGTCGTCCTCTTACTCTTAACTGGAATGAAATGAGCACTCTTAGTAAGCCTGTCTACTACAACCCAAATATTGGTGTTGCCTTTCTTCGATCTTGGCAAACAATCTATGAAATCCATCAAGACTATCTCCCGCTTCCACTGTGGAACCTCCAAAGGATGAAGTAAATCATCGGGCTTCTTTTGCTCAGCTTTAACTTGCTGGCAAACCAAGCAGTGAAAAACAAACTTCGCCACATCTTCTTCATCCCAGCCCAAAAGAAAACCCTCTTCATATCCCTATACGTCTTATCGCCACCTAGATGAATAATAATCTTAGAATGATGGGCTTCCTTTAGGACTGCCTTCAACAAACTCCCAATTTGGGGAATACAAAGCCTTCCATCTCATCGCAACCACCCTCTATCATCTGTGGAATATCTACTGAGGTGACTAGAAGTCTCCCCTTTACTGAGCCTATCCAAGATGTCTGAAATATGTGGATCCTCTCATTGCGAAGCTCCTATCTGATCCATAAAAGTAGGTCGCACCTCCAGTGGTGCAAATAAGCTAGGTAAAAACTCAGTGGAGGGTCTAAAGCAAAAAGCCGATATAAAATCCAAGCTTTTCCTTTCCATAAACAGAGGTCTTAAGGCGATCCTCTGCCTACTCAGTGCGTCTTCCACCACATTACCCTTGCCAGGGGTGTAAGCAATCTCGAAGTCATAAGATGCTAGAAACTCCATCCACCTTTGTTCCCTTAAATTAAGATCCTTCTGCGAGAACAAGTACTTGAGAGATTTATGATCGGTGTACAACTCGAACTTCTCTCCAAGCAAATAATGACGCCATGTCTTAAGCGCGAATACTATGGCAGCTATCTCTAAGTCATGGGTAGGGTAGTTCTTCTCATGAATGCTTAGCTATCTACCCCAATAACATACTACCCTTCCCTCTTGCATCAGAAGTGCACCAAGCCCTTTACCACATGCACCAGTGTAAACTGTAAACACATTGTTTTCGTCGGGCAAGGTCAAGACTGGGGTTGTTGTCAAAGCCCTCTTCAATCGTCAGAAAGCAATATCACAATCCTTATCCCATGAAAACGTCAAAATTTTCTTCGTCGGTCTAGTGAGTGGGGTTAATATCTTTGCGAAGTCCTTAATGAACTTCCTATAATAGCCTGCCAATCTAAGAAAACTTCTCACTTCCTTTGCATTCTTTAGGATTTGCCAATCTTGAACTGCAACTAACTTTGTGGGATCTACTGCTATCCCATCTTTAGAGACCACATACCCTAGAAATATCACCTATTTTCTCTAAAAATGGCATTTGGAGAATTCCGCCTTAAGCTGATGCGCACGGAGGGTTTTCAAAACCTCTCTCAAATGTTGGGCATGCTCTTCCTCGCTCTTTGAGAAGATCAAGATATCATCAACAAAGACCATGACGAACTTATTTAGAAACTCATGAAACACCCTACGCATCAGATCAACAAAATAGGCAAGTGCATTCGTCAACCCAAAAGGCATAACGAGCCATTCAAAGAAACCATCTGGAGTCCTAAAAGCGGTCTTGTCTATACTGTCCTCGACCACCCTCAACTGATGAAACTCCATGGCCAAGTCTATCTGAGAGAATACTGATGCACCAACAAGCTGGTCAAACAGATCATCTATCCTTGGGAGTGGATGCCTATTCTTCTTTGTGAGTTTATTCAACTCTCTGTAGTCAACACATAAGTGAAGAGAACCATCCGCCTTAGTTGCAAATACCACCAGAGCACCCCATTCAGATATGCTTCGCCTAATAAACTCTTTCTCAAGTAGCTCCTTTACTTGCTTACTAAGCTCCCTCCTTTCACTTGGAGCCATATGGCGCACAGGTAATGCAACTGGCTTTGCATTGTCTTCCAAGTATATATGGAAATCGATCTCGCACATCAGAGGTAAGCCTCGAACCTCCTCAGAAACATCAGAATACTCACGAACTACTACTACAGATTGCAGATCATCAATAGATGCGTCAAGATACTCTAGAAAACTAAGCATGACAGACCCCTTAGGGTCACAAGAAATCTTGAGGGTCCTCCCATGGCAAGTCAAAAGTCTAATGACCCTCCTCTCATAATCCAGAATGGCAACATACATGGCTAGCCAATCCATCCCTAGAATCAAACCATAGCCCATAAAACCGAGCGCATATGCGTCGCACTCAAACTTGACGCCTAACACAGATATTCTCAAACCCCGACAAATCATGGACAAATGAGCCAAACCACCAATGGGGCTTGAGTCAACAATGGGATCTGCTACCATACTAGTACTAAAGTGCAGAGACTCAACCATAGAATCAGATATAAATGAATGCGAAGAGCCAGAATCAAAAAGAGTTGTAATAGGATGATTGGAAAGAGAAATCAAACCTTCCACAGAAACTTTCCTACCTCGATCTGGAGAACTGATCACGAGAGCGTGCACTTGCCTTCCAGAAGCTCCTGCCCTTTGACCTTGCCCTTGCTTCTTTGGGCACTCCTTAGAAAAGTGTCTGACCTCTCCATAACCGAAGCAAGCATTCTTCCTTATTTTCAATCCTTGATCAAATGACCCTCGCGTTCGCAGCACTTCCTCGTATCCTTAGCCTTGTCGTTCTTTCCACCTTTTTTTTGTTGTTGTTGTCCCTTCTTGGGCCATACTTTCTCATTTTATGTTTCCTCAACCTTAACTTCTTTCTTTTCAGCTTTATCTTCCTCATGCATTAAGGAAATATAAATGAGCCTTTCAAAAGTTTCTCCCATCGGAATATGAGACATAACCAACCCATGGAGGGGTTTATTTAGTCCTCTAGCAAACCGCAAAGCTTTCTTATGCGGAGTATCCATTAGCTCTAATCCAAACCTCGCTAGTTGGTTGAATTTGTTAACATACTCTTTGACTGTCACACCACCTTGCTTGAGTGCTAGAAAACTTTCCATTTGCATGCTTTTCTCAGCTTGAGAAAGAAACTTCATTTCAAACCTTTGCCCAAAATCATCCCAAGTCTCCACTGGATGCCCTGCTTGCGTCACTTGCCACCAGAACGAAGCTTCAGCGAAGCTTCAACTTTCAGTAGCCAAGCGGCTAACTGAATCTTCCTACGATCATCCACTTCGAATATTCCAAATAGATCCTTCGTCTCTTTGAGCCAATTCCTTGCTTCTACGAACCTTTCGATTCCACGGAATTCCTTCCTCCCATAGCACAGAAATCTTTGCAGATCTTAGTGAAGTTATCTGCATGCGGAGGAGGAGGAATGACGGTTGCAGCTGGGGAAGGAATGTTAGCTTGACCACCGGCAGGTGCCGTGGCCTCTAGATACCTATGGAACCAGCCTGGTATCGTAACGCCCTCAGGAATATTAGGTTCTCCAGACATGCTAAAAAAGGAAAGGGATTCAGACAAAGGATCGAAAGATATTACATATGGCTTTAGGGAATATGTTTTTCAAAATAGACTTTCCTTTTTGAAAATGCTTTCTTTTAAAACATATTTGAAAATAATTTTCAAAATCTTTATCCAATCTGGAAACCTTCAACTCTAATACCAAGTGTGACACCCCCACGTCCGTTAATGTCGCTCATTAGGAGAATGCATTAAGTTTCAGAAAGCATTATAGGTAAAGAGAAACAAAAATATTACAAGATAGATATAAAATAGCAGCAGAATTTAAAACTTTTAAAGCATCAAGGTTCAAAACATGGTTACATTATATGTTTGAAAAATGTAAAACCCAGTACATCATTAAAATTTCTGTCTTGTACTTTAAAACATCAGAGAACAGTAATAAAAGAAGCATAATCCCCAAAACATAGCCATGGTGGAGAAACATGAAATCGAGTAGTACATCTATGTAACTCCAAGCAAGATGAAAGAAGAATCCTAATCAAGCTTGAGTATTCTCACCCTAAGAACCTAGGGGGAGGGGGGAAACGGAAGAGAAAGAAGAGGAAACAAAATGGGTCAGACATAAAGTCTGGAGAGTCCAGTTAATTTTAGCATATAAATAAGTAAAAGTATCATGATAGGCATATAAAGTGGATAAGAGAGATAACATCATATAAGGCAAGTATGACAAGGTAAATGGGATCAACATTGTAGAGTATATTGCACTTTTCTAATGGTTACTCTACACCAATACTAGTGTCTTATTAACAAGATAATCCCCAACAAGTATAAGATGGTAGACGTAGGTATACTTCCAGTGAGAGGTTTTCAGTCCATACAATCAACAAGCAGCACAACATACCGGAGTTACCCCCAAGGGTATTAACAGGCTCCCCAACATATCAGATTCTAGATGTATCCTAATTACTACCTTAATGGATCGGCTCCCTACTACGTAGATACCTTGTGCTAGCCCCACAGTAGGGTGTATCACTCCCTAAAGTGGCAACCCTTCGTTTTCAGGATGTGCACAACCATATCTACAGGAGTCACGACATCTAAACCTCCTCTGTCGGACCCATGCATGCATATGACCCCATCGGAATGCGCCGTCCACACCATCCTCTATGTTTGGATCTCTTACAATCAGCCCAGTAAGTGTGCCCCGACTCTGTATTCGTCCCCTTGATAGCGGTATATCTATTTTGACCAGAATTCCAAGACGAATGCAATGGCGCAGTCTATATCCCTTAATTCTAAATATTAAATTAATTATTATTTAATTTATCATCTTTCAGTGTTGTTAAAATACGGGGTGTTACACAGATGCACCACCATCGAGGTACTGGAGTACCACTGTTCACCTGAGAATCACCCCCGGACTACTAGCTCCATGTCCATTGGCCCCACGATCGCATGTCACTGTTTTCTCTTGCCTGAGCAATATTTCTTCCCCGCCTTGTTTAATTTACTTACGACTATTTTTCTAGATAATATGGGTTCAGTTTTCAACTGGAATGAAGCTCGCCATTTTTGTGTTGTGGAAGAAAGTTTTTTGTTAAGTGCTGAAAAGTGAAAACTGGGCTGCCTACTTATAGAAGGAACATCATGATGAAATCAACGTCCATCACCAATGGTACAGGGTAGGATGCCATTAGCTATGCGAATTAGGGTGTAGTTGTATGTATATATTTTAGACTACACGAGTTTTCATTTCTTTGATAAGTTAGTTTTAATTTGAAAACTTAGGTTGCCAGAAGAAATAGGTTGCTTGCTTGTGACTTTTCAAATCAGATGTAGGTAGCAGCTGTACCCTTTTGAAATTTCAGTGTGTACTTGTTCATTGCTTAGCCATGAAGTATATAAAATATAGGATAGTTAGCATATATAAAATATATGGTAAGTGGTGATAACAAACATATAGGATGGGTATAAAACAGTAAAGCTTGTATTCTCCTTTTAAAAATGAAGTTGTGCATAAATTTTAGTCATGAAGTTAAATAAAGATGGGTATACGATGGTATACCTATCTGTTAAACTTAAGGTGTTCGATTACTCAGAAGTTAAGCTTTCATTTTATTATTATTATTCTATTTTACTATATTTAACTCTACCGCTTATATTGTTGTTTACTGCTTACCATCATATTCGTTCCGGCACACACATGAGTTCCAAGCACAATGAAACTGGATATACCTTTATGTCTCAACATTCTGGTCCCCGTAAAATTTGTTTTGTTCAAAACCGACTTTGTTTGCACAACGGCGATGTTTTAATTCCAATATTTTCATCGGTTCACCTTTAAATTGCACGCACAGATAAAACAATTCCAATTGGCTCCAAACTGGAAATCTAGCAATAACTAGCTATACATATTCCAATAAATTTCTTTCGCTGAAAATGGAGGTTGTTTGAAAAGAAAACACTTTTAAGGCTAATATAATATCGATAAAATATATTTAAATCCAAAACAATTCAATTTAAATAATAATAAATTGTTATTATCATATATTCCAATATCACACGTCTTCAAAATAAACAAATATATATTTTAAACTCAATATTTATAATCCTGGGGTAAACGATATTTAAATTATAAGAATTTTATTATATAAATTTATTAAATAAATGTTATCGTTTATTAACGAATTCCGTAGAGACTTTTGGAAAATTTGAATTGGATATAACTCACAATATATAGGCTGAAATCTCGATTTTTCTCTTTCATTAGAAAATTATAATCAAATAGATTCAAACGTTTCTGGTTTCAAAAAATTCTGATTTATATCGGATCCTATGTATTCAATTGAAGTTCAAATCGTAAATTTCAAAATACCGCGCCATTTCAATTTCTAATTATAAATATATATAATTTAACATTTAGACTTCATTATATAAACGAATATAAATATTATAAATCCATACAAAATTCCAAAATTAATATTTAAAATAATAAATTAAATTAAATATCTTACTATCAAAAATACAGGGTGTTACAACTCTGATCATTCTGGTCTGGCTCTGGTTGTAATCCTGCTAGAATTCGGTTTGAATTCTGATTTCGGTTTGAATTTTAGATCCACATTTTTAAGTGCTGAAAATGAAAATAGTAATATTGTAAAAGAATAATAAGTTGTAAAAGACTTGTTGAAAATTTGGAATTGTATTAGTGCTGGCGGTTACTGGGAGAGCAAGAGAAATATTGCATATATTAAAGGTGAAGCATAATTGTAAAAGAATTTGCATTATTTTGAAATGTTGGGAAGCAGAAAGGATAGGTCCGCAATGCTTTTATCCTTCCTTTCTCATTTAAGAAATAGACTATGGATGAATAACATGTACTCATAACAGTTCTACTAGCAATAAATGAATTTGCTACATGCTTTATTTTTCTGTCACCTTTTTCACTGTATTTTCATATGTGCATGTTGATGTTTAATACTATTGGACAAGAGTTACATGTTATGAACAAGATCGAGTGTGTTATATCACTTAAGGTAGATGCTTGTGTTACACCAACTCCTGATCAAAATCAAGAAGCAAGCTCCCAGTTTTACCAATTAATTTTGTTGGATTAGCAAAGACAAGCACAATTTTTTGATTCAATGCGGTATCATGCTTGTTTTATATATTTTCAGACCGAGTGTTTTCAATAGTCAAAACTTCTTAAAAAATATACGAGTTTAGGACATAATTGTTTTGCATGCAGCTTGCATTATACCTATGTAACATACTTTGTCACAATTGGTCAATTGATTTACTGCCATATTCTTAAGTTCTTGACACCTTTAGTTTAAGGGAAAGGTTCTTTATCTTATGTTGCATTATAGTCATGTCACATGGTTCAAATATGTAGATGGCTGGACATACATATTTGGAAGCAGCTAAAGACTATGTGTCAGAGAGTCTGTATATGAGTGGATAGTGAGGAATGTACATAAATATGAATGACTGTGTAATCTACCAGTGAATGTACAATAGTGGAGTCATAAATTTTTTACTATTTCAATGTTGAAATAAAATATTTATTTGAATAAAATACCGTGTTGTAGTAGTTTTATTATAGTGTTGCCATCGGGTTATAAAGGTTACCTGACATAATGTTGAAATAGTCCTACAAGGTATTGCCGTAAGGATGGGATTAGATTGGGTCATGGGCCCCACGTTGTAGGCCTTACAAGACATATTAATAAGATTAATATCTATAGCAACATTTTTGGAATGTTGCTACAGACATCTAAGGATGTTGCTATAGACCTAAATAGGGTTCTACTACAACAATATTTGTTATGTGGCCATAGATGGTCAAAATGTTGCCTTTGAGGTTTACAACAACAGTCAAAATTGCATCACCCTAAAAATGTTGCCAAAGACCTACGCCAACATTTTTTGTTGCATTACGTCGTTTATGGTGTAATGACATCTATATTAGGATACCGTTGAAGTGATTCATTCCAATTATGTGATGTACCAAAATCTCGTAAACCCATTTCTACCTCTCCACCATCAACAAATAGCGGTCCCATTGATGCAGCAATCATCCATTCCTCTTGCTGATTTTCTTCATTATCATTTGTAATACCATCATCAACTTCAAAATCGTCTTCAATAGCATTTGGAAATGCATCAGACTGAATTAAACCCAATCAACATATCTTTGAGACCAATCCTCGAGGATTCCTTTTGCTTCATTTAGATTTCAATAATGATGATGCAATAACACCTATATGTAAAAATTAGTAGTATGGTAATAATCCAGAATTGTTTAAATATTTCAAACCATAAAACAGGATTAACCATGTGACATAGAAGTAAAAATATATGATGTTTCCAGAAGAATTCATACAAAGTAGAGAGATGAATTAACAAAGAATATAAATGCACTAAATAATGAATACTTGTTGTTCACATAAAAGTTCTCATTTAATTATCACTAAGTGGAGAAATTTAACAATTTATATTTGGTATTATTTAAACAACCGCCTTAGTTCGAAGCTTATGTCAACTTTTGTTATAGGATGCTCTAGTTCATGTAAAGTTTCTAACATATGAGGGTTTGTTGTGCAAATAAGATGATCAAAATATTCGATAATGATATCATTATGACGTAAATTTCTACTATTAGAAGATAAATTTAGTGCACTGTTTAGCCAGAGAAAGCCATGAATATGTCCACTTCCACGATTTTTCCATTCAAATTGATACCAATAGTCTTTAATAAAAAAACTCGGGTATTAGGAAATCTTTTATAAACATATGAACCCTCATTTGGGAAAACCACGCAACACTGAGTGGGTTCTCAGTTAATAATTGTGCTTTTCTTTTCCTTTTTTGGCAAGATTCAAATTTTGCAATTCATTTGCTGAATCGAGAAGTTTAGAAAGTCCCGGCCATTGCATATCCGCTGAACTCAATGTGAAAAATATCGTTGGTGTCCCTAATTGTTTGACCATAGCTGTAAGCTCTTTCAATCTTGCAAACCAATAAGAACGGCTTCCTTGAATGCTTTTGGAAAAATAAGAAATGCGTTGAGACAACTGTCGATCTCTCGATTTCAACGTTTCACAAACATCCTGAATTGTCAAATTGGTATCTTTGAGTTTTTTTGCACATATATATTACTAATATCCAATGCACGCCATCTACTAATAGAATAGTAAGCAAAATAATGAAATCAAACATCTTTTGCAGAACTTTGCCTAGGATATTTCGTTAGTATTGGAAATACTGAAGAGGTCTAATTTTTCTTGGTTGTGCTTGTCTTAAATTGGCATTCTCTAGTGGAAATAATATTGGAAAATCCATCGAGACATACCCAAAAGTATTAAGCTCATCAATAACATTAGATGAAATAGGCATTTCAACTATTGTTTCGTTATTTTGTTGACTTTCTAGAACGTATAATACAGATCTTGTTGACTGGGTTATACGATATTCGTTATTGCACCTGATGATTCGAATTTTACAATGTCAGTTACTTCATTTTCAAACTCTTAAGGTCCTGCTTGATCCAAATTATAGCTATGGGTTGGAATGTTTTCTGAATCATCTTGAATATGTGGAAGTGTAAGGGGTACATCGTCTTCTGGTAATTCATTGAGAGACATTTCGTTGATGTGTATATCATCATAAAAAATATTGTGGGTTTTAAGCCAAATTAGTGTTTATCTTACGTATTCACGTCTCTAACTCGAAATTTCTTGGTTTCATATACTCCACTTCTTTTTACAACTAAGACCTCTGATCGATCATCTAGCTTATAAGGGATAGAAGATACAATTGCATTGACGTCTTCTGGAAACTTAATAACATTTCCACTGTATTTATATTGTTGTCCTTTAAAACGATAAACTGACATCATTGGATGGATTCATGCTATAAGTATCTTCTCCAAGCTTGTAAGGCAAGATAATTCAGGTGGAACATGTCCAGGATCCACCAAATTTTGAGAACTAACATGGATGGAAGGTCATGCAGTGGTTCATCATTGTGAAAATCAGAATAAGAAGATGAAGAGACAATTAGATCTGGAAAATACCAAGTGCAAACATGACAATATCTCCATTGCATATCTTGGTATGATTTTCTAAATTTGTGGGCATTGGTATTTTTGCAGCTGAAGTGCTGATATTGGAGTAGGAATGGATGAGTTTTTCGTGTTTGAATTTTTACGTTGAGCTATGGTTTGTCTATGTCATGCGACATCCATGGATTTTTGACGCTATTGATATTGGTCAGTTTCTCTCAAACGTCTAGCTCGTTGATTAGATGCATGACTTCTATTGTACTTAGCAGTCCTTTCATTATGGTTGTCCAACGCAATAAAGCTTATGTTTAGGTAATGATTATCATTTACGAGGAAATAAAAAATAATATATGAGACAAAATCGCTAAGATAAAAGGTTTTACATGAATAATGCATGAGCAATATTTTTTAATGTATTAGTATAAGAAAAACATGGTATTATCCATGGATGTGATGCATAGTTTTGGATAAATATAATAAATGCTTAAAAATTGTCATAAATAAGCATATGTAAAGGAAATTAGGGGAAAAAATGTATAATTGTGAAAGAATCGAAAGAAAAATAAAACTAATAATTCATATTAAATAACACTTACATTAAAATAAACATTCGTTAATTATGAAAGAATTAATTTTGAATTTGATAAAATAATATCATGTGTGTATATATACACACATATAAAATGATTTTAACATACAAATTCAACTTAAACTATTTAGATATAATTAACTAGAGCAACATTATCGCTAAATGTAATTGTATATACACGTCCGAGGAACATGGCAGATGATATGGAGACCGTGCACCCAGAATGTTTTCAAGACTTAACGCAGTAGACGTTTGACTAATAACTTCATGCGACCTCTACATATACATGTACATTATAAAAAATAATTAGTGATTTTAAATAAATTTGGGAACATTTATTAGTACTGTTGGATGCAGTACAAGCATTATTTCGGATAAGATTAACATAGAAGTCATAAAACTCAGATAACACTTGTTTAAGAATGATAGGCTTGTATATTTACCTTACGTGAAATAGTCATAGTCATTGGGGAATCTTTGCACATAATATATTAAATCCACAAATGATTTTGCGTCATCATTAGAAGATCGTAAGCTATTCAAATCAAAATTACACCTACCTGCAATTGTGATGAATGAAAGATGACATATTTATACAAACTTGTTGCAAGCGTAGACGATATTATGATAATTATAAAAGAGTCACCTTGAATATGAGCCTGCATTATTTTCTTGAGTCTCTTCAAATAATGAAATGTTTTTGGAGGATGTTGACCTTTGTAACATAATACGATCATCCATTATTTCACATGGAATCTAAAATTTGAGCGAAAATAAAATCTTGTATTAATCTCAAATCAATAAAATTAAAAGTATACAATAATTATTTGATTGCATTTATATTAATCATCATGCTAATTCATTTTAAATAAAAAATCTAAGAGTAAATTAAAATATAGAATGAAAATTAATTACTGTATGTGAAAAGCATGATATTGACGATTGTTGCACACAAGAAACTTCAAATGGTTGATTGGTATAGGTGATACATTTTGAAAGAAATAAAGATCATCGGAAGCAACACTAAAGAAATTTTAGTATTTCATATTGTAATGAAGATTGATACAAATTGAATAGAGTGGTATTCTCTATTTATAATAATGTGAAGTAGAATAAATGATACAACCCATTTACAAAAAAAAAATGTAAAAATAGGCAAGTGCATATGACCGTTGTACAACTATATGTGGTAGTACTTGATATTGAAATATATTGTACACGCAAGCTTTTCTTTTATCACATCTTTCCTTTGTTAGTGCAAGTAACCGTTGTACAAGCTATATGTGGTAATACTTGATACTGAAATATATTGTATACGCAAGCTTTCCTTTTATCACATCTTTCTTTTATTAGTGCAGGTGACCGTATTACAGGATATATGCGCTTATACTTGATATTGAAATATATTGTACACACAAGCTTTCCTTTTATCACATCTTTCTTTTTGTCTTATCCATGCAAGCTTTCCTTTTATCACATTTTTCCTTTATTACCGCCTCTCAAATTAGGGTTAGGTTTTGATGCCATAAATTGTCGAGAGACAATCCATCTTTTACTTCATATTTATTTGCAATTCTTCAATTCCAAGTGCTTCTTTGAATCTATGAAAGTTTTTATCTGAGAGTGATTTTGTTAGCATGTTAGCCCTTTGATAATAAGATGGAATGTGGCTAACTTGAAAATTCTTCTTTTGGACGTGCTCTTGAACAAAATAAACGTCGATTTCTATATGTTTAGTTCGATTACGCTGAATAGAATTTGATGTCATATAAATTGTACATAAATTGTCACACCAAATAATTGGATTCCTACTGGATGATAGTTTTAATTCCCTTAGTAGTTATTGTAACCATAAGATTTCAGCTGTGGAGCTAGCCACACTCCGATTGTAACAGCCCATATTTTACATATCGGAGGATTGTATAATATTTTTATTTTATTCCCTAAGGGTTGGGTCATTCTCATATTTTGATATGTTGTTTATGGGGATGTGAGACAAACCCATAATTTTTACCAATTTTATTTGTGACCATTTCCTCCTATCGGTTTTGAACAGGGCATTACTTTTGACTGGGATCGAATCAGGTGCTAAGATCGATTTCATTGGAAAGGAAATGGTGTTGCCAATTCTAGAGAGTGGTCACAATAAAGATTCGGTTCAGCGGTTTAGGAGGAATTGTTATTTTAGCATTTCATAATTTTCTGTCCGGGTTTTGTGAGCCACTGATGGGCTGATTTGAGGAGGCCTATTAATGGCCTAGTGGTAGGCTATAAATAGAGGTTTAGAAGCATAGAGAATATTTTACTTTCTTTATTCTCTCATTTGGTTAAGCTCGTGATCATCCTTGCTCTATCAAATACACCTTTCCACCATTAAAATTCTAGATATACATGAGAAGACTGAAATCTACACCAATCGTGGCTAGATCTGCATCCAGTGAAGAGAAACCGCATCAAATCGAGAGGTTTGAAGGTTGTTCTCCATTGTTCGGATTCGTGATTCATCATTTTTAAGCTAGATCAAAGGATTGATGTGTGATAAGCATCTCTCACATGGATTCAATTAAATATATGTGTTGTTTGATCATAATTTCATCATTTTAAGTTGTTTTCACCGAGATCTGCATCATGGTTAGTATATTTTCATTTGAACCATCATAGGTTCTAATCTAGGAACTTAGAACTGGTAATTCTTTTGTTAATTCATATGTTTATGCAAGTTAGATCCATTGTTTTAGTTCATTCATTGATTTATCATGATTTGGTGAATTTTATATGATTATAGATGAAAATTTGTCATTTTGATGCTGTGATTTCATAAAGTGGTCATTGTTGAATTGGATGAGTTGATTTCATCAATGTTGTCGTTTGGGGGTGATTTGGTCAAGTTTGGAGTTGTTTTGGTCAGATCGGGAGCCTGGTCATTTTTCATAGGTCGGGTTGTGGCTTGTTGTCCAAGAAATGGATTCAGGTCGCAAGTCGCTCAAGCTTCGGACTGTTCGAAGCATGGGATTTTGTAACGGCCCAAGGATTTTTTTTTTGACCCCGAAAATCAACATAAAATCACCATGTCGATTATTCAAGTATCAAAAACACTGGATTGTCAATAGAAAGAAATTAGAGGATGAGAAAAGAAAGAAAGAATATTAGAATAGAAGAAAGAAGAAGAACACCACATCAAAATCTCACAGCGGAACAGATAAAATATAATATCAAATCTCTGTATACAAAAGAACTATATAAACATACCAATCATCAGAGTACAACACATATCAGCCACAGCGGAAAATAACTCTATATATCTAATGGTGAAGCCTCCTACTTCCAGCTCCTAAAATTCCCAGCGAAACCTAACCTGGAACATACTCGGTTTGACCCGAGCACATTTGAAGCAAAGCAAAATACACCGGGTCAGTTTGGAATACTACCAGTGATAAATTCATAGCACACACACAACTTTCTTAACTTTGTAAAATCCTTTTGAAATCAAAGGATAATAGTAAGACCAGCCCACACATAAACACGGACGGTTTTTACCTTACTATAACCCATAACGTTTTTGAAATCATAACTTGCTCTGATATTATGATAATGTCTAAATACAAATAAATAACAATCTAAAGGAATGCTTGCATCTCACGCTCCCCATATATAGTATACAAACCAAAACCGCGGGCGCTTATTGGGTATTGGATTCCAGCTATGACAAGGTACAGGACCACCTTCCGAATGTGTATCTCTAGAGGCCATACACTGGGTTCAACAAGAACATCTTGTAACCCGGCCCTCACATGACCGACCACTCATTTCGCTTGAGTGTATATCACTGACGGTTGGGATCAGCAACCGCCTCCCGAAAAGGGACAGCATCGAATATAGGTTAAAGAAGCAAATGGAATTTCTCTAGATAGGTGATTATACATCCTAATGGGAGAGACCCACATAGCCATGCTTCCTGCCCGATTTTTTTCTTTTCCTGGTTGTGAGGCTTGAGGCTAGAATCTCTTTAAAACATCTAGCCATCATTACTTTGAATGCCACATCGTCAGATCTGCCAGAAAAATCACTAATTGACGTCCACAAAAATACCCTGGTTGGGAGCGACCCAACTATGATACGTTTGAAGATATTAACGTACGAGACCCCTTTGGAAATACTCTGTCAGACGTTCGTCCATACAAGTCATCCAGGAATAGGATGAACCAAAGGAGCCCTCCCACTGCATCCTAGGAATCACCCTATAGATCAGTAGCGAGAAGTCCTTGCAAATCCATGGATTTCAACAACGACAGAATCACAAATCAAATAACTCTAGTTGCAAACCAGAGAAATTCAACAAGTAGTCCCTCCGCTTATGAAGATCCACAGTCTTCACTTGCTCCTTCTTCAATCGATGTCTTCACGTATTTGTTGGTCGTAATGGTTTTCGAATATAAATTATATCCCGGTCTTTCCATACCAACAATCATATTGGTTAGGTCTGATAGTCGGTGATTTAACAACCAAATACAATAGTGTGAATACAATGAGTTTGCTGATTCGGCACTTGGCATTATCTAGCCTGTTAAAGTATATTTAATAAAATAGTTAATGAAATTCTAGTCTTCCAATACATTAGAAACATTACACCTAATTTCATTCTAGTATGACGAAACTATTTTTAATGTTTTAGAACCATGTATATATATGGATTTCCACCTTTTATTTCCTTAGTAAATGTCAAGAACTTCCTTCAAAACATTTATCCCATTTTCTTATGTTCGAGAATCTCACGATATATATTACTTAATGGTATTAAACAAGTTCCAATTCTAATATTGTCAAAACCAATGTCGACTTATGTCGTTTAAAACCAATTATCCTTATTAACATTGAAACCAATTTAGTATTGATTCATATTCCAAAACCTCGCTCTTGTATTCAATCCTTCTCGTATGGAATATCACACCTATCACAACCCCTTTCACTCATTTCAAACCAATACTATTTCTCGATAATAATGAAGCCGTTCAAGTTGGGGTATTTTATTTACCTCTCAAATCTTGATCGACAACGTTTTTATCTCAGAATAATATATGTTCGTCACTTAACCATCTCACCAAAATCTTATTTACCATCTCGATCTCAATTGGTTTTATTACCATTTCTTAAACATTTTAAGTCTTCATTTTAGTTTAAAGACCCTTTTTAAACCTCGTTTGGATTTCTTTCTAAATGTTTATAAAAATCCATTTATCATCCTTTTTGCAACTTAGCTCAGATTTCACTTTAAGCCCATTAACATCTTTTAGTCCATTACAAATCTATTTACTGTTTTCCTTAATAATTTTATTCAATCGAGTTCACTTTTCTTAATTTTAATACTTAAGAAAAATCTTATTTAAGTCGTTATATTTATTACATGTCTCATTTGCACCTCTCGTCTTGAAACTTGAAATTTACACCTCCTTATAAAATCTCTTATTTGTCTTGATCGATTTCATCGACACTTTACCACCTCTAAGGGGATTCCAACTAATGGTAATTTCTTTAATTATATCTAATTACAATAATAATTTACTTTAACATTTAACTATATTAAAATAGTTAACAATGCTACTAACTAAAAAAATAGTCTAAATTATTATTTGGAAAAGCATATTAAATAAAATCAACTTCATTAACATAATTCAATAATTTCCTTAATTTATAGTTAATCGAAGATTAACCAGTTATTAACACCATTTGTTAAACCTTAAAGAAGATTCAAAGTATTTAAATCAAATTACTTCAATTATCAATTTCAACTAAAGACGGTTGATTTTTGTCGACCATACACCTCACTTAGCAGTTAACTGATTGTCATTAGTCATTTCCCCTTTTTAAATTAATTAAATAGCTTAATTAATTTTAAAACGCCATTTAATTATTTAAAAACAATTATTCTATTTTGCAACCCATAGGTAAATTTTATGGTTTCTGGCTTTAGCACTTTCGTAAATCACAACATCTTATTTCATAATCATTAAACAAATTTCTTTTTAAAAGCTCGATTAAAATATTTATTCATAAATTTGATTAATTATATAAATTGACTGAAAGACTTCAGTTCAATCATAAAATATTTTATAACTTTAAAGCTGCGTCAATTCACCAAACAGTCGAACGACGTCTGAAACAATACATTTTAGGCCATTCACTGCCAATTACCCAATCAACACTGTCGGTTGATTTTAAACACAAAACAGGTGAATATTTATTCAACCATCATGCTCAAACAGGTTTTTCTACCATATGGGGTTAAATTAGTTCAAATATCAACAATATAAAACAAACGAACAACATATATAATATTTGAGGAATCCAGTCGGATCCCTCCAACCTGTTCTTCCCTGCATCACAGCTCGTTATACATTTCATAATAATGTATGAAATAAATTTCATATGATCTACTAATATAAAACGATTAAATCTAAATAACAGCATCCAATCAACCATAACAGTCAACAGCAACCAATCAACCAGTTTATATTTTTAAGGGTAAATTATATTTTAATATGAATTTACCACATCATAGAATTTCAGAAGGTGTGAGAATTAACTCACCTGATTAATTCGGTTGGCGGTTGACGCATTTGGTCCTTTTAATTTGAGTCGAGCGTTCAAAATTAGCTCAAATTTCAACTGCGTCAGATTAGTGTCTAGTCAGTGCCATCATCTAGGTCTCGTCCTTGTGATCCCAATGGATCCAGTTTCGTCAGATTTCGTTAACGTATGTGAAAGATACGCTAATTTAAAGTTTGTATAAAATATACGACTATAAATTAAACTAATTATTAATCAATTAATTAACCTTACCTTAATTTCCGTTTACCCCCGCCACATCAGCCTCCTCTATAATGCCTCATGCGTTTTTCCTCCTCCAGGTGAACAAAACCCGATTCTCTTCTTCGTGACCCCTTCTTCTAAAAAAACCCAAACACCATCTGTCTTTAACCCTTCGCTGCGCCTCCTCTGGTAGACCGGACCACCAGCGACCAGTGCTTCCCTGACCGCCTCCTCACGGTACTCCTTCGCCGACCCATCCCCTTGCCGACAAACCCCTATAGCCACCGTAACAACTGAAAACGCGGAATCCATTTAAACCCAAAATTCTCCGACCACCGTCGCCTATGGGTGACCGGACCACCACCTAACTGACCAGCTACTTCCCCTCTTCGACTTCACTCCAGCGCCCACCATAAAAAAAGATCAACGGCGCCGGAAATTGGCCAAACCCGTTCCCAGCTTTTGAAAATAGCCCTAAACTGAACATCTTCGTTTATCTCAACCCCACGACCACCACGGACCACCAGAGAAACCGAGACCACAGCAAAATCGAAGCCTTGTCTCTCCTCTACAAAACCCCCAAGGTCCCGGCCTCTCAAATCGATCAAATCTCCTTAATTTTGGCCAAAAACGAAAACGATTTTCCATGGTTTAACACCGATTCCGGCCACCTCCGACAACCGTTCCACCCCAACTTTCTCCAGTAGGTAGATATCGTCCCGATCTACCGCTTTCCCTTTGGAACCCCGCTCAAATTCGTCACAGATTTAAAGAAATAAATTAAAATGTAAACGGGGACTTTTCTGCAAAAATGTTCGCTGGAAAAAAAATGTTTGGAGGTATTGATAAGAAATATGGCTGAGGGGGAAGTAAATCTATAAATAAAAATAATATTTATTTAAGTCGATGTGAAGAACGATATTTTTCTTCATGTCTATCGCTATTTCGAACATCGTTTATTCGTTGTTACGCTCAATTACAAATCCCGTTCGAGATGCGAATGGACGGCATAGTATAATTTGACGATACGGTCCTAATAAAACTTGTTTCGTCGAATTCCGAGTTCGTTTTCTCACATGGCTCTCGTTCACGTTCAAATGGTCGTTTTATTTGTATTTTATTTTGCCATGCTCACAAATTAACCCCGATTAAAGTGCCACTTGAAACCTAGCAATAATTTACTATTGCGTCCCCAATAAAATTTGTTTCATCGAAAACAGAGGTCGTTTGAATAAAGGCCCTTTTATAACTGCCCAATCCAAATAAAATAAACCGATTTTAAAATACCTCAATATAATAATATTAAAATATTGAAATTCCCATATATGACCAGAATATCGTATACTACAAAAATAAAATATCACGGGTTGCGTTTCAAGCCAAATCGATATTTTAAAAAATTTAAAAACCCCTTTATTTAATATAAATAACGATAAAATATTTAAGGAAATTCCACAGCGACCTTTTCAAATTTTGATCTGGACATAAAACAAAATCTACAATACGAAAACTCGATTTTTCTCTTTCATTAGAAAAATATTATCCAACAGATTCCGACGTTTCTTGTTTCGAGAAAATCTGACTTATTTTTTGCCCTATACAGCTGTTTGAAGTTCAAAACGCCAAATTATGAACTACCGCGTCGTTGCAGCTCGTTTTATATTATAATTATAAATTAAGCGTTCTAACATTTGTTTTATAAATGAAATTGATATTATAATTTCAAAACGAATAATATTAAACCATTTTAAATTGCCCGTTCACATTATACAGAAAAATCAACATTTCCCCGAATATTCTAAAAATAAAATACTATTATATTATTAATATAATTTAAATATTTAAATTAAAATAGTCAAATCAAAATGGTCAAATCCCATTATTTAAACTCAAATCAATATTTAAATAGATAATATATTTCAAATAAAATGGCCAGAAAATACGGGACATTACAGATTTAGTTGATTTGGGGTCATGATAGCTTAGGTCGTCTTATGACCTAAAGGGTTAGATCGTATAGGGCAAGGATAAGGTAAAGGAGACGGTTTTCCGCGAATTTCATTTCAGTAGAGCATATGATGTCGACAGCCTGAGGTAGAGCACTCAATGGGTTAGGGTCACCTCCATTTCGCTTTACCAACCCCAAGGAAGCTCCAAATACAAGCCGTCATCGTTTGTGCAGGTCGGCCGAGGCCCCTTGCAAGTGAAGCAAATCCAAGTTGTTGGTGAAGCTTGGGTCGGGGAAGCGAGGTCGTGGAGACTAGGTTCTGGAGTTAGGTCGCTGGCTTCATGTTGGTGGAGGTCCAGGGTCGGGTCATTCGGCTTTGGGGAGAGGCAGGTCGTTGGCTCGTGGGGTCAATCTATAAGGCTAGGTCGTTAATGACCTAGGGGAATGCAGCGTTAAGGAACGATATGGAACGGAGATGAAACGATGTGGTTTATTTTTCGTAACGGGAAGTTTGAAAATGCTATGAAATGGTATATCGACCAAATGACGTATAATTTGGGTCGACGATGGTAGTGGCTTCAATGTATATTCAAGTAGGAATGTTCAAAGTTATGTGATGTGTTTTGATCGTCGTAAAGCAACGAATGTAAAGATGACTCAAGGTGGTGAGTTTGTGGGAAATAATTGCTCGAGAAGCTTGCTCGAGCTGTGACTCAAAATGATGAGTTGATGGATAACGGCTGCTCAAGAAGGTTGCTTGAGTTATGAACGATCATCAGGTAGGATGAATAGAGATACTGAAGGCTGAGAGATTATTGTTGTCATAGGTTCTAGCGGGAACTACAAAAAATCTTCACATAGACATCGGCTAAAAAACGATGTCTCCATTTTTTGGGAGTGCTATTGATGTCGGTGATGCCTAAAGTGCCAATTTTCTTACATCAGTTAAAAAACGATGTCGAAGCAGCAGTAAACATCATAAAATAATTAATAAACGATGTATTGACCCTTTTTTTGTTTATTTGCACGAACTGAATGTTTATAATGTATTACTATAAGTCTTGAATTACTATAAACATATCATGTAAGTAGTACAAAATAATTTATACATCATTTATGGTGGGAATAACTAATGTAATATATATATATATATATATATCATCTCTTTCTAAAAGATGTGATGCCTATACACCAAATAGATATTAGTTGATTTTCAGTGAAATGATGTCTGTGTGGCTTTTAGACATCGTTTCCCTTTAAAGGAGGGATGTCTTTGTTCTATTTATACACTATTTTTGTTCCATAGAACTGATGTCAGTTATAATTTTAAACATCAATATTTTTCCTGATATATGATATATGCCATACCATAATAATGCAATACCAATACCAAAAACAAAAATGCAATACTAATACCGAAAACAAAAATGCAATATTGGCCATAAATATTAAACTGAAAATACTCTTACATTCCATAAAACCATCGACCACAAACACTAAACAAGCACAATCTTTTGTTCTACATTACATTCTAGTTAGATTTTCATTAAACAAGATTTACAGGTGTTCTTCAACAAAACCGAACGCCTCAACGCACCTTCTCCAACTGGTCCACACTGTAAGACTTTCAATTCTTCACACTCCACTGCAAAATTGATAAATAGCTCAGTATATATAGTATGGAAAAAGTTCGATATCTCATATAGTATGATAACAGTAAGCCAGTATTATAAAATTTAGTAGGACATGCATCTCTACACTTCTTTTGACACACACATGTACATAAGACTGAACAACTACACTTGGTAGGGAAGAATGACTGTGGTAATTACAACTGAAAATACATGTGCTTTCATACACTTGGTAGATTCTGTGCCTTCTGAAGCAGCTTCAGCAGACAGGATAAAAGCACTCATAGGATCATCCCCAGCATCTAACCTCAGTTTTCAGGTAAATTAACATACCAAAAAAAGATTCAATCAGTGTAAATAAAGAACGAACTTCATATGTAAATTATAAATCAATATTTAAGGTTACTTCTTCCAAAACTCTTTGTGTAGGAATTAAAGCATCCAACATGGTGCAGTAGCCAGCAGAAGCACCTCAATATTTTTTGATAACAGCAATGGCGAACTCAAGAGCATTAGCCCCTGAAACAAATGAAATTGAACATATTTCTACATGACTCCCAAAGACGATGAAGGTAGTAAGTTCTACTAACATATCACCAATAATGATAATAATTATGTGTCTTACATAGCTTAGGAGTAATAACTGTGTTTCCCTTCAATTTAGCATATGTTGCCTTGTAAAACTAGGTAAATGCTGAAAAGTATTCAATTTACATTGTGATCATCATCAAGCTGAAAAGTATTCAGTATTTGATATTAAAAGAGATTTAAATGCTTAAAATCCAATTTATGAATTTGGTAAGAAAGAAGTGCTTACCGAACATAGTTGATCTCTTGGTATGAACTTGATTCCAGAGAGCACTTAATTGACTTGATCAATGAAATTGTAGAAATTAAAACTTGACAGCTACTTGGATAATCCACGTATTAAGTGGGTAATGTCATATTGATCCTTATGTTTAACTAACTTTTATATTAGCTATGTTTAACACTCTGATAGTACACAAGACATAGGTTATTACGTGTGCCATTATTCATTATTATGTAAAAATAAGGCATACCCAATCTTTGAAGACAAATGCATGCTCCAAAGAGTTCTGAAATAAGACAAAATGAATCAAGTAAAGAATGATGCCAGGATGACGAAACCAAAAATGGTGATCAGATAGCTTCACATGCACTTCCCGGCTCTCTATGATTCATGAGCTAACCTTGTGATTACACTCTCCAGTTTTGTATTCACAAATAGCAGAAGCTACAAAAATTCAATACCCAAATATAATTTCAACCAAGTAAAAGAAAATCATTACCAAATACTTGGTTACAAAACGGTTGTAAAATTATACATCATTGTTGTTTATATATACTTATTATTAGTGGCAAGAAGGACAACCAGAAATATATATATATATGCAATCCTACATACACAAATTTCATTGTGATTAGCTTCAACAGATCAATATCGCAGAACAATTTACTCGAGCATCTGAATTCAAAGGTTTTCCATTCATATAAAATCATAAAAATAAAAGATAATGGGTTTGTGTCTTAGTAATATTAAACCAAGATGAATATGGCAAGCAAGTAATACTACCACCTAAAGCTATGTAGTTAAGTATAAATCTTGAGAAAAATAAACATGTAAAACACAAACCACCTCTATTATATTACCATAAATTTTTCCTTCATAAACTAAACCAATTGATGTAGATGATAATTATAGAACTTAGTCTTATGGCTAAATTAGATAGATGCTGACATAACATGGATATAGCTAAGTACATCTTTTTTATCACTTATAAAGGAAGGCTTATTGAAATAGCATATGCATTGTAATACCATTGTCAATGAAAGGGGATATAATTTTTATATTTATTTTCTTCTGTTCTATTGCAAAGAACACTTACTACAATAAATCCAGACCTTAGAGCTATATAATCTAACTTTTTTACAGATGCAACTACTTGAGTAAGGACTACTACAACATAAAAATAAATGTATGTTGGCATCAACACGAAACAAAAAAGGAGTAAATATTTGTGTATCATAGTGTTGTATGTTCTTTAAACACTGAATGTATTTGGGGTCACATATATGAAGAAAATCTTGATTTATGAAAAGAAAACAGAAGCTGGTGGCTTACTATCCAGGTAATCGACCCTTTCCATATTCCAAGTACACGATCTCTAACAAATTTACAATGAGCTTCAAGTTGAACAGTTTCACGGTGTTCATTTGCAGTAAAAGTGATTTATTCTTAGCCAAAATATTAATAAAAATTTACTGAAAGTAACACATCCATGATAGGAACACACTCACTTTGTTCATTATCGACGATCTCTTTTCTAATTGTTTCCTCCCAATGTTATTATGCTTCTTTCCCTGAGTGCTTTCTAGCAACCAACCCTCCTTCACCACAGGTATGGTATAACCATTTTGTCTATAATAGCACCTTTCTCTCTATGTTAAATATAAACTTATCCACCTATACAATACTTAGAAGAAGGTTGGTTTCTCTGTTCAGTTTCCCACATCAATTCAGGTTTCTCTAGCCTCAACAATATTAATAATCGAGAATGCAAATACGGTTCAGGTTCAACTTGATCAATGATGGCCAAACACAAAAATTTGCAATCTTAATTGTTAATATTGATGGGGGAAGAGCTGAAAACTAATTGCCTTCATCTCCTTTGGGAGATCAATTAAGAAGAAACTGAGTTGCCCTATGTAACATAATGCTTCTCCACAGCCTACATGGAAATTTTGAATGAAATGTATCGGAATGTTACATAATCCTTGTATTGTTAACCAATGCAATGCTTGTACAAACATTTTTATGATATGTAACATTCAGCACTGTTAAGTAGTACTACTAGAAAGTATATTCCAGAACCATGTTGATGAGGTGTCAGTAACTTTAAGATACTGCAACCAAATTCCATGAAGATGGAACATTCACATTTTATTAAGTACTAAATCATGAGTTATATGCTTATAACTGAAGATAAAAGAGGTACTAAACAAGCATTATGTGGGCGGGTTGAGGAAACAGTTCGAAATTAAAAAGTTGGTCATATAGATGAATGTTTTTACTGCTTATTGTTTAATTATTTGGTTTGGTTAACAAACCAACTAAGCTCGACTTATCTTGGGAGTTACTAAATTGATTCATTAAAACTTATTGATTTTCAGAACTTGAGTTACTAAATTTCGAAGCTCTTTAATAACCGAAAACTTTATTTTAAAGTTTTCATCATTTCCAAGTGTTTCCTCAACCAGACCATAGAAAGCTAGGTCAATACCTCTCTTACCTCCACGTATACGCATAGAACTCGTGATTTGATTCTTAATAACCCGTGAATGTTCCATTTTCATGGAAATAAGTTGTAGTATCCTAAAAATACTAAACACCTACCGACATGGATCTGAAATATACCTCCTGATGGCACTACTATACACTAACAATGAACTTTGATAGGATATCCTATCATGTTAATGTTACATTTCAAATTAATTGTCAATTCATTGAATGTAGTCACTTAATTAAGTAGCTCTTAAGATAAATTGAATGCAATCACTTAATTTAGCAACTCTGTAACGACCCGTGTTTTTGGCACTCAATTATATAATTTAATTTATTTAACTCAATTATTATATTTGGAATATCGATGTGATTTAATATTTAAATCGTCGTTTTAAACGAAGTTGAACGTTATAATTTATATATAATATAAATCGAGCTTGGAAATGGCGTGCAGTTCGTAATATTTGGTTTTGAACTTCAACTAAGAATACAGGATTCAATATAAGTCGGATTTCTGTGAAACAAGACACGTTGGGACCGTATTGACGATAGTTTTCATATGAAAGAGAAAAATTCAGATTTCGTATTATAAATAGTAAGTTATGGTCAAATCAAATTTTGAAATAGTCGCTATGGAAAATCGTTATTAAATTATAGGCCTTAAAAATAGCCGTTTTGCAAACGGACTCATATTTCGACGAAATCAGTTTCATTAGAACCGTATCGTTAAATTATTGTCAGAAAATCGAACTGCGTGGAAAATCGATGTCGTATATGGCCACGATAGCCGTAAACGCCCATATAATTTCTATAGCGCGTAATTAATTCAATATAGGGATATTTGAGTTTAACTGGAGCAGACGATCGAATTAAGCCACGAAACCAGTTCCGTTGAGTTCGTATCGTCGATTAGAGTCAGGATATGTATATAGTTTGTTATTTTTAGAGATCGAGAAATTTGGTGTTAAAAGGGGTATAGCGGTTCAGGGTAAAAACAGCCTATCGGGGCAACAGTCTCAGAATGCGACGAAATTAGTGCCGTTGGGTTCGTATCGGAAAGTTATTGTCGATGCTCGCAGTTTCAAGTGGATTTGATTTATCTGGTGATCGTAGAAAAATTAAACGTGTGTTCATTTCTGGTTTCATAAAGGAAAATTTTCCAAACGACCTCGGATTTCGATGAAACTTGTCCCATTGGTTTCAGAATACCTTTTTACATCAAGACTAGCCTTTTTATCAGTAGACAGAAGTCGATAGTAGTTAGTTTTACGTGTTACTTTACCATGAAGTTTCATTGATAATTAAATAATAAATCATATACCCTATGTCCACCCAATACACATAGACTATACAGTAGCAGACCTAAAATTTGTAAAATCCACCTCAAAATGTGCTATGCGCCTACCCTCTCATTTCCTTCAAATCACAATGAGGTGTCATGTACTACACGAAAAGAAAAAACACATGCTAATTTCTGCAATCCTACATCCTACCCGTATACAGCTTACTGTTAATTCCTTGGGTGCCAAGGGTTTGCCCATTATATATACACACCCTGAATTCCCATTTTCCCATTCCTCTCAGTTTCTTTTCAACTCCATCAAATGACAAAACCGTACCCTCCCTCTAGTATCACGAACAGCAAACAAAGCTCCACCGTAATATATATATATATATATATATGAACGAGGGGTGCCGGGGTGAAGGGTTCTCTGGAAAGTAGAGGTGGGCCGAAGTTCATGAGGGAAGTTAGTGCGTGGGTATGGAAATGAAATACTATTCGAACAGTGAAGTGGTTTACGTACTGGGAAAAGCAGCGGTAGGGGTTTATGTCTGTTCAAACCTGATGGAGCGCGATGAGTTCCAAGGGACTGCTGTGTTGGCAACAAGCTTGACGAAGCTGTTGTTGGGAACGGACGAAGGAGTCCACTTCAAGAATTTGCTGTTCCTTCTAAGCAAAGTTCGTGGGGAGCAGGGGACCAAAACGGACGGAGCGAAGGGTCTGGAAGGAGAAACCAAGCGTGTCTACCGACCAATGGAGAAATGGAAGTTGGTGATTGGGCAGTGTAGAACATACCGAACAGCAAAGAAAAAGGGAAATAAGGAAGTGACGATCTCGGGTTGTGAACTGGAGCGAAGTGGTTGAAGCAGCTTGCGGATTCGAAATACACGGCAGGTAATAAATCAAAGACAATGCAAAGTATAATACATATACCTAATTACGTGAATATGGCCTAATCCTATATTATGATATGTCTAATAAATGGTATAATTATAAAGGTTTTAAACATATGGTATCGTAAAACTGATAGTGAATCAGTGACTTCTCGACCTGGCCAAACCTTGGATAGGATGACAGTAACCGATTATAGACTTTATATTAGGCATGTTGAACTAACATTGAACTTGAATTGGATGGCTACCTCATTAAGCAAATAGAACCTGTAAGCTAGAATTAATTACAGCATAACGTTACCGCTATGTGGAATCTTTACAACGTGACCATGATTTCTTTTAAACCATAATTAGTTAATTAAATAAAAGAACTTAATTAAGGTTTAATTGTTTGAATTAAAACCAATAATTATAAATTATGTGCTTCTATGTTGGCAGAATTCGACAAGACCAAAACTTAGGAATCGTATCGACAGACACGATGAAGTGGAGCTGGATTGGTTAAAGACGGTAGCCTCTGCGATTTTTAACTAAATTAAACATCAGTTTAATTTAATTAAAACAACCCACTCTGACAACGGATGAAAACCCAAAGTGAGTTAAACTCACTCAGTTACCCTTTTTATATTTTTTATAAATTGGGTGTTTTTATTTTGTGTGCTCTGCTTGCAAATGGTTGACTGCTTTGCTAGTTATATATTTAACTGTTGATTTAACCGATGAAATTAAACTGTGTTTAATTTCAGTGAAATACTAAATCGTTATTTTAACGATTGGTTCCAATAAAGGTAACTCACCTTGGTTGGTCACGTTTATTTATAAACGTGTTTAAATGGGTGCATTGTTTGAATTGCTTATGGTTGATGTTCAATGGTCGTTATTTAGTTTATCAGTTAAACAAAACTGAACAGTCTGATTTGAGATAACCATTTTGTATACAGGGAAGAACAGGTTGGAGGGATCCAACCGGATTCCTCAACTATATTATTTACTTCATATCATCATATATGAACTGCCCTGTGTGTAGTGTTTGATTTGATGGTTGATTATTGAATGTTCAACATCTGTTAGTTTAAACCAACGGGTGATATTGGTTGGGTATTTAGCGGCATATGGCCTAGAAAATCAACCGTTTTATAGATATTGATTCACCGTCAGGTGAGTCAATAGAGATGAAGTTATAAAATTTATTTTATAACTGGAGATAGATTTTTTGAACATATTATTTTGAATAAAAGTTATTCAAGAGAAGGAAATACATATTTTTTTATTTATGTAAGACTTTAAATTATTTTTAATTGATTTTATAAAGTAAGTTCCGATGTAAATCAGATTGATAAGTACGAGATAGGAAATAAAATCACATAGTATTCAAGATGAGTGCCATTTCGTACGACTGCTAGCGTAATTCGCAGGGCTGCAGATAGCCTACGGCGGTCGGATGTTTCCGGAGGGAATCGGGCGTAACCATTGTGATCGCTGTGATCTAGAGTCAAGCGAATGGAGTTAAGACGAATGTTAATTAATCAATTAGAGTTATTCAAATATCGTATTTTTGAATATTAAAAGAATTTGAAATTTCAATTTAACAAAAAGGAAATTAGTTTGTCAAAGGCCAAGTGATGCTGAATACTGAACCAGTGAACTTATTGGATTGTCATGTTTGAAACACTGTATATTTTGATAGTTAAAACACCGACTATCAAATCTGTCCAATACGATTGTTGGTATGGAAAGACCGGGATCGAATGTATATTCGAAAACCATTCCGTCCAACAAATACGTGAAGATATCAGAAGATGATCGAGATGGAGCATTGAAGACCGTGGATCTCCATAAACGGAAGAACCACTAATATTCTCTGCCTGGCAAGCAGAGGAAAGCTGTGATTCTGTCGTGGTTGGAATCAACGGGTTGCAAGGACTTCTCGCTACTGATCCATGGGGTGATTCCTAGATGGATGCGGTAGGAGAGTGCCTTCGGTTCATCCTGTTCCTGGGTGAATTATATGGACGGATGTCTGACAGAGTATTTCCAAAGGATCACGTACGTTGATTTCTTCAAACGTACGATAGTTGTTGGCAGGGAATTGCCATTCTCTAGCTTTCAGCTAGAGTATTTTTGTGGACGTCAATTAGTGATATCTGATGGATTTGACGATGTGGCATTCAAAGTAAATGGCGACCAGATGTCAAGAGTTAATTCTGGCCTCAAGCCTCATCAACCGGGAAATGACAAAAATCGGGCAGGCAGCATGGCTATGTGGGTCGCTCCCATTAGGGTGTAGAATCACCTATCTAGAGGAAATCCTATTTGTTTCTTAATCTATGTTTCGATGCTGTCCCTTGTCGGGAGACGGTTGCTGATCCCCACCGTCGGTGATATACATTCGATACACTCAAGCGAAATGAGTGGTCGGTCATGTGAGGGCCGGGTTGCAAGAAGTTCTTGTTGAACCCAGTGTATTCGTCTCTAGAGATACACGATCGGAAGGTGGTCCCATACCTTGTCAAGGTAGGAATCCAATATCCAATAAGCGCCTGCGAGTTTTTGATTGTATACTATATATGTGGAGCGTGAGATGCAAGCGTTCCACTAGATTCTATTTACTTGTATTTAGACATTATTATAATATCAGACAAGATATTGATTTCAAAGCTGTTTTGGATTATCGTAAGGTAAAAACCGTCCGTGTTTATGTGTGGATTTGGTCTTACGATTATCCTTTTCTTTCGAAAAGATTTTGAACTTAAAAATCATGATTGGATGATTCACCTTTATTACTGTGCGAGTTTATCTCACTCTGGTTCACCAGACTGACCCGGTGTTTTGTAAATGCTCGGGTTAGGCCGGGTTGTACAGGTTCAGGTTATCGACTACTGTGAAGAGACGAGCTGGAAGAGTCCAGACGTATGATATTACTAGTATTCCGCTGTGTGTTGTATGAGGACAGATTATCACTGTCAAGATGTTGATGTACTCTGATATGGTAAGTATTTTCAAAGTTTTCAATAAAGATTATTTCTGTATTTTATTTTGTTCCGCTGCGATGTGAGACTCTGTGTGGTGTTTCTTCTTCTTCTTCTTCTTCTATTCTAATATTTCTTTCTTACTTATCTCACCCTCTAACTTCTTTCTATTAATGATCTGGAATGTTCGATGTCTGAATGGTCAACATGGTAGTTTGATGTTGATTTTCGGAGTCGAAAATCCCGGTTCGTTACAGTGGTATCAGAGCTTAAGGTTAAGTAATTACCTTGGCTCTGTGGCGTGACTCAGTAGAGATGGGGGTAGTAATACCCTAGATTGAGTTTGAGTGTATATATATGAGCGCGTATTTGTAAATTGTTATAAAAACTGTTTATATTGTGTTGGTTGGTTTGTCGAGTAGTTTATGAATTCTGGTCGATACAGTAATGCAAACTGTGTCGATAAGTGTTTCTAAACTCTTGGACAGAATAATTCGACACAGTATGTTTTGAAAGAGGGTAAATGAAATAATTTTACCCAAGTTATACTTTGATATAAAAGAATGATTATTATTTGAAATATTATAGTATATTGGATGTGTTGGTTGATTATAATTGAAATGGTTATATAAATAACCAATTCAAATTCGTATAATATAAAAGAAGATTAATTGAATCTGAATAAAATCAGAACTAGAATTAAAATTGGAGTTTTGAAATGATACAGTATTGAACTCACTTCAATAGCTGGAAAATAGATTCCGATGATGATCCGGACATTATCGGTGTCCATTTTCGAGTTCTAAGTGACGGATTACTACCAAAATTTTTGTTTTGAATTGCTTTGAGAAAAACAAGTTGTTTGAATCCTGAAAAGGAATATTTGATTTTTGAAAGAGCTGAACTGTTTAAAAACTCCCAGAGAAATTGTTTGAACAAAAACAAAATTAAATAAAAGTTTGTGAAAGCAAATATAGATTGAATTGAAACCGATTAACTGGAAATTTGGGAGACAAGAATCTGAAATAGTGTTGGTTGGAATTGATGATGGATGATGATTGAATTAAGAATGGGATCTGGCTGGACGCGTGGATGATCTGGTTTTGAAGATAAAATTGGAATTTTGGGGATGCATTTGTATATGCTGACAGGGCAGAAGATGGAAATGATATGATATGCCCGACAAAAAGGTACACGTTTATTATTATATGGGTTTGGTGATTTATGAGCCGATTTGGCAAGCCACTTGGCTGTTTTATTTTCTTTTGAAGTGGAGAAGGCCTAGAGAGGCGAGTGGGAGTTGTACCGATTGAGCCGTACAGAGGAGGTGCTGGCGAAATTTTTTTCGGAAAATTTAAAGTATTAGAAAATTTTCGATATTTTTGAAAATATTTATTTACAGTATTGAATTGGTTCCTAATTTAATGTAAATTAGATTTGAAATTTTTGAGTTTATAACGTTCTTTCTTACCTTAGCAATTTCGAGGACGAAATTATTTTAAGGGGGGAAGAATGTAACGACCCGTGTTTTTGGCACTCAATTATATAATTTAATTTATTTAACTCAATTATTATATTTGGAATATCGATGTGATTTAATATTTAAATCGTCGTTTTAAACGAAGTTGAACGTTATAATTTATATATAATATAAATCGAGCTTGGAAATGGCGTGCAGTTCGTAATATTTGGTTTTGAACTTCAACTAAGAATACAGGATTCAATATAAGTCGGATTTCTGTGAAACAAGACACGTTGGGACCGTATTGACGATAGTTTTCATATGAAAGAGAAAAATTCAGATTTCGTATTATAAATAGTAAGTTATGGTCAAATCAAATTTTGAAATAGTCGCTATGGAAAATCGTTATTAAATTATAGGCCTTAAAAATAGCCGTTTTGCAAACGGACTCATATTTCGACGAAATCAGTTTCATTAGAACCGTATCGTTAAATTATTGTCAGAAAATCGAACTGCGTGGAAAATCGATGTCGTATATGGCCACGATAGCCGTAAACGCCCATATAATTTCTATAGCGCGTAATTAATTCAATATAGGGATATTTGAGTTTAACTGGAGCAGACGATCGAATTAAGCCACGAAACCAGTTCCGTTGAGTTCGTATCGTCGATTAGAGTCAGGATATGTATATAGTTTGTTATTTTTAGAGATCGAGAAATTTGGTGTTAAAAGGGGTATAGCGGTTCAGGGTAAAAACAGCCTATCGGGGCAACAGTCTCAGAATGCGACGAAATTAGTGCCGTTGGGTTCGTATCGGAAAGTTATTGTCGATGCTCGCAGTTTCAAGTGGATTTGATTTATCTGGTGATCGTAGAAAAATTAAACGTGTGTTCATTTCTGGTTTCATAAAGGAAAATTTTCCAAACGACCTCGGATTTCGATGAAACTTGTCCCATTGGTTTCAGAATACCTTTTTACATCAAGACTAGCCTTTTTATCAGTAGACAGAAGTCGATAGTAGTTAGTTTTACGTGTTACTTTACCATGAAGTTTCATTGATAATTAAATAATAAATCATATACCCTATGTCCACCCAATACACATAGACTATACAGTAGCAGACCTAAAATTTGTAAAATCCACCTCAAAATGTGCTATGCGCCTACCCTCTCATTTCCTTCAAATCACAATGAGGTGTCATGTACTACACGAAAAGAAAAAACACATGCTAATTTCTGCAATCCTACATCCTACCCGTATACAGCTTACTGTTAATTCCTTGGGTGCCAAGGGTTTGCCCATTATATATACACACCCTGAATTCCCATTTTCCCATTCCTCTCAGTTTCTTTTCAACTCCATCAAATGACAAAACCGTACCCTCCCTCTAGTATCACGAACAGCAAACAAAGCTCCACCGTAATATATATATATATATATATGAACGAGGGGTGCCGGGGTGAAGGGTTCTCTGGAAAGTAGAGGTGGGCCGAAGTTCATGAGGGAAGTTAGTGCGTGGGTATGGAAATGAAATACTATTCGAACAGTGAAGTGGTTTACGTACTGGGAAAAGCAGCGGTAGGGGTTTATGTCTGTTCAAACCTGATGGAGCGCGATGAGTTCCAAGGGACTGCTGTGTTGGCAACAAGCTTGACGAAGCTGTTGTTGGGAACGGACGAAGGAGTCCACTTCAAGAATTTGCTGTTCCTTCTAAGCAAAGTTCGTGGGGAGCAGGGGACCAAAACGGACGGAGCGAAGGGTCTGGAAGGAGAAACCAAGCGTGTCTACCGACCAATGGAGAAATGGAAGTTGGTGATTGGGCAGTGTAGAACATACCGAACAGCAAAGAAAAAGGGAAATAAGGAAGTGACGATCTCGGGTTGTGAACTGGAGCGAAGTGGTTGAAGCAGCTTGCGGATTCGAAATACACGGCAGGTAATAAATCAAAGACAATGCAAAGTATAATACATATACCTAATTACGTGAATATGGCCTAATCCTATATTATGATATGTCTAATAAATGGTATAATTATAAAGGTTTTAAACATATGGTATCGTAAAACTGATAGTGAATCAGTGACTTCTCGACCTGGCCAAACCTTGGATAGGATGACAGTAACCGATTATAGACTTTATATTAGGCATGTTGAACTAACATTGAACTTGAATTGGATGGCTACCTCATTAAGCAAATAGAACCTGTAAGCTAGAATTAATTACAGCATAACGTTACCGCTATGTGGAATCTTTACAACGTGACCATGATTTCTTTTAAACCATAATTAGTTAATTAAATAAAAGAACTTAATTAAGGTTTAATTGTTTGAATTAAAACCAATAATTATAAATTATGTGCTTCTATGTTGGCAGAATTCGACAAGACCAAAACTTAGGAATCGTATCGACAGACACGATGAAGTGGAGCTGGATTGGTTAAAGACGGTAGCCTCTGCGATTTTTAACTAAATTAAACATCAGTTTAATTTAATTAAAACAACCCACTCTGACAACGGATGAAAACCCAAAGTGAGTTAAACTCACTCAGTTACCCTTTTTATATTTTTTATAAATTGGGTGTTTTTATTTTGTGTGCTCTGCTTGCAAATGGTTGACTGCTTTGCTAGTTATATATTTAACTGTTGATTTAACCGATGAAATTAAACTGTGTTTAATTTCAGTGAAATACTAAATCGTTATTTTAACGATTGGTTCCAATAAAGGTAACTCACCTTGGTTGGTCACGTTTATTTATAAACGTGTTTAAATGGGTGCATTGTTTGAATTGCTTATGGTTGATGTTCAATGGTCGTTATTTAGTTTATCAGTTAAACAAAACTGAACAGTCTGATTTGAGATAACCATTTTGTATACAGGGAAGAACAGGTTGGAGGGATCCAACCGGATTCCTCAACTATATTATTTACTTCATATCATCATATATGAACTGCCCTGTGTGTAGTGTTTGATTTGATGGTTGATTATTGAATGTTCAACATCTGTTAGTTTAAACCAACGGGTGATATTGGTTGGGTATTTAGCGGCATATGGCCTAGAAAATCAACCGTTTTATAGATATTGATTCACCGTCAGGTGAGTCAATAGAGATGAAGTTATAAAATTTATTTTATAACTGGAGATAGATTTTTTGAACATATTATTTTGAATAAAAGTTATTCAAGAGAAGGAAATAAATATTTTTTTATTTATGTAAGACTTTAAATTATTTTTAATTGATTTTATAAAGTAAGTTCCGATGTAAATCAGATTGATAAGTACGAGATAGGAAATAAAATCACATAGTATTCAAGATGAGTGCCATTTCGTACGACTGCTAGCGTAATTCGCAGGGCTGCAGATAGCCTACGGCGGTCGGATGTTTCCGGAGGGAATCGGGCGTAACCATTGTGATCGCTGTGATCTAGAGTCAAGCGAATGGAGTTAAGACGAATGTTAATTAATCAATTAGAGTTATTCAAATATCGTATTTTTGAATATTAAAAGAATTTGAAATTTCAATTTAACAAAAAGGAAATTAGTTTGTCAAAGGCCAAGTGATGCTGAATACTGAACCAGTGAACTTATTGGATTGTCATGTTTGAAACACTGTATATTTTGATAGTTAAAACACCGACTATCAAATCTGTCCAATACGATTGTTGGTATGGAAAGACCGGGATCGAATGTATATTCGAAAACCATTCCGTCCAACAAATACGTGAAGATATCAGAAGATGATCGAGATGGAGCATTGAAGACCGTGGATCTCCATAAACGGAAGAACCACTAATATTCTCTGCCTGGCAAGCAGAGGAAAGCTGTGATTCTGTCGTGGTTGGAATCAACGGGTTGCAAGGACTTCTCGCTACTGATCCATGGGGTGATTCCTAGATGGATGCGGTAGGAGAGTGCCTTCGGTTCATCCTGTTCCTGGGTGAATTATATGGACGGATGTCTGACAGAGTATTTCCAAAGGATCACGTACGTTGATTTCTTCAAACGTACGATAGTTGTTGGCAGGGAATTGCCATTCTCTAGCTTTCAGCTAGAGTATTTTTGTGGACGTCAATTAGTGATATCTGATGGATTTGACGATGTGGCATTCAAAGTAAATGGCGACCAGATGTCAAGAGTTAATTCTGGCCTCAAGCCTCATCAACCGGGAAATGACAAAAATCGGGCAGGCAGCATGGCTATGTGGGTCGCTCCCATTAGGGTGTAGAATCACCTATCTAGAGGAAATCCTATTTGTTTCTTAATCTATGTTTCGATGCTGTCCCTTGTCGGGAGACGGTTGCTGATCCCCACCGTCGGTGATATACATTCGATACACTCAAGCGAAATGAGTGGTCGGTCATGTGAGGGCCGGGTTGCAAGAAGTTCTTGTTGAACCCAGTGTATTCGTCTCTAGAGATACACGATCGGAAGGTGGTCCCATACCTTGTCAAGGTAGGAATCCAATATCCAATAAGCGCCTGCGAGTTTTTGATTGTATACTATATATGTGGAGCGTGAGATGCAAGCGTTCCACTAGATTCTATTTACTTGTATTTAGACATTATTATAATATCAGACAAGATATTGATTTCAAAGCTGTTTTGGATTATCGTAAGGTAAAAACCGTCCGTGTTTATGTGTGGATTTGGTCTTACGATTATCCTTTTCTTTCGAAAAGATTTTGAACTTAAAAATCATGATTGGATGATTCACCTTTATTACTGTGCGAGTTTATCTCACTCTGGTTCACCAGACTGACCCGGTGTTTTGTAAATGCTCGGGTTAGGCCGGGTTGTACAGGTTCAGGTTATCGACTACTGTGAAGAGACGAGCTGGAAGAGTCCAGACGTATGATATTACTAGTATTCCGCTGTGTGTTGTATGAGGATAGATTATCACTGTCAAGATGTTGATGTACTCTGATATGGTAAGTATTTTCAAAGTTTTCAATAAAGATTATTTCTGTATTTTATTTTGTTCCGCTGCGATGTGAGACTCTGTGTGGTGTTTCTTCTTCTTCTTCTATTCTAATATTTCTTTCTTACTTATCTCACCCTCTAACTTCTTTCTATTAATGATCTGGAATGTTCGATGTCTGAATGGTCAACATGGTAGTTTGATGTTGATTTTCGGAGTCGAAAATCCCGGTTCGTTACAAACTCCCAAGTCAAATTAACTTAATTCAGTAACTCCCAAGTAAATTAATTGTCAACTCATATAAATTATACCTCTAGGCTACAAATGAGAACTTTAAATGGATAAGTATGCCCAGATAATGTTTATATATAACAAGTTATCCACTTATATGTCCAAAAGCAACTAGCATATAATTAAAGTAAAATAAATACCACTTGCATATCCTAATGTCCAACACAAGGTAAGTAGGTATTAATAATTATAAAGTGCCACTCTTTTAGCCTATCATTATTTAACTATATATAAAAGCAGTAATCTTTCATGTATATCACTATGTTTGTGTGCGTGTGGACAACCCAGATTTACATGTTCAATCACAACATACAGGGATGGAACCAGGAATTTGTTGAAGCGGGGGCGGATTCGAAGAGGGGCCAAAAAAAATTATACTGATTTACCCTGAAACAAATGGAAGAAGCAATGTGGATGAATTAATAACTCGAAATATAATTTAGGTGAAACAAATATCTAGAAAACATACCTATCGATTAGCAAAAAACTTCTCTGCAAACAATGTTCTAAGCCACAGACTTCTGGCCTACACTGTTATCTTCAACTCATGGAAAATAATAATTGGAACATTTATCATCTCCTAAAAAACAATAGGCTAACTAAAACTATGTTCTTTTTTCTAGTACACTAAAGTAGGCCAGTAAGGAAAAATCCCATTAACAAAATCAGGACACATGCATTCTTTTCTTCCTGGCAAGTAGGAGGAAAAAACAAACAATGTTCCAGGTCCTTCACTTCTAAAGCTTGAAACAAGATTTCATGACTAGTTAACAAAAACAAAATATGAAACTAACACACTCATTTAATTCTAAATCTTGCAGTGAATTATTACCTTGAGAGTTGCATAAGGTCAGATTGTCAATACATACATACATGTTTAGATTTATCCTAAATCTTCTATTAGTTTTAAATTCTTACCTTTGCTTATCTTTCTTTTTCTACTTTAGTGCAGTTAAAGTTTTGCAAAAAAAAAAGAAGAAGAAGAAGAAGACAACATTCGTTAAGATATACAAGTCTAAAGAATGACTATTTGGAAGCAGTAAGGAAACTGAAGAAAAATACAATGCTTTTGACTAATATAGAAAAACATTTCACAATAGAATATTTATCTATTACCTTTGAGATTTGAGCTTATTCTTCTTGTGTCTTGTTAAAAGATGTAAAAGAGTCATTTTCATCTTTTTATACTAGTATGTAGTGTGGCTTTGGAAGAGTATACAGATGTGCAAGATATTTAAATATTTCATTAATTCCATTCTGATCTGCATCAAATACTAGCTGCCAAAGTTAATTTTCCGAGAGTGGTATTTGGGATCAAAAAACAATTTTGTAATAATATTTAAAATCAAGGGGGGTCATAGCCCCTACTTGCCCCCCTTTTGCCTTCGTCCCTGTCAATGGATATATGGTAAAATTCAGTATTCATGTATAATCTTATACATGCAAATCAAATGGAATAATATAAAATAACATGCATAAACACATTCTGATTGCAAAGTAGGTATATCTATTTTGAACTTGTTTTTCTATTTAGTTTCCTACATCAATTCACGTTTCTTTAGCCTCATTAATATCAATATCGATATTGCAAATATGATTCATATTCAACTTGATTATTGATGGCCTAACACAAATTTTTGCAATCTTGATTATTGATATTGATGGGACAAGAGGCCAAAACAAAATGCTTCTCCTGAGCCTATAAGGAAATTTTGTAGGAAATGTATCTGTTAAGTGTCATATATTGCAAAATTCATAAACTCCCAAGTCATATGCTGCACAAATTATATACTATGTAACTCATATATGTAATTCATAAACAAAATTTACAAGTTGTACAACTATGCTTAAGAAACTCCATGCAAAATTCAATTGATTCTTCTCCAAGATTACTTTCAGCTATACAACCTTCAGGAGAAAGTCGATTGCGTACATATGTAGTACCAGGCAACATATGATCTTTATGTAGGAAAGAACCAACAGAAGTGAGAAAATCAGTGAATGTGGCGTTGCTAATCCCAAACCTATCTTTACAGTTATACAACTTTAACATTGACTCCAACTTAGTGCGCTCACTTCCCTCAAATAGAGGTGGTTTGGCATCAGCCACAAACTTCTTCAACTCAAATGGTTCGTTATCATAATCCCCATTATTATAGTCTATTTCATAAATATCAATTATTTCCAAGGTAGGGGTCTGCTTTGTAGCAATACTCATACTACCAACGATGACGTGGTACCCCAAGAAGACTATTCCTCATGCCAAATCCACTCAATGTACCATAAACTAAACCCATTTTAATATAGATGACCTCTAATTGTTTTAACCGGAAATTTTTTAAAATTAACACAACGTCCACATGGGCAGGGAATTTTCTTAGGATTTTTAGCATTTCCCTCAGCGAATATCAAGAAGTTTTCAACACCAATGTCATATTGTAAAGAATCCCTATCTTCTTTAATCCTTGACTTACCCATTTCAACCACTTACAAAATAGAAATACCAAATTCAAGCTTACCCACTTAAAATAGATATAAATTAGAAATATCAAACCAAGCTTAACCACTTACAAACCTAAAGCAATACAAACAGAAAATGCTATACGAACATAGATATGAGCAACTTACCACTTAAAAACCTAGATTTGAGCTTCGAGCTTCACAAGTTAGGGCTTTCAGCTAATCGATTTGAGCTTTAAACAGAGCTTCAAGCTTCGCGAAGCAACTTTACAAATTAGGGCATTGAATGTGAGTGGAGGGAGTAGCTTCAAAAATTAGGGTTCGATAGGTTGGGGGAAAAGTGAAAAAATTCATGGTGGAAAAGTGAAAATTTTCTGATTTGTTTTTTATTTTAGTTTGGTGAAAATTTTGGTGAAGGCGTTGAGGGGATATAATTTGGTTAAGGGAGGGAAACCAAATGGTAAGGGGGGGAATATTTGAGTGACCCAAATTTTCTTTTTTCTAAAGCGTGTATAAGACAACGCTCCTTTAATAAAATGGTGTGCGGCCTGAATTTTCTTTTTTCTAAAGCATGTATAAGACATCGCTAACTTTAATAAAACGTTGTCTGAGAAACCAACAACCTTAATTTTAATATTGACGATGTTAAAAATTCTTTTGACATCGACTGAAATTGCAAGTGATGTTAAAACTGTGATGTCTATTCTATTTTTTCTTGTAGTGGGGCTCAAAGCAAGGGCATAATAGGGGCACCCAAAAGACTAGAGGGTTGTTAGTCGAGTTCCCTAGGTATCGTCGAAAAGAATAGATACGTATCGTTAAAAGGAGCTTGGAGTTTCTTGCTATAACCGCAGTTACCATTAGCCCTTGACATGTGGCAGGGTTGGCCGTCATGCGTTTAACGGTGGTTTTGAAGAAGGATAGGCGGTGATAGCAAGAGTCATGAATGTTTGTTGTTTTGCTTGTACCGTCTTAGGTAGGTTGTTTGACGTCAAAGGAGATGTTTCTTGCATGCTTGTCTGATGTTGGTTTAGGCCTTTGGGGCTTATGCTTAAAGGACGTTGATCTCAATTAAGGTGGTTTACGTGAGATTTAACTAGTTGTTATGATTGCAATTGCCTGTTGCTTCTGATTGCCATGAATTAACCGTTTGTTCCTTCCTTATTGTTATGAATGTTTATTTGTAAAGGATATCACTATCAGATGTGGGGAAGACGGGTTTGGGTTCTTCTTTGGTGTTTTGGGTAGATTGGTTGGTTAATCTGCCTATTCTTATCTACTTTGTTGACGATGCTAGATAGTTTTTTTTATTGCTCACTAAGACTCTTTGTTGACTCAAGGATTTTTTTTCGTCTTATTAACTTGGGTTGTTCATCAGATTGTGGATGGGCATATTGAGTAGTAGGTAACAGGTAGTTGACCTTGATGAGGATGATGTTGTTGTGCGATGATGAGTTGGAGGCTGGCATATTATTTTCTACTATGTAGTATTGGGTGTTTTCGCTGTTATGATTGGTGTTTTCTCTAAGTGTTGTAGTGAGGAAAATTTGTACAGACACTTATGTTGTAATCCAAGGATGTATGGATATTCTTTCTAGTTATTATGAAAGTTCAAGTTTCTTCCCAGATATGCTTCACTATTATTTCATGTTATATATGTTCTATTGTATTTTATCCATGCGCTTTGAGTTATACGACAGGTTCCACTAGTATTTTCTTACCCCGATAATCGTCCATGACTGCCTGGCACTCATTCAGCGCATTATTTCCCTTGTTAAGTGCAGGAGTTGTGAGCGGTCGTCGCATTTGGTATCAGAGCTCTGGTTATCGATTTTAGCCAAAGTTCAGAGACGTAATTACGTATGAGAGACATATTTGTAGATTTTTTTATGGATGTATATTATATATGAGTGTATAGTATAATAGTGTTTGAGCTTCATTAATAGTTTTTCTTATGCATAGACTAATCATTCTATATTGCGGATTTAGAATGAGTCGTCGACCATCGAGACACCCTGCTAGGGAGGAGATTGTTTCTGAAGGGGGAAATGGCGGTGTTCTAGACTATCCAGCTATGTTTGAGGCCATGATGGCAGTGATCATGAGGAGGGCTCTTGTTTTAGATAGCCGCGGTAGATGTAAGGTTCTGGTGTAGGTACTTAGAGCCGTGGATTTCGTTAAGCTATGCAAGGACTTCACCTCTCTGGGAGGAAAACCATTTAAGGGCATAGAACCGATTGAAGACGTTCAGAGGTTCTTAGATGCTTGTATTAGGATTGTTAGAGACCTGGGCATAAATGAAGCAATAAAGTGGAAACTTGCATCGAGACATTTGCAAGGCAAGGCCATGGATTGGTGGAACTCTGTCACTTTGGAGACTATGGAAGATGAGATCACATGGGATCAGTTCCGAGTCAAGTTTGGGACGAAGTTTATGTCTACTGGTCAAAAGTCTGTTTTGTTCAAGAAGTTTGTGGAGTTGAAGCAGAATGGTCGACTAGTGTTGTAATATGTTTCTAATTTTGTGGCCTTGTCCAAGTATGCTCATTCGTATGTTGACTCTCCTTATTGGAAGAACAAGAAGTTTGTTATGGGTTTGGATACATATATTGGGAGGACATTGGTTGATCGTCTGGATGACCCGCATGAGAAGATTGTGGAAAAGATGTAAGGCATGAAAGCTTGTTTCCTAAAGAAGAAGTTGTTATTATTGTTGCAAATAAGGAAGCTCAGAAACCACAGCAGGGTGGTAATAACAATAAGAAGAGGAAGCAGAAACAACAAAAAGGCAAGGATGGCAAGAAGAAACCTAAAAGTGAGGTGGTTTGTTATAACTGCCAACAGAAGGGCCATTTTGCTAATGAATATAAGAATCCTAAAGCTGAGAATAAGTGTTTCAAATGTGGAAAAACTAGGCATGAAAAAAAGGATTGTCCGGAATCAACTAAGGGTAAGCAGATAGTGAAGGCGTATGCTTTGGAAGTTGTGCCGTCTTCTTCAAGGGATGTTACTGCAGAGGAGAAAAGGGAAGGGTCTCTTCGTCCAAGGTACTCATTCCGTTAGAGGTGTCCCGGTTCAAGTGTTGTTTGATATTGGAGCATCACATTCTTTCATTTGTAATGAGCCTGTGTACCGGTTGGGATTGGAACCCGAGATTTGTGATAGACCTTTGGTTGTGACTAATCCAGTTGGGGATTCGTCCAGCCCGTGTATGATTTGTCGTGGTCTAGTGTTATCGAGCCATGGTTTCTCTTTTGTGTGTGATTGCTTTGTTTTGAACTTCACTGGGTTTGGGATCATCTTGGGCACGGATTGGCTCAAGAGGTATGCGGCAAGAGTGAATTGCGAGAAGCTTGAGGCGAGAGTCGAGGATGGGCGAAAGGTTTTGATTCGATGTAAGCCCGAAGATGGTGTCTTCGTAAGCTTTTTATATTCGCTTGTGATTCCACAAGAAGACTTGGCATCTGTGCTGATCGATAACGAGTTTGACGATGTCTTTGAAGAAGTCAAAGGTTTGTTGCCGCATCGCGAGATTGAGTTTAGAATCTATTTGGTCGAGGGTGCTAGACCTATCGTTATGCCTATTAGCAGATGGCGCCTAAGGAACAACGAGAGTTAGAGGTGCATGTACGTGACCTTTAGAGAAAAGGAGTCATTTGAAGAAGTGTTTCCGAATGGGCTGCACCTGTTGTGTTTTCAATCAAGGCTGATGGATCGTTGAGATTGTGTGTGCACTGTCATGAGCTGAACAAGGTGACTAAGAAGAACAAGTATCCGTTGCCAATGATCGATGGCTTGTTCGGTCAGCTTCACGAAGCTAAAGTGTTTTCTCTGATGGATTTGGCAATGGGATTCCATCAGTTGAGGGTGGCAAAGGATAGTATGCCGAAGACTACTTTTAGGACACCATCCGGTTTCTTCGAATGGTTGAGTTGGGTTGACTAACGCGCCAGCGTATTTTGTGGATCTCATGAATAGGGTTTCCAGAGATCAATTGAACAAGTTTGTGCTTATATTCATGAATGATATTCTAGTTTACTCCCGGAATGAGGAAGAACATAGGACGCACATGAGAGTTGTTTTGGAAATCCTGCGAAAGCATCAGGTGAGATCTAAGTTTTCACTTTCTGGAAAAGCAAAGTGAGGTTCTTAGGCCATGTAGTTTCTGGAAATGGAATAGTGGTTGACCCCTCTAAAGTGGCAGCAATCCACGAGTGGGATAGACCTAAGAATGCGACGGACGTGAGAAGTTTCCTTGGACAGGCAGGTTATTACCTACGGTTTATCAAGAATTTCTCCAAGATAGCTGCACCATTAACATGACTGACGAAGAAGAACCAAGTGTTCATATGGGATGCAAAGTGTGAGCAAGCTTTCGGAATACTGAAAGAGAGACTGATGAGTTATCATATTTTGATCATTCCAAGTGGGAATGAAGATATGGTTGTGTACACCGATGCATGTGGTACTGGACTTGGAGCAGTGCTGACGCAAAAGGATAAAGTTGTGGCCTATGTGAATCGATAGCTGAAGCCGCACGAAAGGAATCACCCAACTCATGATTTGGAGTTGGCAGTGATCGTGTTTGCTTTGAAGATGTGGAGACATTACCTGTTGGGAGTTCGTGTCGAGTTGTTTACGGATCAAAAGTCGTTGAAGTATCTTTTCTCCCAAAAGGATTTGAATCTTTGGCAGCAATGATGGATATAGTTTCTAGCATCGTATGATTATGGTATAGCCTATACTCCTAGTAAAGGTAATACAGTGGCAGATGCATTGAGTCGAAGACACGCAAGTCTGGGAGCAATGTTTTCGGAATGGAATCACCTTGAGTATTTGGCATGATTTAATTTCAGACCACGGTGTGAGTTGGAACCGGAGATGTTGGCAAGCTTATCGTTAAGAACTACTCTCATCGAAAGGATCAGCGAGAGCCAAAAGCATGATGCAAAGCTTGTCGAGATTATCCAGAAGTTGGGACCGGAGGATAAATAGTTCGAGGTCGATCGAGGGGGTTGGCTTTGAAAGCAAGGATGACTGGTTGTTCCTTATATCGATGGATTGAGAGATGAGGTTCTGAGGGAATGTCATCACTCGAAGTTTATGATTCATCATGGTGGTAATAAGACGTATCAGGACATGAAGCGAGCTTACTACTGGGAAGGGATGAAAAGGGATATTGGAAAGTTCATTTCCAAATGTATGAACTGTTAGTTGGTGAAAGCTGAACATAAGAAGCCGAGTGAATTACTTCAACCATTGGAAGTTCCTACGTGGAAGTAGGAACAAATATTGATGGATTTTATCGATGGACTACCTAGAACCAGGGCAAGAAACGACGGAATTCGGGTCATCGTTGATCGCTTGACCAAAAGTGCAAGGTTATTTCCTGTTAAATCGAGTACGATAGCATAAAAGTTGACTGAACTTTATATTAAATGGATAGTTCGATTTCATGGTATCCCGAAGAGTATGAATGATCGAGATCCATTTTTCATGAGAAAATTTGGAACAGTTTGCAAGAGACTTTGGGAACCAAGTTGTGTTTGAGTACAGTTTATCATCCTAAGATAGATGGTCAAACCCTAACCGAGTTTTGCAAGATCTCCTAGGATAATGTGTATTGGATTTGGGGGATCGTGGGAAGACCATCTACATTTAGTTGAGTTTGCCTATTATAATAGATACTAGTCAAGCATTGGGATGGCACCATACAAGGCGTATATTTCTCCAACATGTTGGTTAAAAACTGGAGATAAGTTGATACTTGGTCCTGAGATAACTGGAGAAACATCGGATTGTATCAAGATCGTTCAATAACGAATGAAAGCAACCCAAGACCGTCAGAAGAGTTACGCCGATAAGCGTTGAGAACATTTGGAATTCGACATTGGCTGTATGTTTTTCATGAAGATTTCACCATCGAAACATGTTGTTTGGTTCGAAAGAAAAGGAAAGTTGGCCCTAAGATTCATTGGACCGTTTGCGATAATCAAGCATATTGGAAATCTCGCGTATAGATCGGAGTTATCCGAGAAGATGTCAAGAGTGCATAATGTCTTCTATGTGTCATTTCTATGGAAGTGCGCACATTATTCGAATGCGGGGGTATCTACAGAACAATACGAATACCTAGAAGTAGAGATCGTAGTTGAAAGACCTCGTAAGTCGGTTAAGTTAGTCAAGGTGCAATGGAGTGACGATAGTGACGATTATATGTGGGAAATGGAAGAGAGCATGTGGGAAATGGAAGAGAGCATGAAGACAACCCATCCATAACTCTTCGTTGGTATGACCCATAAGTGTCGTGTCATTCTTACCTTGTTGTAACTTGTATTATTATTGTCGCTGTTGTTGATAGAATTTCGCATGCTAGGATAAGGCTATTTATGCATGGCTTGATGGATGCTTGTTTGGATGGTAAAATGGGCTACTTATGGATGATAGGCATGCAAAATCGTTTTGGTTGTTTATGTTTGGAATTTCGGGGGCGAAATTCCTAGGGTTAGAGAATAGAACAACCCGCATTTTACGTATCGTAGGATCGTAAAATATTTTTATTTTATTCCCTTAGGGTTGGATGTTCTCATATTTTGATATATTGTTTATAGGGATGTGAGACATGTCCATACTTTTTTTTATTTGTGATCATTTTGCCCCTGTCATTTTGGAATAGAGCGTTACTTTTGATTGGGATCGAATTAGGTGCTGAGATTGATTTCCTTGGAAAGGAAATGGTGTTGCCAATTCCGTAGAATGATCACATTAAAGATTTGGTTCATTGGTTTAGGAGGAATTGTTGTTTTAGTGTTTCACAAATTTCTATTCAGGTTTTGTGAGCCATTGATGGGCTGATTTGAGGAGGCCCATTAGTGGACTGGTGGGAGGCTATAAATGGGGGTTAGAGACATAGAGAATAGTTTACTTTCTTCATTCTCTCGTTTGGTTAAGCTCATGATCCTCCTTACTCAATTAAATACACCTTTCCATTAATAAAATTATATATCTACATGAGAAGATTGAAGATCCACATCAATCGAAGCTAGATCTAGATCAAATGAAGAAAAATCACATCAAACCGAGAGATTTGAAGGTTGTTCTTCGCTGTTTGGATTCATGATTCATCGTTTTTAAGCAAGATCGGAGGATTGATGTGTGCTAAGCATCTCTCACAGGGATTCAATCAAGTATATGGGTTGTTCGATCATAATTTCATCATTTTATGTTGTTTTCACCAAGATCTACATCATGACAAGTATATTTTCATTTGAATCACCATAGGATCTAATCTAGCAAATTAGAACCAGTAATTCTTTTGTTAATTCATATGTTTATGCAATTTAGATCCATCGTTTTAGTTTATTCATTGATTTATCATGATTTTGTGAATTTTAAATGATTATTGATGAAAAATTTTCATTATGATGTTATTGTTGATTTCGTGAAGTGGTTATGGTTGAATTGGATGATTTGGATGAGTTAATTTCATCGATGTTGTCATATGGTAATGATTTCCTCAAATTTGAAGTTGTTTTGGTCAGATCTGGAGTCGGTTCGTTTTTCATAGGTCGGGTCGTGGCCTATTGTCCAAGAAATGGAGTCAGGTCGCAAGTTGCTCAAGCTTTAGATCCTTCAAAGCATGGGTCGTGATAGCTTAGGTCGTCCTACGACCTAAAGGGTTAGATCGTGTAGGGCAAGGATAAAACAATGGAAGAGGCGAATCGGTCGAGGCCCCTTGCAAGTGAAGCAAATCCAGGTCGTTGGTGAACCTTGGGTCGCGAAAGCCAGGTCGTAGAGAATAGGTTCCGGAGTTAGGTCGCTGGCTTCATGTTGGTGGAGGTCCAGGGTATGGTCGTTCGACTTTGGGGAGAGGCAATTCGTTGGTTCGTGGGGGAAATTAGGTTGTGGGGTCGACCTATAAGGCTAGGTCGTTAACAACCTTGGGAAATGCAGCCTTAAGAAACGCTATGGGTTGGAGATGAAAGGTTGTTGTTTGTTTTTGGTAGCGGGAAGTCTGGAAATGCTATGAAATGGTATATCGACCAAATGATGTATATTTTGGGTCGACGATGGTTGTGGCTTCAACGTATTTTCAAGTAGGAATGTTCGAAGTTATGTGATGTGTTCGTTGTAAAGCAACGAATGTGAAGATGACTCAAGGTGGTGAGTTAGTGGGGGAATAGTTGCTCGAGAAGGTCGCTTAAGCTATGACTCAAAGTGGTAGTTGATGGATAATGGTTTCTCTAAAGGGTTGCTTGAGCTATGAATGGTCATCAGGTAGGATAACTAGACATATTGAAGGCTGAGAGATTATCATTGTCGTAGGTTCTAGCGGCCTCAAAGCAAGGGTATAATAGGGGAACCTAAAAGACTGGAGGGTTGCTAGTCGAGTCCTTGGGTATCGTCGAAAGGCCTAGATACGTATTGTTGAAAGGCGTATGGAGTTTCTTGCTAGAACTGGGGTTACCATTATCCCTTGATATGTGGCAGGGTTGACCGTCATATGATTAACGGTGGTTTCGAAGTAGGATAGGCGGTGATAGCCAGAGTCATGAATGTTGGTTGTTTTGCTTTTACCGTCTTACATAGGTTGTCTGACGTCGAAGGAGATGTTCTTAGGTGCTTGTCTGATGTTGGTTTAGGCCTTGGGGGCTTGTGCTTGAGGGATGTTCCTTCTTTGTTCCTTCTTTATTGTTATGAATGCTTGTTTGTAAAGGCTATCACTGTCAGATGTGGGGAAGACGGGTTTGGGTTCTTCTCTGGTGTTTTAGGTAGATCGGTTGGTTAATCTGCCTACTCTAATCTACTTTGTTGATGATGTTCGATAGTTGTTTTATCGCTCACTAAGACGGTTGTCTGACTCAAGGTTTTATGTTTCGCTCTAATTACCTTGGGCTGTTCATCTGATTATGGATGAGAAGACTACGAGGATGATGCTATTGTGCGATGACAAGGTGGAGGCTGGCGTATTATTTTCTACTATCTAGTATTGGATGTTTCCACGATTATGATTGGTGTTTTCTCTGAGTGTTGTAGTGAGGCAAATTTGTGCAAGCACATATGTTGTAATCCAAGTATGTATGGATATTCTTTCTAGTTGTTATGAAAGTTCAAGTTTTTGCTCAGATATGCTTGACTATTATTGGTTGTTGTATTTGTTCAATTGTATTCTATCCATGCGCTATGAGTTATACGACAGGTTCCGCTGGTGTTGTCTTACATCGATGATCGTCCATGACTGCCTGGCATGCCTTTCAGCACATTACTTCCCTTGTTAAGTGCAGGAGTTGTGGGAGGTCATCACATCTATATTTTTCCTGTGTGCTTGATCTTGAGATGGTTGTTTGCTTTTTAAAACACCAAGAAATAAGGCTTTCTCCTATATAAATCTAGTAACCTGAAATTCATTTTCTGTGATCTATATCTGTGGCCCAATCTACATCTGAATATGCTATAATGTTCAAACTTTTGATGCCTTTTAATAATATGCCAAAGTTAATTGTAGGCTTTAAATATCTAAGTACTCATTTTACTGTTGTCCAATGCTCACTTTTGGGTTCCTGCAAAAATTAAGAAACTTTGTTAACACTGAAAGAGATATCAGGTTATGCTATAATAGCATATTGTAATGCTACTAAAACACTCCTGTATTGTTTAATGTTTAAAATAGCTTCCCTCTGTTCTTTGATAAATGTTGATTTGATATCATAGGAGTGAGTTGTCCATTTACTTCATCAAGTTTGTTCTACTCAGCAACTCTGTAATATACTTTCTTTGGCAAAGGTGAATTTCTTGGTCTGAATTTCTCTTAACTTCTATTCCAAGAAAATAGGATAATTCACCTAAGTCTTTTATTGAGATCTGAATATTTAAGTAGTCTGCTAATTTTCTGATTTTAGTTTCACCACTGCCTGTGATAATTAAATCATCCATATATACTAATATATAAGTAAAAGATGTTTCCTTGATTTTTGTGAATAATGATGTGTTTGATCTAGTAGGAACATATCCCAGTGTTGTCAAGCTTGCCTTGAGTCTTTCAAACTATACTCTAGGGGCTTGCTTTAGCCCATAAATAGTTCTATTTAATCTGCATACAAGTGTTGGATCATGTATGTACCCTTGTGGTTGTTGCATGAATATTTCTTCAGGTAGACTTCCATTTAAAAAAGCATTGTTGACATCTAATTGCTTGATTATCCAGTTGTTGCTTAAGGCTATGGTCAATATAAGTCTGATAGTTGAGGGTTTCACAACTAGTAAAAAGGTTTGTATACCCACTTGCACCCAATTATATTCTTATTGCATGGTGGGTTACAGGTTCCCATATATTGTTATTCATCAGTGCTTGATATTCGTTATTCATTGCTTTCTCCACTCTGTATATTTGACTGCTTATTGATAACTGTTTGGTTCTTCTTCATTAACTACTACGGTGTAAACCTTTGGTTTGAATATGCCTCTTTTTGACCTGGTTATCATTGGATGTCCAGTTTGAGGTTGTGGTTGTTGAGGTACTAAGTCATTTTGGCTGCTACTAATAGATTGATTAGTGCCTTTGCTGGTCTCCTCTCTCATTGCTTCTAATTGTCTGTAATCTGATCTTGTAGGTGACTGAATGGCATGGCAAGTTTGTTATGGTAGATCATCACCAGTTTCATCATTACTATGATGGCCTTCAGAGTCACTACCAGCAGTCTTTTCGTCGTTCTCTTATTGCCATATGTCAGTGATATTGTGTAGATCAGGTATACTAACTTTTGGATTATATATTTGGTTGTGGTATGTATATCTGATATGCTATAAGGAAAAGTGTTTCCTTCAAAAATAACATGTCTGCTTGTAAATATTCTACCAGATTTGTCTATACATCTAAACCCGTTTTGATTGTTGCAATAGCCTATGAACGTGCAGGGTTTAGATCTATAATCAAGCTTGTGAGTATTATAAGGTCTTAAATAAGGAAAACATAGACAACCAAAGGTTTTCATACTATTATAATCAGCTTTACATTAAATAACTTTTCTAGAGGAGTTGTATCATTCAGCACTTTAGTGGGCATTTTATTTATTAGATATACAATAGTGCTAAAAGCATCAGGCCAAAATTTAAGAGGTAAAGATGCTTGAGCTAGTAATGTTAAACCTGATTCAACTATGTGTCTATGTTTTCTTTCTACTATACCATTAGGCTCAGAAGTGTATGGGCATGTCACTCTATGTATAATACCCTTATTTTTGAAATAATCAGCTAATGGTTTATACTATAATCCTCCGTCTGATCGTATAATTTTAATAAGATTGTTTATTTGATTTTCAAACATTTTGATAAAATTTATGATAGCATTTTTAGTTTTAGACTTAGTTTTTAAGAAATATTTACAAGTATACATAGTACAAGCATCTACAAATGATATATAGTATTTATATGCATAATCAGAAAATACTGGAGATGGACCCCATAGATCTATAGTAATTAACTGGCCAGGGTTTGGAATATTCAGTTATAGAATCAGAGAATGGTATTTTGTGGCTTTTACCGTCTGACAATAAGTGCATACATAAGGTAATTTTGCAGAAATAAATTTTATTTTATTATCGTTAAGAATCTTGGTTACAATACTAGTACTATGGTGTCCTAATTTATAATGCCATAAATCATAGGTGTTTCTAATATGACTTTCATCAGTAATATCAGTCAAATTAAAATGTAGGCGATCATTGATAGTGGGTTTATAGTTGCTGAGATTGAATTCATAGAGTCCCTTCTTAGCGTTACCCTGTAGAAGAATTTCCCTAGTTAGTATGTCTCTAACTACACAATGTTTATGGAAGAGTTCAAAATATTTGTTATTATCCCTAGCAAATTGAGGCACCCTAATTAGGTTTTTCTTAATAGTGGGAACTCTTAATAAGTTATGTAAAAATAGTTTCCTATTGCCAATTATACTAACAGTATCAATATGTGAAAATTTAACACACTTACCATTACCTATGCTTATGGTTTGATTACCTTTAAGTTCTTTATTTACAAGGTTCATATTGTCCAGGTTGTCGATAATATGATTGCTGGCTCTTGAATCCGGGTACCATGAATCATCATGAATATGCTTAGCTCTGGCTTATTCATTCTTATTTCTGGTAATGTTAGCATGATTAGTTTCTCCTTCATGTGCTTGAGCAACATTGGCAGTATAATTGATGTTTCTTTGAATGTTGTTGTTGCCTTGATTTGCTGAATATTTTGAATTGTATCGAAAGTAGCACTTTATGGCAGTATGACCAATTTTCTCACAAATTTGGCACTTTGGTCGCTTGTTGTTATTGCTCCAGCGTCCTCTTCCCCTGCCACCTCTACCTCTGTGTTAGGGAATGCAGATCTAAAGGCAAAACAAACACTAGAGGGGAGTGAATAGTGTTTATGAGGAATTTTGAAAATCTTAAACTTATATGATCTACTATATGAATCACACACTCCATAGATGTTCATAAACACAGAATCAAATACAAACACAGAAATAAATAGATATAAAATGCAGAAAAGGAAAGAACACACCGGATTTTATAATGGTTAGGATAACTCCTACATCCAGTCCCACACAACACTGGATTGTACAAAGTTTTATTATTATCAATATCCAACTACAACCCCTTGATTTCACGACTACAAGGTTAACACCGCTCCAGACACCCTTGATTTCACGGCTACAAGGTTAACACCGCTCCCTTTCCTTGATTTCAAGGCTACAAGGAACATACACTTTTCCCAAACAATTCCCAAATGATTACAATAGCCCTATAACTCTTCAATAGCACTTCAATCATAGAGTAGTAGATAGAGATTGAGAAGAGATGAAGTTTTATATAATTTGAGTATAAACTAGCAAAGTATAAGTGTAGAAATCAAGAAAATGATAAAAATTAATAGTGGTATGAAAAGGGGTGAAGATGGAGAAGAATAATAAATTCAAAATTCAAAATTCAAAATTCAAAATTCGAAATTCGAAATCAACCCTTATTTATAGCATTTCAATTGTGACACCTCACGTCCGTTAATGTCACTAACTATGAAAATGCGTTAAGTTTCGTGAAGCGTTATAGGTAAACAGACACATAATAATTACAAGACAGATATAAATAAGATAGTAGCGGAAATTTTAAATTTTTATTTCAAACATAAATCAAAATGTCGGGGTCCATAATACCACAAGTCACAAAAACCATTACAATAAAACTACTTCTGTCTTGCATCATCAGAGTACATAGGAATACGAAAAACATAATTCCCCAATTAAAAGAGTTAAGCCATAGTAGAGACAAGAACTTGAGCCATACTTCAGAAGTAGCTCCTAGCAAGATGATATCCTAGTCCTGACTAAGCCTAGGTGTTTCCTCCCTGAGAACCTAGGGGGAACGAAAGAAAGGAGGAGAAACAAAAAAAGTCAGACAAAAAGTCTGGCGAGTCTAGTTACTTTTAGCCAGTAAATAAATAAAAGTAACATGATAGGCATATAAAGTGGATAAAAGAGAGATCACTACATAAATGGAAGGTGTGACAAGGTAAGAAAGATAAGATTTATGTGCCTCACTAATGATTAATCTACACTATTACTAACATAACTAAAATGGAATGATCCCTTCCACTCTAAGTTGGTAGACCTAGGGCATACATCCGTGTGTACCCTAACCACTACCCTAATCGATCGGCTACCTACCCTGTAGATATCCTGTGCTAGCCCCACAGTAGGAGGTATCACTTCCTAAAGTGGCAACCAATAAGGTGTGCACAACCATACCTACTGGTGTCACGGTCCCCTTATCCCCTTCTGCCCGGCTCATGCACGCACATGGCCTGGTTGGTTTGCGCCGCCTACACCATCCTTCACGTTTGGATCTCTTATAATCAATCCGTAAGCGTGCCCCTTCTCCGCCTAGTACGGAGTTCTTTACTTGATATCAACTTCGGGTTACTGACTGAAATGGGTCCCACACAATATAATACAAGCTCTCCCCCTTGTCTTGTATCCCCACTAGGTTTTTCATTGACTATGAATACCCTTAGGTGTCTTTAATTACATAGCCTTATACCAATTATGCTTACCCTAAAGGGTGTCTTTAATTACATAACTTTATTACATTATCCACCGGTTATGTATACCACTAGGTGTCTTTAATTACATAAACTTATTGGGTTAAGTTCATGGGCCTATATGTAAACATCACCCACCCCCTCTAATTTGCTTAACCCACCCACTACCCATCCAATTTTACTTAACCCTAACTTAATTTCATAACCATACAATCCTTATGGATTAAATTTGGTTAAGTAGTCCAATTCAATACCATGTCCAATTATGGTTATAATGGGCATGACCTCCCATATTAGGCCTACAACGTGTGGATGCTGAATATGTCGGTCGGGTCCGGGCAATCTTATTCCACAAATGGGCCTAACCTCGTGTCTTACCTCGATTCGTATTTGCACACTTAGACCTCTCACGTTAGGTTCAGCATTAGTGGCTGCTGGATATGCCGGTCGGGTCCGGGCATACTTCCGTCGCTAATGCAACCTAACCTCGTGCCATAAGTGCAACTACAATTCCTAATTGTAATTACTAAATATTCCATTTTTATCCAAACCTACCTATGTCATTAGAGTTAATTATTTCTATGTTTCCCCATTTGAATTAAATGTCCAATTTACATAAATATTACATAAATTATGCCAATTATAAATACCTTTTCTCAGTTTCCTTACTAACGTATTCACACATATTTTGGTAGCATCTAGGCTATAAAGCAGCCTAGCCATAACAATGAAAAGGGAATATGACAAAGGTGATAGTTTCAACATATCTTGGCATAAACTAGCATGATAACAAAGTGAATGGATATGTAATTAACATCATCACAGGGTGGACATAAAACTGATAACTTGTGATAATTACTATGATGTCAAAGAAAGCATAATAAGATCTAAATTAACCATTAAGGCGTCTAACTATTTAGATCTAGCATAATTAGGATGTCATGGTAGTAGGTTTAGATCTAAAGACGGCTTCACATGTCAAGTTTACAACATATCTAGATTGATCACAATATGACAAGTGAAAAGGGGATTTCATAAGGAATTAGATCTAGCCAATTTTACAACTGTCCAATTTAATAGATGTACATTCACCACAATATAGTTACAAGTCAAGATCCACATAAACACATAATATAATAACCAAAATTATATTAGATCTAGGGAAATAGATCTATCATGACATAGTATAGGCTTTAATACTAGCACAGAATCATGTTTTACAACATATCCAATTTACATTCTTTCACAATTCACTTTCATTTATCTAAACCTAAAAGTAATCTAGAAACTCATAGTGTTAGGTTTAGAGAATTGAGAAAGAACGGATCTTGAATTCTGAATTTGATTTGCAAAGTATGTTGTTGTAGAAAACGGTTCAGTTCGCACTCCAACAGCATATGGCCTCCATGATTTCCAATGAAGAAAATAAGAGATTTGAGCATGTATTTATAGCTGCAGAGCCCTCAGAAACCGACTGCCACCTCATCCCTAGGGGTGTTGACGCCCCTGTGGGTGGGTCAACACCGCTTAAGGGGGTCGACCCCTAGATCGACACCCCTAGGGGGTTGACCTTCTAGAGAAGGAATTTTGCCGCTCAAATGAATTTTTCAAATTTGAACAGTTCTGGATAGAATTCTGACTCAGCTCTAACTCATCTCTGACTCATGCGTATGTATATAATTTTTCTACGCGTATACAAACTTAAAACCCTCATAACTTCCTCATACGGTGTCTGTTTTACGCAACCAAGTGTCTATCTTGACCAGAATTTCGAGATGGACGCAATGGTGCAATCCGTTTCCTCTAGTTTTGAATATTTAATTAATTATTATTTAATTTATCCTCTTTTAGTGTCGGTACAAATTAGGGGTGTTACATTCTCCCCTACTCAAAGGATTTCATCCCGAAATCTCAAAGTTGAGAACAATGCATATCCTACCATCCATCATCCATCTGCTCATCTACCAATCACTAACACCCGTTGTCCTTAAGGATTTCTAATGCTTATATGAATATATGCGAAGGTGTGTGTATATGTCCCAACATTAATGCAAAGATCAGGCGGTCTACTGATTCAGTTGACCTCCTTAATGCAATGTATTTAGTGCCATGAATCCAATATGTATACAAATAATCCTATTGTATCATATAAGTTCTATATGTGTGCACACTAATTCGTCTAAATGCAGCATCCATATGCTAATACATCCATTTCCATCCATAAAAGAAAAGAAAATGTATGCACATCCATATGCAGTACGAAAGTGATTGAGCCGATCTTAGTGCCTAATGTTTGTGTATATGCATCCACAGGCAACCACTAGTAAACACTTACATCCACTTGCATCCATCAAACATAACATGTTTCGAACACATGTTTACATCCATAGGATTCCTATCTAAAGGTCAAAAATACAATGGTTAAGATATACTCTATTGAAAGAAACAAGCACTGGTAAACTTAGGAAAAAGGAGTTAAGAACATACCCTCGAAAAGAAAAGGGTACGAAGCACGAATCTTGTCTTTGGTCTCCCAAGTTGCATATTCTGGGTTATCTCCTCATTGGACCTTTAGCAATTTTATCTCCTTGTTGAGCAGATTTTTAACTTCTTATCCAAGAATACGGGTAAGGACTCGTTTGACTATCACCTCCGCTTCCACTTCGACTTCTTCCAACATACTCGGCTCAACAACTTCTGTGGAGTCATGTAGGCACTTCCACAAATGAGAGACGTGGAAAACATCATGAACACCAAATAGATTTTCTGGGAGCTTTACTCGGTATGCCGTTTAGCCAATCCTCTCAGTTATGGGAAATGGTACCACAAACCAAGGTGCCAACTTCCCTACTGATCCGAAGCAAACCACATTCCTTAAAGGCAATATTTTAATAAAAACCAAGTCTCCCACTTCGAATTCGATGTCAGTCCTTCTCTTGTATGCATAGGACCTCTGCCTGTCTTGAGCTGTCTTCATCCGCCGTCGAATAAGTTCAATCTTTTTTGATGTTTCCCTAACTATATCTGGTCCAAGTAATAATCTTTCCGTAGATTCCCACCAACAAGTCGGCGATCTACAGGGTCGCCCATACAATGCTTCGAAGGGTTCCATGCCGATGCTAGCTTGAATACTGTTATTATAGGAAAACTCTACTAAAGGAAAATGCTCTTCCCAAGTCCCTCCGAAGTCTAGGATACACAGCCTTAAAAGATCTTCAATAATTCTGTTCACCCTCCCCGTCTACCCTTCAGTCTGAGGATGATAAGTGGTGCTCAAAGACAACTGTGTGCCTAATGCTTCTTGCAGGCTCCTCCAAAATTCGCTGGTAAAGATGGGGTCACGATCGCTCACGATGCTGGAAGGTACTCCATGAAGGCGAACTATCTCACGAACATATATTGTTGCCAACCATGATGTCGTCCTCTTACTCTTAACTGGAATAAAGTGGGCGCTTTTAGTGAGTCTATCCACTATCCACTGCCACCCAAATACTGGTGTTACCTTTCTTTGATCTAGGCAACCCATCCTTGAAATCCATAGAGACGCTCTCCCATTTCCACTGCGGAACCTCCAACGGATGAAGTAATCCACCGGGCTTCTTTTGCTCAGCTTTGACTCGCTGGCAAACTAAACATTGAGAAAAAAAATTGGCCACATCTTTCTTTATCCCAGCCCAAAAGAAAACCCTCTTTATGTCCCCGTACATCTTATCACCTCCTGGATGAATAGTCATCTTAGAATGGTGGGCTTCTTCTAGGACTGCATTTATCAAGCTTCCAGTTTGAGGAACACAGATCCTTTCATCTTGTCGCAACCACCCCTTTTCATTTATGGCATATCTACTGAGGTGACTAGAAGTCTCCCCTCTTCGGAGTTTATCCATAATGTTTAGAATCTGTGGGTCACCTTGTTGCGAAGCTCCTATCTGGTCCATAAGGTTGGTCGTAACTCCAAGGATGCAAACAAATCAGGCAAAACCCCGATGGAGGGTCTAAAATCAAAAGATGATATGAACTTCAACCTCTTTCTCTCCACAAACAGAGGACTCAGGGCCACCCTCACCTACTTAGTGCGTCTGCTACCACATTACCCTTGTCAGGGATATAAGCAGTCTCAAAATCATATGAAGCTAAGAACTCCATCCACAATTGTTGCTTTACCACGTCTGTAACACGAATACAATGTCAGCTAGCTCTAGATCATGGGTGGGGTAATTCTTCTCGTGAACTCTCAACAGTCTACCCCTATAACATATTACTTTCCCTTCTTACATCAAAACCGCACCAAGCCCTGTACAACACACATCAATGTAAATAGTAAATACTTTACTTCAATCGGGCAATGTCAAGACTGGGGCGGTTGTTATAGCCCTTTTCATTCATTGGAAAGCAACATCACAGTCTATGTCCCATGAAAATGCCAAATTCTTCTTTGTCAGCCTGGTGAGAGGGGTTGATATCTTCACAAAGTCCATAATAAACTTCCTGTAATAACCTGCCAACCCAAGAAAGCTTCTCACCTCGGTTGCATTTTTAGGAATCTGCCAATCTTGCACTACAACCACCTTGGCGGGATTATCCCTTCTTTGGATACTACATGCCCTAAGAATCTCACCTCTTTTCTCCAAAAATGGCATTTGGATAACTTTTCCTTAAGCTGATGGTCATGGAGAGTTTTCAAAACTTCTCTCAAATGTGGGGCATGCTCTTCTTCATTCTTGGAGAAGATCAAAATATCATCAACAAAGACTACGACAAATTTGTTTAGAAACTCCCGAAACACCCTACTCATCAAATAAACAAAATAGGGGGATGCATTTGTCAACCCAAATGGCATAACTAGACAGTCAAAGAAACCATCCAGAATTCTGAAAGCAGTCTTACCTATGTTGTCCTCAGCTACCCTCAACTGATGGAACCCCATAGCCAAGTCCAACTGGGAAAATACCGAGGCACCAACAAGCTGATCAAATAAATCATCAATCCTCGAAAGTGGGTGCCTATTCTTCTTAGTGAGCTAATTCAATTCTCTATAGTCAACACACAGACGAAGTGAACCATCTTCTTTAGTTGTGAATACTACTGGAGCACCCCCATTCAGATATGCTTCGTCTGATAAACCCTTTCTCAAGTAGCTCCCTACTTGCTTACTCATCTTCCTCCTCTCCCTTGGAGCCATGTGGCGCACTGGTAATGCAACTGGCTTTGCACTGTCCACCAGATATATGCGGCAGTCAATTTTGCGCCTTGGAGGTAAACCCCATACCTCATCAAAAACATTGGAATAATCTCGAACCACTGGAACAGATTGCAAATCATCTATGGATGCATTTGGAGATTCTAGGAAGCTAAGCATAACAGACCCTTGGGGGTCACAAGAAACTTTGAGGGTCTTCCCATGACAAGTCAGAAGTCTAACTACTCTCCTCTCACAATCCAGAATGGCCCCATATGTGGTAAACCAATCCATTCCTAGAATCAACATATAGACCATAAACCTGAGAACATACGCGTCGCACTCAAACTCGTTGCCTAACACAAATATTTTCAAACCCCGACAAATCATCAATAAATGAGCCGAGCCACCAGTATGGTTTGAAACAACTCTGGGATCTACTACCATACTAGTAATTAAGTGCAGAGATTCAACTACAGAACTTGATATAAACGAGTGTGAAGCACCAGAATCAAAAAGTGTTCTAACTGGAAGGTTTGAAAGAGAAACTAAACTTTCTACGGAAAATTTTCTACCTCTTTCAGATGCACTGATCACGAGAGCATGTACCTGCCCTCCAGAAGTCTCTGCTCTTTGACCTTGTCTCTGTGATCCCTGTTTCTTCGGGCACTCTTTAGAGAAGTGTCCGACCTCTCCGCACTTAAAGCAGTTGGCCTTCCTTCTCTTACAATCTTCGATCAAATGATCCTCCTTTCCACAACTGTGACATCTTGTCTTATCCTTGCATTTATCATCTTTCCCTCCTTTCTTCTGTTGTTGTTGTTGGTGGTGGTGCCCTTTCTTGGGCCACACCTTCTTATTCTACGATGTCCCCTCAGTTGTTGTTTCCTTCTTTTCTCCCTTGTCCTTCTCATGCATTAGGGCCATATCAGCAAGATTTTCAAAGGTGGCCCCCATTGGAATTTGGGACATAGCTAAAGCATGTAGAGGCTCACTCAGCCCTTTAGCAAAGCGCAAAGACTTTTTGTGCGGTGTATCCACCAACTCTAACCCGAACCTTGCCAACTGGTTGAACTTGTTCACATACTCTTTTACCGTCAAACTTCCTTGTTTAAGTGCTAAGAACCTCTCCATCAGTATGCTTCTCTTAGCTCGGGAAAGAAATTTCATTTCGAACCTCTGTCTAAAATCTTTCCAAGTTTCCGCCGAACGTCTAACTTGGGTGATTTCCCACCAAAATGAGGGTTCGTCCTTTAACAGCCAAGCAACTAACTGAATCTTTCTTTGATCCTCCGCTTCAAAGATTACGAATAAGTCCTCGGTTTCCTTAAGCTAGTTCTGAGCTTCTACGAGTGTCTCATTCCCATGGAATGGCCTTCTTCCCATAGCCCAGAAGTCTTTGCAGATCTTAGCAAACTTGTCAGCTCCTGGAAGGGGAGGAGGGAGGAATAACTAGTGCAGCTGGGGAAGGAACATCTCTTTGGCCTTTGGCCGACACCATGGCCTCCAAATACCTATGGAACCATCCGGGTATTGTGATGCCCTTTAGGATATTAGGGATGTTTTGTTCCCCAGATATGCTGAGAAAGGGAAAAGGAAGAAATTTAGATGAAGGACCGAAGGATATTACAAATGGATTTTTGGGGAATATTTTTCAAATAGACTTTTCTTTTGAAAATACTTTCTTTTAAAACCTTTTTGAAAATGATTTCCAAAAACATTTATCTAATTTGGTAACCTTCATCTCTGATACCAAATGTGACACCCCACATCCGTTAATATCACTCACTAAGGGAATGCATTAAGTTTCGTGAAGCGTTATAGGTAAATAGACACATAATAATTACAAGACAGATATTAATAAGATAGCAACGAAAATTTTAAATTTTATTTAAAACATAAATCATAATGCGGTAGTCCATAATACCATAAGTCACAAAAACCATTACAATAAAACTACTTCTATCTTGCATCATCGGAGTACATAAGAATATAAAAAATATAATTCCCCAATTAAAAGAGTTAAGCCATAGTAGAGATAAGAACTTGAGCCATACTTCAGAATTAGCTCCTAGAAAGATGATATCCGAGTACTTACTAAGCCTGGGTCTTTCCTCCCTGAGAACCTGGGGGGAAACAGAAGAAAGGAGGAGAAACAAAAAGGGTCAAACATAAAGTCTGGCGAGTCTAGTTACTTTTAGCCAATAAATAAATAAAAGTAACATGATAGGAATATGAAGTGGATAAAAGAGAGATCACTACATAAATGGCAGGTGTGACAAGGTAAGCAAGATAAGGTGTATGTGCCTCACTAATGATTACTCTGCACTATTACTAGTATAATTAAAATGGAATGATCCCTTCCACTCTAAGTTGGAAGACCTAGGGCATACGTCCGAGTGTACCCTAACCGCTACCCTATTGATTGGCTCCCTACCCTATAGATATCATGTGTGGGCCCGACAGTAAGAGGTATCACTACCTAAAGTGGAAACCAATAAGATGTGCACAACCATACCTATTGGTGTCACGGTCGTCTTATCCCCTTCTGCCTGGCTCATGCACGCACATGGCCCGGTCGGTTTGCACCGCCCACACCATCCATCTCATTTGGATCTCTTATAATCAATCAGTAATCATGCCCCTTATCCGCCTAGTACAGAGTTCTTTACATGATACCAACTCCGGGTTACTGACTGAAATGGGTCCCACACAATATGATACAAGCTCTCTCCCTTGTCTTGTATCCCCACTAGGTTTTTCACTGACTATGTATACACTTAGGTGTCTTTAATTACATAGCCCTATACCAGTTATGCTTACCCTAAAGGGTGTCTTTAATTACATAACTTTATTACATTATCCACCAGTTATGTATACCACTATGTGTCTTTAATTACATAACCTTAGGTTAAGTTCGTGGGCCTATAAGTAAATAGTACCCACCCCCTCTAATTTACTTAACCCACCCACTACCCATTCAATTTTACTTAACCCTAACTTAAGTTCATAATCATATAATTCTTATGGATTAAATTAGGTTAAGTAGTCCAATTCAATACCATGTCCAATTATGGGTATAATGAGCTGGACGTCCCACGTTAGGCCTACAACGATGCTGGATACGCCGGTCGGGTCCGGGCAATCTTATTCCACAGTTGGGCCTAACCTCGTATCTTAGCCTGATTCGTATTTGCGCACTTAGACCTCTCACATTAGGTTCAACATTAGTGGCTGCTCGATATGCCGGTCGGGTCTGGGCAAACTTCCGCCACTAATGCAACCTAACCTCTTGTCATAAGTGCAATTACAATTCCTAATTGTAATTACTAAATATTCCATTTTTATCCAAACCTACCTATGTCATTATAGGTAATTACTTATATGTTTTCCCATTTGAATTAAATGTCCAATTTACATAAATATTGCATAAATTATGCTAATTATAAATCCATTTTCCCTGTTTCCTAACTAACGTATTCACACATATTTTGGCAGCATCTAGGCTATAAAGGAGCCTAGCCATAATAATGAAAAGGGAATATGAAAAAGGTGATGGTTTAACATATCTTGGCATAAACTAGCATGATAACAAAGTGAATGGATATGTAATTAACATCATCATAAGGTGGACATAAAACTGATAACTTGTGGAAATTACTATGATGTCAAAGCAAGCATAATGAGATCTAAATTAACCACTAAGGCGTCTAACTATTTAGATCTAGCATAATTAGGGTGTCATGGTAACATGTTTAGATCTAAAGATGGCTTCATATGTCAAGTTTACAACATATCTAGATTGATCACAATATAACAAGTGAAAAGGGGATTTCATAAGGAATTAGATCTAGCCAATGTTACAACTGTCAAATTTAATAGATGTACATTCACCACAATACAATTACAAGTCAAGATCCATATAAACACATAATTGAATAACCACAATGATATTAGATCCAGGGAAATAGATCTATCATGACATAGTATAGGCTTTAATACTAGCACAGAATCATGTTTTACAACATATCCAATTTACAGTCTTTCACAATTCACGTTCATTTATCTAAACCTAAAAGTAATCTAGAAACTCACGGCGTTAGGTTTAGAGAATTGAGAAAGAACGGATCTTGAATTCTGAATTTGATTTATAAAGTATGTTGTTATAGAAAATGGTTCAGTTCGTACTTCAACAGCATATAGCCTCCATGATTTCCAATGAAGAAAATAAGAGATTTGAGCACATATTTATAACTGCAGATCCGTTTGAAACTGACTACCACCTCAACCCTAGGGTTGTCGACACCCCTGTGGGTGGGTCGACCACTAGGTCGACACCCTCTAGGAGGTCGACCCCCTAAAGCAGGAATTTTTCCGCTCGGACAAATTTTTCAAATTCGAACTGTTCTGGATAGAATTCTAACTCAGCTCTGACTCATCTTTGACTTATGCGTATGTATATAATTTTTCTGTGCGTATACAAACTTAAAACCCACATAACTTCCTCATACGGTGTCCGTTTTACGCAAACCAAGTGTCTATCTTGACCAGAATTTCAAGACGGACGCAATGGTGCAGTCCATTTCCTCTAATTCTGAATATTAAATTAATTATTATTTAATTTATCCTCTTTTAGTGTCGGTACAAATTCGGGGTGTTACATCAAAGGTTGCAACGTTTCAGAAACATTACAAATAGTGAAAAGATACTTCCTTTGAAAATTGAAAAAATGATCGTTGTATATCGACATAGCCATCTATGTATGTCGACATATGACCTATATTTTTATTTTTAAAACCATTTTTTAAGTGTTTAAACATATATATTATTTTGGAAATTCTTGAATCAAAACTTAATAATATAAATGAATATTCTAAAGTGTTAAATCATATGAAAACGTAATAATATATTATACAAACATATTTATAGAGTTATAAGGTTTAAAACTGTGAAACTATATGACTATATATATTATAAACTTTAAAACTTTATATATGTTTGAAATCATAAGTAAGATAAAATAATTTGAAAACAGAATTTGAATTTTGAAAATTAGAATTTGAACTGGACTGCTATTCAGAGTCTTGCATATAAACTAGATTCTATTACTATATTTTTCTCGAAATCTTAATATATTGATAACTTGATTACTCATGAGTCTTGAATCTCGTCTAAATCCTGAATCTCTTGAAACTCAAAAACTGTATAGTCTTCAATATTTAAGTCCTGTGTACAAACCCTACATATATACGTGTATATATATATTCTAGACAGAGATGTTAGTATATATTTTTATGATGAATTAATAATGATAATAAGGTTTGCATATATATATATATATATATGTGTGTGTGTGTGTGTGTATGTATGTATGTATGTATATATTCTAGATGGAGAAGTTAGTAAATATTTTATAATCAATTAATAATGATAATAAGGTTGTTGTCATCAATACTCCATTCCCCAACAATCTCCCCCTTTTTGATGATGACAACCTTGATTTATAAAATTTTCATACCTGTTAATACTTGTTGAAACTTTTTGATCTGGTCCTTCGATTACTCCCCCTTTCACCATGAATCCTACAAACTCCCCCTTAAACTAAGCCTAACTAATCCTTATTTTGTAATTTCTTCCCCATTGTCATCAACAAAAAGAAATTATAAATATACTCTCTCTAAATCTATACTATAAAAAATTATCCTATATTTATCTATCTATTCTAAAATCATAATATTTGATTCTATACTAAAGTACTTAATATACATGACTCCCCCTAAATTCATGCCTAAAAGTATAAACAAATCAATCAATCCAAGAATTATAGTTAGTATTAAAAAATGTTTCAATCCATATATACGAGTTTCAAATACAAGCAATCCAAACCAAGCAATATTTACAAACAAATTCAAATCAAACAAATCATACCAAACAATTCAAATCAAACATCTCTTCGAATGTCCACCCATTCATCTTTTCCAAAGATTGGGTCTTTCTTGATGTCCTTCTAGTCTTCTTTATTGGTGAGTGGTGCTTTGTTGTTTTCATCTCTGAAATGGGATGAGATTGACCAACGAATTACGTCAAAGTGTTTCTCTTAATATTCAACAATTTTCATTTGAATTAATTCTAGATGATGTTGATTGCGAAGAACAATAGAAATGATATTCTTGAAATAATTCAACGTTTCTTCAAGATTTTCATTCAAATTATAAATTGGATTTTCCATAATTTAATATTTTAGATAAGAATTGATTAGTGAAGAAGGAGAAATGATAAAATAGGTCCGGAATTCATTGGAATTGAATAGACATTAGTTAGTTATTTAAATTTTGAACAAATTTGAAAAACTGGTAGTTATATGCCGACATGACGAAAAATGTATGTCGACATACTATAGTGATTTTTTCGGAAATTTTCATTTTTTTAGTTAATTCTTATTATATTATTTTAATTTATTTAATTTTAATGTTATTTAATAGTAAATTAAAGATTGTTTTGACAGAAATAAATACCATTCATTACTACTTGAAAGCAAATGCATTCAACTAATATGAGATTTGAAAGCAAATTCAAGCAAATACGAAAGATAACATAAACTAAACAAGCATAGATTTTAGCAGATGATGAGGAGGAAGATGATATTCCAAGTTTTATTCCTATTTTGCCAATGAACTTATACATAAGGGTAAGAGTCTTTTTGATCTACCTTTGGTTCTTGGCTAAATTTGCTTGATTTTGGACAAGCATTTCTTTGGAAATGGTCCTAGTATTAGGACACTCTATACTTTCCAAAGAATTTTATTCTTCTTGTCCGATATCCATAGGATCTTGTTGTAGTTACGTATGAGCTTGTTTATCTTTGAATATTTCATAAGGCTTAAAGGTGAGTGGAATTTGCATAAGATTTATATTTGACGAGTCAAACACCTTTCTTGACACAAATTCTTCTTTGAGATCCACTCCAAAATATTTAAAAATTCAAGTAAGATAAACTCCATAATAAAGAGTATTTTCTTTTGTGGACATTTCTTTGGGCTTAAATTCTTTTAAAATCATATCGGCCCAATTGATATCATAAACACCAATAATAGCAAAGAGTGCTTTTTGAACTTTGAGGGTAGGGTTGTTGGAATTTCTGGAACGAGGAGTGATTGTATGTTGAAGGAGGAGATTGATGATTCTTGCTTTTGAGCGGAAAAGCGATTTTTTAATTCCAAATGAGCATCATTTTCAAATATGTGATGAAGGGTTTCCAAATCCATTTCATCAATTTCAAATTCTGAAAAATCCAAGCTCGTACTCTTACAATTCAAGATATTACCAATTCACAATCTAAAATGATTTGTGTGCCTTTTACGCTACTCCATACTTGATTTTCATCTCCTTCGTAGAAGCCACGATTTAAATTTTCATAGAACATTTTGACTAAATTAGGATAACGTACTTCATTGTTTCCTGTGAATCTGTCACACTCAAAACTCCATTTTGATCGAAAAGAGAATGAAGATTGTAAGATGGAAAATCTTCAAAGATGGCGAAGACTCCCGTATTGACTTTTCCATTTGCTACGTAGTCAGCATAGGCATTTTTTGCTTCTCTATCATTGTAGAGATATCCTTTGATGGTTTTGGATAATACCATTGTTTGGAGTGTGCTTGAGGAAGCCGTTAAAGAGTTGTTTTAAAGAGTATAGATATGAAGAAAGTTGTTTTAATTTGAATGAGAGGTAGAAAGAATAGGATTGAATAGATAAATAAATAGAGGTTGAATTTACACAAATTTTCAGAAATTAAAGACAACTTTTTAGACCTTAGTAGTTGGTGAAAAGTTGGAGCAAATTTTGAAAGTTTAAAATTTTGAAATTCAAAACTTGAATTCCATTTACAAGCCTATATGTCGACATGTCTATTTATGTATGTCGACATACATGTTAAATTTCAAAGGACATGTCGTTTTGACTTTTGGTTTTATTATATTAATATTTTATATTTCAGATTAATAATTTCCCGAATTTATTAATCCTTAACGAACATCTAAAATTTATTTTATAATATTTACTATTTATTGTTGGATTATTATTTAGAATTTCAAAATTCAAATTTTAAATTTGAATTTTAAAGTTCAAATTTGAGTTTTAATTTTAAATTTCAAATTCAAGCAAAGCAAACAAAACATCCATTCATCCAAATCAACCAAAAAATTAAAAATTATTTTAGGTGTACCTTTTTTTTAGATCCATTTCTTCGATATTTTCTGAATTCTGAATTCTGAGTCGATGTTAAACACATATTTGAATTTCTGAATTCTGGCTCTTCATTACTTGATGATGAATCTGAATCGTCTAAAGTTGTTATGTATGCTCTCTTTCTTTTCTTTGACAAATTACTATTGTTTGTCTATTGATTTGATTATCTAGATATGGAAACATTCTCTTTATATGGCCTGGTTTGTTGCGGTTATAACATCTATCATGACTTCTTCCTGAACCCTTCCCCGCCTCGAATATTTCTCTTAAAATTATTTCTTCTTTTATATCTTAGAAATTTTCTGAAATTCCTTGTCATTAAAGCAATTTCTCCATCGTCTTTACTGCTTGAATCAAAACCATTTGTTATCGCTTTGAATGCTATAGATTTCTTTTCTGTATGCTTATTTTCCCTTCTTTTTTTAACTGAACTTCAAATAACATCAAATTCCCAATTAAGTCCTCAATCTTCATTTCACTAACATTATAGGCTTCTTCAATTGCCAATGTTTTCTGATCCCATTCTGGAGTTAATGAACTAAGTATTTTTCTGACTTTGTCTTCTTCTGAATAAGTTTTTCCTAATGCTATTAATGAATGTACAATCTCTTGGAATTTGCAATACATACCGGAGATAGATTCATTCTCATTCGTTTTAAATAACTCAAACTAATTAATTAGCATTGATATCTTTGTCTATTTAACTTTATTGGTTCATGCATGAGTAACATGTAATGATCTCCATATTTTATAAGCAGATTTACAAACTGACACTTTATTAAATTTATTTCTATTTAATGAACAGAATAACATATTCATGGCTTTAGAATTGCTTTGTACAGCAGCCTTTTGTTCATTAGTCCATTGTGCAAATTAGTAGTGGATTAAACATATTCAGTCGGTGTACTATTCCATGTGTCTAATCCTACCGATTGTAAATATATTTTAATTCTACATGCCCAATATGAATAATTGCTACCATTAAATAGTCGTGGTCTAACAGTGGACTGGCCCTCTATAAAAGAACTATTATAACCAGTGTTGGTTGCCATTTAATATTTTCAAATATCAGATTATGAACTTTTTGAAAACCTATGCTCTGATACCAATTGTTAGGGAATGCAGATCGTAAAGCAATACAAACACTAGAGCGGTGTGAATAGTGTTTATGACCAATTTATGAAAATCTTAAACTTATATGATCTACTATATGAACCACACAATCCAGTGATGATCACATACACAGAATCAAACACAGACACAGAAACAGATAAATATAAAATGCTGAAAAGGAAAGAACACACCAGATTTTATACTGGTGCAGATTACTCCTACGTCCAGTCCCACACAACGCCAGATTGCGCAGTGTTTTATTATTATCAATATCCAAGTACAACCCCTTAATTTCACGGTTACAAGGTTAACACCGCTCCAAACACCCTTGATTTAATAGCTACGAGGTTAACACTGCTCCAAACACCCTTGATTTCATGGCTACAAGGTTAACATCGCTCCCTTTCCTTGATTTCAGGGCCTGAAGGAACACATACTTTCACAAACAATTCCCAAATGATTACATTAGCCCTATAACTCTTCAATATTACTTTAATTCAGAGAGTAGCAGATAGAGATTGAGAAAGGATGAAGTTTTATATAATTTTAGTAGAAATCGACAAAGTATAAGGCTAGAAATCAAGAAAATCATAAATACTAAGGGTACTATGAAAAGGGGTGAAGATGGACAAAAAGAATAAATTAAAAATTCGAAATCAACCCCTATTCATAGCATTTCAATGGTTGCAACATTTCAGAAATGTTACAAATAGTGAAAAGACACTTCCTTTGAAAATTGAAAAAATGACAGTTGTATATAGACATAGTTATCTATGTATGTCGACATATGTCCTATATTTTTATTTTTTTCAAACTATTTTTCAAATGTATAAACATATATATTATTCTGAAAATTCTTGAATAAAAATTTATAATAGAAATGAATATTCTAAAGTGTAAAATCATATGAAAACATAATAATATATTATATAAACATATTTGTAGAGTTATAAGGTTTAAAACTATATGGCTGTATATGTTATAAACTTTAAAACTTTACATATGTTTGAAATTATAAGTACGATAAAATAATTTGAAATCAGAATTTGAAATTTGAAAACAAAATTTTGAAATTCGGAAATTAGAATTTGAAAAACAGAATTTGAACCTGGTGTTCTATTCAGAGTCTTACATATAAACTAGGCTCTATTAAGATATTATTCTTGAACTCTTGTAATCTTGATAACTTGATAACTCATGAGTCTGGAATCTCTTCTGAATCCCAAATCTCTAGAAACCCTAAAAATGTACAGTCTTCAGTATTTAAATTCTGTATACAAACCCTGCATATATATGCATACATATACATATATTCAAGATGGAGATGTTAATATATATTTTATAATCAATTTATAATGATAATAAGGTTTGCATATATATATATATATATATTCTATATAGAGATGTTAACATACATTTTATAATCAATTAATAGAGATAATAAGGTTGTTGTCATCAAAACTACATTGTCCAACACTCTGTTGGTGAAATTACCCCTTTGAAAGGTTTGTTCACTTCTACTATTATTATCGCCTGATTTTGGTTGTTATCATTGTTTTTGTTGACTACATAACTGATAGTGAAGTCACTTTATTGAGTTTTCTCGCTTTCAAATCAAGTTTTATGAGCTAAAGGTATTGAATGTACTTCATCTAGAGAAGAAAATTCCTTTTGTGAAAAGATTATAGCTCCGACAACCTCGTACTCTTCAATCAAGCCATTGAGCATTGTTAAAATTTGTTCAGATTCTTGCACATTATCACCAGCTGCCTCTAACATGTCACAAACATATTTGATTTTCTCAAGTATTCTCTCGTAGTGGTATTATCTTTCTTTACCTTCTGTAACTGCCTTTTATAAGACATTACTTTAGCTGCTGACTGATTGTTGAAAGCTTTTTCTGTATTTGTCCATATCTCATTGGCACTTTTGCGGCCAATTACTTACGGCAGTAGATTTTGATTAATAGATGATAACAATCATGAACCGATTAAACGATCTTGCCTATGAAACTTCGTATATTCTTCGTTGCTGACAATTTTGTTCTCTTAATCAGTAATAAATTTTAGGGGAACAGATAAGGTGCCCATGATGAATCCTTCAATGTAATACCCTTGAATTGTAGTTTCAATTTACAATTTCCATAGTAAGTAATTATTTTCATCCATTTGTACAATAATTAGTTGTGATAGTGGACTAATTACTGTTTTGGTGAGTTTGTCTACAGCTATTAAACTTTTGATAGTCCCAATGGCATTATCAGAAGTTGATGAAGTAGTATCATTGGCCATGATGACCAACCAATGAATCAACCATAAAGATGGTTAGAACTCTTTCGAGTTGAAGAAGAGGTGGATCGATGGTTGTTAATCCTTAATAATGCTCTGATACCATAACAGCGGAGGTAACATTAAAGAAAAGTTTTATTATTTCATAATTGCAATGAAGATTGATACAAATTGTATAGAGTGGTATTCTCTATTTATAATAATGTAAAGTATAATAAATGGTGCATCCCATATACAAAACAAAAGGAAAGATGTAAAAATAGGCAAGTGCAGGTGACTGTTGTACATGCTATATGTGATAATACTTGATATTGAAATATATTGTATATGCAAACTTTCCCTTTATCACATCTTTCCTTTATTGGTGCAGGTGACCGTTGTACAGGCTATATGTGGTAATACTTGATATTGAAGTATATTGTACATGCAAGATTTCCTTTTATCACATCTTTCCTTTATTACATTTAAATCAAATGTATGCTTGATGCCTGCATTATATACATATATATGGTATCATTTTTTCAATTAATAAAAAAAATTGATTTACATATTTTGGAAAGATGCATTACTTGTCCTGGAAGAAAGAAAGAAAAAAATGATTTTGAGTAAAAGTAGTCGGTTGGTTTGAAAGACTACCTTGACTAGTAGATTCCGATATTGTAGTTTCTTGCATATGGCTGACATGATTCTCAAATTGTTGTTGTTCATTGGTAGGTAGAAGTCACGCATCCAAAACTATATGATTCATTTTAGGTGTATGATAAAAATATAAAACATAAAAATAGGTCGATTTGACAAAATTATCATATGAATGGTTAATTCCAATGTGGACACCTATGTAGGATCTATATGATGCTCAAATGTTTGCTCATCATTGTCAGGTAAAGGCGTATCGTTCAAACCAATATGAACCATTTTAGATGTTATGTTTTTCTACACATGCAAAAAATTATATATATATATATATAATTATTCCATTAGGCATAACTAAAATAGAATAAAATAAAAATTATGTACATATAACTATGGTGACATCATTTTATGACTCATGGCTAAAATATATTATTTCTTATGTTTTGTACTGTGAGTATATATGGAAATCTCCCTTTTTGAAAACATAAATGTTTTTGCTTATAAATATATTTATCTACGCGCTAAGTCGGTAATCCTCCAAAGATATATTTTCAGAAAGAGATATTGTTTGTTACCTTAAAATACATTTATCCAGGTATTAAGTCAGTAATCCTCTAAAGATATACTTCAACCTCTAATAATAAATTGATTCATGTTAAAATCCAAAAAAAAAATATGCTCTCAAATAACAAAATGAACATTGCAAATAGAGTTATGTATCACCATTTTGTATTATTAATAATAAAATGAACATTCATGTCATTAAACTGATTTTCTTTCTCACATCAAACAATCAAAGCAAGTTTATATCAAGTTCTTTTCAAAAAATAATAACTATATCACGTCCATTCATTATTATACATGCAAAATACTAATTAATATATGAAGAACACAAGTCATGGTATCAGCAGTCGCGTTTGCAGAAGTAGCAAACAGTGATGTAACCTTTCACACCTAACATAAATTTCTTTGAAAACTGGGTGTTCTGAAAATTTATGACTATAAGGTAATCAACTTCAAGTACGCTTTATTTTCTCTTAGGAAAACTTTAGATAGAAAAAGCATACAGATACATACACAAATTTCCATACGAAGTTAGCTATTAAAAACCATATTAAGTTTCCCTGATATTTCAAATTTGAACAACTCTAAAATTTCAATAAGTAACATTGGAGCAGATTGCCATAAAAACCATATTGAGTTTCAGAGATAGCTGCTCCGAGAAAAGAAAAAAAATGCATATTAAAATATGTGACTCTGAAAATGATAAAGCCTTAAAAGCAACACAAAGTGAATGCGTTTGAACAAATATTTACTTTCAAATGACACTCAATTTATATTTCAGAAAAGAAAGAAGACATGTCAAGTTCTTCAAATAGAACAAAAAGAAAAAATAACCGACATTTTGTGAACTTCAAAATCTAAGGTTAGGCAAATTTAAGGATGGAGATAATGGTTCTTTTTTTTAAAAAAAAAATCAAAAAATCAAGAAGAGTTTCAAAAAAAGCTGGTCCGAAGAAAGGAAAAAAATTCAACAAAACATAACAGCGAAACATTTTGAAAGACCCAGCAATAACAAATTAATCAGAATTATCAATTAATAACACATGAACTACTACCTTAGAAATCCACGTTGAAGCAAGTAAAACTAAACTAAATCACAACCTTATTAAAAATTGAAGAGTGTAAGAAGAAAAATTAAGCTTACATAAAGGATTGAAAATATATGCAGGCAAAATCCAAGCAACAGTTTAAATTTATGAATTTGCGAATGAATTCATGAATAAATGTCTTTTTTGGAAGTCTCACGAATAGTAAATTGGTAAAATTGGTTTTCCTGAATTTGCGCATTGATTCGAACTGAAGAGGAATCAACGCAGATTTGTGTTGAGGAGGAAGAAATGGAGAAGATAGAGAGAGAGGGGAGGGAACCCAAAAGTAAGATTTAATAGCCAAAAGTAATTGGTTGTAGAGACATTTATTTAAGGTCACTTCTGGTAGAGAAACCTCCCTAATGGTTGATTTCAACTAATAACAACGAAATATTTTGAAAGACCTAGCAATAACAAAACAATTAGAATTTTGAAGTAACATCAGAATTTTCAACTAATAACACAGGAACGACTACCTTAGAACTCCGCGTTGAAGCAAGTAAAACTGAACTAAATCATAACCGTGTTAAAAGTTGAACAGTGTAAGAAGAAAAATTAAGCATACCTAGAGGATCTAAAATCCAAAAAAAATTGCAGGCAAAATCCAAGCGATAGTTTAAAATTTTGAATTTGCAAATGAAATCGTGAAAAATGGCTTTTTTGGAGGTTTCGCGAATAATAAATTGATAAAACGGCTTTTTTTGAACTTGCATGTTGATTTGGTTTGAGGAGGAATCAATATAGATTTGTGTGGAGGAAGAAATGAAAAAGACAAGGAGAGAGTGGAGGGAACGCGAAAGTAAGATTTTACAGTCGAAAATAATTGGCTCTAGAGAGTTTTAGTTAGGGTCCCTTACAGCAGAGAAACCTCCTTGACGGTTGGTTTGATGAACGTCATGCGTACACACACACACACACACACACACACATATATATATATATATATATATATATATCTTTTTAGGATATACTTTATTACCCTAGATATTAAATGTTTTCCTTTCTCTTTTTCTGTGAAATAATATCATTAATTATCTAGTATCAGTAATTAATTAATAGCTATTAATTATCAATAATTAACTAAAATAATGTTCATAACTGTTATTATTAATTATGGTTATTAACACTAGTAATTACATATCACTTAGTTATTGAACCTTGTTAAAGTAGTAAAATAATATTGACATTGTTGTCGGTCACGAAGCTAATGGTATAGGCTGAGTAAGCGGTTGTTCTATCTAAGATTTGGGCCACAAAATTCCTAGACCAGAGCTTTAAAATAACCAGCCACAATAAAAGAAAAAGTAAATACACAAGGGAATTCCCAATCGAGGGTTGCTTAATTGACCTCCAACAAAAAAAACATACAACATCCTAGTAGGCTTATTTTAAAACGGTTAAGGAAATCTTTAAAAAAACATCCTAGTCGGCTTATTCTAAGTCGCTAAGAGAAGAAAAAAAACATGCCTCAGCACAAGGCTACTAAGGCAAACAAAATGTAAAAAATACTAATAGCATTCTTATTTAAAGTTAGCTAACGTAAGTCGACTTTAAATAAATCGCCTAAGGCCTATTTAAAAGCAACCCAAGAGAGTGTAACTAACCCTCTACTGTAGGTCAGTTGGGAATGCTCTAAGTAGCTAAGCTTGCTCGCTGCTTCCAAAAGATCTTCTCAAACAACAGAAAAATGCATGTTGTCGCTTCCAATTGCTTATTTGTTTGATTTTCTTGAGGTATTTTTGTAGATTCAAACAAGTGAGATACCATGAAACACGATCCAAGATTACATCATTCTATATGGATCTATCGTTATAACGATCAAGATGCAATTCATCATCGTTATATCGAAGTGGGCCCATGTCAACCCAATTTAAATGGAAAAAACAAAGAAAAATGAAAAATGATAATGTATGCGAATCTTAATGGTCTAAAGATTACGAATGCCTTGAGTATTTAGAAATAATTCAAAAATGTTATTGGTTCTCATGGTTTTTTTCTAGAAAATATTATCCCAAGAAAATATTATTCCAACAACATAAATAGGTACACTAATCCCTACTGGTTTAATAATTGATAATAGATTGGAGGAAAATATTGTTGTCTTAAAAATTATGAAGAAGGGATGAACTCATTACATTCAATTAATATCACAACAGATTGCTTGAGCAATCCATCTCAAAGTACTGAAAAACAATCGATTTTACGATCAACACTACTACAAAACATGCCTGTTGCTTCACCTCATTTGCATCAGTTGTAGCAAAACCTGATGCTAATAACAATATCTGCATCGGTTCTATATGAAAGGTCGATGCAATTAGTAAGAGGAAAGCAGCAGATAACACAAAACTGCAGTTTGCATCGGTTTTATGTAAAAACCGATGAAAATAAACCGATGCAAAAAGTTTAATTGCACTGGTTATAAATTATAGCCGATGCAAATATAATTACTTCTACAAGCAAAAATTCCACAATTAATTGCGTCGGTTAAACTAGGGATGCAAATTTTTTAACCCTTTTATACACATCGTTGGACACGTGAAAATTCCCCCCCCCCCCTTTTGCACGTTGCTTCCCGCTACTCCTCCCCGGTTCCTTTTTCATTTTCCCAAAACTTTACTTCGTCATTATCCCCAAAAAAAAAAGACTTCGATTATTAAAAAAAACACTGAAGAAGAGAAATTGGATTTCCCTAAAACTTGATTGAGAAGATCGATCGGATTTCCCCTAAAGGTTGATTGAGCAGATCGGATTTTCCAGAAGACGCTTCTCAATTCGTTGATTGCTTGGATTGACTACGCCAGGTATCGATTCTTTACCTTGTTCGGATTTTCCAGAAGACGCTTCCATTTTCTTTTCCTGACCACTCCGAGTAATTATCAGTTTTACAAAGATAAGAAAATTTGTGCTTTTGTTCGACAAGATGGATAGGTTTATCTGGTTAAGAGATACGTTCAATCTTGTATACAGATGTTCTAATGTGTTGGCAGTATTCATCCACTACGTGTCCTACTCGATGAGTTCAATTTTTAATGGTTAAATCGAGACCTTAAATTATAGGAAGAACTTCCTTTATGTGAATTTATTATTATACTTTTGCATTCATGTTCTTTGCAATAACTGTTTGTGGTACTATAATAATTATTTATGCATACTGCTCATTCGATTGGAACTGAATCAGTGCACAGTTTACAGTTTATGCTTGATAATTGTTTATCTGTTTTGTTATGATTCTTAGGTTAAGGAGTATGGATTTATGTAAGTTGACCAAGCACACTCAAGCTAAGACATTTTGTAAGAGAAGTGAAATCATAAATTAGTATCGAAAATTAATCTTTTTTCACTTAGTTTCTTTTGTAGGACTAAATGTTAAATGCCAGCTACCCATTCGTTTATTTTATGGGTTCATCCCTTTAAACACTGAAGAGAAGTAAAGTGGGGAAATGATGTGAAGGTCTATGTCCATTATGTGTTATTTTAACTTTTCTTAGAAAAATAGATACACGTTTCATTTACTGTAATTTTTGACATCTTTGCATTTAGTGCATGTTGTGTTGGTTGCATGTTTGTCTTGCACTTTGTATACAATCTCTACGCACAATTCATCATTCTCTGTTTGCTTAAACACTCCCTGCTTGCTTCATTTTATGTTATTTGCTTGCATTCTCTATTGCATTTTCTTCTATAACTTTAAAAATAAATATATGCTACATTTTCATTTATGTTTACTCTGTTTTCTTTTCTATTTGACACCTTTTCTTCTTGCAACTGGTTCAAATGCATTCTATTTGTTTTCATTGTTACATTGCATTCATATTGCATTTACGCTTTTTTTTTCACTGGTATCCTGCCTGTTTGCTTAAACACTCCCTGCCTGTTTACAATAAGTTTGTTGCATGTCCTTATTATTTTCAATTTCTTCTTCATGATGTTTTTGATCATGTTAGTTGAGTCATTTATGTTTTTATTTCATACGAAAAGCGGAGATTTACTCCAGTTGCCTGCCTATTGCAGTTGGGTAACAAGACCTATTTCCTTAATGTCATATTCCGCGTATGTAAGAGAAGGAAAAAAAAAGTTCATTACTCCAAAAGAAAGCAATTACGAACTATGTTATCCTAGCAAAGGAGTTCAATAGAGCATTTGTTTTAGGTGCTGTTTTGATTCTTCAAATTTAGATTTAAATGAATTCTGTTGAAAGTAATTTTTGTAAGTAATTTAAAATATGTATTTATCACGTGTATTAAATTTCAAACTAGGAGGTGACTCTAATTTTGACTAGTTTGATTTCACCTGAAACAATGGTAAATTGCATGGTTTATGCACTCAATGCATAGAGCAGCCACATTTGTCCAATATATAAAGTTATAAAGTTATACTTCATTTACTACCTAAGTTATGAAAACCTTCACATATACACTGTTGAATTGGATAACAATTCCAGCTTAATTACAATCTAACGTGGTTGCTTCCAGTTTAAATGATAAATCTTTCCACAGCTAATTGTACATTGCATATTATAGACATGGCGTGATTACTTTTACTTGTAGGAGAGTAATAAATGAGCTATGCAAATGTTGAGCAATATGTTTGGAATTGATTATGTTTTCTGATATGATGGCTTTGCCGAATATTAGATTTGACTTTGGTTTTTATACGTATGTATGGTAAAATAACGTATGAAAGCAAAAACTGCCATCAAAGTTGATTCGCTAAGTATTTTAGTCAAAGTAACAATCTGCTTCCCAGCATAATTGTATTTCACATTATTCCCGATGCCGCTTTTTTAGGCTTCCCAGCAGATTCCTTTAATGTATAATCCCAATTTCTTCTACTAATGTTATATGACATATGACTAATTTTTATGTTACTAAATTCTAATCCTTTTCATTTACTGCCTTTTTTTTTCATTTATTCTACGTGGTCATGTGCTATGATATATCATTTTGATTTCACCTTTTTGTTATTTCCATCCGAAACCAATGCACTAGGGTGAGTGTAGCTTGTTTGGTAGGCTAAGTTTGTAGTGATGATAATTTGATTGTTTTAAAACGCAAATCCGGGCATATTAACAAAATGTATTGAGTAACATATTTAACTAACGTTAGTATGGTTACTTATAAAATAGCAAGTTAAAATTGGGGATTGGTGTTGCACTCAACACGGTTTTTGGGAATGACTATGATGGTAACAGAACACGTACTTACATCAATTTGAAACAAGTCATCCTCCCCCTTGTCCTTCGAAAAATCTTTTGTGGACCTCTTTATGTCTGCAGGTTCACAATAACAGAATTTGCCGCTAACCAAAAGAGGAGACTGTAGAAAAAATATCAAAAATAAGTATATCAAAAACTTACATTGGACAGGGGAAGCAAGGTGAGAGAGGGAAAATAAATCGAATGTTGTACATTATGTGATTCAGGCCTACAAGATCGAATGTTAGTCTTAGGTTTACAATCCTGTTCAAAATTTATGAGTGTAATTTCCTGTATTCGCTCTATGTTCATCATCTCCAACATCTTAATATGCTTTTATCTTTTTTCTTTGTTTCATCTTATTTTCTGAACATGCCTTTAATTTTTTCTGTTATATGCTTTTTGAAATCCATTCTTGCGATAGTGAGTATATTTTTCATGCTATGATTTTGTGAATCAGCCTTGCCTACAATGAATTATTTGTGAATCATCCTTGCATATAATGAATTATTTGTTTTATTTCATCCTACAATGAACTATTTTGATTGGAGCTTTGAGCGATCAGCCTGGCATATAGTGAAATTTATGAGTGTAATTTCCTATATTCGCTCTATGTTCATCATACAGGCTCAAATAAAACTTTAAGAAGCGCTTTTGCATCAAATAAAATGTTTAGAAAACGATTACAAGCAAGTTTTTACCAACGTAAATATAAAATAATCAAGCAGAATTTCATATGGAAGCTAGCCACGGAAAAATATCCAGAAAAAGGATTCATTAAGTTTCATTCCTCATCCGAATAATTGAATTTGACTATCCAATTCGTCCAATACCGTATGCATATTAAAATGCTGTAACTTTGATAATTTGTTTTACACTGATTTATTCCAAGTTGCTAATAATTTGTTTGACTTCTTTAATACTGTAACTTTTACCATTTATAAATTTAGCATACAGACAATACTGTTGATATCAGTTCTTCCTCTCTTGATATTGTATGGTTAATTTTTTTGTACTAGCAAACTAAGTCCTCATTATAAGTTTATTTTATTTTCCAATTTATCGTCAGTTTCTTCTCTATTCTGAAGTTTACACTGTTATCTTCTGTCTTTCTTATGAAAACCACTGTTATATTGCGGGTTTTTAGGACTCCTATTCTTCTTTTATTTGCATCACTCTGATTTTGATATGCATTATAGTACATTGGGACTTTTTGTTATCAAAATTAATGTGTACGAAATAAATTTTGCAAAGTCATGATGCTTCTTCGATTACACTAGTTGTGTTATATCATTTGATACTACGTGATATTTTTTCATTATTTTGTATTGAAAAGAACATGTTTTTACTATGCTCGAACCAGCGTAGTTATTATCTTTAGCAGTTTCAATATTGCAGCTACATAGTTGTACAACTTGCAAGTTTGTTAATCACAACGTTTTTTTTTTCAACGACATCAACTTTACTCATGCAATTGCAAAACTATAGGATGAAACAAAAGAATGTTACACTACCACCGCAATAGAAATATCATATGTAAATGATAATATTTATTGTTGCTCAGTTAAACACATTTCAAGCAACTGTTCTGCCTTTTTTAAGAATAATTCTGTGAATTGTTTCTGTCCTCTCCTGTAAACAATACTTTAAGAATAATTTCCTGTATTCGCTCTGTGAGCTTTGAGCGATCAGCCTTGCCTACAGGCTGTTTTAGATTTGGTTGGAGTATTTTAGATTCACCTAATAGGTCCAACTATTTGTATTATTTGAGGAAGTCTAACTTAAGCCTGGTTGTACATTGTGAATCATAAATGTCATATTTGAAACTAGACAGAAGTAAATGATTATATAAAATATAAATGTTGCAAACTAATTTTAGTAATATGTATTTGGTATTCAATGTTTTTTTTGTAGTGTGTCATTTGAACATGGATCGTATGTGGATGTATAATGTGAAACGCAACGATGATGAGTTCCTGAACAAAATTGAAGAGTTCGTCAATTGTCCACTGAATGATCAAGTAAGAAGAGGGGAAGAAACTATTTTTTGTCCTTGTAAATACTGCAAAAATAAGAGGAGATTTCGTAACATAGATCAAATCAAAGATCACATAATTTGCTATGGATTCAAGCAAAATTACACGTAATGGATATGGCATGGTGAAAGTGTACTTAATAGATCCAATTCCAGTAATCGTGAGAATGATGAGAATGACCAAGAAGATAATATGAATAACGAGGAAAATGATGAGAGTGATCGTGTTCAAGAGATGTTTTATGATGTTGAAGATCAATTGATGGAAGATCCAAGGTTGTATGAAAGAATATTAACTGATGCCGGGAAATCTTTGTTTCCTAATTGTGCCAAGTTCACAAAATTGTCTGTTGTTCTCAAGCTTTACAATTTAAAAGCAAAGCACGGGTGGAGTGATACAAGTTTCACATTATTTCTTGAACTTTTGAATGACATGCTTCTGGACGGTAATGAGCTTCCTACTTCTAACTACGAGGCAAAGAAAATTATGTGTCCAATGGGTATCGGATATAAGAAGATACATGCATGTCCAAATGATTGTATATTATATCGAAATGAATATAAGAACTTGCATGAGTGTCCAAAGTGTGGATTATCTCGTTATAAGTCACGAGCGGATGTTCATAATGATCGAGATAAGAAACGGCCTCCGGCAAAAGTCTTATGGTATCTTCCTATTATACCAAGATTTAAACGTTTATTTGCAAATGAAGAAAATGCAAAAAAAAATAAGGTGGCATGCAGATGTGAGGAAAACTGATGGATTATTAAGGCATCCAGCAGATTCTCCGCAGTGGAGAAACATTGATGCAATGTATCGTGATTTTGGCGAAGAAAGTAGAAATCTTAGACTTGGTCTTTGCACAGATGGCATAAACCCATTTGGTAATCTAAGTAGCCAACATAGTACTTGGCCCGTTCTTTTGGTGATTTACAACCTTCCACCTCATTTGAGTATGAAGCGCAAATATATCATGTTATCTCTTTTAATATCTGGACCACGATGACCAGGAAACGACATTGATGTTTACCTAGCTCCTTTGATTGATGATCTAAAACTTTTATGGGATAAAGGCGTGCGTGTGTTTGATGCATATAGCAAAAGTGACTTTACATTGCGTGCTATGCTCTTTTGTACTATAAATGATTTTCCCACGTATGGTAACCTGTCTGGCTATAGTACAAAAGGTGCTCGAGCATGCCCAATTTTTCTAGACGATATGGTTGTTGAGCGTTTGCATTATTGCAAGAAAAATGTGTATATGCATCACCGTAGATTTCTCCCTGTTGATCATTCTTATCGTAAAAAGAAGAAAGCTTTCAATGGAAAGGTAGAGAATGGAGTTGCTCGGTTGCCATTATTAGGAAATGATGTCTATGAACGGGTCAAAGATATTGAAAATACGTTCGGCAAAGCCTCTCCTCTTTTAGAAGGTCCTTGGAAGAAGAAATATATATTTTGGGAGCTTCCATATTGGAGACATTTACAAGTTAGACATTGTTTGGATGTAATGCATATAGAGAAATACGTTTGTGACAGTATAATTGGGACACTCTTGAATATACCTGGTAAGACAAAGGACAGTGAGAAAGTCGGACAAGATATGTTGAAAATGGGTATTCGGAAGGAGTTAGCACCGATGCTGAAAGGTAAACGTACCTATTTGCCTCCTGCATGTTATACATTGTCCAAAAAAGAGAAAATTAATTTATGTGAGTGTCTTCGTGGTGTGAAGGTTCCAACAGGTTATTCTTCAAACACTAGCAGTCGTGTATCAATGAAGGATTTGAAATTGACGAACTTGAAGTCTCATGATTGTCATGTGCTAATGCAACATTTATTACCTGTTGCAATTAGAGGTATATTGCCTAAGCATGTTAGACATGTTGTTATAAAGCTTTGTATCTTTTTTAATGCAATTTGTAGCAAAGTGATAGATCCTGATAAGTTGGATGCTCAACAAGACAATGTTATTGTTACTTTATGCCAATTCGAAATGTATTTCCCTCCTTCATTTTTTGATGTTATGGTGCATTTGGTTGTTCACCTTGTCAGAGAAATCAAAATCATATGAATACGAAGACAAAAGAGTCTACAAACCGTAAGAAGATAGTGGACAAGGTGGAACAGTGTGTAACAACCCGTATTTTCAATAACCTGTAATAACATAAATCGAGGCAGAATTTAATTCTAAAATGGGAATCAAGGGAAACGGGCTATGCCATTGCGTTCGTCTCGGAAAAATACGCAAAATAGAGTCCGAGTTTTCGAAAATCGGAGTCCGTATGACCAAGATATGGCCTCGCGAAGTTTCACGAAAATTCCCAAATTAAAGTATACTTAATTAAGTGAAATGGGTTGTGTAGATATATATATATATATTGATATATATATATAATTGAAAATTTAATAAATAAATATGCAAAAATGCTCAAAACAGCGAATTGGGAGAGGGGAATAACCGAACCGGCCGATTTTTGAAGTCGACCCGAGCCCGCTGGGTCGACTAGGGGTTAATCCAGGGTGTTTGGCTGTCAACCCGTGGGCCGATTCGCTCAAGTGCAGATTTTGCATTTGAATGGTTCTCATGGTCCATCTTTAATCTAAAGGCCCTAGATGGTTCCTACACTTGACTTCTTCCCCAAGACATGCTTTGATGGCTTGGATTGAATCTAGGGTTAATCCTATGGCCTAAAACACTTGCCTAATCTATAAATAAGACCCTAACCTACCCTAATTCATTCATAATTAAACCTAGTGACTAAACTATGGCAAAATGCTAGCTCTCATGGCCTCCACTAATTTTATGAAGAGGGTTGCATACTAATCACTCTCTAATCAACTTCTAATCCCTTCTTAGCATCTTAATCTTCTTCATTTGGTGTTCAAAGTTGCTAGTTGTGAGTTTCTATCACTTTGATGATCTTTTGGTAAACTAATTAGATGAGATGTGATGAGATTTATGGTTTTGTATGTGGGTTAATGAGCTTTGAATCATATGATATGATGTTAGCATTAATCTTATGTTTATGCATGTTGAGTATGTAAGCTTATGCAAGTTTAATATGATGTATGTTATGTTTGCATGATGCTAAATATGCAAGTTGTGGGCTATGTAATCATATGCATGTTATGCAAGTTCATGGTAATATGCTATGCAAGTTACATGTATGTAAATATGCAAGTTACATGTTTGTTAATATGCAAGTTACATGTTTGTTAATATGCAAGTTACATGTATGTAAATATGCAAGTTACATGTTTCTTTATATGCAAGTTACATGTTTGTTAATATGCGAGTTACATGTATGTAAATATGCAAGTTACATGTTTATTAATATGCAAGTTCATGATGACACATTATGCAAGTCTATAAGCTAATATGCAAGTTTGTTATGCAAAATGAATATGTAAGTTATGTGACATATTATATGCAAGTTATGTGACATGTTATGCAAGTTCATATGCAAGTTATGTGTTTGTTAATATGCAAGATGGCACCTTTGAAACATGTTCATTCATATGCAAGTTGACACCTTTTATATGTGTTATATCATGAACGAAATTACGTGGGAACGATGGGGTAATTAAATGCATAAGTTAATAAGATTGTGTGAAATTAATATAATTATGCATAACACAAAATAAATAAACATAGTATGGGAATTTTCCTATTTGGTTAGGTGTACCCATACTATGTGTTGGGAATTTACCTATTGAGTTAGGTCTACCCCATGGGAATTTACCTATTAAGTTAGGTCTACCCATGTTAAGAAAACTTGATTAATTAGGGATAATTAATATAAAATTATGAGGGTGATTAATTAGGTGTAATTAATTGACTAAGACACGAGGTTGGACTCAGTTGTAGCGTAAAACTGCCCGGACCCAACCGGCTTAACCAGTTGCTACAAATGTTAGCCCAATGTGAGAGGTCTTAGGCACAAACTAAATACGTAATTAATGTAAAGACACGAGGTTAGACTCTGTTATGACATAAGGCTGCCCGGACCCAACCGGCTTAACCAGCGGTCATAAAAGACAGTCTAATGTGAGAGGTCTTTACAAAGGTTACGTTCTTAATTAATTAATTAAGAAACACTTAACCATATTAGCATGTAGAGGGACATGAGGGGTTAAGTGGGTGCCTCGGGTGGCATGAGAAAATCTAGTGGTTGCCTTGGGTGGCAATAGAAAATACGATTAGAATACTTAACCAAAATGGAACATGTAATTAAAACATGATTAAAGGGTTAAGTGGGATATACTAGAAAAAGGGACAAGCTTAGGTGGGTAGCTTGTGGAGGCCCATTTCAACCAGTAACCCATACGTATCTTTGTGGGCTCGACCCATGTCGAGGACGGGACACGCATACTGGGCTTGACTGTAAGAGGCAAACGGGTTAGCGGTGGCAACGCAAGTCCAACGGGCTTCATATGCGTGAGTGGGCCCGGGCTGGTAGGTAAGCCGTTGTTGCATCGAGTAGATATAAGCCGTGCACCTTTAGTTCCATCAGGTTGCCACATTGGGGAATGATACATCCCACGGTGGGGCCAGCACGGGTATCTACGTTAGGGAGCCGATCGAATGGGAAGAAGTGTGTACACCTAGTGGATTGTAGGGCCCCGTGGCGCCTACTTGGTCACCTAGGGGTACGCAGGTACTAATTAGTAAATTTTATAAGTCCTTGGGTGGGATCAACCTTTAAGTTAGGAACGACTGATGTGGTGCAGTTTAGTAATTTACCTTAGGGAGGGTAGATGCGTCTTTATCCTTTATCTTCGTTTAGTTGACTGCTTAGGGTAGCCATTCATCCCTATATGTTACCGTATATCAGTTTATGTCTTCTCTGGTTACTTTAACGATTGTATTGTTAAAGTTATAGGACTCGCTCAGACTTATGTCTGACCCTGTTGTTTTTATCTTTTTCCCAACCCTCAGGTCCTACGGTGGATCCTAGCAGTAGTGGAGCTTGATCGGATTGCTGTTCCAGTCTTTAGGAGCTTGGATAGATGTAAAGCTCCAGTTATCCAGTTATCTTTTCTTTTGTTTGGCTATTGTATGAGAGTGGGATTATGTACTTCTTTATTTTGATGGATATTGTACTTGACCTTTATTGTGGTTTTATGATGTAACCAGACATGTTTTACTTCCGCTGTTATGAGATGATGTTTTAAAATTTCAAGTACTATTTATATCTGTCTTGTTGTAATTTTTCTGTTCTATATTCACTAAAATACTCCACCAATGCTATGGCATTCCCTTAGTGAGTGATCATAGCGGGAGTGGGGTGTTACACGTGGTATCAGAGCTTAAGGTTACCAGAACAGATAAAATTTTTGAGAAAAACTACTTTCTAAGAGTATTTTCGAAGAAAGGATTTTTAAAAGCATGTCTTCTAAGAGAAAAAGTTTTTGAAAAAGAAAAGCATAATCCCCAATAGCCATATCTTTATCTTTCGGAATCTCCTTTTTGAATCTTTCCTCTTTCGTTTCAGCATGGCTGAAGATCTTAACATCCCGGAGGGTTTAGTTATACCACTATGGTATAGGAGGTTGCAAGAGGCTAGGGCCGCGGCTGCGGGTCCGGCCAATGCTACTACACCAGAGACAACCGCTCCTCCTCCTCAGCCTAGAGTGGATAATTTTGCTAAGGTTTGCAAGGAGTTCAAGGCTATAGGAGGAAAACCTTTTCTTGGTTCAGAGACTTTCGTAGAGGCTAGAGATTGGCTTAAGGAAGTGGAAGAGTTGCTAGATATCTTTGAAGTGGAAGAGGGAAAGAAAGTCAAGTTGGCGGCTTGGTTAATGAAGGGAGAGGCCTCATTCTGGTGGGAGGTCACTAATGGAGAACGCCCTGTTGACTCTTGGGCAGATTTTAAGCAAAGGTTTGGGGCTAAGTTTCTCTCAAGGGCGGAAGAGAATCTGTTTATGGAGAAGTTCTTGAATTTGAAGCAAGGGAATCTCACGGTGAAAGAATATGTCAACAAATTCAATCAATTAGCAAGGTTTGGCATAGAGTTGGTGAATACACCGGAGAAGAAGGCTTTGAGGTTCGTTAGAGGCTTGAACGAACCATTGCAAGGAATAGCTATGACTCACATTCCTATGGGGGCCACTTTTGAGAAGCTTGTCTACATGGCACTTATGCATGAGGATGATAAGAATTCTAAGGCACCAGAGAAAAAGGGGGATCAGAAGAAACCGCAACAGCAACAACAAGGCAAGGGCGGAAAAGGCAATGGTGACAAAAAGAAGACGAAGAAGAAGTGCTTCAATTGTGGAACACCAGGACACCTTAGTAAGGATTGTCGCAAAAAGAAGAAAACCGGTTGCTTTCATTGTGGTGAAGCAGGGCATCTTGTGAAAAACTGCCCAAAGAAGGGGCAGAAGACGGGGTCTACCTCAGGAGGCCAGGTGCAAGCTCTTATAGCACCACCTCAGTCAGGGGGGCAAGTTCAGGTTCTCTCAGTTCCACCGATTCAGCAGAGAGGTAGAACTATTTCCGTTGAAAGTCTGGTTTTTCTGTTTGATCATCCAGTTCGTACTTTGTTTGACTCTGGCGCATCGCATTCTTTTATCTCATCATCGTTAGTTGAGTCACTGCACTTAGACACCAGTCTAGTTGATGATCCCTTGGTTGTCTCAAACCCAATTGGGGGCTCCATATATCTGTCTATGATATGTTTAGGTTTGAAGATTTCTATACTTAGCGTTGAGTTTAGATGTGATGCTTTTGTATTGGGCTTCACGGGCTATGGGTTGATCTTGGGCATGGACTGGTTATCCAGTAATGGTGCCGTTCTTGATTGCGAAAGGAGAGTTGTCAGGCTCATGACCCGCTTGGGTAACACTCTCGAGATCTCTTGCAATCCCATGGAATCTGTTTTGCTAAGTTATCTTGAATCGCTCGATGCTTCGGTCGAGAGTTTGTGTTCTGTCAGAGTAGTCCGGGAATATCCGGATGTGTTTGAAGAAGTAAAGGGTTTGCCTCCGAAGCGGGAGATAGATTTCCGAATTTATTTGGTGGATAATGCCAAACCAGTGTCTTTGCCAGTACGCCACATGGCTCCTCGTGAGAGAAGAGAACTTCATAAGCAAGTAGGGGAGTTGCTTGAGAAGGGGTTCATAAGGCGAAGTATATCGGAGTGGGGAGCTCCAGTAGTGTTTGCCACGAAGGCGGATGGGTCCCTCAGACTTTGTGTGGATTATAGAGAACTTAATAAGCTCACGAAGAAGAATAGACACCCATTACCGAGGATAGATGATCTCTTTGATCAGTTGGTTGGCGCGTCAGTATTTTCGCAGATGGACTTAGCTACAGGGTTTCATCAGTTAAGAGTGGCGGAGGACAGTATAGAGAAGACTGCTTTCCGGACTCCGGATGGTTTTTATGAGTGGCTAGTGATGCCATTTGGGTTGACAAACGCCCCCGCATACTTTGTTGATCTCATGAGTAGAGTGTTCAGAGAGTATCTGAATAAGTTTGTAGTAGTTTTTGTGGATGACATCTTGGTCTTTTCCAAGAATGAAGAAGAGCATGCCTTACATCTCAAGGAAGTGTTGGAGACTCTTCGAGCGCATAGTCTTAAAGCTAAATTCTCTAAATGCCATTTTTGGAGAAGAGAAGTGCGATTCTTAGGGCATGTGGTCTCTAAGGAAGGGATAGCTGTGGATCCCGCAAAGATAGTATCTATCCAGGATTGGAAAGTTCCTAGAAATGCTACCGAGGTAAGAAGTTTCTTGGGGTTGGCAGGATATTATAGGAAGTTCATCAAAGACTTCGCGAAGATATCAGCCCCATTAACCCGCTTGACGAAAAAGAATCTGGTTTTCTCGTGGGATGTAGATTGTGATGATGCTTTCCGACGGTTAAAGAGAGCTTTGACCACCGCTCCAGTTTTAGTGCTCCCGGATGGGAGTAAGCCGTTTGTTGTTTATACCGATGCTTGTGGAACAGGATTAGGCGCAGTCTTGATGCAGGAGGGAAGGGTAATAGCCTATGGAGGGAGACAATTGAGAGTGCATGAGAAGAATTACCCTACCCATGATCTAGAGTTGGCCGCGATTGTTTTCGCACTTAAGTCTTGGCGCCATTATCTTCTTGGTGAGAGATTCGAGTTGTTCACCGACCATAAATCATTGAAGTACTTATTCTCTCAGAAGGATTTAAACTTAAGACAGCAAAGGTGGATGGAGTTCTTAGCATCCTATGATTTCGAGATAGCGTATACCCCTGGTAAGGGTAACGTGGTGGCAGACGCCTTGAGTAGAAAAAGGCTATCTTTGAGTCCATTGTTCGTGGAACGACGAAGCTTGGAGTTTCTTTCTTTGTTTGACTTCAGACCTTCTGTTGATTTTGTACCTGGTTTGTTGGCATCCTTGGAGGTTAGACCTACTCTTTTGAGACGGATTGGCGAGGCTCAGCGAGACGACCCACAGTTGGTTGTGTTGGTAGAGAAGCTTATAAGAGGGGAGTCGTCCAGCCATTTGGGTAGATACACCATAGATGATAAGGGATGGTTGCATAGAGACGGTAGACTTTGTGTACCGCAAGATGAGGGTTTGAAGAAGGCTATTTTGGATGATGCACATCGTTCAAGAATGACTATTCATCCCGGTGGAGACAAAATGTACCAAGACATGAAGAGAGTTTTCTTCTGGGCCGGTATGAAGAAAGATGTGGCCGAGTATGTGGCTAGATGCTTAGTGTGCCAACAAGTTAAAGTGGAGCAAAGGAAACCCGGTGGGTTGCTACACCCATTGGAAGTTCCACAGTGGAAGTGGGATAGTGTCTCGATGGATTTCATCGACGGGTTACCGAGATCGAGGAAGGGCAATACGGGAATTTGGGTTGTGGTAGACAGACTTACCAAGAGTGCCCATTTTATACCCGTAAAGAGTAAGAGGACCGCTCCATGGCTTGCTTCAGTCTATGTTAGAGAGATTGTTAGATTGCATGGCGTACCATCCAGCATTGTGAGTGATCGAGATCCTATTTTCACTAGTGAGTTTTGGAGAAGTTTGCAAGAGGCGGTAGGGACTCAGTTGTGTTTGAGCACCGCATATCATCCTCAGACGGACGGTCAGACTGAGAGGGTGAACCGTATCTTAGAAGATCTTTTGAGGCTTTGTATCTTGGATTTTGGAGGTACATGGGAAGAACATCTTCCTTTGGTGGAGTTCGCATATAATAACAGCTTTCAGTCCAGTATTGGTATGGCTCCTTTCGAAGCTCTTTATGGAAGGCCTTGTCGATCTCCTACATGTTGGTGGGAATCTACGGATAAGATCTTGCTTGGGCCGGATATGGTTAGAGAGACTTCAGAGAAGATTGATTTAATTCGAAAAAGGATGAAAGCAGCGCAAGATAGACAGAAATCTTATGCGGATCGGAGAGGGACGGATCTTGAGTTTGAGGTTGGGGACATGGTTTTTGTCAAAGTATCTCCATTGAGAAATGTTGTTCGCTTTGGGTCCGTAGGGAAGTTAGCACCGAGATTTGTTGGGCCGTTTCCTATTAAGGAAAGGATTGGACGGATGGCATATAGGGTGGAGTTGCCCGACAGACTTAGTGGTGTTCATGATGTATTCCATGTATCACATTTGAGGAAGTGCTTACATGAGACCGCGGAGGTGGTAGAGCCAAGCTTGCTTAGAGATGTAGAGGTAGAGCGTGATGCGACGATTCGACGAGCTCCTACTCGCATCCTTGGGTCAGAAACTAGGAAGTTGAGGAACAGAGAAGTTCAGCTAGTTAAAGTGCAATGGGGAGATGACGAAAGCAATGCTACTTGGGAGACGGAAGCAAAGATGCGTTCTTTGTATCCATTTCTTTTTGAGAGTATGTCTTTTAACTTCTCCTTTATTGCTTGTCTAGTACTTATCTTATCTTTAGTATATCCTCTCGCTAATACCTATGACCTTTAGATAGGGTAAAACCTATGGTTGAAACATGTGTTTGAAACATGTTATGGTTGATGGATGCATATGGATGCAATTGTTTGCTAGTGGTTGCTCGTGGATGCATATACACACACATTAGGCACTAGATCGGCTCAGTCACTTCATGTTGCATATTGCATAAATGGATGTGGTAGTTAGATTGATGGATGTATCATGGCTGTGTTATCATATGGATGATGCATTTTTGTGTATGGTTGTGCACGCATGTAGAAATTTGTATGTGTCAATAGGGTTTCGCATACATATTGGATGCATGGCACTATCATGGTTTGCATTAAGGAGGTTTACTGTATCAGTAACCGCCTGATTTTTGCATTAGGTAAGTACATATACACACACTTTTGCATATATCCATCCAGCATTTAGAATCTTGTAAGGACAATGATTGCTCGTGGATGATGCTTTGAGTAGATGGATGATTGGATGGTAGGATACGTTCTTCCTAACTTGAAGATTTCGGGGACGAAATCCTTTAAGGAGGGGAGAATGTAACAACCCGTATTTTCAATAACCTGTAATAACATAAATCGAGGCAGAATTTAATTCTAAAATGGGAATCAAGGGAAACGGGCTATGCCATTGCGTTCGTCTCGGAAAAATACGCAAAATAGAGTCCGAGTTTTCGAAAATCGGAGTCCGTATGACCAAGATATGGCCTCGCGAAGTTTCACGAAAATTCCCAAATTAAAGTATACTTAATTAAGTGAAATGGGTTGTGTAGATATATATATATATATATATATATATATATATATTGATATATATATATATAATTGAAAATTTAATAAATAAATATGCAAAAATGCTCAAAACAGCGAATTGGGAGAGGGGAATAACCGAACCGGCCGATTTTTGAAGTCGACCCGAGCCCGCTGGGTCGACTAGGGGTTAATCCAGGGTGTTTGGCTGTCAACCCGTGGGCCGATTCGCTCAAGTGCAGATTTTGCATTTGAATGGTTCTCATGGTCCATCTTTAATCTAAAGGCCCTAGATGGTTCCTACACTTGACTTCTTCCCCAAGACATGCTTTGATGGCTTGGATTGAATCTAGGGTTAATCCTATGGCCTAAAACACTTGCCTAATCTATAAATAAGACCCTAACCTACCCTAATTCATTCATAATTAAACCTAGTGACTAAACTATGGCAAAATGCTAGCTCTCATGGCCTCCACTAATTTTATGAAGAGGGTTGCATACTAATCACTCTCTAATCAACTTCTAATCCCTTCTTAGCATCTTAATCTTCTTCATTTGGTGTTCAAAGTTGCTAGTTGTGAGTTTCTATCACTTTGATGATCTTTTGGTAAACTAATTAGATGAGATGTGATGAGATTTATGGTTTTGTATGTGGGTTAATGAGCTTTGAATCATATGATATGATGTTAGCATTAATCTTATGTTTATGCATGTTGAGTATGTAAGCTTATGCAAGTTTAATATGATGTATGTTATGTTTGCATGATGCTAAATATGCAAGTTGTGGGCTATGTAATCATATGCATGTTATGCAAGTTCATGGTAATATGCTATGCAAGTTACATGTATGTAAATATGCAAGTTACATGTTTGTTAATATGCAAGTTACATGTTTGTTAATATGCAAGTTACATGTATGTAAATATGCAAGTTACATGTTTCTTTATATGCAAGTTACATGTTTGTTAATATGCGAGTTACATGTATGTAAATATGCAAGTTACATGTTTATTAATATGCAAGTTCATGATGACACATTATGCAAGTCTATAAGCTAATATGCAAGTTTGTTATGCAAAATGAATATGTAAGTTATGTGACATATTATATGCAAGTTATGTGACATGTTATGCAAGTTCATATGCAAGTTATGTGTTTGTTAATATGCAAGATGGCACCTTTGAAACATGTTCATTCATATGCAAGTTGACACCTTTTATATGTGTTATATCATGAACGAAATTACGTGGGAACGATGGGGTAATTAAATGCATAAGTTAATAAGATTGTGTGAAATTAATATAATTATGCATAACACAAAATAAATAAACATAGTATGGGAATTTGCCTATTTGGTTAGGTGTACCCATACTATGTGTTGGGAATTTACCTATTGAGTTAGGTCTACCCCATGGTAATTTACCTATTAAGTTAGGTCTACCCATGTTAAGAAAACTTGATTAATTAGGGATAATTAATATAAAATTATGAGGGTGATTAATTAGGTGTAATTAATTGACTAAGACACGAGGTTGGACTCAGTTGTAGCGTAAAACTGCCCGGACCCAACCGGCTTAACCAGTTGCTACAAATGTTAGCCCAATGTGAGAGGTCTTAGGCACAAACTAAATACGTAATTAATGTAAAGACACGAGGTTAGACTCTGTTATGACATAAGGCTGCCCGGACCCAACCGGCTTAACCAGCGGTCATAAAAGACAGTCTAATGTGAGAGGTCTTTACAAAGGTTACGTTCTTAATTAATTAATTAAGAAACACTTAACCATATTAGCATGTAGAGGGACATGAGGGGTTAAGTGGGTGCCTCGGGTGGCATGAGAAAATCTAGTGGTTGCCTTGGGTGGCAATAGAAAATACGATTAGAATACTTAACCAAAATGGAACATGTAATTAAAACATGATTAAAGGGTTAAGTGGGATATACTAGAAAAAGGGACAAGCTTAGGTGGGTAGCTTGTGGAGGCCCATTTCAACCAGTAACCCATACGTATCTTTGTGGGCTCGACCCATGTCGAGGACGGGACACGCATACTGGGCTTGACTGTAAGAGGCAAACGGGTTAGCGGTGGCAACGCAAGTCCAACGGGCTTCATATGCGTGAGTGGGCCCGGGCTGGTAGGTAAGCCGTTGTTGCATCGAGTAGATATAAGCCGTGCACCTTTAGTTCCATCAGGTTGCCACATTGGGGAATGATACATCCCACGGTGGGGCCAGCACGGGTATCTACGTTAGGGAGCCGATCGAATGGGAAGAAGTGTGTACACCTAGTGGATTGTAGGGCCCCGTGGCGCCTACTTGGTCACCTAGGGGTACGCAGGTACTAATTAGTAAATTTTATAAGTCCTTGGGTGGGATCAACCTTTAAGTTAGGAACGACTGATGTGGTGCAGTTTAGTAATTTACCTTAGGGAGGGTAGATGCGTCTTTATCCTTTATCTTCGTTTAGTTGACTGCTTAGGGTAGCCATTCATCCCTATATGTTACCGTATATCAGTTTATGTCTTCTCTGGTTACTTTAACGATTGTATTGTTAAAGTTATAGGACTCGCTCAGACTTATGTCTGACCCTGTTGTTTTTATCTTTTTCCCAACCCTCAGGTCCTACGGTGGATCCTAGCAGTAGTGGAGCTTGATCGGATTGCTGTTCCAGTCTTTAGGAGCTTGGATAGATGTAAAGCTCCAGTTATCCAGTTATCTTTTCTTTTGTTTGGCTATTGTATGAGAGTGGGATTATGTACTTCTTTATTTTGATGGATATTGTACTTGACCTTTATTGTGGTTTTATGATGTAACCAGACATGTTTTACTTCCGCTGTTATGAGATGATGTTTTAAAATTTCAAGTACTATTTATATCTGTCTTGTTGTAATTTTTCTGTTCTATATTCACTAAAATACTCCACCAATGCTATGGCATTCCCTTAGTGAGTGATCATAGCGGGAGTGGGGTGTTACACAGTGTGTTGACACGGCTGTGAAAAATAATCAAAATCATATGAATATGAAGATAAAAGAGTCTACAAACCGTAACAAGAAAGTGGACAAAGTGGAACAGTGTGCTGATACGGCTGTGAAAAATAATCAAAATCAAATGAATATGATGACAAAAGAGTCTACAAACCGTAATAAGATAGTGGATGAAGAGATCCTTGGAACTTTAACGAATGACTGCAAATATTTTCATGACCTGATAGTTCAAGCGCCATCCGGTGTTAATAATGCCATCAATGCAATTCGTGTGGATAAAGATTTATTTATGTACAATGAGGATTTCGAAATCCATATCACTAAGGATGACATTATCGAATTCCTTAATATGGCATGGTTGAATGTATCATGGTTGCAAATTTATATCATGTGAGTATTATTCACAAGTCATTCTCGTCTTATTACACACACGCACACAAACACCATAACTAGGTGATAATAATAATATGTATGTTGTACTTATTTGTATGTAGGTGGTTAAATCATTTATGCAATAACCTCCAAGTGGATACCATTGGGTTTATATGTCCTTATAAGCTGTCCCAAGTGCGAAAATTTCCGGACGCCACAAATAAATATATCTCGAACACATGGCATGCGTCAAAAACAAAGAAATTAATCTTGCCCCCACACTACGAAGGGTATGAATGTTAAACTTTTATAAACAAGTTTACTATTTTGATTTTAACTTCTTACAAATTTTATAATGTAGGAAACATTGTCTATTGCTTGCTTTTCGTATAGAGAAGAATGAGGTCTATGTTTTGGATCCTCAAGTCAAAAACAAAATTAGATTGGAAATTAAACCGCAAGTGAACATGTACGTTGTACTTATTTGTCTTTTAATATGCTTTTTGCTTGATGTATTTGTAATAACATTTATTACAGTGTTAGAAATGCATGGTTATGGCTGATAGCCTTTAACAAAAATAAATTATTATTTAACATTTTCTTGCATGTGTAGGGCCTTTAAAACTTATAGAGCAACCGGTGGCAAGTCTCAAGGATCTGTCTTGAAATGGATTAATGTTAAGGTGATTTGATTTCCACCAAATGAAAAAAACTTGTATGTCCTTTGAGATATAAATTCATTTTAGACTAACTATTAAATTATTTTTGCTAGTGCCCTCAACTATCTAGATCGACGGATTGTGTCTATTATGTGATGAAGGATATGTACGATATTGTCAAAAACTACCAGCCAATCACTGATTTACATGAGGTATATCACTTTAATTTTTTCCTTCATATTCTTGTGTTAAGTAATTATATGATGTATGTCTTGAAACAATCTCGTAATTGCAGTACTTTGTACAATATGGTTCTTATAGCCAACAAGAGATGGACGAGGTTCGTGATAATTTAGCAAGTTATATCATACATAATTGGATATAGTCTTCCCATATGCTACGACATGGTGAGTTCATTTACATCTCTTAATTTCAGCATTCGTGTAGCATAAACTTCATATTTTCCCCATAATACAATCCGTAGCATACAAGCATGAGCTATATATATTTTGTTGTGTCACTTGATAAATACATAAATGATAAATAATAGGAATGTGTTGAATGTCATTTGAATTGAATTCATGAGCCGATACGATTAAGGCTTTCTGCCATACTAAGTACTAGTCCAAATTTGTCATTCATGTTAAGTCCATTTTCAGAATCACCACTGGACATAGCCCAGTCGAACTTGTTTATCAGATTTGCAAGTGCAAGTTCTATAGTTTGCACTGCAAAATGCATGCTAGGGTAGATTGTACGGCCTGAACCCAATGGAGTGAACTGAAAATCAAGTCCTTTAAAATCGATAGTCTGATCTCATTGTCTCTTTTATAACAGCTTTCAAGTAGGCCATTTTGCTTAAATTTTCTTCATTGATTGTTCCTTTGCCTTCAGCTACACCTTTAACTTCATTTATCAGTTGTATTCATTGTTTCGTAAGGCTGTATCTGAAATTTCTTTTGTAGTACTCATATTTAGCTGTTGTGTCTATTTTGTTGACTGGCTTTCTCCGCTTTTATCAGTAAACTCATGTTTATCCCGAAGGCCTTCTTTATTTATATAGTCCTTAGCCATATTTAATTCCTTCTCCTTCCTCGAACATGTGTCAGTGTTATCTACATAAGAATTATGGGTTTATTAAATACAAGAAAGATGAACATTAATCGAAGCTTCAAACAACAATTGGATACCAGTTGCTATTATTACTTTGGTTAAAAATATAGTGACGTCTACATGATGTTGGTTTACGCTGTAAAATAGTTGGACATCATAATTTATATGCCGGTAAATGAAATATTTTTATAACTGCTTCTTTTTCACTATTTCAATGGACTTCTGCCTTTGCTTCGCATTCCCCCCTCAATTAGAATATAACACCAAGGAAAAAAAATTCAATTACGCGTATAATTTGTTCGAATTTCTACTGATTCCAATCTCCAGCACAAGCAAATATTGAATGATTAATACACGAAACAGAGATCAATAAATTAGATAAATATTGAGTTTTCAATAAATGAATAATTGAATGAATAAATGAATGATAAATACACGAAACAGCTTCGTATTTTGAAAAACTGCACCATTTTTGGACTGAGCAAACGAGTGATGCATAGTTTTCTAGTCTGTCTCCAGTATTCTCCATATAGTGCAAAGGCTGTGTCACTGCCTTCACGGAGCAGAATTTATTCATATGGTGCAAAGGCTATGACACTGCCTTAGAACCTTTGCAATCAAATTCTTATTAAAGCCAGAAACTCAAATATCATATTCGAGCAAATCCTTAAGTGATGCCGAATTGAAAATTTATGGTTAGGTTGAGTCTTAATTGTTTTAAGTGTAGGAATAGCGAAAGAGAATGGGTATTGGAATGCCTACTGCTATGGCTACTGCGATTAACAAAAATATAAGAGAAACGTCAATAGAAAATACGAGGGCAAAGGATAAAGCTGATTGTGCAACAATTGAGCAGTTTTATATTTTTTTCAAGTCATCTCTATTTTATATTTCAAATATAGCTGTTATTAACTGGGTGAAGATGCCATTAGTTCTTGTCAGACTAGTGGGTGAGGATAGGTTCCAATCTCAATGACAATACAACATTAATTCATATCTTTCATATAAATGCATTCTTCCTCGAGGATCTCAATAGCGTAATTCTCTTTTGATTTCAATTCCCAGGTGTAGTTCAAGCTTGTTATTCTTCTCCTCCAGAACTTCTTATATCTCATGCGTATTTCCTCTTTCGATTCTAATGTTTACTATCTTGCCCAAACTGAATATATACAAACGAATCATGATAGTAGAGTACTTAGATTATTCTTCTTATAGTAATGTTTTCCGTCTAAGTAGAATTTTCAAGTACTTTTGATTATACCTAGCAGTTTTGGAAGACGAATTAATGCAACTACTATTTATTTGACTTTGGTTTAACTAGAGCCATCTTTCCACGCGAATCAATAAATTGAGCTAATTTACCCCCATTTAATTTTTCTGTTAATACGAAAGGACCTTGCAAATCTTTAACTTAAGTATCACCAACGTACGTTAAATATATTTTTATGGATTATATTCGAATTCCTGTAAAAAAAAAACTATCTTGAGACCCATTCATCTCCTTTCGCGCATCCCTTGCAGGGAATTTCTGAAATAATGCTTGTATAAATCTAAAATTTGGACTTTTTATTTTTATTTTTTAATTAGGTGGTGTTTGTTTTCAATGGGGAGTGAGTTTTGCTGAGGGGAGTGAGACTTGTTGTGGTATTGATATTGTGGAATTTGCAAGACCTTTCTTGCTAGGCAGTTAATTTCACTGAGTTGTGGATTAAGCTGTAGTGTAATTTCTATGTAGAATTTCTGCACTGCTAAGTCAGAGAGTGTGTTATTTTGCTTGTAATCTGGGACTGCTCTTGCAGCCAACTGTTTGTGCATTGTTTGCACTGTCTTTAGAAAATCCAAAAAAAAAAAACATTGATACTTCCAGTTTTATGCATTGTTTGCACTGTCTTTAGAAAATCCAAAAAAAAACATTGCATCGATAATATTGGTAACCTGGGACTGCTCTTGCAGCCAACTGTTTGTGCATTATTTGCACTGTCTTCAGAAAATCTAAAAAAAACATTGATACTTCCAGTTTTATCAATAGCACCTATGTTGCTTTTAACATCTTTACAATATTTTGTAAATTCCAAAGGAACTGAAGAGACATGATGTTCTTGAACATGCACTGCGGAATTGATTTATTTTCAGATGTAATGTTATCTCTTTATTAACCTGGACTAAAAAACTGTGATGATGAAAGCATTGAAGCTGCTGCAAGTTTACTACAAATGGCAATAGAAGCATACTCCACCATTTTAGTTTCTTTAGGTATAATATTGGACTTCTTATCTTCAAGATTAACATCAAACTAGTAATATGTTGGCTATCTTATTAAGCAGTAATATCATATGTTCACAAATTAAGCAGTAATATTAACTGTTTGTTATCTTATTTTAGGTGGGCTGGAGTTTAGATCTTCTTTTGCTGCCTTGCAACTTCTTTTGCTGCCTTCCATATGGATATTCCCACATCTTATTTTCTGCCTTGCAGCTTCGGTTTTTGCTGCCTTTTGTTTGCCTGCAGTGTTGGTTGTATGGAATCAACTTGAAATTTTCTAACATATCAAACTAGTTAATGAATTCGAAACAGACTTTTGATTAATGGTTCACTTTTTGTACGGATTAGGAACATTGTAATTGATATATATTTATTGGTATTATCTTATTCAATTTGCATTTGTCGTCAATTTGTTTTATTTAATGATTATAATATTGATTGTTGTGAAATTTCTGCATTGGTTACCAATAATATTGGAAGCAACAGAGATATTTTGCTTCGATAGTAAGAAACAACTGATGCAAATGGTAGATGGAGCAGATGCAAATATCTCCCTATATTGCATCGGATTTTAATAATAACCGGTGTGCCAATATATATTTTCATCGGTTATTTTTATTAACCGATGCAACAGTGTCATTAGTTTTTGAGCCAAAACCCTTATTCTTGCATCGGATTTTACTAAAAACCGATGCTAAAATAGATTTGTTGCATCGGTTTTTGAACCGATGCATTTTCTTTTGCACTCTTGCATCGGCTGCATATGCATCGGTTGCTGAACTGATGCAACAGGGGGGTAAAGAACCGATGGAATTGGCCAGTTTTGTAGTAGTGCAATCAGACAAGAAGTGATTATGAGTTATTACTTTCACGAAAGCTATTTTATAGCTAGCATATCAAGGTTGTGTTCTTAGAGGAAATAAAGAATCCATCGATTCCTCATATCACATATAAACTTTTTTAGATTACTTAAGTATACTGTTTTCCACTCTCTTTTGAAATCGAAGAAATGATATTAGAAAATGTGAAAATCAGGCTCAGGCCCCTAAAAGCAAACTTAATTAGGCTCACATCCAGTGATAAACTTATTATAAATTAGGTCCTTATTTTTCAAAAGTAGCGAAAAAAATACAAAAATTATTATTTAAATAAATTATGCATTCGACCATAAATTCGCTCAAAAAAAAACATGCAAAAAAAAAAAAAAAACAACAGCAAAAAAACAGCAAAAAATGCAGTTAAATGCATAATGTTATGCAAGAATTTCAATTTCCTGCATATATATGTGGAAGTATTCCAGTGTTGCATCCACTTTTGAATTTTTTGCATATTTATGTGTAAGTATTGCATCATTCTTGCATAAAAATATGCAATATTTCATAGCAGTGCAACTAAGTTCATTTTTATTTGCATTCAAGTGTGCAAGTAAATCCGAAACATGCACACATGTGTGCAACATATAAGCAAGAAAAACTATAGCATAATTTCCTTTGTGCAATAATTGCATATATGTATGCAAGTATTGGCAATACTTGCATACATATATTCAAGTTTTTTTTCTTGGCGTGGACTTCTGGGATTATTTCCAGATTTTAGATTATTTTTTTAACTAGGGCCGCACTTTTTTTTTGGAAGAAAACGAAGGAGCGAAAGGAAAAAAGCAGGAGGCGGGACATAAAAGTAGGAAGTAGATCCACGAAAGTAGGAGGCAACAATTCAAAAATAGGGGGCGGAAGTGTATTGGAAACTATGACCGGATGTGAGCCTAATTTAAAAACTTGATAGGGACCTGTAAATTACGCACCCTCAGAAAATAACCCTTAAAATACCTCAAATAATTCATTAAAAATTCAAAATTTATAGTGGAGATTATGGGTGATCTAGTTATAAGAACATTTTGTGAAGAAATTTGCGATTTTAAATTTTGTGTTCTTATTAAGAATGATAATACGATGGGTTAGGGTCGGGAACATAGATCCCCCCATCATTTTTGAACCTCATCTCGGACACGTTCCGTAAATTTAATGCTGACTAAATTTTTTACCTCAAACTTGGAACTTACAAAGTTCAGATAGAGTCGACCAACCCCAAGTCTCCGAGAAATTGCGTACTAATATACTCAAATTTATTTATAAGTCTTTTTTATCACTATACGATACATTAAATACAAATAATAATGTGTAATGATATGAAAAAAATACTAAAAATGAATTGTATGATAACAATTTAAGAAAAATAGGCAGCGGTTATTTAAACACAAATTTTAACACAAAATTTGAGACATAAATTTTGAATCGTTGAATTTGTTCGTCTTTATGTGAAGGGTGAAAAAAATAGTGGTTGAGATTGTTTTTGTTTAAATTTATATCACCACTTTGTGTTCAAATAGATTGTCCTGAAAAATATGCATTTGTTATCGTATAATCATCAATGATGTAGCATAATATTATAATTTTTTTAATACTTTATTGATTAAAATTATATAATATTCATTTCATAACCACTCATGCATAACAAGATTAACAAGTAATCATTGTCGCAATAAGGCTGTTTCATGAGGTCTTAATAATGCGAGTAGGTTTAGAGTGAGTTAATTGAGCCCCAATCGAATCCTAAACCTGAACCTCTCAAAAGCGGATCGTGGGTCTATCAACCCTGAAAACCCTAAGGGATGGACCTGAATGAGCCAAAATATATGCATATCAACTGGGTTTGGATCCCAGACCCACTCCGCCATCATCCTCAATTCTTGTTGAAAAATAACAAGATGAATCAAATCTCAAGCAAATGAAAATAGTTATTAGACTTTTAAGCAATGAAGATTATGTAAAAGAACTTGTTTTGATGTTGTTGTACTTGAAAATACGTTTGCACAAACTTTACAGAAAGTTGCTTTAATATTCTTGATCAAAATGTTTAACTTATCTAATATGCAGAGTCAAGGGTATGAGGTGCTAGTAACATGCAAGGTACTTGGGAAGGATTAAAAGCACCATTTTAAAGGAAATTTCCATCTGCGTATTATGTTTATTGTTCTGCTCATTGATTACAACTTGCACTGGTTTGGGGATTCCAAATTATTTTTGTAATGTGTAACTATTATACAAATTTTGTTAGTTTTATTTTGTAAACTAGGAGAGGTTATTTCCCAAATGAAATCAGCAGTTAAGGATCGCTATAAGAAGTGAACTTGAAGGTTTGATGTTGAGTAGTACATTACAAACAAGGACCGAAGCAGTTCATAAAACTACCATGCTAAAGTGAAATTATCCCAATTATCAATTTAAGCTTGTGTTGTTGGAAATAAATGAGAAGAATGGGGAAGAAGTGGTTGTGTAGTATTGGAGAAATATAAAAAACAAAGTCCCACACTGTGTGTGTTTTGTGAATATATCTCCATATATACCAAAGCCCATTAAGCTATTTCAAAACAAAAGAAATGAGCACATGAAGCATTGAGTGAATGGGGCTATGTAGGCATTAGGCCTTCATAATAAGTATTAAAATGTCAAAGATAGGGCCTTGTGGCTATTGGGGCCTCCTGATTTCCATGGGCCACTAATCCGCTCGGGCATGTTGCAATGAGACATATCTGTTTTTAGCGGATGCGGATGTGTCTGTTCGCTTGCACAGCAAATAGGCGCGCCCATTTCCTTTCAGACTCAGCCGACGTGCCCTTACAGACAATGGCATCTGCCCAGATAACATCCCTGGCCACTATATAAAGACTTCATGACAGAACACATAAAATCACTCAAAAATTATGTGCTTTCTTCTCTGCAAAACTATTCTTAAACATTACTCTCTTGAGTTCGTAGTTGCTCTGCACTTGAAAGCGCTTCAAACTGCGGAGACCGGTCCGTTTTGTCTTGGGAAACAATTGCTCGATAACCTTCAGCGCCATAGAGGGAGCAATGTTGTTTCAAGGAAACAGATTTACTCTGGACTCAGATATATCTGACAGGTACTCCTCTCTACTCTTTGTTTTGCAACAGTTTTGTACTTTTGCAAATCTGCTCATGCTTTTTGCTATTGCTAATTTTGATTATAGTTCAAATTAGTAACACTTCTTGACGTGACAATAGGATAGTGACAATTTATTGATTGCTATCGGGTTCGTACTATATTTGCATTGTTACGAACAACAATCTTGCAACAATACACTACAACAAAATGACACTATTACAACGGTGGAAAACAGTTGTAAAAGACTTTTAACAACGGTGGAGCCACCGTCGTCTATTAAAAAGTTGTAATAGACTGAAATCTTTTACAACTTTTATACACCGTTGGACACAGTTGTTAAATGTATATTTTACAACTATTTTCCACCGTTGTAGTAATACATATTACAACATTTTTGCACTGTTGTAGTAATACATATTACAACATTTTTTCACCGTTGTAGTAATTCCTACTACAATTAATTATAACAATATGATTTTTGTTTCTTTATACATTACATTTCATATAAAAATAAATATTTATATTGAATAAAATGATACTATACTGAACTAAAATAATCAATTAAATATTTTATTTCAATATTTGAATTAGTACAACTTTGTGATCCACTATCGTACAACTCACTTTTACATAATATAGTCATAACAATACGTACATTCCTCACTTTTACATAATACGGTCACAACTCACTTTTGCACTGTTCTCTTCGTATAGTTCAAGTGCCATGTATTCGGGCATTCCGGTCATTGTGCGTGCTGCATGGTTCCTTTCTACTACTGCTGCTTCTCCAAGATCTCCTATTTTAACCTGTACATTGTTTATACCAAAATTTAACTACTGGTAAAGATTATATTACTATTCAGCAATCATCTCATATAAACACTATGTTTATCCAACAACCAGTTCTCCTTTAAAAAAACTTTACTACCCTAAAACCATTGAATTCCAAAACAGGAAGAAACACCACTGCCACCAGAAAGGAATCAAAACATTAGTCTACACTGTACAGTACAACAAAGATATACAAGTAAATTGTAAGGAAAAAGGAAAAGATACTATCAGAACCCTCCAGCGTGCACCTAATGTTTGATGCTAATAAAAAGCATCAATATTTGTACAACGCAAATGCTATGATTATGTAGTAAATCTCTCACACGCACCCACTCAACCACATGCACTACAAATTGGCTAAGGAAAGACTTACGGTATGGTTAAGCACAAACAATTCAAAAACAGATCTCCAAAAGCCATTATCTTAATCTTGACAGATATTCACTACATTTTAAAATCAACTAAAGCATTATAGGAAATGGAAGGAATGAGTGTATTACATATATTAAATGGTTAGCACCTTCAATCAATTGATACCCAATACCCATGATTTCGTTTTCGAATTTGTTATTACCCTCGATCAAATACAATTCTGTTGACCTATCAGATAGAACCATTGCTTTATCATTTCCTATCTCAATTAAAAACTAAAAACAATTTTATCATGTCCATTATATAACAATTTTATTGGAGTCTGCCTAAGGTTGTATTCCCTTATTCAAAATTGTAGTCTCTTTAACAACCCAATAGAATAGTTCTGAAAATGTCAAAACTTATCAATACACTTATATATAAACAGCGAAAACAATTACTTCTCCATCCAACGAGGAAGGCGAGGATCAAGAAAAGTTGGTCTGAGCTCCCATCCCTGGATTCCTTCCAAAATCTTTGTCTTTCCAGGAAGCACTGCAAGCAAAAGTGATGATACCCCGTTTATCAACCTTGCTATATTGTTTAAGGACTCATAAGTGAATGTTTTCACCGACCTGCATAAGAACCCACAAACAAACAACCATTATCACATGAAGCAAAAAAATGTACACAATTTAAGCAAACATTCTGCACAAGCCCCCAAAATCAAACTGGTTTCACCTCTGGAAAAAAAAGAGGAGACCACAGCTTCATATTACATCATCAGGAATCTCATTCTCACATTCATTCAGATTACCAGACAGGCGATACCAAAAAAAATGAATATAAAACATATAAAAATTAAGTAGGTGTCGGTTTTCTATCTACGAAGCCAAGACACATCAAATGCTCAAATTTCAACATCACCGTAGTTTATAGCAGTTAAAAAAATCGTTTATCGATCAACATGAGGTCTAACGATGCTTATTGTATCCAAAGATATAATCAGAACGACATTCAATCATTGAATAAGCAAACTGAAAAGAAAATGAATGAGAATCTTACTCTTTCGTAACGGCGAGGACATTGTCGACGAATCGCTGCAGCATAATCGATTCTGCGATCAAAGAAATCAACAAAAAAAGGAGATAAATGCAAGGAAGAATGGGGGGGGTGAAAATCCGTTTTGGACTTATTAAAGGTCATAGTGCCTAAAAGAGGGAAATACACTCACCTTAAACCCGATTAGCTTCCAGATCTCGATTTCTCTCCATAGTTCCTCTATTTGGGTTATGATCTCCCCCAGATCTACTGTCGCTTCCCCTTGGAAACCATTTCTCTCACAAATTCGTTCTATTTGATGTGATACGTTGGTCGATTTGTTGATTTCCCCAATTCGATTTCTAGGGCTTCGGCCATTTTTAAGTTTTTTTTAGAACGAGAGAATGAAATGGAAACCGACGGCCTATTTCCTTTTATTTGCTTCATACGGCTAGGGTTTCACCATTGCCAATGTCCATTTTGCCCTTAGATTTAATGTTAACCCTTATAAAACTTAAGCCCCAAATCATAACACTTAAACAAAATTTTCATGTCACATACACAGTATACAAACAAATGTGTATGTTTATTCACCATTTTAATCATGCACAATTTCACATATTCATCATGTACATATCACAAATGATTTATTTATTTATTCACCCCAAATATTATGGATTTAATTGAAATCAATATAATCTTGGATCATCAAAGTTGGGTTCTCACATTTCTACTTAGTTATAATCGAGTAATAACTATTAAAAGCTTATAATGTATATGTCACCTAAATATTAATTAATAAGTAGTTAACATTAACTATTAAACATTAATTACCACTTATTAACTATTAATTATTTAATAATAATTAATAAATATTATTGATTCCTAAGTTTATTATTAATTATTAATTATTATTAAATATTAATATAATTAGTTATTAAATATAGATATTATAAACATGAAGTAAGTAATGGGCATCTATTACAACTAACAAAACAAAAAGTTGTTAAAAATACGTTTATTACAACTTTAGGGTATTGACAGTTGTAAAAAACCATTTATTACAACGGTGCTTTTACCACCGTTGTAAAAAACCATTTATTACAACGGTGCTTTTACCACCGTTGTAAAATTAAAGTTGTAATATGGTGTTTTTGTTGTAGTGATATTTTCATTTTACAGAAAACGATAATGGCTAAGAGCAATAGTACTACTGTTGCACCAACACCACCTATAACCAATCCTTTTGCGCCCGTGGTTACGCCAATGGCACTGTCTCATGGAGAAAGGCCAGAAAAGTTCACCGGAGCGGACTTCAAACATTGGCAGCAAGATGCTATTTTGCTTGACAACATTGGGCCTGGCAAAGTATCTTACAGAAGATGCTCCAATCGTTGCAGAATTGGAACCAGATCCTGTTAAAGTTGAAGCCCTTAATGCTTGGAAAAATTCTGATTTCATGTGTAAAAATTACATCTTGAATGGCCTCAACAGCAGTCTATACAACGTGTACTGCATTGTTGCAACAACCAAACAACTCTGGTTGGTTTTGGAAAAGAAGTATAAAAGTAAAGATGTTGGCATGAAGAAATTCATTGCTGGAAAATTACTTGACTTGAAAATGGTCGATACAAAGACTGTGATCAACCAAGTTCAAGAACAACAACTTATCATTCGTCAACTAGAAGATGAAAAGATGACTGTTAGTGAATCTTTTCAAGTTGCCACTGCTATTGACAAGCTTCCTCCATCGTGGAAGGACTTCAATAACTACCAAAAGCACAAGCGCAAAGAAATGACAATGGAGGAACTTGTAGTTCGATTGAGAATTGAGGATGATAATAGAAATTCTGAATAGAAGATTTCTCAAAATGTGGTTGCCAAAGAAAACGTTATCGAGGCAAATAAGTCCAATAAGAGAAAACATGACAACTAATCTAAGAAGTCAAAGAAATTCAAGGGGTCATGCCATAATTATGGAAAGAAGGGTCATAAATCTGCAGAATGTCGCGGCCCATCCAAAAAGAAGAAATCAGAAGTAAATGTGGTGGAAGTTTCAGGCGGTGTTTCTAAAATGGACTTGTGTGCAGTTGTTTCAGAATGCAACCTTATTTGCAACAACAAGGAGTGGTTTACAGACACTGGAGCCACTAGGCATATATGCGCAAATAAGTGGATGTTCACAAACTACAAAAGTGCTACTAATGAAGAACAACTGTTTATGGGTAACTCGTCCACGTCAAAGGTCGAAGGCAAGGGAAAGATTGTGCTGAAATTGACTTCTGAAAAAGAACACACTCTAAATGATGTTCTCCATGTTCCAAAAATTCGCAAGAATCTAATTTCAGGATCGTTGCTCAGCAAGCATGGCTTCAAACTGACATTTGTGGTTGATAAATACATAGGAAAGGGTTATGTATGTGATGGCTTATTGAAGGATAATGTTACCACTGTTGTACCTAATAATCATATGAATAAAATTGAATCTTTTGCTTATATGGTTGACTCTCCTAATCTATGGCATTCTAGATTAGGTCATGTGAATTTTGATACTCTACAAAAACTGATCAATCTAGAATTCATACCTAAGTGTAGAATTGATTCAAATTACAAATGTCAAATTTGTACTGAAGCCAAATTGATAAGAACCTCATTTCATCATGTTGAAAGAAAAACCGAACCTCTAGACTTAATGCATTCTAATGTATGCGACTTGAAAATGTGTCAAATTAGAGGAGGAAAAAGCTACTTTATCACCTTTATAGATGACTGTACAAGATACTGTTATGTATATTTCCATAGAAGTTAGGATGAAGCATTCGATATGTTTAAACAGTATAAAGCAGAAGTTGAGAATCAACTCAACAGAAAAATTAAAGCTTTAAGAAGTGATAGAGGAGGAGAATATGAGTTTCCATTTGAGGAATTCTGTGCTGAGCATTGTATAATACACCAAACTACAGCTCCTTATTCACCTCAATCCAACGGTATAGCCGAACGGAAAAATAGATCTCTTAAAGAAATGATGAATCCTTATTAATAAGCTCTCGCTTGCCAGATAGTTTTGGGGGAGAAGCCATTCTTTCGGTAAATCATGTTTTAAATAAAATACCACGAAAGAAAACATGTAAGACTCCCCATAAACTTTGGAAAAACAGACCATCATCCTAAAAATACTTAAAAGTTTGGGGGTGTCTTGCCAAAGCAGAAATTCCAAAACTGAGAAAGGTCAAAATAGTACCAAAGACTATAGATTGTATATTCATTTGATATGCTCATAGTAGTAGTGCATATCCATTTTTGATGTACAAATATGAAATTGATGACATTCATGAAAACACCATTATCGATCTCGAAATGCAAGATTCTTTGAACATGTTTATCCTCTAAAAACCTCTATTGAAATAAGTGTTCAAAAGAGGCCAAGAGATCCAGATACTTCTGAGGATAATGCTGATCAAAGAAAACTGAATGATGAAACTGAGATAGAGGAACTGAGAAGAAGCAAGCGACAAAGGACCTCTAAATCCTTTGGAGCTTATTTCTATGCATATATGATAGAAAATGAACCTCTAACTTTCCAACAAGCAATGTCTCTCCCAATGCTCCTTATTGGAAAGAAGTCAGCAATATTGAAATAGAATCCATTCTACAAACCATACGTGGGAACTAGTGGATCTCCCTTAAGGATCAAAACCACCAGGATATAAATGGATATTTAAGATAAAACTAAAGTTGACGGCTCAATAGACAAGTATAAAGCAAGACTTGTAATAAAAGGATTCAGACAGAAGGAAGATCTAGATTACATTGAACATACTCACCAGTTACCATAATAACATCAATTAGGATCCTTATTGCAGTCACATCTATATTGAATTTGGAAATACACCAAATGGATGTGAAAACTATGCTTTTTGAACGGTGAACTGGAAGAAGAAATATATATGCAGCAACCAGAAGGGTTTCTAAGCCCAGAAAATGAAAATAAGGTATGCAAGTTAGTAAAATATCTTTATGGCCTTAAACAAGCACCAAAACAATGGCATGAGAAATTTGATGAAACAATGTTATCAAATGGATTCAAAATAAATGAATCAGATAAATGCATCTATATAAAATGTATAGATGTTGGATATGTCATTGTTTGTCTCTACGTTGATGATTTACTGATCCTAGGAAATAATAAGGTCAAAGTAAAATCTACGAAGGACATGCTATCCTCTAGATTTGATATGAAGGACCTAGGAGTGGCCTATGTAATTTTGGGTGTAAAAATTATAAAAACACCACAGCGATATGTGTTATCTCAGTCAAATTACATTGCTAAAATTCTTCAAAAATTCAAGCAGCATAATATAACTACTGCAAAATCACCACTAGATATGAACCAAAATTGGATAAAGAACACTGGTGATGGTATATATCAGCTTGAATACTCTCGTATACTGGGAAGTATTATGTATGTCATGAATTGCACTAGGCCTGATATTGCATACGCTGTAAGCAAGCTAAGTAGATATACCAGCAATTCTGCTAAAAAACATTGGAAAGCAATAATAAGAGTCCTAGGATATCTAAAGTATACATAAAACTATGTGCTGCAATATGATAAGTATCCTTTAATAGTAGAAGGATATAGTGATGCCAATTGGATAACGGGCTCAAATGACACAAAATCCACAAGTGGATATGTGTTTACATTAGGAAATGGAGCAATTTCATGGAAATCATCCAAATAGATTTGCATGCAACGTCAATAATGGAATCTGAGTTCATTGCTCTGGATAAAGCCGCGGAAGAAGCAGATTGGCTTGGGGGGTTTTAGAGGACATTCCAAATTGAGAAAAACTAGTACCTCCAAATGTATACATTGTGATAGTCAATCTGCTATAGGAAGGGAAAATAGTATATTGTATAATGGTAAATCTAGACATATTCATCGTAGGCATTAAACCATAAGACAACTTCTCTCTAATGGAGTTATCATTATAGACTATGTAAGGTCGAAGGATAACATTGTCGATCCACTAACTAAAGGCTTGCCTAGAGAGGAAGTTCAAACCTTATCGATGGGAATGGGTTTATGACCTATAAACTAAAAGGTTTTTCTAAACGGAAACCCCACCTAGTTGATTGGAGATCCCAAGATTTAGGTTCAAAGGGACAACTAAGTTTAAAGAAAAACATGATGGCACTGTTAAAATACTAACCATTCTATGATAAATCACTGCACAACCCGTCAGAGAATAAGGATAAGCTTATCTTTTAATGATGTCTATACTGTGGTGTTATAAAAGACCCAAGTGGAGTATTACGAGATACTCTTTATAGAATCGCCTACGTGAGTGTGAAGGCGCCGCTTCAAAAAGAATTGTAAGGTCGAATTCTTTAAACAATCATGAGACCAAGCAGGTGTTCATGGCAAAAACGAACACAAACAGAGAACCAAGGGGTTTAGAAACACTTAGCGTGTGTTATCATTACATACTTAAATAAAAGGCTTACAGTTCAAAGACAATCTAGTCCACCGAATCGCTAGTAGGTTATAACGATAAAACACTAGGAAAAGTTCAAGGCCATTGCGCTACTTTTACCGATACGCTAAATGTTTCGCAAAATTTAAGAACAAAAGGTAATCTCTCATTCATGTAGGGTATTTTTGAAAATAATTTAGTAGATTGGGGAAGAAGAGGTTGTGTAGTATCGGAGAAATATAAGAAAACAAAGTCCCACACTGTGTGTGCTTTGTGAATATATCTTCATATATACCAAAGCCCAATAAGCTATTTCAAAACAAAAGAAATGAGCACATGAAGCATTGAGTGAATGGGGTTATGTAGGCATTAGGCATCCATAATAAATATTAAAATGTCAAAGATGGGTCCTTGGGACTTGGGCTCTTGGAGTCTCCTGATTTCCGTGGACCGTTAATCCGCTCGGGCTTGTTGCGACGGGACATATATGTTTTTAGCGGATGCGGATGCGGATGTGTCTGTTCGCTTGCACAGCAAATAGGCGCGCCCATTTCCTTTCAGACTCAGCCGATCGCGCCCATACGGACAGTCGCATCTGCCCAGATAACATCCCTGGCCACTATATAAAGACTTCATGACAAAACATATAAAATCACTCGAAAATTCTGTGCTTTCTTCTTTGCAAAACTGTTCTTAAACATTTCTCTCTTGAGTTTGTAGTTGCTCTACACTTGAAAGCGCTTCAAACTGCGGAGACCGATCCGTTTTATCTTGGGAAACAATTGCTCCATAACCTTCAGCGCCATAGAGGGAGCAGTATTGTTTCAAGGAAACATATTTACTCTGGACTCGGAAATTTCTGACAGGTACTCCTCTCTACTCTTTGTTTTGCAACATTTTTGTACTTTTGCAAATCTGGTCACGCTCTTTGCCGTTGTTAAATTTAATTATAGTTCAAATTAGTACCACTTCTTGACGTGACAATTGGATAGTGACAATTTATTGATTGCTATCGGGTTCCTTCTATATTTGCATTGTTAAGAACAACATATGCTAGTCATCAAGATGTAGATTGCTTAGCTTGTATAAACCTGTCCTTAGAGTTTTTGAAATTGTGTAAAATAGTGTTAAATAGTAAAATATGTGCTAATGTTGGTTGCGCTCTATGTGAATTAATTACGTTTTAATTTACTCACTATTTTGCGTTTAATGGCTAAAGTAATGGAATCATCAAATCCTTCATCATTTTTTTTTTTAAAAAAGCAGGATATATTGAATGGGATTAACTCAATTTCAATCTAGAACAATGTTCTTCTCAATTTGAAATATGACGAAGATGGCGAAGTCTTTTAGAAGATGTGATACCGCTTTGTAACAATAGTACAATTGTTATACCTAAATGGACTCTCATTATTTGGAAGGAGCAAGATGCTTGTGTCGATAACTTATTGAAATTACAGTAATATATTGAATGAAATTGTTGACACATAGGTAATGGCCGGACCAGAAGGTTTTCAGACACATCAATTGAGCTTTCAAGTCCTAGCTCGCTTTTGGAACCAAAAAAGTATGATAGTAGCATTTAAAAAAAGGAAGCAAGTTCACTAGCTTAACAATATTATTTGGGAAATCACGACGGACTAGATATTAATATCATTGGAGACGCGGGATCAAACGCTATGAGCAAAATGTACAACTCGTTCTTCAGCTACGTGATATTTCAACACTTTCGAAGTTAACCATCGAGTTTGTTAAATTATATATAAAAAAAACTGTAAGATATCTTTTCATTTGTCGACTAATTTGTTTTTTATTAACTTTTCCATATCAACAATGACGATGTAACGAGCATTTTCAACTAAGAAATACATTAAAACATTTATGATAAACTAAAAATTTTCATTTTCATTTTATTTATTTTCTAACCGTTAATGAATAAGATAGTTATTTGATATCCATTCATATCTACAAATGTTGATATCTAATATTCAAAAATGATTTCGAATGCAGATGCAGATATAACATTATGGGAAATGCTAGCGGACTCGAAAAGAACTTGTACAAAGTTGCATGATATGGTTGAACGGTGGATTTTCGGGAGGAGAGGAGGGAGGAGAAGGGGGTTTATATAATTTAGCGGACAAGATCATTCTGCTTTATTCCCCGATCATAATCTTCGGGTTTCTAAATTTTTTTTATACTTTTAAAAAATATTCATTGAGAATCTTAGCTTTGCTGCTATTTAATTTGCTTCGGTTTATTTAATGAAAACCATTGGATAAGCCTCCATGTGGACAAATGAATTATGATTTTTGTGTGATCGCAACTTGCTGGGAGATAAAATCTGAAACTCGACGACTTTTTATGCTCTAAAGCGTCCACAAATTCAAATTTAAACAAACCGTGTATATCAATAGCATCGAAAATGGCTTGGAAAGCCTCGCAAATATCTGTTTTGGATCATTGAAATAATCTCCCCTTTAATAGTTGAATTTGTCGCCATTAAACCGTTTGCAATAATATAAGCCGTCTCACATCCATACATCATTTATTCATTCCCAGCCAAGGAGGAGCCAGAGTTGGATTAATTCAAATTTCAAAGGTCAGAATATCTGGGGTCTCCGATTTCTTTCATTATCCAAAATTCCGAAATTTCAAAAGCCTATAATTGGAGCTTCAGAAAAAGAGAGGCCTTTATCGAAGAGTGGGAACGCGAAATTCTTAAAGCCTCACAATTTTTACAAATTCTCGAGCAAATCCGAGATGATAGAAATGAACGGGTATTACAGCAAGAAGAAGACAGATGACATTTGTGAAGATGTTTGTGGTCCGGTAACAATCTCGAAACTCTAACAAAATTTCGATTTTGATTGTGAATTTGGGATCTTAAACGTTCAATCAACGATACCGGTTTGTTTGGATTTTAATTTTTTTTTTACGTTGTTGATTTATTTGTGTATTTTGCAGATGTCAAAAGCTGGTCTGGGCTTTTCAAGGCTGAAATGCGTGCTCAAAGGGTTTGATCTTAGGTCCCTCTTAGTTATTTTCATCGGAATTCCATGTCTGTTAGTTTTGGTATACTTGCATGGCCAGAAGTTCACTTATTTTCTCAGACCAATTTGGGAAAAGCCACCAAAACCATTCAATCTTATACCCCATTACTACAGCGAAAACATAACCATGCAAAATTTGTGTCATCTTCATGGTTGGAAAGTAAGGGAAACACCAAGACGCGTCTTCGATGCAGTTTTATTCAATAATGAAGTCGACATGCTTTCTATTCGTTGGAATGAACTCAGTCCTTATGTATCCGAATTTGTGTTGCTGGAGTCAAACTCAACGTTTACGGCTATTATAAAACCACTGTTTTTTGCGAAGAACAGAGAGAAGTTCAAATTTGTCGAGTCAAGATTAACCTATGGCACGGTTGGTGGTAGATTCATGAAAGGAGAGAATCCATTCATAGAAGAATCATATCAAAGGGTTGCATTGGATCAATTGATAAAAATTGCAGGTATAGCCAATGATGATTTGTTAATAATGTCTGATGTTGATGAAATACCAAGTGGCCATACTGTGAATTTGCTGAGATGGTGTGATGATATCCCTGACATTCTCCATTTGCAACTTAGAAACTATTTGTATTCATTTCAGTTTTTGCTCGATTACAATAGTTGGAGGGCTTCCATACATAGATATCAAGCTGGAAAGACTAGATATGCTCATTTTAGGCAGACCAATGACTTGTTAGTCGATTCAGGCTGGCACTGTAGCTTTTGCTTCCGCTATATTAGCGAGTTTATATTCAAAATGAAGGCTTATAGCCATAACGATCGGATAAGGTTTTCTTATTTCTTGAATCCAGACAGAATTCAAGATGTGATATGTAAAGGTGCAGATTTGTTTGACATGCTTCCTGAGGAGTATACTTTTCGACAACTGATAGCAAAGTTAGGTCCCATACCTAGCACTTATTCTGCTGTTAACTTGCCTGCATATTTGTTGCAAAATGCTGAGAAGTACAAATACTTGTTGCCTGGAAACTGTAAGAGGGAGAGTGAAACAGTAAAGCAGGAGAATTCAACTGCATCACGTAGGTGATTTTGTAAAAACCGGTCTGGAGAAATGGATGGTGTTCCTGTTATTATATGATGATCTTACCATGTGTATTATGCAGGGCATTTCGTTTGCTGATGGAGCAATTTAGGGTTTACTCCTTGTTTGGTATGTAAGGTTACATCTTTACTTACATTACTTGAATATAGTTAGTGATATTTCCAAGGTTACATCAGTATGGTGGTCTGTTATTCCTTAAAAATAAGTCATTTTACTTATTTGTTCATTCAATGTTGATAATTTATCATTTTCTTGTTTTCAATAGTTAACTAATCATTAATCTTTGTACTTTTTTAGAATACTGTTCCTCTAGTAACATGGTTGTGTTGTTGCTTGGATTAACTCCAATGGCATTAATGTACATAAATAGATCACTACGACCTTTTTGCACACTGTATTTTACAGTCCATAACTATGGAAGCTCACATGCTAAATAGCATGATCTTTTGAATCATTCTTCGATGTTTTTAACAACTCAAATTCTAATTCCTAAAATTTCTCTAAAATATCCATTACATTTCAAATCTACTTCGGATCCACCATTAACATCATATTTCTACTACAATATATTTTGATATATCTAAATAGAAATAAAATTTAAAAATATAAATTTTTTTAACTCAATCATATTTTTGTAGATTAATCTGAAAATACAACAATTTTTTTTTTTAAATTATATAATCAAACGGTTGGTTTCCCCACCTTGGTGCTGTTATACTAGTAGATGTAAAAAAATAAAGAGCAAAACATGTATGCGGGTCGCAGTTAGGGATCCAATAAAACTGGACTTAAAAGGAAAGAAATCTCTTCGTTTTGGAAAAGCTTGAAAGGAGAAGATTGCTAAGACAGTCCTCAGAATTACTTACTGAGTTATATCAGTGTCTTTTATTATTGTACTTCCATGTACACGTTCATTGCTTACACCTTGTTTTTGCTGTTATTCACTGTTTTGTTGATACAACCATCTAACTTTTAATCTAAAATGACCAGTTTAATCAGTTACAGTTGGGATTAATTTCTAGTTAATCTTCGATTTAAAAATTAATTTATTGGTCATGCCCCCATTGTCTGGTAGTTTTACAACATTGCTACTGCGTTGCACATGGATAAGCTTGTTGTCTTTCAGTGGCTGGGTAATTTTGCTGAAAAACAGTAAAATATAACTGTATAACAGTTAAACAGTAAAATATAACAGTAAAATCAATTCAATTTGTTTAATCAGTTCAAGGTTTAAAAGTACGCTATCAGGCCAGATCAAAGTCCTTTTTGATCTAGTTCATTTATCATCGTAATTTTATTATTGGTGTATGATTTATTGATAGATTACTGCATTAGATTAGTTGTAACCTTATTCCTAAATTTATTTTTAAGATGGTTAGACTATAGGAGGCATGAATTCGTCTGCTTTTATTTGCTTTTTTTTTTTTTTTTTTTTTTTTTTTTAATTATTGAAAGGTGTCTCTTTTTGCAAACTGATTTGTTTGTGGTGTAAGTTGAAATTATTTTTTTGAATGTCTGCCGCGTTGTCGAAAATGGTTGTGTTTTGAATTATAATTTGATTGTAGGAATGAGTGATCTCAATATTAACGTGGTTTGAATTTAGATTGATATTTGGTAGTATGCACCATTGTTATTTACCATGAAATGGAGTCTAATCGGAATCGAACCAATGATCTCTTACATGCTATAGTCTTAATCAATTGGGACAAAGATATTTGTCAATATATGCATTTTAGTGTTATCATCCATTCAGGTCCGATCCAATTCGAAATTTGTTTAGATTTTTGAAATATATAGTTTGAATCCGACGAAAACCCGAACCTTTTAGAATAAAGTCGGATCTGGATCCATTGAATTGGGTCTACTTGTGGTTTCACAATCAGCTAGGACTCTTAGAATGAAGGTGAGGGAGGTGAAGAGGCAATTGAAATTGAAAAAACTAGTGTGGTACAAGAAAAATCAGATATATGAATTTATGACAAAATGAGGTGGTTCGTGAGAAAAGAAACACTTTTTATATTTTATTCTTCATTCAAGATAAAGCCACTGACAAGTTTGACGGATTATGTTTCCTATTCACATAATGGAAACACGAAAGAACGAAACCGAAACTCCTCCAAAAAAAGGGAAGAAGAAAGCCCAAAAAATGCAGCAAAACCATCGAGGACTTAAAAAATAAGGGAAAAAAAAAAAAAAAGCGAGGAAGACCTACGCGTGACAAGAATGATGCTAGGGGCAATGCTACAAGAAGGGATTGCTCAGCACTCACCTAATAAAAGATAGCGAGAGTTCGTCCCTAACAATATGTGACCTACAACATTGTTGTTTCTATCATTTAACAATAATTATCTCCTTGCTCTGTCAAAACAATTATCATCTCCTTCAATATGTTGATAAGAGATTATCCTTGTGACGAACCAAGATTTCAGACCTTGAAAATCGACGTCAATACTTACTGTAAATTCAACTGTTGAAAAACCAAAAAGACATGAGAAAGAAAAAGAGGATGGTAAAATAGAAAGAAAGAAAGAGAGAATAGAAGTAGGAAGATGAATCAATGTCTCACAGCGAAACGAATATTTTATAATATAACAATATTTTTTTACATAAAAGAGAAAACTGTAATATAAATACACCAATCACAATATAAAACTATAATCAACATGGACAATTGTGACAGTCTCTTCTTACAATTGTTGATTTAAACAACAACAAACATAGCGAAATACAATAAAAGAATATGAGAATATGTCTTGTGCTCTAGCTCATCTGGTGAAGCTTCCAGCAATCCAAATATAATTTAGAAAATATGCTCGGTTATAACCCGAGCATTATGGAAAAAATAATGCTCGGATCAATTTGAAATACCAGCGTAAGGAAACTCATATAACAAAAAGTTTATTTAACTTGAAAGATTTTTTGAAAGAAAAGATATATGCACATAAACAAGGGATAGTTTTTACCTTACGCCAATCAAATACTTTATATAAGATTATAGGATATTATTTCTATGTGGCATGGGTGAAAAAAGTTCTTTAAATAATATATTGAAATATCTAAAATTATTATCTTTATTATATTTTAGGGTATGTTAGGCCCTACAAATAAAACCGAATACATGTAGAGAGAATGGATTTTATACAATACCAAGATCAGGGATTGCCTTCAGTACAATATATATTTCTAAAGGAACATATCGAGAATCGACATCTTCAAAACTTTGCTCATCTAGTAAGATTTGCCTATACACAGACCCATCCGACAATGCATAAACTGGATATGACATCAGCTTGATCGCAACCGACCGATCTGAGCATGCTCTGGCATACATAGCATAATCGATATATAGAGAGTAATCTAGAATGATGATGATCAAATCCTAATTGCAGCAAACCACATAGTCTCATGGTGTCTCTTATATTAGCCATATCTGCATCATGACGACTACTTTTCTCACAAAATACACTCCACTTTAAATGTCACATTACCAATTCTGTTAACATAGCTATTGATTCTCACAAAAGTACAACATCTACGCTCGTACATTTCAGAGAAGGGTGTTACGTGTATGAGAAAGTTACCTTTTACACTACTAATAGATGTACATTTGTAAAAATCTATGTACAACTAATCGATGTAGTCTTCGGAAATGCAATGTCAGATACTCATGCATACAAATTGTATAGTAACAAGACAAATCAAAGGCACTTCTTTAATCACATCCTATCAGAAATTAACCCTAGGGTCAATAACAAGTAGTCATCGTAACACGCAGGTCCCTAAAACGTAGGATCTAGTGCTATAATATAAATCATGATAGCTAACGAAAGACCCTTAACAAGTAGTTCTTTAGATCTACACCTTTAAACCGTAATCATCAAGATGTCTACTATGATCGAATGCTTAAGCCAATTCGAAGTGGTTTGTTCGAACCAACACAATAGCTTAAAAACTGTCAAACATTTTAATAGTCGGTTATTTAACAATAAATCATAGAGATCATTAAATCATGATTCTAATTTCCCGAGACAAATTACTTGGTTAAGCACAAAGCATTTAATGAACCCCTTTTTAATTAATAATAATGAATTAAAATCACTTCATCTATTCTTAAAAATCGATTTCATATATTTATCTCAATGATTAAAGTATATTCACTTTCAATACTTGGAAAATATATCCATACTCTCTCAATGGCATAAGTGTACTTACAAATCATTTTATATTTAATACTTTGAAAATATATCCATATACTTACCTTTAATATATAAGCGTATTCACAAAGCCTTATATTTTATTATTTAGAAAATATATCCATACACTTATCTCATAGCTTCACAAAGCATAATATTTTTAATACTTAAAAACATCGTTGTATACTTATTTCAATGGTATATTCACAATACTTATATGGGTCAAAACAATGTTATATAGTACATTGTTTATTGTAAACCCAAACCAAGTATTATTGAGTAAAAAGGGTTCACAGTGATGGAAATAACTATACCCAACACTAATAACCATATTCAACCTGTATTATTCGTCGAATAACAGAGAAATAACCTTTTAAATTCACACGTATAGTACGGGCTTCGTTCTAGGAATTCAATACGGAATCTGATAGAATGTTATGTATTCTATTTTAAATCTATTCTATTTTAAATTTGTTTAGCTTTTGAAATACTTCAAATCTCTCTTAGTATCTTATGAATTTCTTTTTATATAAATCAAATAATTTATAACTTTTCTCAATCGTTAACTTTTTATAAACACTATTATAAGTTTCCAAAATCATTTATAAGTAGGTTTATAAATTCATAAGGTTGTTTATAATACTTCTTTTAAAACAATCTGAAATCATTTATATAACTTGATTCATTTATCAAATTTTCTTTTTATAACTTCATAAAGTTTATTTATAAAAATTGGTAAGTTATAAAGCTCTTTGTATAGCTTTTATAAACCTCTTTATAATTTTATCGAATATGTTTAGAACACCTGCTTTATTATAATTTTTTTATAACTTTACAAACTTTATTATTTTTCCAAACGGCAATTAATAATATTTCAAAATACTAAAGTGAGGACAACAGTCATTAAACACTTAACTAATATTGTTTACTATTTTTATCACTACAGGGGTCAAGTTCAACATATATCAATGTCACATAACAAATATGGACCAAAATCAGGCTTAATGTCAAAGAGATCACATATTAGTAATAAGAATGCAAATAACATAACAACTACAATAAGGAATCCTATTGGTTCCCTCCTACATGCCCCTCTACATCACAGCTCATATAACACACACACACACACACACACACACACACACACACACACAGATATACATACATACATACATACATATACATACATACATACATACATACATATATATATATATATATAATCAACAATGAATCTTGCTACGTCCCTCTAGTTTGTTCCCCTACATCACATATAGCGTATATCATATAATATGGATCATTCGCAATCGCAACTCTAATTAAGCTCTTTAAAATTTTAACTCAATCATTTTTCATATTTAAATTAATAAGTTTTTAGGCATTAAAAATTTGTGTTGTTACCGACCTTTCCTCTTAAAAGAATTTCATCCTTAAAATTCCAATTTAAGAAAAATGCTACCAATCCCATTAATTTTTTTGAATCAGTTGTCCAAAAGAATTGTTAAATTTTTATGGGTCTTTAAATTTTCGAATTTTTTTAGTAGTACCTCCTTTTTAGGCTAGGTTCGAAAAAAATCACAATATCAATATATGATCATTTCTTAGACCTCTCATATATGGGTATGATGACAACAAAAATAATATACATACATATCATATTCGTAGAGTGTGTAAGTTACATAGAAAACACACTCTTTAAGCATAAATATGTATCATTTGTCGGGCAACCAATCTTCACGTATGAAATCAAAAGCAATAAATAAACATTTTCTCCGTAAACTTCAATTTACTTACATAACCCAAGTGAGAGTTAAGCAAATAAACAAGTAATGCAATTGCTAATGTCATATGCATAACAATCATGAACAACATAGCAATCATATGCAATAAGGAAATATGATGCAATTGACAATGATGATGTCAATCTTCAAGAAATTATATTGTAACATAATATCACATGCACCCAATAATGCCAATCATATAACAATGATGATGCTTAAGTTTATGCTTGTTTCCATTGGTCCTCATTTGTTTGTAGCCATGACCCCGACTTCTTCATTCTTTTGCTCTTACCATTCGTTGGCCTCTTCTTTCTTCTAGGGGGGAAAAAGCTATGTGTAGGCATCACTAGATTTCTTGGATGTTGTTTGACAACCAAGAAGCAAAAGTTGTTTGGGTTTACGGAACCCTCGGATTTTTGCAACGCATATGCTTGCAAACTATTGGTTCATTTAGAGAAAACGACTCCCTTTGGGCATCGTTTCTCCACTCTAAGTACCGTCGTCTCCTTCTTACTGATTATTCTTGTACTTTGTCTTATGCTAGTGAGACGTGGAAACATATGAAATCAATGAAAGTGTTTGTAGACTCTCAAGGTCGAGATTTCGGCTGGAATGTGGATCTGTTTTCTTTACGGGTTGCCTGGATTTTCGCACGAATTCATGTTTCTAGGATTCTTGTGTTCGCTGTCAATTGGGATCCCCGCATCTTGCCCAAGTTATTTGTTTTGATATGGAAGGTCTTTCATGAACGTATCCCTCTCGATGTAAACCTCATGCAGATCGGTATCCCACTCGTGTCTCGTTATAAGTGTTGTAGGACTAGGGATGTAGAGTCTGCTCTTCATCTTTTCTTGACCGGCGAGTGTGCTTATGCGGTCCGGTCTTTCTTTGGGAATTAAGTTGGTTTGTCGAACAACTCTTCTTCCCTAGTTAACCTGTTAACTTCTTAGAGCTATGGAAGAACTAGGAAGGATTTACGGTCAATCATTCTGTCTTCTTCCTTGCTTCATTTGCTAGCATCTTTGGTGCTCTCGAAATAAGGCTGTTTTCGATGAGTCACCGATGAAATCATTTGACATCATTCATAAGGTGAAAGATGATGTCTTCTTCGCTTTTAGAGGTAGGCCTTTTGTAGGGAACCTCTACCCTCGGTCCTTATCTCTTGCTTGTCCATTCTCTATTACTCAGGGTTCTCGTCCTTGTGCGGGGGTGGGATGTGTTTGCGTGTGTGTGGTTTTTGTAGGTTGTCTGGTTTAAGGTTGGTGATTCGGCGTGGGGCATTTTTCTTTGTTGGTTGTCTTTCTGATTGGCTTGCTATTTGGCTTTGGCTTACGGAGAGGTGCTTTGGATTCAGCCTCGGTGATCCTCTTCAGCCAGGCTCTGCTATTTAGATGTGGGAACGAGTCGACTTGCGATTTACAGTTTGAGGAACTGGAGGTCTAGCTATGTGGTTCTTTCCGCCGCTTTTGACTTTGTAGTGACTTGTCCTTTTCGTTTAGTTCCTCTTTCGGTTGGTAGAGGGAGTCTCTGGTTTTAGACTATTTTCCTGTATCGAGTTTGTTGTTTGGGGGTTGCTTAGTTTTTCCTTTCTGGCATATTTGGTTTGTGTGGTTCTTTTGGTTTGGCGTTAGACGCAGTGACACGGTGTGCGCTATTTGTTCTGTTTTTGTGAGCCATCAAAGAAAGGCTGTTTTCCTCCTTTTTGTTGTATATTATTTCTCCTTTTTGTTAAAAAAGACAATCACTAAACAATACTATATTGTATTACAATTACAAACAACCATAACTCGTCGTTCGTTTAGGTTCTAAAACTTTCTCATTGCACAAGAATGACAAATAATCCATTAAACGCCATCTTACGTTAAGGTTGTAAAAATCGTTAGGTGGATGATAAACGGTAAGCATGGCTAAGATTAATTGCCAAGGCGGGGACTAACTGAGGATTAATCGGATTGAGATGTTTTGATAACTTCATGTATTTTGGATAAAAATTAGTATTTTTCTTAGTACTAACTGATCCGTAATGGAATTCATGGATTTGATTGGATTTGGAAGTGACCATGGAGACAAAATCACTTGGAACAAACAATCTAATTCTTATGAAAGATGTCAGGCCTAAATTCATGCACAGATGATGCATATAATCATGTTTATATGTCTAGAAAATATGGTAAGTTTCAACTGGATGGTCTATAAGAGGCCTAGGCAAAAACTACATGGTTAGGCTAGTGTAGTGCCTACATGAGGTCTAAGCAGGAGCTTAGCAGATTTTTTTTTTAACATTGCCTTACACTCAACAGCCTCAAGTTATTACTTAACTGATCATGCATACTACCTCAAGCAATTCAAAGATTATTTTCCCTAAATTCTCCAAAAGACTATAACATAGTATGAAATATTTTTAAAGCTCATATGATATATATATATATATATATATATATATATATATATATCATTTGTATGTCATTTTTAATTTGACTATTCGCTCTATCATAAAATCTCACTTTCGAACTAGTATCTGTAGCAACCCATGCCCTAAAAGGCTAGAATTTTTGAAAAAGCAATAAATAATAGTTTTGTAACAAAACATTCAGAACGAGCCAAAATCTAGACCCAAAAAAGTGTTGGGGAAATTGCGCCATTGCGGAAGAACAATAAGCAGGATCTAGATTTGCCAATCGTACATCAAACTAATCTGATAGCAATTATTCTATTACTACAAAGAAATAGTAAATAACTATAAAGAAGAAAAGAGACAATATTTATACTGGTTCCACTATCATCGAGATAGTGTACGTCCAGTTCAAGAGAGAGAGATTTTATTTCACATAATAGAGAGAATTACAAGAGATTACACAAAAAGAGTTTACATATAACCTCAAATAGGCATAACAAGAAGAGATACCATTGGGGATCACTGGCTCCATGCTAGGATGGGTTTACTAATAAGTCTACCCCTCAATATATAGTCAGTGAAATGTATGTGAGTCATCAATCAAATCACCATCATATGGTAATAAATTATGGAGGCAAATTACAATGGCAACAAATGACTCAATAGCAAATATGGAAGAAAATAATCCATGCATCCATCTCATGCAAATGCAATCAATGCATTTATGCATTCCATATTGAATATATTTACTTTCCCATTTTGCATATTTGTTCCATCTAAATGTGATTTTGTATCACCCAAATTTAACATCTCCACCTTGATGCAAAATCACATATCTGCAACACACCATCTCGAATTAAATTCTCTTCACATCAAAAAACTCTTCAAAAGAACTCCACCTTCAATCAAAATCTCATAATGAGGTACATCAAAAATGAATATTTACCAAATGGGTTCCAGCAAAGCCACCCCCCATCACACAATTGTTAACGAGCCCAGACTACGTCCCAGCCCGTCAACAAAATGTTGCAAATATCCAAAATAAAAAAGAAGGCAGACACCAAAGTAATCTCAACACCGCCAAGGCAAAAAATAATTCTCTCAATCACCAATTCAAAAAAAAACAGAGCCAAAATCCAAATCTCTGCATGCAACAAAATTCTCTCTCCTTCCACATATCTGCATGTAGCACCTCTTTTAAGACGGCATCACAAAATCGACGATGGCTCAAATTCGCCAAAATCAGCTCTATGAACTGAACTCTCCAAGACGGCATCATAAGTTGATAAGCCTCAACGGCGTCAAATCCGTCACCAAAATCAGCTACATCAGATATAATTTCCAAATCCAATGGTCTCTTCAACACACTAAACTCTTTATCACGTCAAAGTTCCCAGATTGGAACGCTCTTCACTCTCAACATAATCTCCTCCACCAAAGTCTTCCTTTTCTCCCAAAATTGTAATAGAATAAGCACCACTGAATCTACAACCTTTGTAGAAATTATTGATGCACAATTTAAAACAAATCGCCTTGCTCTGATACCACTTGTTGGGGAAATTGCGCCATTGCGGAAGAACAATAAGCAGGATCTAGATTTGCCAATCGTACATCAAACTAATCTGATAGCAATTATTCTATTACTACAAAGAAATAGTAAATAACTATAAAGAAGAAAAGAGACAATATTTATACTGGTTCCACTATCATCGAGATAGTGTACGTCCAGTTCAAAAGAGAGAGATTTTATTTCACATAATAGAGAGAATTACAAGAGATTACACAAAAAGAGTTTACATATAACCTCAAATAGGCATAACAAGAAGAGATACCATTGGGGATCACTGGCTCCATGCCAGGATGGGTTTACTAAGAAGTCTACCCCTCAATATATAGCCAGTGAAATGTATGTGAGTCATCAATCAAATCACCATCATATGGTAATAAATTATGGAGGCAAATTACAATGGCAACAAATGACTCAATAGCAAATATGGAAGAAAATAATCCATGCATCCATCTCATGCAAATGCAATTAATGCATTTATGCATTCCATATTGAATATATTTACTTTCCCATTTTGCATATTTGTTCCATCTAAATGTGATTTTGTATCACCCAAATTTAACAAAAAGCCCATCAGAATTACTTAGAACCGCTATAAATAGATTGCTGGATCCTATAACAAATAAAACAACAGAGCCAGACTAAAACAAAATCAAAGCTCACGGCAGATGGAAAATTTTATAATATTAAAATAGATGTACAATATCATAAAATCATCATAATTTCAAATTACATCAATCGTATAATTTCATAGGTACGAAGTCAAAGGTACAACAAAATACTAAATGTCATAAAATAGTAAATAAGATAATAGCTGCCATAGTCAAGCTCACCATCCCTTAGCATGCTCCTCAGTGCCATCCTACCTAACCCATGTCATTAACCAGAGAGAAGACATAACAATAGTTCAGGTGAATAAAATCTTTAAGCTTAAAAACATTTTTCTATACATGAGCAGTATAAAACCTATCAAGGTTATGTCTAGGCAACAATACACACATATACCTATGTTTGCCTATTAATATTCATATATTAAATGGAAAGAGGTGACCATTGCTCACTTAAGGCCAAATAAATATGGGCAGGTTCTCACTATCACTTAGTACCCTATGGCGAATCCTAGTCACTTAAGACTTCATTTCGTAGTAGACTTCGCGACTATGTCATTACACTCAAGATACTGCGAGAGATAGTAAGCAATCACTTACTACATGATTTTAATAGACCACTCATTGTCATTTATGACCCTCCCAATAGATGCTACGTTACTATCTTGTTGACACTAAAAGTGAGCTCCTAGCTAGTCACTTAATACTTCTCTTTGACAGGTGGTTTTCCTTACATGTTAAGGGAAACTTTAGTTAGTCCATCTCCAAGCTAGACCCTCACTATATAGTCATCTAGAAGAAGCTGACAAATTTTGGAGAACTACCTAGATCATTCGAAACCATTTAATACCCATGATTATTAAACAAAGGTGGACCTATGGGACACTTAATACCTAATAAGGGCGAGCCCTAAGTTACAGTCCAAACTCCTAAGGATAAATCATTAAAAGAGGAACAAGTCCAACCACTTAATATCCCTAAGAGGCGGATCAGTCACTTAATACCTTCTCAATGCAGGCCTATCAACACGCTAAATGGCTCATTGCACTTGACGTCACATTAACCCACCTTCTTATAGCTGCTAGTAGCCGGGTTGTTCGGATAGAATTCTACTACAAGAATGGGTTAACCTCGTGTCCTCATGTCATTAAATATTAATTAAAGGCCAACTCATAAATAAAAAACAATTTTTCTAGTGGGTAACTTAACTTGAAACTCCTAATAAATACGACAAATATTCCTGTTTAAGATACGTAAACTATGTTATATAATAAATATAAACATATACACAATAAATGGCACACATGAAAGAAAATGCATTAGCCGATGAAATGTCAACCTATATACAAGACAATAGGTTTACAAGTCATATTCCCTACAATTCATATCTTGGCATGTAAGATCTTATTTAAGATTCACATGTTTAATAGGGCAATAGCAACAAGATAACTAAACATAGACTTATAATATTTGGCTTTTAGATTACATCAGTAAATAAAAAAGGGTAACATCAATACATTACTAACTATATATACAGTCCAATTTCACTTTCTTTTCGTTTTAGCTGAATTTTACACAAAAATAGGGAATTTGGTTCCATGTGGTCTATAGTAGTCTATAGTACTCAAATATACTATTTTATAAATAAACTGTGATTTTACTACATATAATTTACTATACCAAACTGCACTAGTTTCATATAAATCTAAGATTTAAAGTAGAAGGGGAAAGAAAATAAAAAAGATTATTGTTTCGATTTGAAGAGGAACAATAACAAAAATCCTCTTTTTCATTCACATCAGCAATCCAAACCCAAATAACAACATGGATTGGCACTTCCATTAAATTTGAGATTCGCGGGGTTTTGTGTTTGACTTTCATGAATCTCAAATCAATTAGGCATATCCAACTAAAATTTCATACTGAACAAGATATAGAAACAAATGCAAACATAAAGATCCCACTCACACTACACCATAAGTGCAAATTAGACAGTGCTTTGGGCCGTATATATTGCGATTAGATAGTGCTTTTGGCTGTATTAAATTATTGCGTGTCTATTTATTAGATACGACCTCAAGTCGTAACTAAATAATAATAGGATACGACCATAAGCGGTATCTAAAATATAAATAGATACGACTCTAAGCCGTATCTACTAGGTAATTTAATACGTTCTTCAATCATTTTACTAGAAATAAATAAGATACGATTTTTAACTGTATCTAAGCTGTAATACTATTTATGAATTACAGCCAACAGCATAACCCATCCATTTTTATAGAAAAGGCTAGTAAATATCATGCAAACTCTATTTGACAAATTATAACATTAAACGAAACAGTTATACGAAATATGACATACCAATCCAACAACATATATAATGGTACATGTTATTTCATTACGTTACAATAAAGAAGATACATGTTGTTCCAACAACATATATAACGAAACAGTTCAATTCAGTTCATACATGTCATTAGTTCAACAGAAAGGCAACTTGGTATTTTAGCAACTTCGGCGACCACTCTCCGCTTTTCAGCTTCGGGCTCCATTCTCCAAGTCTGTCAAAAAAAATTACATTCGTCATATAAACAGTTGAAGGTGTTAAAGCACATGTACATCATTTGTGTTCAGGTCACTTGCATGCACTCACAGGTCATAAATACATGTACATAGGCTAGAGCTTAACATAGATTCAAGGCATCGCGCATAAGCTAAAATTGTTCAGGGAAAAATTATAACATGCAAACATTTGCACACAATTACATATATAAATGCTGCACACAATTAGGAAAACCATACAAACATTTGCACCCACACACATAAAAGAATACATGCATGCAATAGAAAAAGCTCATGTGCAGCTTCACAGAACATCACATATCAACATATGCAATGTTCTTTTCTTTCTCTTCTCTTATATTTTCCTTATTTTCTTTCTCTCTTCTCTTCTCCTTTCTCTGCTCTTCGACTATTTGTTTCTCTTGACGATCACTTTACATTGACAGGGTGCTTGTACAATGAATTTTTTAGTTATAAGCACCAATGGTGTACAGCGGTTATCACAGTTCATCTAAATCTGAAGATAATGAGTACAATAGAGCCACATCCCTTACATTCTTAACTGTATATGGAATTCCAAATTATGATCTTTACAACTCGTAAAGCAAACAATTCTCCTATCGCAACCGAGGATGGCTCCATAATATTATAGTCGTCTATCCCTAAGATAAGTCCGTAACCTTAAAGATAAGAACATAAGCGTTAAGAAAGAAATCGACACCACCAATATCTAGCACCTAGTCTTTACACATTATAGAAAGTTGTGTTTTACCTCCGGTAGGGTTAGAAACCACTATAAAACTACTAACGATCGAAGTAGGAAGTTTCAAAAAGTTGACCATATTGCTTGCTACGAAAGAACGAGATACACTAGAATTGAGTAAGGTACAGGTAGAAATTCCAAAAATAAAAATAATACCTTCAAGGGCTGACTTCCCTTGATCTCTAAGTGGCATTGAAGAGGTGCTACTTCTAAAGCATACTTCTGTCCATTAGTCCACTTTTAGCAAGTTTTGAACAATTCCTAGCAAGACGCCCTCCCTTACATAAATTATAACACTTTCCTATGAATACTAACTTAACCAGGCTAACTCTGCAGTCCTTGGCCGCATGACCTTTCTTATGACACCTCCCAGAAACTTTAGCTTACTTATTGAATTTCCCCATCATATCATTCTTCAACCAAAAGTTCTTTTTTCTTTGTGTCGCGATGTCATCACTCTTCTCTTCCGTATCATAAAGAATAGCGGTCTCCATTAGATCCTCAAATGTAGCTCCAAATGGTCACTACACCAGAAATGCAACAGTTTTAAGCCATTGCAAATCAATTTTACAACGGCTATAAGCCGTTGCTATTTTCGGAGTTGCAAATATTTTGCAACGTCCTAGAGCGGTTGCAAATTGTGTATTTTGCAACCGCCTATGCCCGTTGCAATATTTCCTTTTGTAACGGCTAAAGATCGTTGCTGTTTTGTATTTAGCAACGGCTTTTAGCCATTGCTAATTCATATTGTGTCAGAAAAAACTTTTTTTCTCTGCTTCTGTACTTTCTGTTCAGTACCAACGTTTACAGATTTGACATAATACCACAAATAAATATCAATAAACTGAAAATTTCCAATATATCCAACATAAAAACCAAATTTAACAACAAACTTCTAAATTTCAACAATACATTACAAACTTAAAACTTCAAACAGTTTGCAGCAAAAATAATAATATTACAGTGCATTCTAATGTTCAATAGCAGTAGCCAAAATAATATTACTGTAGATTTCAACTCCACCACAATAATATTACAGTATTAACTGTTCGTATGTATCATGAATTCATGTTGCTTTGTTCTTGAACTAACCTGTCTGTGGCGCTGTCATCTCCTCCCTGCATAATATCTACACCATATGAATAGCATATGTCAATAAAGCACCCACTCAATACTTAAATGCAAAATCTGCATCAAATAACTAAAATAAACTTAAACATAGTCAAACTGAAACTAATATAAAGCCTAAAAATAGAAATAATACCGCTACAACACAGTTAACGAATTGAAAAATCAACCTAAAAGTCAATGCATTTTTGTAATCTTCATTGGGCAAGTGTAGATGGTTTGCGTTGATGAAATTAAAAATATTGCCTATCTTTTTAGTTATATGCGGGTGCAACTTCATTGGGCAATTGTAGTGGTCTTGACTCGCATATGTCTTCAAGTCCAGATTGCATCAGGTTTAGTATTCTATTTGAACTCACCTAAGATTGCATCAGCTGTGCAAATAAAATATAATTCCAAAATACTTTATAACAACAATGTAGCCACAAAAACAAAGTAGCATTTGCAGTTGTGACATCATAACTTTCCTTGGACAAGAGATCGGCGATGACATGTAACAGGTGCAATAAATTTCAACTAGAGCATGATACTCAACTTATTGTGAAACGGGGATACAACCCCAAAAAAATATAAAATGTTTTCACCACCAACACGGTTAAATAGATGAAGCTAATCACTATGAAGATTGCCCATGAACTGTAAAGGTACACAGATCGATTATTCAGCCCAAACTCCTTAACTTTATCTTTGAGATATACACAACTCCTACTAAACCAACTTGTAAATTCTATGTGAAACTTTGCTTGCAAAGGTATGGATTTGGTTTCAGGAGTATTAATTCGATAAATGTATGAGAATGAAATAGATTTTGCAAGCCAGGATACAAAATCAAAAATCACAAATGAAAGAGCTTACTAATTGATATGACAACAACTACGTACATTATTTCAGAAAGAAAATGACAGCAATTTGGAGGCATTAAAAAGCATACAAAACTATCCACACTGATTGCACAAAGCACCTAATAATTCAATTAGTGGTACTAATTTATAGCTTGTGTCATGCCACTTGGTAAGCCAGTAGAAGAGCTTGCACTTGCTATTAGATGGGGAAGAAATTTCAAATATAGCAAAAATTTAATCCCAAAAATGAAACCACATAAAACCATTTTTCTTTTAGCAAAGAATGGAGATTTTTGAGACAGGGAACGTGCACTATCGATTTTATTACATTTTTAAACCTTTGCCTCCGTAGTTAGTTCAAACACAAAAGTAAACAAAAAAATGAAAATACATACAATTACCAAATATCATACCATCCACTCTATATGCAATGAAAAACACTAATGATAAAGTAATTGAACTACTAAATTTCGTAAACTTATAGGTTTTAAATCCAAAGTTGTTTGCTCGAGTTTTAAAATTGAATTCTTTTTTTTTTCTAACTTAAATAGAAAATGCAAGCATCATGACTTGTAAACTGGTTTCTCCTAGTTGTGTCAAATGCAATAAAGAGATGTTAAAATGGTACAAGATACTATGTTGCATCCCATTAGATAATTTTTTTTGATTGCACCACAACAAACAATATCCAGATTATCCTCGGCTTTAAAACAATAGCTAGTAGATTTATCCCCTAAACTTGTGATAATCCATCCTTCATTTTCCTACTCCTCTTGAACGAGTGTCGGCTATAAACAATGAAATATAAAATCAAATATAGTCGGGGCCTTACTTTTTAAGTCTCATTTATTAAACATCATACCTCGCATAACTATACTAGTATGCAATCCTCAGATCGCTGTGTATAGCCCTTGTTTTAAAAAAATAAAACAGCTTTATAATACATGAGAAAAAATGGCAGACAACTCCCACCATGAATGCAACATGTTTGAAAAAAATAGTAACCGTTTAACCTCCTCTTAGACACTTCTTTACCATGCAACCCATTCATTGAACATTGATGCACTGATGATGTTCAGAACAACATAAATGAACACCTTAAGATTGAATGAAGAATAAGAGACACTGCCTTTACTCAAACTAAATCAAGTTTTCTAGGTTATTTTCTTCTAGATGAATCCATTTAGAGTTCTCAACGAATACATGAGGGGGGAGGACATAAAACATAAATGGACCAAAATCAAAAATACCTCAATAATGAACTAGATAAAGCGCGCCTTGATCCCCTAGGACTTAGAGAATAGCTGCACAAAAATTCAGCTAATGCTTTATTGGATACAACCATGACAAGTACCTACACAAAATTTAAAATCTATATAAAACCTTCGACTGCGGCTATGACTGCAGCTGCTTACGGCTTGGGCTCCGCGAACAACTTCAAGTCCGTGAGAACAATGTCAGCTTTCCTAGTATGTTTTTTGTTAAATGAAGTAATATATATCTATTAATAAAGTTACCCATATGTAACCTTGCGAAATGCATTATGGAACTCAGAGTCATCAAGTTTCTTTATCTGCACTAAAAATGTCAGGAAGGCCATCAGATATCAATTGAGATTAGGATTTGAACCACATATAAACTATGCAAATTGGTAAAGCAATTACCGCATATTTCGTGTCATCATAATTTGTGTAGTCGAAAATTCTAGTTGTACCTAGCAGGTAAGTGAAAATAGGTTGTGTCTTCAGCGATACGCCGATACAGTTTATATACAAAAGGCATGCACAAGTGATTCAATTTGTATGCAAGGTGCAAATGACATGGCAAAATAATTGTATTGACAAGATTCTTTAATTTTCAAGATTCTTTTACTTTTTTCCTGGTGGGATACCTTTTCAAGATTATTGGCAAGCCCCTGTTTTTATTACCAAAAAATAAATTCTCATTCAGTTTGTGCTTTCTTTTAATGTGTGTTAACGACGCGTTATTATGAACTGCACAAATGAAAAAAGCCTAGAACATAACAATTTTCATTACAAAAGACTTATAAGCTATTTCTCCCACCACATTTGCATTACACATACCACTGCAATTTGCATAAAGGTAATTCAATATGCACTGCTGGATGCACGAACAACATCAGGGTTTAGATATGCACTGCTGGATGCACGAACAACTTCAGGGTTTAGAAAACTGTTGAATGGTGAGTGGATTAAACCGTTATCAAGAATATAAACTTGATTAGAAAAAACCCACAAGAGCACATGATTACATGTTAATCTGGGTAGCATTATTTTACTTATTAAATTGATTGTCTGAACTTGTAGAAGACACAAGAAATGAGGGTACAACCAGGATGAGATAGAACATGACGACCATCTGAACAAGAAAGATGGTCATTATGCGTACGTATGACGCTATATTTTGGATTAAAGTAAACTGATAAACAAATTTGCAATACCAAAATATTAATAAAGAAAGATGAAAGAAAAAAAGCAGATAAAGGTAAATAAATTTAGTCAAGAAAATAAAAATAGTGAAAGAAATCATTGTGAAGTGGTCTTATTATCAATTTGAGTTGATGTTTATAATAGCAGAATGCACATTAATCAAATTGTGACGTTGTCACGCTAAAATACCAAAACAATAGAACACAGCTCGAAGCATAGGTTATTCTGATGACGGTCCATTTTAGAACCTAAGTAAATGTCCAACTAGTTCGTAAAACTAGATTGGCACAAGTAGATCTTCAAGAACTGAAGATTCGACATACAATTGAATTGCTGACCTTATTAAATAAAACTGAAAATTTGTAATTATAAATCTAAATCATGCCAAAAGTAGCTGGATCAATACCATACTGGTAATACCCCAAAAAAAAGCTGCTACTAAATTGTAATATAATATGCACAAAAGACGAAGGGACCATGCCAGCTATGAGTTAGGTTTGTAACAACATTTACATTAATTAAATAATAAAATTAAGTAATTTCGCAAGCTCTAATTTTATAGTCTTGCAATGAATTAACATGCAAAGCAATAATAACCATCCTACCTCTCAAAAGTTAAACTCAAGCTTGCATTTAGTACTCACTGATGGTCATTCAATCAGCGATAAGTAAAATAGTTTGCACAAGCATGTTACCTCTAGAATCACTGAAAACTTGGGAGAAACAAACATAACCGGCTTTCCACATATGATCCTACATAGGAAAATTATATGGTGTGCTCCACTTAGTAAAATATAATAATTGCAAGATCTACTATCGAACAATGACTAAAAGCTTACATTCAAATCTTGCCATGAATCAGATGAAGGCAAACCAGTGACCAATACTACATCAAAGCATAAATCAAAGAAAATATGAAATCAGCATTTAAAGATAATTTAATAATGCATGCAGGTGAGAAATGTCTTCAAAAACTAATACGAATACGTCTAGCAAAATGTAAACTTTCTAAATAAATATCATGGAGATTTTTGTGCCATTTGTTTATGAGAAAACCAATAGGTCACTTTAGAGGGCTAATCAGAGCTAGTATATATTTAACTACAAAGGCACTTGTTTGCGAAAGCAGCATATTCAAAATGATGGCATGCTGCAAGAAATTTGATAATCATACCCCTGTATTTTGAATGCCTAGCAATACAACCATGAGAGCCACCACTACCATAACTGATCTGTCTATCATACGATGAAGATTGCCCTCTTCCACCATGTGCAAACTCAACCTTCAAGTAAAATTAGATGTCAAAGAGATAGGTAAAATATTTAGTTCTCAGCAACGAAAAATGTTGACAAATACCCACTCATAATCTATTGCCATCAAATTTGTAGCCATCACGATCCTCTATTGTGTCTTCGGCATCACGTTCATCTTCAAACTACACAAAAAAGAAATATCACATTATATATACTTACATTTATTTGTGTAGCGGAGAATCATGCTTGTTGTAACTAAAACCAAAAGTATAGTAAACATCATAGAAAATTACAAAAATCAAACAAAATATTTTTTTACCTCAACGAAAGCATAACCAAGAGGTCTTGGCGGAATCTTTAGTTCAATTTCAACTATCGGACCATACTATGTAAACAAAGAAAATTATTAGTTCAAAAAATATTATGCAGCTAAAGTGCAAACCTAATGGAGAAGTGTTTACTTAGAGTTATATATATATATATATATATATATATATATATATGACAAGTTGTAAGAGCATCTTTAGAAGAGTGGACTTCTAGAACGGGAAGGAATATAAATAGTATCAATTCCTCCCACTCTTCAGGCAGAGAGCAGAAAGAATTGTCTAATGTTTCCATATATAAAAAGATTATAGCGTTAATATTGTTTATAGAGCTATCAGGGTTTCACAAACTATATTACCCTAAATTGTTTTTATTGTTTAACCCGGCTTCAAAATATCCATTTGCCTATATATACGTGTCTAAACTAGTTTCCACACACACCCAACACACACACACACCCACCTTCTATACAGAGCCGGCTTAAAGGTTTCGGTTGCCCAAGGCAAACATGGAACTTTTTGGCACTTGATTTCAGTTTGCAACATTAACCTGCTTTTATTGCAGCATGCATCTAATCAATTAGGAGTACAATATGAATATTATACTCATTTTCTTCCATTAACTTGTTCATCCTTCATAAGAGCACCTAAGTTTTTTTTCCTAATCATTGTACAATTCAAGTCTTTAGATTCATATCAAAAGGACTAGTGCTAATTACGCATTTTACACCAAAAAACCTCAAGCATGTTGATTATATATGCATAATTTTTAGACATATCTATGGCAAGTTTTTTAATCCCTTCTGCCATACAACAACTTAACATCTTTTTTAGTTTGTGTCATACTATTATTACAAGAAAATCACATGTTCCACTACCCCTAACACCACTGAGTGCCTCTTCTTCCTTATGTTCACTTTTCAACAGAGAGAACTTACCTGAGGTTATAAAGCATTTGAACATACCCATTTCAGAAACTAGTTCAATATGGGCATTGCTAAGTTAACCAGTGCCCAATGATAAACGATCAAGATTACAAAGCAGAAGGGTAAAAAATATAGGGTTTTGAGGGCGAGGCAAGAGTTGCAGTTGCATTAAACATGCTCAATGGTATTTCTACAAACAAGACATGGACCAGGAAAATGGCACTGAAGTAATAAATGTAAAAAGTCGATTTGCAATGCACTATGGAAGAATCGAGTACTTGTTTTTTTTTTTTTTGTCTCAGCTAATGAATTGAACAATTTATATTTTTGTGACATTAAATCAATGATAAACAATCATTCACAGGTTATTGTATTTTGAATTCATACAACACTGAACGAACAATCATTCACAGTGAAAATCTAATCAACGCTTTCTATTTCTATGACATTAAATCAACGATAAAACAAACAAATCATTTTTCCCAAACCTAGATTCCTTCGAATCGAGAACTCATGAGCTATGCATTCTAAAAAAGAGCACCTGAGAGTTGATCGAGATTTAAGTAGAAATTTGTTTGATTGTTGCGAACTGGAGGATGAAATGAAAATTTTCTGTTTCGATCGAGATCTATTTTTCTGAGATGCGAAAATTTCTTTGATGGAAGAATGCATATACGAGAAATGAAAGCGTACGTATTGGAACGGGGGAGTGTACATAGGGCGTTTGCAATTGAAAAAACGGTTTGGAGCCGTTCTAAAATCTAGAATGGGCCTTAACCGTTGTACATTGATTTACAACGGACCAAAGCCATTGCGAAATAGCAACGGCCTAAAGCCGTTGCAAATTGTCCGCTTTTGGGGTTGCAAAATTGCCTGCATGGTGTAGTGGGTACTTGAGCCAACAGTGTCCCTATCAAGGGAGAATTAATCCCCTTCACAAATCTTAATGCCTTGTTAATAGTCATATCCACTAATCCTCTCCCGAACTTTGATAGCTCAGTTAAATTAGCAAAACATTCGCTCATGGTAGACTCCCCTTGCTTGATATGTAAACTTCTCCAATTTCAGACTAACTGCAACATTAGATAATTTTTTTAATCTCAAATCAAGCTTGGAATTCATTCCATATGAATATCCTCCTCGCATTCTCCTCTATGACCATATGCCACCATTCCAAAACTTCGCCTTTAAGATTCCATGATGCCACTCCTATTTTTAACTGGTCCCTCCATCCTGTAGCCTTAAAAATATGGTTGCATTCCGATAGCCAAGACTTGGATCCTAGAAATCTTACGGTCCCACGGAAAGCTTGAACTCTAAGATTGATAAAGTCTTTGCACACATGAGGAGAATTGAGTGCTACTTTAGTGGGCGGAGCTATAGGTTTCATTGGGATAACTGGGGTAATGGGGACTTGGTACTTAATTCTTAAATAATATCGAAACCATTCGAATAATTTTGAGGTCTCCACACATGTCCCTAATTGGGCTGGTTTTCATCCATTTCTACTATATGTAAGAGGAAAACCTTCAATGGAAATTCTCAAGATAGTATTTAGGCTTAAAGCAAAAAAGAAGACAGAGACACTGCCTAATGTAAATGCGTATGTCTTAAAGGTATGGAGATATATATATATATATATATATATGTATGTATGTATGTATGTATGTATGTATTTGAGAATCCTTTCCAAATAACAAGTATGTCTCTCATATGTATATATCCCCATATTCAGGCAATCTAGGCTCTGATACCAAATGTAATAATCCATCCATAACGGGGCTAAATCTCGATCCAAAAAATGCTCATAGGAACTTAGAGCTGCCCTAAATAGATCGTTGATTTCTATAAGAAAGAAACTAACATAACCAGACTATAACGAAATCATATATCACAACAGAAGGAACAAAGTACGATAATAAAATAGAAGTACCATATTATAAAATCATCACAATGCTAAGTTGCATTAATACAATAATGTCATAGATTCAAAGTCCAAGGTAAATCAAAATATTAAATGCCATAAATTAGTAATTAGGATAATAATCACCATTTCCAAGCCCATCATCCATCAACCTTCTCCTCAAGGTCATCCTGCCTAACCTGTGTCGTTAAAAGGAGGGGGTCAGAATAATAGTTCTATTGATTAAAATCTTTAAGCTTAAAATATATTTTTCCTATACTTAGGCAGTATAAAACCCATCAAGGTTATGTTTAGGAAATCATACGCATATATATACGATTGTTTGTCTACCAATATACATATATTAAATGAAAAGAGAAGAACCCTTCTGATCACTTAAGCTTAAATAAATATGGGCAGATTCTCACTATCACAAAGTACCCCTTGGAGGACCCTAGTCAGTTAAGACCTCATTTCCTAATAGACCTCATGACTATGTAATTACTCTTAAGATAATGTAAGAGATAGTAAACAACCACTTAATACCAGGTTTTAAGTAGACCACTGTTTGTCATTTATGACCCTATTGACGGGCCCTACATTACTATCTAACTGACATTAAAGGTAAACTCTGGGACTTTTAATACCTTCCTTAGACAGGCGATTTCCCTTACACGTTAGGCGAAACTCATATTAGCCCATCTTTTAGGTAGACCCTCACTACATAGTCACTTATAAGAAGCGGGAAACATCCGGAGAACTGCTTAACTCTTCCAAGACTATTTAATACCTCATGATTATTAGAGAAAGGCGGACTCATGGGCCACTTAATACCTAATAAGGATAGGCCCTAAGACTACAGTCTGAACTACTAAGGATAAACCATTAGAAGAGGGATGAGTCCAACCACTTAATAGTCCAAAAGGCAGATCAGTCACTTGATACTTTCTCTTGACATGCACCTCCACACGTTAAGTAGTCGAAGGCACTAGACGTCTCACACTAACTCACTTTCTTGTAGCTATTGTTAGCCGGGTTGTCCAGGAAAACTTCTACTACAATGAAGGGTTAACCTCGGGTCCTCATGCCATTAAATATTAATTAAAGGCCATTAATTCAGACATAAATACTAAATTTTTCTAGTGGGGACATTTAACTTGAAACTCCAAATAAATGCAATAAATACACATTTAAGATTCATGACTATGTTATATATAAAATATAAATAAATACGTAATAAATCGTATGCATGAAAGAAATTGCATTAATCAATGAAATGTCAGCCTGAATACAAGACAAAAGATTTACAAGTCATATTCCATACAATTCATATTATGGCATGTAAGATCTTGTTTAAGATTCGTAGATTTCGTAAGGCAGTAACAACAACATAAGCAAAGATAGACTTGTAATCCTAGGTTTCCAGATTACATCAATAAACAAAAAGAAGTAAGATAAATACACAACTAATTTTTTATATATTTTTATTCCAGTTTTACTTTCTTTCCATTTAGGTGAATTTTATACAAAAATAGGGATCTTTTTTCCATGTATTCTATACCATGTAGTTTAAAGCACTTCGCAGTTCTATAATAGTGGAGGTGTAAAAAGTTATAGCAGAAATAAAGTTGGGTTGTAGCGAGGATATAGAGGTAGTTCAAAAAGGTTCAATACATATAAAAACAAATATTATAATTTAGTTTATTGTCTTTCTTATGTCATTTGTGTAGCACAAACTAGTATAGTTTGATCTTATATAACAAGACCAAAGAATATCATAGTTATGCACACAAGAGTTAGTAACTATAATGGATTTCTAACTTATATAGAGCACTTATGCCTTAAACTTAGCTCCTTACACTAATTTTTTTGATTTATTTTAGAAGGGAATTATTCAAATCAACCTGTGTATATTAATATTACTAAAGCAGGTCCTAAAAAGCCTTGATTTAGCGGATATAACGGAAAATATTGGGGCTTAAAGTGGATCTACTATACATTAGGGATAAACTGAAATAACGTAGCGGTCAAAGAGCGCTATGGGTTATAGCAGAGATTCCGTGGGGCTTTAACTGCATATTATCTATAGTACCCAAATCTGTTATTTTATAAATAAAACAAAAATTTGAGAACACACAATTTACTATACCTAAATCCACTAGTTTCATGTAAATCTTAGATTTAAGGTATAAGGGGAAAGAAAATAAAGCAGTTTTTATTTTTGTTTAAATGAAGAATAGTAAAAAATATCCCATTTTTCATTCACATCAGAAATCCAAACCCAAATAGCAAAAATGGATAAAAACTTTCGTTAAATTAGAGATTTAATGGGTTTTTTTTGTTTGGTTTTTCATGAATCTCAAACTTTTTTAGCATATCCGATCCAAATTTCGTACTAAAAAAGATTTAGATAGAAAGGTAAACGTAAAGATCCCACTCACAGCCTAACAAAGTGAAAGTTATGTTGATTCTTGTTTCTGGATTATTTCCACGTAAACATTTCCAATCCTTCTATTTTTAGGATTTCGTATGGGTAAGAATCAACAAAGAATCATATGCACATGTAGATGTTAGATCCAAAATATCTGATCTAAAATAAAATAGAAGGGGGAAAAGAGGAAGAAGTAATAATATGTCCTAAGAACTGGTTCTAAGCAGAGACAAAAAAGGAGAAGAATGAAGATAATCACAGAAATTATGAGTTGAGAGTGTGGATCTAGGGCTCTATTTATAGATGTCAAAGTGTAGAAACCGTCTGAGTAAAAATTATAAAACCTAAACCATTCATGACATCAAATTCTAAAAAAGCCATACCTAAAATGTTGTCGTCACCCTCTCTCACGCTCACCTAGCGTGTCAACCTCCCTTTATAGGGCGGTCGACCCCTATAAAGAAGGGACCGTCGACCACCCTCTTATTCTAGGAGTGATGATTTTTTTTCACAATTCTTTGTTTCAATGTTAACAAATAGTAATTAAGTTCATTGTTATCTTCTGAAATATATCCCATATATATATACACACACACACACACATACACACACACACACACACACACACATATATATATATATATATAAACACGCACAAAACTTTGAATATGAATATGGAATAATATATTACGTCAATTTTATATATTTCAATTGCATATTTATATAATTTAAATTCAAATTTGCATGTTCATTTATTTAAATTCAAAACTTGTCATATTCATATCTTTTTCGTACGGACTCTGTTTTCAACAAATAAAATATAGAAATTGATCAAAATCTAGACACAAACAAATGACAATACTTTAGTAGCGAAATTCATATGTGTTAATATATGGGTTTTTAGCCTATTATTATTTATATTTTTTATTTTAGTTTTCTATGTCTATAAGGTGTATTTTACGGGGTGTTACAAGATTACGCTCACAAGTGGGTGAGCATGTCAAATCAATCAACTAACTATTATAATTTGATATTATTATTTGGGTGCGTTTTTTACATGTCCCTATTAAAGTTTGAAATAGGAACCACGTCCCTGTCATGTTTCCCATTCATTTCCGGTCCCTATTTTCAGTCCCGCCTGCTGTTTTCAAAAAGTCCGCCTCCTATTCTTTCCACTTCCGCCTTTACATTTTTTTAGTCAAACAAAATGTGCTCTTACATAAAAAATTTTCTAAAATCTAGAAATATTCTCGGGAGTCCACGTAAAGGAAAAAAAGTTGCACACATGTGTGCAACTTTTGCCCATAGTTCATACATGTATGCAACTATTGCATACGTTGTTTTCTACTGAAAATCTGGACCAAAACTTGCATACATGTGTGCAACTAATTCGAATACTTGCGCACATGTATGCAAATATTTCATGCATAACTTGAACTGATGTGAATTTCTGCACACTTGTATGCCAAAAATACGCAATACCTGCATAGATGCATGCATAAAAATAAACTACAGATGCATGAGTTGAAAACATGCACAGATGTATGCAGAAAAATAAAAATACTAGCATACTATTATGAATTAAACTGCAAATTCACTGTTTTTTTTTAACGCGTTGTTTGATTGTTTTTAGATTTGATTTTTTTTCAGCATTTATGTGTTTTATTTAAATACGAATTTACGTGATTTTTTCATATATTTTTTTTTACTGAACTTTCAAAAAATACGAACCTAATTTATAATAAGTTTATGACCGGTTGTGAGCCTAATTAAGTTTGCTTTTAGGGATGTGTACCTAATTTTCACTTATTATTTCCTAATGAACAAATAATCCATATCTATATTTAGTTATGAAAATTTCCTTTTTATATAAAATATGTAAAATCTTAGTAAAATTGTTCCATTTACTAAATTTTAAAATGATATTATGTCGATTGGTTTTATTTAAGTGTTTTGGAATCCTTATCAGTAATGGTAGCAATTCGGTTTGATCCGAATTCAAATTCAGACTTAACAAATCTAACAAATCACAAGCTTATATATACACACACACATATTGTGACGGCCCGCCCCGCAACAACCGACACTTACTCCAAAAGTGCGTTGTACACATGTCCAGTTAGCACGGAACGGGTCGCCAGAAGGAAAAGGAAGAAGGAAATGAACATACAAAGAACCTGTAGAATGTCTCACAGCGCATAGAACAAAATATAATAATAACATACTTGACATAAAACAGAAGAGACAGTGCATAAGCTGAAAATCAGAACTAAACATCATAGCAGCGGAAATCCAAAATACAACTTATTACAAATTTCAAACTGTCTCAAAGCAAAGTAAGATAAATGAGGTACACTACTAATGCCCAAGTAGCGACCATCAACGACACAGGGAGAATGTGTGAATATATATAATACGTGGAAGCCTCCTGCCCGCCTACGAATCAGCTACTCGCGCATCACCAGCTAACCTGTCTCTAGTCTGCTCGTGTGAGCACCCAGAGTAATAAGAGGAGACATAAAACTCTGGGTCAGACATAAAGCCTGGTATGAGCGATAAGCATCTAAAGTGAATAATAACAGGTAGACTAAAACATACCTGAACCTGGACCTGCAACCAAAGAGTTAGCACTACATATTGTACAACACTCTAAGGTATCATATCAAACAGTGTAAAGATACGGAGGTGGGGGAGGTGTGCATGTCATAGGGGTGGCAAACAATCAAACATAGCATCCATCCTCACATCTCTCACTCAGTGCATAAAGCATACGATGTTCACCACTTCGATCACCCAACATTCCTTGCCACGATCACTTTGCCCCATGAAGTCATAAATGGCTTCACTGCACTGATAACGTAGCCACTAATTCCTTGCTATGTCCACTTGCCCCATGGAGTTATTCACCCCATCTGCGCTGGCTCATAGCCTTACCAACCCATACTATGTCCACTTGCCCCATGGAGTTATTCACCCCATCTGCGCTGGCTCATAGTCTTACTACGCATCACCTTGCCCCTCAGGTCATAATGACCCTACTGCACTGATAACGTAGTCTTGCTACCATCACCTTGCCCCTTAGGTCGTAATGACCCTACTGCACTGATAAGTAGCCCATCATTCCTTTTTAATGGTGAATCGAAGTTATGAACGTCGACAACTCCTTAGCACACGTCCCGCAGCAAAGTCCAACCATGAAGTGAACTCGTTGGTTCCCAACTGTTCCGGGATCCTGAGCTCTAACTTCTCCTATTGGACTACCTTTGCATCTCGGGTTATTGGTCAATACTGGGTCGGGTCGGATTCCTCATCAAGCCATCGGTTCGGGTCGGGTTCCCCCTTCTGGTGCGGTTCGGGTCGACACTCATCTTCTGATGCGGTTCGGGTCGGGTTCCTCTGGGTTCGAGTCAGCTGCTTCTTCTTCTTCGGGTCGGGTCGGTGCTTCCTTTCGGGTCGGGTCGGGTCCTTCTTGGCTCGTGCTTTCGATCCGCCTTCATGCTCCTATCCGATCCGCTTTCTTTCTCCTGCTCTGATTCGTCTTTGTGTTTCCGATCCGATCCGTCCTCTTCGATCCGATCCGTCTTCCTCTATCCGATCCGATCCGTCTTCCTCTATCCGATCCGATCCCAGTTCAGCTAGCGTGGCCTTCCTTTTTTTGCCACTTTTCCAAGTGTTGGGTTCCGATCCGATCAAATTCTTTGCTCAGTTCCACATATCCGATCCGAGCCCCCTTATCCGATCCGATCCGATCCCTGCACTATTTTCTGAAACTGTTCCAGCAAGGGTTTACGCCATTCGACGACGTTTTCGACCATTCTAACTATTGAAATCAATCACAAAGCATTTCATACAGTCATAGCAACATGCATAATCAACCACAAACATCATTCACATCAATATCATAGGTTAAAATGGATCAATCATACCCAAAATCCCATATTTCCCCTTAAGCATGTTTAGGTGAAACTAATGATAGGATTAGCAAAACTTAACCAAATTAACCCAAATTCATATCAGAGGTCTAAAACATCATTTAGGAATTTATGAACATTTTCCCAAATTTTATCATGCTTGAATTCGCTAATTAGCACTAATCACCCCTAATTAGCCATAATTAGTGTAAAACTATGCAAATCACTCACCTTAGCCACAAAATAAACTAAGATCTGAAATAATTCTCTGATTTGATGTGAATCTCAATGCCAACAGCAGCTCCTATGTTGATTTGGTGAAGATCTTCCTTGATTAGGGGTTGCTAAGCTTAATCCTTGACCATAAGATGATTTGGAGGTGATTTAGAGGTTAGAGGCCATTTTTAGGGATCCTTGGGGATAAGTGGAGGCTAGAAAACTGAAATGGAATGATTCTCCATCTCATTTCAGCCCTCCCATAACCCTAATCCCGAAATGGGTTATGGGCCTACTTACTAATCACCCGATTTGGCCCGGTTAAGCAGTTTTTCACCCTCCAAACCTTGTTTCAGCCATATCTCCCAAACGGTTAGTCCGTTTGGCCAATGCGACCACTCTACAGAAAGAGAAACCATCAAACGAATCAAATGGAAGTGGTTTCAGGTCAAAATTCCTTTCCAATCAAAAGTTATGGCCAAAACAGTACCAACTAGGGGCAAAATGGTCATTTAAAAATCGACAAAAATCATGGACATGGGAAATGACTCTAATAGATGTTTCCCAAAGTTACATGACCATACGGCTTCACATGGAAAAGAAATAAATATTCTACGATCCTATGATGTGTAGAATACGGGTCATTACACTCTCCCCCCCTTAAGAAATTTCACCCCCGAAATTCCCTAATCCAAACACACACAAAGGTCCCGCATGCCTATCAATCATAAAACAACAATCAAACATGCAAAATAAGCAAAACAAGTCCATCCTAGCATGCGGAATAACTAAGTCGTAAAGTAAATCTTACCAGGCAAAGAGTTCTGGATATGCCTTCCTAATGCTTTCCTCTGTCTCCCAAGTACAATCATTCTCGTCCTCGCCCCACTGAACCTTGACTAGCTTCACCGACTTCCTTCGAAGTTGCTTCGTATCGTGCCCCACAATACGAATCGGCTTGCGGTTCCCAACCGCCTCGGGTTCTACTTCGAAGTCCTCTAACTGATCAGGTGAAATAGTCACATCTGGGTTGTGAACGAACTTCCTTAGTTGGGAAACATGAAATACATTATGAACTCCCGCCATCTTCTCTGGTAAGCCAACTTTATATGCCAAATTCCCGACTAATTCAAGAACAGGGAATGGGCCAACAAATCTTGGTGCTAACTTGCCTCTCCTTCCAAATCGAATCATGCTCTTCAACGGAGAGATCTTGACGAACACCAAGTCACCAACGGAGAATTTCAAGTCTCTTCTCCTCTTATCAGCATAACTCTTTTGCCTATCTTGGGCAGCTTTCATTCGTTGCTGAATGATCTTAATCTTATCGGAAGTTTCTCTCACCACATCTGGTCCAAGCACAAACTTCTCGCCAGTCTCTATCCAACATGATGGTGAGTTGCATGGTCTTCTGTACAAAGCTTCATATGGAGCCATACCGATACTGGATTGGTAGCTATTATTATATGCAAACTCTACTAGATGCAAATTGTCATCCCATGATCCACCAAAATCCAATATACAAGCTCTCAAGAGATCTTCCAATATACGATTCACCCTCTCCGTCTGACCGTCGGTCTGAGGGTGATATGCGGTACTGAGATGTAGTCCTGACCCTAGAGCCTCTTGTAAGCTCTTCCAAAACCCACTAGTGAACAACGGGTCTCGGTCACTCACAATGCTTTTGGGTACTCCATGAAATCTCACTACCCACTTCATATACAATTCTGCCAACTTGGCTGTCGTTCTGGTCGATTTGACTGGTATAAATCTTGCGCTTTTAGTCAATCGATCCACAATTACCCAAATGCTATCATATCCCGATCTAGTCCTTGGTAAGCCATCGATGAAATCCATCGAAACTTGCTCCCATTTCCATTCGGGAATTTCTAATGGTTGCAACAATCCACTAGGCTTCCTTTGCTCGGCTTTAACTAGCTGGCAATTCATGCATTTGGATATAAACTTCCCAACGTCTCTTTTCATCCCTTCCCAGTAGTAAGTCTATCTCATGTCTCGATACATCTTATTACCACTGGGATGTATAGTCAGTTTTGAGTGATGACATTCTCTAAGCACTTCATCTCTCAAACCATTCACGTTGGGCACAACTAGTCTTCCATTCTTCCGAAGCCATCCATCTCGATCAAGCCCATACACATTCATCTCCTCATCAATACCCATCTCTAACTTGGAGATGATTTCTAATAGATTAGGATCGTCCCTCTGGCTAGAACCAATCCGCTCTCAAAGTGGGTCTGATCGTCAAACTAGCTAGCATAACTGGATCCAATTCGCACCTTGGTCTGAAATCAAACCCCGCGATATACTCCAGTTGCTTCCATTCAAGAAACATTGCTCTTAAGCTGGCATGTCTCCTACTCAAGGCATCGGCTACCGCATTACCCTTCCCAGGTGTATACGCGATATCAAAATCATACGAAGCCAAGAACTCTAACCATCTCTGTTGACGGAGATTCAGATCTTTCTGAGAGAAGAGATACTTTAACGATTTGTGATCGGTAAACAACTCGAATCTTTCTCCCAAGAGATAGTGTCTCCACATCTTCAGCGCAAATACAATCGCTGCCAATTCCAAATCATGGGTAGGATACTTCTTCTCGTGCGGCTTTAGCTGTCGACTAGCATAAGCTACAACCCTACCTCCTTGCATCAATACAGCACCCAGTCCGGTACCACAAGCATCCGTGTATACCGTCATCTCTTCATTCCCTTTAGGAATGACTAACACTGGCGCACGCGTCAACCTCTCCTTTAGACTCTTGAAGGCATCCTCACACACTCCGTCCCAGACGAAGGACTGATTCTTCTTAGTCAACTGAGTCAACGGTGCTGCTATCTTGGAGAAGTCCTGGATAAACTTACGATAATATCCAGCTAATCCCAAGAAACTTCTTACATCTGTAGCATTTTTGGGCGTAGGCCAATCCTGTACCGTAGCCACCTTTGCAGGGTCCACGGCAATACCACTCTCGGAAACAACATAACCCAAGAATATCACTTCCCTTCTCCAAAAATGACACTTAGAGAATTTCGCTTTCAATTGGTATTTCCTCAACACCTCCATCACTGTCCTCAAGTGTCCCTTGTGTTCCTCCTCTGTTCCTGAATAAACAAGGATATCGTCCACGAACACAAGAACAAACTTATTCAACTGATCTCTGAATACTCGATTCATAAGATCCACAAAATAGGCTGGTGCATTGGTCAACCCAAATGGCATAACCAACCACTCATAAAATCCAGACGGCGTCCTAAATGCCGTTTTCGGAACACGCTCATCTGCTACTCGAAGCTGATGAAATCCTGTCGCGAGGTCCAACTGGGAGAACACTCTTGCTCCTTCCAGCTGATCAAACAAATCATCGATCCGCGGTAGAGGATACTTATTCTTCCTCGTCACCTTATTCAACTCGCGATAGTCCACACACAAACGAAGGGAACCATCTGCCTTAGTGGCAAACACAACTGGTGCTCCCCACTCGGAGACACTCCTTCTAATCAATCCCTTCTTCAAAAGATTGCTGACTTGCACCTCGAGCTCTCGCTGCTCCCTTGGTGCCATACGACGAAGTGGCATCACTATAGGTCTGGCATCTTTCACTAAATCAATACGGAACTCAATCTCTCGGTGTGGTGGAAGCCCGGTCACCTCCTCGAAGACATCCGGATACTGGCCAACCACGGGCACATCTGACAACTCATCCTGCGGGATGTCGAGGGAATTTACAAAACTAGCCATAACCCCATCACTAGGTAGACTACCAAACACTACCCTCCGCCCATCATCCGCTCTCACTGTCACCAAAAAGCCCTCACAGTCTACCACCACCCCGTATCTTTGGAGCCAATCGACTCCCAATATAATGCCATACCCAGTAAAGCCCAAAACAAAGCAATCACATACAAACATACATCCATGACTCGATAAGACCGAATTCCTGCAAATCATACTAAGGCTAGTCGAACCACCAATCGGGTTCGTCACAATCAATGGTCTATCGACTATCTCGGGTTCCAGTCCCAACCTATCTACCAGGTAACTAGATATGAAGGAACGGGAAGCCCCAGTATCAAACAAAACTCGAACTGGTATATCATAAATAGAAAGCATACCTTGAATAACAACATTCTTTCCTTTCTCCGCCGCAGTTGGGGTATTCGACGAAGAAGGAATAGCATCAAGAGCATATGCTTTCACAATCTGCTTCTCCTTAAGAGGTTGCGGACACTTGTCCTTGAAATGTCCCACTTGACCACAGTTGAAGCACTTCTTATCCGCTGGCTTGGCCCGACAATCTTTAGCATAATGGCCCTTCTTTCCACAGCTGAAGCACTCAACATCCTTCTTGCTCTTTTTCTGGCCACCTTTTGATTGGTCCTGCTTCCTCTTATTCTGAGAATTATTCTTGCCTCCACCGCCTGCTTGCGGCTTTGGCCCTTCCGTAGATGCAGCCTCAGTCTTTGACTTAGGGTAAAGACTCTCTGACCTCAAAGCTTTCCCCACGATCGATTCAAAAGCCTCATCGATGTGATTAATAAGCCTTTCCCCCAAGTATCCATCCAGACCAGTAATGAACTTCTCATTCTTCTTTTCAGGAGTATCAATGAGAGACAGTCCATACTTCGACAAAGTGTCGAACTCAGCAATATAATCAGAAACTGCCCTTCCGTTCTGCTTGAGTTCCAAGAACCTCTTAAACAACACTGACTTCTGGGCAGCTGGAATGAACTTCTCGCTAAAGCGAGCCTTGAACTGATCCCAAGTAACTTGATCCTCTGGGGTAGCTGTTCTAATGGCATTCCACCAATTCATCGCTCGCCCTTGCAGCTGACGAGACGCTAGCCTTCTCTTCATCGCATCCTCAAGACCCAAGTCATCAAAGATACGATCACAGCTATCCATCCAATCTTGAACATCTGTGGCCGACTCCGTTCCATGGAACGGCTTCCCACCAAGATTAGTGTAATCTTTGCACAACTTGGCAAAATCGACCCTAGGCGCCTGCACTACTGGGCCAGCACCAACTCCGGGATTGGGAATTGCCCCTTGCACTTCTCTAAGCATGTCTCTCATGAGGTTAGTAAACATCGCCCTCATGTCAGCGGCATTCCCTTGGTTGGTCCCTCTACCAGCACCTCTCATGTCTCGGCTCATCGTTAATCTGAAAAAGGGAAACGATTAACGACCCCATAGTGGTGCTAGTGCAGTGCGACTTCATCTTTATACTACTAATAGTATATACATACATAGCTTTGAAAACCAAAGTAATAACAAATACGCGCTCTCATATACGTACTATCTCTCCCTAGTGTCTTTCCCTAGGTTAACTACGCAACCTAGAGCTCTGATACCAAATGTGACGGCCCGCCCCGCACCAACCGACACTTGCTCCAAAAGTGCGCTGTACACATGTCCAGTTAGCACGGAACGGGTCGCTAGAAGGAAATGGAAGAAGGAAATGAACATACAAAGAATCTGTAGAATGTCTCACAGCGCATAGAACAAAATATAATAATAACATACTTGACATAAAACAGGAGAGACAGTGCATAAGCTGAAAATCAGAACTAAACATCATAGCAGCGGAAATCCAAAATACAGCTTATTACAAATTTCAAACTGTCTCAAAGCAAAGTAAGATAAATGAGGTACACTACTAATGCCCAAGTAGCGACCATCAACGACACAGGGAGAATGTGTGAATATATATAATACGTGGAAGCCTCCTGCCCGCCTCCGAATCAGCTACTCGCGCATCACCAGCTAACATGTCTCTAGTCTGCTCGTGTGAGCACCCAGAGTAATAAAAGGAGACATAAAACTCTGGGTCAGACATAAAGCCTGGTATGAGCGATAAGCATCTAAAGTGAATAATAACAGGTAGACTAAAACATACCTGAACCTGGACCTACAACCAAAGAGTTAGCACTACATACTGTACAACACTCTAAGGTATCATATCAAACAGTGTAAAGATACGGAGGTGAGGGAGGTGTGCATGTCATAGGGGTGGCAAACAATCAAACATAGCATCCATCCTCACATCTCTCACTCAGTGCATAAAGCATACGATGTTCACCACTTCGATCACCCAACATTCCTTGCCACGATCACTTTGCCCCATGAAGTCATAAATGGCTTCACTGCACTGATAACGTAGCCACTAATTCCTTGCTATGTCCACTTGCCCCATGGAGTTATTCACCCCATCTGCGCTGGCTCATAGCCTTACCAATCCTTACTATGTCCACTTGCCCCATGGAGTTATTCACCCCATCTGCGCTGGCTCATAGTCTTACTACGCATCACCTTGCCCCTCAGGTCATAATGACCCTATTGCACTGATAACGTAGTCTTGCTACCATCACCGTGCCCCTCAGGTTGTAATGACCCTACTGCACTGATAAGTAGCCCATCATTCCTTTTTAATGGTGAATCGAAGTTATGAACGTCGACAACTCCTTAGCACACGTCCCGCAGCAAAGTCCAACCATGAAGTGAACTCATTGGTTCCCAACTGGTTCTGGGATCCTGAGCTCTAACTTCTCCTATTGGACTGCCTTTGCATCTCGGGTTATTGGTCAATACTGGGTCGGGTCGGATTCCTCATCAAGCCATCGGTTCGGGTCGGGTTCCCCCTTCTGGTGCGGTTCGGGTCGACACTCATCTTCTGATGCGGTTCGGGTCGGGTTCCTCTGGGTTCGAGTCAGCTGCTTCTTCTTCTTCGGGTCGGGTCGGTGCTTCCTTTCGGGTCGGGTCGGGTCCTTCTTGGCTCATGCTTTCGATCCGCCTTCATGCTCCTCTTCATATGCTCCTATCCGATCCGCTTTCTTGCTCCTGCTCTGATTCGTCTTTGTGTTTCCGATCCGATCCGTCCTCTTCGATCCGATCCGTCTTCCTCTATCCGATCCGATCCGTCTTCCTCTATCCGATCCGATCCCAGTTCAGCTAGCGTGGCCTTCCTTTTTTTGCCACTTTTCCAAGTGTTGGGTTCCGATCTGATCAAATTCTTTGCTCAGTTCCACATATCCGATCCGAGCCCCCTTATCCGATCCGATCCCTGCACTATTTTCTGAAACTGTTCCAGCAAGGGTTTACGCCATTCGACGACGTTTTCGACCATTCTAACTATTGAAATCAATCACAAAGCATTTCATACAGTCATAGCAACATGCATAATCAACCACAAACATCATTCACATCAATATCATAGGTTAAAATGGATTAATCATACCCAAAATCCCATATTTCCCCTTAAGCATGTTTAGGTGAAACTAATGATAGGATTAGCAAAACTTAACCAAATTAACCCAAATTCATATCAGAGGTCTAAAACATCATTTAGGAATTTATGAACATTTTTCCCAAATTTTATCATGCTTGAGTTCGCTAATTAGCACTAATCACCCCTAATTAGCCATAATTAGTGTAAAACTATGCAAATCACTCACCTTAGCCACAAAATAAACTAAGATCTGAAATAATTCTCTGATTTGATGTGAATCTCAATGCCAACAGCAGCTCCTATGTTGATTTGGTGAAGATCTTCCTTGATTAGGGGTTGCTAAGCTTAATCCTTGACCATAAGATGATTTGGAGGTGATTTAAAGGTTAGAGGCCATTTTTAGGGATCCTTGGGGATAAGTGGAGGCTAGAAAACTGAAATGGAATGATTCTCCATCTCATTTCAGCCCTCCCATAACCCTAATCCCGAAATGGGTTATGGGCCTACTTACTAATCACCCGATTTGGCCCGGTTAAGCAGTTTTTCACCCTCCAAACCTTGTTTCAGCCATATCTCCCAAACGGTAAGTCCGTTTGGCTAATGCGACCACTCTACGGAAAGAGAAACCATCAAACGAATCAAATGGAAGTGGTGTTAGGTCAAAATTCCTTTCCAATCAAAAGTTATGGCCAAAACAGTACCAACTAGGGGCAAAATGGTCATTTAAAAATCAACAAAAATCATGGACATGGGAAATGACTCTAATAGATGTTTCCCAAAGTTACATGACCATACGGCTTCACATGGAAAAGAAATAAATATTCTACGATCCTATGATGTGTAGAATACGGGTCATTACACATATATATACATATACGTATACATATACATATACACAAAACTCAATTTAGGGTGTGTCTTACCGTATCTCTGATGAGTTATACCAACATAGCTAAGGTTCTCGCTTAACTTTTAGCTATGATACCAAATGCGATGAACAAGTATTTTGGACCTTGAAAATCAACGCAAATACATGCCTAATATTTAGGTGTTAGAAAACTAGAAAGTTATGAAGAAGAAAAAGATATCATAGGAATAAAAAGAAAGAAAGATAGATTAGAAGATGAATGATATAATAAAATCTCACAACTGAATGAGTAGTCTTGTAGTATAATAATACCCTTTACATAAAGGAAAAAACCATAATATACATACATCAATTAAATTATAAATAAATCAGAGAGGATAGTTATGTTAATTTGATCTTCAGCTGCATATTCATACAACAAAAAACGTACTAGAATGTAATAAAAGAATATGGGAATATGTCTCGAGCTTTAGTTACTCTCTTAAATCTCTAAGCAGTCCAAATCTAATATGAAAAATAAATCGATATGACCCAAACATCAAGGTAAATACTGGCTGGATTAGTTTGGAACTATTAGAGGAAAGCAGTTCAGTGCGATGGTGGCATATTTTGCAACTTTCGAAAAATATAAGCGTGATAAAGTTTCTTGCTACAACTCTGAACATAATAACCATCAGCATGATGAAATAAGAAAGCCTTTGGAAATTGGGGCAACAAACCGACCGTCCAAAGCAGTAGTGATTACTGATAATCAATTTAACTATAAACCTAGAAGGTTTACTTCGTATGAAAAGAAGAAGAGTAGAAAGAAAAAAGAAATCAATTTCATATAAGAATTCTCAAGGACAATGAAATCATAACAAATTTTGATTGCCAAGATTAGCAACAAGGAATGAAACAAACATAAGACCTAGAAGAAGCATGCATCAATATGGAAAAACACTTGAAGACTACAAAGATCGAAAGAGAATAAAAGGATCGGTTGAGAAAAATATTTGTCTAATTCTTCAAAAAATAAAGATGTTATTACATGGACTCACTCATATATATTAGGAATAGATCCTACTGTCATGTGCCATGCCTTGAACATTAATACAGATGTGGCACCAGTTAGGAAGAAAAAAGCAGCTTGATAAGTCCACTCACAAGCTTTCAAAGAAGGACTTAAGAGTTACTAGAAAATGGATTCATAAGGAAGGGTTCTATCCATAGTGGTTGGCTAACCATGGTGTTGGTCAAAAAAGCTACCGAGAAATGGAGGACCGATGCTGATTATGCATATTTAAATACGGCTTGTCCAAATATTGTAATCCATTGTTGAGAATTCACCGGTTAGTAGATGCAACAAGCAGAGATCAACTTCTGTCTTTCATTGATGCATATTAAGGATATAATCAAATCACTATGTTCAAACCAGACAATGAACATGCTAGTTTCATCATAGATTGGGGAACTACTACTGTAAAGTAATACCTTTAGACTAAATGCCGATGCAACGTATCAAGATTAGTATATCAAATATTTAAAGAGAAACTGGGCAAAGTATTGAAGTGTATGCCGACGACATGCTAGTAAAATCTAAGAAAGGGGCTGACCATTTGGTTGACATAGAGAAAACATTTGCGGTACTATAGAAATACCGAATGAAGCTTAACCCATAAAGTATTCTTTTGGGATTTAATCTGGGAAATTCTTGGGCTACATTGTAAGTGCACGAGGAATTAAGGCTAACCCTAAGCAAGTCAAGGAAATTAGTGATATGAAATAGCCTAAGATAAGTAAAGATATGATGAGCTTAACCAGAAGGGTAGCGACATTATATAGATATATTTTTAAAGCAACCGATAATCGCATTCGCTTCTTTGACATAATCAAGAAAAATAAGTTTTTCAAATGGGAAGATGATTATGGGAAGGCTTTTTGTAACACCCAGCACTAATTAAACAATAAAAGGGGTAAGATATAATTCTAATACTGAAATAAAAAGTGTGAGTTAAAAACAGAAAGAAATAAATTCATAAATAAATACATGCATGAAAAGTGGACAAGAAATTAGCTGCAAATTGAAATTAGAAAGCATGCATTCAAAAGGGGAATAAAACAAGGCATTAAAAAGGGAATAAAACAATGCATTGGTAGCCTTACAAATTACATTAATTTAGCAGCTATAAAATTGAGCTTGCATGAGAAAGTAATAATGAATTAATAAGCAAAAGATTGCATGCGTATATATACATGTGAATTCGAAGTTCAAACTTAAAGATGAATTATAACTGGAATAGTATAAATCAGGAGAATTATATTTAGCAAGTAATTATGTTATTAATTAACATTGAAATCAGAAGAAAAAAAAATAAAAGGCTGTAGAAATCTTGTCTGGACCCAGGATGGGTCGGATCCATATAAGACCTGGGTCGACCCATGTGTCGACCTAGGGGTCAACCCAATCAGTCCCAGATTTGTTTTCTGTGTGACGTGGTTTTCTGATGTATACAGTTCGGATTTTATGTGGTTAAATCCGATGGACCATACACCTATAAATAGATTAGTAGGGCCTAGCTCTAAACTCATATTTTCTGAGATGCTGCTTAGGCTCTACCATTCTTTTTTCTCTCCAAACCTCTTTAGAAATTAAAATGTTAGTTCTTAGGGATTCCGACCTAAGGTTTGAAGATAAGAGATATAGATCTACAACATAGGTGCCTAGATTACTGATCAACGTCAGGTAAGTTCTTAAATCTGATTTATTTAGGTTTCTCCCTTTTCTCTCCCTCTGCTTTAGTATCAGATTTGTGAATCCGTGGTTATTTTGATAATAGATTCAGTTAGGGATGCCACGGACCAACAAATCAGGATTAGATTCAAGGATTGGAAAGCTATCAGGTGAGTGGATTCAAAACTATACCTTTTTAAATAACGGTATATCTATCGTATGCATTCCCCGTTATATTTAGTATGCTAACAATTGGTAATCGTGGAAATTGTCTATTAAACCTATTTGGAATATGTTAAAACTGTTACTTTTGTAATAGACATAAAGTTTATTATATCCTCCATTTGAATTGGGAAGCTTCTGTAATATGTGATCATGAAACTTGAATTAAGAAGTAAAAAATGCAAGTAAGAACCAATATGCTTATTTTGGTTAAAAGAGTGGATCGCAGTAGTTGTGAATACTAAATGAAACAAAAATTCAATGCCTAACTCAGAAAATAAGAAAGGAAGTATGTAGTGGACTGAGTTAGTTAGATTTGGGGAAAAGTGATATACTTCCATAAGTAACCTATTCCTGAGAACATAGTTGCAAGAAAAGCACAAAGAAAATAAAAGAAACAGCTTGCAACTACGGATGTAGGTAGGTGCACACTATGGAAATAAATCACTATATTTTCCTGTAAATCAAACTAAAAAGGTGCGTGAAGTGTTTTCCTGAAGAAATAAGGGATATACCTGACAGTAAGTAAAGAAAAAAAAGATTACAATAGAAAAATTGGGAATAGTGGAAAATTTATAGTGATTGGGAAATAGTGGATAACTTCCCCAAGACACGAGGTTAAGTTCAACTTTTTGTAGAAGCCTGTGCGGAACCGCCCGACAAATCCAGCATCCACAAGTGGTTAGCTTAAGGTGAGACGTCTGTTGCACAAATATATATAAAAATATACGTATACACCAGGTAATGAATAAATAAATAAATTTTACATGTGAAAATATACAAGTCGGTAAAAAAATGGACGTTACAACAGTAAAAGTTAGTTAGTGTTAAAGAACTAAGGAAAATGTGATGAACATTGAATATAACCTATTATAATTAATTATATTAATGAGAATGTAATATAATAGGTAGGCTTGTCCTAGGGACAAGTGGAATTATAACATGGGTTATAATAAAAAAAGGGAACTTGTTAAAAAACCTTAGTTACGAGAAATAAGTTAATAAGTAAATAACAACAATAGGTTGTGATGACAACGTAAGATTCGTGATTAAATAAGGAAGAATGAGGTAGACTTGTGGAATGAAATAAGTTGTACTTAATTATATACAATAAGTAACATGTTAACAGAATACATGTGGGTTGAGATAAGATGTACTTAATTATATATAGTAAGTAAAATGTTAACTTAAAACATGTGGATTGAAATAAGATATACTTAATTATACATTAAGTAGAACATGCTTTTGGAAATTTTAGACATGTAATTGAAAATAAATGACATAGTAATAAAAATAGGTTGTAGATTACTTTCGTTAATTACAATCCAGGGGAAAAGGTTGTAAACTACTATCGTTAAAGTAAGCGTGATTAAAAAGATCAGTCATAGAGTCTAATAACACGTTTGTGTGATGCGCTTGGACCATTCCGCACAAACGAAGGTAAAGAACCCAACGGGGTAGATCATCGGGGTGTCTAGGGATATGGGAGGAGCACGTCCACTTGATCACTCTGCTCGACATGCAACTTGATTTCTTGGTGGGGATGGATGGAAGCACGTGGCTTCCAAGAGACGTAGTAAGGTACTATGTGGTGGTCCTCCGTTGCGGTACACGTTCGGGATGTACACGCAGAGGTGGGGTTTTGCGTGATATCGCCCGGTGAGTATACCTTGACTGCAACTGTAGCTTGGCAGTCAGAAGGCTATAGCGAATGGCTTTGGGTGATTCGGCGATTGCCTCGGAAGGAGGCTGGGTGAGGACCACTAGAGGATACTAATCGTCGAGTACTCGTCATCAGCAACCAGTGGGATGCAGAAAGACTAGAGCTAAACTAAGATACCATTGACCTTTCACTATAGGCACATAGTGGTTAAGAGACATGCTAAATGTAACACCCCGCATTTTTAATTAAATAATAAAATAAAATTTGAAAAGATTTCATAATTTGGTCACTGAATTAGCGTCATTGCGTCCGTGGCAATTTTCAGATCAGCTTATACCTATGGATTGTAAAAAACGGTTTTAAGATGAAAAGGATATCTTTAAATGAAACGTAACACCAAACATGAAAAGAAGGTATAAGAAAAGAAGAATGACCACCATTATTTTCAGTCTTGTTGAAAAAACCTATGCATCTCAGTTAATAAAAACACGTGACTCCCAAATGAGTGGCGCAAGTTCAAATCCCGTCGGCGCCATATTTTTATTTTAGAGGAACGACTAAACTAATACACGTTCTAAGAGAAAAATACGTATAAATGAAGATATAAGGAAAATTATACATAAAAGTGGATATAAAAATATATGTATATGTAAATATATGCGTATATGTGTGCATATATATATATATATATATATATATATAATAAGGAAATTCAAAATTAACCTGTAATGAATGAAAATGGGTAAGAATTAAGTGACGACATAGCACCGTTTGAATTTAGAAAATGAAATAAAAGTTGCGCATATATGTATACGCACAAATTTAAATGTTGAGATAAAATGTGCATGCGTAAACTTGAAATTCAAATGTAACAGTGATTTATAAAGATAAAAAATAAATCAAAGAAGGGATAATGGGCATATTAATCAAATGTTTAAAACAAAAACGTTAAATACAACAGAAAATGCGCACCTGGACCCACATGGATCGATTTAAGCTGTGCCTGGGTCGACCCACCCCTGATCTGGGCAGATTCGTTTAGCGAGTCTGGACTTTATTTCAGATCATATTCGTTGCTGACTCAACACTGTGTGTACGGTTAAGATCAAGACTTTCTTGAACACCTATAAATATACTAATAGAGCCTAGCCTAAATCTCATATTTTCTGAGAGGTTGTCAAGACTTTGCCATTCTTCTTCCTCCTCAAATCTCTTTAGAAAATGGAATAATTAGTCTTAGGAAATTCCGATTAAAGATCTGGAGGAAAAAATATATCTACAAATGGTCATTCAGGAATCTGATTAGCGAGAGGTAGGTCTTTGAATCTGGTTTATATCGATTTCTTTCTCTTTTCCTCTTCTTTATTATTAGGTTTGTGAATCTGTGGTTATTTGGAATATAGATTCAATTTGGAAATCCATGGAATAATAGATCTGGATCAGATCCATGGACTGGAAAGCTGTTAGGTGAGTGGATCTAAATTATATCATTTTAGATAACGATATATTTATAATTTGTATTCCCCGTTATAAACAGTTGATAATTGTGAAAATTGTGTATTAAAACTATTGAGGACGTGTTTAAAAGATTAATGTTGTGTATGGAGCTATCCTAAGAACTTGTTAATTAGATATTGTAAATCAAGTTACAATGAAATTGTGAATAATTGTGGTTATTGGGGTTAAATCTGCTGAGAACATTCCTGTCATATAAACCTATTTCCATTAAACATCCGTCTAAATGGGAAATTACTATAAATGTTGTGATTATGGAATATATGATAAACCTGAACATTTGCTTAAGAATATTCTTATGTCCAAAATATTGTAAATAGAATTGAAGTAAAAAGTTGGAAGAATAGATATGCCTAAATTGGATGGAAAATTTATAGTAATTAAGAAATTGTAACTACACTGAGACACGAGGTTAAATTCCACTTTTGGTAGAAGCCTACCCGGAACCGCCCGGGAAATCCATCATCCACAAGTGGTCAATTCAATGTGATGGGTATGGTACATAAACATACATATAATGGTAAATGACAATACCGAGACACGAGGTTAAGTTCAACTTATGATAAAAGTCTGTCCGGAACCGCCCGGCGAATCCAGCATCCACAAGTAGTCAGCTTAATGTGAGAGGTCTAGTGCTTAAGTATATATGTATACATATGAATATATGTGTGTATCAAGAAATAAGTAAATGATATTAATTGTGGATGTTACAATAGTTTAAGAATTGGAATGAACAGGGAATGATAATAACCTATTATAATTAATTACATTAATCAGAATGTTATATAATAGGCAGGCTTGTCCTAGGGACAAGTGGAAATTATAACATAGGTAATAATAAATGGAAAGAAACTTATTTATAAATCTTAGTTAAGAGACCTAGGTAAATAAGTAAAGAACAACAAGAAGTTGTAATAAACAAAGTCATGGTTAATGAATATGAATTAAGTAGGCTTATTATTAGTAGACTTATAAAAGAGAATTATGAAGTATAAAAAAAAATTAATAATAAGCGGAAGCCCGCTCAGGAGGCATAAGACGGAATGAAGTAAGAAGACTTATGGAAGGAAATAAGTTATATTTAATTATAAATTAAGTAATATGTTAACTGGAAACCTGCTGATTGTGATAAGTTACTTAATGATAGATTATTAGAACATGCTATTATAACCTGAAATCCTTAAATTGGACAATGAATGACAGGATAATAATGTAAGAAGAATGTAAAATTCAGACCTTGAATTACAATCTAGAGAATAACATGTTATGGGCTTATTAATGAACTTAAATAGGTTAAGTTATATAACTGAAATTAATAAGCGAGAGGAGTCCATTCCTTAGAGATATAAAGGGCTCAGTGAGAACTTGGTAACTTGAATAAGAAATTAGTATGATTGGAAATAACCGAGTTAACTGGAAATTGGATTAGGTGGATCAAACTCGTAATTAAACGTTTAGAAATGGGGTCAATAACACGTTGGCTTGATGTGCTTGGACCAGTCCGCATGTCTGAAGGCGAAGAACTCAACAGATCATATCATTATAGTGTCTAGAGGCACGAGAGGAGCACGTCCATCTGATTATTCTGCTGATATTCTGCTTGCTGGCTCTACGGGACTGGAAGGAAGCACACAGATTCCGAGCAACGTGGTAGGGTACTCCGTGATGGTCCTCTGTTGCGGTGCATGCTCAGGCTATACTCGTAGGGCTTGGTTCTGCGCTTTACTGCTCGGTGAGTATACCTTGATTGCAACGAAAGTTTGGCAGTCAGAAGGCTATGGAAGAATGGCATTGGGGTGATTCAATGATTTGCCTACAGAGAGGCTGGTCAGGACCAAACAAAGGATAGTAATCGTCGGGTACCTGTCATTGGCAGTCAGTGTGACGCGAAAAGACTAGAGGTAAACATATAGACCATTGATCTTTCACTATCGAGACTTTGGTTACGAGACTCACCAATTTGGATGTAGATTGTTTGCTAGGAGCTCTTGATGTAGTATTTCACTAGTGCAGGGAGGGGTAAAGGTGGGACCATACCCAGCGGAGAAATGCAGACCATAGTTTAGATGTCTATACTTTAGACCCCTTTAGCAGACCTATACAGATAGGAGAAAGCTCCCGACCGAGTTATGTGCATTCATATGTAGCCATATTACGGAACTCGGAGTGCAGTAGACAGAACGTACATGTGAAGGTCCAAATACATGCATGCCACACCGAGTGGTGTATCGTAGACGCTAGGGCATTACTTCGTATTAAGACCAAGATAGACCGAGAAGTTTGGATATAGAAATCCGTACGTCGCTCCGACATAGGATAATTGTTGCATACGTGGCATTTTTTTATGGAGATCTGTGACGACCGCCCATAACTCCTACACTTAACAAAGGGAATAATGCGCTGAAAGATGTGCCTGATGGCTATGGATGATCATCATGATAGGATAACACAAGCAAAACCTGTTGTATAACTCACAACGCAAGGATAAAATATAATAGAACATATACAGTAGGCTATAATAGTGAAGCATAATTGCATAGAAATTTAATCCTCTATATGATCACAGAATATCTGTAACATCTTTGGACCACGTCAATAATCTCTATACAAAGAGGCTTCACTACAATACTCAGAGGATACAACAAACAATGGAAAAACATCATATTATGTATAGTAAGAAATTAGTACGTAAGCCTCCTACTCGTCTCCGTTTAGCAACATCGTCCTCACCAAGGGATCACCTGTCACTTGCTACTTAGTATGCTCATCCAAAACCGGATGAACAACCCAAGGTAATAAGAGGGAGGTATAAAATCTTGAGTCAGAAAACAGTCTTGGTGAGCGATAAAACAGCTAACTAACATCATCAATAAAGTATATGAGAATAGGCAGATTAATCCTGCCAATCTACCAACCACCAGAGAAGAACCCAAACTGCCTTCCCCACATCCGATAGTGATAGCCTTTACCAAACAACCAAGTTGAAATAACAGTACATTCATGTCAATCAGTTATTAAGAATAGACCATCCTAATATATATCGACATCTCTCAAGCACAAGCCCGAAGGCCTAAACCAACATCAGACAAGCACCCAAGAGATATCTCCTTCGACGTCAAATAATCTACATAAGACAATACAAACAAAACAATCAACATCCATGACTCTAGCTATCACCGCCAATCCTGCTTTGAAACCATCGGTGATCGTATGACTGGCTAAATGCCTTGCCTTTTGTCAAGGGCTAATGGTAAACCCAGTTCTATCCAGACTATTGCACGTCCAATGTACATTTGCTTCCCAAAGACAACTAGGACCATATAATGGGTCCAGGGTACTCGACTAATCCAACTAGCCTTTTAGGCGTCCCTCTTATATCCCTTATTTAAGCCCACTAGAAATTACGACAACGATAATCTCTCAGCCTTCATAACTCAAAATGAACATAGCAGCATGGGTATATATTGACAAGAAGCCACACAGTAAAACACCAAAGTGGTCATGTTCAAATGGAAACACAAGACAAGGTCATGAAGTTATGGAAACAACTCAATGGTACAGTGGAGCAACAAGTAAGTGACTCAGGATGGTGCATGTATCATTTGCACAAAAGCAAGTGCAAATGCAAGTGCACTTGTATAGACATTAAAGTAGGACTGTGCACGTGCAAAAATTCAAGACTGTGTTCATTTGCACGTTAAAGTGACAAGCTAAACTAGTCCAAACAAAGAGATCCCATTAGACATATACATAGAGTTCAACTGTACACAGCAATGAAAAATGAAGCACAAGCACAAGTGACTTTGGTAAGTCACAGGTGGCATTAGCAAGCAAGAAACATTTATTTTGGTCAACGAAAAATAATACATGCAAAAATGTTCAAGATATATTTTGGCAAACTTATTCCTGTCATTTACAAAATATTCAAACAAGCAATATTAGCATGCTTTTGGAATTCACTTCAGAAATTACAGTTTTAGGCAGAAATCATTTTAAACATTTCCAGAATTCTCAGAGAAACAAATGAATGGCAAGATATCACAATTTTGTTTTCTAGAAATTAATTTATTCAAATCACGAAACATGCTTTTGGCAAGAATTACTTTTTGGCAAATCATATTTTACAATTTAAATCTTTCCAGATTTTATAATGCAAGAACTCCAAGCAAGAAGAAAATTTTGTTTCTAGGTTTGAACAAGTTTATTTTGGCAAATTTTTACTTTGGTTCGAAATAATGTCTGCATGCAGGAATATATTTGGGGCAATTATCAATTCATGGAAACCAAATGGAAATATCTCGCAAGCATATTTAGCCAAGCAAGTCAATTAAAAATCGAAGACATTTTTGGGCAATGAAAATCATTCCATATTTTCCAGAAATGACCACATCAATTTAAATGGGTTAAGAAAATCAATGGATTTGATTTCCAGGGATACAAAAAATCACAGAGGCATTTAAAGCCAAAAAATTCACGCAAGGGCAAATTCAAGGGGCCACAAACTATATCTTTTATTTCTAGAATTTCTCACAAATCATCAACGTTGAACCATTCGAACAACGCAACCAAAATCACACAATAATCAGTGTAAGTCATAAGTGAAACCAGAGATGTATAGGATTTAAAAATCCTATTAATACACCTATTACATCATAGGCAAAATGGGGTCAATGAAAATTCAGAGAACTCACATATTCCTTCAATCGCAAATTCCCAAATCGATCGTGAAGCAAGCCACAAGGATACAGAGCCAAGAAGATTCAATTCCTCAATTAATCGATCGAGATTTGGGAATTCACAAAGAAAAAGCTTAAATCATTGTCGCCATTTTTATTTCCCAGAGAGGAAAAAGTTATCAGGCTAAGCAAATGAAGAAGGAAGCAAAAAGAATGGGCCAGCCTATATTTCTTTAGGCAAAAGTGGTTTTTTTATTTGTGTTATTTTTTAAGTGTTTTGTTTTTTTCCTCTTGTAAAATCGTCGTTTGTGTTTTTTAGTTTTTCTGTAAAAACTAGGCCATATAGTTATAGGATTTTAACTAGCAGTTTTCTAGTGTTTGTAATAAATAGGGTTTACTAGCTACGGGTTTGTAGCTAGGAGAAAATATGATCTTGGGGATAAAGATCAGTCTAGGGTTTTGAGCGTAGGATTAGAACAGGAGCAGGGTTGCGAGTTCACAGGGTTTGTAATCCGGATATGTTTTAATACCTAGTAAAAAATCCTGGGAATGCAGCAGTAGGCAGGGTTTGCCAAAGCCAAGTAAAAACTGTGTTATTTATTTTTACATTTATATTACCTATGTTATCATCTATGTTGTGATATTTTTTGATATCTCGAATTAATTTAATAAACCCTATTTACCCTCTCTAGGGTTAAACTAAATCCAATAGAATTAAACTATTCTCCATGCCTCTAACCCGCTATTTATAGCCTCCCACCAGCCCACTAATGGGCCACTCCAAATTAGCCCATCAATGGTTCTAAAAACCTAAACAGAAATTGTGAAACACAAAAACAACGATCCCTTCAAAATCGCTGAACCAAATCTTTAATGTGACCACTCTACGGAATTGGCAACACCACATCCTTTCCAATGTAACCGACCTCAGTACCTGATTTGATCCCAGTCAAATGTTATACCCTGTAAAAACTAATAGAGGAAAAATGGTCACAAAAAAATTGGTAAAAAATTATGGACATGTCCCACATCCCCATAAACAACATACCAAAATATGAGAATGATTCGACCCTTAGGGAATTAAATAAAAATATTTTATGATACTTCGATATGTAAAATGCGAGCTGTTACATTCTTCCCCCCATGAGGAATTTCACCCCCGAAATTCCATGCAAACACAAGCAACCAAAACAATTCCATATGCCTACCATCCACAAGCAGCCAATTTACCATCCATACTAGTGTCCATCAGGCCATGCATCCATAGCCTTATCCTAGCATATAGAATTCTAACAAAGATAGTAAAAGTTACAATGGTGTAAGGTGATATGACATTAATGGGTCATATCAACAAAGAGTTCTGGACGGGTCGTCTTCATACTCTCTTCCATCTCCCACGTACAATCGTCATCATACTCACTCCATTGCACCCTCACTAGCTTAACCGTCTTTCTCCTAAGCTGTTTTGTGTCATTCCCAATAACATGAAGCGCCTTATGAGGTTTCATAACTACGGTCCCGATTTCTTCTTTGGTAACTTCAACCTATACGCGAGCTTTCCAAACTGCTCGACTATCAGAAACGATCCAACAGCCTAGGAGCTAACTATGCTCCCCAGGATACCATGAATCGAACCATCCATTTAATATGGCTCAGCCAACTTCGATGTCGTCCTAGTCGATCTGATAGGGGGAAACCTTAAACTTTTGGTTAAATGATCCACGATGACCCAAATCCCTTTGTTTCCTGTCCTGGTCCTGGGTAATCCATCGATAAAATCCATTGATACCTGCTCCCACTTCCATGTAGAAACTTCCAATGGCTGAAGCAAATTACTCGGCTTCTTCTGCTTTGCTTTCACCAACTGACAGTTCTTACCCTTGGAAATGAACTTTCCAACATCCTTCTTCATCCCTCCCTAGCAGTAAGCTCGCTTCATGTCTTGATACATCATGTTACCACTGGGATTAATCATCAACTTTGAGTGATGACATTCCCACAGAACCTCAACTCACAATCCGTCGATATCCGGAACAACCAGTCGTCCTTGTTTTCGGAGCCAATCCAAGGAAACTTCGTACATCCGTCGTATTCTTAGGTCTACCCAAGTCCTAGATTGTTTCCACCTTAGCGGGATCAACCTCTATTCCCTTTCCAGAACAACATGGCCTCAGAACCTCACTTTTCTCTTCCAAAAGTAATGCTTTGAAAACTTAGCTCTCAGCTGATGCTTTCACAAGATTTCCAAAACAACTCTCAAGTGTGTTTTATGCTCTTTCCCGATTCTAGGAGTAAACCAGAATATCATCCAGGAACACAAGCACGAACTTGTTCAACTAACTACTGAATACCCTATTCATAAGATCCACGAAATATGTTGGTGTGTTAGCTAACCGAAATGGCATCACCAACCATTCGAAGAAGCCAGATGGTGTCCTAAAAGCAGTCTTCGACACACTATCCTTTGCCACCCTCAACTGGTGGAATCCCGTTGCCAAATCCATCCGAGAAAACACTTTGGCCTCGTGAAGCTGATCGAACAAGTTGTCTATCATTGGCAACAAATACTTGTTCTTCTTAGTCACCTTATACAAATCATGATAGTCCACACATAATCTCAAAGATCCATCAGTTTTGGTTGCAAACACAACTGGTGCACCCCATTCGGATACACTTCTCCGAATGAATCCTTTTCCCAAAAGGTCATGTACTTGCACCTCTTACTCTCGTTGTTCCTTAGATGTCATCCTCCTAAGAGGCAGAATGATAGGTCTAGCACCTTCGACCAAATCGATTCTGACCTCAATCTCACGATGCGGCGGCAACCCTTTGACATCGTCAAAGATATCATTAACTCACTAGCAATCGACTCCGATGACAAGTCTTCTCGTGGAACCACAAGTGAATATAAATAGCTTATGAAGACCTCGTCTTCTGGCTTACATTGAATCACAGCCATTCGCCCTTCCACATTCCCGACTGTGACTTCCAGCTTCTCGCAATCCACCTTTTTCACATACCTCTTGAGTCAGACCATACCCAAAATAATCCTATACCCAGCGAAGTTCAAAACAAAGCAATCACATACAAAGGATCAACCATGACTCGATAACACTAGACCATGACAAATCATACACATACTGGACGAACCCTCACCGGATTAGTTCCGACCAATGGTCTATCAAAAATCTCGGGTTCCAAACCTAAGTGACAAACAAACTCATTACAAATGAATGAATGTGTTGCTCTAGCATCGAACAACATACAAACTGAAACATCTCTAATCGGAAAGACTTCCTTGAATGAAGACACCCTTCCCTTTCTCCTCCGTCATAGGAGTCCTTAAAGAAGATGGCACAACTTCCAAAGCATACGCCTTCCCAACCTGTTAACCTTTGGCTGGTTTAGGCCAATCCTTCTTATTATGCCCAGGTTTCCCGACATTTCTTTACAACTTCAGAATACTTGCACTCCCTGGAATAGTGGCCCTTCTTCTATCAGTTAAAGCATATCACCTCGCTCTTCTTCTTTCCGACCATCTTTTCCTTTCTGTTGTTGATGCTTCCTCCTTTTGTCATTTCCATGCTGATGTGATTTTGGTCCTTCCTTAGCAGCAATAACAGCCTCTTCCTTGGGAAACAAACTCTCATGCTGTAACACCACGTGTTTTCTGTTAACATTAAACTAAAGAATTGAGGAATAATTAATTTTAAATGTGAGAATCAAGGGAAACGAGTTATGCCATTATGTTCGTCTTGGAATTCTGGTTGAGATAGAGTCCGAGTTTGCGTAAATTGGACTTCGTATGAAGAAGTTATGGCTGTCGGAAGTTTCCAGAAATTCAAATTTAAATTCAAAAACGAATTCAGACTCAGAACCGGGCAGGGCGGGAAATTTCCCGCCCAGGCCAGGTCGACCAGGGGGTCGACCTTAGTGTCGACCTACCCTATAGGTCGACCTGGGGGTCGACCTACCCCCCTCAGGCAGATTTGAATTAAGCCCAAATTTGAGCTGCTGCTGAGTCATTAGGGCAGAGTTGGCTTTTTGGATGGTTCAAGTTGCTTCTAGGTTGATCAGATGGCCTAAATTAATCCTAATCTCTATATAAATACATGTAGACTCAAACCCTAAACCTAATAAAAATTAGAACTATGGTCGTCATGCTATCACCCTGCAACCTAGTGTAGCCGCCACCAACTAGGAGCAAAGAAAAGCTAATCAACTCAATTCAACTCAAGTCTATAACAACAACAACGAATTTGTCTACTTCAAAGGCGAGCTAAATCAATTTCAGAATACAGATTCTAGAAAGACAAGACTATTCTTTTTGATTGTGAGTATGATAGCTTTCACAAGATAATTCGTAAATTTAATTATGATAAGATATAATTGGGATCATAAGAATATGATTGTGAATCATGTGATGTAAATTATATATATGTTAGTTCTTATGTGAATTTTATGCATCATATGTTAGTTCTTATGGGAATTTTATGCAAGTTGGATCATATGTTACTTCTTATGTGAATTTTATGCAAGTTGGATCATATGTTAGTTCCGAATTTTATGCAAGTTGGATCATATGTTAGTTCTTATGTGAATTTTATGCAAGTTGGATCATATGTTAGTTCTTATAGTAATTTTATGCAAGTTGGATTATATGTTAGTTCTTATGTGAATTTTATGCAAGTTGGATCATATGTTAGTTTTATATGAATCCTATGCAAGTTGAATCATATATCTTATGCAAGTTTGTGGTGATTGGATCATATATTCTTATATGAATCTCATGCAAGTTTGGGTTGTTAAAATATATGTGAAACATACATATGCACATGCTAGTTTATGTGACATTAATCTGTATGTTTAGATCCATATGCAAGTTCACACCTTTATGATTAGATCCACTAGCAAGTTCACACCTTTATGTCTAGATCCATATGCAAGTTCACACCTTTATGTCTGGATCTATAACAGTACATAAGTTATGCAAGTTTATGCCCATCACCTATGCTAGTTTTGTATCATATGCTAGTTTGAATGAAATTCATATGCAAGTTATTGGCTATGTAATCTTATTTCATGATCCTTAGATCTATTTTATGTGTTATAGAAAGTTGTTTTTCTTTTTATGAGTTAGACTATTTGCGAGTCTAACATATGTTATATGAAAACGTACGAATAGCTGGGGACGATGGGATAATATTGAATATACATAAAATTGTGAATTGGCATAAATGGCCTTAAAAAGGCATATAATTAATTTGAGACATTAATTGGCATAATTGGTATTTATGGACATAATTTTAAGAAACAATTATGGACATAAATAAATTTGGAATTTATTTACAAATTTGAATTGGGATATTAATCCAATTTGGGGTTAAATAAAGATGTGTAATAATAAACCGCCTAAGACACGAGGTTAGACTCTTTTGCGGTGGAAGACTGCCCGGACCCATCCGGCAAATCCAGCAGCAACAAATTCCAGTCTAATGTGAGAGGTCAAAGGCACGAATTAAATGGGTAACAGTTGTAAAAACACGAGGTTAGGCTCGTTTGCGGTATAAGACTGCCCGAACCCGCCCGACAAATCCAACAACCGCAAATGCCAGTCTAATGTGGGAGGTCTTTACAAGGTTACGGTTCTAATGAATTAAGTAACACTTAACCAGATAAACATGTGGTGGGACAAAGGGGTGGTTAAGTGGGTGCCTTGGGTGGCATGTGAAATTAAGTGGGTGCCTGGGATGGCATGTGAAATACGATTAGATGCACTTAAACAAGTTGAAACATGTAAGAAGACATGAATAAAAATGGGTTAAGTGGGAAACCTTAGTGGGGACCAAGCATAAGTGGAAAGCTTGTGTCGTGCATGGGGGGGGGGGCCTTTTCAAACCAGTAACCCATTAACTATCTTTGTGAGCTCGACCCAAGTCGAGGACGGGACATGCTTACTGGATTTGATTGTAAGAGGTCAAAACGGGTTAGCGGTGGCAACGCTGGTCCAACGGGGTCATGTGCGTGCGTGGGCCCAGGCTGGTAGGTAAGACGTTGTTGCATCATGTAGATATAAGCCGTGCATCTTTGGTGGTATCGGGTTTCCACTTTGCGGAGTGATACACCCCACTATGGGGCCAACACGGGTATCTACGTGTTAGGGAGCCGATCGCATGGGGATAGTGGGTACACCTAGTGGAGGTAGGGGCAGGCGGCACCTATGTAGACAACTAGGGGTACACGAAACTACTATTATGATTACTAAGTTTAGTAGGTGGGGATCAACTTTTAGGGTGTTTGATGTGGTGCAATGTAGTAATTATCTTATAGTGATTAGGCGCGCCTTTAACATTATCTTTGTTCATCTTATTTCCTTTGTTTGCTCTGTTATGCCCATTTATTCACAGTCATTTCCTTATTTACCAGCTTATGCCTTATCCTAGTTGATTTAATGATTATATTGTTAAAGTTATTGCACTCGCCAAACTTTATGTCTAACCCCTTTGTTTCCACCTCTTTTCTTCCTTTCTCCCCCTCCCCCAGGTGCTCACGGTGGGACTATTACTAGTGAAGCTTGATTTGGACAGCTTTATCTCTTTCTTTTGGAAGTTGCTTGGATTGCTGAAGTAAAGTTCAGCCTATCTTATTTATGGCTATTTTATGTTGGTGTTATGTCTTTTATTTTATGTACTCAGAACTTATTTCTCAAGATGGATAATAAGTGTATTTGGTTTTGTAGTTGGTTTTTGATGTGATGTAACCAAACTATTTCTCCACTGCAATAAAAGTTGTTTTTTTTACTTTCCAAGTACCAATATATTTATCTGACTTGTTTACTTTTCTGTTCTATACACAATAAACGCTCCACCAAAATTAAGGCATTCCCTTTGTGAGTGACCTTAATGGAGATGGGGTGTCACACGTACCTTATAGCTTTTTCCATGATCTCCTCATAAGTATCATCCAGATGATCTACCAGCTAGTTCCCAAGATATTTATCTAATCCCAAGACAAATCTCTCGTTCTTTTGATAAGGAGTCTTAACATACGAACGAGCATACTTTGACAATGCCTCAAACTCAAAAACATACTCTAGCACTGGCCTATTGTTCTGCTTAAGCTCGACAAACCTCTTAAAAAGAATAGACTTCTAAACGGTAGAAATAAACTTCTCCTCGAACTTGACTTGGAACATCCCCCATGTGATATCATCTTTAGGAATCTCAAGAGTGACAGAGTTCCACCAATCCGTAGCTCTACCTTATAGCTGCCACGATGCAAGCTTCCTCTTCATTGCATCGTTAATTCCCAAGTCTCTAAAGATCCGAATACATGTACCAAGCCACCCTTGAATTCCTACTATTGGTTCGGTCCCCTTAAACTGCTTCCCTCACGGGGTAGTGAAGTCTTTGCACATCTTTGCGATGTCCACGATCCTACGAACCTACACTTGAACTCCTACATCTACCGCGGCTATCTTTGGAGTGGGGCCCACCTCATGATCGTTGCCACCATGGCCTCGAACATCGCTGGTTAGTCTGGTATACCGCAATTTCCCCCTCCAGACACAGTCTCCTCCCTAGTAGTGTGTCTTGATGTTCTACGACTCATTTTAAATCTGTAATATAGAATGATTAGTCCATACATGAGAAAAACTGCAAATGGAGTTCAAACACTAATACACTATACACTACTGTATAGTATGCATCCATCAGAAATCTACAAATGCATCTCTTGTATGTAATTACGTCTTCGAACTTTGGCTAAAATCGGTAACAAGAGCTCTGATACCAAATGTGACAATCATCTATAACTCCTGAACTTAACAGTGGGAATAATGCATTGAAAGATGTTCCAGGCAGCTATGGACGATCATCAAGGTAGGATAACACAAACGAAACCTGTCGTATAATTCACAACATAAGGATAAAATATAATTGAACATATACAAAAGGTGATAATAGTTAAGCATAATTACACAGCAATTTAAACCTTTATATCATCACAGAATATCTGTAACATCTTTGTACACATCGATAATCCCTCTGTACAAAGAGGCCTCACTATAACACTCAGAGGATACAACAGATATCGGAAAGACATCATAACTTGTATAATAATAAACTGGTACGTAAGCCTCCTGCTCGTCTCTGTTTAGTAACATCGCCCACACCGGATGAACAGCCCAAGGTAATAAGAGGAAGAGATAAAACCATGAGTCACACAACAGTCTTAGTGGGCGATAAAACAACTAACTAACATCATTAATAAAGGATATAAGAATAGGCAAATTAATCCAACCAGTCTACCAACCCATCAGAGAAGAACCCAAACCGTCTTCCCCACATCTGACAGTGATAGCCTTTACAAAACAACCAAGTTGAAATAATAGTACATTCATGGCAATTAGTTATAAAGCATAGACCATCTTAATCGATATCGACATCTCTCAAGCACGAGCTCGAAAGCCTAAACCAAAATCAGACAAGCACCCAAGAGATATCTCCTTCGACATCGAATAATCTACACAAGACGATACAAACAAAACAATCAACATCCATAACTTTGGCTACCCCCGCCAATCATACTTTGAAACCATCGTTAATCGTATGCCCGGCTAAACGCCTTTCCTTTCGTCAAGGGCTAATGGTAACACCAGTTCTAGCCAGACTACTGCACATCCAACATACGTTTGCTTTCTAGAGACAACTAGGCCCATCCTTGACTAGTCCAACTAGGATTTTAGGCATCCCTATTATACTTCTGTTTGAGCCCGCTAGAACTTACAACAACGATAATCTCTCATCCTTCATAACTCAAGTCGTCATCGCCGATGACTATCCACAAGCTTAGATACCATATCGAGCAACCATTATCCACGATTTCAAACCTTGAATTATCTTCACGTTCACTGCATCTCCACGATAAACAAACACATCACAACTGTAACACCCCGCATTTTTAATGAAATTAAAAATGTGGAAATATGTATATATATTGTATGCATAGATATATTTAAGAGAAAAAATAAATAATGACAATAAAATTGCATCTAACAAGTTAATGCAGTGAAATGAAGAAAAAGATTAATAAATGAAATTAGATGCAATACATGAAATGCAAAGAAATGCATACGAACATTTAAAAAGAAATAAAAAGGAGAATTTGAAGAGCCTCCAGAATTTGGTCACGTAATTAGTGTCATTGCGTTTGTGGTGATTTTCTGATCAATTTAGACTTATAGTTTGTAGAAATCTGATTTAAGATGAAAAAGATATCTTTAATTAAATATTGTAACAAAACATGAAAAAGAGGAATGAGAAAAGAATAATGTGTAGCATTGCCCTAAGTTTTGTTAGCAAAAGACTTAGTAGCTCAATTGGTTAGTACATGTGACTTGTACACAAGAGATTTTGAGTTCAATCCCCACCAACGCCATATTTTTGTTTTAGGGGGAATGGCTAAAAAGTGGCTTAGTGTGAATGCATTTCAATTAAAAAGAAGTTTAGTGTGAAAAGGGTTAATTGGAAAGAAGGTTAAAAAGAAAAATAAATGATATGATTTATTTAAGAGAATTATATTGGAAACCAAATAAATAATTGTTCGCATATGTTAGACCAAAATCTGGACCTAACACCCAAATGCAGATCACAGATCATAGAATGCAGAAAATGATAAATAAGAGTAGACACACGAAGTTTTTATAGTGGTTCGGTTGTAGATGTAGCCTACGTCCATTTTATAATCTTATTGTTATACTGACAGATTACAAGAATCGGTTATATGAAAACACACAATCCGTGTGTTAATTGAGATTACAAGAGGAGAATTTATGTGTAGAAAGGTGCAAAGTCCTTATAATCGGTAATGGCAAAGGCAGTCTAGATGTAGGAGAAAGTCTCAGCCAAAAATTCCTTGAAAATGCCTTCAAATGGTGTATTTATAGTTGCAAAAGAGCTTCTGGGAAGACCAGTTCGTGATGGGGTACGTGGCACCCGATTCGGAAAAGTAGTAGCAAGATATGTCATGAGAACAGGTCAAAACTGTGCGTGTATCAGCAGGTGCAGGGGTCGGTTCGTGGTCATGGGATCAGATCGTGATATGGGCTCCACGAACCGAGGTTTGATCGTGAGCTGTATGGTGAAGCTGGTGTGTCACGAGTGGGTCGTGATCAGGAGGTGTACCACGAACGGGTGGTAGTCTGAGGGTGCGCCACGATCCGATGGGGGGCGATCCGATGAAGGGTGAATCGAGGGTGCACCACGAGCCAGAGAGGATGCACGAGCCGTATTCCGATCGTGTGACGCTTCGTCGCTTTATCCAGGAAATTGCCAGATTACACCCATTCACGGAAACGGGCGTAACTTTCAAACCGTATATCCGATTGAGCCAAACCGAAGTTCAAACTGAAGATAATTCAGAGATCTACAAGAGGTATGGAGCAAAGATCCATAGTTGCTGTTTTCGGGCCCAAAAATGGTCGTCTGATAGGAGTTTCAGACCTTTCTTTATTCGTGATGCGACTTTGACCAAATCGCTGCGTATCTTCTGATGTTGTTCTCCATATCCAGCATGATGCTATCCAGATATTCAGTGTGACAGCTTTTACCAAAAAGCGTGTCAACATGTTTGCCCCCCAGATCATATCTTGCTGGTTGAAGGAAGATGTGTTCTGGATAATCTGATAAATCCAAACCCAGAATGCGACGATCACGCTGGATCGTATTAAGGCTAGAAAACCGATGATCACACGGGATCGTATTAAGGCCAGAGAAATCCAAGAAGACCAAGAGTTTGTACCTACAAGAAGATAAAACAAATAATGCAAGAATATTTCCTAGATGGCCTTACTGGAGTAAACCATCTGAGAAGATGTTAGAGGGGTTCCAAGACGGCCTTACCGGAGTAAGACAGCCAAGGAAATGCCATGAAAGTTCCAAGACGGCCTTACCGGAGTAAGACGACCAAGGAAAAGCACATGAAGTTTTCGGGCCAAAAAAAGGTCATCTGATAGGAGTTTCGGGCCTTTCTTTGTTCATGATGCGACTTTGACCAAATCGCTGCATATCTTCTGATGTTCTCCATATCCGAGCGCGATGCTATCCAAATATTCAGTGTGATAGCTTTTACCAAAAAGTGTGTCAACATGTTTGCCCCCCAGAACATATCTTGCTGGTTGAAGGAAGATGTGTTCTGGATAATCTGAGAAATCCAAACCCAGAATGCGACGATAACGTCGAATCGTATTAAGGCTTGAAAACCGACGATCACACGGGATCGTATTAAGGCTAGAGAAATCCAAGAAGACTAGGAGTTTGTACCTGCAAGAAGATAAAACAAATAATGCAAGAATATTTCCTAGATGGCCTTACTGGGGTAAACCATCCGAGAAGATGTTAGAGGGGTTCCAAGACGTCCTTACCGGAGTAAGACGACCAAGGAAATGCCATGAAAGTTCCAAGACGGCCTTATCGGTGTAAGACGACCAAGGAAAAGCACATGGATTTTTAAGACGGCCTTACCGGGGTAAGACGACCAAGGAAAAGCACATGAGAATTTATTTATACTGGACTGATCCAGTTGGGTCCCGGAGCTCATGTTTGCACTGGATGGATCCAGTTGGGAGCCGGAGCTCAATGTTTATACTGGACGGATCCAGTTAGGAGCGGAGGCTCAAGAGTGATCATTATTGATTCATGAAAGGCTAAGCGGTAGTTATTCTAACCCCGAACACGACTGGAGACTACAGGTCGGTTCCGTGCGTGTGGGTCGATGTTGTCGCGCTTATTACATGCGTTGAAAACAAAGTGGGGCGAGAAGTCACCTAAAAACCTAAAAACATGAACTACGAACTGGAGTCCGGCAAACTGAAGGGATCCGATGAGTGGGGTCAGTTGATAATAATCCCGCGATTGCTTGATCCAGGATCATTCCCTCTCCAGGGAGTCGGTGCTGGCAGCGTAGGGGCAGATGCAGGCATTGTTGGTTGAATGACGTACTCGGGTAGTTCTCCTCGCCTGACCCGATCCTCGATAAGGTCTCGCATATGTCTGCAGTCATCAGTGTTATGACCATCCATGTCATGATATATGCAGTGTCTGCCAGAATTGCGTTGTGCTAGTGTTGGTTCCCTCTTGGGAGGCCATGGATATGAGGAAGCACCCCCTGTATCTATGTAGATATTGCTCAGGGTGTCATTCAGTTTAGTGTATTTTTTTGTATCTAGACCCTCTCCGGGGTGGAGCATTACGATCATTCTTTGCATTGGCTGCTCCTTTGCCTTTTCCAGAATCAGATGGTTCTCCATCTTTGAGCATGTTGACTTCGAGGGTTTTCTTCTCGGAAGTTGCATCTTCTTCTCGCAGAAATCTAACAGCTTCAAGGTAGAATTCGCTAAGATTTCATGGTGGATCTCGGTACAAGGATTTTTTAACCTCCGAGTTATCTAGAACGCCAGATACTGCTGCCATCAGTACCATCGATGGTTCAGGGCGATCAACTGATGCTACTGCAATGTTGAATCTTTCCAGGAATGAACGCAGAGTTTCTCTGGGCCTCTGCTTGATTGTGGTTAGGGACATGACATTCTTGGGTCGTGCTATGTGGACTCGAAATTGTTCAAGGAAGCGTGCGACCAACATGTTCCAACTGCTGATCGATTCCATTTCTAGCTGTCGAATCCATATGGCTGCCATATCAGTTAGAAAGAGGGGAAAACATTTAGCCTTGACGTTTTCCGATGCCAATTGAACTTCCATATGCCGTTTGTAGCGCATCAAGTGCACGATAGGATCTGTCCTGCCATTGTAGGGCTCTGATTGTGGAAGTTTGAAATTCAGGGGATTGCGAGAATTCCTGATTTATTGTGTGAACGGGTTGTGATTGACCTCATCCACATCGTTCTCATAAGTGCAGCCTCTTAAGAGGCATTGAATCAGATTTGCGATCCGATCGCCTTCAAAAGGTTGCTGTAAATTGCCAAGATCAGAGCTGGTGCACCCAGAGTTGAATGCAAGAGTGGATGGAAGCTGTTGGTGAGCTGCCGGGAGCGGATTGTGGGGGCTGGTTCATGGATCATGGGGCTCGCGGTTCGCGCCTCGCGGGTCGAGGTGGAGTGTATCATGGTGGCCGGTTCGTGGCCCATGAGGTGCGATCCGATCGGGTCTTGGAAGTAGGTCACGAACTGGTTGATGTTGAGCAGGCAGGAACAAGTTGCTGGGATCGGCTCGTGAGCCTGGTGGTGCGCCATGATTCGGGTCGTGGTTCAGAGGTGTATCATGAGATGGTTGATGTTGTTGAGGAGCAGGAGCTCGCAATCCGGTGTTCATCTGATCTGGAGCTGAAGAAGATAGCAGTGCATTTCCAATAGGGAGGGGGTTACCCCCGAGTCCATGTGATGCATGAGCTGCTTATGTGTTTTCATTTCCAATGACTTGAGCGTTGCTCGGCCTTCCATCCATCCGAGCGAAGAATTGGTTGATCATTTCCTGTTACTTCCTGAGGAGATCATCTTGTTTTGCCATTTGATCCCTCAATTCAGCGAGAACGCCGTCCATCTCTTCTTTGGTCAAGTATGCTGATGGGTCTTCATGGGAGGAAGCCTCCAGGCTTGCCTCATTCCTTGCGTCTTCGGTGTTAGCATCATCGGCATGAGCAGAAGTTCCAGTCTTCTTCCTTTTGTTTTCCATTTATCCAATAGCCAAAAAATCCAAGCAAAAGTTGAAGTTGTCGTATGCCCCCCTTCCTGGCGCGCCAAAATGTTAGACCAAAATCTGGGCCTAACACCTAAATGCAGATGACAGATCACAGAATGCAGAAAATGATAAATAAGAGGAGACACACGAAGTTTTTATAGTGGTTCGACTGTAGATGTAGCCTACGCCCACTTTATAATCTTATTATTATACTGATAGATTACAAGAATCAGTTATATACAGACACACAATCCGTGTGTTAATTGAGATTACAAGAGGAGAATTTATGTGTAGAAAGGCGCAAAGTCCTTGCAATCGGTAATGGTAGAGGCTATCTAGATGTATGAGAAAGTCTCAGCCAAAAAATTCTTGAAAATGCCTTCAAATTGTGTATTTATAGCTGTAGGAGAGCTTCTGGGAAGACCGGTTCGTGATAGGGTACATGGCACACGATCCGGAAAAGTAGGAGCAAGATGTGGCATGAGAACAGGTCAAAATAGTGCGTGTATCAGCAGGTGCAGTGGTCGGTTCGTGATCATGGGGTCGGATCATGATATGGGCTCCACGAACCGAGGTTTGATCGTGAGCTGTATGGTGAAGCTGGGGTGTCACGAGCGGGTCATGATCAGGAAGTGTACCACGAACGGGTGGTAGTCTGAGGGTGCACCATGATCCGAGGGGGGCGATCCGATGAAGGGCGAACCAAGGGTGCACCACGAGCCAAAGAGGATGCACGAGCCGTACTCCGATCGTGTGACGCTTCGTCGCTTTATCCAGGAAATTGCCAGATTACACCCATCCATGGAAACGGGCGTAACTTTCAAACCGTAAGTCCGATTGAGCCAAACCGAAGCTCAAACTGAAGCTAATTCAGAGATCTACAAGAGGTATGGAGCAAAGATCCATAGTTGCTGTTTTCGGGCCCAAAAATGGTCGTCTGATAGGAGTTTCAGACCTTTCTTTATTCGTGATGCGACTTTGACCAAATCGCTGCGTATCTTCTGATGTTGTTCTCCATATCCCGCATGATGCTATCCAGATATTCAGTGTGACAGCTTTTACCAAAAAGCGTGTCAACATGTTTGCCCCCCAGATCATATCTTGCTGGTTGAAGGAAGATGTGTTCTGGATAATCTGATAAATCCAAACCCAGAATGCGACGATCACGCTGGATCGTATTAAGGCTAGAAAACCGATGATCACACGGGATCGTATTAAGGCCAGAGAAATCCAAGAAGACCAAGAGTTTGTACCTACAAGAAGATAAAACAAATAATGCAAGAATATTTCCTAGATGGCCTTACTGGAGTAAACCATCTGAGAAGATGTTAGAGGGGTTCCAAGACGGCCTTACCGGAGTAAGACAGCCAAGGAAATGCCATGAAAGTTCCAAGACGGCCTTACCGGAGTAAGACGACCAAGGAAAAGCACATGAAGTTCCAAGGCGGCCTTACTAGGGTAAGACGACCAAGGAAAAGCACATGAGAATTTGTTTATACTGGACTGATCTAGTTGGGAGCTGTGGCACATGTTTGTACTGGACGGATCCAGTTGGGAGCCGGAGCTCAATGTTTATACTGGACGGATCCAGTTAGGTGCTAGGGCTCAAGAGTGATCATTATTGATTCATGTAAGCTAAGCGGCAGTTATTCTAACCCCGAACACGACTGGAGACTACAGGTCGGTTCTGTGCGTGTGGGCTGATGTTGCCGCGCTTATCACATGCGTTGAAAACAAAGAGGGGCGAGAAGTCGCCTAAAAATCTGAAAACATGAACTACGAACCGGAGTCCGGCAAACTAAAGGGATCCGCTGTGTGGGATCAGTTGATAATAATCCTGCGATTGCTTGATCCAGGATCCTTCCCTCTCCGGGGAGTCGGTGGTGGCAGCGCAGGGGCAGATGCAGGCGTTGTTGGTTGAATGACGTACTTGGGTAGTTCTCCTCGCCTGACCCGATCCACGATAAGGTCTCGTAAATGTGTGCAGTCATCAGTGTTATGACCATCCATGTCATGAAATATGCAGTGTCTTCCAGAATTGCGTTGTGCTAGTGTTGGTTCCCTCTTGGGAAGCCCTGGATATGAGGCGGCACCCCTTATATCTACATAGACATTGCTCAGGGCGTCATTCAGTTCAGTGTATTTGTCGTATCTGGACCCTCTCCGGGGTGGAGCATTACGATCATTCTTTGCATTGGCTGCTCCTTTGCCTTTTCCAGAATCAGATGGTTCTCCATCTTTGAGCATGTTGACTTCGAGGGTTTTCTTCTCGGAAGTTGCCTCTTCTTCCCGTAGAAATCTATCTGCTTAAAGGTAGAATTCGCTGAGATTTCAAGGTGTATCTCGGTACAAGGATTTTTTAAACTCCAAGTTATCTCGAACGCCGGATACTGCTGCCATCAGTACCATCGATGGTTCAGGGCGATCAACCGATGCTGCTGCAACGTTGAATCTTTCCAGGAATGAACGCAGAGTTTCTCTGGGCCTCTTCTTGATTGTGGTAAGGGACATGACATTCTTGGGTCGTGCGATATGGACTCGAAATTGTTCAAGGAAGCGTGCGACCAACAAGTTCCAACCGCAGATCGATTCCGTTTCTAGCAGTCGAATCCACATGGCTGCTATATCAGTTAGAAAGAGGGGAAAACATTTATCCCTGACGTTTTCCGATGTCGATTGAACTTCCATATGCCGTTTGTAGCGCATCAAGTGCACAGTAGGATATGTCCTGCCATTGTAGGGCTCTAGTTGTAAAAGTTTGAAATCCCGGGGATTGCGAGAATTCCTGATTTATTGTGTGAACGGGTTATGATTGACGTCATCCACATCGTTCTGATAAGTGCGGCCTCTTGAGAGGCATTGAATCAGATTTGCGAGTCGATCGCCTTCAAAAAGTTGTTGTAAATTGCCAAGATTAGAGCTGGTGCCCCCAGTGTTGAATGCAAGAGTGGATGGAAGCTGTTGGTGAGCTGTCGGGAGTGGATCGTGGGGGCTAGTTCATGGAGCATGGGCTCGCGGTTCGCGGCTTGCGGGTCCAGGTGGAGTGTATCATGGTGGCCGGTTCGTGGTCCATGAGGTGCGATCCAATCGGGTCCTGGAAGTAGGTCACGAACCGGTTGATGTTGAGAACCCGTGAGCAAGTTGCTGGGATCGGCTCGTGAGCCTGATGGTGCGCCACGATGCGGGTCGCAGTTCAGAGTGTATCATGAGATGCTTGATGTTGTTGAGCAGTAAGAGCTCGCAATCCAGTGTTCATCTGATCTGGAGCTGAAGTAGATAGCAATGCATTTCCAATACGGAGTGGGTTTCCCCCGAGTCCATGTGATGCATGAGCCGCTTATGTGTTTTCATTTCCAATGACTTGAGCGTTGCTCGGCCTTCCATCCATCCGAGTGAAGAATTGGTTGATCATTTCTTGTTGCTTCCTTAGGAAATCATCTTGCTTTGCCATTTGATCCATCAATTCAGCGAGAACGCCATCCATCTCTTCTCTGGTCAAATATGTTGATGGGTCTTCAAGGGAAGAAGCCTCTAGGCTTGCCTCATTCCTTGCGTATTCAGCGTCAGCATCATCGGAATGAGCAGAAGTCCTAGTCTTCTTCCTTTGTTTGGCATTTGTCCAATAGCCAAAAAATCCAAGCAGAAGTTGAAGTTGTCGTGTGCCCCAATTCCTGGCGCGCCAAAATGTTAGACCAAAATCTGAGCCTAACACCCAAATGCAGATCACAGATTACAGAATGTAGAAAATGATAAATAAGAGGAGACACACGAAGTTTTTATAGTGGTTCGGCTGTAGATATAGCCTACGTCCACTTTATAATCTTATTGTTATACTGACAGATTACAAGAATCAGTTATATGCAGACACACAATCCGTGTGTTAATTGAGATTACAAGAGGAGAATTTATGTGTAGAAAGGGGCAAATTCCTTGCAATCGATAATGGCAGAGGCTATCTAGATGTACGAGAAAGTCTCAGCCAAAAAGTCCTTGAAAACGCCTTCAAATGGTGTATTTATAGCTGTAGGAGAGCTTCTGGGATGACCGATTCGTGATGGGGTACGTGGCACCCGATCCGGAAAAGTAGGAGCAAGATGTGGCATGAGAACAGGTCAAAACTGTGCGTGTATCGGCATGTGTAGGGATCACTTCGTGGTCATGGGATCGGATCGTGATATGGGCTCCACGAACCGAGGTCTGATCGTGAGCTGTATGGTGAAGATGGTGTGTCACGAGCGGGTCGTGATCATGAGGTGTACCACGAACGGGTGGTAGTCTGAGGGTGCGCCACGATCCAAGGGGAGGCGATCCGATTAAGGGCGAACCAAGGGTGCACCGTGAGCCAAAGAGGATGCACGAGCCGTACTCCGATTGTGTGACGCTTCATCGCTTTATCCAGGAAATTGCCAGATTACACCCATTCACGGAAATGGGCATAACTTTTAAACCGTAAGTCCGATTGAGCCAAATCGAAGCTCAAACCGAAGCTAATTCAGAGATCTACAAGAGTTATGGAGCTAAGCTCCATAACTGTTGTTTTCGGGCCCAAAAAAGGTCATCTGATAGGAGTTTCGGGCCTTTCTTTGTTCGTGATGCGACTTTGACCAAATCGCTGCCTATCTTCTGATGTTGTTCTCCATATTCGAGTGCGATGCTATCCATATATTCAGTGTGACTGCTTTTACCAAAAAGTGTGTCAACAGCATACAAGAGTTTAGTACACACATAAGGAGTGAATGCAGATAAACATAATTCAAAATATGGGTTGTGCGTGAACAAAAGAGGATATTTGAAATTTGATAAATCAAAATTCAAATAAATAAAGATATATATATATATATATACACATATGACGTGTGGGTGTCAATTCCCAGGCTGCTGCGCATCATGTTGCACACTTGGCGCGTTTTTATTGGTTAACCTGCTGTTGTGCATCATGTTGCACACATGGCATGTTTTTATTGGTTAATGTTTGTTTTTTTCGCAACATGGCTATTTCCTATTGGTCGGATGACGTGATTAGCTTGGACGGAGTTTTAAATTAAATCTAAAGGACTAGATTAGTTTAGCATGCCTATAAATAAGGTGGTGAGGGTTACTTCATCCTCACAATTTCTTAGGTAACGCCAAAGCTCTGCCTCCAAACCTATTCTTCTTCTTCCCCCAAGCAATTCTTAGATCTAATCTCCTCTCTTCCTCTCCAAATATCTTCTTAAAATAAAAAGACAGATCTATGATTCCTCTACTCCAAAATAAAAGAAAAGAATTCAGATGTCTAGATCTATGCTGCACAAAAAGGGAGAAAACCACGGATTAGATCTAGAATTGGGAAAGCATAAAAGTGAGTGGATTTAAATTACATTTTTTGTATAATAATGGATCTATCATTCGTCATTCCCCATTTACACACATAATAAACCTATTGAAAGAGAAAATCTGATTAAGTTCACCTATGCCTAATATTATTATCATATGCTTAATTATGATTAGTTATTGTTTGGTTTCCTCCTTTTATTCTTCCCTTCATACTTTTATAGCTAGGCTATCTTCGAGCCTATGCCTATTGTGGATTTATACGATTGAACGGTATTGGGAATAAAAAAGGGAAAAAGGTTGATTTGGGTATAACATGGGATTGGGAGGTTTGGGGCATAACTTAAAATGAGGTTATGAATATAACTATGGAGGGATTTATGTATATAAATCAAATTGGAATTATGAATATGAAATTAGGATTATATGTTGAATTGGGATTATAGACATAATCTATTGAGGGGATTATAAGCAAATACGTGAATTGGGGGTTTATGGGTAATTGACATATATTATAATCCAAGATTTGATTTATGGGTATATGTTATAATAAAAACATATATGCCTAAGACACGAGGTTAGATTTGGTTTACGGTAGAAGTCTGCCCGAAATCGCCCGGCATATCCAGTAACCGCAAATGGTAGTCTAATGTGAGAGGACTTAGGTGGAAATTGGACCTGTAATGGTGTCAAGACACGAGGTTAGATTCAGATGCGGTAGAAGTCTGCCCGGAACTGTCCGGCATATCCAGCAACCGCAAACGGTAATCTAATGTGAGAAGTCTTGCGCGTTTACGGACATCGTAAATAATAATGAACACTTAACCAAGACGAAACATGTAAGTTGATATGGATATAATAAAAGGGTTAAGTGGGTAACATGGGTAGCATGGATAATTTGATAAATTAGAATACTTAACCTAATTAAATCTGTAATGGTGTTACGAACCACTTGAATTGAGTAGGGGTTAAGTAAACGTGTTAAAGAAGTGGGGAGGGTTAAGTAAATCTTAATTAACGCCAAAATAGGGAATGATAACAACCTATTAGGAATGAACTTGAATAAGAAGAGGAAAGATAATAGGTAGGCTTGTCCTAGGGACAAGTGGGAATTATAACTTAAGAAATAAGTTAAGTTATAAAAAACGATAGGGGAAGATGAAATAACTTATGTAATAAAGTTGTACTTAATCGAAGATTAAGTTAGCGAGAATAATAATAAATCCATAAATGAGGATAACATAATTTATATGAAGGAAAAGGGAAACTTATCAATAAACCTTAGTTAAGAGAATTAAGTTAATAAGTAAATTATGATAAATTGTAATGGCGGTGTATGACAAGATTATGATTGAATGAGAAAAAAGAAGGCAAATTTATAGAGATAAGTAAGTTGTATTTAATCATAAATATTAAATGACAAAAAACTCGTAAATTGAGATGTACCTAATTATAAATTAAGTAGAACATGTTATGGCAACCATGTGATGGGACATGAATATTGAATTACAATATAGAGAATAACATGTTGTAGGCTTATTAATGAACTTAAATGGATTAAATTATAAATGGAATTAATAATCAAGGATAACTTGGTAAACTTGAAAAGGAAGTACATGTGAATAACCAAGTTAAATGAGAAAACTGACAAGGTGGCGCAAGCGCGTAATTAATGATTAGATGTAGGGTCTAATGACAGATAAAACTAAGGCGCTTGAACCATTCCATACGTTATAGGATGAATATCCTAACGAGGTAGATCATCACAGTGTAATAAGACACTGGGGGAGCGCACGTTCATTATTCTGGCGGCTCCGATGGACTAGAAGGAGAGGCAGGCGGCTTCCTGAGACGTTAAAGGTGCTCCTGGTAGTCCTCTGTGGTGGTTCAGTTTCGGGTTAGGATTACAGATATTGGGTCTGCACGGAACTACCAGGTGGGTGGGCCATGACTGCACAAGTAGGGGACAGTCAGAATGTTGTACGCGGTGGCATTAAGGGTGGTTTGGTAGTTGCCTCAGGCGGAGGTTGAGGGTTAAGACCAAACGATAGCAAGATCATTGGACGCCTGTCACCGACAGCCTAAGGAATGCGAAAATACAAGAGCTAACCCCTAAATATCGTTAACCTTTGCTATCAAGGGACGGGTGCGGGGAGCCCCACATGGATGTTTAGATTGTTTGCTTGTTACGGGTGGTCACTTAGCTCGTGTAGTTGCGAGAGGGGGCTGAGGTGGGGCCATAGCCACCATTGAAAAATCAGACTCGAGGGATATCTGTACATTGGACACTCTTAGAGGCGGGCCCGTACAGATATAGAAAAGCTCCAAACCGAGTTCCGTGTTTTCTGGTGTAGCCCTGCGACGGAACTCGGGCGCACAAGTAGAGGTTATGTGCAGTAGAAACATCGAGTACGATTGATGATACATACGTGAGAAAGTCTAGGTATAACCATGTCTGCTCTGGGTGGTGTATCGTAGACTGGAGGGCATTATTCAGTGATGGAACGAAACTCGATCGAATAGTTTGAGGATAGCAGTCAGTACGCTTACGTAGCACAACGATAGTGGTTCTATGCGGATGTAGCATTGTACGTTACTATGGCATATGATAAGGGTTTGCGCATATTACTGTGGCGATACGAAGGAGACCGTGTGAGTGGGGTACCACGGGGTGTACCTCTTTGGGGGTTGCTACATATACATTATATTAGGTTAATCTACTAGGGGGTAGATGGGTGCGGCATGTGTGTGAAAACCTTGAGTGCTAATAACACAGATAACCTAATAAATGATAAAATGTAATTGAACGGTATATGTAGGATTATTCAAGAGGTGTAGTTTAAATTCATTCACACTGAACTTATGTTCTGACCCTCTCCTCATAACATTTTTATGTTAGGTTCATGATAGAGACTGTATAGCTTTGGATACTGGTTTAACAGTATTGTTATTAAGGTAAAGCTATGTTTTAATTGTATTATATTTTGTTCCTTCCGCTGTGAGACGTTTTGCGAACTCTGACAAGTTTTATGTCTCTGTCTTTTCTGCAGGATACCAGAGAAAAACAACACGGGTTTCGATGGATTGGGTTTTTGAAAAAAAATCGGTCCGTCAGAACGCGGGTTTTTAAATTTGGTATCAGAGCTTCGGTTTAGGATCCCTATATAGATAATGAGTGAACGCATTTGTATTTTCTAAAGTATAAGTATATTATATATAAACCTAGATCCATAAGGAAGCCCACTAGATAGAAAGAGTAAAATGTGGAAAGAAATGGGATATCTATTTGGTACCCTAAAGGAATGAACATAGAAATTTTGAGACCCTTAGGTGGTTTGGTTGGAAAGTGTACAATATGTTTGGTATTAGAGAAAGATGTATCCCATATGATACAAACTGAAATGTTAGTAATTCAAATTAGTGGGTTTAGAAGTGAAACCTTATAAGCTAGAAAAAGGTTAAAAAGTGAAAAATGGATTAGGAATATATATAGTTGAGAGAATTGAAAGTGTCTAATAAAGCCTAGTTGTGTTGGAGAACCACTTTGAGTCTAACCCATTTGTTAACTTTTAAGAACTTGAAATTATAAAAGTTTTGGCAAAAGAGTTTGTGGTGTTTTCAAGTTTTAATCTTAAAAGTATTTTTGATATTTGAAAAATGCATATTGGGTTTTAAAGTAAAGTGGGGTATACTTTGTAAAATAATGATTTCTTGTCTTAAAAGAATTCTCTATGAAAAAGGTGCATATTATAGAGCATGTATAGCTTGCTAGTTTTCATATTTTAGTATATGAAAGGATTAAAAAGTAAAGCATACAAAATGTTGCATTTTGTAAAAGAAAGTTTTCAAATTTCTATTTGGTTGGCAATAAATTTTGTTTATTGTTTTAAGAAGAAATTTTGTTGGGTAGACAAAATAAGTTGTAGTGAGTAAGAATACAGTAGATTTTTTTTACACCTCGTAGAAAGCAGCTAAAATTAACATTGTAGGTAGAAACAATGTTACCTGATAGTTGTCCTTATCTACTCCAGTTTTGTGATTTGAAAAAAAATGTTTTGCATTTTTGTTGTGACATGTTTTTATGGTTTGGCAAAAGTAAGTTTTGGAAAAGAAAACAAAGTTTAACCACTTTTAATTTTGGAAGGAAAATTTAATTAAAAGAGAGACCAAACCATGTTTTGAAAAAAATGGAGCAGATAAGGATTAGTACCTAGGAAAGGCGGAAAAGGTTAGAGGTTAGGAAGTAAATAGCAAGGACTATCTTGGAATAATAAAAACAAATTCCCGTAGAATGCATAAGCATTGTGAAGCCTAGGATTGTTGCTTGAAAAAAAGTGTAGGCTAGTAATACACAACAATGACTGGTAGTGACTACTAGTAGTGGAAGGGCAAGTAAGCGTTGAGAGTTTGTGGTTGGACTTTTCTTTAGTGAAATAATCTTATGATTCTTGGCCCTTAGTAATAGTTGTGTAAGATGTTGGAAGATGGAAAGGCTTAATGGAAAGATAAGCTAAGAAAGAAAATAGCCTAAGTAAGAAGAAAACAACAAATTAAGTGAAGCAACAAAACATGACGGGAAAAGAAAATGAAAATCTTAAGAAAAGATGAATATAAATGAAAAAAAATATTCCAAGATAAGTTGAAAAAGAAGAGAAATTTTTCTTATGTAGTTGTACTTGGATAGGAAAATAGGAAATCTTTATAGAATAGTTACATAAAAATCCAAGTACAACTAGAAAAGGTACATAAAAGAAAAACGAAAGAAGTGAATTTTTTCGTTTTATACCTTTGTGTAACATAAAGAAATCGAATTTAGAAAATTAGATTTTTTGTTTTCTAAATTTTGAAATTTAATGATGGTTGGTAGGGTTTTGGATGGACAATTGAATGAACTATGCTCTTATTCTATAAGAATGTGGGAAAGTTTAGATGAAAAGCTATTTTGGTTTTCAAAAATATTGCATTCATATAGAACTACGAGTATATTTAGGATGTGAGCATCATGTTATGAAAGAGATTTTAAAAGTTTGCATACATATAGGTGGTACCAAATTAGGCATACATATATTTCTATGATGTATTTCACTTTGCACATGTGCACAATGTTTGCAAAAATTGGATGCACACATGATGGATGTTTATTATGCGAGGGATTATCTATTTAATCCCCATCACGAGGACGAAATTTTTAAGGGTGGGAGAATGTAACACCCCGCATTTTTAATAAAATTAAAAATATGGAAATATGCATATATATATTGTATGCATAGATATATTTAAGAGAAAAATTAAATAATGACAATAAAATTGCATGTCATAAGTTAATGCAGTGAAATGAAGAAAAAGATTAATAAAAGAAATTACATGCAATACATGAAATGCGAAGAAATTCATGCGAACATTTAAAAAGAAATAAAAAGGAGAATTTGAAGAGCCTCCAGAATTTGGTCAGGAAATTAGCGTCATTGCGTCCGTGGCCATTTTCTGATCAATTTAGACTTATAGTTTGTAGAAATCTGATTTAAGATGAAAAGGATAGCTTTAATTAAATATTGTAACCAAACATGAAAAAGAGGAATGAGAAAAGAATAATGTGTAGCATTGTCCTAAGTCTTGTTAACAAAAGACTTAGTAGCTCATTTGGTTAGTTCATGTGACTTGTACATAAGAGGTTCTGAGCTCAATCCCTGCCAATGCCATATTTTTGTTTTAGGGGAATGGCTAAAAAGTGGCTTAGTGTGAACACAGTTCAATTAAAAAGCGGTTTAGTGTGAAAATGGTTAATTGGAGGATTAACTGGAAAGAAGGTTAAAAACAAAAATAAATGATACTATTTATTTAAGAGAATTATATTGGAAACCAAATAAATAATTGTTTGTATACAAGAGTTTAGTATACGCCTAAAGGGTGAATGCAGATAAACATAATTCAAAATAAGGGTTACGTGCGAACAAAAGAGGATATTTGAAATTCTATAAATCAAATTTCAAATAAATAAAGATATATATATATATATATATATATATATATGACGTGTGGGTGTCAACACCCCTGCTGCTGCGCATCATGTTGCACACATGTCGCGTTTTTATTGGTTAATCTGATGTTGCGCATCATGTTGAACACATGGCACGTTTTTAATAGTTAATATTTGTTTTTTCGCAACATGGCTATTTCATATTAGTCATATGATGTGGTTAGACTTGGATCGGGTTTTAAATTAGATCTAAAGGACTAGATTAGTTTAGCATGCCTATAAATAAGGTGGTGAGAATTACTTCATCCTCACAATTTCTTAGGCGACGCCAAAGCTCTGCCTCCAAACCTATTCTTCTTCTTCCCCAAGCAATTCTTAGATCTAATCTCTTCTCTTCCTCTCAAAATCTCTTCTTAAAATAAAAAGATAGATCTAGGATTCCTCTACTCCAAAATAAAAGAAAAGAATTCAGATGTCTAGATCTATGCTGCACAAAAGGGAGAAAACCATGGATCAGATCTAGAATTGGGAAAGCATACAAGTGAGTGGATTTAAATTACATTTTTTGTACAATAATGGATCTATCGTTCGCCATTCCCCATTTACACACATAATAAACCTATTGAAAGAGAAAATCTGATTAAGTTCACCTATGCCTAATATTGTTATCCTATGCTTAATTACGATTAGTATTGTTTGGTTTCCTCCTTTTATTCTTCCCTTTTTTACTTTTATAGCTAGGCTATCTTTGAGCCTATGTCTATTGTGGATTTATGCGATTGAACGGTACTAGGAATAAAAAGGGGAAAAAGGTTGATTTGGGTATAACATGGGATTGGGAGGTTTGGGGCATAACTTTAAATGGGGTTACGAATATAACAATGGAGGGATTTATGTATATAAATCAAATTGGAATTATGAATATGAAATTGGGATTATATGTTGAATTGGGATTATAGGCATAATTTATTGAGGGGATTATAAGCAAAAACGTGAATGAGGGGTTTATGGGTAATTGACATATATTATAATCCAAGATTTGAATAATGGGTATAAGTTATTATAAGAACATATATGCCTAAGACACGAGGTTAGATTTGGTTTGCGGTAGAAGTGTGCTCGGAACCGCTCAGCATGTCCTGCAACCGCAAACGGTAATCTAATGTGAGAGGTCTTAGGCGGAAATTGGACCCGTAATGGTGTCAAGACACGAGGTTAGATTCGGATGTGGTAGAAGTCTGCCCGGAACCGCCTGGCATATCCAACAACCGCAAACGGTAATCTATTGTGAGAGGTCTTGCACGTTTACGGACATCATAAATAATAATGTACACTTAACCAAGATGACACATGTAAGGTTGATACAGATATAATAAAAGGGGTTAAGTGGGTAACATGGGTAGCATGGATTATTTGATAAATTAGAATACTTAACGCAATTAAATCTGTAGTGGTGTTACGAACCAGTTGAATTGAGTAGGGGTTAAGTAAACTTGTTAAAGAAGTGGGAAGGGTTAAGTAAATCTTAATTAACGCTAAAATGGGGAATGATAACAACCTATTAAGAATGAACTTGAATAAGAAGATGAAAGATAATAGTTAGGCTTGTCCTAGGAACAAGTGGGAATTATAACTTAAGAAATAAGGTAAGTTATAATGAACGATAGGGGAAGATGAAATAAATTATGTAATAAAGTTGTACTTAATCGAAGATTAAGTAATTAGTGAGAATAAGAATAAATCCATAAATGAGGATAACATAAGTTATATGAAGGAAAAGGGAAACTTATTAGTAAACCATAGTTAAGAGAACTAAGTTAATAATTAAATTATGATAAATTGTAATGCGGTGTATGACAAGATTATGATTAAATGAGAAAAAATAAGGCAAACTTATGGAGATAAGTAAGTTGTATTTAATCATAAATGTTGAATGACAGAAAACATGTAAATTAAGATGTACTTAATTATAAATTAAGTAGAACATGTTATGGCAACCATGAGATGGGACATAAATATTGAACTACAATATAGAGAATAACATGTTGTAGGCTTATTAATGAACTTAAATGGATTAAGTTATAAATGGAATTAATAAGCAAGGATAACTTGGTAAACTTGAAAAGGAAGTAAATGTGAATAACCAAGTTAAATGAGAAAACTGACGAGGTGGCGCAAGCGCGTAATTAATGATTAGATGTAGGGTCTAATAAAACTAAGGCGCTTGAAGCAGTCCATACGTTATAGGATGAATAACCCAACGAGGTAGATTATCACGGTGTCATAAGGGTCGAGGGGAGCGCACGTTCATTATTCTGGCGGCTCCAACGGACTGGAAGGGGATGCAGGCGGCTTCTTGAGACATTAAAAGTGCTCCTGGTAGTCCTCTGTGGTGGTTTAGCTTCGGGCTAGGATTACAGAGGTTGGGTTAGCGCGGAACTACCAGGTAGGTGTGCCTCGACTGCACAAGTAGGGGCCAGTCAGAATGCTGTACGCGGTGGCATTAAGGGTGGTTCGGCGGTTGTCTCAGGCGGAGGTGGAGGGTCAAGACCAAATAATGGCAAGATCGTCGGACGCCAGTCACCGACAACCTAAGGAATGCGAAAAGACAAGAGCTAACCCCTAGATATCGTTAACCATTGCTATCAAGGGATGGATGCGGGGAGACCCCACATGGATGTTTAGATTGTTTTCTTGTTTGGGGTGGTCACTTAGCTCGTGTGGTCATTACTAGTTGAGGGAGGGGCTGAGGTGGGGCCATAGCCACCATAGAAATACCAGATCCGAGTGATATCTGTACATTGGGCACTCTTAGAGGCAGGCCCGTACAGATAAAGAAAAGCTCCCGACCGAGTTTCGTGTTTTTTGGTGTAGCCTTGCCACGAAACTCGGGCGCACAAGTAGAGGTTATGTTATGTGCAGTAGAAACATCGAGTACGATTGATGATACATACGTGGGAAATTCAAGGTATAACCATGTCTACTCTGGGTGGTGTATCGTAGAGTAGAGGGTATTATTCAGTGATGGAACTAAACTTGATCGAATAGTTTGAGGATAGCGGCCAGTACGCTTACATAGCACAGCAATAGTGGTTCTATGTGGATGTAGCGTTGTACATTACTATGGCATAGGATGAGGGACTGAGCATATTACTGTGGCAATACGGAGGAGATCGTGCGAGTTAGGTACCAGGAGGTGTGCCTCAGTTTGGGGATAGCTATATATACATTATACTAGGTTAATCTACTAGGTGGTAGATGGATGCGGCGTATGTGTGAAATCCTTGAGTGATAATAACACATGTAACCTAATAAATGATAATATGTAATTCAACAGTATTTGTAGGATTATTCAAGAGGTGTAGTTTAAATTCATTCACACAGAACTTATGTTCTGACCCCCTCCTCATAACATTCGCAGGTTAGGTTCATAACAGGGACTGTATAGCTTTGGATTCTTGTTTAGCAGTATTAATATTAAGGTAAAGCTATGTTTTAATTATATTATATTTTGTTCCTTCCGCTGTTAGATATTTTCTGAACTTTGACATGTTTTATGTCTCTGTTTTTTCTGCAGGATACCAGAGCAAAACAACACGGGTTTCAATGGATTGGGTTTTTGAAAAAAAAATCGGTCCGTCGGAGCATGGGTTGTTAAAACAAAGCTTCGACATTCTCCCTTGAATTAACTTCAAAACCACAACCACCATCAAGCCAAAAACATACATCATTTGGTCAATATTCGATTTACAATGTTTTGGCCTGACTCATCAGGTCACAAATGACTCGACTCTATGGATCACCAAGGACCCAACTCCCCGGCTCACCAACAACCCGACTCTATAGTTCACCAATGACCCATCTCTGTAGATCACCAATGACCCGACTCTATGGATCACCAATGACCCGGCTCCCTGGATCACCAACGTCCCGACTCTATGGATCACCAATGACCCAATTCCCTGGATCACCAACGACCCGACTCCCTGGATCACCAAGGGCCAAACTTCCTTGATCACCAACGACCTGACTTCCTTGATCACCAACGACCCGACTTCTTGAATCACCAATGACCTGACTTCTTGGATCACCACTGACTCGTCTTCCAGGATCACCAACGACCAACTACCTGGATCACCAACGACCCGACTCTATGGATCACCTACGACCCAACTCCTTGGATCACCAACGACCCGACTCTATGGATCTGACCAATTTAGCTCCAATTTTGACCAAATCATCCAATTCAACCATTAGTAGTTTATGGAATCATCAACAACATTTAAATGACAATTATTCATCAACAATCAAATAGAATTCACCAAATCATGATAAATCAAGAAATACACGAAATAATGGATCTAAACTTGCATATGAATTAACATTTGAATTACCAATTTTAAGTTGCTAGATTATATCCTAAGGTGATTCAAATGAAAGTAAACTTACCATGATGTAGGTCTAGGTGAAAACGACTTAAAATGATGAAATTAAGATTAAAAAAACCCATATACTTGATCGAATCCGTGTGAGAGATGCTTTTCACTCACCAATTCTTCGAATTAACCTGAAATCGCTAAATTCTCAATTCAGACAGCGAAGAATATGCTTCAAACTTATTGATTTGATGTGTTTTCTTTTCACTTAATGCAGATTTAGCTTCAACTGATGTAGATCTTCGATTCTTTTATGTAGATCTAGAATTTTAACGGTGGAAAGGTGTATCTAATTGAGAAAGGAGGACCATGAGCTCAACCAAATGAGAGAACAAAGAAAGTAAACTATTTTACATGCCTCTAACCCTTTATTTATAGCCTCCCATCAGCCCACTAACGGGCCACTTCAAATCAGCCCTTCAAGGGCTTTAAAAACCTGAACATAAATTGTGAAAAAAAAAGATTCCTCCCAAATCGCTGAACCAAATCATTAACGTGAACACTCTATGGAATTGGAAACACCATTTTCTTTCTAATGAAACCGACTTCAACACCCGATTCGATCCCAGTCAAAAATTATACCATGTGCAAGACTGACAGGGGCAAAACGATCACAAGTAAAATTGGTAAAAATTATGGATATGTCCCACATCCCCATAAACGACATACCAAAATATGATAATAATCCAACCCTTAAGGAATTAAATGAATATATTTTACGAACCTCAGATACATAAGATGCGGGCTATTACAAGATCCGTACATCACTGTGGCATAGGATGAGAGTTGTAGACGCTTCTGTGGTATGATGGCGAAAACCGCGCTAGAAGGGTACCATGTGAAGTACCTTGATATTGGAGGTAGCTATATATATTATATTAGGTTAATATACGGGGAGGTAGATGGGTACGAGTGAGTTTAAAGCCTTAAGTTCTATTAACCCAAGTAACCTAATAATTAAGTAACATAACTGAATAGTATATGTAGGCTTATTTCAGATTTTGTAATTTAGTCCAGTCACTAGAACTTTTGTTCGGACCTCCTCCTCATAAAACCCTCGCAGGTTAGGTTTGTGGCAGAGATATGATAGCATTGGATACTGGTTAGGTAATATTATTACTACTTAAAGGCTATATTTAGTTATATTATATTTTATCCATTCCGCTGTGAGATAATTTCTGATCTTTGATATATTTTATATCTCTGTCTTTTCTGCAAGATACCAGACAAGCCAACTCGAGTTTCGATAGATTGGGATTGTTGGAAAAAAAAATAGGTCTGTCAGAATTCTGATTGTTATATCTGGTATCAAAGCTTAGGTTCAGGATTCCTATATGGATAGTGAGTGAACGTATTCGTATTTTAGAAATAAATATATTATATATATACAACTAGATCTACGAACGGAACCCACTAATTGGAAGAGTAAAGTATGGAAAGAGTTGGGATATCGGTCATGTACACTAAAGGAATGATTGTGGAAATTTCAGACCCTTAGGTGGTTTGGGTGAAAAATGTACAATATTCTTTGTATTGGAAAAAGATATATCCGATGTGTTAGTGTTTAAAATGTTAGCATTTCTGATTAGTTGTTTTGGCATTTAAGCCCTAGAATTTGGAAAAATGGATTAGGAATATATATATATATATATATATATATATATATATATATTAGAGAAATGACTTTGTGAAAATATCTAGGAGAGTCTAGGTAAGTTGGAAACCCACTTTGAGTCTAACCCGTTTGTTAACTTTAAAGTACTTGAAATTTTAAAAGATGTTGGGTGATAGTTTATGATGTTTTCAAGTTTTGATCTTAAAATTTACAATTTTGAAATACATACTAGCTAAATTGTGTAGAAACAATCTTTGAAAGAAAAAAGGTATTTGTGATGTTTGCAGGAAAAAAATACGTAAGTAACAGATTTGAAAAGTACACATTGAGTTTTGAAATAAAATGGGGAATATTTTGGAGATGGTGATTTCTTGTGAAATTTTTGGAAAAGATTTCATTTTTATTAAAAAACTAAAATTTTCTGTAAATAATTTTTCTGAAGTTCTCTATTCTTTTGACAAACAATTTTTGATAATTGTTTTGACAATTTTGTTGGGTAGACAAAACAATTTGTTAGTATTAAAAATAAAGTAGAAGTTTGCACCTAGTTGTAAGTTATTGAACTAGCATTATAAACATGAACGGTAGTGAAACTGATATAGAAGTGGTTGTCCTTGTTTACTCTAGTTTTTGTGATTTGAAAAAAATTTGAATGATTTGCATTTTTTGGGATGACATTTTTATGGTTTGGCAAAAGAAAGCTTTAATGTGAAAAAACAAAGTTTTGACACTTTTAATTTTTTGAAGAAGGATGAAATAAGAAATCCAAACCATGTTTTTAAAATCACGGAGTAGTTAAGATTAATACATAGGGAAGATGGGAAATATTTTAAGGATATGAAGTAAATAGCAAGGACGGTTTTGAAAATAATGGTAAATTCCCGTAGAATGCGTAAGCATTATAGAGCCTAGGTTGTTTCTTGGAAAATATTGTTAGTACACAACAAGGACTAGTGGTGACTACTAGATGGTAAAGGGTAAGAAAATGTTTAGATCCTTTGGTTTGGATTATTCGTGGTTAGAGGGGACATGGTCTTAGGATTCTTAGCCTTTTGTAGTAGCTGTGTAGAGTACTTGTTTTCTTATTTTAGTTGAAGGATTAGAATGCTTATTTAAAAATGAAACTTTGATCAGTGGATTAGGATAAACAAGCTAAGAAAAGGGTAAAGGCACAACTAAAATGAAAATAACAAATCTAGTAAAGCAACAAACATGACATTTGAGAAAAATAGGAAAATTTTGAGTAATGAGAATAAAAATGGATTTTCTTAAGTAAGCTGAAAAAAAGAAAATCAATAACAGAGAAAATTTTCTTATGTGAACTGTGCTTGGATAGGAAGATAGGAAACCTTTATATAATAGTTGCATATAATCAAAATATAGATAGAAAAGGTACATAAAAGAAAACGGGAGATGTCAAGTTTTCCATTTTCTGCCTTTTTGTACATAAGAAATCGAATTTGGAAAATTAGTTTTTTCTGAAATATGAAATTTTAAAATTGGTTGATATGATTTGGATGCAAAAATTGGATGACCTACATTCTTGCTCTGTAAGAGTATAGGAAAATTGGATGAATATGTATTTTGATTTTCAAAATATTGCATTCATATAGAAATTGCCTGTAAATTCAGGGTGTGTGCATCATATTTTCAACAAAAAATTCAAGAAAATTTGCATTCATATAGGAGATACTGCTTAGGCATACATTGCATTCATGTATTATTTTGTTGTAGTGCACTTTGCTCTGGTGCACAAATGATTGCAAAATTTAGATGCACGCATGATAGTTTTGAACTATGTGAGGAATTACTTAATTTTACCCTTACCAAAGTTCGGGAAAGAAATTTTCTAAGGATAGATGAATGTAACACCCCGCATTTTTAATTAAATAATAAAATAAATTTGAAAAGCTTCTAGAGTTTGGTCACGGAATTAGCTTCATTGCGTCCATGGGGATTTTCTGATCAATTTAGACCTATGGATTGCAAAAAATGGTTTTAAGATGAAAAATATATCTTTAAATGAAATGTAACAACAACATGAAAAGAAGGTATAAGAAAAGAACAATGACCATCGTTGTTTTCAGTCTTGTTAACAAAAGCCTATGTAGCTTGGTTAGTAAATACATATGACTCCCAAGTGAGTGGCACAAGTTCGAATCCTGAAGGCGCTATATTTTCATTTAAGAGAAACGACTAAAATAATTATTGTTCTAAGAGGAAAATATGTATAAATGCACATATAAGGAAAATTATACATAAAAGTGGATATAAAAATATATGTATACTTGTATATGTAAATATATGTGTACATGTGTTCAAAAATATATATACGAAAGAGAAATTCAAAATAAACCTACAATCAATGAAAATAGGTAAGAATTAAATGACGGCATAAAACCGTTTGAATTTTAAAAATGAAATAAAAGTTGCGTGTATATATATACACACAGATTCAAATGTTGAGATAAAATGTGCAAGCATAAATTTGAAATTCAAAGTAACAGTTAATTATAAAAGGTATAAAGTAAATCAAAGAAGGAATAATGGGCATATTAATCAAACGTTTAAAACAAAAACATTAAATATTGCAGAAAATGCGCACCTGGGCCCACATGGGTCGACCGAAGCTATGCCTAGGTCAACCCAAGGTGGCTGGGTTGACCTACCCCTAATCTGGGAAGATTCGTTCAATGAATCTGGACATTTTTCGGACCATGTTCATTGCTGACCTAGCACGTGGGCTGACATGTTAGCGACCAAAACGACGGCTGTGTAGGTATGCCGATGTAGGTCCAGGCGGACTATGATCGTGCACATAGTCCGGCGTTGGAGAATCAGGCAGGGGTACTAGTAGATCTAGGCTGTGCATACTTGATTGGTGTCCGAGGTCTACACCCTAGGACTTGATACACCCTGGGGTGGACCTAGCACAGTTAGCTACATTTCATGTTTGGGCCGTATGACACCGACACGTGACGAGTTAGGCTTATTGGGAGCCGATCAACTAGACCGTGTAGTTGGACCTTGATTTAGGTCACCTCATGATATTGGGCCAAGCTTGGGCCAAGGGATCAATTCTTGTTTTTACTTGACATGTTAGAATGCTAGTACACCCGTGGTGCAAAACATAATCTTAATTATGCGATGACACCTTTATCTATCTTGTTAGTTAATCATCATGCCAGTATGTTGTTATCCTTATGTTCATCTCAGCTTCTCATGCCAGTTAACTTTACTAGTTCATAGACAGATAGTAGTAGGGCTTACCAGTCTTTTTGACTGACCTGTTTTCTTTTGCCTCTTTTCTTCCGTTCCCCCCCCCCCTCAGGTTCTCATGGTGGGAACATTGGAGCTTAGCTTGGATCTTTACAGCTTGCTTACTGGATTTGCTCATGTACGGTTTTGGACATTGAGCTAGCTATGGTTTATCACTTCATTTTTGGGATAGTACTTTATGTATTTCAGTTTTTCAGTTTATGCTTTTATCTAGACTTTGTTCTTGGAAAATAATGACCAAGTACTTTGTTGTAACATGACTATGGTTTTGAAATGCTAAGTTTTATCCGCTGCTTTACTACTCTGTTTTACTTATATGTTCTGTCTTATGATATCTGCATGCATGTTTACCTTGTTTAACGCCCCTCCAAAGCTAATGTCCTTGCAAGAGTGGCATTGACGGAGGTGGGGTGTTACATTTGGTATCAGAGCATAAGGTTTACAAGATTTGAGCAAAAGTGTTTTTGAAACTTACCTTTTGAAAAACTATTTTCAAAACCAATTAAGTATTTTCCAAGAAAAGTCTAGTTATTTTAAAAAGTCTATTCCCCAAAAGCCATAGCACTATCCTTCGTTTCTTCGTTCTGAATCTATCTTTTTCCTTTTTCAGTATGGCCGATCTTAACCTTCCCGAGGGAGTGACCATTCCCGGATGGTTCCGGAGATACTTGGAAGCTAGGGCCAACGATGTGGGCCCAGCAAATACCCCCAATATAACTGAGGTTCCTCCTGCTCCTCCTCCTCAGAACCCGCAAGCAGATTTCGCAAAGATTTGCAAAGACTTTAAGGCGATGGGTGGCAAGAACTTTATTGGGACGGAGACTTTTGTGGAGGCAAGAAATTGGTTGAAAGAAACTGAAGATCTCTTCGCCATCTTTGATGTGCAAGATCATAGAAGGGTTCTATTGGCAGCATGGTTATTGAAAGAAGAAGCTGCTTATTGGTGGGAGGTCACCAATGCTACGAGGCCTATAGAGACTTGGGCCGACTTTAGGACAAGATTTGGGCTTAAGTTTCTATCATCAGCTGAGGCGAATTTGCAATTGGAGAAGTTTATATCTTTGAAGCAAGGAGACATGACAGTGAGGGAGTACATGAATGAGTTTAACAAGCTCGCCCGATTTGGTTTGGACATGATTAATACTCCCCAGAAGAAGGCTTTGCGCTTTGCACGAGGGTTAAATGAGCCACTACAAGGTTTAGCCCTATCTCATATACCTATGGGGGCCACTTTCGAAGGTCTAGTAGACATGGCATTGCTTCAAGGAGACGATAAGAATGGCAAGAAGGAAGTGAAGGCAAATGAGACCCAAGCCAAGAAGACAGACTCCAAGTGGGGAGGAAATCAGAGCAATCAGAACAACAAAAACAACAAGAACAACAAGAGCAACAAGGCCAAGGCAAAGGACCCAAGAAAATGCCACTACTGTGGGAATGTAGGGCACATAGCTAAAGACTGTAAGAAAAGGAAGAGGAAGTCGGGCGAATGCTTTCATTGTGGAGAGACCGGACATTTTAGCAAGGATTGCCCCAAGAAGCAAGGGCAGAATCAGCGTGCAGGACCTTCTGGAGGGCAAGTGCATGCTCTCAACGCCGCTCCAGTTCAGGATCGAGGTAGCATTTCTGTAGAAAGTCTTGTTTATATTTCTGATTATCCTGTTCGCACCTTATTTGATTCTGGCGCATCGCATAGTTTTATTTCTTCTGACATTGTTGAAAGTTTGCACCTAAGTACTAGCTTAGTTGAGGATCCCGTTTGTGTTTCAAATCCAATTGGGGGTTCCGCCCATCTATCTATGATTTGTGTGGATTTGAAGATTTCTATCTTGACTGTAGAATTCGCGTGTAATGCTTATGTTCTCGGATTCACGGGATATGGGTTAATCTTGGGCATGGATTGGTTGTCCAGTTATGAAGCCATTCTCGATTGTGAACATAGGGTGGTGAGGCTCATGACCCGCCTCGGTAATACCCTAGAAATTTCTTGTAACCCTAGAGGTCCCGTCATGTTATGCTATCTTGAATCTCTCGACTCGTCCATCGATGATCTGCAATCTGTAAGGGTGGTCTGAGACTATCCTGATGTCTTTGAAGAAGTTAAGGGGTTACCCCCTAAACGAGAGATAGATTTCCGCATTTATCTAGTCGATAATGCCAAGCCAGTATCATTGCCCGTTAGGCACATGGCCCCTCGTGAGAGAAGGGAGCTCAGTAAGCAAATCAAGGAGCTGCATGAGAAGGGTTTTATTAGACGAAGCATTTCTGAATGGGGTGCTCCGGTGGTATTCGCTACTAAGGCGGATGGTTCGCTTCGTCTATGTGTTGATTATCGAGAGTTGAACAAGCTGACAAAGAAGAATAGGCACCCGTTACCGAGGATTGATGATCTCTTTGACCAGCTTGTAGGTGCTTCTGTTTTCTCTCAGCTCGATCTAGCCACCGGATTCCATCAGCTTAGAGTAGCTGAGGATAGCATTGATAAAACTGCGTTTAGGACTCCGGATGGATTCTTTGAATGGCTTGTCATGCCATTCGGATTGATTAATGCACCCGCCTACTTCGTAGACTTGATGAGTAGGGTGTTCGGGGAGTTCCTCAACAAGTTTGTTGTTGTCTTCGTGGATGATATTCCGATCTTCTCAAAGGACGAGGAAGAACATGCCAGACATCTCAAGGAAGTGATGGATACGCTTAGAGCGCATCAGTTGAAAGCCAAGTTCTCCAAATGTCATTTCTAGAGAAGGGAAGTTCGGTTTCTTGGACATATAGTTTCTAAGCAAGGCATAGCGGTGGATCCCGCGAAAGTGGTTGTGGTTCAAGATTGGAAGACTCCTAGGAATGCGACCGAAGTAAGAAGCTTTCTCGGTTTGGCGGGCTACTATAGGAAGTTCATCAGAGACTTCGCTAAGATTTCGGCCCCTCTCACTAAGTTGACGAAGAAGAACTTAGTCTTTGCATAGGACTTGGAGTGTGAGCTTGCTTTTCAAAAGCTCAAAAGAGCCCTTACCTCAGCTCCAGTTTTGGCATTACCCGATAGTGGTAAGATGTTTACCGTGTACACAGATGCATGTGGCACGGGGTTAGGAGCTGTTCTGATGCAAGAGGGAAGAGTGATATGTTATGGGGGTAGGCAACTTAAAGTTCATGAGAAGAACTATCCCACTCATGATTTGGAGTTAGCGGCGATCGTCTTTGCACTCAAATCCTGGCGCCACTATCTTCTAGGCGAAAGGTTTGAGTTGTATACTGATCACAAGTCACTCAAATACCTATTCTCGCAAAACGATCCGAATCTAAGGCAGCAAAGGTGGATGGAATTTTTGGCATCTTATGACTTCGAGATAGCTTATACCCCTGGCAAGGGTAATGTTGTGGCGGATGCACTAAGCAGAAGGAGATTGACTTTAAGCCCCTTGTTCATTGAGATGAAGAACTTGGAATTCTTGGCAACCTTTGATTTCACGACGACTGTTGAGTTGATGACGGGTTCATTAGCATCCCTTGAGCTTAGACCCACACTTCTTGATCAAGTTGGGGCTTCGCAGAGGGAAGATCCACAGATAGTCGAAGTTATGGACAAGTTGATTCGGGGTGAGACGTCTAGTCACCTTGCCAGATATACTATTGATGATAAAGGATGGCTAAGGCGTGATGGGAGATTATGTGTTCCTCGGGTGGGAGATTTGGTCAATAGAGTTCTTGAAGAAGCGCATCACTCGAAGATGACTATACATCCAGGAGGAGATAAGATGTATAGAGATATGAAGCGCGGTTTCTTTTGGGATGGAATGAAGAAAGATGTGGCAGAGTATGTTTCAAGGTGCATGGTGTGCCAACAAGTGAAGGCCGAGTCAAAGAAACCAGGTGGGCTATTACATCCATTGGAGGTCCCACAATGGAAGTGGGAGAGTATTTCTATGGATTTTGTGGATGGAGTGCCTAGGTCAAGGAGAGGGAACACAAGCATATGGGTCATAGTTGACAGACTTACGAAGAGTGCTCACTTCATCCCAGTAAAGAGCAAGAGGACCGCATCAGGGCTGGCGTCTATTTATCTCCGAGAAATAGTGCGGTTGCATGGAGTTCCTTCTAGCATAGTTAGCGATCGTGACCCGATTTTCACTAGCTAGTTCTGGAACAGTTTGCAAGAAGCGATGGGTAGGCGATTGGATTTGAGTACAGCCTATCACCCCCAGACGGATGGCCAAACCGAAAGGGTGAGTAGAGTGCTAGAGGATCTCTTAAGGCTTTGTGTTCTCGACTTCGGTGGTACTTGGGAAGACCACCTTCCTCTTGTAGAATTTGCTTATAATAATAGCTATCAAGCCAGCATAGGGATGGCACCATTTGAAGCTTTATATGGGAGGCCGTGTAGGTCACCATCTTGTTGGTGGGAGACAACAGATAGACTTATACTTGGGCCCGATATGATACGAGACACATCCGAGAAAGTTGAATTAGTATGAAGAAGGATGAAAGCGGCCCAAGATAGACAGAAATCCTATGCTTACAAGCGAAGGGCAGATTTGGAATTCGAAGTGGGAGACATGGTTTTCGTGAAGGTTTCTCCTTTGCGAAACGTGGTACGTTTTGGAGCAGCGGGGAAGCTGGCACCAAGGTTCGTAGGACCCTTCCCTATCATAGAGAGAATTGGAAAGATGGCCTATAAGGTGGAATTGCCCGAAAAGCTAGCCGGAGTGCATAATGTCTTTCATGTCTCGTATCTCTGAAAGTGCCTTCATGAGTCCGCTGAGGTGGTTGAACCAAGCATTCTTGAAGACATTGAGGTAGAGAAAGAAGCAACCTTGAGAAAAGCTCTGATTCGTATCTTGGGAACAGAGATCAAGAAACTGAGGAATCGAGAAGTCAAATTGGTGAAAGTTCAGTGGGGTGAAGCCGACGAAGATGCAACTTGGGAAACCGAGGAGAAGATGCGTGGGCTTTATCCATTCCTTTTTGAGGGTACATTCTCGACCTCTTACCTAATTAGCATATCTTTCTGTTTATCCGCGTTTATCCTGTTTATCTTGTTATCTCGTTAATCATATCATGAGAACCTTAGGTAGAAACCCTTTGGATGAAACATGTATTTGAAACATGTTATACTTGATGGTTGCAAGTGGTTGCAAGTGTTTGCACGTGGATACTCGTGGATGCATGATACACATTAGGCACTAAGATCGGCTCACACACTTTCATGTTGCATATGCATGAGTGCTTATACTTATTCATGGATGAAACTTGTTATGCTATCACGTGGATGTTGCATATGGATGAATGTTATGTGCACTCATGTAGAGATTATAAATTATGTTAGGAATTTGCATACATATGGAATCATTTCACTAACATGCTTTGCATTAAGGAGGTTTACTGTATCAGTAACCGCCTGATTTTTGCATTAGATAAGTACATATACACACACCTTTGCATATGATCATACAACATTTAGAATCCTTTAAGGACAATGACTGCATGTGGATGATGTTTTGAGTAGATGGATGATGGATAGTAGGATACGTTCTTCCTAACTTGGAGATTTCGGGGACGAAATCCTTTAAGGAGGAGAGAATGTAACACCCCGTAATTTGAACATAAAAATTCACAAATTAAAGTATACTTGATTAAGTGAAATGGGTTGCGTAGAGAAATATATATATATTGATATATATATATAATTGAAAATTAAATAAATAAATACGCAAAAATGTTCAAAATAGCGAATTGGGAGAGGGGAATAACCGAACCGGCCGATTTTTGAGGTCGACCCAAGCTCGCTGGGTCGACTAGGGGTTAATCCAGGGTGTTTGGCTGTCAACCCGTGAGCCGATTCGCTCAAATGCAGATTTTGCATTTGAATGGTTCTCATGGTTCAGCTTTAATCTAAAGGCCCTAGATGGTTCCTACACTTGACTTCTTCCCCAAGACATGCTTTGATGGCTTGGATTGAATCTAGGGTTAATCCTATGGCTAATACTATCCTAATCCTCTATAAAAAGACCCCTAAACCTAGCCTAAATCACCATTATTCAATCCTACAACTAAACTATGTCAAATTTGTTCCTCTCATGGCCTCCACTCTCATGCTAAAATTCCTAAGCCTATTTCTATGAGAGATTGTGAGTTCATACAAGTGCTTTCAAACTTGTATGAGTGTTCTTAGTTTGCATTCAAGTCAAGTTGCAACATTTCTATTTCAAAACAAGGATTTTTATTTGATTTGGCGCAAGGGTTTTTCATTGGAGCATTCATATTTGGGTCTTTTTGGTGATTGCATAAGGGCTTCGTCTCAATCTTTATAATAAATATATATTTGTGTCTTCATAGCATTTTAAGCCCTTTTCTACTTTCTTTTTATTGAACTCTAAAGTTAAATGAATGATGCAAGTTTGAGGTTGATCATTATGATATGCAAGTTTGGTTGATCATTATGATATGCAAGTTTGGTTGATTATTATGATATGCAAGTTTGGTTAATCATTATGCTATGCAAGTTGGTTTAATCATTATGTATGACACATATTGCTATGTTATGCAAGTTAAACTTGATGTTGTGAGCATAAAGCTCCAAGCTTTTTATCAAAGGTTGCATTTTGGCCACATGAAAGTTATCATACCCCTTATGATAACTTGCATGTGAGGCTAAATGCGAACTTCTAGCAACTTCTACTTGTCATTTATCACCATGTATCACTCATATGCTAAGTTTGGTTTTATGCATGCTTTTGAATCCTAACAATGCAATATGCAAGTATATGAACATATGTACATCTCATATGCCACCATGATAAACTTGTGGCTTCAACACCTTTTTGTCATGATTATGCCAAGTTCCCTATTTTACCCTTTATGCGTTGTTGCGATTATGTAAACGATGGGATTACGTTGGGGTTGGGTAAAATTATGACATGAACATGATTTTTATAACATAACGTGATATGTTACCTTGTAATTATGTTTTGGAAACATAATGGACATGACACTTAGAAAATATGAGTGTGGCCAACTCGAGGTTGGGTTGAGTTTGTAGCATAAATCTACCCGGACCCGCCCGGCTTAACTAGTGGCTACAAACAATAGGACCCAATGTGAGAAGTTGGTCATGTTGTGCTCGAACCCGAGGTTAGACCAAGTTGTGGTGTAAAGCTACCCGGACCCTCCCGGCTTAACTAGTAACCACAACAAGGTCTAATGTGAGAGGTTAAAGCACATTAAGTTAATTAATGCCTCCTGATTAGGGTTAAGTCATGGTCCACTTAATACTTAATCAATTTGGGCTGGATGGGTTAATCGGGGTTAAGTCATGAACCTTGGATACACTTAACCAATTTAATCCACGTTTGGATCGGGTTAACCACATTTAACCCGTTAAGGAAACCCTAGTGGCGTGGTCCTTTGCAGCAGTAACCCTCTTGATAGTATCATAAGACCCTAGGACTAGGCTAGGGTGGGGCACGATTACTGGGCTGACAAGTAAGCGACCAAAACGACGGCTGTGTAGGTACGCCGGTGTAGGTCCAGGCGGACTATGATCGTGCACATAGTCCAGCGTTGGAGAATCAGGCACGGGTACCAGTAGATCTAGGCTGTGCATACTTAATTGGTGTCCGAGGTCTACACCCTAGGACTTGATACACCCTGGGGTGGACCTAGCACAGTTAGCTACATTTCATGTTTGGGCCGTATGACACCGACACATGACGAGTTAGGCTTATAGGGAGCCGATCAACTAGACCGTGTAGTTGGACCTTGATTTAGGTCACCTCATGATATTGGGCCAAGCTTGGGCGAAGGGATCAATTCTTGTTTTTACTTGACATGTTAGAATGCTAGTACACCCGTGGTGCAAAACATAATCTTAATTATGCGATGACACCTTTATCTATCTTGTTAGTTAATCATCATGCCAGTATGTTGTTATCCTTATGTTCATCTCAGCTTCTCATGCCAGTTAACTTTACTAGTTCATAGACAGATAGTAGTAGGGCTTACCAGTCTTTTTGACTGACCTGTTTTCTTTTGCCTCTTTTCTTCCGTTCCCCCCCCTCAGGTTCTCAGGGTGGGAACATTGGAGCTTAGCTTGGATCTTTACAGCTTGCTTACTGGATTTGCTCATGTACGGTTTTGGACATTGAGCTAGCTATGGTTTATCACTTCATTTTAGGGATAGTACTTTATGTATTTCAGTTTTTCAGTTTATGCTTTTATCTAGACTTTGTTCTTGGAAAATAATGACCAAGTACTTTGTTGTAACATGACTATGGTTTTGAAATGCTAAGTTTTATCCGCTGCTTTACTACTCTGTTTTACTTATATGTTCTATCTTGTGATATCTGCATGCATGTTTACCTTGTTTAACGCCCCTCCAAAGCTAATGTCCTTGCAAGAGTGGCATTGGCGGAGGTGGGGTGTTACAATAGTGATGTACTTTCATAAGTAACCTATTCCAGAGAACATAGTTGCAAGAAGACCATAAAGAAAATAAAAGAAATAGCTTGCGACTATAGATCTAGGTAGGTGCACATTATGGAAATAAGTCACTGTATTTTTCTGTAAATCAAACTAATATGGCGTGTGAAGTGTTTTCCTGAAGAAATAAGGGATATAGCCGACTGTAAGTAAAGAAAGATTACAATAACAAAATTGGGAATAATGGAAAATTTACAGTGATTGGAAGATAGTAGATAACCGCACCAATACACAGGGTTAAGTTCAACTTGTGGTAAAAGCATGTCCAAAACCGCCTGGCAAATCCAGCATCCACAAGTGGTCATCTTAATGTGAGAGGTCTGGTGCACAAACATATATAAAAATATATGTATACAATAGACAATGAATAAATAAATAAATAAATGGTGCATGTGAAAATATACAAGTCGGTAAGGAAATGGATGTTACAACAGTAAAAGTTAATTAATGTTAAAGAACCAAAGAAAATGTGATGAACGGGGAATATAACCTTTTATAATTAATTATATTAATGACAGTGTAATATAATAGGTAGGCTTGTCCTAGGGAAGAGTGGAATTATAACATGGGTTATAATAAATAAAAAGTAAACTTATTAATAAACCTTAGTTAAGAGAACAAAGTTAATAAGTAAACAACAACGATAGGTTGTGATGACAGCGTAAGATCCATGATTAAATAAGGAAGAATGAGGTAGACTTATGGAATGAAATAAGTTGTACTTAATTATATATATAGTAAGTAGCATGCTAACAGAAAACATGTGCGTTGAAATAAGATTTACTTAATTATATATAGTAAGTAACATGTTAACAGAAAATATGTGGGTTGGAATAAGATATACTTAATTATACATTAAGTAGAACATGCTTTTGGAACTTATAGACATGTAATTGATAGTAGATATTATAGTTATAAAAAAGGGGTTGTTGATTACTTTCATTAACTACAATCCGGGGTAATAGGTTGTAAGTTAATGTCTTTAAAGTAAGAGTGATTAAAAAAATTATACATAGGGTCTAATAACATGTTTGTTTGATGCGCTTGGACAAGTCCGCATGAACGAAGGCGAAGAATCCAACGGGGTATATCATCACGGTGTCTAAAGACACGGGAGGAGCACGTCCACTTGATTACTCTGATCTACATGCAACTTGATTTCTTGACATGACTGGATGGAAGCACACAACTTCAGAGGGACGTGGTAGGGTACTCCATGGTGGTCCTCTATTGCGTTACACGCTTGGGATGTACACGTAGATGTGGGGTCTGCGCGATAACTCCCGGATGGTATCTTTGACTACAACTGTAGATTGGCATTCAGAAGACTGTGGCTGATGGCGTTCGTGATTCGGCGATTGCCTTGGAAGGAGGCTGGGTGAGGACCACTACATGATAGTAATTGTTGGGTACCTGTCATCGGCAGTCAGTGGGATGCTGAAAAGACTAGAGCTAAACCAATACACTATTGACCTTTCAGTATCGGGGAATAGTGGTTGAGGGTCACACCAAATTGAATGCTAATGTATTCTTTCCCTAGTTGAGGGAGGGGCTTGGGTAGGGCTATAGCCACCGTGAAAAAGCATACCATACACAGATATATGTGTTGTAGGCCCTTAAATGCGGGCCTATACAAATATGGAAAGGCTTCCGACCGAGTTCTGTGCATTGGATGCATTCCTATTATGGGACTCGGGATATAGTAGGAAGTACGTATGTGTGAGGGTCTAGGTACATGCACCGAGTGGTATATCATAGACGTTACGGCATTACTCTGTACGAGTGTGTGGCATAGCAAGGAGGGTTTTGTGCGGTAACATGGCGTTATGATTTGGATTTGCGTACGTCGTTCGGCACAGGGTACACGATTCCCTGACATGACGATGGAGACCGTGCGAGGAGGGTACTATGGGAAGTACCTTGATATGTTGGGGTAGCTACATATATACTATGTTATGTTAATTTACTGGAAGTAGATGGGTACAATGTGAGTATAGAGGCCTGAGTGCTGTTAACCCGAACAACCTAAAAAAATAAAAAATAAACAGTGTGTGTAGGGTTATTTCAGAATGCATAATTTTTCCAGTCACTAGAACTTTTGTGTTCTGACCCCTTCCTCATAACACACTTGCAGGTTAAGTTTATGGTAGAGATATTGGATACTGGTTAGGCAGTATTATTACTTTGGTAAGGCTAAATTATGTTATATTATATCCATTCCGCTGTGAGCTATTTTTGAGCTCTAATATATTTATTTTCTATGTCTTTTCTTCAGTATACTCGACATGCTGACTCGAGCTTCGGTAGATTAAAATTTTCGAAAAAAAATTCGGTCTTCCAAAATTCTGGTTGTTACACTATTTAAGAAATGAAAGTTGGAAAAACCACATATTTTATCTAGTCCTGTTGAAGGGTAAACTACGTATGTTTATCAAGTTATCTCGGAACATGTGTTTAGAGAAGTTCTAATAAGAAAGAAAAGAAAGCCTATTGTCTAGTATTACTACCAGGAAATTATGATCTCTTTTTCAAGATTATCCAATTCAAGCCTTATCAGGTTTCCTCTTAAATAGATTTTTGGAAAACCTGATACCTTTGAAAGACTAGTGAAGTAGAGAATAAAACAAAGCCAATGTGACATATAGTATTAATCCTAGATATCATCTAAAGAATAACTGATAATTGACTTCATTAATGAATGTACTGGATTCATTGAAGAGCAGTCAGAAAATGAAAATTAGTGAAAGTCGAATAGCATTTGCTCAATGATGTGGCTTCTAATGAATAGGGAGCTGGCAGTTTATATTGTCATAATTGCAAATGCGCATTGTTTGCACTATGCAGTGAAACTTGTTTTTCAAGCCACCAGTAATGTAGCAGACACATGGGTTAACATTGGGTTTACAATTGAAAATTCCTATAATCAAATATTATGTGATTCACAGTTGATGGTTTTTGAAGCAAAACTTTTCAAACAAAAGACGCAAAACTGGCACAATACCTAAACAAAGCATTAAAAATGTTTATTTGGTTCAAAGATTTCTAAATATACCAGATATCTAAGGAGAATAATGAACAAGCTAATTCTCTAGCTAAATTGACTAGCTCAAAAGGAGCACTGAAATCCAAAATTGTTCTGTTTACCCGATTTTTCGACCTAGGCAACTTGAACTGAACACACAACACACATACGGACTCAGATTGACTTGAAATTTTTGGAGAACACTCATAAGACATAAAGGAAGGCTCACAAAAAGTTAGGCAGATCTATTGTCAAATTTATAAAGAAGAATTAAGTTAGATCTAAAACTCATGCCATGAAAAGGTCAATTTCAAAGTTTGGCTTAAAGAAGAAAACCTAGGAAGTATTAAAGGAATTAAATATGCTCTTATTCAACCTTCCAGTTTGGAAGAATTAAAAAAATTGATGATCTGGATTGAATTAATAGTAGCCTAAGTCTGAATGGATTTAGTGCAAATTTCTGGAAGGTTCGCTAGAAGCAAATCGAAGAGGATTTCTTACTTACCATAAATCATGCATTGGAAAATGAAATTACTCCAAAATTATATGCAACAAGATGAAGATACTAAGGACCTGATATCTAATAATTGAAAAGCTGATTTAGTGCATCATAACATATGTAAAACTCTGAATTAATCTCGGAAAGGACAATCTTAGCCGAAAAGAACACATCCAGTCATCTGATGATGTCAAATCAGTGTGAAAGTTCATATATATAGTTGGGGCAGTATGTAAAGTAAACCTGGAAAATTCTGTCAAAAAATATGCTAAGGTGATAGACTTGTACCGACCCATCTTCCATGGGTCGGTACCGACTCATAACAATCTACGTGACATCAAACCAACGTTATAGACAGGCTACCCAGACCTTCGACATTGCATTAAAGAAGAAAAAACTCAGAAAACTTCTAAGTAGGAGACCAGTACCGACCCATGCCCCATAGGTTGGTACCGACCAACAAGAATATGAGGAATGACAAACTTCAACTTTGCTTCTAGGGTCTGCCACGTCATCACATCGCGTCAAGGAAAAATCATGTAAAAATAAGTTATCTCCGTAGGTCGACACTAAACCACAGATGATAGGTCAACACTGACCCATCAAATGAGTTGACATCCAAAGACTTACAGCGTCACAAAGTCATAGTGTCATTCTGTGGTCGTTGACATTACAACCGAGTCCTTCCACTTGCGAAGACACTCAAAGCCCTTCCACTTGCAAAGGCACCCAAATTCCTTCCGCATATGAGGGCGCTTGTAACACCCCACGTCCATTAATGTCACTCACAAAGGGAATGCATTAACTTCCATGGAGGTTTTAAGTGAATATAGAACAGAAAAATTACAACAAGACAGATAATAAGTAGTACTTGGAAATCTAAAACTTTATTTCATTGCAGCGGAAATTAAACATGTTTGTTACATCATAAAACCATAAATCAGAGTCAAGTACAATATCCATCTTGATAAAACAAAATACATAATCCCATTACATAAATAGCCATTAAAGAAGATAACAAGCTGGACTTTACTTCAACGGTCCAAGCTTTCCAAAAGAGAGATAAAGCAATCCAATCAAGCTCCACTAGAGCTGGGCCCACCCTGAGGACCTGGAGGGGGAAAAAGATAGAAATGGAGGGGTCAGACATAAAGTCTGGCGAGTATGATAATTCTAACAATACTATTATCAAAATAACTAGACTAAGGCACAAGCTGGAAAATAAGGAAATGTCTATGAACTATTGGGTATGGAAGAGCAGATAAAGATAACATTAAAGGCACACCTAATTACTAACGAATAGTTACTACACTGCACCACACCAGTCACCCTAAAGGTTGATCCCACTTGCTTCACTTAGAAATTATATAAATAGCTTCGTGTACCCCTAGCTGACTACATAGGTGCCGCCTGCCCCTATCTCCGCTAGGTGTACCCCACTACCGACTTGCGATCGGCTCCTTACTCATAGATACCCGTGATGGCCCCACAGCGGGGTGTATCACTCCCCTAAAGTGGCAACCCGATACAGCTAAAGAATGCACGGCTTATACCTACACGATGCAACAACGTCTCACCTACCAGCCCGGGTCCACACACGCATATGAAACCCGTTGGACTTACGTTGCCACCGCTAACCCGTTTGGCCTCTTATAGTCTGTGTGACGGCCCGCCCCGCACCAACCGACATTTACTCCAAAAGTGCGTTGTACACATGTCCAGTTAGCACGGAATGGGTCGTGTGAAGGAAAGGGAAGAAGGAAATGAACATACAAAGAACCTGTAGAATGTCCCACAGCGCATGGAATAAAATATAATAACAAAATACTTGACATAAAATAGGTGAGACAGTGTATAAGCTGATAACTAAAACCAACATCAACGTCAGAGCAGCGGAAATCCATATACAGCTTATTACAACTTTTCAAATTTACTGTCTCTAACAAAAGAAAGCTAAAGTAGAAGATGCACCACCAATGCCCAGGCAGTGATCTTCAACAACACAGGGAGAATACTATATATATATTACGTGGAAGCCTCCTGCTCGTCTCTGGATCACCTACCTGTGCATCACCAGCTAACCTGTCTCTAGTCTGCTCGTGTGAGCACCCAGAGTAATAAGAGGAGACATAAAACTCTGGGTCAGACATAAAGCCCGGTATGAGCGATAAGCATCTAAACAGAATAATAACAGGTATACTAAACCATACCTGAACCTGGACCTGCAACCAAAGAGTTAGTACCACATACCGTACAATACTCTAAGGTGCCATAATAAATAGTGTAAGAATACGGGGGTCGAGTGTGCATGTCATAATGATAGCAAACAAATCATCCATAGCAACCATCCTCACATCTCTCACTCCGTTCGTAAAGCATACGATATCCACCACTGTCAATCACTAGACCCATTGAAGTAGTGACGGAGTTCGACTTGTACAACTACTGCTACTACCAAGCTTACCACATGGAGTCATGACCAAATCTTTACAAATGACCCCACTTCATTGGTCTATAGCCCTTTAGTCGTACCTAGGCCATTACAGCCCTGAATCCGTTCACGTACTTCCCATACATAGTGATCCAAAGTCATAGACATCGACTGCCCCTTGGCACACGTCCCGCAGCAAAGCCCAATCATGAAGTGAACTCATTGGTTCCCAACTAGATCCTGAGCTCTAACTTCCCATATTGGACTACCTTTGCATCTCGGGTTATTGGTCAATACTGGGTCAGGTCGGGTTCTCCTCCTAGCCATCGGTTCGGGTCGGGTCCTCTACTTCGGGTCGGTTCGTAGTCTTCTCCTGTAGCGGTTCGGTTCGGATCCACAGTGCCGCATCGGTTCGGGTCGGGTATTCTATTTCGGGTCGGGTCGGGTGTCCTCCTCCGGACCGGGTCGGGTGCCATCTCCCTTCCAGTTCATGCTTCCGCTCCGATCCACTCCCTCGTTCTCCACGTGCTCCGATCCGATCCTTCCTTCGCCATCTGATCCGCGTGGCCTTCCCTCTTGCCAATTCTCCCAAGTGTTAAGTTCCGATCCGAGCCCTTCGTCTCCAAGTCTATCCGATCCCCAGCTTAACCAACATGGCCTTCCTTTTTGCCTAGCCTCATCTGTACTAGATTTCTGGTTCGGGTCGGGTTCCTTGCCCAGGTCTCCTATCCGATCCGAGTCCATATCCGATCCGATCCGAAACCCTGCACAACTTTTTGCAACTTTTTCCAGCAACTTGTTTACGCCATTCGACGACGTTTTCGACAAATCTAACTATGCTAATCAATCACAAATCATGTCAAACAGTCATAGCAACATAGTAAACTAACCACAAACACCAAAACAATGAATTTACATGTCAAAACGGATCAAAGATGCCCAAAATCCCCTTATTTTCCCTTAAGCATGATTAAATAAAACTAATCATAGAATTAATAAAACTTAACCAAATCGAACCAAATTTCTAACAGAGGCATAAAATATTATTTAAGAATTTCTAAACATTTTTCCAGAATTTATTAGTGTATCAATTCGCTAATCTTCACTAATCACCCTTAATTAACTGTAATTAGTGTCAAAACGATGCTATCACTCACCTTTGCCACAAAATAAAACACCAAATCTGAAATACTCTCTGTTTGGGTCGAATCCCTATGTATAGCAGCAGCTCCAACCTTGCTCTGATGCTATTTGGCCTTGATTTGATGTAGTTTAGGCTTAATCTTCACTAAAAATGTGTTTTGGAGTGGTTTTAGAGGATGGAAGCCATTACTAAGGTCTTAAGAAGGTTTGTGGCGGCTCAAAACTGAAATGAAAGTGATTTCCTAACCCTAATCAGTCCTCCTGTACCTCTAAACCCGAAATTCTCTTCTGGGCCTAGCTGTTAATCACCCGGTTAAGCCCAATTAAGCGGTTTTCACCATCTGAAACTTGTTTCAGCCATATCTCCCAAACGGTGAGTCCGTTTGGCTAATGTGACCACTCTACAAAATTGTAAACCATCATCCGGAGCCAATGGAAGTAGTTCCAGGTCAAAATTCCTTTCCAGTCAAAAGTTATGGCCAAAACAGTGCCAACTAGGCGTAAAATGGTCATTTAAAAATCGGGAAAGATCATGAACATGGTAAATGACCCCAATAGTCGTCACCCAAAGTTACATGACCATACGACTTCGTATGCGAAAGAAATAAATATTCTACGATCCTATGATACGTAGAATACGGGTCATTACACTCTCCCCCCCTTAAGAAATTTCGTCCCGGAAATTTCTTAACCCAAAACATACAAAGGATCCCGCATGCCTAACAACCACATACAACAATCAAACATGCAAAACTGTTGAATATATGGTTGTGTTTGATGATAACAAATAGATTTTTATTGATGTGTTTGATAGTGAAATAATAAGTATTATTGCTTAATAATGCTGTACACAGAATACAGGAAACTTATGCGAGAATTTTTTATATAATGCTTACTTTATTTCACAAAGCATTTATATACAAATTTCTCTTGAGACACTCATTCTTTTACATGACTTTTCAACTTCTTTACAAATGAACTCAGTACAAATGTCTTTACAAATCCCTTTACATTTCACACACATCTCTCTGCTAAACATTTCTGTACTGCACACTTTTACTGTCCAAATTTCTGTTCTTCCTTGGTTGCATCATTCTCAAAACCTGCCACACAAAAGAAAATACACACAAGTACACTGGAACAAAAATAAGCACTGAACAAATAAAACTTTATAGATTTTTTTTGTCTCAGCTTTCTATGTGTTTTTCTCATCATATTTCAGACTTGCACAGCCACGCCACAACCATACTGGTTTGCTGATCAGAACCAGCTGATTCTAACCAGCCTCAACTCAGTACAGTTTGAGTGCTGTTTTTTTTTGTTGTGTCAGGGTCGCAAGTCAAAATGGTAACACGACAAAATAAGGTTCAGCAAATAAACGAAGCATGCTCAATGTAAAGCAAGAATGGTGGAACAGCTCAAATCAGAAATGGTGCATGGTCGAAGCATGTGCACATATGTCAAGTGAGCTACACAGCAAGTTCATATGCCCAGAAAAACATGATCAAGGGTTTCAGTTTTTAAAGCATGCTGGAACAGCATGTGCACAAGTGTACAACAAATGCATGGACTACTCAAACATGGTGGTTCAGTCATGATTACATGCATGGAGCATGTACAAGTGATGATAAAGCAAAGCAGCTATGGATGCTCATATACAAACATACAAGTGCAACTTGGTTCAGAAAACTCAAATGAAAAAGCAAGCATGGTTCAGTCATAATGTATTGGCAAGCCAACGCAGTCGAGCCCAAAAATGAACAAGGGACAGCAATGAAATGGCACAATACAATGTGCAGTGAGTTCAAAGGATGGTCAAGCAACACAAATGCACAGTTTAGGTTAAGCTACAAGTGCATGGAGTTTTCAGTTTCATGTATATAGTACAAGGCAGCAGTGGAGCATGATGGACAATGCAGTATAATATTTTCATGAAGCAAGCATATGGTAGCATGTATGGAAGTAATCAGTTAAGCAATATTGCAGCTGTACAACTTCTCGAGTAAGTGCCAAACCAAAATGAAGCATGGTGCTCAACATAATGTCAAAGTGGTGTATACAGCAAGTGTGTGTACACTGGAATAAGTAAAATATGGCTGAGCATAGTCAGTGCATGAAGAAGGCAACAGCATGGAATTAAACAACAGCGACAGGAGTGTTTTTCCAGTGACAATGGAAGAACTACATGGTTAAGCCAAAGACATAAATGGGAAATTTCTTTCCATTTTTGCTATACAGAAATTCATGGCAAAAGTTTTTAATGGTGAAATCTGCACAAGTGTTTCCAGATATGGCAAAGAAAACAAATCAGTGCACACAAGATAACAATTGAAAAATGCTCAATTTCTGTATATATGGAAATCTGATTTGTACTCCTAAAATCACATATGGACAAAGAGCAAAACTGCAGATGAAACACCCCACCTCCGTTAGGGTCACTCTCAAAGGGAATGCCCTAATTTTGGTGGAGGTTTATAAGTACAAGTCACAGATATACAAGACAGATTATAAGAACACATATTTGTAAAACAGCGGAAGAACAACAAACTTTATTTCATTAAGTCAAATACGTGTTACAACAACATCCTTTCCAAAAACATAACATAACACTTTCATAATCTGTCTTGAGTACATTATTTAAAGAAGCATAAATAAAACATAGATAAACTGCAAAAGCCCCTTGGTGGATTGTCCAAAGCCATAGTTCAAAACAGGAAAGTCCAAGCAATACATTTCTCTTCTTCAAGCTGGATGTTGAGGCTGGTCAAGCTGCTGTGTTCCCTCCCTGAGGACCTGGGGGGGGGGGGGAAACGGAAGAAAGAAGACGAAAGAAAAATAGAGTCAGACATAAAGCCTGAGTAAGTCTAGTACTACTTTGTCTATGAATAAAGAACTGGGTATGATAAGTAAAACAGGAAGTGGGCAAACACTATGAACTTGGTTAAGTTATCTAGGGTCGAATATACTATCGTACCCCATGTTAATCTCTGAACCCATATAAACTAGTTTCCAATTTGCACCCCATAATCAGGGTGATATGATCCATTCAATGATGATCGGCTCCTACTCGCAAAGTTACATGTGTCTTACGGCCCCCGATGTCTGTAGTTACCTATGCTGGTCCCACCATGGGGTGTATCAAGTCCCATAGTGGCAACCCGACACAACCTTAGAGTGCACAGGTATGCTACTGGTGTCCAGTGCCTTATTTTTCTGCGCCGGAGTGTGTGCACGCCCGCACTCTGTTAGAACCTACACTGCTACACCACCGCCGTCGATTTGACCTCTTACAATCAGCCCAGTAATCGTGCCCCACCCTGCCTAGTTTCAGGGTATCCTGATACACCTTTTAGGGTTACTGCTGAAAAGGGTCCCCCGTTACTAGGTTTTCTATCTCTAGCCAACATGCTAAGTTGGTTAAGTGTTTTCTAACCTAACCCCCACCAGTCCGTTTAGTTTAGCATGTTCCATTTTGATTAAGTCTTTAGTTCACTTAATCCTAACAATCCTGACTCAGCCTTAATTGTCTTATTAAGGCCCTGACCTCTCACATTAGACAGGTATTGTTGTGGCTGCCTGTTGCCGGTTGGTTCCGGGCAGTCTTACGCCACAACTCAGTCTAACCTCGGGTCCTTATTGGGCTCCATGTTTAACCTCCCACATTGGATAGGTATTGTTGTGACTACTGGACAGCCGGGCGGTTCCGGGCAGGTTTACATCACAACTCAATCCAACCTCGGGTTAAACACATCGTATGTTCTACATTTACATATTTTGTCATTCTTCTTTATTACTTATATGTAAATATTTGCGGCCCATTATTAAGTTAATGGTCTAAAGGTTACACCAATCATGGGCCCAACCCATACTTGAACTTGGGCCCTTCTATTTTATATTTTCATTCATTAATTAATTTTTAACCCAACGTTATCTTCCCCCGTTTTACAAGTCCGTTCATATATATTGGGCTTAGCCTTTTAAAGCCCAATTTAGCCATGCGAAAAGGGGAGACTTATGGCGTATACACGAAGAGGGGAAAGTGAGCGCATGAACTTGCATATGACGTTGGAAAATACATAATAGAAATTGGTGTACTTGCATAGTGGTGACATGTATTTTGGTCATAAAACATAGGTGACATAAATCAAGGCATGTAAACTTGCATAGGTTTAACTACAACATGAACCTATATTCTTATTTAGGCATAATGTCAAACATAGGCATGGCACAAATACTTCTAGCATAAGCATGGCATAAATACTTCTAGCATAAACATGGCATATTGTCAAACATAAGCATGGCATAAATACTTCTAGCATAAACATGGCATAATGTCAAACATAAGCATGGCATAAATACTTCTAGCATAAACATGGCATAATGTCAAACATAAGCATGGCATAAATACTTCTAGCATAAACATGGCATAATGTCAAACATAAGCATGGCATAAATACTTCTAGCATAAACATGGCATAATGTCATCATATAATTCTTTTAAACAAGATAGACTTAATCATGAATTTCAATTATGCCCAATATCATTCATAGCCTAGCCATATTCATAAGTTTTGCAAAAGCATGACTTAATACATGGATTATGGTGTCAAAATTCCAACATAGTTTCATATGAACTATAACAACCAAACTTGTCTCAATTACTTGCAAAATGATTTATGCACAAAATAGATATCATGATGGCATAATAACAAAGCCCCAAACTTGCATGAATTTCAATCAACTACATACATGTAGCTTCAACATAGACTACATAATTTGCGCAATATTCCAAACGTATATTTGCATAGAACTACCGCATGTAGTTCTTTATAATTGAATGACATAATTCAGAATATCCAAAAGTATATAAATCGCACAAATACGAATTTCATTGCCACAATTCAAGCATACATATCTACACAATCATTTGTTCATACCAAAGTAATACTCTACTTACAATGGTTGCGGCAAATTCTCTAATTAAGAGATATGATTCCTTTGTTGAATTGATTAGCTTTAGGTTGCTTGAATTGCTTTAGGATTTAGAACTTTCTCCCTAATCCTCTCTCTAGATGGCGGCTACTCTTAGTCGTTCCTCAGCAACATGGCGGCTATGCTCTTAATTTGAATGAATAGATTAGGGTTTAGTCTAGGGTTGTTTATATAGAGGTTAGGAATTGATTAGAACCATTGATGTTGCTAGGTTAGATCGTAGCCATTCATTAGATAGAGAGACCAATTAAAACTTGCCACCTAGCCCTAATGACAAAGCAACCCACAGAAATTCGACCAAACACAGACCAGGCCAGCCAGGAGGGACTGGGTTCGATTTTCAAAAATTAAACTTTAAATTGAGCTGTTTTAGTCTATTTGAATTTTATCTATTGTATACATATATTTTTGCATATATATATATATATATTCTCATATATATACATATATTTTCTTTATTTCCTTATATGTACGTTCTTATCCTTTCAAAATTTGAATTTGTATACGTACATGTATTTGCATGCTCAGTTGGCCCTCTCTAAAACAGAGATAAAAATTATGTCGCCGCCGGGGTTCGAACCCCCGACCTCCATGCTACAAATCCAATGCCTTAACCAACTGAGCTACAGAGGCTTTTGTTAATAAGTCTTAGAATAATAATAATTATTGTCCTCTCCTTACTTCTCTTTTTTCATGTTTTGCTGTAATATTTAAATTAAAGATATCTTCTTCATACGTTATCAGTTTTGCGCAAACTCGGACTCTATCTCAAGCAGAATTCCGAGACGAACGCAATGGTGATGTCCGTTTCCCTTAATTTTTCTGTTACAATTTAATTATACTTTAATTTGTTAATTTACTGTTAACGGAAAAATCCGGGGTGTTACAGCAGATCAGGTTTTCAAAATTGATGTAGTATTTTTGGCAACTCGTTCAATCAAGCAAATCAGTGCATGATTGTTTTTTTGGGCAAGTTTTTTTTATTTTTCCAGAAATCATCTTTTGGAAAGAAGAACAAGTTTTAAAACTGCTTTCATCTTTTTCAAAACCACGGTTTACTTCCAGAAATGGAAGTGTGATTTCACGACAGTTTTTTTTCAAGTATGGTAACATTTTCGAATTGATTTTTTAAATGTACACTGATGAAATATTTGGCAAGAAAACTATTTTACAAATCAGGTTTGGGATTGCAATCTTTTCCAGAAATCGCATATTTCATACATGGCAAGGGGCAAATCAGTTTTCAGTATTTTTATTGCCAGAAAATCAAGCATAATCATCTCAGTTCGAATGCCAAGAATTAAATCATATATGGAATAAAGTTTTTGGTATGCAATCAACTCGACATCTATATGACATACAAGGAAAGGTTTCATTTCTAATTCAAGAATTGAAACAAACACTTTCTGGCATTTTTTTTAAAGGAAACCACAATCAATCAATGTCCAGATAAATTTTCATGGGGCTAAAAATATATCCAGGTTCTTCACAAGATCACGCAGATAAAGGGAGCCAAAAGAGAAATTCATGGCAATATTAACCACGGCAACAAAATTCAAAGCCAAGGAACATAATGCCAAAATCACGCAACAATTCAAAAAGGGGCAAGTTTTACTTTTTCCAGAATTTTCAATCAAGACCGAGAAACAAAAGGCAACATTTTTCACGCAACGCAAATCAGGGGACAAAATCAAATAGCAAGGGGCCACAAACATTCAATCCGAGAAATCCATATCAAATTCAAGGAATGTCAAAATCAAAGCAAATCAAAAGGGGGCAAGTCTCTAATGCGAAATCAGAGAGTAAGGGTTTCTAAAACCCTATATAAACACACCATACATCATCGACAAAAATTATCGAAATATACACAGAAAAACCGAAACCCTAATTGCAAAAATCAGAATTGCTTACTTGATTGATCGAGAGAAAGAAAGAGCACGTCGCAGAAACAAGCAGCAAATCAATTCCCAGTATTTTTAGGATTCGCAAGCCAAGAAACTTCAATTTTTCAGAAAACCCTAGTCACGATGTTTTTTGGGAGCCGCCATTATCAAGTAAAAGGAGAATTGCACAAATAAAAGAAAGTGGGCCGACCCTTTGTTTACTTGACTAAGTCAGGATTGTTAAAGGGGGTGCTTTTAATTTGTTCTCCTATATTTTGAATTTCCTTTGTAATTGTTTTCAGTTTTTTTTTGAGGAAAATTCTTGTTTTCTAGTTTCCTGTAAAACTAGGATACAGATTACTGGATAGTAGTCTGGGAAAATCTGGTCTAGAGTTCATTGACCAGTCTAGGATTTTAAGCTTAGGGTCAGACAGGAGCAGGAGTTGCAAGTTTACATAGGATTGTAAGCGAGATCTGTTTGTATCTCCTAGTAGAAATCTTAGAAAGGCAGCAGTAGGCACAGTTTGCCGAAGCTAGGTATCTTTGCGTGTGATTCTTCTTTCTGCATTTTTTTTATCTCAGAATTTATTTTAATTTATTGTTAAAACCCTATTCACCCCCCCTCTAGGGTTATTATCGATCCTACAATTGGTATCAGAGCCAGTGTGTAACCCTAGAATCATGACTTCAATGAACAATGCTTTTTCTGAAGGTCAATCTATTGCTAGACCACCCATGTTCAATGGTGGTGATTATGCGTATTGGAAAGCTAGAATGAAAATCTATCTTGTGTATGTTGATTATGATGTCTGGGATATCATTGAAACTGGATATAAACCTCCTACTGAAACTGTTAATGGAATTGTAACACCTAAACCAAAAATTAGGTGGGATGCAAATGATAAGAAACTATACTCTATAGACTCTAAAGCTATGAATGCTCTGATTTGTGCTCTTGATAAAACAGAATATAACAGAATTTCTCATTGTAATACAGCCCAGGAAATTTGGCATACTCTGGAAGTCACACACGAAGGAACTTCTCAGGTTAAAGAATCTCGTCTTGCCATGTTCAGTAATGAATATGAAAACTTCAACATGCAGAAGGACGAGAGCATCAAGGACATGTATGGTCGCTTCTCCGTACTAGTCTACAATGCTAGAGCCCTTGGAAAGGTCTATACAGAAGTGGAGCTCGTGAGGAAGATTCTGCGTGTTCTGCCCATGAACTTTGAAGCAAAAGTCACAGCCATTCAAGAATCTAAAGATCTGAGCAAGCTGAGCATGGAAGAGCTTATCGGGAATCTAATGACATATGAAATGGAGCTAAAAGCAAGAGAAGATCGCAACAACTCAGATCTGAAAAAGAAGTCAATAGCCTTGTCCAATACTGTCACCAGCGATAGTGAAGATCCTATTGAACAGCTTGCCATGGCAGTAAGACAACTCACGAAGTGGAGAAAACTCAAACCTCGGAGAAATAAACCAAAGACCAACAATTCAGAAGACGAACCACTCTGCTACAACTGTCAAAAGCCTGGGCACATAAAACCAAATTGTCCACTTCTCCAAAGAAACAAGAAGAAAAAGAAAGCTTTTGCCATAACTTGGGATGACGAGGAAGGAGAAGAAGACTCAGACAGCAGTGAGGAAGAAAGCAATTTGTGCTTCATGGCAAAATCAGACCTAGAAGATACCGACGAGGAAACCACTGAGGTATACAGTTATGACAATCTAGTTTTAATGTGTAAACATCTTTCTGAAATTATTGACACATTAGAATCAGACATAGAGAAACTGAAAGCGAAAAACATCAACCTTATTCACAATAATAAGAAGTTGGAATCTGAGATTAAAAATGCTTCAAAAATTAATAATCTAGATTGTGAAATTTGTAAGGATGTGAATCTAGAACTTTTAACACTCAAGTGCACCATTGAGAATCTTGAAAAAGTAAATTCGACTCTTAAAAAGGATGATGACACCAAAAGAAAGAATTATGTTGAACGATGCACTTCTTTGATAAATGAAAACACAATGTTAAGAACGAGAGTTCAAGATCTTGAAGTTGCTTTGAATAAATTCTCAATTGGTCAAACGTCTTTTAAAATGTTGCTTGGAAACCAACTATTTGCAAATAATAGAAAAGGACTTGGGTATGGAAAGACACAAGAAAAAGTGACTAGGATTGACAGTGCTAAAGGCAGAGGTATATTTCCCAAATGTGTAAAATGTGGAGTAATTGGGCACAATCATGAAAACTGCAAGAATGGTAGTAAAATTCAAAAGTTCAAAAAGGTTTGGGTTCCTAAACACTTGGCACACAATTATTGTAATGATTGGAACACAAATAAAGGGAAAAATCAAATCTGGGCTCCAAAAGAGTCTTATGACTATCATTTTTCTACTACTGATATGATTGGACCTAGAAGATTCTCTGGGTCATCCACTTCTCTATTTGTGTAGGTATGTTGGCGGGCTAAGGAGCAACAGAAATGGTATTTGGATTCAGGTTGCTCCAGGCATATGACAGGAGACAAAAGACTATTCCTTAGCCTTGAAAAACATAAAGGTGGGAATGTGACTCTAGGTGACAACAGCAAATGTAAAATTATTGGTAAAGGAAAAGTAGGTAACAGTATTTTTGCCTTAACCGATGTTTTATATGTTGATAGTCTATTTCACAATCTTATCTCTATCAGTCAACTCTGTGATAAAGGAATGAATGTTGTGTTTGATAGTAATGTTTGCAAAATCATAGAAAAATCCTCTGGAAAGGTTGTTTTTACAGGGAAAAGAAGAGGAAATGTCTACACACTCTCTTTCGATGATGTGACTGTTTCTAGGTGCTTGATAGCAACGGGAGAGGAGGCAACTCTATGGCACAGAAGGCTGGCACATGCAAGTATGGGTCTGCTTGAAAGACTGAAAACAAACGAACTTATCAGAGGTTTGCCTAATCAGAAATTCAAAAATAACAAAGTGTGTAAAGCCTGTACTATGGGAAAACTTAGTCGCTCATCTTTTCGTCCAAAAAATGTTGTTAGTACGTCACGCGTGCTTGAATTGATTCATATGGATTTGTTTGGACCTACTGACATGGCTAGTTTAAATGGTAAACGTTATTGTTATGTATTGGTTGATGATTACTCTAGATTTACATGGGTTTACTTTCTAGCCAAAAAGTCTGAAGCTTTTGATTATTTTTCAAAATTTTCAAAACTTGTTCAAAATGAAAAAGGGTTTTCAATTAAAACTCTGAGAAGTGATCATGGAGGTGAATTTGAAAATCTAGACTTTGAAAAACTTTGTGAAGAAAATGGTTTTAGACATGAGTTTTCCGCTCCTCGAACACCTCAACAAAATGGGGTGGTTGAAAGGAAAAATCGTACATTACAAGAAATGGCTAGATCGATGTTATGTGAATACAATTTACCTCAAATCTTCTGGGCTGAGGCAGTAAATACTTCATGCTATGTAATGAACAGAGTTATGATTAGACCAATACTTAATAAAACGTCATATGAACTTTGGTCTGACAAAAAGCCTAACATCTCGTACTTTAGAGTGTTTGGATGTCCTTGTTATATTTTGAACACAGGAGAACAGCTTGGGAAATTTGAGTCAAAAACGATTGATGGGATTTTCATGGGTTATTCCTCAAGAAGCAAAGCTTACAGAATCTTCAATAAACAATCAAGAACAATTGTGGAAACCGTCAATGTAAAGTTCAATGAAACAGATGTGGATATGGTCTCTGAAGAAGATAAAGATGATGGTGGTATACAAGAAGTTGAACAAGAAAACAACGATGTAGAAGAAAACAACGAAGAAGCCGCTGAAGCAGAAACAAATGTTGAAAGACTAAAGTTCAAGCCCAATCATCCTCCAGATTTGGTAATTGGAAGTCCAACAGCTGGTGTTCGTACACGTTCCTCTCTCAATAAGGATGTTTGTACTTTTTGTATTCATAATGCTTTTATATCGAAAATAGAACCAGGTTCTTATGATATTGCTCTTAATGATGAATTTTGGTTGTTAGCTATGCAAGAAGAACTCAATCAGTTTGAGAGAAACAGAGTTTGGACTTTGGTGCCTAGGCCAAAAGACTATCCAGTAGTTGGAACAAAATGGGTGTTTAAAAATAAGCTTGACGAGTCTGGAAATGTAATTAGAAACAAAGCTAGGTTGGTTGCTAAGGGATACGATCAGATTGAAGGCATTGATTTTGATGAGACGTTCGCCCCAGTTGCTAGATTAGAAGCAATTAGAATCTTGTTAAGCTTTGCATGTTTTAAAGGTTTTAAACTAAAACAAATGGATGTGAAGAGTGCTTTTCTGAATGGAGAACTAAAAGAAGAGGTTTATGTTGAACAACCCCCTGGTTTTGAAAGTCACGATTTTCCAAATCATGTGTATAAACTAGAAAAAGCATTATATGGTCTTAAACAAGCTCCTCGAGCTTGGTATGACTGTCTCTGTACTTATCTTTTGGAAAACGGTTTTAAAAAGGGGTGTGCTGACACGACTCTGTTTCTATTACATGACGGTGATGATTTTTTGATTGTTCAAATCTATGTTGATGATATCATTTACGGTGCTACTAATGATGTCTTGTGTGAAAAATTTGAAAAAGTTATGCAGGATAAATTTGAGATGAGCTTGGTGGGAGAACTGAAGTATTTTCTTGGCTTTCAAATCAAACAGAGCAGCAAAGGCATTTTTATCTCTCAAACAAAGTATATAATGGAGTTACTGAGGAAATTTGGAGTGCAAGATGCAAAACCAATGAAAACACCAATGAGTCCAACAACCAAGCTTGACAAAGATGAAAAAGGTGTTGCTGTTGATCAAAAAAATATCGCGGTATTATCGGTTCACTTCTTTATCTTTCTTCTTCTAGACCCGATATTATGTTTCCCGTTTGTTTGTGTGCTCGTTTTCAATCTAATCCAAAAGAATCTCATTTAAAAGCCACAAAACGAATCCTGAGATATTTGATACACACACCAAATCTTGGTTTATGGTATCCATCTTGTGATAACTTTAATTTAGTTGGGTTTACCGATGCTGATTATGCTGGCTCACTCACTGATAGGAAGAGTACTAGTGGAACTTGTTTCATGCTAGGTCATTCACTTGTTTCATGGTCAAGTCGTAAACAAAATAGTGTTTCTTTATCCACCACCGAGGCTGAATATATTGCTTTAGGAAGCTGTTGTGCACAGATTTTATGGATGATGCAAACTTTATCTGATTTTGGGCTTTGTTATAAACGAGTTCCTTTAAAGTGCGACAGTAAGAGTGCAATTGACTTATCAAGTAATCCTGTACATCATTCACGCACAAAACACATTGATGTGAGACACCACTTTCTTAGAGATCACATTGCTAATGAGGACATTTGTATTGAATTTATTCCAACAGAATCTCAGCTTGCTGATATTTTCAAAAAACCCCTTCCAGAAGACAGGTTTTGCAGATTACGATTGGATTTGGGAATAATAGAAATAAATTAATCTCTTTGCATTTTTGGGTAAATTTTCTCTTGAGATGTTCTGTTATCAATATCATTTTCTGACAAATAATCCAATCTTCAAACCATCAAAAAAAGGAACAGTTTTGTTTTGGACATTTTTTTTTGATAAAATTGTGACTATGTAAGATTTCAGAATATGAGATGGCTGAAAGTTTGTCTGCAACTCTGATGTGATTGAATATTCTTTATAATATGAGTAAATTAGGAATTTTTTTTCACATCCATCTCTGTCTCTACCATTCTTCTATCATCTATTGTAAAAATTATACACAAATAATTTCTCTGACCTCATTTAAAAATCCAAGTTCTGGTTATGCATGGTCATGAGATTTTTTTTTTCTTTTCATATTGCAACTAATCCCATTTAAAAATCCAAGTTCTGGTTATGCGTGGTTAGTGTGCTCTTGAATTTTAAAAATATATATATATATATATATATATATATATATAATTTATATATATATACATGTATCTCTGATTTGTGAAATGTGTTCCTATTTTATAAATTATTATGATTTTTATTTGATTGTTTGGGGTTTTCTGACTCTGATTCTGTCAAATGTCTTGTTTTCTCACTACAGTCCATATCCTTTGAAAATGTTCAGAACTGTTCATCTTTTGATGATTACAAAGGGGGAGAAGGAGTTAAGATTTTGTGTTGTTTACAGACATCTATAGATTTTATTTTGCCATGAACGCTAAGCGTTTAATTACTTTCTATTTTTTTTAACTTCTTATTTTATGTCTGTTTACAACTAATAGGAGGAGCACAAATATAGGGGGAGTTCATTTTAAACACATCCTGTCCTGTGTCATTCTCAAAAATCTTAAGTCTGTTTGTCATCATCAAAAGGCGGAGTTTGTTGAATATATGGTTGTGTTTGATGATAACAAATAGATTTTTATTGATGTGTTTGATAGTGAAATAATAAGTATTATTGCTTAATAATGCTGTACACAGAATACAGGAAACTTATGCGAGCATTTTTTATATAATGCTTACTTTATTTCACAAAGCATTTATATACAAATTTCTCTTGAGACACTCATTCTTTTACATGACTTTTCAACTTCTTTACAAATGAACTCAGTACAAATGTCTTTACAAATCCCTTTACATTTCACACACATCTCTCTGCTAAACATTTCTGTACTGCACACTTTTACTGTCCAAATTTCTGTTCTTCCTTGGTTGCATCATTCTCAAAACCTGCCACACAAAAGAAAATACACACAAGTACACTGGAACAAAAATAAGCACTGAACAAATAAAACTTTATAGATTTTTTTTGTCTCAGCTTTCTGTGTGTTTTTCTCATCATATTTCAGACTTGCACAGCCACGCCACAACCATACTGGTTTGCTGATCAGAACCAGCTGATTCTAACCAGCCTCAACTCAGTACAGTTTGACTGCTGTTTTTTTTGTTGTGTCAGGGTCGCAAGTCAAAATGGTAACACGACAAAATAAGGTTCAGCAAATAAACGAAGCATGCTCAATGTAAAGCAAGAATGGTGGAACAGCTCAAATCAGAAATGGTGCATGGTCGAAGCATGTGCACATATGTCAAGTGAGCTACACAGCAAGTTCATATGCCCAGAAAAACATGATCAAGGGTTTCAGTTTTTAAAGCATGCTGGAACAGCATGTGCACAAGTGTACAGCAAATGCATGGACTACTCAAACATGGTGGTTCAGTCATGATTACATGCATGGAGCATGTACAAGTGATGATAAAGCAAAGCAGCTATGGATGCTCATATACAAACATACAAGTGCAACTTGGTTCAGAAAACTCAAATGAAAAAGCAAGCATGGTTCAGTCATAATGTATTGGCAAGCCAACGCAGTCGAGCCCAAAAATGAACAAGGGACAGCAATGAAATGGCACAATACAATGTGCAGTGAGTTCAAAGGATGGTCAAGCAACACAAATGCACAGTTTAGGTTAAGCTACAAGTGCATGGAGTTTTCAGTTTCATGTATATAGTACAAGGCAGCAGTGGAGCATGATGGACAATGCAGTATAATATTTTCATGAAGCAAGCATATGGTAGCATGTATGGAAGTAATCAGTTAAGCAATATTGCAGCTGTACAACTTCTCGAGTAAGTGCCAAACCAAAATGAAGCATGGTGCTCAACATAATGTCAAAGTGGTGTATACAGCAAGTGTGTGTACACTGGAATAAGTAAAATATGGCTGAGCATAGTCAGTGCATGAAGAAGGCAACAGCATGGAATTAAACAACAGCGACAGGAGTGTTTTTCCAGTGACAATGGAAGAACTACATGGTTAAGCCAAAGACATAAATGGGAAATTTCTTTCCATTTTTGCTATACAGAAATTCATGGCAAAAGTTTTTAATGGTGAAATCTGCACAAGTGTTTCCAGATATGGCAAAGAAAACAAATCAGTGCACACAAGATAACAATTGAAAAATGCTCAATTTCTGTATATATGGAAATCTGATTTGTACTCCTAAAACCACATATGGACAAAGAGCAAAACTGCAGATCAGGTTTTCAAAATTGATGTAGTATTTTTTGGCAACTCGTTCAATCAAGCAAATCAGTGCATGATTGTTTTTTTGGGCAAGTTTTTTTTATTTTTCCAGAAATCATCTTTTGGAAAGAAGAACAAGTTTTAAAACTGCTTTCATCTTTTTCAAAACCACGGTTTACTTCCAGAAATGGAAGTGTGATTTCACGACAGTTTTTTTTCAAGTATGGTAACATTTTCGAATTGATTTTTTAAATGTACACTGATGAAATATTTGGCAAGAAAACTATTTTACAAATCAGGTTTGGGATTGCAATCTTTTCCAGAAATCGCATATTTCATACATGGCAAGGGGCAAATCAGTTTTCAGTATTTTTATTGCCAGAAAATCAAGCATAATCATCTCAGTTCGAATGCCAAGAATTAAATCATATATGGAATAAAGTTTTTGGTATGCAATCAACTCGACATCTATATGACATACAAGGAAAGGTTTCATTTCTAATTCAAGAATTGAAACAAACACTTTCTGGCATTTTTTTTAAAGGAAACCATAATCAATCAATGTCCAGATAAATTTTCGTGGGGCTAAAAATATATCCAGGTTCTTCACAAGATCACGCAGATAAAGGGAGCCAAAAGAGAAATTCATGGCAATATTAACCACGGCAACAAAATTCAAAGCCAAGGAACATAATGCCAAAATCACGCAACAATTCAAAAAGGGGCAAGTTTTACTTTTTCCAGAATTTTCAATCAAGACCGAGAAACAAAAGGCAACATTTTTCACGCAACGCAAATCAGGGGACAAAATCAAATAGCAAGGGGCCACAAACATTCAATCCGAGAAATCCATATCAAATTCAAGGAATGTCAAAATCAAAGCAAATCAAAAGGGGCATGTCTCTAATGCGAAATCAGAGAGTAAGGGTTTCTAAAACCCTATATAAACACACCATACATCATCGACAAAAATTATCGAAATATACACAGAAAAACCGAAACCCTAATTGCAAAAATCAGAATTGCTTACTTGATTGATCGAGAGAAAGAAAGAGCACGTCGCAGAAACAAGCAGCAAATCAATTCCCAGTATTTTTAGGATTCGCAAGCCAAGAAACTTCAATTTTTCAGAAAACCCTAGTCACGATGTTTTTTGGGAGCCGCCATTATCAAGTAAAAGGAGAATTGCACAAATAAAAGAAAGTGGGCCGACCCTTTGTTTATTTGACTAAGTCAGGATTGTTAAAGGGGGTGCTTTTAATTTGTTCTCCTATATTTTGAATTTCCTTTGTAATTGTTTTCAGTTTTTTTTTTGAGGAAAATTCTTGTTTTCTAGTTTCCTGTAAAACTAGGATACAGATTACTGGATAGTAGTCTGGGAAAATCTGGTCTAGAGTTTATTGACCAGTCTAGGATTTTAAGCTTAGGGTCAGACAGGAGCAGGAGTTGCAAGTTTACATAGGATTGTAAGCGAGATCTGTTTGTATCTCCTAGTAGAAATCTTAGAAAGGCAGCAGTAGGCACAGTTTGCCGAAGCTGGGTATCTTTGCGTGTGATTCTTCTTTCTGCATTTTTTTTATCTCAGAATTTATTTTAATTTATTGTTAAAACCCTATTCACCCCCCCTCTAGGGTTATTATCGATCCTACAAAAACAAGCAAACAAGCCTATCCTAGCATGCGGAAAACTAAATCGAAGTCAAAATCTTACCAGGCAAAGAGTTCTGGGTGTGTCTTCCGTACAAAGCTTCAAACAGAGCCATACCGATACTGGATTGGTAGCTATTATTATATGCAAACTCTACTAGATGCAAATGGTCATCCCATGATCCACCAAAATCCAATATACAAGCTCTCAAGAGATCTTCCAAAATATGATTCATCCTCTCCGTTTGACCGTCGGTCTGAGGATGATATGCGGTACTGAGATGTAACTCTGACCCTAAAGCCTCTTGTAAGCTCTTCCAAAACCCACTAGTGAACAACGGGTCTCGGTCGCTCACAATGCTTTTAGGTACTCCATGAAATCTCACTACCCACTTCATATACAATTCTGCTAACTTAGCTGCCGTTCTGGTCGATTTGACTGGTATAAATCTTGCACTTTTAGTCAGTCGATCCACAACTACCCAAATGCTATCATGTCCCAATCTAGTCCTTGGTAAACCATCAATGAAATCCATCGAGACTTGCTCCCATTTCCATTTGGGAATTTCTAAGGGCTGTAACAACCCACTAGGCTTCTTTTGCTCGGCTTTAACTAGCTGGCAAACATGCACTTGGATATAAACTTCCCAACGTCTCTTTTCATCCCTTCCCAGTAGTAAGTCTGCTTCATATCTCGATACATCTTGTTACCACCGGGGTGTATAGTCATCTTTGAGTGATGACATTCTCTAAGCACTCCATCTCTCAATCCATTGACATTGGGTACAACAAGCTTTCCATTCTTTCTAAGCCATCCATCTCGATCAAGCCCATACTTGTTCATCTCTGTGACAAAAAAGAATTTCACTCGATCCGAACCAGTCGCTAAACCGATCTAGACCGTTCGAAACGCCTGATTGTTTTGAGAACACGACAAAATAGAACGCAGATGGAAGAACATTTCATTGTATATTACAACAATGCATCAGAATATAAGAATATACAAAGTATAAATGAATATTACACAGAAATATCAGAGATTTAAATTACATTTAAATACATAGCAGCGGAAAATAATATAACACACAACTAGAAGAGATGTACGGATACAAAGCTTTCCGTATATAGTTCCAGCTGTAAACCAGGATCCTGTGAATATAAATCTGCAAAACCAAAACTACTAGCTGCCCGTGTCAAAATAGGGGCACCTAGAGTTTAGGTCAAAACAATAAACTCCGGGTCAGTCATGTGACTAGTGTGTGAACTAAAACAGTTGTTAATCTTTCTTTTTAAAGCTAAGTAAATCAAGGGACCACGCCGTATAACACGGAACGGGTTTCCTCCCAAGAATACCAGTGCATAAAACAAACAGCACAATGCTAAATAAAGAAAAATGAAGCTGTTATAAGACCCAGGTCCTATCACACAATGCAGCGCAAGCCGGGGGATAGGGTTTTCCCTTATAACAGACAAAGAATGCTTGATACGTTTAAAACAAATCATTTGATACTATTATAAGTGCATAGTGTATAAAACAACTTCAAATCATAAGTATCAATCATAGGCGGCATGGGTACCATATATCATGTCGCCAATACTAGGCTCTACAAATAAAACCGCTGAATCACGTATTTGGAAATTGGATTTCCATCTATGAACCGAGGCCAGGGATTGTCCTCTACCGATTCGAGATGCTCTAGCCCGTGTCTCAGGCAAGTACTCAGTCAAGCCTTTGGATTCTCAGGGCCGGTCCACCGATGTGGATTAAAATGCCTGAACACTGCGTTTCCCCACCCTATGGGGTGTCAATGACCAACGAATGACTCCATCGGTCCCGGATCGACCGATATAACCGAGGCGCCTCGCAACAGCAACAACCACATAAGTCAAACTCGTTAGGGCATGTAAAACCGCTGACGCCACTTCTAGCTGGAAAGAAACGCATGCCCTCCCTGACGTCCTCTCCCGTTTCTGGTTCACATCCGGGGTGCGAGGCTCACGAATTCACGTTACACAAAGCTGTGCCACACAGGCTGTGCTTTGATCATCACCACAAGACTTTTCTTTTCAACAGAAGCCTTGATCAATTGCCACTTAGGCATGCCACACAGGCAATTCACTCCATGCGTTTGATATCCATCAATATATAACCCCTGAGCTCGTACGTCTTAGAGAAGGGCGTTAAGCAAGAGAATAAATTCTCCGCCGCCAAACAGATATACATTTGATAGATATCAATCACACGGACTAAAATCCAATGTCAGACACACAGTCCATTTACAAGTCCGTTCTGGGTCTGAACGAAACCGGAGGCACCTAGTACCCCGCATATCCATCGATGTCCAAGTACGTCTGGACGATCACCAACTGTTTCCATCTTCTTGGGTGTACTTCCCAATCAAGATCATTAGTAATCACCCAAACGACGTGAAGACCTCCGGTCTTCGACCACCGTCTTCATCTTCGACTTATCGTCGTATCAGTTATTCAGAATGGGATAAACCCGGTCTTTCCGAATAACTCACGTATATTTTAAATAAGTGTTACATAAACACAACATACGCCTCATTCCAATTCATCAGTCACTAACCGTAAATTAATCAAGAGAATAATTCCCCAAATATTAACCCCGAGGGCCGAAGCCAACATCAGATCAATATCCAGAAAACCATTTTTCTTAGCTAACCGACAGTTAGTTTCTAAATTTCACATTCATAGGGAAAGGTTCCCATTAATTTTATCAAAGATAAATTCCTTGAATTTATTCTTTAATCTATTTTTGAACATCAATTTAACTAGTCGGTATTAACGAACCTTACCGAAGTAATCATTTGTTTTAATTTCCCAACCCCGACCTATTCATCCCATGAAGTAAAACCGGTAATACTTCATATCTAACACCACGGTGCTATCGGTAAATTCAATTACCATTTCACGTTTAAATCTAATTAAAGATTTAACTATCGCCTGGAGCAAAACTGGTGATACTCCATTCTCGATCATTTCAATCTAATTAAAGATTCATTAAAACTCCACTTAGTTTCAATCGTTAACTGGGTTAAAGAATCAGTGTCATTTAAAACATGGTTCACGATAAACCCAAAATCACATTCCATTAATTATCGGGTTAAAGAACGAGTGTTATTTAAAACACTGTTCACGATAAACCCAAAAATCAATATCAATTCAATTCCAATTAAATATTATTTAATTGGTGCACTTCATTAAATCTAAATAAAAAGATTTAATCTCTTCTCAACTGGGTTCAAGAACAGTGTTAATGAAGACACCATTCACGACAAACCCAAATCATATTTGATATTAAACACAAGGCTCTGAATAGAAAATATACCGGCTTATATTCAATATCAAATTCTACGACTAACAAATATCGTATTGGAAATAACGATATATATATCTGTATCTTTCAAATTTCCATAACAACATCTCTATAATCACGAAATCCAACATCGAAATATTCCAAAGAAAATTTCGATTCAAATCCATTCCAATGCAATCATTGGAAATTCTGGTTATTTTCAAAACCATTTCAAATTCGATTTATTTATTTAAAAATAAATAGAATTATAATTCTAGTTCAAAACTAGTTCATCTCGATAAAAATCTATTTTTATCTTATCAAATATGGAGTTTTTCATCCCAATTCTTTCTAAATCATTTCTTATGATTTTATACAAATTATTACTATTTTTAATAATTTTATCAAGGCCCGTACAGTCGATTTCCATCAACGGCCATCGAACTGCACTTACAACGACCTTTTTCAAATTTGATTTGGACATAATTCCAAATCCAACCGTTAGATTTCTAATTTCTAATATTCGTTAGAAAGCTCTTTTCAATACGAACCCAACGGTTCCGGTTTTAGGAGAATCCGACGGTCGGATCTCCTGTAATATCCGTTCGAAGTCAATGGTCGAAATTCGCGAACTACCGCGGCGCGGCGCGTTCTATTCAGGCCATTATATTATATATATAATATATACTTCGTCGATTTCAATTCAAAACGTGCTTTATAAATCGTTTTTAAATTCATTTTCAAAACGGTTTCAACTTCATATTCAGTTTCAAATCAAAATTGAATATTCCAATTTAAATTCATTTTAAATTCATTTCAAATTGATTTCAATTCGAATTGATTTCTAATTCAATTTCAGTTCGATTTCAATTCAATTCAATTTCAATTCGAATTCGTTTCTATTCCATTTCAATTCGAATTCATTTATATTCAATTTCAATTCGAATTCATTTATATCCAATTTCAATTCGAATTCATTTATATTCGATTTCAATTCGAATTTGTTTATATTCAATTTCAATTCGAATTTGTTTATATTCAATTTCAATTCGAATTTATTTATATTCAATTCTTTTTAAAATATCAGATTTTGAAATCACTTTCGATATTCATTATAAAATGAATAAAATCGATATAAATATCGTTCACGTCAAAATAGCGTCAATCTAATCAATACAGCTTCATATATTCCTATTTTCAAATATTCTATTTCAAATAATTCTTTTTCAAATATTTCTATTTTAAAACTGGAATGAGGCCCAATCAATTACCATATAATGTTAATTATATGGATCTTCTACAACACATGTATATATAAACAACGATGAATAATCAACCATCATCCAAAGTGCATTCTACACTGTATAAGCATCAAATATAAATATTCATCGCTTATAACAGCCTGTCAATCAATCGATCGACATACAACTAAACAATCGGGATTAGTGTACGTCAAATATCATCCCAATACCCATGTGGGGTTACAAACAATCAAACATAGATTTTTATTTGTGCAGTTGGGCGATGTGTAAAATTTATCGTCCCAATCAATGTCCTTTAAATAGGTGTACATAAACAAACCGTCCGGTTTGTAAATGAATATTTATTTATTCACATTCACGTTAAAAATTATATTTTTAACGATCAAACTATTTTATTCAACCTATGAATATTCTATTCAGTTCATTTATTAAATAAAATGTTATCTTTATTTTTCTAACTTATTTTTAGAAAATTTCGGCGGCATAGGGGCACGATACTAGAAACGGGACAAGGCCTAGCCGTATCCCCGGTCTAGTGAAGGCCCACGCCATTCACACATCAATCAAATCAATTTCATTTCACCAAACAATTCAATTCAAACCAAATAATCTAACCAACTACACAACCAAACAATTAAACAAACAAGCCATCCATGGTCTGTGGATGACGGGTGTCGGGTGCTACTAAACACCGTCTGCATCCTAGTATGTATATATAACTAGAATAAGAAATTGAAGAGTGAGAAATTCTCACCGATAGCTATCCTAACTCCACGGCTCTTCTTTTGCAGAAACCTTCGTCGTTCTCGTCTCTTATCACTTTCGTCGCCCGTAGCCACTACATATGTAAAAATCGAATTTTTTACTTCGTTATTCAATATATAAAAATCAAATTTTTACTTCGCTATTCAATATATAAAAATCGAATTTTTACTTCGCTATTCAATATATAAAAATCCTATTTTTACATTGCTACTATATAGATAAAAATTCTACTTTTACTTCGATGCTATATAGATTAAAATTATATTTTTATATCGCTATTCTCTATATAGAGATTTCGCCTTTTCAAATTTAAAAATATCGTCTTTTCAAATATAAAAATATCGTCTTTTCAAATATAAAAATATCGTCTTTTCATATGAAAACCATTCCTTCTTTTGTTTTATCATATTAAAAATATAATCCTTATTCGCTATAAAGATCAAACCTTTTTAAGTTAATCATATAAATGAAAATCACTTCTAGTTTCAGTTTTAAAAAAAAACAGTGTTCTATAACTAATTTAATTATATAAATTACATAGAATGAAAAGAAAAAGAAATAAAATAAATTAAACAGAAAACTTACTGAATATTTTCAGGGGGGGGGGGATTGATGGTGCTGCGCTCTCGGAGGGGTTTGGATTTGTGCGGTGAACGATTGGGGAGAGGAGGAGGAGGCCAAGGCGGAGGACTTGGAGGCGGAGATGGCACAGAAGGTGGTTGTAGAGGCTGAGCGCGGGGGTCGGCGAGGTCTGGCGGAGTTCGTCGGAGCTGTTCCGGTTGCGTCGGCTTCAGGGGCTTAGGGTTTCGCGTGAGCGTTAGGGAAGGAAGGGGGTGACGAGGAGAAGAAGGGGGGTGCGGATGTGGAGAGGGTGGCGGCGCCTGAGGCGGAGCTCAGAGGTGGGCAGGCCGACCCGCGATGGTCGTTTGCTGGTGGAGCGATTTCTTTTTTTTTCCTCTGTGAAATCGATTTTGTAGAAAGGGGGGGTGGCCGAATGAATAAGGAGAGGGAAGGAAGGGAGAAATTTTTTATTTAATTATTTAATTATTTCAAAAAGTTGACTTTTTCATACGACCTCTGAACGAGACCCACCGCCTGTCGTCCATAGCTAATTACCCCCATTCCGAACACAATGGGATATGTATCGCAAGCTAATTTGATCGTTTCGATCGGTTTTCGTCAAAATCAACATATAACTCTATAAATTGAATTTGAACGCGCATTTCAATTTACCGGGGTCACATACGAACTCTATAAATTGCAGAAAAATATTTTCTAGCTTCGTATTGACGATACGGTCCTAACAAAACTAGTTTCGTCAAATTCTGAGACCATTGGAAAAATGGTCATTTTCCAGTCGATTAAAATCAACTAAAACTGGTCAAACGCGTTTTCCTTTGCCACGCTCACATATTGATTCGAAAAATTATGAAATTTGGAATCTAGCAATAATTTGACATTACGGACCCAACAAAAGTGGTTTCGTCGAAATCCGAGGTCGTTTGCAAAATTCCCATTTTTAAGGGCCTGAATTCCATAGCGACTATTCAGAATTTTCAACTGGACATATCTTTTTATTCCCGCTATGAAATTTTGATTTTTCGGATTCGTTGGAAAGATATCATCCATTAGATCCTACTATTTTTGGTTTCACTAAAATCCGGATTGTTTTGCACCCGGTTCATTCAATTGAAGTTTGAAATCGAATTATCGAACTACCACGCCATTTTCAATTCTATTTATAATTATATATAATTATTTATATTCTAACGACGACGTATATAATATATACGTTCTAATTATATTCCAAATAAATTTTTCGTCGATATTATTTAAAATAATCTATTTTAAATATTTTAAATTCATTAAAATTGCCAAAATAAAATTTTTAAATTGGTTCAGAATTTCTGGGTTATTACAATCTCCCCCACTTAAAACTTTTCGTCCCCGAAAAGGAACAAAGTCGAAAGTGGTTTGATTAATCAACTCTACGTTCGATCTGGCTTCCATTCTCCAACTTTTCAGTTTCTGAGAATTTTCAAATTCTTCAAAAATTTGGCTAACCCCCTAAATTTTCGAAAAATTTCGCCATAACCTCCTCTGCACCGGGAGCCACGGGAAAATCCCGAAATTGCCATACAGGCCTTCTGATCTCAAAAAGAAAAAGAAAAAGCCAAGCGACTAGCCAATAGGCTCATAAAATCATCATCACCCAAACAAAACAGTAAACTATGGTAAACATGTACCTATTTGTCGGGCAAACAATTTTATTCTTCTTCTCTAGCCTCCTTGCTATGACCTGTTCAATGTAAGTACATGTATATGCAAGCAAATGCGACCAAATTTCAATACAGTTCAATATTTGACCAATTTGGTTAAAGTTTCAACATTTAATTATTCAAACAATAATCAAACAACACAACCATCAATCAATTAGTGAATTATCATTTCAAATTCATAACTTTGATATATAGTCAAAAATCTCATTTTTGGTGCCAATTCACAACAATGTATTCTAGCTATATTTTGGTTCTCACACCAGTCTAATGGAAATATATAAATATCACACCTTCGAAACTCGAACACAACACTGATGATGGGTACCCATCATCAGAATCATTCCCAGGAGACTACAGTGGGATTCTATATCTACCCAGTATATTAAAATTTCGAATATACGTTTGCAAGGCGTATATGCAAAACCTTTATATATTGGATTGTCCAAATCAATATAAATAAATAATCAAATACGTATAATTGATTTAAATTTTCAAAACAAAATTTGTTTTCACTTTAAAAATATACTCTTCACACTCGTTCTAGGATACTACTGATCCTATCTCTAACGAGTCATTCCCATTGGATATTACTAATCCAGTTTCTGATGAATTCTTTCGTATGGTTCTAAGGTGCCTTGCTCTCTGAGCTTTGTAAACCAAAGCTCTGATACCACCTGTGACAAAAAAGAATTTCGCTCGATCTGAACCAGTCGCTAAACCGATCTAGACCGTTCGAAACGCCTGATTGTTTTGAGAACACAACAAAATAGAACGCAGACGGAAGAACATTTCATTGTATATTACAACAATGCATCAGAATATAAGAATATACAGAGTATAAATGAATATTACACAGAAATATCAGAGATTTAAATTACATTTAAATACATAGCAGCGGAAAATAATACAACACACAACTAGAAGAGATGTACGGATACAAAGCTTTCTGTATATAGTTCCAGCTGTAAACCAGGATCCTGTGAATATAAATCTGCAAAACCAAAACTACTAGCTGCCCGTGTCAAAATAGGGGCACCCAGAGTTTAGGTCAAAACAATAAACTCCAGGTCAGTCATGTGACTAGTGTGAGAACTAAAACAGTTGTTAATCTTTCTTTTTAAAGCTAAGTAAATCAAGGGACCACGCCGTATAACACGGAACGGGTTTCCTCCCAAGAATACCAGTGCATAAAACAAACAGCGCAATGCTAAATAAAGAAAAATGAAGCTGTTATAAGACCCAGGTCCTATCACACAATGCAACGCAAGCCGGGGGATAGGGTTTTCCCTTATAACAGCCAAAGAATGCTTGATACGTTTAAAACAAATCATTTGATACTATTATAAGTGCATAGTGTATAAATAACTTCAAATCATAAGTATAAATCATAGGCGGCATGGGTACCATATATCATGTCGCCAATACTAGGCTCTACAAATAAAACCGCAGAATCACGTATTTGGAAATTGGATTTCCATCTATGAACCGAGGCCAGGGATCGTCCTCTACCGATTTGAGACGCTCTAGCCCGTGTCTCAGGCAAGTACTCAGTCAAGCCTTTGGATCCTCAGGGCCGGTCCACCGATGTGGATTAAAATGCCTGAACACTGCGTTTTCCCACCTATTGGGGTGTCAATGAGCCAACGAATGACTCCATCGGTCCCGGATCGACCGATATAACCGAGGCGCCTCGCAACAGTAACAACCACATAAGTCAAACTCGTCAGGGCGTGTAAAACCGCTGACGCCACTTCTAGCTAGAAAGAAACGCATGCCCTCCCTGACGTCCTCTCCCGTTTCTAGTTCACAACCGGGGTGCGAGGCTCACGAATTCACGTTACACAAAGCTGTGCCACACAGGCTGTGCTTTGATCATCACCACAAGACTTTGCTTTTCAACAGAAGCCTTGATCAATTGCCACTTAGGCATGCCACACAGGCAATTCATTCCATGCGTTTGATATCCATCAATATATAACCCCTGAGCTCGTACGTCTTAGAGAAGGGCGTTAAGCAAGAGAATAAATTCTCCGCCGCCAAACAGATATACATTTGATAGAAATCAATCACACGGACTAAAATCCAATGTCAGACACACAGTCCATTTACAAGTCCGTTCTGGGTCTGAATGAAACCGGAGGCACCTAGTACCCCGCATATCCATCGATGTCCAAGTACGTCTGGACGATCACCAACTGTTTCCATCTTCTTGGGTGTACATCCAAATCAAGATCATTAGTAATCACCCAAACGACGTGAAGACCTCCGGTCTTTGACCACTGTCTTCATCTTTGACTTATCGTCGTATCAGTTATTCAGAATGGGATAAACCCGGTCTTTCCGAATAACTCGCGTATATTTTAAATAAGTGTTACACAAACACAACATACGCCTCATTCCAATTCATCAGTCACTAACCGTAAATTAATCAAGAGAATAATTCCCCAAATATTAACCCCGAGGGCCGAAGCCAACATCAGATCAATATCCAGAAAACCATTTTGCTTAGCTAACCGACAATTAGTTTCTAAATTTCACATTCATAGGGAAAGGTTCCCATTAATTTTATCAAAGATAAATTCCTTGAATTTATTCTTTAATCTATTTTTGAATATCAATTTAACTAGTCGGGATTAACGAACCTTACCGAAGTAATCATTTATTTTAATTTCCCAACCCCGACCTATTCATCCCATGAAGTAAAACTGGTAATACTTCATATCTAACACCACGGTGCTATCGGTAAATTCAATTACCATTTCACGTTTAATTCTAATTAAAGATTTAACTATCGCTTGGAGCAAAACTGGTGATACTCCATTCTCGATCATTTCAATCTAATTAAAGATTCATTAAAACTCCACTTAGTTTCAGTCGTTAACTGGGTTAAAGAATCAGTGTCATTTAAAACATGGTTCACGATAAACCCAAAATCACATTCCATTAATTATCGGGTTAAAGAACGAGTGTTATTTAAAACACTGTCCACGATAAACCCAAAAATCAATATCAATTCAATTCCAATTAAATATTATTTAATTGGTACACTTCATTAAATCTAAATAAAAAGATTTAATCTCTTCTCAACTGGGTTCAAGAACAGTGTTAATGAAGACACCATTCACGACAAACCCAAATCATATTTGATATTAAACACAAGGCTCTGAATAGAAAATATACCGGCTTATATTCAATATCAAATTCTACGACTAACAAATATCGTATTGGAAATAACGATATATATGTCTGTATCTTTCAAATTTCCATAACAACATCTGTATAATCACGAAATCCAACATTGAAATATTTCGAAGACAATTTCGATTCAAATCCATTCCAATGCAATCATTGGAAATTCTGGTTATTTTCAAAACCATTTCAAATTCGATTTATTTATTTAAAAATAAATAGAATTATAATTCTAGTTCAAAACTAGTTCATTTCGATAAAAATCTATTTTTATCTTATCAAATATGGAGTTTTTCATCCCAATTCTTTCTAAATCATTTCTTATGATTTTATACAAATTATTACTATTTTTAATAATTTTATCAAGGCCCGTACAGTCGATTTCCATCAACGGCCATCGAACTGCACTTACAACGACCTTTTTCAAATTTGATTTGGACATAATTCCAAATCCAACTGTTAGATTTCTAATTTCTAATATTCGTTAGAAAGCCCTTTTCGATACGAACCCAACGGTTACGGTTTTAGGAGAATCCGACGGTCGGATCTCCTGTAATATCCGTTCGAAGTCAATGGTCGAAATTCGCGAACTGCCGCGGCGCGGCGCGTTCTATTCAGGCCATTATATTATATATATAATATATATAATATATACTTCGTCGATTTCAATTCAAAATGTGCTTTATAAATCGTTTTTAAATTCATTTTCAAAACGGTTTCAACTTCATATTCAATTTCAAATCAAAATTGAATATTCCAATTTAAATTCATTTCAAATTGATTTCAATTCGAATTGATTTCTAATTCAATTTCAGTTCGATTTCAATTCAATTCAATTTCAATTCGAATTCATTTCTATTCCATTTCAATTCGAATTCATTTATATTCAATTTCAATTCGAATTCATTTATATCCAATTTCAATTCGAATTCGTTTATATTCGATTTCAATTCGAATTTATTTATATTCAATTTCAATTCGAATTCGTTTATATTCAATTTCAATTCGAATTTATTTATATTCAATTTCAATTCGAATTCGTTTATATTCAATTTCAATTCGAATTTATTTATATTCAATTCTTTTTAAAATATCAGATTTTGAAATCACTTTCGATATTCATTATAAAATGAATAAAATCGATATAAATATCGTTCACGTCAAAATGGCATCAATCTAATCAATACGGCTTCATATATTCCTATTTTCAAATATTCTATTTCAAATATTTCTTTTTCAAATATTTCTATTTTAAAACTGGAATGAGGCCCAATCAATTACCATATAATGTTAATTATATGGATCTTCTACAACACATGTATATATAAACAACGATGAATAATCAACCATCATCCAAAGTGCATTCTACACTGTATAAGCATCAAATATAAATATTCAACGCTTATAACAGCTTGTCAATCAATCGATCGACATACAACTAAACAATCGGGATTAGCGTACGTCAAATATCATCCCAATACACGTGTGGGGTTTCAAACAATCAAACAAAGATTTTTATTTGTGCAGTTGGGCGATGTGTAAATTTTATCGTCCCAATCATTGTCCTTCAAATAGGTGTACATAAACAAACCGTCCGGTCTGTAAATGAATATTTATTTATTCACATACATCTTAAAAATTATATTTTTAACTATCAAACTATTTTATTCAACCTATGAATATTCTATTCGGTTCATTTATTAAATAAAATTTTATCTTTATTTTTCTAACTTGTTTTTAGAAAATTTCGGCGGCATAACGGCACGATACTAGAAACGGGACAAGGCCTAGCCTTGTCCACGGTCTAGTGAAGGCCCACGCCATTCACACATCAATCAAATCAATTTCATTTCACCAAACAATTCAATTCAAACCAAATAATCTAACCAACTACACAACCAAATAATTAAACAAACAAGCCATCCATGGTCTGTGGATGACGGGTGTCGGGTGCTACTAAACACCGTCTGCATCCTAGTATGTATATATAACTAGAATAAGAAATTGAAGAGTGAGAAATTCTCACCGATAGCTATCCTAACTCCACGGCTCTTCTTTTGCAGAAACCTTCATCGTTCTCGTCTCTTATCACTTTCGTCGCCCATAGCCACTACATATGTAAAAATCGAATTTTTACTTCGTTATTCGATATATAAAAATCGAATTTTTAATTCGCTATTCAATATATAAAAATCGAATTCTTACTTCGCTATTCAATATATAAAAATCCTATTTTTACATTGCTACTATATAGATAAAAATTCTACTTTTACTTCGATGCTATATAGATTAAAATTATATTTTTATATCGCTATTCTCTATATAAAATTTCTCCTTTTCAAATTTAAAAATATCGTCTTTTCAAATATAAAAATATCGTCTTTTCAAATACAAAAATATCGTCTTTTCATATGAATACCATTCCTTCTTTTGTTTTATCATATTAAAAATATAATCCTTATTCGCTATAAAGATCAAACCTTTTTAAGTTAATCATATAAATGAAAATCACTTCTAGTTTCAGTTTTAAAAAAAACAGTGTTCTATAACTAATTTAATTATATAAATTACATAGAATGAAAAGAAAAATAAATGAAATAAATTAAACAGAAAACTTACTGTATATTTTAAGAGGGGGGGGGATTGATGGTGCTGCGCTCTCGGAGGGGTTTGGATTTGTGCGGTGAACGATTGGGGAGAGGAGGAGGAGGCCAAGGCGGAGGACTTGGAGGTGGAGATGGCACAACAGGTGGTTGCAGAGGCTGAGCACGGGGGTCGGCGAGGTCTGGCGGAGTTCGTCGGAGCTGTTCTGGTTGCGTCGGCTTCAGGGGCTTAGGGTTTCGCGTGAGCGTTAGGGAAGGAAGGGGGTGACGAGGAGAAGAAGGGGGTGCGGATGTGGAGAGGGTGGCGGCACCTGAGGCGGAGCTCAGCGGTGGGCAGGCCGACCCGCTATGGTCGTTCGCTGGTGGTGCGATTTCTTTTTTTTTTCTCTGTGAAATCGATTTTGTAGAAAGGGGGGGGGGGGGACAGAATGAATAAGGAGAGGGAAGGAAGGGAGATATTTTTTATTTTATTATTTAATTATTTCAAAAAGTTGACTTTTTCATATGACCTCTAAACGAGACCCACCGCCTGTCGCCCATAGCTAATTACCCCCATTCCGAACACAATGGGATATGTATCGCAAGCTAATTTGATCGTTTCGATCGGTTTTCGTCAAAATCAACATATAACTCTATAAATTGAATTTGAACGCGCATTTCAATTTACCGGGGTCACATACGAACTCTATAAATTGCAGAAAAATATTTTCTAGCTTCGTATTGACGATACGGTCCTAACAAAACTAGTTTCGTCGAATTCTGAGACCGTTGGAAAAATGGTCATTTTCCAGTCGATTAAAATCAACTAAAACTGGTCAAACGCGTTTTCCTTTGCCACGCTCACATATTGATTCGAAAAATTATGAAATTTGGAATCTAGCAATAATTTGACATTACGGACCCAACAAAAGTGGTTTCGTCGAAATCCGAGGTCGTTTGCAAAATTCCCATTTTTAAGGGCGTGAATTCCATAGCGACTATTCAGAATTTTCAACTGGACATATCTTTTTATTCCCGCTATGAAATTTTGATTTTTCGGATTCGTTGGAAAGATATCATCCATTACATCCTACTATTTTTGGTTTCACTAAAATCCGGATTGTTTTGCACCCGGTACATTCAATTGAAGTTTGAAATCGAATTATCGAACTACCGCGCCATTTTCAATTCTATTTATAATTATATATAATTATTTATATTCTAACGACGACGTATATGATATATACGTTCTAATTATATTCCAAATAAATTTTTCGTCGATATTATTTAAAATAATCTATTTTAAATATTCTAAATTCATTAAAATTGCCAAAATAAAAATTTTAAACTGGTTCAGAATTTCCGGGTTATTACAATCTCCTAATCGATATCCATCTTTAACTTGGAGATGATTTCCAATAGGTTAGGATCGTCCCTCTGACTAGAGCCGATCCACTCAATTAAACTGGGTATGATCGTCAAACTTGCTAACATTTATGGATCCAATTCGCACTTTGGTCTGAAATCAAACCCCGCGATATACTCCAGTTGCTTCCATTCAAGGAACATAGCCCCTAAGCTGGCATGTCTTCTACTCAATGCATCAACCACCGCATTGCCCTTTCCCGGTGTATATGCGATGTCGAAATCATAGGAAGCCAAGAATTCTAACCACCTTTGTTGCTGGAGATTTAGATCCTTCTGGGAGAAGAGACACTTCAACGACTTATGATCTGTAAACAGCTCAAATCTTTCTCCCAAGAGATAGTGTCTCCACATCTTTAACGCGAACACGATCGCTGCTAATTCCAAGTCATGGGTAGGGTATCTTTTCTCGTGCGGTTTCAATTGCCGACTTGCATAAGCTACAACCCTACCGCCTTGCATCAATACAGCACCCAGTCCGGTACCACAGGCATCCGTGTATACCGTCATCTCTTTATCCCCCTTAGGAATGACTAACACTGGTGCGCTTGTCAACTTGTCCTTTAGACTCTTGAATGCATTCTCTCACCTTTCATCCCAGACAAAAGCTTGATTCTTCTTGGTCAACTGGGTTAATGGTGCTGCTATCTTGGAGAAACCTTGGATAAACTTACGATAATATCCAGCTAATCCCAAGAAACTTCTTACATCTGTTGCATTCTTGGGCGTAGGCCAATCCTGTACCGTAGCCACCTTCGCCGGGTCCACGGCAATACCATTCTCTGATACAACATGGCCCAAGAACCTCACTTCCCTCTTCCAGAAGTGACACTTAGAAAATTTTGCTTTCAATTGGTGTTTTCTCAACACCTCCATCACTACTCTTAAATGTTCCTTGTGTTCTTCCTCTGTCCTCGAATAGACCAAAATATCATCAACAAACACAAGGACAAACTTATTCAACTGGTCTCTGAATACCCTATTCATAAGATCCACAAAATATGCTGGGGCATTGGTCAGCCCGAATGGCATGACCAACCACTCATAAAATCCAGACGGCGTTCGAAATGCCGTTTTAGCTATACTCTCAGCTTCCACTCTAAGCTGATGAAAACCTATCGCGAGATCCAACTGAGAAAATACTCTCGCGCCACTCAACTGATCGAACAAATCATCTATCCGCGGTAGAGGATACTTGTTCTTCCTCGTCACTTTATTCAACTCGCGGTAGTCTACACACAAACGAAGGGAACCATCCGCCTTGGTAGCAAACACAACTGGTGCTCCCTATTCAGAAACACTCCTTCTGATAAATCCCCTCTTCAAAAGATCGCTGACTTGCACCTCGAGCTCTCGCTGCTTTCTTGGTGCCATACGACGAAGTGGCATCACTATAGGTCTGGCATCTTTTACCAAATCAATACGGAACTCAATCTCTCGGTGTGGTGGAAGTCCGGTCACTTCTTCGAAAACATCCGGATACTGGCCAACCACGGGCAAACCTGACAACTCACTATGCGGAATGTCGAGGGAGTTTAGAAAACTAGCCAATACCCCCTTACTGGGTAGACCACCTAACACTATCCTCCGCCCATCATCCGCTCAAGCTGTCACTAAAAAGCCCTCACAGTCTACCACCACCCCGTATCTTTGGAGCTAATCTACTCCCAAAATAATGCCAAACCCATTAAAGCCCAAAACAAAGCAATCACAAACAAACATGCATCCATGACTCGATAGGACCACATTACGACAAATCATGCTAAGGCTAGTCGAACCACCAATCGGGTTCGTCACTACTAAAGGTCTATCGACAATCTCGGGCTCCAATCCCAACCTATCTACCAGGTCACTAGATATGAAAGAACTGGAAGCTCCGGTATCAAATAAAACTCTAACAGGAACATCATAAACAGAAAGCATACCTTGAATGACGACATTCTTTCCCTTCTTCGCCGCAGTTGGGGTATTCGACGAAGAAGGAATAGCATTAAGGGCGTAGGCTTTCACTATTTGCTTTTCTTTAGGGGTTTGCGGACACTTGTCCTTGTGATGTCCCATTTGTCCACAGTTGAAGCACTTCCTATCCGCTGGCTTGGCCCGACAATTACTAGCATAATGGCCCTTCTAACCACAGCTGAAGCACTCAACATCTTGCTTATTCTTTTTCTTCTGGCCATCCTTAGCCTGATTCTGCTTTCTCTTATTCTGGGTACCACCCTTGCCTCCACCACTTGCTTGTGGCTTTGGCTCATCTGCGGATGCAACCTCAGTCTTCGGCTTAAGGTAGAGACTTTCTGATCTTAATGCGTTCCCCACAATCGACTCAAACGTCTCATCGATGTGGTTAATAAGCCTTTCCCCTAAGTACTGATCTAAACCAGTTATGAATTTATCATTCTTCTTCTCGGCAGTATCAATAAGAGATAACCCATACTTCGACAAAGTGTCGAATTCAGCAATGTACTCCGAGACAGCTCTGCCATTCTGCTTGAGCTCCAAGAATTTCTTAAACAACACTGACTTCTGAGCAGCTGGAATGAACTTCTCGCTAAAGCGAGCTTTAAACTGCTCCCAAGTAATCTGATCTTCGGGAGTAGCTGCCTTTATAGCATTCCACCAATTCATTGCCCGCCCTTGCAGCTGACGGGACGCTAGCTTTCTCTTCATCGCATCCTCGATACCCAAATCCTCGAAGATACGTTCGCAACTATCCAACCAATCCTGAACATCCGTGGCCGACTCCATTCCGTGGAACGGCTTTCCACCAAGGCTAGTATAATCCTTATTCAGCTTGGCGAAGTCGACTCTTGGCGCCTGCACTATTGGACCACCACCATTTCCACCATTGGGAGCTGCCCTCTGCACATCCCTAAGCATCTCTCTCATGAGGTCAGTAAACATCGCCCTCATGTCAGCAGCATTCCCATTATTGGCTCCCCTACCAGCACCTCTAGTATATCGGCTCATCGTCAATCTGAAAAGGAAACGATTAACGACTCCATAGTGGTGCTAGTGCAGTACGACTTCATCCTTATACTAGTAATAGTATATATATAGCTTCTAAAAACAAAATAATCACAAATACGCTCTCTCGTATACGTATATTATCTCTCCCTGATAACTTCCCTAGGTTAACTACGCAATCTAGAGCTCTGATACCAAGTGTGACGGCCCGCCCCGCACCAACCGACTTTTACTCCAAAAGTGCGCTGTACACATGTCCAGTTAGCACGGAACGGGTCGTGTGAAGGAAAGTGAAGAAGGAAATGAACATACAAAGAACCTGTAGAATGTCTCACAGCGCATGGAATAAAATATAATAACAAAATACTTGACATAAAACAGGTGAGACAGTGTATAAGCTGATAACTAAAACCAACATCAACGTCAGAGCAGCGGAAATCCATATACAGCTTATTACAACTTTTCAAATTTACTGTCTCTAACAAAAGAAAGCTAAAGTAGAAGATGCACCACCAATGCCCAGGCAGTGATCTTCAACAACACAGGGAGAATACTATATATATTACGTGGAAGCCTCCTGCTCGTCTCCGGATCACCTACCCGTGCATCACCAGCTAACATGTCTCTAGTCTTCTCGTGTGAGCACCCAGAGTAATAAGAGGAGACATAAAACTCTGGGTCAGACATAAAGCCTGGTATGAGCAATAAGCATCTAAACAGAATAACAACAGGTATACTAAACCATACCTGGACCTGCAACTAAAGAGTTAGTACCACATACCGTACAATACTCTAAGGTGCCATAATAAATAGTGTAAGAATACGGGGGTGGGGTGTGCATGTCATAATGATAGCAAACAAATCATCCATAGCAACCATCCTCACATCTCTCACTCTGAGCGTAAAGCATACGATGTCCACCACTGTCAATCACTAGACCCATTGAAGTAGTGACGGAGTTCGACTTGTACAAGTACTGCTACTACCAAGCTTACCACATGGAGTCATGACCAAATCTTTACAAATGACCCCACTTCATTGGTCTATAGCCCTTTAGTCGTACCTAGGCCATTGCAGCCCTGAATCCGTTCACGTACTTCCCATACATAGTGATCCAAAGTCATAGACATCGACTGCCCTTTGGCACACGTCCCACAGCAAAGACCAATCATGAAGTGAACTCATTGGTTCCCAACTAGATCCTGAGCTCTAACTTCCCATATTGGACTACCTTTGCATCTCGGGTTATTGGTCAATACTGGGTCAGGTCGGGTTCTCCTCCTAGCCATCGATTCGGGTCGGGTCCTCTACTTCGGGTCGGTTCGTAGTCTTCTCCTGTAGCGGTTCGGTTCGGGTCCATAGTGCCGCATCAGTTCGGGTCGGGTATTCTATTTCGGGTCGGGTCGGGTGTCCTCCTCCGGGTCGGGTCGGGTGCCATCTCCCTTCCAGTTCGTGCTTCCGCTCCGATCCGCTCCCTCGTTCTCCACGTGCTCCGATCCGATCCTTCCTTCGCGATCTGATCCGTGTGGCCTTCCCTCTTGCCAGTTTTCCCAAGTGTTAAGTTCCGATCCGAGCCCTTCGTCTCCAAGTCTATCCGATCCCCAGCTTAACCAACACGGCCTTCCTTTTTGCCTAGCCTCATCTGTGCTAGATTTCTGGTTCGGGTCGGGTTCCTTGCCCAGGTCTCCTATCCGATCCGAGCCCATATCTGATCCGATCCGAAACCCTGCACAACTTTCTGCAACTTTTTCCAGCAACTTGTTTACGCCATTCGACGACGTTTTCGACAAATCTAACTTTGCTAATCAATCACAAATCATGTCAAACAGTCATAGCAACATAGCAAACTAACCACAAACACCAAAACAATGAATTTACATGTCAAAACGGATCAAAGATGCCCAAAATCCCCTTATTTTCCCTTAAGCATGATTAAATAAAACTAATCATAGAATTAATAAAACTTAACCAAATCGAACCAAATTTCTAACAGAGGCATAAAATATTATTTAAGAATTTCTAAACATTTTTCCAGAATTTATTAGTGTATCAATTCGCTAATCTTCACTAATTACCCTTAATTAACTGTAATTAGTGTCAAAACGATGCTATCACTCACCTTTGCCACAAAATAAAACACCAAATCTGAAATACTCTCTATTTGGGCAGAACCCCTATGTATAGCAGCAGCTCCAACCTTGCTCTGATGCTATTTGGCCTTGTTTTGATGTAGTTTAGGCTTAATCTTCACTAAAAATGTGTTTTGGAGTGGTTTTAGAGGATGGAAGCCATTACTAAGGTCTCAAGAAGGTTTGTGGCGGCTCAAAACTGAAATGAAAGTGATTTCTTAACCCTAATCAGTCCTCCTATACCTCTAAACCCGAAATTCCCTTCTGGGCCTAGCTGTTAATCACCCGGTTAAGCCCAATTAAGTTGTTTTTCACCATCTGAAACTTGTTTCAGCCATATCTCCCAAACGGTGAGTCCGTTTGACTAATGTGACCACTCTACGGAATTGTAAACCATTATTCGGAGCCAATGGAAGTGGTTCTAGGTCAAATTCCTTTCCAGTCAAAAGTTATGGCCAAAACAGTGCCAACTAGGGGTAAAATGGTCATTTAAAAATCGGGAAAAATCATGAACATGGGAAATGACCCCAGTAGTCGTCTCCCAAAGTTACATGACCATACGACTTTGTATGCGAAAGAAATAAATATTCTACGATCCTATGATACGTAGAATACAGGTCGTTACAGTCAAACCCAGTATGTGTGTCCCGTCCTCGACTTGGGTCGAGCCCACAAAGATACGTTTGGGTTACTGGTTGAAATGGGCCCCCATAAGCTATCCACCTAAGCTTGTCCCCACTAGTATATCCCACTTAACCCTCCTCTTATTCATGTTCATTTACATGTGTGTTTGGTTAAGTCTTACTAATCGTATTTCAAATGCCACTAGAGGCACCCATTAGCTTCCTCATGCCATACAAGGCACCTACTTAACCCCCATGTCCCACTTCACATGTTTATCTGGTTTAGTATTTCTTAATTCATTCAGGCCATAACCGCATAAAGACCTCTCACATTAGACTGACATTTATGGCAGCTGGATTCGCCGGGCGGGTCCGGGCAGTCTTACACCATAAAAGAGTCTAACCTCGTGTCTTTACAACTGTTATGCTTTAATTTGGGCCTAGGACCTCTCACATTAGGCTGACATTTGTGACTACTGGATTTGCCGGTCGGGTCCGGGCAGGTTTACGTCACAAACGAGTCCAACCTCGTGTCCTAAGCATTGATTATCACTTATAATCTTTTTACCCCAGTTTTAAATATATCCCTATTCAAATCATTAATTAATTCCAATTTTAATGATGTCCATAATTGACTCAATTATGGCCATCCACTTACGGTATGCAAAATCATATCAATTGCACCCCAATTTCTTAATATTAAATCCTTAATATTACCCCTACCCCACGTTGTACGTTCGCTTATTCAACGCAAAATATACGTTAGACTCGAATAATCTAACTCATAGCACAAAGATAAATTATCACAACATATAGACAAATAAAATAGATCTAATCATAATAGGGGTGAAACTTGCATGTGTGATAGATGTCCAACACCTAAACTTGCATAGGCAAAAACTACAACTTGCATAAAACTACACATGTCATGGATCTAAAGGTGTCATGGCATATGTTCATAATCTTTACTAATCAATCTAAACTTGCATACATGATTTGTCATATAGATCAACATAGCCCAAATAATATCAACATTATGATTTGATTAACATGAACTAATTAGCATAGATAATAACATCATGACTTTATAACATGTATGATTTATCACAACTTAGAATAGAAAATTACAACCTATACAATATCATCATAGCATGATTTACAACATATAGGATATCATCATCACATAACATAGGATTTACAACATACATGATAGCATAAGGTTTACAAAAACATATATGACAATTCACATCACTTTCTTATGATCCATATCACATCTTAATCTAATTAGTTTAATAATAATCTTATTAAAATCATCATACTCACAATTAGAGAAGAAAGAGAGTCTTGATTTGCTTTAGAGTTGAATAGAATTAGAGTTTTGATTAGCTTTCTTCCTTCTTAGTTGGCGGCGGCTACACTGAGTTCCATGGCGATGGCATAACAGCGGCTATTCTATTTTTCATGTGATTTAGAGTGAGAGACTACCTAGGTATATATAGAGTTTAGGATTTATTTAGGCCGTCAGATCAACTCAGAACTAATCTGAACCGTTAAATTAGCCAACTCAGCCCTAAAGACACATCAGCAGCTCAAGATTGGGCTCTGTTAAACCCTAGCCGACTTGACCAGGTCGACACCCAGGTCGACTGCGCAGTCGACCTGGTCCCTGGGGTGTCGACTTCCCAGTCGACTCCCCAGTCGACCTGGGTGCTGGGCGGGAAATTTCCCGCCTGGCCTGTTTGACTTCGAATTTTGAATTTTCTGAAATCTGTTTTGAATTTTCTGAAACTTCCGATGGCCATAACTTCTTCATACGAAGTCCAAATCACACACACTCGGACTCTATTTCAACCAAAATTCCGAGACGAACACAATGGCGCAGTCCGTTTCCCACAATTCTCACATCTGAGATTAGTTATTCTTTAATTTGTGAATATTAATATTAACAGAATTACGGCGTGTTACAGCGCTCCCAAGCCGAGGCACACAAAAGACCTCGTCTTTACGAGGCGCACTTGGTATACATCGCGATGATTCAGGCTTTAGGAGACACAATCCTAGACTGAGCCACACGACCACGGATAAACACATAGTGAAAACGACCTCGACTTTACGAGGCACTTTTGATACAACATGTTTAGTTAGGCCCCAGGAAATGCGATCCCGGCCAGGCCACACGACCACCGATAAAAATCAAGAGTGAAAAGACCTTGTCGTTACAAGGCACTCTTAATATACATTGTGGAGAGTCAGGCCCCGTGAAGTGCGGTCTCGGCTAGGCCACACGACCACCGATAAAATTGAGGGCGAAAAGACCCGTTTTTACGGGGTACTCCGGATATATGTTGAAATTAGTCAAGTATTAGGCAAGGAGATCAACATGAGCAGACACCAACCCCTACTAAAGGCAAGTGATGATCGATAAACCATCAGGTGAATGAAAGAACTCTCTCTTACATGACGCTTGATAAGCACCGCAAAGAACCCACTACGCAAGGGCGCTGGATTATCAATCCCGAAGAGCGAAGGTGAGAGATGACCAATAAAGTATGGCAAAATGATCCATTTCTCAAGATCAACATGTCCCAAAGTGAGATCGCAACCCCCGAGAAAGGATCCTCGTCTCTAAACAAGGGTAAATGCCAAGATTTTGCATATGTGACTCCCAAAAATAAACCCCTCTCACACAAATTCGAGATTCCTCAATCGTTGGAATCAAACATTCCTAGCGAGGAGATGTTATCGTTACCCGGATTGAAGTCCAACCCGTTCAATAGGCACATTTGGAGTCGCTAAAAAACAAGCATTCTTACCTATAACTCCCAAAGGACCCCTGATAGACAAGCCAAATATCCATTCCTAACAAACAGAATTCCTCCTTTAAAAGACATGATTCCTTAACTGTCATAGTGTAAGTTTTGACTGCCCTAATAACCCATCTCCTCAAAATTGAAATGTAAGATACCAAGGAGGTTAACATGACCAATAATCATTATAAGCTACTGATCACACCCATTGTATATGAAGTAAGTTTATCCCAATCTGCCATGACTCATGATGTGGGGACAACACCACCCACAACGACCACAACTGGCATCGGGGTAAAACATACCATAGGCCTGACCCGACATTGTGATGACTAGGAAGCACTACAGTAAAAAAATAGAGTACTACAAGGGAGTTGAATATTGAAAAGTACGAAGGAAAATTGTTAAAAATATCATAATGTAGATGATACAAATATGTACGACAAGCAAAAGTGATCGCATCTCTATATAGCGTCTCTTCGCAAAGGCGTGATCAACTCAAATGGTAGAGACCAGTACCCGTGCTTCTACAACCAAAGAAAAAGTTATACTATAAGATGAAACACAAATTACACACACAGGGAATAAAAAACTCAAATTAGATAGAGCAAAGTCATACAACAAACAATAGCATTTTATTACTGTGTCGCAATATCAATTGCCTACGTGGCATGGGCCGGCACCTGCACGGTCCCGACCAAGAAAAAATGAAATACACATTATGCACGACTCTGAAAAAAAATAAAACAAGTTATGGCAAATTCGAGACATGGTTTGAAGTGCACGAGTAGTCCTATGAAACGGGGGATAGTCTACACTCGAGCAATCAGGCAAATGAGGTTGTTGTAATCGTATTACATCCAACAATAAATTATGGCATTGATCCAAATACAATAAAGGGCACAAGCTAATTACACACTATCCTAGCCTAGCCGAGTTGGAAAGGTGGAAATGTGTACCCTATACGACATGGATTAGAGAAAGTAACGAAATTGGGAAGCTCAACTCATCTCACGTCCCCCATGTTAGTCCAGCTAGTATCCAAAAGTAGTCTGCAACATTCACAACCTCCTAAATCAGACCAACATAGTTTCGCCAATGGAAACTGAGATATTGAATTTTGACCCATGCAAAACTAAAGGCTATCCCAGTTCCACTCACAGCCCTTACAATGGTTCACGCTCATGGCATCTCAAGGGACTCTCCCCACGCTTAGTCACCTCTTTGGCCTTCTCCTATGTCACCTTGCTCGCATACCCTCTAAGTCCCTTATATCCAATTTCGTCACCATTTTCTATTATTCACACTAATGGTTCATCCAAGGTTGGCAGTACAACAACCCGTTCCAAGTAAGACCCTAGTTTTAAATTAGAAACCAGGATGGTGCTAGCAAATGCGATGGATATGATGAACGACAGTGGAGGTGGTGAAGATAACTAGCAAATGCGATAGATATGACAAAAGACAATGGAAGTGGTAAAGATTATGCCAACCTTGATAAATTCAAAAGATGGTAGGAAGTCATCAAACTCCGAGGACTTCTGTCACTAAAAACAATATGTTACTTCATCAATAGATCCTAATAAATACAAATCATCGAACTCGGATGTGGAAAAAGGATTGTACACTAGTGAGATATAAGTATAAGCCTCGGCGTCCGCAAATAAACCCCATAGTCAAATCAAGTATCTACATGCTTCCGAACTCGAAATTGGAATGTAACGAAATCCCTAACTTAAAACTATGAATGAACCATAAGATTGTCCAAAAATTGGCATCACACCCAAATGTTGGTTGAAACCAAATGGCCAGATAATCCGCTTTCAAAGGAAAAAAACGACGTTGAAAGAAGACAACCATGGTGATATGCAACATTAAAAAGATGCTCCAAATCTGAATTGTCCCTGTGTAAATCACCAAACAGAGTGACTGGGGCACAACAAAGATTGTGACGATAAGCTGGAAAAGATGCGATCATTATAAAACAGTCAACCAGCAAGAGTACTAAATTATGAGGATATGAGTAGCCATGCAAAACAAACTGGGGGCAATTAAATAAATTGCTTAGAGTATCTAATCTTCCGACAAAAACAAGAACTCTTGTAGCCATAAAGATTAACTATCCAGACTGGTGAAAACACATGAACTCAATAAAAATCCTCATAAACATTGAAATGTGGCACATAAGCATGTCACATGAAAAATGTTGCTATTTAATAAAACTGCAACATGGACAATCAAGTCACATGCAAAAGCAGTTACGCAAAAAACACAAAACACCTGAAAATTATGCAATCATGATTACGTTAGGAAAAACTAATCTTTTGTTGCTAATGTCTTTTATGTACAGGATAAACTACAAGCACCACATACGTGAAACATTAGCCTAACCTAAACCATGGAGAAATAAAAATATAAATCTACATCGACCATGGCGTAATGGGCAAGCGAACTCAGAGAAGTTTGAAACCTATGCTTCCTCGACTTCAAACTCGTTAGAAAATGTAATATACCCCCCGGATGCTAGCAACTGAGGAAACGCGAGAGGTTAATCCAAAGTAAACTAAAGTAAACTGAAGGGAACAAAGCATTGGGCAGCTCCAATCCTAATAATGATTGAAGGGCATACTCAAACAATGGAAGATGACAAACCACCTCCTAATAGTTGACCACTATATAAACTTAGAACCCAAGCATCTAGAGGATAAAATCCATTAGAAAAATTTAGCATACAATGCACAATGTGGGATAGTATACCTTGGGTGTTACTCAGTAGTGCGTAGGCTATAATGGTACCTCACCCAAAGAGGAGAAAGTAGCTTTTCACCAGACGTTAAACTGAATGGCCAAAAAGTCATTCTAGACAACGACACTCCACATCAAGGCTGTCAAATATGTTTCATTTTCATTTATGATCCCATACGAACGATGCTTGGAATCCAAGTAAGCTGACAAATGGTCACTTTGCGGATTATGAGTGTTGGCTAGAGGACGTCAATGTGTTATTTAAGCAAAGCAGGTGTTACAATCTGACTTTTCATACCTTTTGAGTTGACAATTACAACTCACGCCCAACCAAAATTGTAACACCCCACCTCTGCTAGGGTCACTCACAAAGGGAATGCACTAGGTTTGGTGAAGCATTATCTAGGTAAACATGCACAGAAATATTACAAGACAAAACATATATAAAACAGCGGAAGTAAAACAAATTTCATTACCTTATAAAATAAGGTCTAAAGCCTTTTACATCAGAATACATCAAAACCAGTCTTGCAATAGTAAAGAAGCATAAAACCATTTCATAAATTATTCCCCAAGTAAAACAGTAAAGTAGCCATAGCCAAGAAAAGTCCAAGCCATGCGTGATGATCTTCAGACATAAGAAGTCCGAACTAGATAACAGTGTTTCCTCCCTGAAACCTGGGGGGAAACGGAAGACAAAGCGGCGAAACAAAACGGGATCAGTCATAAAGACTGGTAAGTCCTATCTACTTCCAGTATAAAAACAGGTAAGGGTAACATGACATGCATAAACTGAAAGTAAACATAAGGATGACTACAAGATAGATAAACTAAACCAGGGTAACAGACTGAACTACTGTAGCAAGGTAAACTAAGATATCATGATAAACTACGGTGTCATGATAAATCAAGATATCACATCGTCAGGTTTCTATCAAGTATACTATCCCAAGGTATCTATCCTGTATACTATCCCATGGTGTCTATCACGTATACCATCCCAGGGTATTTATCATGTATATTTGCTCCGCACCTCTCGTACTAGTATCCCAACCCGCTTCATGTGTTAACTATGAATGTCCCATGCCCAATGTCATGTAATGGTCCATGTCAACCTAATATATAGCATATGTAGGTTTTTCCCACTCGTATGTTTCTTTCCATGTATAAGTTCAGTCCTTTGCCGTAGGCCATACGGGCTTTTCCATGTAAACGTTTTATCCTTGAGGTTATTTTGGACTGCTACCCTTGATCTGGTTATGTTTTCTTACCATGAACTATCATGTGTTCACTTAGGATTTATGCCACCTAGGACCACTAGGGATTATGCTACCTAATTAACGTTTCCGTGTCTCGGTTTGGGTTCAAGCCACCTAGGCCACTTGGGATTATGCCACCCGTCAACCGCGCCCTTTATCCCACGTATGTATCGTGAATCGTTTTCCATGTCTAGACGCACATGTATCTCAATGTGCCATCCGAGTTCCGTGCCAGGGCAAATCAAGAAATACGGAACTCGGTCGGGAGCTTTAAGTCGTCTGCTAATGTAGATATCAAGGTCTGTTTTTGTATCCGTGGCTATGGTCCCACGTGACCCCTCCCTCAACTACTGAAAGGCAATCCAGGAAAAATCAAGTATGAGAACTGCATCCCAGCCCCACTATAGCCCTACTTTCCTATGGGCCAACCTCACCCATGACTTGATAGCAAGAACATGGTCTGTTAGGAGTTCTCTGCCTTTCCGTTCGTACACGATTGACTAAAGATGGTAGGTAGTCGACGACGTGCTATCCAGGGCAAAAACAAGTATCGTCGACTCCACGCTAATCCATCCCAGTCTTTAGGTCGCTTGCATAGTAACCAAGGCATACTCTTGGCTCTTCTACCGCAGACCTTAACCTCTGTGAGGCCGGGTTTCATGGACCACCTGCCACCTCGCAGAGGGATACCAAGAGTACCCTCACGTCCCCCGAAGCTACCGCTTCGTCACCCAGTTCGTTGGAGCCTTTATCTAAGTCAGATAATTTGCTCCTCCTCGTGTTTTAAGCGATGACCTACCGTCCCAGGTTACTCATCTATTCATGAACTAATCCCATGTCCTTGGCTAAGAATTATTACTTAGTTATACTTAACTAAGGTTTACCACTTCGCTTCATTTCCCCGTTACCCTTGATTAACTACGATTTTCTACCTAGTTCCTCTACTAGGGTTTTGCCTATTGGGTTAAGTGTTGTTATTCAAGTTCATGGCTTAACCCGCTTATGAATCATGTCAAGATTGGCTAAGTATTCAAGTCCAAGACCTAGCCCTACAAGTTGGTTAAGTATACCAAGAAGCCCATGACTTAACCCTATTCAATCATCAAGTCGATTTGGTTAAGTACTTGTTTATCTTAACCCAATCAGGTTATCGTGTTAGATTGGTTAAGCACAGATTATCTTAACCTCACCGGATTATCGAGTCGGATTGGTTAAGTATAGGTTAACTTAACCCCATCCACTAATCGTATTATAATAGCTAAGTATATTAAAAGGTCTTATGACTTAACCCTATCAAGTACTCATATTGGATTGGTTAAGTATGGTTGCTTAACCCCATCCAATCATCATGTATAATTGATTAAGTATAAGTTTAACCTCATTAAATTATCATGTTAAGTTGGTTAAGTATTGGTTACTTAACCACATTGAATTACCAAGTTTAGATTAGTTAAGTGTTTAACTTAACCCCATTGAATTACCATGTTTAGATTAGTTAAGTGTAGGTTACTCAACCCCATCCAATTACCGTGTTTAGATTAGTTAAGTGTAGGTTACTTAACTCCATCTAATTACTGTGTTTAGATTAGTTAAATGTAGGTTACTTAACCCCATCTAATTACCAAGTCAGATTAGTTAAGTGTAACTTACTTAACCCCATCCCCTAATCGTCTTGTATGGTTAAGTGTCATTAAGAAATCAAGCCCGGCCCCACTTAACCTACCCATTTGTGTCATATCGGCTAAGTGTCATTAGTCAAATTTACTTAACCTTATCATGTGGCATTAATTTAATTAATGCACTCTCAACCACTCACATTAGATCTTGTTGTGGTTACTAGTTAAGCCGGGCGGGTCCGGGTAGTTTTACACCACAACCTAGTCTAACCTCGGGTCTTAAGCGCGACATGACCAACTTCTCACATTGGATCCTATTGTTTGTAGCCACTAGTTAAGCCGGGCGGGTCCGGGTAGATTTATGCTACAAACTCAACCCAACCTCGAGTTGGCCACTTTCATGTTTGGTCTAGTGTCATATTACACTTACAACCCCCGTGTCTAGTTCAAGTTCCATGTTTTCCCACGTGTCATGACCATATTTGAATGTATCATGAATGTCATGTTCTCATGTAAACCCCATGTCAAGTTTTTCATGCCATACCCACGTTTTTCCTAAGCTACCCAAACGTATTTCCAACCCAAGTGGAAGCGAGTCACATAGTAGGGTATTATGCCAACCTATTGGCCACAAACATGCATAGTATCATAAGGGAATTTGGCCACAAACATGCATAGTATTATAAGGGAATTTGGCCACAAGCATGCATAGTTTCATAAGGGAATTTGGCCATAAACATGCATAGTATCATAAGGGAATTTGGCCACAAGCATGCATAGTTTCATAAGGGAATTTGGCCACAAACATACATATTATCATAACGGGATTTGGCCATAAACATGCATGATGTCATAACGGGATTTGGCCACACATAACATGATATCATAAGAGGGTTGGTTTCATTTACATGCGTAAGCCCCAAAGTCCAATTTATGCAACTATTTCGCAAGCCAAAGTGGCTCTAAGTGTTCATGCTATCATACTACAAGTAAAGGTCCAATCTTGCATGGCAAACTAAGTCCAATGCAACATGAATAGCATGGTTTAGTTGCTAAAGCACAACCCAAAGTCATATGTTCATGATAAAGGGACAAACTAGGTTCTCATAGGCTAACATACTCATGTTACTTCGCATTTTATCCCATGTCACATCAAAATCATCGTTTAAATCTACAAGTAGCTAGAACTTACATAGCGTGGCTTAGCGAATTAGCATGAATCGTCTCGACGAAGAAAGGTGGCTCCTTTGAAGAAGAACCGTCATGAAACCGTCGTAGCAACGTTGATTTGGCCTCGATTTGGTGTAGCAATCTTGCACCTTTTGATTTGAATCCGATTTGAATGCATAGTCTATAGGAATTGGAGATGGAGGCCATGATCACTTGGCATTTGGGTAGCACTTCGTGGCATGAGTGATTTCTGAGGGTTTAGGGTAGGCTTAGGGGTCTTTTTATAGAGATTAGGAGTAGTTTAGGCCGTAGGATAAACCCTAGGATAGATCTGAACCCTCAAAAATCGTCACAAGCCTCCAAAACCGAGCCAACATGACAAGCAGGTGCACCAGGTCGGAGTCCTACAGGGGGGGTCGACCCAGGGGTCAACACCCATGTTGACCCCCTGGAGGGGGGGTCGACCCCGGGGTCGACACCCATGTCGACCCCCTGGAGGGGGGTCGACCCAGGGGTCGACACCTTGTGGGTCTGGCGGGAATTTTCCCGCCTTCTCTTTCTGGGCTGAATTTCAAATCTGTTTTCGGATTTGAATTTTCGTGAAACTTCGTTGGGCCTTAACTGGGTCATACGGACTCCGATTTACGAAATTTCGGACTCTATTTCGCGTATTTTTCCGAGACAAACGCAATGGAGCAACCCGTTTATCCTGATTCAGATTTTATAATTTAATTCTGCCTTGATTCTTATCTTAACACGTTATTAAAATTCGGGTTGTTACAAAAATTGCACGACAAAACAGGTATTTAGTAGAAAGTAGTTAAACGGTGAGAAAAGAAAAAAAAATTTGAATATAAGAAAAAGGAGAAGAATAACACAATGCAGAGTCTTACATCGCATTGGAACAAATATAATATGAAAATAAATCTTTATTGAGAGCTTAAAAAAATATTCTTACGTTCATCAGAGTACTGTAGACAACCTATTTATCTGGATAGTTAAATGATCTGTCCTCATATACAATACACAGCGGAATAAATATTAATACATCTAGACCCGTTCAACATATCTTCAGAAGTTCATAGCATCCTAACCTGTACCTGTAAAACTCGGTCTGACCCGAGCATTGCAAACACCACAGATCAATCTGGTGAACCGGCGTGAGTAAACACATGAAGTTAAAGGGTATCATCCAACTTGCTTAACTTTAGAAAATCCTTTTTGAAGAAAAGGGTAATCATATGAGGTTCTGACTCATGGTTTGGAGATAAAGAATGTAGATCTAAGCTATAAGTGCTTAGGTTTCTCATCTGTATGAGGTAAAATGCATGAATCCATATTATTATGGTTCTTCTCCTCCTTTTAGAGTCAGATTTACACTGTGGAAATTACAGTAGTATATTCGATCAGTAAGGCCACAGATGATAGATCTGAACTAGATTCAGGAATTGGAGAGTAGTCATGTGAATGGATTTAAATTAAATTTTCCGATAATAGTATTTTGTATTGTTTAATTCCTATTGGAATTTATAATATGTTCTTCTTCTTTTTTTTCCTCTTATACGTCTGTATATACAGTTTATGTTAAATTTTAGTCATACGTAAAATAAATGAAATTGTGGTTTTGCGCAAAATAACTGAATTGTGATTATGTGTAGAATAACTGAATTGTGGTTAGGCGGAAAATTATTAAATTGTGGTTATGCCCAAATTAATTGGAATAATAAACAAAAAAGGGAATTTTGATGATTTGGGGCTAAAAGAATATATTGTGCCAACGTTGTAATAAAAGAGAAAATTCGAGAATTTACATACTATTTGTGAGGAATTACCTTTCAGATTTAAAATGAAATAATTATAAAGATGGGAAAATGGTATGAGTCTAAATCTTACTTAAGTGCAGAAAATATGTTAGATTTGGGAACAATAAGAAGAGGTATACGGGAATCAATATATACCTACCTATAAAACTGAAAGGTTTGGAATAGCCTAGATTGATTGGTTAGGAAAAAGGGGAATGTATTTGCATAGTTTGGTAAATAAAGAAAAATATAAAACATGATTGCAAACTGAAATTATGAATAAATGGAGATTAGTGTGAAATAGGGAGTTAACTGTATCGCGCACTAAATGGATGACCTCAAAAATAAGAAAAGAAGTGTTTTGCAATCATGGGTTCCAATTATATTAATTACATGAAACTAGGGAAATGGATTTTATTGCAATTTTGGTAACCAATCAATTTGGAATAGGCCTTACTTCCTAAAAAGAACAAATTGTAAAGACAAGATAGAAGGTTAACAAGTGAAAGAGGTTATGAAAAGAAAAAGAGATATAATAAGGCTTGTTCTATAATCTTACAAAGACGGTAAGTAGATTAATATCATAAATATAAAGGTTATGTTAAATAATAATAAACCTGTGTAGTACGTAATGAATGTGGGATGTAACCTATTATAGTAAATTATATTAAATGGGAATGTAATATAATAGGTAGACTTGTCATAGGGACAAGTAGGATAATAGCACACATGTTATAATTAAATGATGAAATGGGAAGTAAGAGAATTATTATAAATAAACTTAGACAACGGGGAATAAGTTTAATACGAAAATTTCACAATTATAGTTGTGATAATATTATAGGACGAGGTTATAATTAATTGGAAATGAGTAGGCTAATTATTAACAAATTTATATTTGAGAAACTAAGTTTAATAAATATAATAATAAGTAGTGGTCTGTTCCGGCAATGAAAGTTGATTAGGGAAAATAAGCGGCTAACTAATGATATTAAATGAAAAACTTGAATGTAGAATAAATACGAAAATGTCCAAGTGAATTAGCAATGTAGTGAGTAAATAAATCACGTAGTTGAAGATTAGACAAGGGTTTAATAACATAATGATGAGATGCGCTTGGACCACTCCATAATTATTTGGGATGAAGAGCTCAACGGGGCAGATCATCGACGGTGTCTGGAGACATGAGAGAAGCATGTCCAGTTTAATATTCGATGGGACTGGAGGAAGTGAGGGACTTCAATGGGACGTGAGGATACTCCGTGATAGCCCTCTGTGGTAGGCCTAACGAAGCAGAACCCACACAGGCATGGTCTACACAGTTCCATCCAGTGAGTATGTCTTGGCTGCATGTTTGATGGTGGGAAGCCTACTGACTGATTGGGATGATCTTAGGATGATTCGAAGGTTGCCTCAAAGGGGAGTCTTCGTGGTTAGGACCCAATAAAGGATAGTAGGTCGTTAGATACCTGTCATCGTCAGTCGGAGTGTGTGCGGGAAAGATTGGAGCTAAGCCAAGAGGTCGATGACCTTTTATTATAGTGCCATTGGATGAGGGACCACATTTTTGTATAGATTGGATGGTTGGGAGGTCATTTAACTCTTTTGAATAGTCTTTAATTAGTAGGGGTAGGCTGGGTGGGGCCTTGGAGAGCCACCGGAAGAGAGACACCTATCTTCGGATGTCTGTATTGTAGGCTAAACAAGGATGTCCTTTACAGGTGTAACACCCCGTAATTTTAAAACGGGACAAAAGAGATAATTAAAGAATAATTAATTATTAAAAGAAGAATTATATTAAACGGGTTACACCATTGCGTTCGTTTCGGAATTCTGCTTGAGATAGAGTCTGAGTTTGCGTAAAACATGTATCGTATGAAGAAGATATGGACGAACGAAGTTAGGTAGAAAAACTGGAAGTCGACCAGAATGCACTGGCGCACTTCACAAGTGCGCCAGTACAAAAATGCACTGGCGCACCTGCCAAGTGCGCCCATACTGATCCAGCATAGAACTCTGGAGTGTTCTGTGATGATATGTCTTCTTCTGAGTGGCCGGATGATGTGTATTTGAGCTGGGTGGTTCTGATGGACTCCTAGTTCATCTAAGGGCTCTAAATAATCCGAGACATCTATGTATACGTAGCTAAACCTAAACCCTAACATCATAATCCTAAAACTGTGGTGCCGTCATGATGTTCGTCCACAAGCTAGGCTAAGCCTCCATTCATCCTCTCCAAACTAGAAAATCAAATCCAAACTAGTAATCGATTACGAAGAACATCAAATCAAATGTCTATGTCAAAGGATAGCTAATCAAATTCAGAAATTTGATCCTAGAATTCAAGACCGTTCTGTAATTTGTAAGTTCATGTTACTTTCAGAAATAAAAGTTAACTGTGATTCTGACATTGTAATAAATCTAAATCTGAGATTATGCCTATTTCTATATGTCTTTCTATATCCATTGGATCTATCTCATTGATAATATTATGTCCATTCTTTGTCTCTTATTTCCTTCTTCCCTTTTTGTTTTTATAACCAGGTTACTGTGAGCTTAAGCCAAATCTCATAAGAGATGAACGTACGTTGGAAATAAAATTGGGCATAATATATGATTTGAACATGACCAGCGCTAAAATTGGGCATAATATATGATTTGGACATGACCAGCGCTAAAATTGGGAAAAGTACTAAATTATGTATAATTGGGCATAACGATTTGTAACTGGTTTGAGGACATAACACATGTTGTATTTAAAACATAAAGTGTATCGAACATATGACTTGAGATTTGAGGCATAAAGTATATTGGACATATGACTTGGGATTTGGGGCGTAAATTAAACTGTAAACATGTAAGGCATAGTACATGTTGTGGTTTAAGACCTAAAATTGGGGCATATTATATATGATAGTTTATGATTTAGAAGAAGGAGATTAGGCATGGAAACTTATAGTAAGATAGGGATAACTGTTAAATGTGAACACGCCTAAATTGGGATTTTCGGTAATTGGTATGCATTAATTAAAGACTATAATTTGTCATAGTTTATATTGTGAATCATGATTAGGGTTTTTTTTTTGGAGAATATTTTGTATGGTGCAATATGACTATACCTTAGGGCATGTGTTATATCGTGACTTTTGGGGCATGACTATTATTGCAAATTTGGGAAAATTGGGTGTAACCTATTTTGAGTAATAACTTGAATTTAAATTTGTGAGGCATAACTTGCAATCAACTTTGTTGGGGTATAACTTGAGAATTGGAACATGACTAGTTTTGTGAATTTGGGATGATTAGCATGTAAAATCTAAATTTGGACATGTATGGTAAATATGTTAAAAGATAAACATGCCTAACCCGAGGTTAGATTGAGTTGCGGTGTAAAACTGTCCGGAACCGCCCGGCACATCCAGCAACCGCAACAACACCTATCTAATGTGAGAGGTTAGTGCATCATGCCTAAGAGAAACCCGAGGTTAGATTGAGTTGTGGTGTAAAACTTCCCGGAACCACCCGACACCTCCAGTAACCGCAACAACATAGATCTAATGTGAGAGGTTGGTGCATTAATAAATCAATTGATGCTAATGAACAAGACATGTTAAGAATGGTAGGGTTAAGTTAACTAAGGCAATACTTAACCGTTATAACACGTTAATCAGACAAGGAGATGGGGTTAAGTAAATTTAGAACACTTAACCATTATAAGATGTTAATTAGACAAGAAGGTGGGATTAAGTAAATTTAGAACACTTAACCGTTATAACGTGTTAATTAGACAAGTGAGCAGGGTTAAGTTAACCAATATGACATGATGAACGAGTATGGTTAAGTTAATAAGAAGCACTTAACCAATACAACGTGATGAATGAGTAGGGTTAGGTTAATAAGAAACACTTAACCAATATGACATGATGAATGGGTAGGGTTAAGCTAAAACAATAGAGAAACATTTAACCAATATAACAGGATGCGTGGAAGGGTTAAGTTAACACAAGAAGGCAACACTTAACCAATGTAACACGACAAGTGGGTGGGTTAAGTTAACTTGAATTGATTGATGACGCTTAATCAATGCAGCTTGATGAACGCGTGGGGTTAAGTTAATAAGAACAACTTAACCAATGTAACTTGATGAATGAATGGGGTTAAGTTAATAAGAAATACTTAACCAATATAATATGATGAATGAACGGGGTTAAGTTAATAGGAAACACTTAACCAATCCAACATGATGAGTGAGAAGGGTTAATAAGTAACACTTAACCAACATGACATGATGAGTAGGTGGGTTAAGTTAACATAAATGGACAACACTTGACCAATATGACATAACGTGTGGGAGGGTTAAGTACATATTGGGTTGGTGGGTAATATTAGTAAATATAGGCCTACAAACTTATCCATTAAGTAAACATGTTTGAATCAGTGGGAGGGTTAAGTACATATCGGGTTGGTTGGTAATATTAGTAAATATAGGCCCACAAACTTAACCATTAAGTAAACATGTTTGAATCAGTGGGAGGGTTAAGTACATATTGGGTTGGTGGGTAATATTAGTAAATATAGGCCTACAAACTTGACCAGTAAGAAACCCTAGTAACGGGGACCCATTTTAGCAGTAACCCACATACATGTATCAAGGTACCCTGAAACTAGGCAGGGTAGGGCACGATTATTGGGATGATTATAAGCGGTCAAAATAGCGGCAGGGGGTACGTCAGTGTAGGTTCCGATGGATTACGGGCGTGCACGTACTCCGGAGTGGGAAAAAAGCAGGCACTGGGTACCAGTAGTTATACACTGTGCATCTTGAATCATGTCGGGTTGCTATCATAAGGACTGATACACCTTATGGTGGGGCCAACACAGGGTATTTACATGCAAGAGAGGGACGATTGACACATACATATGGAAAATTAATACAAGTAGGGAGCCGACCGATAGGTTCGTAAGGGTACATCTAACATCTTCATGGAAATTAGGCTGATTAAGGAAAGATCCTCATACAAGATGTACACCTGAAGGCTACCACAATTGCGGGGATTGGGATCACATTTTCATATGATCATTTTATACAGATTACTAGTTGGGACACTAGTTAGGTGGTGCAGAGATATAGAAATCAGAATAACAGGGTAGTAGCGAAGCAGAGAAAGAGTAGAAGTGCATTCAGTTTATCTTGCCATATCATATCTATGCTAATCATATGTTATCTTGTTATCATAGTATTGTCTTATATTCAATTTATTCATGTCATAATGCTTTTGCCTATTTATATGCTGAAAGTCACTGGACTTACCAGACTTATGTCTGACCTAGTTTGTTTTGCCTCTTTTCTTCTGTCCCCCCCCCCTCCAGGTTCATAAGGAGGAAATGTTACCACTTAGCTCAGTTTTCTTTCCAAACTCGAAGATAGTCAATGTATTGCTTTGGACTCTCTCTTCCACTGCTATGGTTGGTTCATGCTTTATTGGGGAATATCATTGTTATATTTTTATGCTTCTTTTATACTTGGAAGTTTTTGAATCAAGACATAAGTTCTATGTATTGTTTTTAAGTATGATTGAGACAATTGTTGTAAAAGCTTGACTGAACCACCTTGTTTATAAAATGACTTTATTTTCCGCTGCCTTATTTATCTGTCTTGTAATTTATCTGCATCTTTTACCTAAAACACTCCACCGAAATTAAGGCATTCCCTTTGTGAGTGACCTTCATGGAGGTGGGGTGTTACACGTGGTATCAGAGCTGAAGGTCACTAGATCAGATAAAAGATTTGAAAAATTATTTTCAAAATGGTTCTAAAAGAAGCATTTTATAAAGAAAAGTTTTGTTTTAAAGGCGTATACCCCAAAGCTATATGCATTATCTTTTGATCCTCTGTTTGAATCCTTGTTTTCCTTCTTTACTAAGTCTCCGGGGCTCCTGGCTTTCTGGGAGGTAACCTCATCGCGGCATGGCTCTATAGGCTTGATGAGACTACGACACCTATCAACGTGCGAAGAAATGCCAACTTCTATATATAGCCGCAGTAGATTCACCTGCAGCTAATTTTCTTTCAAGCTTTGTTGGGTTTTCCGTGCGATGGAGGCTGCTTTCAAGACACTTGTCAACAAGTTACACAAAGATAACAAAGATGAGAATAAGGGAGTTTGGCTAAGGAACACAACCCAAGGACGAGAAACTCATGGATATGGACTTGGTTCACGAAGGAGGAAAGAATAGAAAAATCTAAGACAAGAGAAGTGTCGTTATTATGGTATAACGGGTCATATAATTAAGGACAAGGGCAAGAACAAAGGATAGGATTTTCAGGAAGGCAAAGTGCATGCTCTCACCGCCGGCTCATCTGAGAGAGAGGTAGTAGAGTTTCTGTTGAAGAAGTCTAGTTTTTCTTTTTGATCATCATGTTAGTACTCTTTTTAATTTTAGCGCTTCACATTCGTTTATATCTACTTCCATAGTTGAGTTTCTGCACCTTTGTGGTTGTATAGTAGAAGATCCCATCATTATCTCAAATCCAATTGGTGGTTTAGCTCATTTATCTTTGGTTTGTGAGGATTTGAGAATAGGTATATTAAGTAATGAGTTTAAGTGCAATGCTTATGTTTTTTGATTTCATGGGCTATGGGTTGATTCTAGGCATGGATTGGTTAGCTAGTAATTATGAAAGGAGGGTAGTTAGACTTTTTACTTGCCTTGGGAATACCCTCAAGATTTCATGCGATCCGAAGGGATCAGTTTGGATTAGCTTCCAAGAATCACTTGATGCATCTATCGATGATTTGCGATCTATTAGAGTAGTCCATGAGTACGCAGAAGTTTTTGATCATGTTAGGGGTTTATCCCCTATAACAAGAGATAGACTTCCGCATATATCTAGTTGACAATGAAAAACCAGTTGCATTGCATGTATGACACATGAATTCAAGGGAAAGGAAGGGATCAGTAAGCAAGTAAAAGAGTTACTTGAAAAAGGGTTCATAGGGCGAAGTATTTATGAATGGGGTGCTCCAGTCGTTTTCATTACAAAGGCGGATGGTTCACTTCTCTTGTGCATAGACGATATTTTGGAATGAGGAAGAACATGCTTTGCATCAAAGGGAAGTCTTGGATACCCTCCAAGCGCATAAACTTAAGGCGAAGTTCTCAAAAAAAATGTCATTTTTGGAGAAAAGAAGTAAGGTTTCTAGGACATGTGGCACCCAAAGAAGGGATAACAGTAGATCCCGCAAAAGCAGTTGCGGTGCAAGACTGGAAGGTCCCAAGAAATGCAACAGAAGTAAGAAGCTTTCTTGGACTAGCGGGCTAATATAAGAAGTTAATTAAGGACTTTGCGAAGGTATTAGCCCGACTTACAAGATTGACGGAGAAGAATATAATCATCTTAGTATATACACTTGGCAACATGGTTAGCGTCTGTTTATTTTCAAGAGATAGTTCTGGGAATATTAGCATGACACGGCAGAGGTTGTAGTGCCAAGTATACTATAAGAAGAAAAGGTGGAACGAGAGGCGACAGTGAAATGAGTTCCAACGCATATTCTGGAAACAGAAAGTAAGAAACTACGTAAATCGTGAAGTTAAGACAGTCAGAGCAATATGGAGCGAAGCTTAAGAAGATGCGACTTAGAAGACTGAAGACTAGATACACGCATCATACCCTTTCTGGGGGTATATCCTTGATCTCTCTTATTCTGTGAAGTTTATTTGCTAGTCTTTATCTTTTAAGTATATCCTCTTGATCCAATCCTCGATCCTTAGGTATAAGCCAATGGATGTAAACATGTGTTTGAAACTTGTTATGTTTGGTGGATGCAAGTGGATGTAAGTGTTTGCTAGTGGTTGCTCGTGGATGCATATACACACATTAGGCACTAGATCGGCTCAGTCACTTTCATATTGCATATGCATGAGTAAATTTATATATATATGAATTGAAACTTGATGTTTTATCATATGGATGTTGCATTTGTATGAATGATTGTACACTCATGTAGAATTTATAAAGTACGATTAGAAATAATTGCATACATGATGGACTCGTGGCCTTGACATGATTCACATTAAGGAGGTTAACTGAATCAGTAGACCGCCTGATTTTGCATTTGGGTAAGGACATATACACACACTATGCTTATATTCATGAAAAACATTAGAAAACCATTTTAAGGACAATGGATGTCTGTGATTAAATGGTTGAGTAGATGGATGTTGGATGGTAGGATATACATTCTTCTTAACTTGAAGATTTCGGGGAAGAAATCCTTTAAGTAGGGGGAAATGTAACACCCCGTAATTTTAAAACGGGACATAAGAGATAATTAAAGAATAATTAATTATTAAAAGAAGAATTAGACGAAACGGGTTATGTCATTGCGTTCGTCTCGGAATTCTGCTTGAGATAGAGTCCGAGTTTGTGCAACGTCCTGGATTTTCTGTCACTTAAATTAGAATAGTTAAATCTGTTTTATATATTATATTGAGAATATAAGTGATTTTATATTGGATTTATTTTATAAAATGAAGTTCGAATATGTATATATATATATAGTTTATAATAATAATGGAAATTTTAATATGTAACTTAGGTTCTAAACAAACTAAGGTAAATAGTTCAAAATATTGTTCACTTTTTTTATTGTGCGGTAATTGTATTGAGATACAAGTAAAAATGTTGTAGGTTGGTAGCGTTCCTTTCTTTTTCTTTAGCAATACAATTATGAACTCAAATTAATACAAATTCCTGGCAGCTAAGATTTTTTTTCATTAACGTTTGTTCTAATAACCCTAACAGTTAATTTGATATTATAATGTAAGTCTTATGCCACCAATAATTTTCCATTGTCAAACTGCAAACATGTCCCTGAATAATTCACCGAATTGTAATATGAGTTTTAACAATCATTTGGAACCCATAGGCCGCAACCAACTACTATGTTTAGTCATAACAGAGCGATAGTGGGAATCAATGTACATGTTTCATTCTAAATTTTACAGTTAATTTTAATCCCTTCGATGTACATGCTAACTAGAACAAGTATTGGTTGTTGAGCCCTTTGTCTACTCAAACGATTGGCATAATGTCAAAAGGGCACAAATTCCTAATTCATAAAAACTATATTTAAATAACGTAAAAATGTGAGGTTACTGATATTGAGTTTTACATCACGAATTTCTAAGCATTTCCCATCTTAAGCATCATTTGAGAAGAAAGGGGAGCTACTCCAAAACCAACTACATCCCTACATTGTATTCTCTTTTCCATCATGTACCGCCTCTCACCTAGTCCTGTAACCAAAATGAAAATATGCTACTTCTACACTACTGTGCCTATTCTAAGTTATATGAGATGTCATATCCCTGGCCATTGCACATGCCTTGAAGTAGAACTGTAGAAGCAGTGACCTAGCCTACCGTATGTGTACAGATTAACCCATCTAATTTATACTTTATGCGCAAGCAATAGAGCAGCCACAGCTATGCCATACCATCATCCTATGCTAAATATTCCTATCACTTGAAATCTTATTTTTGTTTTATTTTTCATTCCATGATGTCTACCCCAAAACAGCTCTCTACCATCCCCTACATTTTGCTGAAAATGAAAAGAAGACTCAAACTGTGCTCGTAGCCATGTTGAAAACCTACCTATCATATTCTGGAAATTGAAATGATAACACAGATATTTTGCTGGTACCGAAAAGAAAACACGCTGTGAAATGTACCATACTGGAAGAGCCTACCCATCCAACACAGGCATCCTATTTTTCTAACTGACATACCTTATTACCAACTAAGAACACATGCAGGCATCAGTCCTTCCATCCCCAGTACACACACTGAAATCCTATTATCCCTAACCAATGGAGGCACATGGCTACGGAGAAGACGTCTTGCTTATCTACACCTTCTCGCGCGCATATATATACCATCTCCTTCCTCATTCTTGTTCCCAGAATAAAACTGATACCACCATTAAAATTTCCAACGTGAGATAAAATAAAAACATATCCCATAAACAATTTATAAATCAAATACAACTGTGTATTGAAGATCACTACGTCCTCCCTTAACGTCTACAACGTTTCGGTTACCATCCTTCTTCACAACAGCGAGATCCGAAGTTCGTGATTATAACTGTAGTTTGGATTTAACAGTTGAAGCAGAAATCGGGCACGAGTTTTTGTGGAAAATGGTATTTAAATGGGACGTGGGTAACTGTAATGGCATGGGAACGGTGAATATTGACATGAGTTGATACTGGAGATGTTTGTTCGTGAAGAAGGAGTAAAAGAAAGAGAGAAAGGTAGTGAAAAGCATGTAGCAGAGTTCGAGAATAATATTGGGAGTCTCGCATGGATTCAGGGTAGGAAATACGTTAGTGGTAGAGAGAGCGTACAGGAGGGGTGTTGCGTTATTTTTGGGAAGTTACACTGTTCAATTTGGGTGCATTTCTTTTACGCGGGCTGTTAAAGGAATTTTTGGGCCCGGGCTTTTTTGGCCTTCGAAATATGAAAGAAAAGAAAAAAACAATATAAGAAACAAAAAAAATGGAGCGTCGCAGGGGAGAAGAAGAAGGGACATGCATGGAATTGTTGCAACAAAGAAAACTCAGCTGGTTAGTATATAGAAGTATGATTAGTTTGATGATAAATTAATGTTAAAACAAATGTGGCGCTGGTGCATTTTAATTGTGCTTAACTAAGGTGATTAAACCGGGCCTAATCATTTATAACTAACCAATCCATTTTTTACACTGTATATAACCTGCTAGGATGTTTAATGATATTTTAGTGTCAAATTGTTCTACAGTGCCCAATCCCATTTCAATATGCCAGTCTTAGTTTAAGGAAACAACAAGGCCTATTTAATATCAGTAGCCGGTTGGAAAATGTATATGTGCCTGTAACGTGCTTATTCAACAATAATAAAATAAATGTGGCCGATAAATTTAAAGAATAATTAGTGTAAAATAAATATTAATTAAAATTTAATTTATTTAAAAACATAATTGTATAATTTATGTATCGTGCTTATACGTACGCAGAATCAAATGGGAGAAGAAGTGTTGGAACCATGTCGATGAGCATGCTGAATTGGACGAAGTTAAAGCGAACCGTTTTGACGACAAATAAAAACTCAAGGTGAGTTAAACTCACTCAGTTATCCCACTTATATTTTCATATAAGTCGAGTTTTATTATTTGTGTGTTATGTTTGCAAATTGTTGAATGATTGGATGCTTTGATTAATATTATTATTGACCATTATTAATGAATTGTTTTTTTAATGATAATATTGAATGAATTGTTTCCTTTGAGTTAACGTATTTGGATACAGGAAGAAACAAGTTGGAGGGTGTAATAACAAGGAAATCTGAGCCAATACAAAAATTTTATTTTGGCAATTTTAGTGAATTTTGATTATTTAAAATGAATTATTTTAAATAATAACGACGAGAAATTTAATTTGAATTGAATTCGAACGTATATATTTATTCGAATCATTGTTAGAATATAAATAATTTATTTTAATTATATAATGAGCTTGAAATGGCGCGGTAGTTCGAAAACTCGATTTCAAATTTTAAATGAATGTACAGGATTCAAAATAAACCAGATCTTAGTGAAACCAAAAATATTTGAATCTAATTGAGAATATCTTTCCAACGAATCCGAAAAATTGAAATTTCATAGCGGGAATCAAAAGATACGTCCAGTTGAAAATTCAGAATAGTCACTATGGAATTCTGGCCCTTAAAAATGGAAATTTTGCAAACGACCTCGGTTTTCGATGAAACCACTTTTTTTGGAACCGTGATGTCAAGTTATTGCTAGATTCCAAAATTCATAATTTTTCGAATCAATATGTGAGCGCGGCAAAGAAAAACGCGTTTGACCAGTTTCAATTGATTTTAATCGACAGGAAAATGGCCCTTTTCAAACGGTCTCAAAATTTGACTAAATTAGTTTCGTTAGGACCGTATCGTCAATACGAAGCTAGAAGATATTTTTCGGGAATTTTTAGGGTCCGTATGTGGCCCCAGTAAATTGAAATGCGCGTTCAAATTCAATATATAGAGTTATATTTTGATTTTGATGAAAACTGATCGAAACGATCGAATCAGCCTACGATACATACCCCATCGTGTTCGGAATGGGGGTAATTAGCACAGTCGGTGGGTTAGATTTCGAGGTCGAATTTAAAAGTTTCTTTTTGAAATGAAGTAATTAAATAAAAAAAACCTCTCTATCTCTCTTTCTCTATACTCTCAGCCCCCCCTCGTTTACTTTTCAAAAGAAAAAAAAACCCCCCAGGCCGTCGATACCCAGGCCCCTTCTCTTCATGCCCTCCTCCTCCTCTCCTCTCCTCCTCCTTTCTGAAAACCCCTAAACCGCCACAAGCCCCCCCCACCCCGTAAACCATAATCCGCCGGCCCCCTCCACACCCGCGCCACCCACCTGCACTGACCGTAGCTGCTCTCTTCTCCTCCGATTCAAGGTGAATTTTATTTATTTAGTTTAAGTAAATTCTTGTGAATTAAATAAAATCAATTTCAAACTATATATGTAATAGCAAATGAAAGGTTTATATTTTTATATAGAAAAAGTTCATATTTTTATATAGAAAAGTTTAGATTTTATATATGAAACATTGTCTTAAAAATCAGATTTTTATTGATAGATTTTTCATAGTAGAAAAGATTGGATTTTTATGTTATCAAAGATTCAATTTTTATATTATAGAAAGGTTAAAAATATAATTTTTATATTATAGAAAGGTTAAAAATATGATTTTTATATTATAGAAAGAATAAAAATATGATCTTTATTGTTGGAAAGGCGGTGTAAAAATATAATTTTTATACTAGTGGCATAATAAAAATATAATTTTATATAAGTATGAGATTAAAAATATGATTTTTATCAGATGTGAAGATTAAAAATACGATTTTTATATATATTTTAGCATAGTAAAAATACGATTTTTAATTAGAGAAAGAATGGATTTTTATAATAGAAAAGATCATATTTTTGAAATAGGAAAGATTATATTTTTAAACGAGAAAATATTAGATTTTTAGCTATGTAAAGGTATGATTTTGATTTATACCATAGCATAATAGAAATGTGATTTTTATATATGTAGCGTATGCGAACGACGAAAGCGACAGACGGTTAGTGGCGAAGATTTCCTACATATGAAGAGTCGTGGTGATTGGTTTAGCTATTCGGTGAGAACTCCTCACTTTTATTTTTATTTCTAGTTGAAATATATACTAGGATGCAGACGGTGCTTAGTAGCACCCGACACCCGTCGTCCACAGACCATGGATGACTTGTTTGTTTGGTTGCTGTGTTGTGAAATTTGATTGTGTGATGTGGAATGAAATAAAGTAATTTATAGTGGAAAATATTTTATAGTTAGAAATATAATTTTTAACGTGTATATGAAATGAATATTTATAAACAAATCGACAATTTGTTTATATATACACTGATTTGACTGATATTGATTTAAATGATAAATTTTACACATCGCCCAACTGCACAAATAAAAATCTGTGTTTGTTGATTTGAAACCCCACACGGGTATTGGGATGATATTTGACGTACACTAATCCCGATTGTTTAGTTGTATGTCAATCGATGGATTGACAGACTGTGTAAGCGTTTATTAGTTATATTTAATGCTTATGTAGTTGTGTGGTGCACTCTGGATGTTGATTGATGATTTATCATTGTTGTTATATTCATGTGTTGTAGAAAATCCATATAATTAACATTATATGGTAATTAACTGGGCCTCATTTCAATTTGAATATAAAGGAAATTCATGTGTTGAATTGAAAATAAATTCATGTGTTGAATTGAAAATAAATTCATGTGTTGAATAGAAAATAGATTCATGTGTTGAATTGAAAATAAATTCATGTGTTGAATAGAAAATAAATTCATGTGTTGAATTGAAAATAAATTCATGTGTTGAATAGAAAATAAATTCATGTGTTGAATTGAAAATAAATTCATGTGTTGAATAGAAAATAAATTCATGTGTTGAATTGAAAATAAATTCATGTGTTGAATAGAAAATAAATTCATGTGTTGAATTGAAAATAAATTCATGTGTTGAATAGAAAATAAATTCATGTGTTGAATTGAAAATAAATTCATGTATTGAATTGAAAATAAATTCATGTGTTGAATTGAAGCCGTGTTAACTAGATTGACGCCATTTTGACAAGAACGATATTTATATCGATTTTATTCATTTTTATAATGAATATAGAAAAGGAAGTGATTTCAAACTATAACATTTTGAAAATATTATCATTTATAGATTAATGATGTGTAATATTCAATTTTGATTAGAAATTGAATATGAAGTTGAAATCGTTTTGAAAATGAATTTAAAACGATTTATAAAATACGTTTTGAAAGGAAATTGACGAAATATATAATATATGTATATATATATATATATATAATGGCCGGAATAGAACGCGCCACGCCGCGGCAGTTCACGAATTTCAGTCATTGACTTCGAATGGATATTACGGGAGATCCGATCGTCGGATTCTCCTAAAACCGAAACCGTTGGGTTTGTATCGAAAAGATCTTTATAACGAATATTATAAATTAGAAATCTAACGGTTGGATTTGGAATTATGTCCAAATCAAATTTGGAAAAGGTCGCCGTAAGTGCAGTTTGATGGCCGTTGATGGAAATCGGCTGTACGAGCCTTGATAAAATTATTAAAAATAGTAATAATTTGTGTGAAATCATAAGAAATGATTTGGAAAGAATTGGGATGAAAATTTCCATATTTTGAAAAGATAAAAATTGATTTTTATCGAAATGAACTAGTTTTGAACTAGAATTAAAATCAATTTATTTTTGAAATAAATAAATTGGATTTAAAATGGTTTTAAAAGTAACCAGAATTTACAATAATTGAATTGGAATGGATTTGAATCGAAATTATCTTTGGAATATTTCGATGTTGGATTTCGTGATTATACAGATATTGTTGTGGAAATTTGAAAGATATATTTATATCGTTATTTCCAATACGATATTTGTTGGTAGTGGTATTTGATATTGAATATAAGCCGATATATTTTCTATTCAGAGCCTTGTATTTAATTTAAATGTGACTTGGGTTTGTTGTGAATGGTGTCTTCATTAACACTGTTATTAAACCTAGTTGAGAAAATCATTAAATTTTTTTACTTAGATTTAATGAAGTGTACCAATTAAATGGTATTTAATTGAAATTCAATTTGAATTGATTTTTCGGTTTATAGTGAACGGTGTTTTAAATAACACTTGTTCTTTAACCCAATAATTAATGGAATGTGATTTTGGGTTTATTGTGAACCGTGTTTTAAATGACATTGGTTCTTTAACCCAGTTAAAACAGGATGTGATTTCCCAAGTAAAATAATCATTGATAGTGATTATTGGGTAGATTAAAACTAAGCGGAGTTTTAATGAATCTTTAATTAGATTGAAATGATCGAAAATGGAGTATCACCAGTTTTGCTCCAGGTGATAGTTAAATCTTTAATCAGATTTGAACGTGAAATGGTAATTAAATTTACCGATAACACTGTGGTGTTAGATATAAAGTATGACCAGTTTTACTTCATGGGATGAATAGGTTGGGTTTGGGAAATAAAATGAAGGATTATTGCGGTGTGGTTCGCTAGTCCCGACTAATGTGAATTGGTATTCAAAGTAAGATTAAAGAATAAATTTAAAGAATTTATCTTTGATAAAATTAATGGGAACCTTTCCCAAAGTATGAGAATATTTGAATAAAAGAATATTCTGAATTGGAATGAAGCGTATGTTGTGTTTGTGTAACACTTATTTGTTATATACGCGAGTTATTCAGAAAGACCGGGTTTATCCCATTCTAAATAGCTAATTTGACGTGGTGTCGAGGATGAAGATGGTGGTTGAAGACCGGAGGTCTTCACGTCGTTTGGGTGATTACTGATGATCTTGATTGGGTCGTACACCCAAGAGGAGGGAATCAGTTAGTGGTCGTCCAGACGTACTTGGAGATCGATGGATATGCGAAGTACAAGGTGCCTCCGATTTCGTTCAGACCCAGAACGAACTTTTAAATGGACTGTGTGTCTGACATTGGGTTTTATTCTGTGTGATTGATTTCTATTAAATATATATCTGTTTGGCGGCGGAGAATTTATTCTCTTGCTTAACGCCCTTCTCTGAGACGTACGAGCTTAGAGGTTATATATTGGTGGATATCAATCGCATGCAGTGAATTGCCTATTTGGCATGCCTAAGTGGCAAATGATCAAGGCTTTTGTTGAAAAGCAAAGTCTTATGGTTGATGATCAAAGCACGGCCTGTGTGGCATAGCTTTGTGTAGCGTTGATTCGCGAGCCTCACACCCCGGTTGTGAACCAGAAACGGGAGAAGGACCTCAGGGAGGACATGCGTTTCCTTCTAGCTAGAAGTGGCGTCAGTGGTTTTACACGCCCTGATGAGTTTGACTTATGTGGTTGTTGCTGTTGCGAGGCGCCTCGGATATATCGGTGACTATGTGGAGCCGATGGAATCATTTGTTGGCTCATTTACGCCCTAAAGGGTGGGGAAACGCAATGTTCAGGCATTTTAATCCACATCGATGGACCGGCCAGTCACTCCAAGGGCTTGACTGAGTACTTGTCCTGAGACTCGGGCTAGACAGTTTCGAATCGGTAGAGGACTATCTTTTGCCTCGGTTCACAGATGGAAACCCAGCTTCCAATACGTGACTTTGTGGTTTTGATTGTATACCTATATATGGTGACATGATATATGGTACCATGCCGTCTATGATTGATACTTATGATTGAAATTGTTTTATACACTATGCACTTATAATAGTATCAAATAATGTGTTTTTAAACGTATCAAGCATTCTTTGGCTATTATAAGGTAAAACCCTATCCTTCGGCTTGCGTTGCATTGTGTGATGGGACCTGGGTCTTACAATAGCTTCATTTTTCTTTATTTAGCATTGCGCTGTTTGTTTTATGCACTGGTATTCTTGGGAGGAAACCCGTTCCGTGTTATACGGCGCGGTCCCTTGATTTACCTAACTTGAAAATAAAGATTAATAACTGTTTTAGTTCTCACACCAGTCACATGACTGACCTAGAGTTTATTGTTTTAACCTAAACTCTGGGTGCCCCTATTTTCCGCACGGGCAGCTAGTAGTTTTGGTTTTGCAGATTTATATTTATAGGAACATGGTTTACAGCTGGAATGATATTCGTAAAGCTCTGTATCTGTATATCTCTTTCAGTTGTGTATTGTATTATTTTTCCGCTGCAGTAATCTATTGTAATCTCTGATATTTACTGAATGTATTTTATTTGTTTATACTCTGTATATTCTTGTGTTCTGATGAAATTGTTGTAATTAACAATGAAATGTTCTTCTATCTGCATTCTGATTCGTCTTGTCCTCAAAGCAATCCGCTCTTTCCTTACCGGGGAAGATACGGGTCACTACATTTGGTATCAGAGCTTTGGTTTAAAGAGCTCGGAGAACAAGGTACATTAGAACCAAACGAAAGAATTCATCAGATATTGGATTAGTAATATCCAATGAGAATGACTCGTTAGAGAAAGGATCAGTAGTATCCTAGAACAAGTGTGAAGGGTAGTGTTTTTGAAATAAAAGTGAAAACAAATTTTGTTTTAAAAATTTGTAATAACCCGGAAATCCGAGCCAATTAAAAAAATTTATTTTGGCAATTTTAGCGAATTTTGAATATTTAAATTGAATTATTTTAAATAATAACGACGAGAAATTTATTTTGAATAGAATCGAACATATATATTTATATAGATCGTCGTTAGAATATAAATATTTATTTTAATTATAAAAGGAATTGAAAATGGCGTGGTAGTTCGATAATTCGATTTCAAAGTTCAAATGAATGTACAAGATTCAAAATAAACCGGATTTTAGTGAAACCAAAAACATTGGAATCTAATTGAGAATATCTTTCCAACGAATCCGAAAAAGTGAAATTTCATAGCGGGAATCAAAAGTTATGCCCAGTTGAAAATTCAGAATAGTCGATATGGAATTCTGGCCCTTAAAAATAGCCATTTTGCAAACGACTTTGGTTTTCGACGAAACCACTTTTGTTGGGTCCGCGATGTCAAATTATTGCTAGGTTTCAAATTTCGTAATTTTTCGAATCAATATGTGAGCGTGGAAAAGGAAAACGCGTTTGACCAGTTTCAGTTGATTTTAATTGACTGGAAAATGGCCATTTTTCAAATGGTCTTAGAATTCGACAAAATTAGTTTTGTTAGGACCGTATCGTCAATATGAAGCTACAAAATATTTTCTGGGAATTTTTAAAGTTCGTATGTGGCCCCAGTAAAATAAAATGCACGTTCAAATTCAATATATAGATTTATATTTTGATTTTGACTAAAACTGATCGAAACGATCGAATCAGCCTACGTGACATATCCCATTGTGTTCGCAATGGGTGTAATTAGCAAAGGACGACCGCCGGTGGGCCTCGATTGGAGTCCAAACAAAAAGTCAACCCTTTTTGAAAATAAATTAAATATATATATATATATAATTTTATAAAACCCCATATATCCTTCCCCCTTCTGCCCCGTTAGTTCAGAACGAAATAAAAACGAAAAAAGAGAGGGGGCAGAGCCCTCGTCGATATCGCGCCCCCTCCCTAGGCGGCTCCGCCCACGCCAGAGCCCCCGATCCCCTTCTTCCCCCTCCTCCTTTTCCCGATCCCCTTCCTCCCTCTCCTCGTCGAATTGAAACCGCGCCCCGAAAAACCCACCACCAGCCCTCCCCTAGCCACCGCCGATCATCGAAGCCACCCCCACCACCTGCGACGACGCACCCCCCTGATGACGTCTGATCTCCCCAGCGGCCCTAACCCCCTCCGATTGTAAGTTTCTTCTTCATTATTATTTTTTATAATTTTTTATTTTATTTCAATAATTTTCTTGCATAAGAATTGGTTTTTAAAACTGATACGAACTGATTTTTTTAAAACTGAAAAGAACTATGTTTTTTAGTCTAGGAAAATTTGATTTTTAAGTGCAAAAAGAATTGATCTTTATATGTATAACATCGCCAAAAAGAATTGATCTTTATATGTATGGCATCACCATAAAGATTGGATTTTTATATAAGGTTTTCATAATGAAAAAGATTAGATTTGTAACATAGTAAAGATAGGGTTTTTATACTATTGAAGTATTAAAAATTCGATTTTTATTATGTAGAAGAGATAAAGATATAATTTTTTATGATGTAGAGTATAAAAATATATTTTTTATAGATGTAGCAAAAAAATATCTGATTTTTATTATATATATATTGAAATAAAAATGGGATTTTTATAGCGATGATATAAAAATTCGATCTTTATATTAGAAGTAGATGTAAAAATATAATTTTTATATAGGAAGGAGCGTTATAAAAATATATTCTTTATTGGAAGAAGAGCGATATAAAAACATAATTTTTATATAGAGAATAGTGTGATAAAAATATAATATTTATTATATGAACACCGTTTTAAAAATAGAATTTTTATCAATATAGTAGCGGTATAAAAATAGAATTTTTATCCATATAGAGTGATTATAAAAATGTGATTTTTATATACATAGCAAAAATATAAAAATGCGATTTTTATATATGTAGTGGCTACAGACGATGAAATTGACAAAAGGGGAGCATGACGAAGATTTCTACATATGAAGAGTCGTGGCGTGGTTTAGCTAGTTGGTGAGAACTCCTCACTTTTATTTTTATTTCTAGTTTGAAATATATACTTGGATGCAGACGGTGTTTAGTAGCACCCGACACCCGTCGTCCACAGACCATGGATGACTTGCTTGTTTGATTGTTGTGTAGTGAAATTTGATTGTGTGATGTGAAATGAAATAAAATATTTCATAGTGAAAAATATTTTATAGTTAAAAATATAATTTTAATGTGTATATAAAATGAATATTTATAAAAAAATTGACGATTTGTTTATATACACTGATTTGACTTGTATTGATTGGGATGATAAATTTTACACATCGCCCAACTGCACAAATAAAAGTTTATGTTAGTTGATTTTAAACACCACATGGGTATTGGGATGAGATTTGATGTACACAAATCCCGATTGTTTAGTTGTATGTCAATCGATGGGTTGACAGACTGTGTAAGCGTTAATTATTTATATTTAATGCTTATGCAGTTGTGTGGTGCACTCTGGATGATGGTTGATTATTTATCGTTGCTATTATATACATGTGTTGTATGGAAATCCATATAATAAACATTATATGGTAATTGATTGGGCCTCATTCCAATATAGAAAATAAATTCATGTGTTGAATAGAAAATAAATTCATGTGTTGAATAAAAGCCGTGTTGATTAGATTGACGCCATTTTGATGTGAACGATATTTATATCGATTTTATTCATTTTATAATGAATATCGAAAGTGATTTCAAAATCTGATATTTTGAAATGAATGGAAATTCGAATTAAATTGAAATTAATTGAAATTCGAATTAAATTGAAATGAATTGAAATTCGAATTAAATTGAAATGAATCAAAATTCGAATTAAATTGAAATTCGAATTAAATTGAAATGAATTGAAATTCGAATTAAATTGAAATGAATTGAAATTCGAATTAAATTGAAAAGAATTGAAATTCGAATTAGATTGAAACAGAATTGAAATCGTTTTGAATTGAATTTAATACGTATTGAAATTGAACTGAAATCGATTTCAATCGAAACCGATTTGGATTGAAATTGATTTGAATTGAAACTGATTTGAATTGAAATCGAGTTGAAATGAATTTAAAAAGAATTTATATTGGAAAGATTCAATTTTGATTTGAATTTGAGAGGAAAGTTGAAATCGTTTTGAAAAAGAATTTAAAACGATTTATAAAATACATTTTAAAAGGAAATCGACGAAATATATATAATTTATATATTATATATATAATGGCCTGAATAGAACCCGCCGCGCTACGGTAGTTCGCGAATTTCGACCATTGATTTCGAATTGACGTTGCGGGAGATCCGACCGTCGGATTCTCCTAAAACCGGAACCGTTGGGTTCGTATTGAAAAGAGCTTTCTAACGAATATTAGAGATTTGAAATCTAATGGTTGGATTTGGAATTATGTCCAAATCAAATTTGGAAAAGGTCGCTGTAAGTGCAGTTCGATGGCCGTTGATGGAAATTGGTTGTACTTAAAAATATCAATAATTTGTGTAAAATCATAAAAAATGATTTGTGAAGAATTGGGATGAAAAACTCCATATTTGAAAAGATAAAAATAGATTTTTATCAAAATGAACTAGTTTCGAACTAGAATTATAATTCTATTTATTTTTAAATTAAATAGTGGATTTGAAATGGTTTCAAAGGTAACCAGAATTTCCAATAATTGAATTGGAATAAGTTTTAATCGAAATTGCCTTTGGAATATTTCGATGTTGGATTTCGCGATGATACAGATATTGTTATGGGAATTTGAAAGATATATTTATCATTATTTCCAATATGATATTTGTTGGTCGTAGAATTTGATACTGAATATAAGCCGATATATTTTCTATTCAGAGCGTTGTATTTAGTATCAAATGTGATTTGGGTTTGTCGTGAATGGTGTCTTCATTAACACTGTTCTTAAGCCCAGTTGAGAAACGGATTAAATCTTTTTATTTAGATTTAATGAAGTGTACTAATTAAATAATATTTAATTGGAATTGAATTGGTATTGATTTTTGGGTTTATCGTGAACAGTGTTTTAAATAACACTTGTTCTTTAACCCGATAATTAATGGAATGTGATTTTGTGTTATCGTGAACGGTATCTTCAGTAATACTGTTCTTAGACCCAAAGGAGTTAAGAAAATCAGAAACTAACTGGAGATTAGTTAAGTTGAATGGTTTTTGGGGTATTGATCTGATGTTGGTTTCGGCCTTTGGGTTTAATACTTAGGGAATTGCTCACTTGCTAATTTACGGTTAGGGACTGATTGAAATGTTAGGTGATTTTGAGGTTTATCGTGAACCGTGTTTTAAATGACACTGATTCTTTAACCCACTCAAAGATTAAAACTAAGTGGAGTTTTAATGAATCTTTAATTAGATTGAAAAGATCGAGAATGGAGTATCACCAGTTTTACTCCAAGCGGTAGTTAAATCTTTAATTAGATTTGAACGTGAAATTGAATTTACCGATAACACCGTGGTGTTAGATATGAAGTATTACCAGTTTTACTACATGGGATAAATAGGTTGGGATAGGGAAATAAAATAAATAATTACTTCGGTGTGGTTCGCTAATCCCGACTAGTTTGAAGTGATATTCAAAGGAAGATTAAAGAATAAATTTAAAAGAATTTATCTTTGATAAAATTAATGGGAACCTTTCCCTAAGAATGTGAAATTTAGAAACTAACTATAGGTTGGCTAAGATGAATGGTTTCCTGGGTATTGATCGGATGTTGGTTTCGGCTCTCGGGGTTAACGTTTGGGGAATTATTCTCTTGCTAATTTACGGTTAGTGACTGATGAATTGGAATGAGGCGTATGTTGTGTTTGTGTGACACTTGTTTATTATATACGAGAGTTATTCAGAAAGACCGGGTTTATCCCATTCTGAATAACTGATACGACGATAAGTCGAAGATGAAAACGGTGGTTGAAGACCGGAGGTCTTCATGTCATTTGGGTGATACTGATGATCTTGATTGGGTCGTACACCCAAGAGGAGGGAATCAGTTAGTGGTCGTCCAGACGTACTTGGAGATCGATGGATATGCAGGGTACTAGGTGCCTCCGGTTTCGTTCAAACCCAGAGCGGACTTGTAAATGCACTGTGTGTCTGACATTGGATATCATTCTATGTGATTGATGGATATTGGTTGCATGGAGTGGTTTTCCTGTGTGGCATGCTAAGATGCAAATGATCAGGGCTTCTGTTGAAAAGCAAAGTCTTGTGGTTGATGATCAAAGCACCGCCTGTGTGGCATAGCTTTGTGTAGCGTTGATTCGCGAGCCTCACACCCCGGTTGTGAACCAGAAACGGGAGAGGACATCAGGGAGGACATGCGTTTCTTTCTAGTTAGAAGTGGCGTCAGTGGATTTACATGCCTTGACGAGTTTGACTTATGTGGTTGTTGTTGTTGCGAGGCGCCTCGGATATATCGGTGACTATGTGAAGCCGATGGAGTCATTCGTTGGCCCATTGATACCCCAAAGGGTGGGGAAACGCAGTGCTCAGGCATTTTAATCCACATCGGTGGACCGGCCCTGACGATCTAAGGGTCCTCCTGAGTCTGGGTCCTGAGACACGGGCTAGAGCGTCTCGAATCGGCAGAGGAAAATCTTTTGCCTCGGTTCACAGATGGAAATCCAATTTCCAAATACGTGACTTTGCGGTTTTGATTGTAGAGCTAGCATGGCGACATGATATATGGTACCCATGCCGTCTATGATTGATATTTATGATTGTATATAAAATCAGAAACTAACTGGAAACGAGCTAAGATGGGTGGTTTCCTGGGTATTGGTCTGATGTTGGTTTCGGCCTTCGGGGTTAATACTTAGGGAATCGTCCTCTTACTAATTTACGGTTGGAGTCTGATTAAGAATTAAAAGATTAAATTTAGCGTATCAAGCATTCTTTGGCTATTATAAGGTAAAACCCTATCCTCCGGCTTGCGTTGCATTGTGTGATGGGACCTGGGTCTTATAATAGCTTCATTTTTCTTTATTTAGCATTGCGCTGTTTATTTGCACTGGTATTCTTGGGAGGAAAACCGTTCTGTGTTATACGGCGTGGACCCTTGATTTACCTAACTTTAAAATGAAGATTAATAACTGTTATAGTTCTCACACCAGTCACATGACTGACCTGGAGTTTATTGTTTTAACCTGAACCCTGGGTGCCCTTATTTTGACACGAGCAGCTAGTAGTTTTGGTTTTGCAGATTTATATTCATAGGATCCTGGTTTATAGATGGAACGATACTCGGAAAGCTCTGTATCCGTGTATTACTTCTAGTTGTGTATTGTATTATTTTCCGCTGCTATGTAATGTATTGTAATCTCTGATATTTTATAATGTACATTATTTGTTTATACTCTATATATTCTTGTATTCTGATGAATTGTTGTAATAAGCAATGAAATGTTCTTCTGTCTGCGTTCCTTTGTGTCTTGTCCTCAACCCATTCCGTGATTTCCCGTAAGGGGGATTTCGGGTCGTTTCATTTTGGTATCAGAGCTTTGGTTTACAAAGCTCAGAGAACAAGGCACATTAGAACCAAACGAAAGAATTCATCAAGGATTGGATTAGTAATATCCTGTAATGACCCGCATTTTCAGCGGTATAATAATTAATTTATTTAATTATTATAGATAGAGATTAAGAGAATATATTGGTCGTTGAATTAAATAATAGTGAATATTTAATTAATATAATAATATAATAATATATTTAATTCTGAAATAATGAGAATGGGCTGAAATGGCAATATGGCGTGAAATGAGAAATTCAAAATATATAATTTAGTTTAGAATTGAACTAGAATAATGAACATATTATTTGAACGACAGTTTGAACGTATAATTATATTATAATTAAAATCGAGCTTGAAATGGCGCTGTAGTTTGTAATTTGGCGATTTGAACTTCAACTGAATGTACAGGGTTCGTTTTAAATCAGATTTCTACGAAACAAGAAACGTATGGAGCTAGTAAAATATATCTTTATAGTGGAAGAGAAAAATCGGGATTTCGTCCTGTAGGTTTTGATTTATGTCCAAATCAAATATTCAGAAAAACAGCGGTATATTCATTCCTGGCCATAACGGTTATTTAAAAATAACTAGATATCGGGTGTGAATTTAGACAAGGTTCTTTTGGGACATAACGATAATTTAATTTTTAGAATTTTATTGTAATTTTTAATTAATTAAATACGTCACTTTTTATTTGGAGTGTTTTGCACCCTTAAGCAGCGATTTTGGGGTTTTACAATAGGAGTTAACCTACTGGTATTATTACATTTTTGGGATCGTGGGACATTGCTCGTCTCACTGGTATTCTCATTTCTGTCGTTGGCCATCCGGATGAGAGCAAAACTTTGTATAACAGGGTCACCAAAATAGCAGTACAAAATATCCTAACTTATAAGCAGGTCAAAGTAAGTCCACGTTCATCACTTCCAACCGCACAAACATCTCATTCCCCTTATATAACCTTTCTTCAGCCAACAAAAAGCATTTTCCTTAAACAAACAAACCGTAAAAGAAAATCAAAAGAAAATAAAATAAATTCCCATAAATCTTCAAACAACTATATTTGGGATCCTTACAAGAAGAGCTTTCAACCTATGCTAGTTTTACTATGCGCGATGCCATTTGTTCAGCTCTTTTGTACGCACAATCTAGGGTTGGTGAAATCGCGATCTAGAAGCTTTGACCCTTGTTTTCTTCATTTGTTTTGGATCGAGAAGGTGAAACCGGGTCTGGTTGCAAAGTTTTGGGGTAGATGGTGGATATTGAGTTCGGTACTTTACTGTACCATGACTATAGGGTTGAACGATGGAACCCAAAAGGAGGGGAATGAGTGTGAAAAGAAGGGGATGGATCGGTGCGGAATTTGATGAGGAGTTTGGTGATAATCTGTGTAACACCCCACCTCCGTTAAGGTCACTCACAAAGGGAATGCCTTAACTTTGGTGGAGCATTTTTAGTGAACAGAACATAAACTTACAAGACAGATAAAATAGTACTTGAAAATTTTATAACTTTATTTCAACAGAAACCGAAATAAACTTGGTTACATCCTTTCAAATCACATTATCAGAATTCAAGTACAAAATATCAGTCTTGTATAAAAGCCTTCAGAATGCATAGTTTTAAAATCATAATCCCCATAGAACGGAAGCTATGCAGAGCCAAGCCATACTTTAAGCACTTCAAGAAGAAGAAATCCGGATCAAGCTAAAGTATTCCCTCCTTGGATAACCTAGGGAGGAAACGGAAGAAAGGAGGCGAAACAACAAGGGTCAGACAAAAAGTCTGGTAAGTCCAGTGATTTTCAGTTATGAACAGATAATAATAACATGACATGAAAATAAAATTGTGTGAGAGATAACTGTAACAGGTGTAACAGATATAACAGAAGAACAGAATGATATAAGCTATTGTTTTACACTTCTCTGCACTAGTTGTAACACCCCGTAATTTTGTTAATATTAATATTTACAAATTAAAGAATAACTAATCTCAAACGTGAGAATTGTGGGAAACGGGTTGCGCCATTGTGTTCGTCTCGGAATTCTAGTGGAGATAGAGTCCGAGTTTGCGGGAAACGAGTACCGGACGGAAAAGTTATGGATGAACGAAGTTTGATGGCATAAAGAAAAAAATAAAATAAAATAAATGCACTGGCGCACTTGGGAAGTGCGCCAGTACAAATTTACACTGGCGCACCTGCCAAGTGCGCCCAGGCCGAGGCTGGAGCCTCCACAGCTTTCTGGTTCAGGCTGACCCGTGTTGTTGAGTCCATTCTGACTCCTTGCTGAGTCATTAGGGCTGACTCATCACCCTATCATAATTAAATGGTTTTGATTAACCCTAAGAATATCCGACGGATTAAATTAATTTATAACTCTATAAAAAGACCCCTATACACAAACCCTAAATAAGAAAATAAACAAAGACCATGGCCGTCATGCTGATATTTTGAGACCTAGAGCAGCCGCCATCAAATTAAAGATAAAGAACAACAACCAAATCAGAACTACCCAACCCTAACAGCGATTCTTCATCAAAAGAGCGCTAATTCGACTCTCTTTCTTCTATAATTGTGAGTATGATATACTTAACAAGATTATTATCATTTTAATTAGGTTAAGTCATGAATGGATTATGAGTAGATGATGTGAATTGTCATATATGTTGTTGTAAACCTTATACTATCATGCATGTTATAAATCCTATGCTATGTGGTGATAATATCCTATATGTTGCAAATCATGCTATGATGATGTTATGTATGTTGAAAGTTTCTAGGCTAAAGTTGTGATGAATCATACATGCTTTGAAATCATAATGCTATTGCCTATGCTAGTTAGTTCATATTAATTAAATCATCATGTTTGGGCTATGTTGATCTATATGATAAGTTACATATGCAAGTTAAATTGATTAGAAAAGTTATGAACATATGCTATGACATCTATTATGACATCTAGAACTATGCTATGACATATGTGATATCCCATACTAGTTCACACCATCATTATGTTGCCTATAAACCCCATATGCAAGTTTATGTATAGATTTGGGCTATGATCATATCATGTGAATTGTGACATTTAACAAGTTGACACCTTTTGATCCTTAACATGTGTAATTTATGCAAGTTTCACCCCTATCATGATTAGATTTATTTTTATCGTCTATATGTCGTGATAATTTATCTTTGTGCTATGCGTTAGACTATTCAAGTTTAGCCTATATTATGCGTTGAATAAGCGAACGTATAAACGTGGGGTAGGGGTAATATTAAGGATTTAATAATAAGATGTTGGGATGCAATTGATATGATTTTGCATACCATGAGTGGATGACCATAATTGAGTCAATTATGGGCATCAATAAAAGTGGACTTAATTAATAATTTGATAGGGAATTATTAAAACTGGGGTAAAAGATTGAAAGTTGTCAATCAATGCTTAGGACACGAGGTTGGACTCGTTTGTGACGTAAACCTGCCCGGAACCGCCCGGCAAATCCAGTGGTCACAAATGTCAGCCCAATGTGAGAGGTCCTAGGTCTAAACTAAAGCATAACAGTTGTAAAGACACAAGGTTAGGCTCTTTTATGGTGTAAGACTGCCCGGACCCGCCCGACAAATCCAGCTGCCATAAATGCCAGTCTAATGTGAGAGGTCTTTATGAGGTTATGACCTGATTGAATTAAGAAATACTTAACCAAGATAAACATGTAAAGTGGGACAAGGGTTTAAGTAGGTGCCTTGGGTGGCATGAGGAATATAGTGGGTGCCCTTAGTGGCATGTGAAATACGATTAGTAAGACTTAACCAAACACACATGTAAATGAACATGACTAAGAGGGTTAAGTGGGATATATTAATGACAAGCTTAGGTGGGTAGCTTGTGGGGGCCCATTTCAACCAGTATCACAAACGTATCTTTGTGGGCTCGACCCAAGTCGAGGACGGGACACGCATACTGGGCTTGACTATAAGAGGCCAAAACGGGGAGCGATGGCAACGCAAGTTCAACGGGTTTCATATGCGTGTGTGGACCCAGGCTGGTAGGTAAGACGTTGTTGCATCGTGTAGGTATAAGCCGTGCATTCTCAGTTGTATCGGGTTGCCACTTTAGGGGAGTGATACACCCCCACTGTGGGGCCAGCACGAGTATCTACGTGTAGGGAGCCGATCGAAAGTGGGTAATGGGGTACACCTAGTGGAGATAGGGGCAGACGACACCTATGTAGTCAGCTAGGAGTACACGAAGTTACTTATAAAATTTCTAAGAGGGTAGTGGGGTACACCTAGTGGAGATAGGGGCAGACGACACCTATGTAGTCAGCTAGGGGTACGTAAGGCTATTTATAAAGTTTCTGTGTGAAGCAAGTGGGATCAACCAATAGGGTGACTGGTGTGGTGCAGTGTAGTAATTGACGCAGTGCAGTGTAGTAATTGGCGCGGTGCAGTGTAGTAATTGGCGCGGTGCAGTGTAGTAATTGGCGCGGTGCAGTGCAGTAATGTGCGGTGCAGTGTAGTAATCATTCGTTAGTAATTAGGTGTGCCTTTACCGTTATCTTTAACGTTATCTCAAACGCTATCTTTATCTTCCTAAGAGTTCATAGACATTTACTTGTCTTCCAGCTTATGCCTTAGTCTAGTTATTTTGGTAATAGTATTGTTAGAATTATCATACTCGCCAGACTTTATGTCTGACCCCCTCCATTTCTATCCTCCCCCCCCCCTCCAGGTCCTCAGGTTGGGCCCAGCTCTAGTGGAGTTTGATTGGATTGCTCATCTCTCTTTGGAAAGCTTGGACCATTGAAGTAAAGTCCAGCTTGTTATCTTCTTTAATGGCTATTTGTGTAATGGGATTATGTATTTTGTTTTATGAAGATGGATAATGTACTTGACTCTTATTAATGGTTTTGTGATGTAATAAACATGTTTCCACTGCAATAAAATGAAGTTTTAGTTTTCAAGTACTACTTATTATCTGTCTTGTTGTAATTTTTCTGTTCTATATTCACTTTTAACCTCCATGGAAGTTAATGCATTCCCTTTGTGAGTGACATTAATGGATGTGGGGTGTTACACGTGGTATCAGAGCTTAAGGTTACCAGAACAGATAAAAATACTATAGAAAAATAGTAATTTTTGGAAAGAAATGCTTTCAAAAACATATTTTGATGAGAAATTTAAAGAGGAAGTTTTTATGAAAAATATAATCCCCAAATAGCCATATATCTTTATCTTTCGAATTCTCCATTTTGAATCTTTCCATTTTCGTTTCAGCATGGCTGAAAATCTTAACCTACCTGACGGTGTGACGATACCAGGATGGTATAGGAGGCTATTAGAGGCTAGGGCCGCCGCAGGTCCGGCCAATGTTCCTCCACCACCAGTTGCACCCATTCCTCCTCCTCCTCCTCGCGTAGATACTTTTGCAAAGACGTGCAAGGAATTCAAAGCTATGGGTGGAAAACCCTTTCAAGGGTCAGAAACGTTTGTGGAAGCTAGAGATTGGCTTAAGGAGGTGGAAGAATTGCTAGAAATCTTTGAGGTGGAAGAAGGGAGGAGAGTTAGATTAGCAGCTTGGTTGATGAAGGGAGAGGATTCGTTTTGGTGGGAGGTCACTAATGGGGAGCGTCCTGTTGACTCTTGGGCGGATTTTAGACGTAGGTTCGAGGCGAAGTTTCTCTCTAGGGCGGAAGAAAATCTATATATGGAAAGGTTCTTGACATTGAAGCAAGGAAGCTCATCAGTGAAAGAATATGTCAACAAATTTAATCAGTTAGCAAGGTTTGGCTTAGACTTAGTGAACACGCCGGAGAAGAAGGCTCTGAGGTTCGTTAATGGATTGAATGAACCGTTGCAAGGGTTGGCTATGACCCACATCCCTATGGGGGCCACCTTTGAGAAGCTAGTAGAAATGGCACTCATGCACGAGGAGAAAGGCACTAAAGCTGATAAGGCACCCGAGAAGAAAAGGGGATCAAAATAAGGGTGGCAAAGGAAACAATCCTAAGGGGAAGAAGAAATGCTTTAACTGTGGGACACCAGGCCATATCAGCAAGGATTGCCGAAAGAAAAAGAAGACTGGCTGTTTTCACTGCGGTGAGGCAGGACATCTAGTGAAGGACTGCCCAAAGAAGGGGCAGAGGACAGGGACTACCTCGGGAGGACAGGTGCAGGCTCTTCTGGCACCAGGGCAGGCAAGGGGACAAGTTCAGGCTCTCGCGGTCCCACCGCTGCAAGAGCGAGGTAGAACGATTTCTGTTGAAAGCTTAGTTTTTCTCTTTGATCATCCTGTCCGTACCTTATTCGATTCGGGCGCATCGCATTCGTTTATCTCTACATCATTAGTTGAAACACTGCACCTAGATACTAGTATTGTTACTGATCCCTTAGTAGTCTCAAATCCTATTGGTGGTTCGGCTCATCTTTCTATGATTTGTCGGGATTTGAGAGTGTTAATCTTGGGCGTTGAGTTTGAATGCAACGCCTTTGTCCTTGGTTTCACGGGCTGTAGTTTGATTCTAGGGGTGGATTGGCTAGCCAAGCAGGGTGCCATCCTAGACTGTGAAAGGAGGGTAGTTAGACTATTGATTCGTTGTAGAAAAACCCTCATATTTCTTGCGACCCTAGGGGTTCAGTGATGCTTAGCTGCCTAGAATCTTCTGACGCATCTAACGATGATTAGGAACCTATTTGTGTGGTCCGTGAGTATGGAGACGTCGTTGATAAAGCGCGGGGTTTACCCATAGGCGCGGAATAAGTTTTCGTATGTGCTTAATAGATTAAGCAAAGCCCGTTATGTAATCAGCGGTAGTTTTGGAACAGGACTGGCAAGGACGGCCAGAGTCGGTCAAGTCCTCAATTGATTGACCATCTTACTAGTATCATCTCACGTAGGTCGTCTGAATTCGAAGGAGGTATCCCTTGGGTGTTTGTCTGATATTGGTTTAGGCCTTTGGGGCTTGCACTTGGGGGATGTCGAATTCGACTAGGATGGTCTGCGTGAGAGATGGATAGTTGTGACGATTTTACATGGGATAATATCCTGGTTTTCTCGAGAAGCAAAGAAGAGCATGCCCTATATCTTAGGGAAAGCTTAGGGACCCTACAAGTGCACTAGCTTAAAGCTAAGTTCTCCAAGATACCATTTTTGGAGGAAGGAAGTGAGGAATTTATGGCATGTGGTCTCTAGGGAAGGGAGATATGTAAAGGTGGATGGAGTTCTTAGCATCCTACGACTTCGAGATAGCATATACCCCTGGCAAGGGTAACGTGGTGGCGGATGCCTTAAGTAGAAAAAGGTTATCCTTAAGTCCTTTGTTTGTGGAGCGGCGAAGCTTAGAATTTATTCGAACTTTGACTTTAGACCTTCTGTTGACTTCGTACCCGGTTTGCTAGCATCCTTGGAGGTCAGACTAGTCAAAGTACAATGGGGAGACGACGAGAGCAACGCTACTTGGGAGACAGAAGAGAAGATGCGTTCACGATACCCTTTCTTTTTTAGGGTATGTCTTTTAATTTCTCCTTTATCGCTTAACTTGTACTTATCTTATCTTTAGTATATCCTCTCGCTAGTATCTTTGACCTTTAGTTAGGATAATCCTATGGTTGAAACATGTGTTTGGGACATGTTATGTATGGTGGATGCAAAGTGGATGCAAGTGTTTGCTAGTGGTTGCTCGTGGATGCATATACACACACTATTAGGCACCAGATCGGCTCAGTCACTTCATACTGCATATTGCATATAAATGGTTGTATTTAGTAAAATGGATGTATAATGGTTGTTCTATCATATGGATACCGCATTTTGGTGAATGGTTGTGCACGCATGTAGAAATAATATGTAGCATTAGGGAACTTTTGCATACATAATGGACGCATGGCACTATCATGGTTTGCATTAAAGGAGGTCAATTGAATCAATAGACCGCCTGATTTTGCATTAGATAGGGACATATACACACACTGTGCATTTAAACATGAGAGCATTAGAAGTCTATAAGGATAATGGATGCTTGTGTTTGATGGTTGAGTAGATGGTTGTTTGGATGTTAGGATATACATTCTTCTAAACTTGAAGATTTCGGGGACGAAATCCTTTAAGGAGGGGAGAATGTAACACCCCGTAATTTTGTTAATATTAATATTTACAAATTAAAGAATAACTAATCTCAGACGTGAGAATTATGGGAAACGGGTTGCGCCATTGTGTTCGTCTCGGAATTCTAGTGGAGATAGAGTCCGAGTTTGCGGGAAACGAGTACCGGACGGAAAAGTTATGGACGAACGAAGTTTGGTGGCACAAAGAAAAAAAATAAAATAAATAAACAAATAAATGCACTGGCGCACTTGGGAAGTGCGCCAGTACAAATTTACATTGGCGCACCTTCCAAGTGCGCCCAGGCCGAGGCTAGAGCCTGCACAGCTTTCTGGTTCAGGCTAACCCGTGTTGTTGAGTCCATTCTGACTCCTTGCTGAGTCATTAGGGCTGACTCATCACCCTATCATAATTAAATGGTTTTGATTAACCCTAAGAACATCCGACGGCTTAAATTAATTTATAACTCTATTAAAAGACCCCTATACACAAACCCTAAATCAGAAAATAAACAAAGACCATGGCCGTCATGCTGATATTTTGAGACCTAGAGCAGCCGCCATCAAATTAAAGGTAAAGAACAGCAACCAAATCAGAACTACCCAACCCTAACAGCGATTCTTCATCAAAAGAGCGCTAATTCGACTCTCTTTCTTCTATAATTGTGAGTATGATAGTCTTAACAAGATTATTATCATTTTAATTAGGTTAAGTCATGAACGGATTATGAGTAGATGATGTGAATTGTCATATATGTTGTTGTAAACCTTATACCATCATGTATGTTATAAATCCTATGCTATGTGGTGATAATATCCTATATGTTGCAAATCATGCTATGATGATGTTATGCATGTTGAAAGTTTCTAGGCTAAAGTTGTGATGAATCATACATGCTTTGAAATCATGATGCTATTGCCTATGCTAGTTAGTTCATATTAATTAAATCATCATGTTTGGGCTATGTTGATCTATATGACAAGTTACATATGCAAGTTAAATTGATTAGAAAAGTTATGAACATATGCTATGACATCTTGAACTATGCTATGACATATGTGATATCCTATGCTAGTTCACACCATCATTATGTTGCCTATAAACCCCATATGCAAGTTTATGTATAGATTTGGGCTATGATCATATCATGTGAATTGTGACATTTAACAAGTTGACACCTTTTGATCCTTAACATGTGTAATTTATGCAAGTTTCACCCCTATCATGATTAGATTTATTTTTGTGACGGCCCACCCCGTACCAACCGACATTTACTCCAAAAGTGCGCTGTACACATGTCCAGTTAGCATGGAACGGGTCGTCTGAAGGAAAAGGGAAGAAGGAAATGAACATACAAAGAACCTGTAGAATGTCTCACAGCGCATAGAACAAAATATAATAATAACATACTTGACATAAAACAGGGGAGACAGTGCATAAGCTGAAAATCAGAACTAAACATCATAGCAGCGGAAATTCAAAATACAGCTTATTACAATTTTCAAACTGTCTCAAAGCAAAAGAAAGATAAAGGAGGTACACTACTAATGCCCAAGTAGCGACCACCAACGACACAGGGAGAACGTGTATATATATATATATATCATACGTGGAAGCCTCCTGCCCGCCTCCGAATCAGCTACTCGCACATCACCAACTAACCTGTCTCTAGTCTGCTCGTGTGAGCACCCAGAGTAATAAGAGGAGATATAAAACTCCGAGTCAGACATAAAGCCTGGTATGAGCGATAAGCATCTAAAGTGAACAATAACAGGTAGACTAAAACATACCTGAACCTGGACCTGCAACCAAATAGTTAGCACTACATACTGTACAACACTCTAAGGTGCCATGTAAAACAATGTATAGATACGGAGGTGGGGGAGGTGTGCATGTCATAATGATGGCAAACAATCAAGCATAGCATCCATCCTCGCATCTCTCACTCAGTGCGTAAAGTATACGATATTCACCACTTCGATCACCCAACATACCTTGCTACGATCACTTTGCCCCATGAAGTCATAAATGGCTTCATTGCACTGATAACGTAGCCACTAATTCCTCGCTATGTCCACTTGCCCCATGGAGTTATTCACCCCATCTGCGCTGGCTCATAACCTTACCAATCCTTACTATGTCCACTTGCCCCATGGAGTTATTCACCCCATCTGCACTGGCTCATAGTCTTACTACGCATCACCTTGCCCCTCAGGTCATAATGACCCTACTGCACTGATAACGTAGTCTTGCTACCATCACCTTGCCCCTCAGGTCAGAATGACCCTACTGCACTGATAAGTAGCCCATCATTCCTTTTTAGTGGTGAATCGAAGTTATGAACGTCGACAACTCCTTAGCACACGTCCCGCAGCAAAGTCCAACCATGAAGTGAACTCATTGGTTCCCAACTGGATCCTGAGCTCTAACTTCCATTTGGACTACCTTTGCATCTTGGGTTATTGGTCATCACCAGATCGGATCGGTTCGGAGTCCCATTTCCTCGTCACCACGGTTCGGATCGGGTTCCCTCATTCGGATCGGGTCACGCCATCAACTCGTGGTCCTCCAGCTCCATCGGATCGGTTCGAGTACTCCTCAGCGGATCGGGTCGGGGTCTCCAAGTCAATCGCCACGGATTGGTTCGTGATAAGCTCCTTCGGATCGGGTCGTGGTCCTTCAAGCGGTTCGGGTCGGAAAGCACTTCTCCAGGTCGACGGATCGTGCTCACCCTTCATGGGCGGATCGGGTCGGAGTTGCTGGCGCGGTTCGGACTCATACTCTTCTTCCCATCGGATCGTGTCCTCGATTCGGATCGTGGCATGTGCCCACGATCGGTTCGGGTAAAGGGGGTCCGATCCGATCCTGCCTGCAATTTCCTGCAGTTCTTCCAGCGAGCAGTTTACGCCATTCGACGGCGTTTTCGACTATTCTAACTATTCTAATCAATCACAAAACATTTCATACAGTCATAGCAACATGCATAATCAACCACAAACATCAAAACATCAACATGATAGGTTAAAGTGGATCAAACATACCCAAAATCCAATATTTTCCCTTAAGCATGTTTAGGTGAAACTAATGATGGGATTAGCAAAACTTAACCAAATTAACCCAAATTCATATCATAGGTCTAAAACATCATTCCGAATTTTATAAACATTTTTCCAAAATTTTATCATGTTTAAATTCGCTAATTAACACTAATCACCCCTAATTAGCCATAATTAGTGCAAAACTATGCAAATCACTCACCTTAGCCACAAATAAACTAAGATCTGAAATAATTCTCTGATTTGATGTGAATTTCAATGCCAAACGGCAGCTCCTATGTTGCTTTGGTGAAGATCTTCCTTGATTAGGGGTTGCTAAGCTTAATCCTTGACCAAAAGATGATTTGGAGGTGATTTAGAGGTTAGAGGCCATTTTTAGGGTTCCTTGGTGATAAGTGGAGGCTAGAAAACTGAAATGGAATGATCCTCTATCTCATTTCAGCCTCCCCATAACCCTAATCCCGAAATGGGTTATGGGCCTATCCACTAATCACCCGATTTGGCCCGGTTAAGCAGTTTTTCACCCTCCAAACCTTATTTCAGCCATATCTCCCAAACGGTAAGTCCGTTTGGCTATTATGACCACTCTACGGAAAGGTAAACCATCAAACGAATCTAATGGAAATGGTTTCAGGTCAAAATTCCTTTCCAATCAAAAGTTATGACCAAAACAGTACCAACTAGGGGCAAAATGGTCATTTAAAAATCGACAAAAATCATGAACATGGGAAATGACTCTAATAGATGTTTCCCAAAGTTACATGACCATACAACTTCATACGGGAAAGAAATAAATATTCTACAATGCTATGATGTGTAGAATACGGGTCGTTACACTCTCCCCCCCCCCCCTCCCCCCTTAAGTAATTTCGCCCCCGAAATTCCCTAGTCCAAACACACACAAAGGTCCCGCGTGCCTATCAATCATAGAACAACAATCAAACATGCAAAACAAGCAAAACAAGTCTACCCTAGCATGTAGAAAACTAAATTGCAAGGTAAATCTTACCAGGCAAAGAGTTCTGGATGTGCCTTCCTAATACTCTCCTCTGTCTCCCAAGTACAATCATTCTCGTCCTCGCCCCACTGAACCTTGACTAGCTTCACCGACTTCCTTCGAAGTTGCTTCGTATCGTGCCCCACAATACGAATCGGCTTGCGGTTCCCAACCGCCTCGGGTTCTACTTCGAAGTCCTCTAACTGATCAGGTGAAATAGTCACATCTGAGTCGTGAACGAACTTCCTTAGTTGGGAAACATGAAATACATTGTGAACTCCCGCCATTTTCTCTGGTAAGCCAACTCTATATGCCAAATTCCCGACTAGTTCAAGAATAGGGAATGGGCCAACAAATCTTGGTGCCAACTTGCCTCTCCTGCCAAATCGAATCACGCTCTTTAACGGAGAGATCTTGACGAACACCAAGTCACCAACGGAGAATTTCAAGTCTCTTCTTCTCTTATCGGCATAACTCTTCTGCCTATCTTGAGCAGCTTTCATTCGTTGCTGATGATCTTGATCTTATCGGAAGTTTCTCTCACCACATCTGGTCCAAGCACAAAATTCTCGCCAGTCTCTATCCAACATGATGGTGAGTTGCACGGTCTTCCGTACAAAGCTTCATATGGAGCCATACCGATACTGAATTGGTAGCTATTATTATATGCAAACTCTAGTAGATGCAAATGGTCATCCCATGATCCACCAAAATCCAATATACAAGCTCTCAAGAGGTCTTCCAATATACGATTCACCCTCTCTGTCTGACCGTCGGTCTGAGGATGATATGCGGTACTGAGATGTAATCCTGACCCTAGAGCCTCTTGTAAGCTCTTCCAAAACCCACTAGTGAACAACGGGTCTCGGTCGCTCACAATGCTTTTGGGTACTCCATGAAATCTCACTACCCACTTCATATACAATTCCGCCAACTTGGCTGCTGTTCTGGTCGATTTTACTGGTATAAATCTTGCACTCTTAGTCAATCAATCCACTATTACCCAAATGATATCATATCCCGATCTAGTCCTTGGTAAACCATCGATGAAATCCATCGAGACTTGCTCCCAATTCCATTCGGGAATTTCTAATGGTTGCAACAACCCACTAGGCTTCTTTTGCTCGGCTTTAACTAGCTGGCAATTCATGCATTTGGATATAAACTTCCCAACGTCTCTTTTCATCCCTTCCCAGTAGTAAGTCTGTCTCATGTCTCGACACATCTTATTACCACCGGGATGTATAGTCAGTTTTGAGTGATGACATTCTCTAAGAACTTCATCTCTCAATCCATTCACGTTGGGCACAACTAGCCTTCCATTCCTTCTTAGCCATCCATCTCGATCAAGCCCATACACATTCATCTCCTCACCGCCGATGTTCATCTCTAACTTGGAGATGATTTCTAATAGATTAGGATCGTCCCTCTGGCTAGAACCAATCTGCTCTATCAAAGTGGGTCTGATCGTCAAACTAGCTAGCATGACTGGATCCAATTCGCACTTTGGTCTGAAATCAAACCCCGCGATATACTCCAGTTGCTTCCACTCAAGAAACATTGCCCCTAAGCTGGCATGTCTCCTACTCAAGGCATCGGCTACCACATTACCCTTTCCAGGTGTGTACGCGATATCAAAATCATACGAAGCCAAGAACTCTAACCATCTCTGCTGACGGAGATTCAGATCTTTCTGAGAGAAGAGATACTTCAACGATTTATGATCGGTAAACAACTCAAACCTTTCTCCCAAGAGATAGTGTCTCCACATCTTCAGCGCAAATACGATCGCTGCCAATTCCAAATCATGGGTAGGATACTTCTTCTCATGCGGCTTTAGTTGTCGACTAGCATAAGCTACAACCCTACCTCCTTGCATCAATACTGCACCCAGTCCAGTACCACAAGCATCCGTGTATACCGTCATCTCTTCATTCCCCTTAGGAATGACTAACACTGGCGCATGCGTCAACTTCTCCTTTAGACCTTGAAGGCATCCTCACACACTCCGTCCCAGACGAAGGACTGATTCTTCTTAGTCAATTGAGTCAACGGTGCTGCTATCTTGGAGAAATCCTGGATAAACTTACGATAATACCCAGCTAATCCCAAGAAACTTCTTACATCTGTAGCATTCTTGGGCGTAGGCCAATCCTGTACCGTAGCCACCTTCGCAGGGTCCACGGCAATACCACTCTCTGAAACAACATCGCCCAAGAATCTTACTTCCCTTCTCCAAAAATGACACTTAGAGAATTTCGCTTTCAATTGGTGTTTCCTCAACAACTCCATCATTATCCTCAAGTGTCCCTTGTGTTCCTCCTCTGTCCTTGAATAAACAAGGATATCATCCACGAACACAAGAACAAACTTTTTCAATTGATCTCTGAATACTCGATTCATAAGATCCACAAAGTAGGCTGGTGCATTGGTCAACCCAAATGGAATGACCAACCACTCATAAAATCCAAACGGCGTCCTAAATGCCGTTTTCGAAACACTCTCATGGTCTACTCTAAGCTGATGAAATCCTGTCGCGAGGTCCAACTGGGAGAACACTCTTGCTCCTTCCAGCTGATCAAACAAATCATCTATCCGTGGTAGAGGATACTTATTCTTCCTCGTCGCCTTATTGAACTCGCGATAGTCCACACACAAACGAAGGGAACCATCTGCCTTAGTGGCAAACACAACTGGTGCTCCCCACTCGGAGACACTCCTTCTAATAAATCCCTTCTTCAAAAGATTGATGACTTGCACCCCGAGCTCTCGCTGCTCCCTTGGTGCCATACGACGAAGTGGCATCACTATAGGTCTGGCATCTTTCACCAAATCAATACGGAACTCAATCTCTCGGTGTGGTGGAAGCCCGGTCACCTCCTCGAAGACGTCCGGATACTGGCCAACCACGGGCACATCTGACAACTCATCCTGCGGGATGTCGAGGGAATTTACAAAGCTAGCCATAACCCCATCACTAGGTAGACTACCAAACACTACCCTCCGCCCATCATCCGCCCTCACTGTCAACAAAAAGCCCTCACAGTCTACCACCACCCCGTATCTTTGGAGCCAATCGACTCCCAATATAATTCCATACCCAGTAAAGCCCAAAACAAAGCAATCACATACAAACATACATCCATGACTCGATAAGACCAAATTCCTGCAAATCATACTAAGGCTAGTCGAACCACCAATCGGGTTCGTCACAACCAATGGTCTATCGACTATCTCGGGTTCCAGTCCCAACCTATCTACCAGGTCACTAGATATGAAGGAACGGGAAGCCCCAGTATCAAACAAAACTCGAACTGGTACATCATAAATAGAAAGCATACTTTGAATAACAACATTCTTTCCTTTCTCCGCCGCAGTTGGGGCATTCGACGAAGAAGGAACAGCATCAATAGCATATGCTTTCACAATCTGCTTCTCCTTAAGAGGTTGCGGACACTTGTCCTTGAAATGTCCCACTTGACTACAGTTAAAGCACTTCTTATCCGCTGGCTTGGCCCAACAATCTTTAGCATAATGGCCCTTCTTTCCACAGCTGAAGCACTCAACATCCTTCTTGCTCTTTTTCTGGCCACCTTTTGATTGGTCCTGCTTCCTCTTATTCTGAGAATTATTCTTGCCTCCACCGCCTGCTTGCAGCTTTGGCCCTTCTGCAGATGCAGCCTCAGTCTTTGACTTAGGGTAAAGACTCTCTGATCTCAAAGCTTTCCCCACGATCGATTCAAAAGTCTCATCGATGTGATTAATAAGCCTTTCCCCCAAGTATCCATCCAAACCAGTAATGAACTTCTAATTCTTCTTCTCAGGAGTATCAATGAGAGACAGTCCATACTTCGACAAAGTGTCGAACTCAGCAATATAGTCAGAAACTGCCCTCCCATTCTGCTTGAGTTCCAAGAACCTCTTGAACAATACTGACTTCTGGGCAGCTGGAATAAACTTCTCGCTAAAGCGAGCCTTGAACTGATCCCAAGTAACCTGATCCTCTGGAGTAGCTGTTCTAATGGCATTCCACCAATTCATCGCTCGCCCTTGCAGCTGACGAGACGCTAGCCTTCTCTTCATCGCATCCTCAAGACCCAAGTCATCGAAGATACAGTCACAGCTATCCATCCAATCTTGAACATCTGTGGCCGACTCCGTTCCATGGAACAGCTTTCCACCAAGATTAGTGTAATCCTTGCACAACTTGGCGAAATCGACCCTAGGCGCCTGCACTACTGGGCCAACACCAACTCCGGGATTGGGAACTGCTCCTTGCACTTCTCTGAGCATGTCTCTCATGAGGTTGGTAAACATTTCCCTCATGTTAGCGGCATTCCCTTGGTTGGTCCCTCTACCAGCACCCCTCGTGTCTTGGCTCATCGTCAATCTGAAAAAGGAAACGATTAACAACCCCATAGTGGTGCTAGTGCAGTGCGACTTCATTCTTATACTACTAATAGTATATATATACATAGCTTTTGAAAACCAAAGTAATAACAAATACGCGCTCTCATATACGTACTAACTCTCCCTAGTGTCTTTCCCTAGGTTAACTACGCAACCTAGAGCTCTGATACCAAGTGTGACGGCCCGCCCCGTACCAACCGACATTTACTCCAAAAGTGCGCTGTACACATGTCCAGTTAGCACGGAACGGGTCGTCTGAAGGAAAAGGGAAGAAGGAAATGAACATACAAAGAACCTGTAGAATGCCTCACAGCGCATAGAACAAAATATAATAATAACATACTTGACATAAAACAGGGGAGACAGTGCATAAGCTGAAAATCAGAACTAAACATCATAGCAGCGGAAATTCAAAATACAGCTTATTACAACTTTCAAACTGTCTCAAAGCAAAAGAAAGATAAAGGAGGTACACTACTAATGCCCAAGTAGCGACCACCAACGACACAGGGAGAATGTATATATATATATATATATATATATATATATCATACGTGGAAGCCTCCTGCCCGCCTCCGAATCAGCTACTCGCACATCACCAACTAACCTGTCTCTAGTCTGCTCGTGTGAGCACCCAGAGTAATAAGAGGAGATATAAAACTCTGGGTCAGACATAAAGCCTGGTATGAGCGATAAGCATCTAAAGTGAACAATAACAGGTAGACTAAAACATACCTGAACCTGGACCTGCAACCAAAGAGTTAGCACTGCATACTGTACAACACTCTAAGGTGCCATGTAAAACAATGTATAGATACGGAGGTGGGGGAGGTGTGCATGTCATAATGATGGCAAACAATCAAGCATAGCATCCATCCTCGCATCTCTCACTCAGTGCGTAAAGTATACGATATTCACCACTTCGATCACCCAACATACCTTGCTACGATCACTTTGCCCCATGAAGTCATAAATGGGTTCATTCCACTGATAACATAGCCACTAATTCCTCGCTATGTCCACTTGCCCCATGGAGTTATTCACCCCATCTGCGCTGGCTCATAGCCTTACCAATCCTTACTATGTCCACTTTCCCCATGGAGTTATTCACCCCATTTGCGCTGGCTCATAGTCTTACTACGCATCACCTTGCCCCTCAGGTCATAATGACCCTACTGCACTGATAACGTAGTCTTGCTACCATCACCTTGCCCCTCAGGTCAGAATGACCCTACTGCACTAATAAGTAGCCCATCATTCCTTTTTAGTGGTGAATCGAAGTTATGAACGTCGACAACTCCTTAGCACACGTCCCGCAGCAACGTCCAACCATGAAGTGAACTCATTGGTTCCCAACTGGATCCTGAGCTCTAACTTCCATTTGGACTACCTTTGCATCTCGGGTTATTGGTCATCACCAGATCGGATCGGTTCGGAGTCCCGTTTCCTCGTCACCACGGTTCGGATCGGGTTCCCTCATTCGGATCGGGTCACGCCATCAACTCGTGGTCCTCCAGCTCCATCGGATCGGTTCGAGTACTCCTCAGCAGATCGGGTCGGGGTCTCCAAGTCAATCGCCACGGATCGGTTCGTGACAAGCTCCTTCGGATCAGGTCGTGGTCCTTCAAGCGGTTCGGGTCGGAAAGCACTACGGATCGTGCCCACCCTTCATGGGCGGATCGGGTCGGAGTTGCTGGCGCGGTTCGGACTCATACTCTTCTTCCCATCGGATCGTGTCCTCGATTCGGATCGTGGCATGTGCCCACGATCGGTTTGGGTCGGGTAAAGGGGGTCCGATCCGATCCTGCCTGCAATTTCCTGCAGTTCTTCCAACGAGCAGTTTACGCAATTCGACGGCGTTTTCGACCATTCTAACTATTCTAATCAATCACAAAACATTTCATACAGTCATAGCAACATGCATAATAAACCACATACATCAAAACATCAACATGATAGGTTAAAGTGGATCAAATATACCCAAAAACCCATATTTTCCCTTAAGCATGTTTAGGTAAAACTAATGATGGGATTAGCAAAACTTAACCAAATTAACCCAAATTCATATCAGAGGTCTAAAACATCATTCCGAATTTTATAAACATTTTTCCAAAATTTTATCATGTTTAAATTCGCTAATTAACACTAATCACCCCTAATTAGCCATAATTAGTGCAAAACTATGCAAATCACTCACCTTAGCCACAAATAAACTAAGATCTGAAATAATTCTCTGGTTTGATGTGAATTTCAATGCCAAATAGCAGCTCCTATGTTGCTTTGGTGAAGATCTTCCTTGATTAGGGGTTGCTAAGCTTTAATCCTTGACCAAAAGACGATTTGGAGGTGATTTAGAGGTTAGAGGCCATTTTTAGGGTTTCTTGGTGATAAGTGGAGGCTAGAAAACTGAAATGGAATGATCCTCTAGCTCATTTCAGCCTCTCCATAACCCTAATCCCGAAATGGGTTATGGGCCTATCCACTAATCACCCGATTTGGCCCAGTTAAGCAGTTTTTCACCCTCCAAACCTTATTTCAGCCATATCTCCCAAATGGTAAGTCCGTTGGCTATTATGACCACTCTACGGAAAGGTAAACCATCAAACGAATTTAATGGAAGTGGTTTCAGGTCAAAATTCCTTTCCAATCAAAAGTTATGACCAAAACAGTACCAACTAAGGGCAAAATGGTCATTTAAAAATTGAAAAAAATCATGAACATGGGAAATGACTCTAATAGATGTTTCCCAAAGTTACATGACCATACAACTTCATACGGGAAAGAAAAAAATATTCTACAATCCTATGATGTGTAGAATACGGGTCGTTACAATTTTAATTGTCTATATGATGTGATAATTTATCTTTGTGCTACGCGTTAGACTATACAAGTCTAGCCTATATTATGCGTTGAATAAGCGAACGTATAAACGTGGGGTAGGGGTAATATTAAGGATTTAATAATAAGATGTTGGGGTGCAATTGATATGATTTTGCATACCATGAGTGGATGACCATAATTGAGTCAATTATGGGCATCAATAAAAGTGGACTTAATTAATAATTTGATAGGGAATTATTAAAACTGGGGTAAAAGATTGAAAGTTGTCAATCAATGCTTAGGACACGAGGTTGGACTCGTTTGTGACGTAAACCTGCCCGGAACCGCCCGACAAATCCAGTGGTCACAAATGTCAGCCTAATGTGAGAGGTCCTAGGCCTAAACTAAAGCATAGCAGTTGTAAAGACACAAGGTTAGGCTCTTTTATGGTGTAAGACTGCCCGGACCCGCCCGACAAATCCAGCTGCCATAAATGCCAGTCTAATGTGAGAGGTCTTTATGAGGTTATGGCCTGAATGAATTAAGAAATACTTAACCAAGATAAACATGTAAAGTGGGACATGGGGGTTAAGTAGGTGCCTTGGGTGGCATGAGGAATATAGTGGGTGCCCTTAGTGGCATGTAAAATACGATTAGTAAGACTTAACCAAACACACATGTAAATGAACATGACTAAGAGGGTTAAGTGGGATATATTAATGACAAGCTTAGGTGGGTAGCTTGGGGGGGGCCCATTTCAACCAGTATCCCAAACGTATCTTTGTCGGCTCGACCCAAGTCGAGGACGGGACACGCATACTGGGCTTGACTATAAGAGGCCAAAACGGGGAGCGGTGGCAACGCAAGTCCAACGGGTTTCATATGCTTGTGTGGACCCGGGCTGGTAGGTAAGACGTTGTTGCATCGTGTAGGTATAAGCCGTGCATTCTCAGTTGTATCGGGTTGCCACTTTAGGGGAGTGATACACCCCACTGTGGGGCCAGCACGGGTATCTACGAGTAGGGAGCCGATCGAAAGTGGGTAGTGGGGTACACCTAGTAGAGATAGGGGCAGACGACACCTATGTAGTCAGCTAGGAGTACACGAAGTTACTTATAAAATTTCTAAGAGGGTAATGGGGTACACCTAGTGGAGGTAGGGGCAGACGACACCTATGTAGTCAGCTAGGGGTACGTAAGGCTTTTTATAAAGTTTCTGTGTGAAGCAAGTAGGATCAACCAATAGGGTGACTGGTGTGGTGCAGTGAAGTAATTGGCGCGGTGCAGTGTAGTAATTGGCGCGGTGCAGTGTAGTAATTGGCGCGGTGCAGTGTAGTAATCATTCGTTAGTAATTAGGTGTGCCTTTACCGTTATCTTTAACGTTATCTCAAACGCTATCTTTATCTTCCTAAGAGTTCATAGACATTTACTTGTCTTCCATCTTATGCCTTAGTGTAGTTATTTTGGTAATAGTATTGTTAGAATTATCATACATGCCAGACTTTATGTCTGACCCCCTCCATTTCTATCCTTCCCCCCCCCCCCCTCCAGGTCCTCAGGTTGGGCCCAGCTCTAGTGGAGTTTGATTGGATTGCTCATCTCTCTTTGGAAAGCTTGGACTGTTGAAGTAAAGTCCAGCTTGTTATCTTCTTTAATGGCTATTTGTGTAATGGTATTATGTATTTTGTTTTATGAAGATGGATAATGTACTTGACTCTTATTAATGGTTTTGTGATGTAATAAACATGTTTCCGCTGCAATAAAATGAAGTTTTAGTTTTCAAGTACTACTTATTATCTGTCTTGTTGTAATTTTTCTGTTCTATATTCACTTATAACCTCCATGAAAGTTAATGCATTCCCTTTGTGAGAGACATTAATGGACGTGGGGTGTTACACTAGTACTAGTATAACAGAATTAGGTGTCACCCTAATGTCTAAACTGAAACAGAAACGGGTACAGAATAATTTAACAGAAACAGAATGCTAATAATGGGCCTTTACTACCCGATCAGAAACAGACAGAAGCAGAAACAGATTAATCCCTACGGAAACAGAATGTAGAATTAGGTGTACACTAGTAATGGGCCTTTACCACCCGAACAGACGGTACCACGCAGAAACAGACGGTACCAACAGAAACAGACAGAACTAAGTGTACCCTAAAATACTACCCAAGCGATCGGCTCCCCAATACATAAATATCCTATGTCGGCTCCACAGTAGGGTGTATCACTCCCTAAAGTGACAACCAATTGGCACAGACCTATTTACATATGTCACGGCATCTTACATCCTCAGAGGCAGACCGGGATCCATGCACGCACATGACCCGGTTGGAATGCACCATCAACACCCCTCGCCATTATCAGAATGAACCGCTTATAATTAGTTCAGTAAGCGTGCCCGGACCCTACTTACTGTTGGGTCAAAGTTTTGATGCCAGAAAGGGTTACTGACTAATATGGGTCCCAAACAACAGATGACACAAGTAATTCCCCTCCTAACCTTGTGTCCCCAGACTAACAGATTTCAGATTAACTTGTTTACAAGTTCAGACATACAGAATTCAGATCAACTAGTTCACAAACAAGTTTTCAGACTAACGGATCAGATTATACAGATTTAACAAACTTACAGATTAACTGATTACAGATTATCTAACTTTGTATTGGGCCTACGGATTCACGAAACGGGTTTATCAGATTCATTGGTCCAATTGGTTCATCCTTACCCAACACGTTTTAGACATCATAATTATCTCAGATTTTCATTAATTAAATATTAATGCCCAAACCTCTCACATTAGACTGACAGTTTGCGGCTATTGGTTAGGCCGGTTGGTTCCGGGCAGGTTTCTGTCGCAAACTGAGTCTAACCTTGGGTCTCAAGCACGTTATGACTAACTTCTCACATTAGAACCTATTGTTTGCGGCCACTGGAATATGCCGGGCGGTTCCGTACAGAATTACGACGCAAACTCATTCTAACCTCGAGTTAGCAATGTTTATCTTTGCGGCCAATTAATTAATGATTTACCATTTATACCCACGCCTAATATACATGTCAATTATTCATAACTATAGCCAATTCAGATTATGTCAATGGCGGACTAATTATACCAACTCAACAGATATAGCAGATAACCGATTTTTCAGATTAGGCGACTTAACGGATTTAGCAGATTAAGCAAACTAGCAGATTTAGCATTTTCAACAGGCTTAGCAGATGACAGATTTGGCAGATGAACAGATCTGGCAGACTAGGCAGTAGAGCAGAACTAGCAGATTAAGCAATATAACAGAATGTAACAAAACTAGCAAATTAGGCAAATATAACAGATTTAATCATTTCTTAAAACATATCTTGCCTAATTATAAATCTTGCCTAAGTTCACATGCATAAATAATAGTCTTGATTCACAATATTATCGTATACCCCATGTTTGCATTAAATTTACATTGCACAGATTATGGTCATAAATTTACCATATATCATATGTTTCAATTTTTATTAAACTTGCATAGTACATAAGATCCCTATAAAAATTATACCAAATATAGCCATCGATTACTATGCATATCATATATCCCAAAGATCCCTTACTTAGGTGTTTATTTACATTAATAGATACCCTACTCTCATGTAAATCTTTATGCCTAAGCCATATTCTCTTTATCTCAAATCATATGTTCAATATAATTTATATTATAAATATAACATGTCCAGTCATATGTCTCAGATTTTGTTCTAGCTACAGTCCATGTTCTTTCCTCAAATCAGTCACCTATTGGTCATGCCCAATTCATGCATCATTCATTTTATTGTCCCAAACATTCTAGCATATGTTAATCTCTTATGAGATTGGCTTAGGCTCGTGGTAGCCTGGCTATAGAACAGAAAGAGGAAAGAGATACAAAATAAGGTAGATCCAAACAGAACAAAACAGATATAACCTCAGATTCAGATTTATAATTCATGTCACAATTATGATTAAAGTTTATATCGGAAAATAATTGCACTTGCTTTGGTTGGATTAAAGAAAGAACTTTAATTGTTGTAGAATCGTTGCAGAAGCTTTAATCTTTAATTTGAATTGAGTTGCTTAGGTTGATGTTGATTAGCTTCTAGTTTTGATTCCAGCAGAGTAGCGACGCCATTTTTATTTTCATTTAGAACAGAGGCAGAGAAGAAGCAGAATAGAATTGTGTGTAGGGAAGGCTAGGTCTTAGGTTGTTTTTATAGGTGTAGCAATTCATTTCAGCCATCAGATTAACCCTAAAACCAATCCGGACCATCAAAAATTGTCCCTGGGCTTCAAAAACGTGTTCTGGACCAGACCGACCAGGTCGACCTGTAGGGGGGAGGTCGACACTATAGTCGACCCCCATGGGGGAGGTCGACTCCCAGGTCGACCTGGCCAGTTCTGTGTGGACCGAAACCTTCTGAATCTTCTACAGGCCATAACTTCTTCATCCAGACTCCGATTTTCGAAAACTTGGACTCTATTTCATGTAAAATTTCGAGAGGAACGCAACGGTGATGTCTATTTTACCTAATTCCTGATTCTTAAATTAATTATCCTCATTTTACTATCTTTTCCGTTACACACACCGTTATCGAACTTATTTTTCTTCTCTTTCATGTATTAATTAATTCTTCTTATGCATCACCATTATTTACCTATCATAAGCATATTTTCATATATTTTATTTAATTTTTAATTATACTTAAAAATGCGGGGTGTTACATTCTCCCCTCCTTAAAGGATTTCGTCCCCGAAATCTTCAAGTTAAGAAGAATGTGTCCTACCATCCATTCATCCCTCTACTCAATCACCAATCACATACATTCATTGTCCTTAAGAGATTTCTAATGCTGTATGAACATATGCAAGAAGTGTGTGTATATGTTTCTTGTCTAATGCAAAGATCAGGCGGTCCACTGATTCAGTTGACCTCCTTAATGCGAATTATGCCAGTGCCATGAGTCCAACATGTATGCAATTTTCCTACTCGATACATATCATTTCTATATGAGTGCACAACCATTCAGTCATATGCAACATCCATGTGCTGAGTCAATCATTTTGCATGCACAAAAATTAAAAATGCTCACACATCCATATGCAGTATAAGAGTGTTTTCAAGCCGATCTAGTGCCTAGTGTGTGTATATGCATCCACGGGCAACCACTAGCAACCACTTGCATCCACTTTCAACCATCAAACATAACATGTCTCAAACACATGTTTACACCCATTAGTTTCTACCTAAAGTTCGAAGATTCGATCGATAGGATACAGTCGAATGATGGAAGCGAGTACAGATAGAACAAAATCTTGGTTCCCATTAGGCATGGATCCTAAGTATCGGCCCCGAAGACCAAAACCAACATCAAATTGACACCCAAAGGATTACCCTCTTTAGACAATGTCAAAACTGGAAATCTTATCAGAAGTATTCAGATATTTAAAGATTACTGGTACAGATCAGGTTCCCTAATGGCTCTTAGGAAGTTAAGCATGATAAAATCATACCCCACGAAAACTCAGAATGTATGCGTCATACTTGACGCCTAACACAGATATCCCTTAAACCCCAATCTCAAACAGATGAGCCATAACCCTTATGGATCTAAGTTCACAACGGAATTCAGAAATAATACTAGTATTAAAGTGCAGAGTATCGATTACAAAATCAAAATACCAGAATCAGAAAAAAGTCTTAACTTCATAATCAGATAAAGAAATTAAACCTACTATAGAAATTTTCCTATTTCTATCCTAGCCACAAGCCTCAAGAGTGTTCTCCTGCCCTCCTTGCCCTCGTCTCTTCGGGCAGTCCCTAGTGAAGTGTCCCATCTCTCCACAGTTGAAGCAAGTGCCTTTCCTTTTTCTGCAATCCTTGTTCAGATGAGTCGAGCTCCCACAAGTAAAGCACTTTTTCCCCTTCTTATCTTCAGACTTCTTATCCTTCTTTTGTGTTTTCTTTTTGGGCCATGCTTTCTTATTCTGTGGTTCTTCCTTCTTTGTCTCTTTCGGGCCCTTGTCTTCCTCGTGCAGTAGTGCCATGTCCACCAATTTCTCGTAAGTCGCTCCTATGGGTACGTGGGTCATGGCTAGGTTGTGCAGTGGCTCGTTCAATCCTTTAACAAAGCGGAGAGCCTTTTTATGCTGAGTGTTGACTAAATCCAATCTAAACCTAGCTAGTTGGTTGAACTGGTTGACGTATTCCTTGACCGTCATACTTCCTTGCTTAAGAGATAAGAACTTTTCCAGTTGTAAACTCCGTTCAGCTTGCGAGAGAAATTTTGTCTCAAACCTTGTTCTGAAATCCATCTATGTCTCAACCGGCCTCTCGGCGTTAGTGACTTCCCACCAGTAGGAAGCTTCGTCTTTGAGCAGCCATACCGCCAACTGTAAATTCTGCATGTCGTCCACCTCGAAGATAACGAATAGATCCTCAGTTTCTTTGAGCCAGTTCCTCGCTTCGACGAATGATTCAGTTCCCTTGAAATCCTTTCCACCCATGGCCCTAAAATCTCTACAGATCTTTGAGAAAGCAATTGCACGAGGAGGGGGCGGAGGAGGAGGGGGATCATTTGCTGGACCTGCGGTGGCGGTCCTAGCTTCAAGATATTGACGGAACCAACTGGGTATATGAACACCCGCTGGTATCTCAGATGCTTCAGACATACTGAAACGAGATTCAATACAAAAAAAGGACTGAAGGAAAGATATATGGCTCTTGGGGATCATGTTTTTTCAAAATAAGCTTTATTTTTTTGAAAATACATCCTTTCAAAACCTTTTTGAAAATAGTTTTTCAAAAACTTTTATCTAATCTGGTAACCTTTAGCTCTGATACCAAGTGTAACACCCCACCTCCGTTAAGGTCACTCACAAAGGGAATGCCTTGCCTTTGATGGAGCATTTTAGTGAACATAACAGAAACTTACAAGACAGATAAAATAGTACTTGAAAAATTTATAACTCTATTTCAACAGAAACCGAAATAAACTTGGTTACATCCTTTCAAATCACATTATCAGAATTCAAGTACAAAATATCAATCTTGTATAAAAACCTTCAGAATACATAGTTTTAAAATCATAATCCCCATAGAACGGAAGCTATGCAGAGCCAAGCCATACTTTAAGCACTTCAAGAAGAAGAAATCCGGATCAAGCTAAAGTATTCCCTCCTTGGATAACCTGGGGGGGAAATGGAAGAAAGGAGGCGAAACAAAAAGGGTCAGACAAAAAGTCTGGCAAGTCCAGTGATTTTCAGTTATGAACAGATAATAATAACATGAGATGAAAATAAAACTGGGTGAGAGATAACTGTAACAGGTGTAAATGATATAACAGAAGAACATAATGATATAAGCTATTGTTTTACACTTCTCTGCACTAATACTAGTATAACAGAATTAGGTGTCACCCTAATGTCTAAACTAAAACAAAAACGGGTACAGAAAAATTTAACAGAAACAGAATGCTAATAATGGGCCTTTAATACCCGATCAGAAACAGACAGAAGCAGAAACAGATTAATCCCTACGGAAACAGAATGTAGAATTAGGTGTACACTAGTAATGGGTGTTTACCACCCGAACAGACGGTACCACGCAGAAACAGACATGTGTTACCACCCAACAGAAACAGACGGTACCAACAAAAACAGACAGAACTAAGTGTACCCTAAAACCCTACCCCAAGCGGTCGACTCCCTAATACATAAATATCCTGTGTCGGACCCATAGTAGGGTGTATCACTCCCGAAAGTGACAACCAATTGGCACAGACCTATTTACAGATGTCACGGCGTCTTACATCCTCAGTGGCAGACCGGGATCCATGCACGCACATGACCCGGTTGGAACGCACCATCAACACCCCTCGCCATTATTAGAATGAACCGCTTATAATTAGTTCAGTAAGCGTGCCCAGACCCTACTTACTGTTGGGTCAAAGTTTTGATACCAGAAAGGGTTACTGACTAATATGGGTCCCAAACAACAGATGACACAAGTAATTCCCCTCCTAACCTTGTGTCCCCAGACTAGCAGATTTCAGATTAACTTGTTTACAAGTTCAGACATACAGAATTCAGATCCACTAGTTCACATACAAGTTTTCAGACTAACGGATCAGATTATACAGATTTAACAAACTTACAGATTAACTGGTTACAGATTATCTAACTTTGTATTGGGCCAACGGATTCACGAAACGGGTTTATCAGATTCATTGGTCCAATTGGTTCAACCTTACCCAACACGTTTTAGACATCATAATTATCTCAGATTTTCATTAATTAAATATTAATACCTAAACCTCTCACATTAGACTGACAGTTTGCGGCTACTGGTTAGGCGGGTTGGTTCCGGGCAGGTTTCTGTCGCAAACTGAGTCTAACCTCGGGTTTCAAGCACGTTATGACTAACTTCTCACATTAGAACCTATTGTTTGCAGCCACTGGAATATGCCGGGCGGTTCCGGGCAGAATTACGCCACAAACTCATTCTAACCTCGAGTTAGCCATGTTTATCTTTGCGGCCAATTAATTAATGATTTACCATTTATACCCACGCCTAATATACATGTCAATTATTCATAACTATAGCCAATTCAAATTATGTCAATAGCGGAATAATTATACCAACTCAACAGATATAGCAGATAACTGATTTTTCAGATTAGGCGACTTAACGGATTTAGCAGATTAAGCAAACTAGCAGATTTAGCATTTTCAACAGACTTAGCAGATGACAGATTTGGCAGATGAACAGATCTATCAGACTAGGCAGTAGAGCAGAACTAGCAGATTAAGCAATATAACAGAATGTAACAAAACTAGCAAATTAGGCAAATATAACAGATTTAATCATTGCTTAAAACATATCTTGCCTAATTATAAATCTTGCATAAGTTCACATGCATAAATAATAGTCTTGATTCACAATATTATCGTATACCCCATGTTTGCATTAAATTTACAAAGCACAGATTATGGTCATAAATTTACCATATATCATATGTTTCAATTTTTATTAAACTTGCATGGTACAGAAGATCTCTATATAAATTATACCAAATATAGCCATCGATTACTATGCATATCATATATCGCAAAGATCCCTTACTTAGGTGTTTATTTACATTAATAGATACCCTACTCTCATGTAAATCTTTATGCCTAAGCCATATTCTCTTTATCTCAAATCATATGTTCAATACAATTTATATTATAAATATAACATGTCCAGTCATATGTCTCAGATTTTGTTCTAGCTACAGTCCATGTTCTTTCCTCAAATCAGTCACCTATTGGTCATGCCCAATTCATGCATCATTCATTTTATTGTCCCAAACATTTTAGCGTATGTTAATCTCTTATGAGATTGGCTCAGGCTCGTGGTAGCCTGGCTATAGAACAGAAAGAGGAAAGAGATACAAAATAAGATAGATCCAAACAGAACAGAACATATATAACCTCAGATTCAGATTTATAATTCATGTCACAATTATGATTAAAGTTTATATCGGAAAATAACTGCACTTGCCTTGGTTGGATTAAAGAAAGAACTTTAATTGTTGTAGAATCGTTGCAGAAGCTTTAATCTCTAATTTGAATTGAGTTGCTTAGGTTGATGTTGATCAGCTTCTAGTTTTGATTCCAGCAGAGTAGCGACGCCATTTTCATTTTTATTTAGAACAGAGGCAGAGAAGAAGCAGAATAGAATTGTGTGTAGGGAAGGCTAAGTCTTAGGTTGTTTTTATAGGTGTAGCAATTCATTTCAGCCATCAGATTAACCCTAAAACCAATCCGGACCATCAAAAATCGTCCCTGGGCTTCAAAAACGTGTTCTGGACCGAAACAGGCCAACCAGGTCGACCTGTAGGGGGGAGGTCGACACTATAGTCGACCCCCATGGGGGTGGTCGACTCCCAGGTCGACCCTCTGGTCGACCTGGCCCCCAGGTCGACCCCCTGGTCGACCTGGCCCCCAGGTCAACCCCCAGGTCGACCTGCCCAGTTCTGTGCTGACCGAAACCTTCTGAATCTTCTACAGGCCATAACTTCTTCATCCGGACTCCGATTTTTGAAAACTCGGACTCTATTTCATGTAAAATTTCGAGAGGAACGCAACGGTGATGTTCATTTTACCTAATTCCTGATTCTTAAATTAATTATCCTCATTTTACTATCTTTTCCGTTACACACACCGTTATTGAACTAATTTTTCTTCTCTTTCATGTATTAATTAATTCTTCTTATGCATCACCATTATTTACCTATCATAAGCATATTTTCATATATTTTATTTCATTTTTAATTATACTTAAAAATGCGGGGTGTTACAATCTGGGTTTGGGTGATTGGGAAATATCGAATGATAAAATGGAGTTGGAAATTTGTGAAGATTGGTTTATATGAACAGGCGACGGGTTCTAATGTTTTCAGGGAAGAAGGAGTAAGGGATAAGAGCGGGTCCGTTAATTTGCAAATGGTTTGGGCCTTAGCTATTGGGTGAGGCCCATATTTAAATTGTTTAAAGTTTACTTCAAATTTAAATACTAGTGTAACTTATAAAATGTGTAATAATCTCATACGTTATCAGTTTTGCGAACGGTCAGATCCGACGGGATCGTATGGACGGACACTTCGAAATGGAACTGACGTAGAGTGGATTGGAGCTCGTTACAATTTATTGCAAAATAAATTGTCCATCTGAATCAAAGACAGTTAATCGTTTTTAACGATAACAGTTCAATGTGAGTAAATCTCACAAACTCTGAACAGTTTATAATTTCATGTTGTATTTTTAGAACTGTTAAACATTGGCTGATTGACTGTGTTTTGACTATTTGATTGAACTGCTAGTCAGTTAGTTGAATTTCTATATTGATTCTGTTTAGCAGGATATATCATATGGAACTGAAAGTGATGTTGATTTTATTGTGTAACATCTGTGTATGCAGGGAAACAGGTTGGAGGAATCCAACTAGATTCCTCAACAGTTATTTTATTATTTTCATATATTGTGATATATGACGTGGTTTATAATCTGTTGTTGATTATATGCGTATGGACGATATTGGTCATCGTGATTTGATGTGTTAAGTACCAAAAATATCAGAATGGAAAAGGGAGATTTTCAAAATGATTATTGAAATTAGAATATTTATAAAACAAAAGGGGTTTTATAAAAGAGATAATATTTATAAAATCAAAGAAGATTTTATAAAGGAAATTATTTATAAATGGGATATTTATAAATAGGGAATATATTCAAGTGGAATTTTATAAGAAGGGAATTATTTATAGAATCAAAGGATTTTATAAAGAGGAATATTTATTTAGAAAATAAATATGATATTATAAGAAGAATATTTATTTGTTAAATAAATAGAATTGAAAAGGAGATATTTGTAAACCATTTACAAATAGGATTGTAAAGAGAAATATTTGTAAACTATTTACAAATAGAATAGAAAGAGGAATATTTGTAAAACAATTACAAATAGAAATGAAAAGGGAAACATTTGTAAAACATTTACAAATGGGATCGGAAAGAAAATATTTGGAAAACATTACAAATAGATTAAATGGAAATATTTATTTATAGGAAATAAATAGAATGTTATAAATGAGTTATTTATTTAGAAAATAAATACAAAGAAAAAGGAATATTTATTTGATAAATAAATAGAATTTAATCAAAGGGATATTTGTAAGATGAATAGAAAATGGAAATCTGTTTTTAACAAATAAATAGAAAAGATAAATTTATAAATAACAGTTTATAAATTAAATTAAATATTTATCATTCGATAAATGGGATATATAAGTCTAAACTTATATAGAGAAGAGATATTGGTTTTAACACCGATAGTTGTGAATAGAATGTGTACACAACACATGTATAAGGAAGTGACGTTATTAAAGAAAACATTTATAAAGTGAAGAACCGTAACTACAAGTAAATCTTTATAAATGAATAAACATTATCAAATAGGATTTATTCGAATAGTAGGAGTCGATTAGAGTTAGAAATAATCGATTAGAGTTAGAATAAATCGATTAGAGTTAGGATTTACCAGATAGAGTTAATGGGTTAGAGTTAATGGGTTAGAGTTAATGGGTTAGAGTAAACTAGTTAGAATTAATCAATGGAGTTTATCTATTAGAATTAAAGAAATCGATTAGAGTTATAGTTAATCAAATTAGGATTTAATTGAATATTAGTTTATTCGAAGAAGTGAGTTAAACGAATATAGTAGATATTCAAAGTGAGTTAATCGAATCAGAGATATTCGAAGTAAGCTAATCGGATCAAATATATTCGAAGGGAGTTAATCGAATCTAGTTATTCGACAGGAGTTAAATCAAATATAGTTTATTCGAAGAAGAGAGATTATTGAATATAAGTATTTGAAAGTAAGCTAACCGGATATAAGTTATTCGAATAAGTTGTTCGAATAAGAGTTAATCCAGTAAGAGTTATTTGGTTGGGGTTATTCAAATAAGAGTTATAGATTAGAGTTAACCGAATAGGAATAAATAAATTAGTTGTCGTTATATTATTCGAGTTAGGAAATAAAAATCATATTAAAGATAATATAATTCAGGTGTAGGAGATTATAACACCATTGTTATAATCACGTAAACTTGTAAAAGAAAGGGGTTCGTAAATAGAATCCGAGGGTTCATAAGGAAGTGTTAAAGAGTTAAAAAGGTGAATCTTATCTATTTCGAGATTTGAAAGGTGGTTCAGTTAAGGTCTGAGAGGTAGCTATACCCCAGCTTAATTGACTGCGTTTTTAATTAAGAAATGGTTACGGTTCGAGTGTGAAGTGGTTAAGTGGATTTAGTAATTTAGTATAGTGGTTTGAGTCGTCATCGCAATATGGTTTTAAACATCTGTTTAAATCCCAATTAAGAAGTTTTGGAAATGTTTTCCAAATGAGAATCAGAAATGTATTCTGATAATAGAAAATAATAATTTAGAATATAAGAAAACATGAGATAAGTAAATTAATGAAATAAAGAGATAAATGTTGAATGATGATTGATCAATATAATTTCCTCCTGGAAATAATATTGTTGTTTGCACACCTGTTTTTCTTTAATGGTTAAATTACAGACTATCGAAGTTTTGACCATTTTAACGTTGTTAATATCGAGAGACCGGTTGGATTATTAGCTAAAGAACCACTCTGTATTGGCATAAGCTTTGTGAATCATATATGCCAAGGATAATTGAAGACGGAGTAAAGTGCAAGGGCTATTGTATAAGTCTTAGATAACAGTGCCTAAGATAGATGTACTGAATAGTGCCTTCGGATCATCCTATTCCTGGATGACTTGTATGGATGAATGTCTGACAGAGTATTTCCAGAAAGGTCACGTACATTGATTTTTTCAACCGTACCAAGAGTGGAAGCAAAGAAGGAAACTTCTTTAGCTAACACGTAATGTACTGTTGTAGACGTCAATTAGTGATTTTCGATGGATCTGACCATGTGGCATTCGAAGTGAATCTGATGTGATGATAAGGCGTAACCTCAAGCCTCATCAACAGGTAAATGAAAGAAATCGGGCAGGCAGCATGGCTATGTAGGTCGCACCTATTAGGGTGTATAATCACCTGATCTAGAGTTTCATTTACTTCAAAAAAATCTATTGTTGATGCTGTCCCATTCGGGAAACGGTTGCTGATCCCAAACGTTGGTGATATGCATTCGATACACTCAAGCGAAATGAGTGGTCGGTCATGTGTGGCCGGGTTGCAAGATGTTCTTGTTGAACCCAGTGTATTCCTCTCTAGAGGTACACTAGAGAAAGGTGGTTCCATACCTTGTCGTAATTGGAAATCCATTATCCAATACGTGCTTGCGGTTTTGATTGTATACTATATATGTAGAACGTGAGATGAAAGCATTTCTGCTAGATGAGTATTATATTGTGGTTGATAGACATTATTATAATATCAAAAGGTTTTTGATATAAAGATATTTTGGATTCTCATAAAGGAAAAACCCGTTCCGTTATACGGTGTGGTCTTATGAGATATTGTTTAATGGCTCAAAGTACTTTTAAACTGTTTTACTCGCACCAGTCCCCTGACTGACCCAGAGTTTATTTTGTTTTGTTTTCCCTAAACTCTTGGGTGCCCAATTTTGTACGAGCAGTCAAGTAGTCAGGATTTTACAGATATACTTGAAGAGCTTGGAGCAGGAGGCTTCAGGATTATATAGCTACAGTTATTTCTGTTGTGTTGTAAGTGTTGTACTCTGATAATGTTATTGTATACATATACTGATTTTATTTCAAGGATATGTTATCTATTATATGTTATTCGTTCCGCTGTGAGGTTCGTGTTACTCTGATGTTGTGTTCTTCTTCTTCTTCTATTCTAAGTTTATATCTTATCTATTTCTCACCCTCTAATTTCTTTCATTAACTATTCAATTATTTTTGATCCTTAGATGTTCGATATGTGTTGTATATCCGATAATTAAGATCACAAATTTCCGGGTCATTACAGTTGGTATCAGAGCTTAAGTTAAGTAATTACCTTGGCTCTGTGGCGTGACTCAGTACAGATGGGGTTAGTAATACCCTAGATTGAGTTTGAGTGTATATATACGAGTGAACGTATTTGTAGATGATATAAAAATAATTTTATATTGTGAAGATTTATTGGTTGAGTAGTTTATGAGTTCTGGTCGATCAGTTTGATCCACTGTATCGGTAGGAGTTACTAAACACTCGAATACGATGGGTCGACACGATATGTTTTGAAAGGAGGGTAAATTAAAATAAGTTTACCCAAGGTATATCTTGATATAGAGAAGATATATATATATATATATATCAAAATTATAATATAGTGGATATATTGGTTGTTATTATAATCGAGTAAGATTATAAATTAAACGGTTATGTAAATAACCAATCAGAATTCATATAAGTGAAATACGTGGAATTAGATGAATTAAATCTAAAATTTAAACAAGAAATTGAATTAAAATTCTGGAAAATTGGATAAGTGTTTGTAAATGGATTTGGATTAAGAATAAGGAAAATTTAAGATCCTAGGAGATTTTAAATTGTTTTACAAGCAGTGTGAATTATATTTTGAAATGAATTTCAAAGTGGAAATGTTTAGAAATGGTTTTATAGTATTGAACTCACTTCGATCGCTAGAAAATAGATTCTGGTGATGACAATTGCATCATCGGTATTCATTTTCGAGTTGTAAGTGACGAATTACTACCAGAGATACTGTTTTGAATTTGTTTTGGAAAAGACAAGTGGTGTTGAATTTCAAAAAGGAAAATTTGATTTTTGATAAAAGTAAACTGTTTAAAACTCCCAGGAAAAGACTGTTTGAATTAAAAACAAATTTTACAGAAATTTGTGAAAGCAAATTTGAATTAAAGTAAAGCCAGTAAAGTGGTAACTAAGATTGAATTAAAATGATATCAAGACAAATTGGATTGTGAGATTCAAATTTGAAGTGTAATATGATAATCAAGTTAAGAGTTGGGATTCAAGAAGAAACTCAAGTTGAAATGATATTTGGCTTCGGGTTGTGTTGTGGATAAAAGCAGATTGGATTAGGATGACCCTTGTATCCGCTGAATTGACAGCAGGTGAAAGTGATAAAGTTGATATGCCCGACAAAAGGTACAAGTTTATATTCGATATAAGCATGAGATTTATGAGCCGAATTGGCAAGCCGCTTGGCTGTTTAATTTTCTTTTGGGTTGGAGAAGGCCCAGAGAGGCGAATTGGAGTTTGACCTATTGACCAATACAAAGGAGGTGCTGGCGAAATTTTTTGAAAAATTTAGGCATTAGAATATTTTCAGGATTTTTGAAAATTTTCGTTAATGAGAATTAAATAAATCTCTAATTGAAATTAAATTTGTTCAGTTGAAACTGAAGTTAAGAAGTGAACAAATAAGTTCTAACCAGTCGATAGGGTCGTCCTCTACCTTAGCAATTTCGAGGATGAAATTATTTTAAGTGGGGAAGAATGTAATGACCCGCATTTTCAGCGGTATAATAATTAATTTATTTAATTATTATAGATAGATATTTAGAGAATATAATGGTCGTTGAATTAAATAATAGTGAATATTTAATTAGTATAATAATATATTTAATTCTGAAATAATCAGAATGGGCTGAAATGGCAATATGGCGTGAACTGAGAAATTCAAAATATATAATTTAGTTTATAATTGAATTAGAATAACGAATATATTATTTGAACGACAGTTTGAACGTATAATTATATTATAATTAAAATCGAGCTTGAAATGGCGCTGCAGTTCGTAATTTGGCGATTTGAACTTCAACTGAATGTACAGGGTTCGTTTTAAATCGGATTTCTGTGAAACAAGAAACGTATGGAGCTGGTAAAGTATATCTTTCTAGTGGAAGATAAAAATCAAGATTTCGTCATGTAGGTTTTGATTTATGTCCAAATCAAATATTCAGAAAAACAGCGGTATATTCATTCGTGGCCATAACGGTTATTTAAAAATAACTAGATATCGGTTGTGAATTTAGACAAGGTTCTTTTGGTACATAACGATAATTTAATTTTTAGAATTTTATTGTAATTTTTAATTAATTAAATATGTCACTTTTTATTTGGAGTGTTTTGCACCCTTAAGCAGCGATTTTGGGGTTTCACAATAAAAGTTAACCTACAAGTATTATTACATTTTTGGGATCGTGGGGCAATGCTTGTCTCACTGGTATTTTCATTTCTGTCGTTGGCCATCCGGATGAGAGCAAAACTTCGTATAGCAGGGTCACCAAAATAGCAGTACAAAATATCCTAACTTATAAGCAAGTCAAAATAAGTCAACGTTCATCACTTCCAACCGCACAAACATCTCATTCCCCTTATATAACCTTTCTTCAGCCAACACAAAGCATTTTCCTTAAACAAACAAACCGTAAAAGAAAATCAAAAGACAATAAAATAAATTCCCATAAATCTTCAAACAACTATATTTGGGATCCTTACAAGAAGGGCTTTCAACCTATGCTAGTTTTACTGTGAGCGATGCCATTTATTCAGCTTGACATTTTTGTACGCACAGTCTAGGGTTGGAGAAATTGCGATCTAGAAGCTTCGACCCTTGTTTTCTTCATTTGTTTTGGATCGAAAAGGTGAAACCGGGTCTAGTTGCAAAGTTTTGGGGTAGATGGTGGATATTGAGTTCGGTACTTTACTGTACCGTGACTATAGGGTTGAACGACGAACCCAAAAGTAGGGGAACGAGTGTGAAAAGAAGGGGATGGATCGATGCGGAATTTGATGAGGAGTTTGGTGATAATCTCGGTTTGGGTGATTGGGAAATATCAAATGATAAAATGGAGTTGGAAATTTGTGAAGATGGGTTTATATGAACAGGCGACGGGTTCTAATGTTTTCAGGGAAGATGGAGTAAGGGATAAGAGCGGGTCCGTTAATTTGCAAATGGGTTTGGGCCTTAGCTATTGGGTGAGGCCCGTATTTAAATTGTTTTAAGTTTAATTGAAATTTAAATACTGGTGCAACTTATAAAATGTGTAATTATCTCATACGTTATCAGTTTTGCGAACGGTCAGATCCGACGGGATCATATGGACGGACACTTCGAAATGGAACTGAGGGGAGTGGATTGGAGCTCGTTACAATTTATTGCAAAGTAAATTGTTCGTCTGAATCATAGACAGTTAATCATTTTTAACGATAACAGTTCAATGTGAGTAAATCTCACTAACTCTGAACAATGTGAGTAAATCTCACTAACTCTGAACAGTTTATAATTTCATGTTGTATTTTTAGAACTATTAAATATTGGCTGATTGGCTGTGTATTGACTATTTGATTGAACTTCTAGTCAGTTAGTTGAATTTCTATATTGATTCTGTTTAACAGAATATGTCATATGGAACTGAAAGTGATGTTGATTTTATTGTGTAACATCTGTGGATGCAGGGAAACAGGTTAGAGGAATCCGACTGGATTCCTCAACAGTTATTTTATTATTTTCATATATTGTGATATATGACGTGGTTTATAATCTGTTGTTGATTATATGTGTATGGACGATATTGGTCATCGTGATTTGATGTGTTAAGTACCATAAAATATCGGAATGGAAAAAGGAGATTTTCAAAATGAATATTGAAATTAGATTATTTATAAAACAAAAGGGGTTTTATAAAAGAGATAATATTTATAAAATCAAAGAAGATTTTATAAAGGAAATAATACAAATGGGATATTCATAAATAGGGAATATGTTTAAGTGGAATTTTGTAAGAAGGGAATTATTTATAAAATCAAAGGATTTTATAAAGAGGAATATTTATTTAGAAAATAAATATGATATTATAAGAAGAATATTTATTTGTTAAATAAATAGAATTGAAAAGGAGATATTTGTAAACCATTTACAAATAGGATTGTAAAGAGAAATATTTATAAACTATTTACAAATAGAATAAAAAGAGGAATATTTGTAAAACAATTACAAATAGAAATGAAAAGGGAAACATTTGTAAAACATTTACAAATGGGATCGGAAAGAAATATTTGTAAAACATTACAAATAGGTTAAATGGAAATATTTATTTATAGGAAATAAATAGAATGTTATAAATGAGTTATCTATTTAGAAAATAAATACAAAGAAAAAGGAATATTTATTTGATAAATAAATAGAATTTAATCAAAGGGATATTTAGAAGATGAATAGAAAATGGAAATCTGTTTTTAACAGATAAATAGAAAAGATAAATTTATAAATAACAGTTTATAAATTAAATTAAATATTTATCATTCGATAAATGGTATATATAAGTCTAAACTTATATAGAGAAGAGATATTGGTTTTAACACCGATAGTTGTGAATAGAATGTGTACACAACACTTGTATAAGGAAGTAATGTTATTAAAGAAAACATTTATAAATTGAAGAACCGTTACTAAAAGCAAATATTTATAAATGAATAAACATTATCAAATAAGAGTTATTCGAATAGGAGGAGTTAGAAATAATCGATTAGAGTTAGTATAAATTGATTAGAGTTAGGATTTACCAGATAGAGTTAATGGGTTAGAGTTAACTAGTTAGAATTAATCAATGGAGTTAATCGATTAGAATTAAAGAAATCGATTAGAGTTATAGTTAATCAAATTAGGATTTAACTGAATATTAGTTTATTTGAAGAAGTGAGTTAAACGAATATAGTAGATATTCAAAGTGAGTTAATCGAATCAGAGATATTCGAAGTAAGCTAATCGAATCAGATATATTCGAAGGGAGTTATTCGAATCTAGTTATTCGACATGAGTTAAATCAAATATAGTTTATTCGAAGAAGAGAGATTATCAAATATAAGTTATTCGGATGTAAGTCATTCGAATAAGAGTTAATCCAGTAAGAGTTAAATAGAGTAAGAGTAAATAGAATAAGAGTTAATCCAGTAAGAGTTAAATAGAGTTAAATCGAACTAGAGTTATTGGATAGAGTTAAATCGAACTAGAGTTATTCAAATGGAGTTAATCGAATTTAGTTTATTCGAATAGGGTTGAAATGAGTTAATCTGATTTAGTTATTCGAAGTGAGATAATCGAATCAGAGATATTCGAAGTGAGATAATCGAATCAGAAATATTCGAAGTGAGTTGATCGAATCTAGTTATTCGACAGGAGTTAAATCGAATAAGATTTATTCGAAGATAGAGATTATTGAATATAAGTATTCGAAAGTAAGCAAATCGAATATAAGTTATTCGAATAAGTTGTTCGAATAAGAGTTAATCCAGTAAGAGTTATTTGGTTGGGGTTATTCAAATAAGAGTTATAGATTAGAGTTAACCGAATAGGAGTAAATAAATTAGTTGCCATTATATTATTCGAGTTTGGAAATAAAAATCATATTAAAGATAATATAATTCGGGTGCAGGAGATTATAACACCATTTTTATAATCACGTAAACTTGTAAAAGAAGGGGGTTCGTAAATAGAATCCGAGGGTTCGTAAGGAAGTGTTAAAGAGTTAAAAAGGTGAATCTTATCTATTTCGAGATTTGAAAGGTGGTTCAGTTAAGGTCTGAGAGGTAGCTATACCCCAACTTGATTGACTGCGTTTTTAGTTAAGAAATGGTTACGGTTCGAGTGTGAAGTGTTTAAGTGGATTTAGTAATTTAGTATAGCGGTTTGAGTCGTCATCACAATATGGTTTTAAACATCTGTTTAAATCCCAATTAAGAAGTTTTGGAAATGTTTTCCAAACGAGAATCAGAAATGTTTTCTGATAATAGAAAATAAGAATTTAGAATATATGAAAACAGGAGATAAGTAAATTAATGAAATAAAGAGATAAATGTTGAAAGATGATTGATCAATATAATTTCCTCCTGGAAATAGTATCGTTGTTTGCACACCTGTTTTTCTTTGATGGTTAAATCACAAACTATCGAAGTTTTGACCATTTTAACGTTGTTAATATGGAGAGATCGGTTGGATTATTATCCAAAGAACCACTCTGTATTGGCATAAGCGTTGCGAATCATATATGCCAAGGATAATTGAAGATGGAGTAAAGTGCAAGGGCTATTGTATAAGTCTTAGATAACAGTGCCTAAGATGGATGTACTGAATAGTGCCTTCGGTTCATCCTGTTCCTGGATGACTTGTATGGATGAATGTCTGACAGAGTATTTCCAGAAAGGTCACGTACATTGATCTCTTCAACCGTACCAATAGTGGAAGCGGAGAAGGAAACTTCTTTAGCTAACACGTAATGTACTATTGTAGATGCCAATTAGTGATTTTCAATGGATCTGAGCATGTGGCATTCGAAGTGAATCTGATGTGATGATAAGGCGTTACCTCAAGCCTCATCAACCGGTAAATGACAGAAATCGGGCAGGCAGCATGGCTATGTAGGTCGCACCTATTAGGGTGTATAATCACCTGATCTAGAGTTTCATTTACTTCAAAAAAATCTATTGTTGATGCTGTCCCATTCGGGAAACGATTGTTGATCCCAACCGTTGGTGATATACATCGATACACTCAAGCGAAATGAGTGGTCGGTCATGTGTGGCCGGGTTGCAAGATGTTCTTGTTGAACCCAGTGTATTCCTCTCTAGAGGTACACTAACGAAAGGTGGTTCCATACCTTGTCATAGTTGGAAATCCATTACCCAATACGTGCTTGCGGTTTTGATTGTATACTATATATGTAGAACGTGAGATGAAAGCGTTTCTGCTAGATGATTATTATATTGTGGTTGATAGACTTTTTTATAATATCAAAAGGTTTTTGATATAAAGATATTTTGGATTCTCATAAAGGAAAAACCCGTTCCGTTATACGGCGTGGTCTTATGAGATATCGTTTAGTGGCTCAAACTGTTTTTAAACTGTTTTACTCACACCAGTCCCCTGACTGACCCGGAGTTTATTTTGTTTTGTTTTCCCTAAACTCTTGGGTGCCCAATTTTGTACGGGCAGTCAAGTAGTCAGGATTTTACAGATATACTTGAAGAGCTTGGAGCATGAGGCTTCAGGATTATATAGCTATAGTTATTTCCGTTGTGTTGTAAGTATTTTACTCTGATAATGTTATTGTATACATATATTGATTTTATTTCAAGGATATGTTATCTATTATATGTTATTCGTTATGCTGTGAGGTTCGTGTTACTCTGATGTTGTGTTCTTCTTCTTTTTCTTCTATTCTAAGTTTCTATCTTATCTATTCCTCACCCTTTAGTTTCTTTCATTAACTATTCGGTTATTTTCAATCCTTAGATGTTCGATATGTGTTGTATATTGGATAACTAAGATCACAAATTTCCGGGTTGTTACATATCCAACGAGAATGACTCGTTAGAGATAGGATCAGTAGTATCCTAGGACGAGTGTGAAGAGTACATTTTTAAAATGAAAACAATTTTAGTTTTGAAATTTAAATCGTTTTGTACGTATTTGTATATTTATTTTATATTGAATTTGGACAATCCAATATATAAAGATTTTGCATATACGCCTGGCAAACATATATTCAAAGTTTTAATATACAGGATGGATATAGAATTACACTCTAGTCCCCCCTGGGTGATTCTGATGATTGATATATCATTATCAGAATTTATATTCGAGTGACGAAAGTGGGATTTCTATATATTTCCAATTGACCGGTGTGAGAACCAAAATTAAATAGGGCCTATTGTTGTGACTGGGCATCAAAAATGTGGTTTATTGACTATATATCAAAATTATGTGATTTAAAAGATAATCAACTAATTGATTGCTGATTGTGTTGTTCGATTAATTAAAATGTTGAACCTTTAGCCAAATTGATCAAATAGTGAATTGTATTGAAATTTATCGCATTTGCATGCATATACATGTACTTACATTAAACAGGTCGTACCAAGGAGGCTAGAGCAGATGAATAAAATTGTTTGCCCGACAAATAAGTACATGTTTACCATAATTTACTGTTTTGTTTGGGTGATGATGATTTTATGAGCCGATTGGCTAGACGCTTGGCTTTTTTCTTTTTCTTTTGGATTGAAGAAGGCCATGGAAGGCTATATGAAATATCCCGAAGTCCACGGTGCAGGGGAGGTTATGGAGAAATTTTAGGGTGTTAGCCAAATTTTTGAAAAATTTGAAAAGTTCTTAGAAACTGAAAAGTTGAAGAACTTAAGCCATAATGAAAATAGTGAAAGTTGAGTTGGTTTGTGAAACAAATTTCGGCTTCGTTCCTTTTCGGGGACAAAAAGTTTTAAGTGGGGGAGATTGTAATAACCCGGAAATCCGAGCCAATTTAAAAATTTTATTTTGGTAATTTTAGCGAATTTTGAGTATTTAAAATGAATTATTTTAAATAATAATGACGAGAAATTTATTTTGAATAGAATCAAACGTATATATTTATATAGATCGTCGTTAGAATATAAATATTTATTTTAAATTATAAAAGGAATTGAAAATGGCGCGGTAGTTCAATAATTCGATTTCAAAGTTCAAATGAATGTACAGGATTGAAAATAAACAGGATTTTAGTGAAACCAAAAATATAGGAATCTAATTGAGAATATCTTTCCAATGAATCTGAAAAAGTGAAATTTCATAACAGTAATCAAAAGTTATGCCCAGTGGAAAATTCAGAATAGTCGCTATGGAATTCTGGCCCTTAAAAATAGCCATTTCGCAAACGACCTCGGTTTTCGACGAAACCACTTTTGTTGGGTCCGCGATGCCAAATTATTGCTAGGTTTCAAATTTTGTAATTTTTCGAGTCAATATGTGAGCGTGGAAAAGGAAAACGCGTTTGACCAGTTTGAGTTGATTTTAATCGACTGGAAAATGGCCATTTTTCAAACGGTCTCAGAATTCGATGAAATTAGTTTTGTTAGGACCGTATCGTCAATACAAAGCTAGAAAATATTTTCTGGGAATTTTTAGAGTTCATATGTGGCCCCAGTAAATTGAAATGCACGTTCAAATTCAATATATAGATTTATATTTTGATTTTGACAAAAACCGATCGAAACGATCGAATCAGCCTACGTGACATATCCCAATGTGTTCGGAATGGGGGTAATTAGCTAAGGACGATAGTCGGTGGGCCTCGATTGGAGTCCGAACAAAAAGTCAACCCTTTTTGAAAATAAATTAAATATATATAATTTTATAAAAACCCCCTATGTCCTTCCCCCTCCCCCCCCCTGTTATTTCAGAACGAAATAAAAACAAAAAAGGAAAAAAAGAGGGGGCAGAGCCCTCATCGATTTCGCGCCCCCCAAGGCTGCGCCGCCCACGCCAGAGCCCCTGATCCCCTTCTTCCCCCTCCTCCTCCTTTCCTCGATCCCCTTCCTCCCTCTCCTCGTCGAATTGAAACCGCGCCCCGAAAAACCCGCCACCAGCCTTCCTCTAGCCACCGCCGATCACTGAAGCCACCCCCACCACCTACGACGACGCGCACCCCCCTGATGACCTCCGATCTCCCCAACGGCCCTAACCCCCTCCGATTGTAAGTTTCTTTATTATTATTTTTATTATTTTTTATTTTATTTCAATAATTTTCTTGCATAAGAATTGGTTTTTAAAACTGATATGAACTGATTTTTTTAAAACTGAAAAGAACTGTTTTTTTAGTCTAGGAAAATTTGATTTTTAAGTGCAAAAAGAATTGATCTTTATATGTATAACATCGCCAAAAAGAATTGATCTTTATATGTATGACATCACCATAAAGATTGGATTTTTATATAAGGTTTTCATAATGAAAAAGATTAGATTTGTAACATAGTAAAGATAGGGTTTTTATATTATTGAAGTATTAAAAATTCGATTTTTATTATGTAGAAGAGATAAAGATATAATTTTTATATGATGTAGAGTATAAAAATTTAATTTTTATAGATGTAGCAAAATAAAAATCTGATTTTTATTATATATATATTGAAATAAAAATGGGATTTTTATAGCGATGATATAAAAATTCGATCTTTATATTAGAAGTAGATGTAAAAATATAATTTTTATATAGGAAGGAGCGTTATAAAAATATATTCTTTATTGGAAGAAGAGCGATATAAAAATATAATTTTTATATAGAGAATAGTGTGATAAAAATATAATCTTTATTATATGAACACCGTTATAAAAATAGAATTTTTATCTATATAGTAGTAGTATAAAAATAGAATTTTTATCCATATAGAGTGATTATAAAAATGTGATTTTTATATACATAGCAAAAATATAAAAATGCGATTTTTATATATGTAGTGGCTACAGACGATGAAATTGACAAAAGGCGAGCCTGACGAAGATTTCTACATATGAAGAGTTGTGGCGTGGTTTAGCTAGCCGGTGAGAACTCCTCACTTTTATTTTATTTCTAGTTTGAAATATATACTAGGATGCAGACAGTGTTTAGTAGCACCCGACACCCGTCGTCCACAGACCATGGATGACTTGTTTGTCTGATTGTTGTTAGTGAAATTTGATTGTGTGATGTGAAATGAAATAAAATATTTCATAGTGGAAAATATTTTATAGTTAAAAATATAATTTTAACGTGTATATAAAATGAATATTTATAAACAAATTGATGATTTGTTTATATACACTGATTTGACTGATATTGATTGGGATGATAAATTTTACACATCGCCCAACTGCACAAACAAAAATCTATGTTAGTTGATTTGAAACCCCACACGGGTATTGGGATGAGATTTGACGTACACTAATCCCGATTATTTAGTTGTATGTCAATCGATGGGTTGACAGACTGTGTAAGCATTAATTATTTATATTTAATGCTTATGCAGTTGTGTGGTGCACTCTGGATGATGGTTAATTATTTATCATTGCTATTATATACATGTGTTGTATGGAAATCCATATAATAAACATTATATGGTAATTGATTGGGCCTCATTCCAATATAGAAAATAAATTCATGTGTTGAATAGAAAATAAATTCATGTGTTGAATAAAAGCCGTGTTGATTAGATTGACGCCATTTTGACGTGAACGATATTTATACTGATTTTATTCATTTTATAATGAATATCGAAAGTGATTTCAAAATCTGATATTTTGAAATGAATGGAAATTCGAATTAAATTGAAATGAATTGAAATTCGAATTAAATTAAAATGAATTGAAATTCGAAATAAATTGAAATGAATCGAAATTCGAATTAAATTGAAATAAATTGAAATTCGAATTAAATTGAAATGAATTGAAATTCGAATTAAATTGAAATGAATTGAAATTTGAATTAAATTGAAAAGAATTGAAATTCGAATTAGATTAAAATAGAATTGAAATCGTTTTGAATTGAATTTAAAATATTTTGAAATTGAACTGAAATCGATTTGAATTGAAACCGATTTGGAATGAAATTAATTTGAATTGAAACCGATTTGAATTGAAATCGAGTTGAAATGAATTTAAAACGAATTTATATTGGAAAGATTCAATTTTGATTTGAATTTGAGATGGAAGTTGAAATCATTTTGAAGATGAATTTAAAACGATTTATAAAATACGTTTTAAATGGAAATCAACGAAATATATATAATTTATATATTATATATATAATGGCCTGAATAGAACGCGCCGCGCTGCGGTAGTTCGCGAATTTCGACCATTGACTTCGAATTGACGTTGCGGGAGATCCGACTGTCAGATTCTCCTAAACCCAGAACCGTTGGGTTCGTATCGAAAAGAGCTTTCTAACGAATATTAGAGATTTGAAATCTAATGTTTGGATTTGGAATTATGTCCAAATCAAATTTGGAAAAGGTCCCTGTATGTGCAGTTCGATGGCCGTTGATGGAAATCGACTGTACAGGCCTTGATAAAATTATTAAAAATATCAATAATTTGTGTAAAATCATAAGAAATGATTTGTGAAGAATTGGGATGAAAAACTCCATATTTGAAAACATAAAAATAGATTTTTATCGAAATGAACTAGTTTTGAACTAGAATTATAATTCTATTTATTTTAAAATAAATAAAGTGGATTTGAAATAGTTTCAAAGGTAACCAGAATTTCCAATAATTGAATTGGAATGGATTTGAATCGAAATTGTCTTTGGAATATTTCGATGTTGAATTTCGCGACGATACAGATATTGTTATGGGAATTTGAAAGATATATTTATATCTTTATTTCCAATACGATATTTGTTGGTCGTAGAATTCGATATTGAATATAAGACGATATATTTTCTATTCAGAGCCTTGTATTTAATATCAAATGTGATTTGGGTTTGTCGAGAATGGTGTCTTCATTAACACTGTTCTTAAGCCTAGTTGAGAAAAGGATTAAATCTTTTTATTTAGATTTAATGAAGTGTACCAATTAAATAATATTTAATTGGATTGAATTGGTATTGATTTTTGGGTTTATCGTGAACAGTGTTTTAAATAACACTTGTTCTTTAACCCGATAATTAATGGAAAGTGATTTTGGGTTGTCGTGAACGGTATCTTCAATAATATTGTTCTTAGACCCAAAGGAGTTAAGAAAAACAGAAACTAACTGGAGATTTGTTAAGTTGAATGGTTTCTAGGGTATTGATCTGATGTTGGTTTCGGCCTTCGGGGTTAATACTTAGGGAATTGCTCACTTGCTAATTTACGGTTAGGGACTGATTGAAATGTGAGGTGATTTTGAGGTTTATCGTGAACCGTGTTTTAAATGACACTGATTCTTTAACCCAGTCAAAGAATAAAACTAGGTGGAGTTTTAATGAATCTTTTATTAGATTGAAAAGATCGAGAATGGAGTATCACCAGTTTTACTCCAAGCGGTAGTTAAATCTTTAATTAGATTTGAACGTGAAATTGTAATTGAATTTACCGATAACACCGTGGTGTTAGATATGAAGTATGACCAGTTTTATTTCATGGGATAAATAGGTTGGGATTGGGAAATAAAATAAATAATTAGTTCGGTGTGGTTCGCTAATCCCGACTAGTTTGAAGTGATATTCAAAGGAAGATTAAAGAATAAATTTAAAAGAATTTATCTTTGATAAAATTAATGGGAACCTTTCTCTAAGAATGTGAAATTTAGAAAGTAACTGTAGGTTGTCTAAGATGAATGGTTTCCTGGGTATTGATCTGATGTTGGTTTCGGCCCTCGGGTTTAATGTTTGGGGAATTATTCTCTTGCTAATTTACGGTTAGTGACTGATGAATTGGAATGAGGCGTATGTTGTGTTTGTGTAACACTTGTTTATTATATACGCGAGTTATTCAGAAAGACCGGGTTTATCCCATTCTGAATAACTGATACGACGATAAGTCGATGATGAAAACAGTGGTTGAAGACCGGAGGTCTTCACGTTGTTTGGGTGATACTGATGATTTTGATTGGGCCGTACACCCAAGAGGAGGGAATCAGTTAGTTGTCGTCCAGACGTACTTGGAGATCGATGGATATGCGGGGTACTAGGTGCCTCCAGTTTCGTTCAGACCCAGAACGGACTTGTAAATGGACTGTGTGTCTGACATTGGATATCATTCTGTGTGATTGATGGATATTGGTTGCATGGAGTGGTTTGCCTTTGTGGCATGCTAAGATGCAAATGATCAGGGCTTCTGTTGAAAAGAAAAGTCTTGTGGTCGATGATCAAAGCACCACCTGTGTGGCATAGCTTTGTGTAGCGCTGATTCGCGAGCCTCACACCCTGGTTTTGAACCAAAAACGGGAGAGGACATCAAGGAGAACATGTGTTTCTTTCTAGTTAGAAGTGGCGTCAGTGGTTTTACACCCCCTGACGAGTTTGACTTATGTGGTTGTTGCTGTTGCGAGGCGCCTCGGATATATCGGTGACTATGTGAAGCCGATGGAGTCATTCGTTGGCTCATTGACACCCCAAAGGGTGGGGAAACGCAGTGTTTAGGCATTTTAATCCACATCGGTGGACCGGCCCTGACGATCCAAGGGCCCACCTGAGTCTGGGTCCGAAGACACGGGCTGGAGCGTCTCGAATCGGTAGAGGACTATCTTTTGCCTCGGTTCACAGATGGAAATCCAATTTCCAAATACGTGACTTTGCGGTTTTGATTGTAGAGCCTTGTATGGAGACATGATATACGGTACCCATGCCGTCTATGATTGATATTTATGATTGTATATAAAATCAAAAACTAACTGGAAACGAGCTAAGATGGGTGGTTTCCTGGGTATTGGTCTGATGTTGGTTTCGGCCTTCGAGGTTAATACTTCGGGAATCGTTCTCTTACTAATTTACGGTTGGAGTCTGATTAAGAATTAAAAGATTAAATTTAGCGTATCAAGCATTCTTTGGCTATTATAAGGTAAAACCCTATCCTCCGGCTTGCGTTGCATTATGTGATGGGACCTGGGTCTTATAATAGCTTCATTTTTCTTTATTTAGCATTGCACTGTTTGTTTGCACTGGTATTCTTAGGAGGAAACCCGTTCCATGTTATACGGCGTGGTCCCTTGATTTACCTAACTTTAAAATGAAGATTAATAACTGTTTTAGTTCTCACACCAGTCACATGACTGGCCTGGAGTTTATTATTTTAACCTAAACTCTGGGTGCCCTTATTTTGACATGGGCAGCTAGTAGTTTTGGTTTTGCAGATTTATATTCACAGGATCCTGGTTTACAGCTGGAATGATACTCGGAAAGCTCTGTATCCGTGTATTACTTCTAGTTTTGTATTGTATTATTTTCCGCTGCTATGTAATGTATTGTAATCTCTGATATTTTATAATGTACATTATTTGTTTATACTCTGTATATTCTTGTATTATGATGAATTGTTGTAATAAACAATGAAATGTTCTTCTGTCTGCGTTCCTTTGTGTCTTGTCCTCAACTCAATCCATGATTTTCCGTAAGGGGGATTTCGGGTCGTTTCATTTAAATCAACTATTCGTATTTGATTATTTATTTTATATTGAATTTGGGCAATGCAGTATATAAAGATATTGCATATACGTCTGATCCATGTGTATTCGAAGTTTTAATATACTGGATAGATATAGAATCACACTCAAGTCGCCCAGAGATGATTCTGATGATTACTCGAGTATCATCAGAATTTATATTCGAGTGCCAAAAGTGGGATTTCTATATGATTCCATTAGACTGGTGTGAGAACCAAAGCTAGATAAGTCTATTGTTGTGATTTGGTATTCGTACCAAAATTATGAATTTGAAACGTTAATCAACTAATTGATTGTTGGTTGTGTTGTTCGATTATGGTTTGATTTATTTAAGTGTTGAACCTTTAGCCAAATTGAACAAATGGTGAGTTGTATTGAAAATTAGTCGCATTTGCATGCATATACATGTACTTACATTGAACAGGTTATAGCAAGGAGGCTAGAGCAGAGGAATAAAATTGTTTGCCCGACAAATAGGTACATGTTTATTGTATTTCTTGGGTTTTGGATGATTTTATGAGCCGATTGGCTAGCCGCTTGGCTTTTTCTTTTTATTTTGGATTGATGAGGGCCATGGGAGGTTATATGAAATATCCCAAACTTCCCGGTGCAGGGGAGGTTATGGCGAAATTTTTCAAAAATTTAGGGTGTTAGCCAAATTTTTGAAGAATTTGAAAAGTTCTTAGAAACTGAAAAGTTGAAGAACTTAAGCCGTAAAGAAAATAAAGAAAGTTGAGTTGTTTTGTGAAACAACTTTCGGCTTCGTTCCTTTTCGGGGACGAAAAGTTTTAAGTGGGGGAGATTGTAATAACCCAGAAATCTGAGCCAATTTAAAAATTTTATTTTGGCAATTTTAGCGAATTTTGATTTAAAATGAATTATTTTAAATAATAACGACAAGAAAATTAATTTGAATAGAATTGGAACGTATATATTTATTCGAATCATCATTAGAATATAAATAATTTATGTTAATTATATAACAAGCCTGAAATGGCGCGGTAGTTCGAAAATTCGATTTCAAATTTCAAATGAATGTACAGGATTCAAAATAAACCGGATCTTAGTGAAACCAAAAATATTTGAATCTAATTGAGAATATCTTTCCAACGAATCCGAAAAATTGAAATTTCATAGCGGGAATCAAAAGATACGTCCAGTAGAAAATTCAGAATAGTCGCTATGGAATTCTAGCCTTTAAAAATGGAAATTTTGCAAACGACCTCGGTTTTCGACGAAACCACTTTTGTTGGAACCGTGATGTCAGGTTATTCCTAGATTCCAAAATTCATAATTTTTCGAATCAATATGTGAGCGTGGCAAAGGAAAACGCATTTGACTAGTTTCAGTTAATTTTAATCGACTGGAAAATGACCCTTTTTCAAACGGTCTCAGAATTTGATGAAATTAATTTCATTACGACTGTATCGTCAATACGAAGCTAGAAGATATTTTTTGGGAAATTTTAGGGTCCGTATGTGGCCCTAGTAAATTGAAATGCTCGTTCAAATTCAATATATAGAGTTATATTTTGATTTTGACGAAAGATGACCGAAACGATCGAATCAGCCTACGGTACATATCCCATCATGTTCGGAATGAGGGTAATTAGCTATGGACGACAGTCGGTGGGTTCGATTTTGAGGTCGAAATTAAAAGTTGCTTTCTGAAATGAAGTAATTAAATTAAAAAAAACCATCTCTCACTCTTTCTCTATACTCTCATCCCCCGCTCGGTTTACTTTTCAAAAGAAAAAGAAAAGAAAAAAACCCCAGGCCGTCGATACCCAGGCCCCTCCCCCTCGTCGATTCAACGTGCCGCCGCCCACGGCGGGGCCACCGCATCCCCTCCTCTTCACGCCCTCCTCCTCTCCTCTCCTCCTCCGTTCTAAAAACCGCCACAACGCCCCCCCCCCCCCCCGCCCCCACCATAAACCCAAATCCATCGCCACCACAGGGAAGGCCGCAGCCCCCCTCCACACCCGTGCCACACACCTGCATTGACCGCAGCTGCTCCCTTGTCCTCCGATTCAAGGTGAATTTTATTTATTTAGTTTAAGTAAATTCTTGTGAATTAAATAAAATCAATTTCAAACTATATATGTAATAGAAAATGAAAGGTTTATATTTTTATATAGAAAAAGTTCATATTTTTATATAAAGAAAGTTTAGATTTTATATATGAAACATTGTCTTAAAAATCAGATTTTTATTGATAGATTTTTCATAGTAGAAAAGATTGGATTTTTATATTATCAAAGATTCAATTTTTATATTATAAAAAGGTTAAAAATATAATTTTTATATTATAGAAAGGTTAAAAATATGTTTTTTATATTATAGAAAGAATAAAAATATGATCTTTATTGTTGGAAAGGCGGTGTAAAAATATAATTTTTATACTAGCGGCATAATAAAAATATAATTTTTATATAAGTATGAGATTAAAATATGATTTTTATCAAACGTGAAGATTAAAGATATGATTTTTATATATATTTTAGCAAAGTAAAAATACGATTTTTAAGTAGAGAAAGAATGGATTTTTATAATAGAAAAGATCATATTTTTGAAATAGGAAAGATTATATTTTTAAATGAGACAAGATTAGATTTTTAGCTATGTAAAGGTATGATTTTTATTTATACCATAGCATAATAGAAATGTGATTTTTATATATGTAGCGTATATGGACGACGAAAGCGACAAACAACTATTGGCGAGGATTTCCTACATATGAAGAGTCGTGGTGATTGGTTTAGCTATTCGGGGAGAACTCCTCACTTTTATTTTTATTTCTAGTTGAAATATATACTAGGATGCAGACGGTGCTTAGTAGCACCCGACACCCGTCGTCCACAGACCATGGATGACTTGTTTGTTTGGTTGCTGTGTTGTGAAATTTGATTGTGTGATGTGGAATGAAATAAAATATTTTATAGTGGAAAATATTTTATAGTTAAAAATATAATTTTTAACGTGTATATGAAATGAATATTTATAAATAAATCGACGATTTGTTTATATACACTGATTTGACTAATATTGATTGAGACGATAAATTTTACACATCGCTTAACTGCACAAATAAAAATCTGTGTTTGTTGATTTGAAACCCCACACGGGTATTGGGATGATATTTGACGTACACTAATCCCGATTGCTTAGTTGTATGTCAATCGATGGATTGACAGACTATGTAAGCGTTAATTAGTTATATTTAATGCTTATGCAGTTGTGTGGTGCAATCTGGATGATGATTGATGATTTATCGTTGCTGTTATATTCACGTGTTGTAGAAAATCCATACAATTAACATTATATGGTAATTGACTGGGCCTCATTTCGATTTGAATATAAAGGAAATTCTTGTGTTGAATATAAAGGAAATTCATGTGTTGAATATAAAGGAAATTCATGCGTTGAATTGAAAATAAATTCATGTGTTGAATTGAAAATAAATTCATGTGTTGAATAGAAAATAAATTCATGTGTTGAATTGAAAATAAATTCATGTGTTGAATAGAAAATAAATTCATGTGTTGAATAGAAAATAAATTCATGTGTTGAATTGAAAATAAATTCATGTGTTGAATAGAAAATAAATTCATGTGTTGAATTGAAAATAAATTCATGTGTTGAATAGAAAATAAATTCATGTGTTGAACTGAAAATAAATTCATGCGTTGAATATAAAATAAATTCATGTGTTGAATTGAAAATAAATTCATGCGTTGAATATAAAATAAATTCATGTGTTTAATTGAAAATAAATTCATGTGTTGAATCGAACCCGTGTTGATTAGATTGACGCCATTTTGACGTGAACATATTTATATTGATTTTATTCAATTTTATAATGAATATAGAAAAGGAAGTGATTTCAAAATATAACGTTTTGAAAATATTATCATTTATAGATTAATGATGTGGAATATTCAATTTTGATTAGAAATTGAATATGAAGTTGAAATCGTTTTGAAAATGAATTTAAAACGATTTATAAAATATGTTTTGAAAGGAAATCGATGAAGTATATATAATATTATATATATATATATATAATGGCCGGAATAGAACGGGCCACGCCGCGGCAGCTCGCGAATTTCGACCATTGACTTCGAATGTTTATTACGGGAGATCCGACCGTCGGATTGTCCTAAAACTGGAACCTTTCGGTTCATATCGAAAAGAGCTTTCTAATGAATATTAGAAATTAGAAATCTAACGGTTAGATTTGGAATTATGTCCAAATCAAATTTGGAAAAGGTCGATGTTAGTGCAGTTCGATGGCCGTTGATGGAAATCGACTGTACGGGCCTTGATAAAATTATTAAAAATAGCAATAATTTGTGTAAAATCATAAGAAATGATTTGAAAGAATTGGGATGAAAATTTCCATATTTGAAAAGATAAAAATTGATTTTTATCGAAATGAACTAGTTTTGAACTAGAATTAAAATTAATTATTTTTGAAATAAATAAATTGGATTTGAAATGGTTTTAAAAGTAACCAGAATTTCCAATAATTGAATTGGAATGGATTTGAATCGAAATTATCTTTGGAATATTTCGATGTTGGATTTCGCGATTATACAGATATTGTTATGGAAATTTGAAAGATATATTTATATCGTTATTTCCAATACGATATTTGTTGGTAGTGGAATTTGATATTGAATATAAGCCGATATATTTTCTATACAGAGCCTTGTATTTAATATCAAATTTGACTTGGGTTTGTCGTGAATGGTGTCTTCATTAACACTGTTCTTAAACCCGGTTAAGAAAAAGATTAAATCTTTGTATTTAGATTTAATGAAGTGTACAAATTAAATGGTATTTAATTGAAACTGAATTTGAATTGGTTTTTGGGTTTATAGTGAACGGTGTTTTAATTAACACTTGTTCTTTAACCCGACAATTAATGGAATGTGATTTTGGGTTTATAGTGAACCGTGTTTCAAATGACATTGGTTCTTTAACCCAGTTAAAGACAGGATATGATTTCCCAAGTAAAATAATCATTGATAGTGATTATTGGGAAGATTAAAACTAAGTGGAGTTTTAATGAAACTTTAATTAGATTGAAGTGATCGAGAATGGAGTATCACCAGTTTTGCTCCAGGCGAGAGTTAAATCTTTAATTAGATTTGAACATGAAATGGTAATTAAATTTACCGATAACACCGTGGTGTTAGATATGAAGTATGACCAGTTTTACTTCATGGGATGAATAGGTTGGGATTGGGAAATAAAATAAAGGATTACTGCGGTGTGGTTCGCTATTCCCGACTAATTTGAATTGATATTCAAAGGAAGATTAAAGAATAAATTTAAAGAATTTATCTTTGATAAAATTAATGGGAACCTTTCCCAAAGTATGAAAATATTTGAATAAAAGAATATTCTGAATTGGAATGAGGCGTTTTTGTGTAACACTTGTTTATTATATACGCGAGTTATTTAGAAAGACCGGGTTTATCCCATTCTGAATAGCTGATTCGACGTGGTGTCGAGGATGAAGACGGTGGTTTAAGACCGGAGGTCTTCACATCGTTTGGGTGATTACTGATGATCTTGATTGGGCCGTACACCCAAGAGGAGGGAATCAGTTAGTGGTCGTCCAGAAGTACTTGGAGATCGATGGATATGCGAGGTACAAGGTGCCTCCGGTTTCGTTCAGACCCAGAACGAACTTGTAAATGGACTGTGTGTCTGACTTTGGGTTTTATTCTGTGCGATTGATTTCTATTAAATATATATATATATGTTTGGCAGCGGAGAATTTATTCTCTTGCTTAACGCCTTTCTATGAGACGTACGAGCTTAGAGGTTATATATTGGTGGATATTAATCGCATGGAGTGAATTGTCTATGTGGCACGCCTAAGTGGCAAATGATCAAGGCTTTTGTTGAAAAGCAAAGTCTTCTGGTTGATGATCAAAGCACGGCCTGTGTGGCATAGCTTTGTGTAGCGTTGATTCGCGAGCCTCACACCTCGGTTGTGAACCAGAAACGGGAGAAGGACCTCAGGGAGGACATGCGTTTCCTTCTAGCTAGAAGTGGCGTCAGTGGTTTTACACGCCCTGACGAGTTTGACTTATGTGGTTGTTGCTGTTGCGAGGCGCTTCGGATATATCGGTGACTATATGGAGCCGATGGAGCCGTTTGTTGGCTCATTTACGCCCCAAAGGGTGGGGAAATGCAGTGTTCAGGCATTTTAATCCACATCGGTGGACCGGCCTTGTCGCTCCAAGGGCTTGACTAAGTACTTGTCCTGAGACTCGGGCTAGACAGCCTCAAATCGGTAGAGGACTATCTTTTGCCTCGGTTCACAGATGGAAACCCAACTTCCAATACATGACTTTGCGGTTTTGATTGTATACCTATATATGGCGACATGATATATGGTACCCATGCCGTCTATGATTGATACTTATGACTGAATTTTTTTTATACACTATGCACTTACAATAGTGTCTAATAATGTGTTTTTAAACGTATCAAGCATTCTTTGGCTACTATAAGGTAAAACCCTATCCTCCGGCTTGCGTTGCATTGTGTGATGGGACCTGGGTCTTATAATAGCTTCATTTTTCTTTATTTAGCATTGCGCTATTTGTTTTATGCACTGGTATTCTTTGGAGGAAACCCGTTCCGTGTTATACGGCGTGGTCCCTTGATTTACCTAACTTGAAAATAAAGATTAATAACTGTTTTAGTTCTCACACCAGTCACATGACTGACCTGGAGTTTATTATTTTAACCTAAACTCTGGGTGCCCCTATTTTCCGAACGGGCATCTAGTAGTTTTGGTTTTGCAGATTTATATTCACAGGAACCTGGTTTACAGCTGGAATGATATCCGGAAAGCTCTGTATCTGTATATCTCTTTCGGTTGTATATTGTATTATTTTTCCGCTGCAGTAATTTATTGTAATCTCTGATATTTATCTAATGTATTTTATTTGTTTATACTATGTATATTCTTGTGTTCTGATGAAATTGTTGTAATTAACAATGAAATGTTCTTTTGTCTGCGTTCTGATTCGTCTTGTCCTCAAAGCAATCCGCTCTTTCCTTATCGGGGAAGTTACGGGTCACTACAGACGGATCCAACTGGATTACTCAAATTTATTATTTATTATCATATATGAACTTTCACGATTGGGTAATTGATTTGATTAGTGATCATTCACTGAAAAGTCAACCTGTGTTGTGTTTTAACCAATGGGATATACTGGTTGAGTAATCGGCAGTAAATGACCTAAAAGTAAATTGTTTTGTTTATATCGATTTACCATTAGGTGAATTGATAGAACTGAAGTTATAAAATTTATTTTATAACTGGAGATAGATTTTGAAATATATTATTTTGAATAAAAGTTATTAAAGGGAAGTAAATAAATATTTTATTTATTTAAGACTTTGATTTATTATTAATTGAATTTATAAAGTCAATTCTGATGTTAATCAAATTATAAGTACGAGAATGAGAAATAAATCGAATGGTTAAATTGGGATAATTGTTTTGTTAAGAAACAATTAGTGGAATTATTTAAATAATTAATTAATTTAAAGGGAAAACAAATTGGAATCGATTAATGGTATAACCGTGTTTCGGTTGACTAAATCGACCGTTTTAATTGGAATTGATTATTAAATAAGTGTGTTTTAAATAAAATAGTTCAATGAATATTGTTTAATTAAGATATTTAAAAGGGTTTAATATTTATTTTAGTTAATTAAGGAAATAACTATTTTTATAGCAGTTAATGATTGAGGTAAATTATTATTTTAATTAATAATAATTTAGAAAATTTCTCTTTAAATTGAAATTCATTTAAAAGTAACTGAAGTCGAAACCAAATCTAGTTGAATGGTGAAAGAAGTTTATAAACGGGTTTATTTTTAAAACCCGAATTTGTATAAAAATGTTATAAAAGGAATTTAAGCGACCATGATAGCTTAAATTAGATTGATTCAATGTTTGAATCAAGTAAAAAGGGAATTGTGAACAAAAAGGGTTTAAATTAAACCAGAAGTTATTTAAACAAGGTTTATAAAAACGATGAGGCGTTATATCATTAATTCTAAATTAACGTTATTTAAAAATGTGATTAAGTAAAAGTGGGAGATTGGAATAATAGTTTAAAAGCGGAAAATGGCTGAATGGATTAGAAAAGGAATTAGTGAAAGTGAAGTTGGTAAAAGAAGCGAGTTATAGGATTTGGTAACCAAATCCGAATCATAAAATGAATTGGTTCAAAGAGGTAGAGGTTAAAAAGTGGTGTGTCATAAAGAAGTTACTTAATTGAATTAAGAAGTAATGGTATATTAGAGAAAGAGATTTTCAAAAGATAAGCAGATTTATGAAACCATGTTTTTAAATAAAATAGTTAAATGGGATTTGTGTTGAGATTAGAATGAGATATTGGACTTTTGGATTAACTTGTATTTATCCTTAGATATGAACGTTGTTGATCAAGGTCTGAGAGGTAGTTAAAATAACCCAACTTGAACGACTTCAGGATTAGCTAAGGATGATATTAGTTGGTAATGGTGAAAGGGGTTAGTAAAAATTTATTATTTCCATTAAAGAAATAATAAGGAAACGTTTAATGAAAATTGAGAAAAATATAAAATGAGGATTCCAAAGTGAATGGGGAAATAAAAAGGGTGGCGTGAAATTATAACGATATTTGTGAGTTAGAAAAGGAAACGTAATGTTGAATTCTAGTCCATAAAAATAAGGATTATGGATTCAAGCAATGAAATAAATTTGTTTAAAGACAATTCTTATGTTAAATAAGAAGCGAAACTATATTTATAAGATTGAAATATATAAGAGTTTTAAATTACATTTGTTTTCAAGAAAAAAGGGCAAATTGATGCTGAATACTGAACCATTGAACTCATTGGATTGTCATGATTGAAAACCGTTTATTTTGGTAGTTAAATAACCGACTGTCAAATCTGGCCAATACGATTGTTGGTATGGAAAGACCGGGATCGAATATATATTCGAAAACCATTCCGACCAACAAGTACGTGAAGATATCAAGAGATGATCAAGATGGAGCATTGAAGGCCATGGATCTTCATTAAACGGAAGTACTACTAATAATCTCTGGTTAGCTCCCAGTGATAAACTGTGGTTCTGTCGTGGTTGGAATCTACGGGTTGCAAGGACTTCTCGCTACTGATCCATGGGGTGATTCCTATATTGGATACAGTAGGAGAATACCTTCAGTTCATCCTGTTCCTGGGTGACTTGTGTGGACGAATGTCTGACGGAGTATTTCCTTAAAACCACGTACGTTGATTTTTACAAATATACCAAGTTGGTGGCGAAGAATGGCCCTTCTTTATAACCCAGAGTATATTTGTGGACGTCAATTAGTGATTTGACGGATCTGACAATGTGGCATTCAAAGTGAATGGTAATCAGATGTTCAAAAGATTTTAACCTCAAGCCTCACAACCGGGAAATGACATAAATCGGGCAGGTAGCATGGCTATGTGGGTCGCTCCCATTAGGGTGTATAATCACCTATCTAGAGAAATTCCATTTTCCTCTTTAATCTATTTCAATGCTGTCCCTTTTCGGGAAACGGTGGTTTGAGCCCAACCGTTGGTGATATACATTCGATAGACTCAAGCAAAATGATTGGTCGGTCATGTGTGGCCCGGGTTGCAAGACATTCTTGTTGAACCCAGTGTATTCGCCTCTAGAGATACACTATCGGCAGGTGATCCCATACCTTGTCATAGTCGGAATCCAATCTTCAATAAGTGCCTGCGGTTTTGATTGTATACTTTATATGTGGAGCATAAGATGCAACCGTTCCACTAGATTGCTATTTACTTGTATTTAGACATTATTATAATATCAGAAAAATATTTTGATTTCAAAAATGTTTTAGGTTATCGTAAGGTAAAAACCGTCTGTATTTATGTGTGGATTCGTCTTACGATTATCCTTTTCTTTCGAAAAGATTTTAACTTTAAAATCAAGTTGTGTGATACCTTAATACTGTGCGAGTTTTTCCTCACTCTGGTTCACCAGACTGACCCGGTGTTTTGTAAATGCTCGGGTTAGACCGGGTGTACAGGTTCAGGTTATCAGGTACTGCAAAGTCCAGAGACGAGCTGGAATTTATTCCGCTGTGTGATTGTATATGAGGACAAGTTATTATAAATGTCCAGAGATGTTGATGTACTTTGATATTGTAAGTGTTTTTTTAATGCTCTCAATAAAGTTTTATTTCTGTATTATATTTCGTTCCGCTGCGATGTGAGACTCTGATTCTGAGTTGTGATGTTTCTTCTTCTATTCTAATATTTCTTTCTTTCTTATCTCACCCTCTAATTTCTTTCTATAAATGTTCCAGTTTTTTCGGTGTTGGAAGGTCGGCATGAGATATGGAATTGTATTTATGCTGATTTTCGAGACTAAAAATTCTTGGGTCGTTACAGTGGTATCAGAGCGATTGGTTAAGAAATAACCTTGGCTCTGTGGCGTAATTCGATAGAGATGGGGTTAGTAGTACCTAGATTGAGTTGTGTGTGTATATATAAGAAAGTGTATTTGTATATTTTGTAAAAATGTTTTTGTATTGTGTTATTTGTTTGATTCAATTTTGAACTGATAAATAGACACGATACTGTTTTTTTTAAAGAGGTTCAAATGAAATAATTTTGCCCAAAATATATTTTTATATAAAAAAGGAATAAATTTATCAAATTAGTATGATATTGGTGTGCTTGGTTGATTTAAATGGAATTCAAATTGAATTATAAAATTTGAATGGTTTAGTATAGCAAGGGGTAATTTCAATACGAAATTAGTAAATGAAAATTTTAATTTTGAATTAAAATGGATCAAGAATTGGATTATGAAATGGGAGTAAACTAATGGAAGGAATTCAATTGGTTAATTGAATATGGAAATGGATCTTAACTCATTTAAGTGTAGATAAAGATATTAGAATCAACCAAATAGATTTGGAGTTTGGAATTAAGTAAAATATAAATTGTTTGATTTGATTAAGTGGATTTTGTATTGTTGGTTGGTCATTTGGTAAATGGAATATGAAATACAACTTAACTTGGTTAAGTGGTGCAAATGAATATAGTAATGAAAATAAATCGAATAAACTAAGGATTTGAAATCAAATAAGTAATAATAAAAGTTAACCGATTGATATTAAAGTATATTAGACCCCCGTAAAGATTAACTGAATTGAGTAAAACCAATTGAATTTAAATCGAATAATCTGGTTAAGCCGATTGTTAATTACTTGGACAGTCAGATTGTATAGATTCCATTAACAGTTTAATGGATTAAAAGAAAGAAGGAATTCCAGTATAAAGAATTTGGATGGAAACTAAAAGATTTAGTCTAGTTTATGTTGCTGGGATTGTAAATTTAGTACAGATTACCCGAAAGCTATGGGAGTTGATTTGGTTACAGATGGAAGTACAAGTTAGAAGGTGAAAGGTTGTTGATTGGTATGCTTCGAAATTGGAATTGAGTTGCCCGACAAAGAGGTAAACCTCAATATTTTGATTGAAATGATTGATTTTATACCCCTAAGTAGGATGGCCATTTGGCTTTGGTTTTTATTTTGGAGAAGTTAAGGCCTAAAATGACAGTTGTAGTTATTCTGGTCAAGTCGTGCAGAGGAGGTGCTGGCGAAATTTTTGGAAATTTCAAAGAGTTGAATTTATTTTGATAATTCAAATATAATTATAATTAGTTCAGAACATTCTTCTTACCTTGTAATTTCGAGGACGAAATTCTTTTAAGTGGGGAAAATGTAACATCCTGGATTTTCGGTCACTTAAATTAGAGTAGTTAAATCTGTTTTATATATTATATTGAGAATATAAGTGATTTTTTATCATTGCTTTCCTAAGAGCTAGAAAAACGCGATTTATGAAATAATACTGCAAGCGCACATGTGTGTAGCATACAGGTCGAACACAGGGAGGCAAATTAAATCAAATTATTTAAATAATTTCTTGGGCCAGTTAGACGAAGCTTGGGGATTGATTTTGAAAAAAACAATAAAACTATTATTGAATTGACTACAGATCTGAATCTAATCAAATCTATATTCAACCCAATATGACCTAAGAACGCAATTAAAAGAACAGAAATTAGAACTGCAGAAATTGAAATAACAAACAGGAATTAAAATTAGGATTACCGCTGAATCTAATCAGACGGTCAATCACTAATGAAAATAAATGTAAAATACAACTAGTACTCTACCAAATCTAATTGTGTAGAAGGCACTAGTTGCTAAGAAATAGAAAATTACAAAAAATAAAACGAAGAAGGACTATATTAATGGAGAAGAAATAGAAAATGGGATGGTGGCTACAATGATATTACAAGGGTATTTATAGGAGATAACCAAACCCTAACCCTAATTACAAATGGGCCTAGCCATTACATCACTAATTAGATTACAATGAGAATCTCAAATGGGCCTTAGTTAAATCTATTAAATTTTTGGCCTTTCTTCTTTTCCTCTTGGTTCTTTGACAAGCCTCCCTTGATTTGAGACGTGCATGGCCTTTTTATCAATCATTTTCTTGTCCAACAACAACTAGATGTTGGGTCTTCATCTACAATTCTTCAAAATGTAAATATATAGCAATCTGATCTCCATTTCTCTACTTTTCTGGTTGCATGCAGGCTGGGTTGGAATATCTGTAAAAGTGACAAAACAATACCCAAGTAATATTTATTTATATACAAAAGATAAGATATAAGAGCATAAAATAAACACATTTCTATGTCAATCAAATACCCCCACACTTATCTTTTACTTGTCCTCGAGTAAAACAACAAATGAAAAACTAAACTAGATAGGTCACACTTTCGTAGGAAACACGATAGCATTGAGCATATGCAAAAAGCCGTTAAACCTCTAGGTGTCCCTAGTAGGACGAGTGGTGTCTCGTGAGGGTTTTAAGCGGTTACTATCCACAAAATCCAAATGCAGTATGCTATGATTCTAATAAAACTACATGAATGCAATGGACATATGAAAAATAAAAAAATTGAAAACAAGGCTTGTTTCTGAAGTCGTACAACAAATTAAATAAAAAAATTCTAATCAGTTGATTTTATTTTAAATACCTCAACTTGTCACAAATTTTCAACATAAATCAAGTTTTCAAATGTTAAATTCCAGTTTGGCCAGTTGGTTCGGTCGATTACATAGTGCAGCCATGAAATAAATTCTTAGTTTGCTTGGCACAGTTTGTAAAGTGGTATTCTAATTTCCTTGTGTATGGCTATTGAAATCAATAAGGTCAAGAAATGTTTGGGCATCATCGCTTATTTTCTATCTCTATAAAAGTTGAAATTTGTGATTAATTACATACACCTAACTTAAAAGACCAAGGTATACCACCCATACACTGCCTTGCAGACTGACGGAGAGTTAGGACAGAGCTTGGCGGATTGTGCAGACCGATGCTGACTTTGTCAACAACATGTCGGTAATCCTTAGGTGTCTAATCTCGTAAAATGAGACCAAGATATTCCAACGCTGACTTTGTCAACAACATGTCGGATAGAGTTTGGTGGGTTTGCACACCAACGCTAGATATATAAGCAATGTTGGATACCCTTGGATTACTATTATTATTATTGAAAATATAAGTACAAAAGAGAGTTACGCGAATTCAACTTAACACAACTTAGTTTTAAAGATTCGAAGAGCCAATATAAGTATTTTAAGTTCTCCACTTATTTAAACAAAGTCTACAATATAGAATAGATTTCATGGCCATCACCTAAGAATCTCCCTATGTACCGGTTACACTATCATCCCTCAAAATTAAACTTTTCATTATATTTCTTATTCGATCTAAGCTGAGAGAAAAAAATACTATCAACTGATTAATAATCCTTAACTTATTTTTTTGTATCAAATATAAAACGAGTCATATTTCAGGAAAAAAAATGGTATGTTACTATGATCTAAAATGCATGATGATCCTACATGAAAAGAAAGAAAAAAAATAAAAGAAAAATAAAAGGATGTAATGCAGACTCCCCCCACTCTAGAACTAAACAGTTTCCACACTGTGAACATTTCCTAAATTTGAAAGATCGTACCCAAAGATGGATTAAATGCAATATGATTTGTAAAATAAAATGATGTTTAACAATTATATGCGAATGCCAATCATATGAAGAATGAAATCTATAATGATGGTGCATGTTTTGTGAAAAATGAAATTTTCTTTTCCGCCCACACTTGGTTCTATCCCTATGAGTCCCATTCCCACTGTGTTTAGGCACGTTTTCTAACAAGCAAGAGTTTTTGAAAACCATCTCATCTTTATACCTCGATTTATAGTCCAGTAAATGAATGTTCAGGGTCGTCCTAACATGATGTTTTTCAACAAAGTTAACATTCCAAAAATAGTTCATGTGTTCAACAAATTTATCAGTGTAATTTTTCAAAAATTTGGGATCATATATAAATTCAGTGAAATTTGAAATCTGAGTGTTGTTCAAGACTATGTGATCACATTTCTCATCATTAACTGACAACGTATTTTCGACACTGACAATTTCAAGTTCGTTTGAAATGTTCTCAAAGTTAAAATTTTTGAACTCGTGATGTGAATCTACTTCTTCCTCATTTGGCAACTCATCCTCATACAATCCAAAGAATTCATGTTCGTTAAAATCCTTTTCCAATTTTAAGTTTTCGAAAAATTCAACATTTCTATTATGTTCAATTTCTAAAATTTCAAGTTTCTCGCAGCCCGGAAGAGGAAGATCAAAATCTAAACTTAAATCTTTCTCCTGAGAAGAATCGAAGTCCAGATTATTTCTTGAATTTTGAACTTCATTTAGATCGTTATTCTCAATTTCGAAAGTTGTTATCTGAAAATTTTCACTATCAGTAAAGAATGGATTATTTTCTGATTCATCGCTTGTTTGAATTTGATTTTGTTGCACTCGTTGTTCTTTCAAAGATGCCATCAAAGAAAGAAGTTCATCAAGCTGTCTATCTTTCTTTTCTACCATCTCTCTAAGAATGATAAGATGATATTATTTAGAATCGTTGATTTGAGAGCTCTCGTTTTGGATTTCCTCATTCTCAAAATTATAGTCCACATTAATTTCATGATCAATATTATTTCCAATAAGGTGGTTGTTTGAATTTTCATTTTGATATTGGAAATCATCTTGATTGTAAAAATTATGTTCGTAACCAAAACTATTGAAATTCGAGGGAAAATTGCAATTTTGGTTATTCTCAAGATGTTGATATAGGCCATAATTTTGAAAATTTTGATTTTTAACCTCATATTGATGTGAGTCAAAGCTATATTGGGATTCAAAGCTATTTTGATTTGGATGTGGCTCATAATCGAAATTATTGAAATTTGAATTGAAGTCGCAATTTCGATCATTTATATGACTTTGAAAATGTTGGTCAGTTGGAAAATTTTGAAAATTGTTGACATTGGACTCACGAAATTTTGGAAAATTTTGCTTCATGGGTTGTAATTCATAGTCATACTCTTCAAGAGGACGTCTACTCCGATTATTATCCCACATTTCTCTCAATGATTTTTTTGAATCAGCCATTTTAAAGAAGTTAAGGCAAGACAGAAATTTCTCTCACTTCAAAAATAGTATTAAATACTAAGTTGTGCTCTATTAATTAACTGACTCAATTAGAAGGAGGAAGAGAGTCTTATGGCCGTTCACGTATAGTATAAATACTAAGGGATACGACCAATGTTTTACGGGTAGTATGCAACCTTTTTTGCTAATAGTTCAATAAATTAAGCTACTACACATTCGCGATCCAATTATACGAGACAGTCAACTTCACAAAACACCACTTTTCAATTATATTCTTTTGAGATTTTTTTTAATTGTCGAAACGATGAGAATGTTGGTTTTAACTATGGAAATTCGTGCCTCACCAAATTTATTCAGAAATTTCAGCCACAGAACAGTTACAGGATAATAACAGAAAATTAAAATATTGTACAAGCAAGTCGTTGCACCTGCAGAAGATTTTTACAAGCAATTTCTATATTTTGCAGTACCTGTAGAGTTTAGAGAATTTTTACAACGGGGTACAGCAGTCTGTCTAGAAATAATTGAGTAGCAGCGACAATTCAACTCCACTGTTTTGATTTGCTTGACTTATGTTCCTCACTTTGGCTCTAGATTTGTTGCTTGACTGTATTCTTGCACTCGGTTCTTGATTTGATTTGATTTGATTTGATATCTCTTTTTTTTAAATGTCAACAAAAAAATGAACCTTCAACCCGGCCAAAAGGAAATAAATACGCTAAACAAAATGATTTGAACTCAATAACCCAAGAAATAGAATATTCTCAACAATTGCTCAAAACCAGAACTTAACCCAATTACTCTCAGTCAAACAAATTGATTGAATGAAGAAGGTCCTCCTTTCGATAAATGGAATTCAATCTAACACAAAACAAACTCACGTGTCTTTTTTCTTTTTTAAACCCTCACTGCCCTGTTGTTTGTAAACAATCCAAACCGCAATAGGGAAAATTAGAACTCACGCCCCTTTGCTTACCCAGAAAAAGAAAATAACCGCATTCCTCCCTCAACTAACACCTTCACATTAATCTCCCAGGAATAACTAAGATGTCACTTTCCTTTCATTCTTAGGAAACAACCCAACCCTTTTTGTTTCGTTTCCAGACTCGATGCAATTTTGAGATCATCCGTCTAAAAGCTCAGATTTTTTGTGTTTCGGATTTGGTTTACTACTTGAGTTGAGTTTTGGATTTGATTGGTTTATGAGGATCGGGTATGACGGTTTAGTGTTCGAATCGGGTTCGATTGTTTGAGTTGCGAGTTGAGTTTGCTGCTGGGGTGCTTTGGTAGGCGTGAGGTGGGTTTGGTTGTTCGATAGATTGGGGATTCGGTATATGGGAGTGAGCTGCGGCTTTGGTGATTTTCAGCGTGATGGCGAAGTGTAAATGGTCGCTGTGGCGTTCATTAGGGAACTTGAGCTGGCGAATTTGGAGTAGTAGTTTGACTGGCGGAAGTACTTTTGTGGTGGGGGAGATTTGTAACTGGTCTGAAGGGTATTGGAGAGAGAAGGTATGGTGGTGAAAAGGACTGTGGTAGTTTGATGGTGAGGTCGAGGAGGTTGTAGCTGATTGGAATTTTGATCTGATGTTTCGATTTGTGTGGTGATTTGGTGAGAGGTCTTGCGAGTTGGGGAAGGGTTAGTCAGAGGGTGATTTAGGAAGAGGCAATGTCTGTGAACACAGTTTTGGTGGTATGGTTTTCTACCTATGATTGTGAAGTGGAGATTTGTGCATGATATGGTGTGGAACAGTGGATGTTTCAGAAGTTGCGGTGAAGATGGGTTTGTTTGGTGATGTAGGATGGGCGCAGTATGAGAATTTGTGGAAGAAAACACAAATTGTTGTTGATGGTGGTGATTTGTGGATCGAGAGTGGTAAACGTGTATTAGTGGGTGGGGATGATGGAAGTTATGGCAATTGTTGGGAAGAAACAGCAGAAATCACCGAAGAAAAAAAAGAAACTGCAAAAAGGAAGGCTTTTTTTTGTGGAATTTGTAAAAGAAGAAAGGAAAGATTATGTACTGAAAAGAGGAAAGAAATCAGGAAATTGGCATATTTTTCTCTCTTGTTTAGTTCATGACAGTACCCATGTAATTGAGATGCCACATCACTAATTGAGATTTTTTTCTATATATACAAGAAAACAAAAATATAAAAAAACAAAAACTAACACGAATTCGGAAATTAAATAAATAATAAAATTTAATCGTTACCTCCCCGAGAACAGTGCCAAAAACTTGATCGTCGCTTTCCTAAGAACTAGAAAAACGCGATTTATGAAATAATACTGCAAGCGCACATGTGTGTAGCATACAGGTCGAACACAGGGAGGCAAATTAAATCAAATTATTTAAATAATTTCTTGGGCGAGTTAGATGAAGCTTGGGGATTGATTTTGAAAAAAACAATAAAACTATTATTGAAATGAGTACAGATCTGAATCTAATCAAATCTATATTCAACTCAATATGACCTAAGAACTCAATAAAAAGAACAAAAATTAAAACTACAGAAACCGAAATAACAAACAGGAATTAAAATTAGGATTACCGCTGAATCTAATCAGACGGTCAATCACTAATAAAAATAAATGTAAAATACAACTAGTACTCTACCAAATCTAATTGTGTAGAAGGCACTAGTTGTTAAGAAATAGAAAATTGCAGAAAATAAAACGAAGAAGAAGGACTATATTAATGGAGAAGAAATAGAAAATGGGATGGTGGCTACAATGATATTACAAGGGTATTTATAGGAGATAACCAAACCCTAACCCTAATTACAAATGGGCCTAGCTATTACATCACTAATTAGATTAGAATGAGAATCTCAAATGGGCCTTAGTTAAATCTATTAAATTTTTGGCCTTTCTTCTTTTCCTCTTGGTTCTTTGACAAGCCTCCCTTGATTTGAGATGTGCATGGCCTTTTTATCAATCATTTTCTTGTCCAACAGCAACTAGATGTGGGATCTTCGTCTACAATTCTTCAAAATGTAAATATATAGCAATCTGATCTCCATTTCTCTACTTTTCTGGTTGCATGCAGGTTGGGTTGGAATATCTGTAAAAGTGACAAAACAATACCCAAGTAATATTTATTTATATACAAAAGATAAGATATAAGAGCATAAAATAAACACAATTCTATGTCAATCAATTTTATATTGGATCTATTTTATAAAATGAAGTTCGAATATGTATATATATATAGATATATACATATAGTTTATAATAATAATGGAATTTTTAATATGTATCTTAGGTTCTAAACAAACTAAAGTAAATAGTTCAAAATATTGTTCACTTTTTTATTGTATGGTAATTGTGTTGAGATACAAGTAAAAATGTTGTGGGTTGGTAGCCTTCTTTTCTTTTTCTTTAGCAATACAATTATGAACTCAGATTAATACAAATTCCTGGCAGTTAAGATTTTTTTTTAATTAACGTTTGTTCTAATAACCCTAACAATTAATTTGATATTATAACATAAGTCTTATGCCATCAATAATTTGCCATTGTCAAACTGCAAACATGTCCCTGAATAATTCACCGAATTGTATTATGAATTTTAACAATCATTTGGAACCCATAGGCCGCAACCAACTACTATGTTTAGTCATAACAGAGTGATAGTGGGAATCAATGTACATGTTTCATTCTAAATTTTACAGTTAATTTTAATCCCTTCGATGTACATGCTTACTAGAATAAGTATTGGTTGTCGATCCCTTTGTCTACTCAAACTGTTGGCATAATGTCAAAAGGGCACAAATTCCTAATTCATAAAAACCATATTTAAATAACGTAAAAATGTGAGGTTACTGATATTGAGTTTTACAGCATGAATTTCTAAGCATTTTCCATCTTAAGCGTCATTTGAGAAGAAAGGGGAGCTACTCTAAAACCAACTGCATCCCTACATAGTATTCTCTTTTCCAACATGTCCCGCCTCTCACCTAGTCCTGTAACCAAAATGAAAATATGCTACTTCTACACTACTGCGCCTATTCTAAGTTATATAAGATGTCATATCCCTGGCCATTGCACATGCCTTGAAGTAGAACTGTAGAAGCAGTGACCCAGCCTACCGTATGTGTACAGATTAATCCATCTAATTTATACTTCATGCGCAAGTAATGTAGCAGCTACAGCTATGCCATACCATCATCCTACGCTGAATCTTACCATCACTTGAAATCTTATATTTGTTTTATTTTCCTTCCATGATGTCTACCCTAAAACAGCTCTCTACCACCCCCTACATTTTGCTGAAAATGAAAAGATGACTCAAACTGTGCTCGTAGCCATGCTGAAAACCTACCTATCCTATTCTGGAAATTGAAATGATAAAACAGATATTTTGCTGGTACCGAAAAGAAAACATGTTGTGAAATGTACCATACTGCAAGATCCTACCCATCCAACACTGGCATCCTATTTTTCCAACTGACCTGCCTTATTGCCAACTAAGAACACATGCAGGCATCAGTCCTTCCTTCCCCAGTACACACACTGAAATCCTATTATCCCTAACCAATAGAGGCAAATGGCTACGGAGAAGACGTCTTGCATATCTACACCTTCTTGCGCGCATATATATACCGTCTTCTTCCTCATTCTTGTTCCCAGAATAAAACTGATACCACCATTAAAATTTCCAATGTGAGATAAAATAAAAACATATCCCATAAACAATTTATAAATCAAATCCAACCGTGTATGGAAGATCACTACATCCTCCGTTAACGTCTACAACGTTTCGGTCACCATCCTTCTTCACAATAGCGAGATCCGAAGTTAATGATTATAACTGTATTTTGGATTTAACGGTTGAAGCGGAGATCGGGTGCGAGTTTTTGTGGAAAATGGTATTGAAAAGGGATGTGGGTAACTGTAATGGCATGGGAATTGTGAATATTGACATGAGTTGATACTGCAGATGTTTGTTCGTGAAGAAGGAGTAAAAGAAAGAGAGAAAGGTAGTGAAAAGCATGTAGCAGGGTTCGAGAATAATAATGGGAGTCTCGCATGGATTCAAGGAAGGAAATACGGTAGTGGGAGAGAGGGCGTACATGAGGGGTGTTGCGTTATTTTTCGGGAGATGCACTGTTCAATTTGGGTGCATTTCTTTTACGCGAGCTGTTAAAGGAATTTTTGGGCCCGGGCTTTGTTGGCCTTCGAAATATGAAAGAAAAGAAAAGGAAAAAACAATATAAGAAATGAAAAAAAAAATGGAGCGTCGCAGGGGAAAAGAAGAAGGGACGTGCATGGAATTGTTGCAACAAAGAAAACTCAGCTAGTTAGTATATAGCGATACGATTAGTTTGATGATTAATTAACGTTAAAACAAATGTGGCGTTGGTGCATTTTATTTGTGCTTAACTAAGGTGATTAAACCAGGCCTAATCATTTATAACTAACCTACCCATTTTTACACTATTTATAACCTACTAGGACGTTTAATGATATTTTAGTGTCAAATTGTTCTACAGTGCCTAATCCCATTTCAATATGCCAGTCTTAGTTTAAGGAAACAACATGGTCGATTTAATATCAGTAGCCAGTTGGAAAATGTATATGTACCTGTAACATGCTTATTCAACAATAATAAAATAAATGTGGCCGATAAATTTAAAGAATAATTAGTGTAAAATAAATATTAATTAAAATTTAATTAATTTAAAAATGTAATTGTATAATTTATGTATCGTGCTTATACGTACACAGAATCAAATGGGAGAAGAAACGTTGGAACCGTGTCGATGAGCATGTTGAATTGGACGAAGTTGAAGCGAACCGTTTTGACGGCAAATGAAAACTCAAGGTGAGTTGAACTCACTCAGTTATCCCACTTATATTTTAATATAAGTCGGGTTTTATTATTTGTGTGTTATGTTTGCAAATTGTTGAATGATTGGATGCTTTGATTAATATTATTATTGACCATTATTAGTGAATTGTTTTTTTAGTGATAATATTGAATGAATTGTTTCCTTTGAGTTAACGTATTTGGATACAGGAAGAAACAGGTTAGAGGGATCCAACTAGATTACTCAAATTTATTATTTATTTTCATATTATCATATATGAACTGTCACGATTGGGTGATTGATTTGATTAGTGATCATTTACTGAAAAGTCAACCTGTGTTGTGTTTTAACCAATGGGATATACTGGTTGATAATTGGCAGTAAATGACCAAAAAGTAAATTGTTTTGTTTATATCGATTTACCGTTAGGTGAATTGATAGAACTGAAGTTATAAAATTTATTTTATAACTGGAGATAGATTTTGAAATATATTATTTTGAATAAAGGTTATTAAAGGGAAGTAAATAAATATTTTATTTATTTAAGACTTTGATTTATTATTAATTGAATTTATAAAGACAATTCTGATGTTAATCAGATTATAAGTACGAGAATGAGAAATAAATCGAATGGTTAAATTGGGATAATTGTTTTGTTAAGAAACAATTAGTGGAATTATTTAAATAATTAATTAATTTAAAGGGAAAACAAAGTGGAATCGATTAATGGTATAACCGTGTTTGGGTTGACTAAATCGACCATTTTAATTGGAATTGATTATTAAATAAGTGTGTTTTAAATAAAATAGTTCAAAGAATATTATTTAAATAAGATATTTAAAAGGGTTTAATATTTATTTTAGTTAATTAAGGAAATAACTATTTTTATAGCAGTTAATGATTGAGGTAAATTATTATTTTAATTAATAATAATTTAGAAAATTTCTCTTTAAATGGAAATTCATTTAAAAGTAATTGAAGTCGAAACCAAATCTAGTTGAACGGTGAAAGAAGTTTATAAACGGGTTTATTTTTAGAACCCGAATTTGTATAAAAATGTTATAAAAGGAATTTAAGCGACCATGATAGCTTAAATTAGATTGATTCAATGCTTGAATCAAGTAAAAAGGGAATTGTGAACAGAAAGGGTTTAGATTAAACCAGAAGTTATTTAAACAAGGTTTATAAAAACGATGAAGCATTATATCGTAAATTCTAAATTAACGATATTTAAGAGTGTGATTAAGTAAAAGTGGGAGATTGGAATAAGAGTTTAAAAGCGGAAAATGGCTAAATGGATTTGAAAAGGATTTAGCGAAAGTGAAGTTGGTAAAAGAAGTGAGTTATAGGATTTGGTAACCAAATCCGAATCATAAAATGAATTGGTTCAAAGAGGTAGAGGTTAAAAAGTGGTGTGTCATAAAGAAGTTACTTAATTGAATTAAGAAGTAATGGTATATTAGAGAAAGAGATTTTCAAAAAGATAAGCAGATTTATGAAACCATGTTTTTAAATAAAATAGTTAAATGGGATTTGTGTTGAGATTTGTGACGTCCCCAAAACCCCGTACGACGGTGTCAAGGGTAATCTTTGGAATATAACACACAAACAGATAATAGCAAAACATAATTAAATAAATACATGAGATAATGTACAAATAATACACTGGATAAACATAATCATCAGAGTTACGCAGTATACAGGATCATACTTAGTACAAATACAGTTCAGCTATACATAAATGCCTACAGAGGAAAACAAACATAATATGTACAATAGGAGCTGAACAGCATAAAAGAGATAAATGATAGAATCCATTTTCAGATCCAGCTATCCAGAAAGAGCCTACTAAAAACCTGAAGACAAGGCTGCCCGCGTAGAAATAAGGGCACCCGAGTTTGCAAGTGAAACAAACTATAAGTCAGTCATGGGACTGGTATGAGAAATTTACTTAACACATTATATAATTTGGCTAATCACAAGACCACGCCACTTTCGCGAAACGGGTTTACTCCATTGGATTGCCAGTGCTTTACAACAAGTTAGTCTTTTAAACATCGCAATGCTTTTTATAAAAATGAAGCCGATGTAAGACTCAAGTCCCATCACACAATGCAACGCAAACCAAAGGATAGAGTTTTACCTTATATCGACCAAGATATGCTTAATACGTGTAAAGTAAAATCACTTAAAATGTATATTTTGTGTTTAATTCTTAATCAGACTCCAACTATAAATTAGTAAGAGAACGATTCCCTATGTATTAACCCTGAAGGCCGAAATCAACATCAGACCAATACCCAGGTAACCACCCATCTTAGCTCGTTTCCAGTTAGTTTCTAATTTTATATACAATCATAAATATCAATCATAGACGGCAATAATGCCCCATATCACTATGTCGCCATATATAGGTATACAATCAAAACCGCACCTATCGTATTTGGAAATTGGATTTCCGTCATGAACCAAGGCAAAAGATAGTCCTTGTCGACTTCGAGACAATCTAGCCCATGTCTCAGGTGAGCGCGCAGGCAAGCCTTTGGAGCGACAGGGCCGGTCCACCGATGTGGATTATTATGCCTGAACACTGCGTTTCCCCGCCCTTTGGGGCGCAAATGAGCAAACGAATGACTCCATCGGCTTCACATAGTCACCGATATATCCGAGGCGCCTCGCAACAGCAACAACCACATAGGTGAAAATAATATAAATGTCAGCCAGTTTAACCACCGATATGTCCTCCCTGAGGTCCTCTCCCGTTTCTGGCTCATACCGGGGTGTGAGGCTCGCGAATTCACGTTATACACAAAGCTATGTTGCACAGGCGGTGCTTTGATCATCAACCACAAGACTTTGCTTTTCAAAGAAGCCTTGATCACTGCATCTTAGCATGCCACACAGGCAATTCACACCATGTAACTGATGGCTATCAATCACACAGAATGAATTCCAATGTCAGACACACAGTCCATTTACAAGTCCGTTCTGGGTCTGAACGAAACCAGAGGCACTATATACCACGCATATCCATCTACCTCCAAGCACGTTTGGATGATCACCACTTATTATCTATATTTCGGGATGCCTCCCACTCAAGACATCAGTTAACATCCAACCGAGGTGAAGATCTCCGGTCTTCAACCACCGTCTTCATCATCGATTTCTTATCGTCGATTCAGTTACTCAGAATGGGATAAACCTGGTCTTTCTGAGCAACTCGCGTATATAATAAACAAGTGCTACACAAACACAACATACGCCTTATTCCAATTCATCAGCCACTATCCGTAAATTAGTAAGAGAACGATTTCCCAAATATTAACCCCGAAGGCCGAAACCAACATCAGATCAAAACCCAGGAAACCATTCGACTTAGCTAACCTTCAGTTAGTTTATAAATTTCACATTCAACCATCAAATATCCAATAAACAGGGTAAATTCGGTTTATTTCCATTCCATACCATTTATAAAATTTTATAACGATTTATCGCTATTTTTATTTATTTAAAAATAGCCAATTTATTCAAACGACGCATCAGGGCATTACGCGGCGTGGCGCTATTTTTCTTCAGATTTGATTTACACATATCCGAAAATCTAACCGTTGGATCTTCACAAATTTTATATCATTAGAATGATCTTTTCAAAATGAATCCAACGGTTCCAGTTTTGGGAAAATCTGACGGTCGGATCTCCCGGTACACTCGTTTGACGTTTTGATTTCAAAATACGAACTGCTGCGTCGTTATTCGATTAAATTTAATTATATATATATAATCGATTATGGCGCTGTATTTCTTCAGATTTGAATTAAACATTCCAGAAAATCCAACCGTTGGATCTTCACAAAGTTGGTGTCGTTGGAAAGATATTTCCGAAGCGAACCCAACGGTTTCGGTTCCGGGAAAATCCGATGGTCGGATCTCCCGCACTAATCGTTTGAAATCACGGTTTCAAAACACGAACTGCAGCTTCGTTATTCAACATATTTTAATTATATTTATATATATATATATATACAAATACAATCCATTCTTCGATTTTAAAACCATATTCTTTTCATACATTTGATAAAAATGATATTTTTATCCGACAGACATTTATTTCGACACTTCACTATTTTTAGCAATTCATGTATATAATAAAACTGTGATTTTTATTGTAAAGCCATCGATTTCAAAACATGACTATTTAATATAGTTCATTTAAATGATAAAAATATGATTTTTATTATAAAACAATTTATTTCAAAACAGGACTATTTTATATAGTTCATATAGATGATAAAATTATGATTTTTATTATAAAACAATTTATTTCAAAACATGACTATTTTATATAGATCATATAGATGATAAAAATATGATTTTTATTATAAAACAGTTTATTTCAAAACACGACTATTTTATATAGTTCATATAGATGATAAAAATATGATTTTTATTATAAAACAATTTATTCCAAAACATGAATCTCGTTCAACACATGAATTTCTATTCAACACACGAATATAGTTTCAACACATGAAAATAATTCTAACACATGAATATTATTGAAAATTTCGGCAGCATAACGGCAGGGTAGTTAAAACCGGGGTCGTCCCTAATACGGCTCCTCGCTCTACCTTAAAGCCTCGCAGCTTTTGACAATGGGGATTTCATGCATCTAGTTCGCACGCAGGCGACATGTTTATTTTTTTTCCTTTTCCACAAACTAATCCTATGTGGTTTCAACCAAATAATTCTCAACCACAAACGGGTATTTTTCAACCATAATCAATCAATTTCAGCCACAAACAATTCTAATCAACCATTCACTATCAACCAATTTTTCACACCAATCACAACCAATATATATATCGTCCATGGTTTGTGGACGAGGGGCATATATATATATATATATATCACTTCTATTTCAACACATATATAATTTTTACAACGCATATATAACTTATACATCAAACGTACAACTTATACAACGCTTATACATGAGGTGTACAACGCTTATATAACTCATACTTCGAACATATATAATTTATACATCGTCATTTCCATATCGTTTATAATTCAGAAATCTCACATTGGGTTCCACTGCACCAAAAATAGCAGAAGGCTCAAAAAAATATGCGGTCTCTTCTAGAATGTAGAAGACGACCTCACGAGTCCACTGTCTCTTGTTTCACTGAATTTTGTCTAGAACGAAAAAGATATGATTTTTACAGTGAAATCAAAAACCGTAGCGCTTTAAAGTGCTATAGAATAGTTGAAATAATTTACAGCCGTACCTCTCTGATTTCGTTCAGAACTAGGTTTTCGATTTGCGACCAAACCGTGCAGCGATTCGTCGATCGGTCTTCACCACGAGGAAGAGGGAGGAGAGGCGCACGTGCGCAGGGGGGTGCGGTGGCGTTCGATCGCCTGAGGCAGCGGTGCGTTGAAGTTCGAAACTTCCAGGCGATGAATCTCTCAAATTACTTAATGAAAACATCCAAACTTGCTATGGATTTGAAGATCTTGACGAGCTCTACAAAATCCCCAACAGGATGGAGGTCTAATTTTCAGCGGATTGAGAGGAATCGAGTAGAGAAGGAAAGAATCAATTTCCGCCGTGCGCGATTTTGATTACGGGGAGAGAGAAACTGATGTGGCCCAATGATATTTTTTTATATTTATAAATTTTAAAAATCCAAAAATACCCCTTATCTCATACGAACTCCAATCCAAACGCAACGACCATCGTCCCTAGCTAAATACCCCCATTCCAAACACAATGGGATATGTTTCGTAGGCCCATTCGACTGTTTCAGTCAGTTTTTCTTCAAATTAAAATATAAGACCTTCAATATTTAATTTGAACGTACATTTCAATTTGCCAGGGCCACATATTGATTCTAAAAATTCCCGAAAAATAAATCTAGCTATGTTTTGATGATACGGTCCCAACAAAACTAGTTTCATTGAATTCGGAGACCGTTTGAAAAATGGCCCTTTTTTGGTCGATCCAATTTAATAGAAATCGACCAAACACATTTTCATTTGCCACGCGCACATACTAGCTTCAAAAATTATGAAATTTGAAACCTAGCAATAATTTGACATCCCGGATCCAACAAAAGTGGTTTCGTCGAGTTCTGAGGTCGTTTGCAAAATGGCCATTTTCACGGGCTATATAAACTGTATAGCGATCTTTCTGAAAATTCAGTTGGCCATAACTTTTGCTTCCCGCTACGAAACTTCGATTTTTCAGATTCGTTAGAAAGATATTCACTAACAAATTTAAATATTTTTGGTTTCACTAAAATCCATTTTGTTTTGCACTCGGTACAATCAGTCAAAGTTTGAATTCAAATATTAAAACTACGGCGCCATTTCAGGCCTTGGTTACAATTAAAATTAATTATATTTATTTTCAAACATCGATTCAAACTTACTTTTCGTCGTTATTATTTAAAATATTTATTTTAAATATTTTAAATTCACTAAAATAGCCAAATTAAAATTTTCAAACTGGATTAGATTTTCCGGGTTGTTACAAGATTAGAATGAGATATTGGACTTTTGGATTAACTTGTATTTATCCTTAGATATGAACATTGTTGATCCAGTTCTGAGAGGTAATTAAAATACCCCAACTTGAACGACTTCAGGATTAGCTAAGGATGATATTAGTTGGTAATGGTGAAAGGGGTTAGTAAAAATTTATTATTTCCATTAAAGAAATAATAAGGCAACGTTTAATGAAAATTGAGTAAAATATAAAATGAGGATTCCAAAGTGAAAGGGGAAATAAAAAGGGTGGCGTGAAATTTTAACAATATTTGTGAGTTAGAAAAGGAAACGTGAAGTTAAATTCTAGTCCATAAGAATAAGTATGGATTATGGTTTCAAGTAATGAAATAAATTTGTTTAAAGACAATTCTTATGTTAAATAAGAAGCAAAACTATATTTATAAGATAGAAATATATAAGAGTTTTAAATTACATTTGTTTTCAAGTAAAAAGGGAAAATTGATGTTGAATACTGAACCATGGAACTCTTGGGTTATCATGATTGAAATACTACTTATTTTGATAGTTAAATAACCGACTATAAAATCTGGCCAATACGATTGTTGGTACGGAAAGTCCGGGATTGAATATATATTTGAAAACCATTCCAACCAACAAGTACGTGAAGATATCAAGAGATGATCGAGATGGAGCATCGAAGACCGTGGATCTTCATTAAACGGAAGAACTACTAATAATCTCTGGTTAGCTCCCATTGATAAATTGTGGTTCTGTCGTGGATGGAATCTACGGGTTGTAAGGACTTCTCGCTACTGATCCATGGGGTGATTCCTATATTGGACGCAAAAGGAGAATACCTTCTGTTCATCCTATTCCTAGGTGACTTGTTTGGATGAATGTCTGACGGAGTATTTCCTTAAAACCACGTACGTTGATTTTTACAAATATACCAAGTTGGTGGCGAAGAATGGCCCTTCTTTAAAACCCAGAGTATATTTGTGGACGTCAATTAGTGATTTGAAAGATCTGACAATGTGGCATTCAAAGTGAATGGTAATCAGATGTTCAAAAGATTTTAACCTCAAGCCTCACAACCGGGAAATGACAAAAATCGGGCAGGCAGCATAGCTATGTGGGTCGCTCCAATTAGGGTGTATAATCACCTATCTATAGAAATTCCATTTGCTTCTTTAATCTATTTCAATGCTATCCCTTTTTGGGAAATAGTGGTTTAAGCCCAACCGTTGGTGATATACATTCGATACACTCAAGCGAAATGAGTGGTTGGTCATGTTTGGGCCAGGTTGCAAGACGTTCTTGTTGAACCCAGTGTATTCGCCTCTAGAGATACACTATCGGCAGGTGGTCCCATACCTTGTCATAGTCGAAATCCAATCTCCAATAAGTGCCCGCAGTTTTGATTGTATACTTTATATGTGGAGCATGAGATGCAAGCGTTCCACTAGATTGCTATTTACTTGTATTTAGACATTATTATAATATCAGAAAAGATTTTGATTTCAAAAATGTTTTAGGTTATCGTAAGGTAAAAACCGTCCATATTTATGTGTGGATTGGTCTTACGATTATCCTTTTCTTTCGAAAAGATTTTAACTTTATAATCAAGTTGTGTGATACTTTAATACTGTCCGAGTTTTTCCTCACTCTGGTTCACCAGACTGACCTGGTGTTTTGTAAATGCTCGGGTTATACCGGGTTTACAGGTTCAGGTTATCGGGTATTGCGAAGTCCAGAGACGAGCTAGAGATGTTCAGACGTATGGTATCTAGTATTTATTCCGCTGTGTGGTTGTATATGAGGACAAGTTATTATAACTGTCCAGAGATGTTGATGTACTCTGATATTGTAAATGATTTTTTAATGCCCTCAATAAAATTTTATTTCTGTATTATATTTCGTTCCGCTGCGATGTGAGACTCTGATTCTGTGTTGTGATATTTCTTCTTCTATTTTAATATTTCTTTCCTTCTTATCTCACCCTATAATTTCTTTCTATAAACATTCCAGTGTTTTCGGTGTTGGTAGGTCGGCATGAGATATGGAATTGTATTTATGTCGATTTTCAGGACCGAAAATTCTTGGGTCGTTACAGTTTGCGGAAAACGAATACCGTATGAAGAAGATATGGACGAACAAAGTTAGGCAGAAAAACTGGAAGTCGACCAGAATGCACTGGCGCACTTCACAAGTGCGCCAATACAAAAATACATTGGCGCACCTGCCAAGTGCGCCCATACTGATCTAGCACAGAATTCTGGAGTGTCCTGTGATGATGTGTCTTCTTCCGAGTGGTCGGACGATGTGTATTTGAGTTGGGTGGTTCTGATGGACTCCTAGTTCATCTAAGGGCTCTAAATAATCCTAGACATCTATATATACGTAGCTAAACCTAAACCTAACATCATAACCCTAAAACTATGGCGGCGTCATGATGTCCGTCTACAAGCTAGCCTAAGCCTCCATTCATCCTCTCCAAACTAGAAAATCAAATCCAAACTAGTAATCGATTAAGAAGAACATCAAATCAAACGTCTACTTCAAAGGATAGCTAATCAAAGTCAGAAATCAGATCCCAGAATTCAAGACCATTCTATAATTTGTAAGTTCATGTTACTTTCAGAAATAAAAATTAACTGTGATTCTGACATTGTAATAAATCTGAATATGAGATCATGCCTATTTCTATCTGTCTTTCTATATCCATTGGATCTATCTCATTGATAATATTATGTCCATTCTTTGTCTCTTCTTTCCTTCTTCCCTTTTTGTTTTTATAGCCAGGCTACTGCGAGCTTGAGCCAAATCTCATAAGAGATGAACGTACGTTGGAAATAAAATTGGGCATAATATATGATTTGATCATGATCAGCACTAAAATTGGGTATAATATATGATTTGGACATGACCAGCACTAAAATTGGGAAAAGTATTAAATTATGCATAATTGGGCATAACTGATTTGTAATTGGTTTGAGGACATAACACATGTTGTATTTAAAACATAATGTGTATCGAACATATGACTTGAGATTTGAGGCATAAAGTATATTGGACATACGACTTGGGATTTGGGGCGTAAATTGAACTGTAAACATATAAGGAATAGTACATGTTGTGGTTTAAGACCTAAAATTGGGGCATATTATATATGATAGTTTATGACTTGGAAGAAGGAGATTAGGTATGGAAACATATAGTAAGATTGGGATAACTGTTAAATGTGAACATGCCTAAATTGGGATTTTGGGTAATTGGTATGCATTAATTAAAGGCTATAATTTGGCATAGTTTATACTGTGAATCATGATTGGGTTTTTTTTGGAGAATATTTTGTACGGTGCAATATGACTAAACCTTAGGGCATGTGTTATATCGTGACTTTTGGGGCATGACTATTATTGCAAATTTGGGAAAATTGGGTGTAACCTATTTTGAGTAATACTTGAACTTGAATTTATGAGGCATAACTTGCAATCAACTTTGTTGGAGTATAACTTGAGAATTGGAACATGACTAGTTTTGTGAATTTGGGATGATTAGCATATAAAATCTAGACTTGGACATGTATGGTAAATATGCTAAAAGATAAACATGCCTAACCCGAGGTTAGATTGTGTTGCGGTGTAAAACTGCCCGGAACCGCCCGGCACATCCAGTAACCGCAACAACACCTAATGTGAGAGGTTAGTGCATCATGCCCAAGAAAAACCAGAGGTTAGATTGAGTTGTGGTGTAATACTGCCTGGAACCACCCGGCACATCCAGTAACCGCAACAACATAGATCTAATGTGAGAGGTTGGTGCATTAATAAATCAATTAATGCTAATGATCAAGACATGTTAAGAATGGTAGGGTTAAGTTAACTAAGGCAACACTTAACTGTTATAACTTGTTAATTAGACAAGAAGATGGGGTTAAGTAAATTTAGAACACTTAACAGTTATAACATGTTAATTAGACAAGAATATGGGGTTACGTAAATTTAGAACACTTAACCGTTATAACATGTTAATTAGACAAGTGAGCATGGTTAAGTTAACTAATATGACATGATGAATGGGTATGGTTAAGTTAATAAGAAGCACTTAACCAATACAACGTGATGAATGAGTAGGGTTAAGTTAATAAGAAATACTTAACCAATATGACATGATGAACGGGTAGGGTTAAGTTAAAACAAGAAAGAAACACTTAACCAATATAACAAGATGCGTGGAAGGGTTAAGTTAACACAATAAGGCAACATTTAACCAATGTAACATGACAAGTGGGTGAGTTAAGTTAACTTGAATTGATTGATGACACTTAACCAATACAGCATGATGAACGCGTGGAGTTGAGTTAATAAGGACCACTTAACCAATGCAACTTGATGAACGAATGGGGTTAAGTTAATAGGAAATACTTAACCAATATAACATGATGAATGAACAGGGTTAAGTTAATAGGAAACACTTAAACAATCCAACATGACAAGTGAGAAGGGTTAATAAGAAACACTTAACCAACATGACATGATGAGCAGGTGGGTTAAATTAACATAAATGGACAACACTTAACCAATATGACATAATGTGTGTGAGGGTTAAGTACATATTGGTTTGGTGGGTAATATTAGAAAATATAGGCCACAAACTTAACCATTAAGTAAACATGTTTGAATCAGTGGGAGGGTTAAGTACATATCGGGTTGGTGGGTAATATTAGTAAATATAGGCCCACAAACTTAACCAATAAGAAACCCTAGTAACGGGGACCCATTTCCATAGTAACCCACATAGATGTATCAAGGTACCCTGAAAGTAGGCATGGTGGGGCATAATTACTGGGCTGATTATAAGCGGTCAAAATAGCGGCTGGGGGTATGTCAGTGTAGGTTCCGACGGATTACGGGCATGCACGTACTCCGGAGTGGAAAAAAAGCATGCACTGGGTGCCAGTAATTATACACTGTGCATCTTGAATCATGTCGGGTTGCTACCATAAGGATTGATACACCTTATGGTGGGGCCAGCACAGGGTATCTACATGCAAGAGAGGGCCGATTGACACAGACACATGGAACATTAATACAAGTAGGGAGCCGATCAATAGGGTAGTAAGGGTACATCTAACATCTTCATGGCAATTAGGTTGATTGAGGTAAGATCCTCATACAAGATGTACACCTGAAGGCTAACACAATTGCGAGGATTGGGATCACATTTTCCTATGATCATTTTATACATATTACTAGTTGGGACACTAGTTAGGTGGTGCAGAGATATAGAAATCAGGATAACAGGGTAGTAGCGAAGTAGAGAAAGAGTAGAAGTGCATTCAGTTTATCTTGCCTTATCAAATCTATGCTAATCGTATGTTATCTTATTATCCTTGTTGTCACGGTGTTGTCTTATATTCAGTTTATTAATGTCATAATGCTTTTGCCTATTTATATGCCGAAAATCACTGGACTTACCAGACTTATGTCTAACCTAGTTTGTTTCGCCTCTTTCTTCCGTTCACCCCCCCCCCCCAGGTTCACAAGGAGGAAATATTACCACTTAGCTCAAATTTCTTTCCAAGCTCGAAGATAGTCGATGTATTGCTTTGGACTCTCTCTTCCACTGCTATGGTTGGTTCATGCTTTATTGGGGAATATCATTGTTATATTTTTATGCTTCTTTTATACTTGGAAGTTTTTGAATTAAGATAGAAGTTCTATGTATTGTTTTTAAGTATGATTGAGACCATTGTTGTAAAAGCTTGACTGAACCACCTTGTTTATAAAATGACTTTATTTTTCGCTGCTTTATTTGTTTGTCTTGTAATTTATCTGCATCCTTTACCTAAAACGCTCCACCGAAGTTAAGGCATTCCCTTTGTGAGTGACCTTAACGGAGGTGGGGAGTTACAACAGGTATGTGTAAAACCCCCGATTGAGTTTCGTAAGGGAACTCAGGTATTAGGGAGCTATGATGGTGCAGTAGTAGAGGTTTTTTTTCTTTAGCAGTATAGCCTAGTACGCTTTCGTGGCGTAACATTAGAGACTTAGTATACCTTCGTAGCATAGTCTTGTATGCTTACGTAGCGTGAAGGTGGAGGTACGATAGGTTTTCATAGTATGATTATGGGAACTACTCGAGGAGTGTATTACGGGGAGTACCTCGATATATTGGGTATATAGCAGCATATATATTATTTATTACGTTAATCTATCGGGGTGTAGATGGGTACGATTTATGCGGAAAAACCGAAAGTGTATTGTGAGACAAACCCGAGTAACTTAATAAATATGAACCAGTAATAGAACGGTATATGAAGTGTTATTTGAAGAAAGTATAATTTATCGATTCACCAGAATTTTTGTATTGACCCCCTTCTCATAACAAACTCGCATGTTAGACAGGTGGTTGAGATTCTACAGCTTAAAGACCCTTGTTAGATAGTGTCATTATATTGGTAAGTGTTTACCTACTATAATATTTTGTTCCCTTCCGTTGTGAGATTTCTTTTATGAGCTCTGATATATTTATCTTTGACTTTCTGCTGGATACCAGACTAACCAACTCGAGCTTCGATAGATTTGGATTTTTGAAAAAAAATCGGTCTATCGAAATTCGGGTTATTACACATATGACTTGAACCTTTTTTTTTACCATGCATAGCATATGAATCTTTTTTGATAAAAAGAACTATTGGACTTGCAGAGCATATTAATCATTTTCGAATAACCTAATTCACAAAATTTGTATCGATTCGATACAAATGTGGACTTTTAAACAGATGATTCATTAGTGTTAAGCCACCTTTTTTACAAGCAGTTACTTAATGGATTTACGACTATCGAAGTGTGTTACTGGAATTTTGGTCTGGTTCCTAAGAGTAATCGAAGCCCACATGACTCAACCCATCGTGTGGAACAACCCCTCAGAAGCGTTGTCGAGACATTTAGAACCCGAGTCTGGGTGGAATCGCACAAGAATAGCCAATCCGGCTGGACCAAACTACTCAACAATGGACCAATGTTCCGAGATCGGCTTCAGGCCTCGCCACCATCTCATCCCACGGCACCGCAACTCCTCAAAGTTCGCACTCACCTTAATCCCGTATCCCATAATGGGATATGAATTTGTATCCCCTCATGGGATATGAAACCGTATCTGAGGCATCTCAATGGATACGAGTCTGTATCCCTCTATGGGATATGAATTTGTATCCTAACTTATCCTCCGGGATCCCAGCGTGGGATACAAATTCGTACCCTAATCCAGGTGATACAAATTTGAATCCGACCCCTGGGACGCAAGCTCGCATCTAATGCATGGAATACGAATTTCGACAGTGGGCCACTCCAGCTCACCTACTCCACCTCCAGCCCACTCCCATAAAAATCCCTCATTTACAACGTGAAGAAGGTTGGATCTTGCTCATCTCCAATCTTTAATGACTGTCTAAGAGGGAAATAACCATCCTGAAGCCTCCCTAGCACCTTCCATCACACGAGGAAGAAGAAGAACCATATTCTTGGACACTTCGCCACATTCTTGGACATTTGACCACATTTTTTGCCATTAAACTACTTTTGGGATGTTTTGGCATCCGCAAAGAAGATAAGAAAATCATCTTTGGACTTCCTTGCCACCATGAACATGATGACCTCGTGAAGAGCATAATAAAAGAGAAAAACCATTCAAAGTGGATGTAGGCTCTGACGAGCCGAACCATTATAAATTTTGTGTGATCGTTTACTTGCACTTTTCCCCGGTACATTATACTGAAACTTACATATTTTCCACCGTTGGATGTCTATTTCCACTCACGAGGAAATCACAAGGGTTGATGACCATTTTTCAACGTTAACACTTTGGCGCACCAAGAAGGGGCCAAAGCGTGCACCTATGGTCGACTTTCTGTCACTTACATTGAGGAATTGAAACCTCGCCTTTCCTATTACTCAAGCACCAAGACTTAGAGTGCTACTTTAGTCTTCCGAGACTTATCGAGCAAGCCTATCGACAATGGTGAACAAAGGAAAGAACGTTGTGGTCAGACCTTCTACTGTCGATCTTGATTAAAAAAAATTATCTCAGCCTTGACTCACCAAAGTTCCGACCAACTTGAATATAACTAATGCTTCCACCCTTGATGCACTCGTTGAGGCTTAATTCGACGAAACCTCAAGGAAACTAGGCGAAACCCAAAGAATCCTTATCGACCAAATCCATCAAAACTTTTTATTAACGCAACGACTTCAACAATACACTTAACGAGACATCGAGTTTTTCCCGTACTCCTTTCTGCAATAAACATCGCTTCAACCATTCCCACCTTGGGCTTAACCCCGACCAACGGCCAACGGGTTGGCGCTCGACCCATCACCATGCCAGGTCGACTTACCTCGAATTAGAACTTGCTGCTACGCTATGCGCAACAAGCCAGGCCCAAGTTCTCGCTCACCGGTCTTAGCAAAGTCAGACGATCGAGGACGAAGATTCTTTGGATCAAGGCGACTTTCATTCTAAAAGACATCCAAGACTTCGCACTCCCGAGTTGGATCACGACCACTGCAATCCGGTGGAGATTCGAACTCTTGTTCTCGCTAACCTACTTCGCGGCATCATCAAAGAATCTCGAAGTCACATCATTGACGACTGAGAAACCAGTATGAGGCGTAACCTTTTCACAAAAGACATGCACAACGCCGAATGTCCTACACATTTCAATATGCCATAGATAGAAGCTTATTCAGGGGATTCCGACCCTCAAGAATTCATATGCCACTACGAGTCTCGTATGAATTCTACTTGCGTCACAGACGCCGTAAAGTGCAAATGTTTCCTCGTCTTCCTAGAAGGCTCACATCTTCACTGGTTCACTTGACTCCAACCGAGAACTATCTCAATTTTTCCTAGCTAGACATGGGTTTAATCGATCAGTTCGGCACACACATCTGCCATGGCTTCGATGAAACTCTAACAAGTTATCTTGAGAGGTTCGACAATGACTTGGAGGGTGTTGAAGACTTGAGTCCCGAGGATATCCTGGACCAGCTCATCATGGGCGTGTTCCTGATTCGGAATTTGAAGCACGGGTCAAGCGAGCACAACCTAAGGCTTTGGAGATCTTTTACGAGAAAGCCAATTATTATCTACGCCAAGAACTAGCACAAAGGAATCAGGATTCTCACTTCAAAAACTTACACCGAAACGAATCCCAGAGCTCCAATGACTCCAAACCTAATGCTTCAAAAAATCCTACTCAAATTGGCAACATTAGGGGTGGTTGCAAGAACAAGAGGAAACATCTCCGACTTTCATCTTTCTGCAACTACACCCTACTTATTGACCCTTGAGAAAATTTTGTCTTAAGACATGCAATGTTCTTCCGTACAAGAAACCAAAGCCAAAAGGTCCGTCAGATGTACCAAGGGGATCCACGATGTATTGTTGGTTTCACAGCACCCATGTGCATGACACCAACAACAATCGTCACTTAAAGGACAACAATGAAAAGCTCATCTGCAAGGGAAAGCTTGAGCAGCACCGACTGGGTCCATCACATGGAATTTTGGGCCATCGAACGCTCATCCAGAAATCCAACCAACTAAGACCCCATCCGACGAGTAAATCCCTCAGGATTGTCTTTTCGGCTCAATAAGACTACAACAACAAAGGGCGGCTTGAACATCGACGAATTGCCTCACGACTCGTCTTGCTTGAGTCACGTTATGTACGAGCTTACTTGTCTTCATTTCCAAGCATTTCCATTCTCATGTTGTAACTTTGACAAGTAAATTGAGTTATCTTGCAACAACCTTGGTTGTAATCCTTATGCGAAGTTTATGAAAATTAACCTCAGATTTTCAGATTCGTCCACGAATCGCCAAAGCACCACTATTAGGAACACCATGTCCAATGGATTTAGACGACTACCTACGCTTAGGCGTACCCTAACGGCGGTCTGTTGGCACTAACACCCTGAACCCAATGGATTTAGATGACCAACCTACGCTCAGGCATACTCTGGAGTCGATATATTAACACCAACTTACTCGAACTCCACATGACTCAAACTTCTCGAGAGTGGAGTTTTGACTAACACAAATCTAAGCTCAACGCCGAGTGACCTTGTGTGAGTTCGATTCAAGGAGAAGTGCAACACATACTTGAGTGCTTGGACCAACAACTACCATGTTGTAGTGGTCCCCGAGGTCGCCATCGAAAATACGATCTTATGAAAGTGAGCTCCCTTCCCCGAAAGGCGCCTTCTCTTCATTGTGTCATGGGCTCTTGCTGCCACCTATGCTCTGTCCACCTTCCGGTTAGTTGGGGCACGTCGGGAAGCACTACTGGAGGTTAGTTCGGAAGCGGGCCAGGGGGGCTTGTAACAACCTACATTTTTGACCGTCCAAGTCAGTAATTAAACCAACTCGAACCGTTCAAAACTACAGATTGTTATTGCTTATGAAGTTGAAATATAAATCACCACACGATCACAGACACAAAACACAGAATATCTCACAGCGGAAAGTAAAATTTATATGATATTACAAAAATCTTTTAAAATTTATATGATATCAGAGTACAGTATAATTATAGAAACATCAAAAGGCTAAGAACCTTACTAATACATGAATAACAAACCGAGATAGAATATAGAGAATATACAGGATAATGAATGAACTCCAGCGATACTCAAGCTCCAATAGACGAATCTCCATAGCTTAAATGCCCGGTCTGACCTGAGCATTTTGCAAGGAATAAACAAAACAAAATACTTGAGTCAGGACTAACATTCTCATATAAGTGAATTAACTCAAGTGAAATGTTTAATAAAATACATCAGTAACTTAAAGGATGTTTGGGATTCCATCCTCTAAGGATCCGTGAAACTAATACATATAGTATAATCCGCTATTATAATAATGTCTATTTAGTAAAGAAAATATTTTAAAAATAATGTAAGTGGAATTGCATTTTTACCGTTAAGCCATTTACAAACATTGTCATACACATTGCATATAAAACGCTAGTGCGTCGGTGGATAAGGATGCACCGCTATACGACAACGTCAAATCAAAATCATAGGGGCTCGATCAGGATAAATATGACAAGGCACCGAGGAATACCCATGGTAGGATTCTACCAATTACATGCCCGGACCGGTGGTAACGCATAGCAGCAACTATCGCCCACATCGGAACACACTCCCAAATCAAAGGGAGCACCCAAATCGATTACAATAGTCATATAGATGATATCGAAGAAGCGTGTCTAATCAGAGGTGTGACCTCACTTAGTCACGGTATATCACCTGTTTTAGTCATTTTAATTATGACCCGAAGGTCAAAGGCAATCCATCATCGCTCTCTTTCTTCAATTCCAATAATTGTCTTTATACCATCCTACCTCATTCTGGAATCTCTACCACGTACACAGTTGTTAAAGTGGTATCGACATTGGCAGAAAGTATGACTCTACCGACTCCAGTCGCTTTAACAACCAAATGTTTACATTTTTCACACCATGATCATTAGATTTGAAATCATATTCCGAGTATCGCAAATCGATTTATTTCAAGTATTGCTTTAAAATTGATTATTCAAATAATTCCTCATTGATTCAATTTAGATTTCAAATCCGATATTCGCAAAATTCTTTTGTCAAACCAATTAAGAGTGGATTCAATTTTCCACGAAAATATCACTGTTACCCCAAATCTTCACTTTGTTCCATTTGGATTTTTATTTTTTTGGGGATTGGACATGAATTCATTTGAATTTATAAAATATTTAGAATAGTAAAGTTGGAAATAGCATAATATTTTAAATTTGAAAGTAATATAAAATCCTTAATTTCGAATAATCGTAACAGGACTTATATTGACTTTATACAATACGCTTTGAATGTCAAATTTTAAAAATATGGTATGTAAATATACTTATATAAAATAGCTATAAAAAAGTTGTAAAATAGTTATAAAATATTTATAGTTTTGAATGGTCAAAATAGTTTAATTTTACTATTATAAGTAGTTTGTCAAAACCAAGTAGAGGGAAATTTTTGTTTTACATACTATAGTTTGATTCAATAAAATGATCCAATCCAAATCAGATCCGCATTTCACAAGTTCGACTTACGCCCATTCAATTTCTTATCTAATCAATTTCCCACTTATTGGTTTGGATTTAAACATTTCAAATCATTATTTCCAAGTTGGATTTAACTAAAATTCTGAGTTCATTAGTCATACAAAATTTCAAACAATTTCAAATTAAGTCAACATTTAAAACCATAACTTAATAAATTTGGAACTTGATATTTCCCATTAAAATCTCACCTCAAAACTTCTTAGGTTAAACGTCATTTTCAATTTACTTGGATTTAGCCAAGAATTTATCTTTAACATTCAATTCGACATTTTTACTAAATCAAATCATAAATCATTAAGTAGGATTTTGCGTTCATCCTTCTAAAACAAACCATTTACTGAACTAATCACTTTTAATTTTCCAGTATTATACAAAGTCAACTCTCATAAAATCTTGCTAACCCAAATCAAACCTTTTAACAAAACCCTTATATTAAATTACACTTTAATTAGTACAGAATAGAAACTTTAAACAAAAATCAAATTTTAATAAAGGACTTGTTTAAGTCAAAATCATAATTCAAACATTTAAATCGTTAAGTTGAACTTAAACATCCCTTTTGTTAAAACAAGTTTACTTAAGATTTAAATCAAGGAAAATTCTTTCAATATTTTCCTTACACAAAATCTCATTTCAAATCTATTTATAAGAATCGATACGTACTTGTAACATTTTTAGAAATAGATTTTTATTGACCATAGCGTCTGTATATAGTTTTCTATCCTATGGTCAAGTGATACGGATATATATCATTTCAATCCGTTTGAAAGGAAAATTCGAATCCCGTGTATATATCATTTCAACCCACATTCCAAATCGATTCGAATTTATTTCTCAAATCTATGCACTTCATTCGGGTGTATATCATTTTAACCCATGTTGATTTTTCTAAAGCTGTGGGAACTTGCAAGGTGAAAGCAACACAAACATAGCATATCATACATCACATCCATACGTGTCATATAACGGGAAAGTACATGTGTCACATGTGCACAGATCACATAGCAAACATTTTCTAAAGCAACCTAACATTTCATTTAACATCTCAAATATTTGATTTACTTAATCATAAGTTAGTCACGAGTGCGGGAAAATCACCTTTCGAGGCTTGGAGATGAAGAAAAATTGACTTAGAAATGGGAGGATAAAACTCGATAGCCAATGACGAATATACTCTACATGAATGTGACATTGAAAACGTATGAACTATAATTTTTTTCAAACACGGTGCTTGACAATACGAGCAAAAAGCTCATTGATGTTGTGCCTCAATCAGGTCAATGTTCTCGAACTAAATTAACCAAATATAGCAATAGAAATGAGGTTTTAAACTACATGCATGCAAATATTTAATAAACAAACCGAGCTTACTATCCTGAAGTGGACCAACCAGCAAGGCGACAAACGAGCACGGACCTAATGTAACCCGAAAAATCTTATTTTCACTCAACAATAGGTCCCAATCATTCCGGCTTGATTGTTTCAAGAAGAATTTGACATATGTTCAACATGCAAATAGAGAACTAACAGGAGGAAGGTACACAGCATATCATTACGAGTGTTATTTGAGACACTAAAAAAAATATACAAGTGTTAAAACACAATTTAAATTAAATTCCCCTTCCAATTTCTCTCTTCTTTTTTTAATATAAATATTCAAATTCCAAACTTAATATTTTAATCACTTATCCATTAGTGTTTATTTTGATGAAAAAATATTGAATATAAATTATCGCTTTCCATTACATATATTTCATAACAACATATATGTTCACGTATTCATTAGAATCCAGTTACATGCTTACATTCAAGTTTCAAATTCAAAATAAGATTATAAACATTAACTTATAATATGAAATCTTTGACAAAGTTGATATTTTAATACGTCATATTACCGGTTTGTTACAACACTAGTCTTTCACCAGTCCCGCAACTGTCTCCTTCAAAGCGGTGGACTCAGAGGTCTTCGACGGAGATACCGGCTCGCGACTTGTTCCCACCTTTGCCTCCCTTGTCGGAGGCGAAACGTGAACAAAAAACAAGCCCTCTTCTCTAAAGGGAACCTCTTCTTCACTATGTCATAGCATTCTCCTCCACCTAGCTTCGACTATCCTTCAGTTAGTTGGGGGGACGTCGGGAAGCACAACCAAAAGCACATCACTAAATGCAGGCCCGGGCACCAGTCCTTCACCAGTTCATGCATTCTCACTACTTTCATATTCTCCGCCAACCTAGAGTGACCTTTTAGGAGCAAACCCACCGCGCGGAGAAGTTGGTCCAAAAGCGAAGTCTTGGCACCGCGAAAGTCACCTGTGACATTCCTCGATGTTAGGGTTTCCTACTTATAAGTGTCCCGGAATGTGGTGACAACCTTTAGTTTTGTAACTAAAATCATTTTCATCGCCGACCATCGGCGCAACACCCATATCAAATCGCGATTATGACATGATCTCATTAAGAATCAAAACCAGGAATTGGCAACTCACTCATGCATCCACAACTTATGTGCATATACAAGTGGTCAATCTGGACGGCTTCGCTTCTCGAACATTATGCCAATCAGTTGTGTTCGACTTCAATTCCAATCCAATCATGTGACATCACACAACGATCCAAACTGGCTAACTCATACTTCTGACTGAGGAGAATTTGGCAAATACGCAGGCCCTGGGGTGGTCTTCTACCTATTCTTGCGTCGGCATAGCCTTCGCAGGATCCAAGGCAGATCCCCACCAGTTTCCGTACTATTATCATCTTCACTTCAATCAGTGGAGCAACCATTCCAAAAGCACATCCACCTCATCGAGAAGGCGATCCAAAACAAAAGTTTAGCCCAGGGTGTTATTAACATTCCATCATTATTAAGACAACCCAAGCTTATAGACTCGAACTTAGGACTGGAATATACAATACAACCATCAATTCCTGGAGGAACATGAGAAATTGGCTAAGTCCTCGGGGTACGAAGTAAAGAACTTGTATCCCAATGCACTTGCCGTAAGTTCTCACGGTTCCTTGGCCTATCCTTGAGTTCCCGAAACCTCTAAGCTCCTCCAATAAACTCAAGTCTAAGTGTAATGCCAAGTTAATTTACATGAGTACAGAACTCGGAAATGTAAAGAGTGCTTGAACACTTAAAGCAATTTGTGTTGAAAGAAAATATAACTTTTATTCACATGGCAAAAATTATAGGTTTTTATTAGTGACACAATGTGCATCGCAACCACATCATGCCCCCAAAAAGCGAGGGCCATACTCACATATTTCATCGGGCTACCAAAAACAAGACATATCTACGCAACTACTTGGAAGAGCCGCCCTTCTTCCTTTATTCTTTTCAGAATCATTCTTCGGACGGCTCATCCTTCTTCCTCTTCAACTCCCAACTCCTATATTTCCAGTCCTTAGGTGGAGTCATGGAGGATCGCGGCCTGAACTCATACTTGCCGCCTAAGGTAGCTGGGTGGGGTCGTCCTTCGCCTTCTCCCTTGCTTGGAATATCCGTAATATTTTTGGTCTCTTCCTCGGGAAGGACCGCTTCCGATGGGAAGGGAAAGCTTCAACAAGGGCCTCATAGTTGTGTGTTGCACCACCACTTTCTGATAATTTCTAGCTTTCCTCTCGGCCTTCTTCATCGCAAGGTGACCCACCTTCAGCTTAGCAGCCTCCGACGTCTTCAACTTCTTTAGCTCCGCCTTGGCTCGCTTCTGCGAGGCCACAAATTCTGCTTTCTTATGAGCCTCATTCTGCACCTTAGCCTAGGCTTCTTCCTCGGCCTTTTCCTCGCATCGTCTTGATCTTTGACCCTGGCCTCTTCATCTATCTTCTTCTTTGCCTCAAGTTTCTCGAATTTCATAAGCAATTGGGCTTTTTGTTCCTCGATAAGCTCGTGTATAGTTTCTCAGCTACTTCCTATGCCTAGTAACCTGAACATCTCCACCCTCTGGGTCTTTCCCCTCATCGAGCACTTTATCGAAGTCGGCCAATCTAAACTCTCCCATTTTTAGGTTGGAAGCCTGCGAGAAACCCATGTTCTTCCTTCATCTTCCTCTTATAGGTATCCACATCTGTCCCACACCCGGTGGTCGCCGTTGTTTCTATTCCAACTGTTGTTCCCTCACCAGAGACACATGCATATTGAGAGTAGGATCAATCACTTTAACTATATGCCATCATCTTCCTGGTTTCCATCGAGTAAGTGTATACACCTTTTGTCGCCTGCTGTGTTGCACCCCTTGATGTTGAAACTTCGGTGGTTGATGGGAGTGCACCTGGAGATGGTATGGAAGAGCCACACACGGAAGTGCCAGGAACAGTTTGCTGCTATTCAAGAACTAATTTGTAATCCACTATGATGCTCTCGGTCATGAGTGTTTTCCCTTTTTGAGCAGCGCGTCATTCCGCCTTCTCCGTCGCGGCGTCATCCTCAAGAAGCTTCCTCTCTTTTGCCAACACCCGATGCTCGTCCACCATCTGATATTGGTCCATTAGCTTAGCCTCATCCACACTCTCTACTCCTAGGGTGGCGGCCTCATCTTCAACAAGCTTCTCCCAAGTCTGTGCTAGGTTCCAATGATAGTTGCAGACCCATGAGAGCCCGCGATGTTTAATGGTTTTGACATAGAAACACAAATCGCCTCCTTCATGTCCTTCTCTACCTCCGCTCGGGCCTCTAGGACTTGTCATCTCATGTCCTTTAGCTCAGCTTCATGCTTAGCTCTGATACCATCTATTTGGCCGAGCACCTCTTTATTTGAAGCTTCTGCGATCTCCTTATCTTTCTTAGCTTGCTCAAGCTCGGCATTTCTCCTATCCAGCATCTTTCTGAAATCCTCATTCCCTTTATTTAGGCTTTGGGGCTCCTAGTTCTCTTTTCGGAGCCTCTCATTTTCCTCAACCAACGCATGGTTGTCTATCTTCAGCTGCTGCACCGTCTTATCCTCTTCTCGCAGCTTGCGGCATTCTTCTACCAAAGCCTTGTCTTTCTCCAGGTTTGTGGCATGATTTGATGTAGAGGTTAATACGTCTTTATAATGGGTACTAACCACTTCCATCACCAGCTTTGTATCCTCCAGCTCCTTCTTCAAACCATCTGTTTCGGCAATAGAGAGTTAGCACATAAAAGTGCTACTCGAATGTGAAGAAATAGATGTGACTCGAAGCCATATTTTACCTATCTCCTTGTCTTGGTTCACAACACTCTTTTTCAAGCTTTGGCGTGATCTCCAAACCTTGGATCTTTGGTTTCTTCTTTTGGATCAGTTCCGAAAGTTTCTTTGCATACTTAGACATCTCTGGATATTAATAGTAAGCAGCATGAAACTTCTTCCACACATCCTCGTTGTCCTAGCATGGGATCAGGCTAATGTGGAGTAACCACTTCAGCACCTCGGAATAAAAGCCAGCAAATGACTTTTTTAAGATCGCCTTCCTTTCCTCAGGAATTAACTGAGGGATCTTTGACATATCGGGTAGCATCGGTCCCTGGCCTCTCACGTCCCTTCCTCCACTTTCTTGCCCCACATCGCCAGGTCTACTCCTACCAATAGCTGTTGTCACTGACGCGGTGATTGGTACATAAGGCGGGTAATCATAGTTTGCTGCTTTGTTGTAACAGTTTGGTGCCTTTCCTTGCATCCGCTCGTTTCACACCTGCTGGAAAAGGATCCAAGCGCCAAGAGTGTTCTTGATGATATTGGCTACCTTTTGAGTCATGCAGCCTCTTTTTTGAGCGTAGTACAGTGCTAGCATAAAAGTCGGTTATAGCAATTTTCTTCCACCATCGAGAATCTCCCCGACCACAGTCTTTGTCACCTTTGCGACCCATGGTACTTGCATAGGGAAAATTTTGAATCAGAATTGAACACCCAATGCATATGAATCAAGCGTCATTCTATGCAATGATTCTGATTATATGTGTCTTATGTGTTCCCCCCATGGACCCATTGTTGCCCTGCTTAAAGGGGTAATTTCCCCAGCACTCGGACCCATGGTACTTGCATAGGGAAAATTTTGAATCAGAATTGAACACCCAATGCATATGAATCAAGCGTCATTCTATGCAATGATTCTGATTATATGTGTCTTATGTGTTCCCCCCATGGACCCATTGTTGCCCTGCTTAAAGGGGTAATTTCCCCAGCACTCGGCAACAAACTCTCAACGTCAGCTCTGCTCATCTTGAAAGAAGATGTCTCAGTTGGAACCTTATCCAGATCCTTAAACTAGTTCCCAGCTTCCACCGACATGATGATCACAAAGATCGTAGCCATTGAACTTGGTTCAATAGCCTCTCCCAGCCTTATCTCCTCGGTCGGGGAAGGAATGGGAGTGGGTTGTGAATCAATCCCTCCAACATGCTTCTCTTTACCGTCGACGTCGCCGCCTATATCCCCTTGAGCCTCTGCAACTTACTCCGCAATCGAGGGAACATCAAAAGGCACGACAAGGTCCAATCCCACTTACGAACTTGGAGAAATTCCTTCTCCCTCAGCTTCCGCCACTTTCACTATACCATAGTCCCGACGGCCCGTTGAACAACCCTACGGAAGCAAATCCAATAGACTGCCTGGTAATATAGTCTGGGCATAGCGATACTCGCTAGGAACTTCCCTCAAAGTTAGGACTTGCTGCAAATATTCACCACTCTTCGAGATCAGCGGAATTCCTGCCACGTGAAAACCTAAATTTGTTTCGAGCTTATGACTCAATTAACTTGGGGAACAAGGTAAATTTTAAGGTACTTACGAACGACAAGCCACCCCCTCGCAAACCTGGCGGGCGACGAACGAAGAAGCAACCACCCTTAAAATAGCTGAGTTTGTTCCACACCCCCAAGATCAAGCGACTATTGGGTTGCGCCTCCATGTATGCAAGGGAGGGCGACACGATGCTTCTCTTCTTTAGAGAATAAAGGTATCTGATGTCTTCCCCAAACAACTCAATCTGCAACCACTCAACAAATAGGATGTAAGTGCCAAGCAGGAAGGCATACACATTCAGGTGAAGTTGCGTTGGCACCAATCAAAAGAAGTATAGAATATCCCGAATGTACGCATAATACGGGGGCACACATCTAATGGCACACATGTGCCTATTCCAGGTAATACACCCTTGCAGGGGATCATGCGCCCTATCTTACCACCCAGGGACCATGACATCTTCCTAGGGTATTCCATACTTCATGCATATTCGTCGCGACGAAGCTTCTTTTATCCACGAAGCAACCAAATTGGGGGGATTTTCGAGAATCGCGGTGTCTCCCACTATATTTTGTGCTACGAACATGACTTTCTTGTTTCCACCACCATCTACTTCCTCTAACGGGCCATCTCTTATGACCTCCGCTTCACCAATAATTACCGACTCATCTATATGCCACTTAAATGCGGAGACCCGTCGAGTTTTCCTTCTAGTTCTTGTATGCCAGATGAACCCACTTTTTGAGATGGGGTAAAGGTACCATAGGCCCCATTACTGTTTCACTGATGAACTATAGTGGTACAGAGTTTCGTTAGAACATGGAAACATTTCTACGGGCCTGGTCTCTAAGCCTTGAAGCCATCTGGAGCTTCCCATTGTTATTACAAACTATACTTGCAAGACAGCTGTATTAGTTAACGTGCTAAATCTCGAACCCCCCGTGTTGGTGTAAATTAACGTGAAACGTGCAAGTGTAGTGTGTGCTGATGTAGCTGTGCTAATATCCTTTGGAACGCGATGACGATCACCAGTCTATGAACTTAGACCATTATCGCCACAGACCAAGAAACAATACAGTCCGAGTCGAATCGCGATAACAACGCGATCAGGTTAAGAGTCGAATCATAGAAGTGACAGTTCGTACGTATGTCCATAGTCTGAGTTTATGCTCTAATTTTGTGTGCATGTTTGAATCGTCATTTCAAAAAAGTTCAATCAATGCTTTATGTGATGTGGCGTTCATGTTTAAACTCTGCCTGACCCTGTGACATCAGGAGTTGACTTAGATCCACCAAGTGTCTAGCACTGAGACTTCGATATTAGGACATCTATGAGCTTCGAGAGACGAAATCTTGTTTCGAATCCCCATGAGACCGAGAGAATCCCTACTTTGAATGTCTCAACTGAAAATCACATAACGAAGGGACACGAAATTCTCTAACCAACCGGATACAAAGCTTGCACCTTGTACCCTCTAAATTTCGAAAAATTCGTATCCTACTCATCTGCGCATCGGAATACGAAAATCTCAGAGCGTCCGGGTGAGAAATTATATTTCGTATCCCCTCGGCTCGTTGGAATGCGTATCCCCTAAATGTGGCCTCTAGGATGTGAAATTCGGCGAGACCATCGAATACAAAATCCAATTTTCATATCCTATTCCCACCAATTTCGTATCCCTCGTTTCCACTTTTCCTCCTTTTCCTCTTCTACTTCTCACCTCCCACTCTGTCCCACACCACGATGCGAAATCCCAATGACTTTGCACCCCTAGCCTCCACGACATGAGATGCGAAACCCGTCATATTTCGTAACACTCCTCCTCTCTTCCTCAAAAATCCCCTTTGTCACCTTCTAACTCGAACGCTTCCCCGTTCCTTCTCGAGCCGCTTCCCCGGCGATGGCAAATATCGCGAGAAAACCCGCATATACATTCAATTAACAGTCAACCCACCTTAGTTGGTCTTGTGATGATGGGGAATTCGAACACTGAAGGCACTGGGAACGTACAAGGCACAGTGGAAGTTTAGACTCTCATGATATTTTTCTATCTCCCGGAGAGTCGAAATGATTAGAATGGGGGAGTAATTTCGTATTCGGTTTTATATACGGAAGGGAGGGGTGGTGAGCAGGGTGTAAGTTTCGCATCCAACACGGGATACGAATTTTGCATCCCTCAAGGGATACGAAAAATTTGTATCCCATGGGATGCGAAATTTCGCAACCTAATAAAAAAAAGGAGGAAGGAGGAGAAAGAAATCGTGTACTCCGGATTAGTGCATTTTCTCTAAACTCAAACTTTGATGGTCACGTATACAGGATTTTGAAACTTCGATCATCAAAATCGGCATGGATCGTCGAGAAATCATGTACCAAACAATTCCAGCCATTCCACGGAACATGCAAAACAATCAAATCGTAAATCGATGATGTCTAGATAACCAACTTGCGCAATCACACTTCTAGCTTAAGACAACAGCCGTGCATATGCGCTTTCAGAATTCCATCTATCCAAACAAACTTGAGTCGTTAATCAATTGGGTACTCGCGAACTTAAATGTCTTGAGAGTACACGTCAAGCAATCGAGTCCTAATCCAATGACTTTTCAAAAGATGACTTGCATGATTGCACGCCCTCGGCTTGTCACATAAACATTATGTTACTTATTTCAAACATCGGTTGTATCGAACAAAACCATGTGCAAACGTGTAAGTGCTTATGCTGCTTGTGTCGACAATGACTCATTTACGTCCCAACGTAAACGGGAGTCGATGTATGACGTTTAATTTGTTGAGTCTAAAGAAAATGCGATTTCATTTGGATAACAACGTGGGATTCCAGTCCAAGCAGCCAGAATCCTCAACAACACTGGAACTTTGTGTTATCGTCGTCAAGTTTCAACAGAAAGGTCACAACCAGTCATCTAACATGACTTGGAGATTTCTCCGACCGATAAGGATACCTGCCTCTTCTCAAAGCATGTCATTCTATCGCAAGACATTCTTTGAGAGGCAAGTGTTAACCAGCTTTTTGATCCAGATCCCAGGAGTAGTTAAAGCCTATAGGACTCGCCCCATCATGTGGACCAATGGCTCAAAAGAATTGTCGAGACATCTAGAACCCGAGTCTATATGGAATCATGAAAGAATAGTCAATCCAGCTTGACCAAACTACTCAACAATGGACCAGTGTTCCGAGATCGGCCTCAGGCCTTGCCACCAACAATGGCTATTATTCCATTTTTGGCTGCTTTAGCATCCGAGAAGAAGATAAGAAAATCATATTTGGACCTCCTTGCCACATGGCCATGATGACCTCGAGAAAGCTTTACAACCTCTTCATTCATGCTCGACCAAGCTTGGGATTCACGAACACTCGATGGATCCTGCTTCAACTTCCAACATTCGCATCACGATGAAGAGACGTCCTTCTCCTCCAGGCATAGCACTCGAAAATTACTCAATTGTATATCGAAAATCATCGAAAATCACGTATACTCGAAAATATTCTGATCCTATGTTGTAAACTTGTATGAAGAGAATAATAAAAGAGCAAAACCATTCAAAGTGGCCATTGGCTCCGACGAGTCAAACCACTATAAATTTTCTTTGATCGTTAACTTGCGCTTTTTCCCATTATATTATATCGCAACTTACTTATTTTCCACCGCTTGACGTCTATTTCCACTCATGTAGAAATCACTATAGTTGACGACCACATTTCAGTATCAACAAAATGCTCAGGACTTAGGCATAGGTTTAGGCGAGTTTAATCTGCTTCGTTGATGTGGCAAGACTCTCAAAGACTTAAGTTTGGGTTGCTTGGATTTCGGTTGGATAAAGCAGGTTCGAACATTCTCAACTCGCTACTTTGTTCCGAATCGGTTATTCCAGGTCGATCATCTCCGCTCGGCATGGATCCCACCACACATTGCAACGCCAAAGCTTGAAGGAAGAAAGCAAGGTGAGAAGTCCCCTGGATCGGCATTTTCGGTTCCACTATGTCAAGCCGGATGGGACATGGAGCGAAGTGCGCGGGACCGATCCATTGACCGAAGGAGTTATATACGACCGAAGGAAGCAACCGATTCTTTCTATTTGACCCGAAATCGATCAGCCTAGCCATGAGCAGGTTGAAGAGAGCTCCAACAAGCCTTGGAGGACCGAACCCACTTGGAGCACATTCACCACTACTCCACTACTCGAGCATGGTCAACCCCACTACTCTTATACTCTGGAGATCACTTCATGTGGAAAGGTTGAACCAAATTCGAGAGGCTCTATAAATACGAGGATTTTGGAGGTTTTCTAGGAATGATTTTTTCTTCCTCAACCGAATACTTACAAGGACATTGCCAAGAAGAGAAACCAGACTCTTTGTCCACTTTCTTTCATAGAAAACTAACTATTGTAATCATACAATATAATAAAGGATTGAATACGCTAAGTGGATGTAGGCACACTACCGAACCACTATAATTCCTTGTGTCTCTTTACTTTCATGCATTTTCTGTGATTTTGAACTAAGAAGTTATCTATGAATTTCTTTCATTCGAGTGTTTAACTTCAAAGAACAAATTTTCGAGTTAATAATTAGTGTGCATAATGAATAAAACTGTACCTTGTTACTATTATCTTGATACACAGTTATTATATGACATGGATTACTTAGTTTTGGGCATTCTTGTAAAAGGTGGCTTCGAATTAATGGTGAAGCAAATGAAACCAAATTGCTTTTAGTCCGAAGCATCAAAAGCGTTTCGCTTCAAACCAAAGTACTTGAAGTGATTCGTTTCATAGTGACACTTGAATTACCTCCCTGAAATTGATCCACTCCTACATTTAATCGAGTGCTCGAAGCTAACTTCATTGCTTGGATCAAATAAGAACACTCATCACTTATTTTTCTTCGAATTTCTTATAATCTGGAGAATTCAAAACATAATGATTTGATTCGAATCAACTTATGGAGATTGTTCGATATGCTCAATAATCAGAAGTGCTAGACTATTTTTTGGACTACCAATTCTCTTCTCTTAGACATTTATATTTGTAATCAAATTACTGCCATGTTTGTATCATCTTTGCTTTTTTTAGTTATTGAAATAATTTGTATTAGTTTCAATGTAATATTTATGTACATGAATACATACGTAAGTGTGATTATGTGCAAATGGATTGTATATACAAACATTGGTATATGCGTGCACACATACATATACGTAAACGTGTGTATGCAGAGATATATGTTGTTGTGTAATTTTTTATGTATGGTATATTATTTATGAGGAAAGCGTGATTTCACTGTTCATAATAATATCTTAATAGCATCTTTGAAACGCTATCTATGGATGGTCACATAGTCATGAACAACCTTTCCAATGTATGTTTTACATAGTGATTTTGCGTACAACCATAATTTACACATATTGTTACTGCTTTCAATTTGTATTCCTTAAAATCCACCATATATTTTCCCTTCATAATAACAAAATTTCTTTTATTAGAAATTTCACAATTTTGAGTTAAGGTTAGAGAAGCAGTGAAGCAATCAATAATTTTCTTTTTTATTTTATTTGGATCAATTTTCTTGGATATGTACAAAGATAAATATTACGTAACAAATAATTTTACATTTGAATGCTATGTTTCCATTATGGTACAACTAAAAGACCTTTCCTGTTAAGTTTGTGAGTGTCAAGTTTTATTCAAGTTCTTGAGAATCAAGGATGAAAATTGTCGAACCTTACAACACGATAAAAATCTAATCTTTTCTCTGTTGCATCTACCAAAAAAAATGCTTATATACCTCAATAATGAAATTACACAACATGGATTTTTTTGGGAAAATTGTTAATAACTTTTCTTTTTCAAAAACTCTTATGGCTGCCATGAAAGAGGTTAATAGTTTTTAGTCGTTGATCCATCTTAATGTATTGCTAGTGTTTTCGACATCTTCATGTTGCTTTGACTGGCCACATTAAGATGGTTTCTTCTGTAAATAATGGCTGTGTGTGTACGATTATGTCCTTGTATCGTCTTCTCTTCACAGAAACTACAACTGAATTAAATAATAATTTACACTTAAGCGTGACAAATAAAATTTGTTCTGTAGATGAGGCATTGTAAAATAATGATCAAATATTCTGTTTTGAATAAAAATAAATTCATTGATTTGGTTGAATTTTTCCCTAGGTTTAACTACGATCATTATAAAGTAAAAAATTTAATCTTTGAAAGGATATAAAAAAATCAATTTTTTATGTTTTTGTTCATTAAAGTATATTTAATTTAGCAATTTAATTTCAATGTTTTTAGAAGGAATATATCAGATTGACTATCTTAATTAGCAATATTATAATGCTCCTAAAAGAAAGCAAACAAATATCCGTTGATACTTATAAAAAATATAGATACATTATGTATGCTAAACACGGGTTTATAATAGTGTTTGGTGGTGATCCCATTAACAAGTGCAAATCCAACTTTGTATTTTAGAAGGATCAAAATTCGGGGGGGGGGGGGGTAATATTGTGTATAATGTTGATAAACTATGCATAAGTAAACATAATTTCGTTAATGAAATACAAAACACTATCAGCCACATAATATTTGAGGGGGGTCAGCTGCCCCCTTATAAGCCCAAAGTAAATTCGCCCTTGCCCGTTAAAACTGTGATGATGAAAATTAATGATAAGTAGTTGTTCTAATTTTAACCAATTCTGATACATACAAAATTGTATAAATTATAGAGGAATTAAGGTTATAAGCCGTACAACGAAGATTTAGGAGAAAGTTTTCAAATATCATTCGGGAAGATTAACAAACATTTCAAAAAATCAATTTGATTTCATGCCTGAAAGGTCAACCATAGAGGCGAATTTCTTGTAAGGCAATTTATGAAGAGATTTAGGAAGTAAAAGAAAGATCTACACATGATATTTATCGAATTGAAGAAAGCTTATGAGAGGAGGGATGCACATAACTCATATCCAACCCGACCCAACCCAACCCATCCTAGTTCAAGTTTGATATGAGTTATAATTTGTAACCCATACTATATACGGATGGGGTTTGATATTTTGTTCAACCCAACTTTATTTTAACCCAACCCAACTCTATATTAAAAAGCTAATTTAATATCATCCCACTTAAAATTAGAATAATATAATCCTAGAATAATGTTTATGTATTCTATAATAAATATACAAAATAACACATTTCATGTCAATCTAAACTAGATAGAATTTCACAAATATATTTTAAAGAGTATTTTAAAATGAAACACCTATTCTATTATGTAGTAAATACTTTCATATGATGTGTTTTACAGTGAAATTTTAACAAAATATATCTTATAATGAGTCGGTTATTTTAAATGTACTATTTTAGCTAAAATTTGATATATTATGCTAAATATTTTAATGTTATTTTAAAAAAAATTACCTTGTATTCTCATATTTTATTATATTCAACTAACCCAACCCAACCATACTAAACCCGACCTAACCCATACTTCAACTCAACCCTATCCAACCTCATATAGGGTCGAATATGGGTTGAACTATCTTAAACCCATACCTATGCGGGTCGGATGAAGTATTTGGTCCAATCTGACCTAACCAATACTTTATGTTGCCCTGTATGACAGAATACCCAGAAAGGTTATATAATGGGTGCTAGAAAAAAAAGAGTCCTAACAAAGTACATTACCCTTATCTAGGATACATACGATGAGGTTATGACTAGAATCAGAGCATGCGATTGTGTAACAGGTGACTTTCCTATTAACACAAGATTACATTAAGGAGCGCCTTTGACCCTCTATGTTTTTTGCCTTGGTGATGGATGAAGTCATTACTGTTATACAAGTTGAGATTCCTTGGTATGTGCTCTTCGCTGATGATGTTGTGTTGATGAAAGTGGGATATGAGTTTAAGGAGAGTGTTATTAGTTCTAGAATTGAAGAGGTAAACTTTAGAATCGAATGATTTTAGGCTTAGCAAGATTAAAAAAAGTATATGAAGTGCGAGTTCAACGTGTTAAGTAAACTGATGGAGAGGTTACCCTGGCCGGTCAAGTAGTACCCAAGAATGAATCATTTCGATATTTAGAATCTCTGTTGGAATTTCATGATGAAATAGATGAAGACATCAATTTTAGAATTCGAGTGGGATAAATGAAATGATTAGCATCTGGCATTCTTTATGATGGGGAAATCCCGTAAAAGCTTAAAAGAAAGTTCTATGAAACAGTAATCAAGTCTGTGATGTTATATGGTGCAGAATGTTGACCTACTAAAAGGTAATATATCAAAAAAAAAGTGTATTATATATGTGTATGCTAAGATGAAGGTGTGGGTATACCAGACGGGACAGAATTAGAAATGATGATATTCGGAACAAACTTGGAGTTGCACCAGTTGAAGAGAAGTTAGTCCAATAGCAGTTAACATGGTTCGGACATTTCCAACGGAGACCTCACGATCCACCTGTGCACAATGGAATTATAGGCCGCACCGAATGCTCAAAGAAAGGTAGAGGTCGACCAAGGATAACATCAAAGGAAGTAATAAAAAGGGACTTAAGAATTGGAATATATCCAAAGAACTAGTGCTGAATAGGAACACATGAAAGTTAGCAATTCATGTACCAGAACCTTAAGCTTTTGGCTAGTTTAAGGAGAGTGTTATTAGTTCTAGATGATATGACTGGTGTATAGGGACATAAAACATGGTATTGGACTTCGTTATCTATTACAGCTAATACCATTATCATCATCATCATGGTTTTTATTCATTCATTATTATTACAATTAGTATTTATCTAATTATTTAAGTTTTATTTTTATTTTAAAATTCAAAATTTATTTTAACTTTATTTATGCTTCCACCTTTAAATCTTTTGTTATTATTATTACCTTTATATTGACTCTGTCTTTTGGTTTTGGGTTCCATTACTAGCAAGTTGTTTGGAACTACTGACTTACTTTTTGTTTGATACATGCAAAATTGCATGTCCCTAAGATGAAATGTGTAACTTTTAGTGCATAAGCAATGATTTTGCAATAAATTGCAGATGCTTATTTAATAATTCTACAAGGCCAGTTTTAGTGTGAACATAAGCTATTGGAATGTTTCAACATGGTCGTTTTTAGCAGATACAAGGGTCGTCTTACATTTCTCTTGCCCGTTTTCAGAAATATTGGTTTTATTTATGGGTCGGAATGCTTTGGTGGTAACCTTTCTTGATGATGTTTTCCTTTTGGGGAGCTGGAACTTTGGATAGTGATTTGTCTCCTTCACGACAGTTCTGGTGGCTCTTATTCTTATCAATATTTGACCGATGAGGGGAACGAGAACGTGAAGAATAGGGACAGTGAGAATCGTGATGTCTTCTGCTATCTCTCCTACGACCATTATCCCGATCGTGCTCCGTATTAGAGTCGAATCTGGGCATAATTGAGCGTACATTTCAGAGGGGTATGATCCTGAGAATCCAGGACTTCCTAAGGCATCTCTCTTGTCCCCAATTGTTGAAACAACTTCAGAAACTCTTGCTGCCTATGTTGAAATGTCACCTGAAGGTATCTCTACCTTTTTGCCTCAATTTGTTAAAGCTTTCTCAACTTTTCGTCATATCGTTGGGCAAACAATCGAAGAACCCGAATTTTCTCCTGAGCTAATAACTATTACTTCTCGTCCTGTAGGTGCAAAGCCGGCCGAGAAGACTGATGAGAAACAAGAAGAAGTCACTAATGCAAAGTCTGCTGAGAAGGCTGAGGAGAAACAGGGAAAGGCCACTAATAAAGCTATTGTGTCGTCCGGTACGGAAACTCCGAAGGAAGGAGACATTATAGATGCTCTGAAGGATGATGGTAGGGATGATGGAAATGGGGGAGATGATGATGTTATCATAACTGGAGGCTCAGGAGAAACTGAATACAAGAATTTGGCAGAGATGAAGGCGCGGAATGATGCGCTTTTGAAAGTCAATTCTAAGGGAGAAACTGAAGAACCCCTTAACATTGACCCTATCCAGTCAGTACCTCCTCGGAAGAATATAGTCGTTAAACTTTTAAAGTCAATCACTTCTCAGTTAGCATCTCAGTCCTCTGTTGCCCCCCAAGTTACTTCTCCAAAGGAAAAGAAGAAGTCGAAGAAGCGCCTTTTCATGAATGCTGAAAGGGAAGAAAAAGAGAAACAGAAGGCTGCTTGAACGTCCAATCCTTCCCCCAAATCCAAGTGAAATGTGATTTAGTATTTTCATTTTGTTTCCCACTGACCTGTTGTTGTTGTAGCGAGTGCGGCCCTCGCATCTTTTCATTAGTCTCCTTGTGTAAACCTGTATTTATGTAAATAAAGTAGCTTGTTTTCTTGCGATGTTGAATATTTGCAAGTTTGTCATTCATTTCAATTAAATGCACTAGTAATCAAAACATTATTAACATAAGTAACAAATGACAAATCACATCACATATTAAACGAAGAGTCCTACCCGGACTTCCTTGCAAAAATAATATGTACAATGCAAAAATCATTACTAAACTAAGTAATAAACAACAGGGAGATATGATGTGTGTATGCCCCCAATCAATCTTGAATGAAATGCCTGGTCAGGGCTTGTTCGGGATTGATTAGGATTATCATTAAATTTCCCCCAATCCTTCGGTGGGGCAAGGATCCTTTTTCATTGGCACTTGTTCTTAGCGCTATTATACTCTCCTGTCATATGACCAGGTTAGAGTGTGATCAAGGCGGTCTTTAATCGTGGTGCACCATCATGCCTTGGGGACATCGTCTTCCCGTCCTTTATACTCTCTCTCGAATCACGAGAGTTAGAATTTAGGACGTCGCCTTCTTGTCCTTTATACTCTCTCTCGAATCATGAGAGTTACAGTTCAGGACGTCGTCTTCCCGTCCTTTACACTCTATTACGCAAACGGCCATCTCATTCGCTCTGCTTTTCTTTCTACACCAAATTTCTTAAGGTGAAGTCTCATCGGTTCGAATATTATACTTGTTCCCAATTTTCAATTCAAGTTTGATGTTTCATATCCAGAGCAAAACGATCAAAGGATATAAAGAGATAAATGTAGGAAAAATTTATGACACGCAATATTTTCATACTGGTTCGGCCAAATCATAGCCTACGTCCACTTTATAATCTTTTGTTTATATTAACTAGACTTTTCTAGGCAAGTCGTGCCTTTTTACATAGTTTATAAAACAAAAGAAACGGTACAATCTTAAGTCAGGTATTGCCGCAAGTGCTGGGCATCCATGCTCTAGGTACTTCCTCACCATCTACGGTCGTTAACTAGAAAGCTCTTGTATCAAGTTTTCGTTGAATGGTATACGGTCCTTCCCATTTAGGACCCAGGTGGTCAGAGGTCGAGAAGACACGTTTCAAGACTAACTCTCCCGGTTCAAAGGTCCAAGATCGAACTTTCTTGTTGTAATATCGCGCAACTTGAAGTCTATGCCTCGAGGCGCGTAAGTCTGTTTCATCTCTCTTTTCCTCAACCATGTCCAAGTTAAGAAGAAGATCTCTATTCATCATCGGATCATAGTAATTTATCCTGTGAGAGGGAACTTTCAACTCCACTAGAATGACCGCTTCTGATCCGAAAGAAAGTGAGAAGGGGGTATTACTCGTTGCTGTCTTGTAAGACGTTCGGTAAGCCCATAATGCTAATGGTAACTCGTCGACCCACATGGCCTTCGCCTTCTCCAATCGCTTTTCAGGATGGACTTAATTATTTTGTTTATTGCCTCGACTTGTCTATTTGATTCTGCGTGAGCTACCGCTGTGTATCTCTTATCGATCTTGTATTTCGGTAAGAAATCTTTGAACTCAGTGCTATCGAACTGGGTTCCATTATCAGTTATGATGGTTTTGGGAATCCCAAATCGACAAATGATGTTCCTGACCACAAAATTAATCATCCGCTTTGTTGTGATCGTAGTTAATGGTTCGGCCTCTGCCCATTTAGTAAAGTAGTCTACAACCACGATTGCATATTTTTCTCCACCTTTAGCTATTGGCAGACTTCCAATAATGTCTATCCCCCATGTAGCAAATGGCTACGGGCTCACCATCGACTTAAGTTGGCTGGGAGGTGCTCTGGGAATCTTTGCGAATTCCTAGCACCTCTCGCAGCATCGTGAATAATCAGCTGTATCTCGATTTATGGTCAGCAAGAAGTAGCCATATCGCAATATTTTCTTTGCCAGTGTTTGACCTCTGGTATGATCTCCACACTCACCCTCATGCACTTCTCTTTGTACATGCTTGATGTCGTCATGTGCTATACGTCGGAGCAAAGGCATTGAAAATCCCTAACGATAATAAACTTCATCTTGCATGACATATCTTGCGGCTTTACGAACCATAGCCAGTCTCTCATTCTTCTTTGTCGGGAGTATTCCATTTTGCAGGAAGTTATTTATTGGTGTCATCCATGATTCTCTTTCTGGCTCGGTTTCCAGCACCAGATCGACTTCCATCCGGTCGATGCTTGAGGACTTTAGTACCTCAATCGGGACCATCTCTATCTCCTCCAGATTGTCAGAGCTTGCCAACTTAGCTAGTCTATCCATTTTTTGATTTTCTGTCCGTGGAATGTGAGTTATGTTATAGTGTTCCAAGTTGTCTAACAACTCCTATACCCTTTCAGGTAAGTGACGAGTCGAGGTCCCATAGCCTAGAATTCCTTCCGAACCTGGGAAACGATGATCTTCGAATCATAGAGAATGTTTGGTGTTGTTACCCCCCAATTCCTTTACGATTTTCAACCCGACAATCAGGGCCTCGTATTCATAATCATTGTTAGTTGCGGAAAATCCTAACCGCAAAGCATAATAAATCTATCGTCCTTCAGGAGTTATCAAAACAACTCCGATGGAGGATCGTCGATCATCTTAGCCCTATCTATATATAGTTTCCAGGGATAAGTTATAACTTCTGTTTTGAGGGGCCAGCCTCCTCACCTAACACATCCTCTTCAGGGATCGTGAATTCAGCGATGAAGTCAACCAAGATTTGCCCCCATATTGATCTTCTGGGCTGGAAGATCAATTCGAACTGGCTTAGCTCAATATTCCACTTAAGCAAACATCCAAACACTTCAGGCCATCGGAGGGCCTGTCGCAGTGGTGGACCAGTATACACAATAATTGGATGAGCCTAAAAATAATGGCAGAGTTTTCTAGATGCAATTAATAAACTATAAGCAAGTTTTTCTATTTTTGGATAATTGCGCTCTGCTGCCGCCAACTCCTTGCTCACATTATATACTGGTCTCTGAACTTTGTCTTCCTCGCGAACCAGAGCTGAACTAATAGCATGAGATGACACTGCCAAATATACAAATAAATCTTCATGATCCACTGGTTTAGACAGTATCGGGAGTTTTTCCAGGAGACCCGATAGGTTTTGAAAAGCTTCCACGCATTCTAGGGTCCACTCAAAATTGCTCTTCCCACGATTTATCAAGTTGAAGAAAGGAACGCATTTATCTGTGGCCTTAGAAATAAATCTGCTTAGTGTTGCAACCTTTCTTGCCAAACTTTGAACATCTTTGATCTTTCATGGTTTCTCAATGTTCCTGATTGCCGTAATTTGGTCGGGATCAATCTCGATTCTGCGGGAACTGACTATGAAGCCCAGAAATTTTCCTGATGCAACCTCGAATGAGCATTTCAGAGAATTGAGCTTCATTCCATATCGTCAGAGAATACTGAACATCCCTGTTAGGTCCATGGTGTGGTCGGATGATTGCCTTGACTTTACAAGCATATCGTTCATATAAACTTACATTGTTTTCCCAATCTGGTTATAAAACATCTGATTCACTAAGCGTTGGTATGTGGCTCCCGCATTTTTCAATCCGAAAGGCATCACCACATAGTAATACAATCCCAAATCCGTGATAAAACTGGTATGCTCCTGATCCGACACATGCATGGTAATCTGTTTTACCCTAAATATGCATCCATAAAGGAGAGAAGTTCATACCCTGCCGTTTAGTCCACTAATTGCTCTATTCTAGGGAGTGGAAAACTGTCCTTCGGGAAAGCTGTGTTTAGATCAGAAAAGTCAATCCACGTTCGCAATTTCCCATTGGATTTCTTGACCAAGACGAGGTTTGATATCCAGTCGGGATATGTCGAATCTCTGATGAACCCGTTATCTCTTAGCTTCTCCACTTCCTCTTTCAAGGCGGCTGACCTCTCCGGCCCTAACATATGCCTCTTTTGTTTCACATGAGGATGCTTTGGGTTTATGCTTAGTGAATGGCTCATTACTAAGGGAGAAATCCCATACATCTCAGCATGTGTCCAGGCAAACACATCTAAGTTCGTTTTTAGAAAGTCTGTTAATTCTTTCATCCATAAAGAATCCAAGTGAGATCCAATCTTCAAGACCTTTGTCAGGTCGTCGTTATTGATTTGAATGTCTATGGCAGCTTCATTAGGCGTCGCCTTCCTACTTCCTGGTTTTTCTTCCTCTCTAGGATCGATATCTTCAGGCAGATCATCAGGCGATTCTCTCGGCGCTTTTGTCTTTAGTTGCTATGCTGAGTTCTCCTTAGCAGGAGGGGAAGTATTCTTAGGTTCTGCATCTATTCTGTTACGCAACATCTTTAATTCTACAATATAACAGGCTTTTCTAGTAACTTGGTCACCACAAATCATTCTCACTCTATCTTCAGTTGCGAATTCTATTAACAGGCACCAAGGTGCGATGCAGGCTCTAAACTTTGCAAGGGTTGGTCGGCCTAAGAAAGCGTTGTAAGGCGAATCAATATCCATGATCACGAATTGGAGAATCCTTACACTTCGGCGCTCTCCCTCCCCTTGCTATACTGGTAAGTCTACCATTCCGATAGGGACGGTTGATGATCCATTAAAGCTACATATCCAACCTCCACACGGCTTTAAATCCTTCATTTCTAGCTTCATCTGATCAAAATCCTTTTTAAATAGGATCATGACAGAGCTCCCGTTATCCACAAGGACTTTCTTAACTAATGCGGGTCCGTAATGGTAGTTATCACCAATGGATCGGTGCTGGGCACTTCGACTCCAACACTCTCTCTGTCTCGGAAGACAAGATCATCTGTAGTTGTTTTTTTGCTGCTTTACCAGTGCAGCTTCATCAAGATTACTACATTCTCCTATTTCTGGGTGTTTGGCTGCGTTAACATACCGCTCCATTGTTCTATTGCTAGACCCAACTGGACGTGATCCCCCAATTATGGTATTAATGACAATATTCTTTCCCTTTTGCTGGGAAGTGGGCTTGGAGGCAGGCTGGTTTTGATTTGGAGCTTATCCTCCTTGCCCCCTATCCTTTAGGGAAAATTTGTACTCATCTAGCTTTCCCGCACGAAGCAGCTTTTCAACGACATCCCTGATAGCGGCACTCATTTGTAGAATGCCCATAAGTCTCGTGGAACAAACAGAATTTCCCGATTTCACGTTCTTTCTCGATACCAACTGTAACGACCTGGCATTTTGCCCGCCTCAAGTCGGTAATAAAACCAATTTGAAACGTTCAAAACGACAGATTGTTATTGGCTTACACGATTTAAGCAGAACTAATACAGAATCACAGTGTACAATAATTGCTATGGAATAAAATTTTATAATAAATATCAGCGTTTTACACATTTGTACAGCGGAAGTTAACGAAAATATGTATACATGAACTTCTTCAAAATGAACTTACTGTTTGCCGAGCCTAGAGCGCAAGCGGCTCCACGTTTCATGTCCTCTCCAGTTTGCGAGCTGATATCTATAACCTGGAACACTTAGGGGTCGAATCCCTAGGCGGAGGTTTCTTATACTAGACGACGTTATAAGTATCCAAATTGATATTTTCCAAAGTGTCACTCAACAGCGTGTAATTTTCAAAAGTTTGAAATCGATGTCTTTTTCTGGAATTGTTCCCCTGATTTCTGTTTATTTTGCCACTGTTTCCACCCTGGTTACCATTTCCTCCATTATTATTACCAACATTTACTTCGACCTTTCATGTGCTGTCTCCGGATTGCTTGATGGCAACATTGCTCTGAATGTCCTCTCTGGCGGTTCCATCCGACCACTTTCAGTTGGCATATATTTCCTCTCATCGCAGGCGAATATTCGCCTTTTTATAGAACAGTTCCCTGGTCAGTGGTGGTTTTCCAGCCAAATATCCTCCGAACTCAGTGTCCTTATCAACCCCATCTATGAGTGTCATCAAGATGATCGGCTCATGTGGGTCACTTACTTCAGTAACTACCAAATTGAAGCGATCTAAACATGACTTCAAAGATTCACCAGGAGCTTGCTTGATCCCGGATAGTTCAATGACACTTTTGGACTTCCGTGCATGGATTCAAAACCGTTCATGAAGCTCTCACCTAAATGTTTGAAATTGGAAATTGATCGGGAAGGGAGGGGGTCGAGTGAACCACATAAACGCGATGTCCTCAAGATAAATGGGAAAAGCCTTGCATTTTACGACATCGGGAGCTGCTGCAGCATTCATGTACCACGAATACCTCATTAAATGTTGCCTTGGATCGGTTCTTCCTCCATATCGATCCATTTGGGGCAAGTTAAATCGTTGAGGGAATTGGAAATCTAGGATATCATCAGTGAAAGGAGTATGGCTATGCTCAATACACCAATCTTCGTTGGTGTAGTATCTACTGTCAGCCATAATCTGGCGCACCATTGCTTCTACCTCAGCATTGGTCATCGTTGGCTCGGGGTCTGCATTTTTTGTTCTCCTGATATGTCTAGTCCCTATATCAGGTGACGCTCTTCGGTTTCTGGTAGCAGCTGAATTTCCTTGCCCTCTACGATCCCGGACATTCTCAGGACGAGTGGGCTAGGTGAGTTGTCCTTGAGTAGGGTTAGTGACGTTGGGATCTATGGGAAGGACATGAGATCCCCGCACTGGCAACAACATTGGTTATCTCAGGCTCGGGTCATCAGGTCCTAACACGTGAGCCACATCTTCGCGAGATCCCAATGATCTAAATGTTAATTGCTCGAGGTTCTCGGGTCTCTCATATGGCCTCCTCTGGCGTGGATGTCTTTCTTTCGAAGAAGATGAATGGTCTGCAGCGAGACGATTAGTCGCGGACGGTGTTCTCTGCCTGCGTAGCTCATCTATTTGTCGACCCACGCCTTTCATATTCTCTCGGATAACGACACTTTCACTTCTCTGGACCTCAGGGCATCATTAGTTTTATCCAACATATCGAGCAGGCGTGAGAAATCCATGTTTGAGATATGTGTAGAAGCATAGGGTTGATTATTAATTGTCGTGGTTGGCATTGGAGCATTTGCAGTGACTCGAGTAGAAGTACCAGCATCAACTGTAGTCGGTTCGGAGGAAATGATAGTTGTGTCCCCGGGTCAGTTCCGGGTAGAAGCATTGGTCTCGGTAGGGTTATCGGTTCGGTGCAACATGGCCGGTTCAAGTCGGTGCGTTCCCTCTGGCTCGGTTCGGTCCTGAGTCGTGCCTCTGTGACCTGGTGACAATCATCGTCTCCTGATCCTCACTCACCTCATTTTCCCAAGAAATTTGCGATTCCTTTCCTTTTCTTCGAGACATGAAATTTGATTCTTTCAAGATTAACCAAAAACTTCAGAAATACTGGAAAAAACGGACTAACTTCTTCGGACTTGAGAATCCAAACAGTAGAACGATAATTCGAAATGCTGAGAATTCAAATTTCTCAGTGAAAGCACCAAAATTTTAGACCAAAAAGTGGTTCTAATACCCAGTTGAACAATAGTTCTAAAGAAAATGAAATAAAAAGTAACAAGAACACAAGATTTATAGTGGTTTCGGTGTTAACGAACCTACGTTCACCTTATACTTCTCTAATTGATGAGTTGAATACAAGTACAACGATGATATCTACTCAATCTCACTAATACAATCGATATTTTCTCTCAGTTTTGTAGAATTATACTCAAAGATTCTAAGTACAATCTAAAATAATAGAGGAAATTCATTGGTGATGGAGTTGGAGTAGACAAATGGCAAAAGGTCCTTGAAAATGGTGTGCATTGGTGTATTTATATGCATAAAGTCCATTTGGTTCGGGTGGCACGTGGGTCCCATCCGACGAATCTCGGCCTCTGATGCTCTGAGATGATGACAACACATCAGCGATGTAGGAGAATGGGTGGTAACCATCCCGGGTTTATAGGAATGTGGTGCATAACTGATTCAGTCTCGCGTGGCGGTTCGGATCATATGGTGATTGGTTGGTTCGAGTCGGGTGTCAACAGGTCGAACCGATCCGGAGCAAACCACCTGAAGCTGGCTCACTGACTTGTGTGCATAAGCGAGGGGGTTTGGTTAGGTGTATTGATCCGATCTTAAGGCCCGACTACTGCATTCTTTATTCTTGAATATATTCGTTCATTGATCTCTTAGCTTTGTATAGCCTGATTACAAAGTCGGCTAACAGTAAATATCATATCTCTTATAGAGAGATAAAATATATGCGACCAACGAGTTAGTGCAACAATTAATACCATACGATATTTATATCATTCATAGTTAGGGAGGATTGGACCATATTTACCTCATGTTGGAGATTCAAAACTCATTTTACTACATGAAGATTGAATGATTAACTTTCCTTGCGCACATAAGCACATAAGTAATCATTTGGTAAATTAATTTGGTTTGAAAAATCATGCATACTAGAGTTCAAACGATTTTATGCATAATAGTTGATTAAGGATGACCTAAACGATCATGTCAAAGAGTCGATGCCTTTGTATTTGTAAGCTTCTGACCCATGTTTATTTTGTGGGATTTGACTAACATATATATATATATATATATATATATATATATATATATATATATATGTATGTATGTATGTATGTATGTATGTATATGTATATATGTGTGTGTATGTGTGAGAAATACAATCTAGTTAAAATTATACCAGTTTTTTCTAGAATAAGCTTCTATCATTAAACTCCATAAATAACAAAAATACATTCTTTGCTATTTTCATTTATAGCTCCAATATGCAAACCATTCATTATTATATTTTTAAAAATTAACTTTTTTTTTTTTTTGAAGAATTGCTTGAATATAATGCATATTGAACGAAGATTGACAATACTCTATGGATACTTTCAAACCTTCAATTATATTAACAGATCCAACTATGGTGGAAATTTTAGTTGGAATATTTTTAGATAATTCATACAAAACTTTTTGTTTTCAAAATCGTCGAGTAATTGCACTCTTTTATAAGCATATACCATCACTCAAATTTTGATGGTCTATACCTGAGAATTAACGACAATATAACCAGTAAACTACAAAATAATTTATGAACATAAATAAATACTATTATTCTAAAAGGAATTTCAAAATAAAATAATAATTAAAACCAACGTACATCAGTACATATTGTTTTGACTAGTTCTTAAATAATACATCAATTTCGAACTAACTTGCTATAAAATAAAATAAAATGGAAACCGCATAACAAGCTTCGAGCTACTTCTAGTTGATCAGATAGGTAATATCATCAATTATTACATTGAGATTTTCATCATCATCTTCAAAGAAACCATCTAACATCAAGCTAGTGTTATCGAACAATCCTTCAGTACCGTTGATATTCTTCAATTGTTTCCTTTGATTATCAACGTGTACATGGCCAATGACTAGATCATCCGCATCTATAATAAACTTCCTCGTAATGCTTTTTATGAAGCTAGATCATGATTGTTTTAGATTCAACTTTCATTTATACTTTTAAAATTGATAATTTTTTACTTCCAAAACCACAAGTAATTACTTCTGCCTGAGTTATATCCATGACTATGTCCACGTCCACGTGCTCTATCCTAGCCTCTTTCGAAGTGAGCTAAATTAGCATTAACTTCTGGTAATGCAGTTGTAGCGGTTGACTCTGAAAAGTGACTTTTAATGAATAATTCATTATTTTACTCAACGATTAATAGACATTCTATGAGCTTAGAATACTTTTGTAAAATTACATTCTTAATATTGTTGCTTCAGGAGTTTGTTCAATGCATGAAATATTGAAAAGATCTTTTCAAGTATTAGTGCATCATACACCTTCTTTCCATGTAGCTTCAAATTAGAAATAATTATAAACATAGCACTCTTACATAGTACTAGGAAGCATGACTATCTTCTAATGGCCATAACGTTTTTTCGGAGAGTTCCATAGATGAAAAGAATCCTTTTTAGTTAAATATTTTGCTTTAAGATCGTTATGAACATAACATTTTAAAAATATTAGAGCATTTAGTCTTATTGTGACGAACTATTACCCTCTTTGGTAGTATTTTCTGAACACATTATAAGTGTATCTCAAGATCAGATATTAGGAAATAGCATCTTCGAATGCACCTGAAGTTTTGAATTCAAACTTAGCTCTGTTTGTCATTCTGCGAAACAAAGTTGAAAGCTTCGATGAAACCGTAAAGACTGAGAATCTTTATAATATTTTTAAGCAAACGGAATACTAAGATAACAAAATAAAATGTATGCTAGAACTGATGTAGTCGAAATATCATGAAAAGTAAACAACTATGTAATGCCTGAACTGAAGCTCATATAAGAACCGCGTAGATGCCTTGCTGGTTGGAAGACAGGATAGCAAAACAAATGAAGCATTGATTATATCAGCAAATACTGGCTTAGTTGATATCATCAATCTCTGTCATGTTTTACATCATGAAACAAAATGCATAATCTACAACCTACCTTTATTGCAAAGCCATGAAAACTAAATAAAGCAGTAAACAATGAGACTCAATACTCCATCAAATTAGACTGACATATATGAATAGATAATAGAAAGATATTTATTATTTACACACCTGAGAAATAATTAAAGGTAGAGATGCATGCCATCAGTTAACAATGAAGTAATTAAAAGAAACAAAATTAATTTATCATGTTGACAACGTGAGTCTTTAATACAATACAAATACATTATGTTTGTAGATTACATATGAAATGAAAATTACGATTACTTTACCATTTATTATATTCAACTTTATCGCTATAGTAGTACCGCATCCACTCGCTTTTTCCATTTTTATCAATTCATGTTCTCAGTTCTTGTAAAGACACCCATTCATTGCAACAAAAATCAAACTAATATTTACGCAGATATTCAAATTTGAATATGCTTGCCCAGATTGGCAAAATTACCACCAATGGCTTTACATAACTAAGCAACAATTCAAACTGGTTAGTATATGGCATATGCTTTCGCAAGAACAAGACGAATCATCATTGCTTTTACTGCTGTGAATACCAATAAGATCATTCAATGCTAGGGGCTACCAGCGGAGTGTTCAGTTGGCAGTTAATCGCCGGCCAAACAGGGGTTTAGTCGGCGGTTGTCGACCGACCGAACCTTGGTCGGTGGACAACCGCCGACTAAACGCTTGTTTGGCCGGCGGTTAACCACCAACCGAAGGGCACCACGGTAGCCCCTAGCAGAAACCGCGGTGTCCTTAGCAACACACTAGATTAAATGGAGAAATCGAAACATAGATTTAGGGAAGGAAAAATACACTGATGGCAATGCTGACAAATTTGGTTAATTTTGATGTTTAAAGAGAGGAATAGAGCCAATGGCATCAATTGTTAAATGACCTTTTTTGAAGAACATATATTCTTCATTTATAGATTATGCTAACCAACATAAAATGATGAGGCACCATATGGTTAATTTCATAGTTTCGGGTAACTTTATGTTATATGTAGTTGTATAAAATTAAGTACAGTAGCATTCACAACGTCACATGATTCAGGTTCTTAGTATATACAAACCGAATAGTGTTCATTATAACCGTGCTTAATTTTGTATCAAGCAAGCTGACTTTTAGTTGGCACAATGCTATAAAATTAAATATAAATGTCCTCTGAATCCCAACCAATAACATAAACCAATAAGCCGTTTACTCTTAAGTCTAACCAAGCTTAGCAGGAACAGTTCTCTCATACACTTGTTACTGAATTCACTTGCGTCAAAAGACCGATATCAATGGATTCGGATTCTTCTGAATTCTAGTGAAAATCTATGTTGCAAGTTTAATGCTTTTATACCTTGGTTTTTACAGGTTTGTTAATTTATTAAAAGGATGACATCTATTGGATTGATGTGTGTTTGAAGTTTGAGGTAGGTTTACAAAATTAAACCCATATATGCATAAACAAGATAAGATATGTTTAACTTCAGATTTATGTATCATCGTTTTAGTGCCGATTTATCTGTTGTATTTTGACCGACTAATTTAAGTTACAGGCAAACTTCCCAGTTTGTCATCAGAATGTTATGGTTGGATTATAGCAGAGGTGTTTTCAACAAATGTTTGGTTTTGTTTAGAGGTGAGACGTGGTTGAATATATTTTTTTAGATATATTTCTCTATCTTAGAATTTGCAACCAACAATGAGTTTTACATAAGAGGACTTATATTTTATTCCCAGTGATCAGTAAGAAACTAATTTGCCTCATATTATTCTTTAAAGCTGCCACTGATGATGTAACCATAATTTGATTAGACTGCAAAATGCAGTAATATTGAAAGTGAAAGTAATCATCATAAAAAAAGAAACCATCACGCATGTGGTTTTGCAAACAATATCAACAATTTTAAAACACTAGTTTCCATTGCTCTGTAAGAATATCTTGCCACTGATATACCTACATGTTTAGTTGTTTTATGCTAGTTATTGTAAAGAATGGACATGTGATATCGTACTACTAATTAATGTCCAGAATGTATTAAAAAGGAAAATGTCTTAATTCACATAAGATTTATTTGGCAACAATGTTGATGGCAGCAACCAGAACTGACTGTCTATTATAATTTGTCAAACTGTATTTGGCATCAACCGCTATATTTCCCCAAAAATGGTATAATTTACAAACACACAGTTTATGGTCCTATAACGAAAAAATTTGCATAAATATGCTCTATATTAAAATGTAGCTGACTATAACATGTTACACAACCCAATCGTATTATCTACTGGCACTTAATAGCTGATAATACCATTAACTTCCTAATTCAAGCAAATCCTCAAATACATGGTAAGCAATATTAACCCTATCCTAATCCACACTGTATAAAGACACAATCAATGTAGAAATCAACCAATAATAATTGTTATGTAAGTATAATCACTAGATAACTGTAGTTTTTCACCATTATCAAAATTTGTAGAATTTCACCCAAAAAAAAAAACATCAAAATTTGCAAATTTCCTTGCGCTTTCTATTAGAAAAGTGCAAATTATCAATACGGACCTAACTTTTTCCTTCTCTATCTTACTCCTTGTGATCAATAGGAAACTATTTTGTGTTATATTATTCTTTAAGCTGTCATTATTGATTTAAACATGATTTGATAACAGACTGCAAAATGCATTAATATTAAATGTGAATGTAATCATCATTAGAAAAGAAAGCATCATGCACGCGGTTTTGCACATATAACTACTGATTAAGCAATATTAAAACATAAATTTTCATTGTTCTGTAAGAATATTTTGCCACTAATAAGCCTACATGTTTAGTGCTTTTAGGCTAGTTATTATAAAGAACGGATATATGGTATTGTACTACTAATTAATATCCAAAATGTACTGTAAAGAGAACTGTCTACTAAGGAAAATGTTTCAGTTTACATAATATTTACTTGGTAACAATGATAATGGAAGCAACCAGAATTGGTCTTCTACTGTGACCATGGTTCAAACTTCTGGCCAACACGCTGGAATTCCGATGATTTCGTTCCAGCTCCAGCGTCCACCGAACCGGAACAAGACGAAAATCCGTTTTGGATCTTGGATTATAGGGGGGAAGCTTACTGAGTATAGGAAATGGGAGCAAGTTGAGGTTGGGAGAACCAAAATGTCGAAATTTGGCAAAAAATGGGCTTTTTTTACTTCATTGATTCAAATTTTAGGGCATGTAAGCGTAAAAAGGAAGAAGAAAAAAGATCATGAGCGAGGGAGTTTGTTAACTTATGCTGGGCTGTAAATTTAAGTTCGTTAATTTCTTGTGTTTGGCAGTTTAATAATTACACTTTGTTTTCAACTTAATTTCCCTCAGGAGTTTCCAGATCCGTGGGGTTTTACTATGGTATATTCAACAACACCAAACAAACAAACAACAAACTAAGTAATTACTTATCTTTTAAATAATTTGGAATTAAGTCAATTGATGGTTTGAGCGGGCTACTGAAAAAACTATCTAGAACATTAAGTAGTTGATTATGACAAATCATTATGTCATTTGGAATTACTATTCAACAGTCGCGTTCATAACATGACAATGGCCGCAATTCATTAGATGCTAAATATACAGTTTTGATAATAAATTTGTTCTGAGTTGTATGCTTTGTGTCTTCTACATAATTCAAAATCGCAAGGAAATTTTGTTATTATTGTATATTTATAACAAAAGTAAAGGAATTTTCAAACGGAAAGCATAATTGTGACCGCTGATTGTAAATTTATCAAACTATATTTAGCATTAATCGCTATATCTCCCCAAAAATGGCACATAATAAACAACCACGTAGTTTATGATCCAACATTTAAAGAAAGAAAAAATGGCATTAATATGCTCATACCATCCATATCAGAATGTAGTTGACTATTACATGTTACACAACACAATCGTATTATCTACTGGCATTAATTGCTGATAATACTATTAACTGCCTCATTCAACCAAATCATCGAACACCTGTTAAGCAACATTAATCCTAATCTAATCCACATTATATTAACACACAATCAATCTTGGAATGGAGTTGTTAAAGATCTTACAAGTTGTTTAGGGCTTCCCCAAACATCCAAATCCAACAACTCATTGACAAGGTTTTCTTCCTCAACCTCGCAAATCGCATCTAGATGGTCACAAAGCTCCTCCAATTTCTTGAAAATGGCTTCTTGAGTTTCCATCTACAAAACAAAAACATTTCAAATTCCGGATAACATTCGAACAAAAAATATCGTAAATTACATACCTGAAGAATCAGCTCATCGAGCTCGGAGTGTTTGGAAGCCCCAACTTCGGTTTCGTTCGAATTGGGAGCTAAGCTGTCGACGGTATTAGCAGAAGCAGTGGGGGTGGTGGTTGTGGTGAGATGGGATAGCGAATCGGAGAGTTTCTGCCACTGTTGGAGCTCGAGCTCGTACTTTCGCTTGAGGGAGAGTAAAGTTTTCTTCTTGCGGGAACGACGTGTTGCTGCTTGAAGACGCCGAGCAGAGGAGGTCGGAGACTGAGGCGGAGGTTGGTCGTAAAGGACGTTATTTAAGCGGCGGCGCTTGTAGACGAAGCCGTCGTCGTTGCAGAACTCCCATTCCTCTTCGTCTGTGGAATTCATTGGAGAGAGAAAACGGTGTGATTTTTAGGGGATTTGAAATTATGCGAGCGGGTACTTCGACCGGACTTTGTTGGCCCGATTGGTTTAGACCCAGCAGTTATGTGGGTCTAACCAAAAATTTTATTTACTGCAATTTAACATTACTTAAAGAAAGTCACCTTTAAGTGTTGATGGTTACTATAATATTCATTGCAGTTTAACTTGTTACTTACTGCAATAGTGCAATATAACATTATTTAAATTTTATTTGCAACAAGCTAAGCTAACATGTTATTTGCTTTAAACTAGGAATGTATTTACCGTGAACTAAATCGTGTTTAGTACAACCCGGAAAGGCAGAAATTCTTTACTTGTTCATTTATTTTTTAATTTGCTCAATCACCCGATATCATTCTTTCATGCCTCCAAACAAAACGTTATTAATTCACCAAGGGTAGAGATGTCAGTGAATACCTAAAAATCCATAATCCTCCAACCTACCCGTTTCCCCATTTGAGGAACTTCGAAGTACTCCTGAAGCTCCTTATGGTCACTTTTTCTCAAAAAAAGAGTTCTTTTTCTTTTATTTTCAGTATCCGAAAACCCAAAAAATATCCGCTATTCGAAAATAGGTATGGATATTCATATTCGAAAACCTGTTTCTGGATATGAATACGGTTACTACTCTATCCGTGTCCGAAAAATATCCATTCTCTATGGAATCAAATGTTAATTTTTATTTTTAAATTGTACTTAATTCTTAAACTATAAACAATTATAATTCAGTTTAAATAACCATGGAACGGTTGATTTTTCTCAGCAATCGATACGAGAAAATCATGTTTAACTTGATAGATGCAGACACTTTTCAGATATCCTTATCGGCCAAAACCGATACAGATATTTTCGGATATCCAAAAATATATGTGAGTGTGGATACATATATTTCTTTTGAAATATCCTGCGGAAAGCAGATACGAATACAGATGCAGATTTTATTTTTTGGATCTGAATGCGGATACAAGGCTATTCGCATCCCTTTACAGCCTTAACCAAGAGGTTATGGTAAAAACAACATATAATAAGAGTAAATCTATATCCTCAAAACACTAAAATAAACTTCTTCTCACACCAATTTACAATGACCTCATACATGTCTTTCTATAATAATATAAAGTAATAAGTCGTTGGATAAAAATTATGTAGAGACCTACGACTGAAACTCCAAAACACTCTTAAACATAATTTCTCACAAAAATCTGAAGTTCAATTTCTCTGGTTCAATCAATCGGAAAGCTCACTAGTAGATTGGTACCAATCGACTGGAAGAGAGTTTCAAGCGATTGATGTATTTTCGGGTACTAGTAGATTGATGTAACTAGTAGCTTTAGTGGCATATCTTTAAAAAACTTATATTTTAAAATATATAGTCATTATATATTCATACAAACATATGTAAACAAGTTGTGTATCATCGAAGCAAATTTTATTATAAGCTTAATAAAACAAAGTACACATTCATGACATTTTTTATTTAAAAGGAAACAATATGAATTCAACAAATATTAATAATCCTTATACTCAGAAACACTTGGAATTTTATTTAGAAGATGATAAAGAAGACTTTCTCGGGTATTTTCTCCTCTCCTTGTTTGCCTTTTCATTAACTTCATAATTTCAATCCCAAAAATTTGGTGAGCAAGGAGGATGTTTGAGGACTTGGATTCTAAGGATTATAGGATGATGATGGGTCGTATTATGATGTTGGAGGAGGAAACGGTTCGCAAACATCATGTTTAGCTGATCTACAGAAATTTAAAGCTCTTTGTTTAAGAAAGCTTAAACGTCTCGTAATTACTTTTTGCCTGAAATAAAGCTCACTTTGTAGTTCCAGTTGTTGTCTGTGATAGTGATGTATATTGTTGATCTTGTCTTTAGTTAATGGTGAAACGATCATTGGTTGTTTCGATTCCTTACTATCCGTTGTATAACCGGTATGGTAAGATGACCATTTATATAAGGGTTCGTGTTTTGAAGTGGGGATTGGTAATGATGAAGATTGTGGGTATTCGGAAGAGGATTGATTCTTTGATGCCATAGCGGCGATCGATAGTAGATTGCTTAACACTTTGCTTATGAAAGGAATAATAATTTGTTCTATTATAGTATCATGTGTGTGTCTCTCTCTCTCTCTCTTTATATATATATATATATATATATGTGTGTGTGTGTATGTATATGTATATGTATATGTGTATATATATATATATGCGGATGGTAGTAATTTTGAAAATGGTTTTGTGTTTTTATAGTTGAACAAGAATTATTAAACAACCAAGTGGTAAGTACGTATGACTTATATTCTAGCAACAAAGGGTTGAATACCGGTAGATGCAAAAAGTGAAAATTTTGCTTTTGTTTAAAAAAAAAAAATTTTAAAAAAAATTTATAAATCTTTAAACGATACAGTCCCAAGTTCATGTCTTGATTTTATAAACACATTTTCAAATAATGGTTTTGTAGAAATATACGCTAGTTGATTTTCAAAGGAGACGAAATCAATTTTTTTCCACTATTGTCGTGAAGAAAATGGTGATGAATATTTGTATGTTTAGTTCATGAATGATTAACTGGGTTTTTAGATAAATTAATCGACTAGTATTATCACAATAAATAGCGGGATTTGGTAAGTTTATTCCAAAATCTTCAAGTGTTTGTCGCATGTATATAACTTAAGCACAAGCAAAGTTGCTGATATATATTCAGCTTGACATGTTGATCGTGAAATGCAATTTTGTTTCATACGAAACCAAAAGATTAGTGATTTTCCAATAAAATGACATGTACCATGTAACAACCCGGAAAATCAGAACCAATTAAAAAAATTTATTTTGGCAATTTTAATGAATTTTGAATATTTAAAATGATTTATTTTAAATAATAATGACTAGAAATATATTTTGAATAGAATTCGAACGTATATATTTATTTGAATTGAAGTTATCACATAAATATTTATTTTAATTATAAAAGGAATTGGAAATGGCGCGGTAGTTTGAAAATTCGATTTCAAATTTCGAATGAATGTACAAGATTCAAAATAAACCGGATTTTAGTGAAAGCATAAATATTTGAATCTGTTTGAAAATATCTTTCAAATGAATCTGAAAAATCCAAATTTCATAGCGGGAATAAAAAGTTATGTCCAGTTGAAAATTCAGAATAGTCGCTATGGAAATATGGCCCTTAAAAATGGTGATTTTGCAAACGACCTCTGTTTTTGACGAAACCACTTTTGTTTGATCCAGGATGTCAAATTGTTGCTAGATTTCAATTTCAGTAATTTTTTAAATTAATATGTGAGCGTGGCGAAGTTAAACGTGTTTTGACAGTTTCAGTCAATTTGGATAGACCAGAAAATGACCATTTTTCAAACGGTCTCCAAATTCGACGAAATTAGTTTTGTTAGGACCGTATCGTCAAAACATAGCCAGATTTATTTTTCTGGAATTTTTAGAGTCAGTATGTGGCCCCAGTAAATTAAAATGTACATTAAAATCAATATTGACTATTATATTAATTTATATTTTAATTTTAACAAAAACTGAACGAAACAGTCGAATTGGCTTATCATACATATCCCATTGTGTTCGGAATGGGGTAATTAGCTAGGGGCGTCAGCCGTTGGGTTTAATTTGGAGTTAGAATAAAAAGTCAACTTTTGGATTATAAAATAAAAATATAATATAAATTATAATTCTCTCCACTCCCTTTCTCTCTCTTCCTCCTTTACCTCCCCTCGTTCAAAATCAAAAACCGAAAAGAAAAAAAAACCACGGGGCGCCAGATCCCATCGCCACCCACGCTGGTGCGCCCCCACCAGCACCGTCACCATCTCCGGCACACCCCCCCCCCCTCGCGTCTCTCTCCTCCTCCAACCTCCAGCCTCAATTCGAAGACCCCCAAACCGTCGCTCCCCTTTCTGAAAACCCCAATTACCCTAAAAACTCAGGCGCCACCAACCCCTGACCATCCCCGACCACCAGGCCTTCCCCTGCACCACCGATTCACCGCAACAGCTCCCATTCCTTAAAACGATGCGAGTTTTTATATTTATTATTTAATATTCTTTTCAATTTTTTATAGGTTTTTATAAAGAAAAAGAATAGGTTTTTATAAAGAAAAATAATAGGTTTTTGTAAATAAAAAGAGTAGATTTTTAAATAAGAAGATAAGGTTTTTAATCAAAGAAAGTTTATGTTTTTATAATAGAAAAGTTTATATTTTCAAATACGAAAAGATTAGACTTATAATTATATAAAGATAAGATTTTTAGCTATAAAAAGGAGTGATTTTTAGTTAGTTAAAAATATGATTTTTATCTATTTAGATTTGAAATAAAAATTTGATTTTTATATACATGAAGTAGCGATAAAAGTATAATTTTTATTATATATGCAACGTAATAAAAATGAGATTTTTATATATAGCATATCAAAATAAAAATATGATTTTTAATCATGTAGCGAATTAAATATATGATTTTTTTATCATAGGGATAGCGGTATGAAAATGTATTTTAAGTATTTAAACAACATGTTAAAAAGTGATTTTAATATGTACAGTGTAGAAAAGACTGAGTTGAATATCAGGCTAAACCAAGCTATTCAGAAATGAAACGGTGGAGTGGAAACCCAAGGTGAGAACTTCTCACTATAATTTCTTGTACAGTTATTTATGTTATAGATGCATATATGAACTGCTCCCCGTCGTCCACAGACCATGGACGACTTGTTTGATTGTATTGTGGTTGTTTTGCGTGATTTGATTGAGTTGTGAAAATTGATTGTGATATGAAATTTAAAATAATATATTCATGTGTCACATAAATATTTTATAGTTAAAAATATAATTTTTAATGTGTATATGAATAAAATAAATATTCATAAACAAATTAGACGATTTGTTTATGTACACACATTTGACGGATATTGATTGGGACGATATATTTTACACATCGCCCAACTACATAAATAAAAATCAGTGTTTGTTGATTGAAACCCTATACGGGTATTGGGATGATATTTGACATACACTAATCCCAATATTTAGTTGTTTGTCAATCGACTGGTTGACAGACTATTATAAGCGTTAAATATTTATTTGATGCTTATGCAGTATAGAATGCATTCTGGATGGTGGTTGACTGCGTTTGATTGTTGTTGTATACATGTGTTGTATGAAATCCATATAAATAACATTATATGGTAATTGATTGTGTCTGATTCCAGCTTAGAAAGAATAAATATTTTAAAATAACGAATATTTTAAAATAATGAATATTTTAAAAATAATATTTAGTAAAAGATCAAAACCTGATTTTGATGTTCGATTTGAGATGGACACGAATGTATTTAAATATGTAAAGCCATGTTGATTAGGTTAACGCCGTTTTGACATGAACGATATTTATATCGATTTTATTCATTTTTATAATGAATATCGAAAAGGAAGCTATTTCAAAATCTAATGTTTTGAAAATACTATCATTTATATATCGATGATATGAAATTTTTAATTTTGATTTGAAATTGAATATGAAGTTGAAATCGTTCAGAAAACGAATTTAAAACGATTTATAAAAGACATTTTAAATGGAAATCGACGAAATATAATATATATATATAATGGCCAGAATAGAACGCGCCGTGCCGCGGCAGTTCGCGAATTTCGACCATTGACTTCGAACAAACATTACGGGATATCCGACCGTCGGATTCTCCTAAAAGTGGAACCGTTAGGTTCGTATCGAAAAGAGTTTTCTGACGAATATAAGAGATTTCAAATCTAACGACTGGATTTGGAATTATGTCCAAATCAAATTTGGAAAAGGTCGTTGTAAGTGCAGTTCGACGACTGTTTATGGAAATCGACTGTACGGGCCTTGATAAAATTATTAAAAATATCAATAATTTGTGTAAAATCATAATAAATGATTTAGAAAGAATTGTGCTGAAAAATTCCACATTTGAAAAGATAAAAATATATTTTCATCGAAATGAACTAGTTATGAACTAGAATTATAAATCCAATATTTTTAAAATAAATAAATTGGATTTGAAATAGTTTTAAAAATAACCAGAATTTCCAATATATGAATTGGAATTGATTTGAATCGAAATTATCTTCGGAATATTTCGATATTGGATTCCGTGATTATACAGATATTGTGGAGGAATTTGGAAGATATATATATATATATATATATATATATATATCGTTATTCCAATACGATATTTGTTGATTTGAGAATTTGATATTGAATATAAGACGATATATTTTCTATTCAGAGCCTTGTATTTAATATCAAATTGGATTTTGGGTTTACTGTGAACGGTGTTTTAAATAACACTTGTTCTTTAACCCGATTAACAATGGAATGAGATTTTGGGTTTTGCACGCCCTGACATTGTTATATTCTTACCTATGTGGTTGTTGGATTGCGAGGCGCCTCGGATATATCGGCTACTGCATGAGTCGATGGATATAGGTCCTATAGGACCGGGAAATGTGTGTTCAGGAATTCTAATCCTTGAACGTAAGGGAGGATCGGCCTTGGAGAATCCAAGGGTCTACTGCGGGAGATCCTGGGGCATTTGCTAGAGTGTCTCGAAGCCGGCGATGAGTACATCCCTTGCCTCGACTCATGACGGAAATCAATTTCCAATACGTTACATTTCAGTTTTAATTGTAGAGCCTAATATTGGCGACATGATAGATGGTACCCATGCCGCCTATGATTGGTACATTTATATTTGAAGTTGTTTTATACACCACACACTTAGAATAGTATCAAATGATTTGTTTTAAACATACCAAGCATGTTTGGCTATTATAAGGGAAAACCCTATCCTCTGGATTGCGTTACATTGTGTGATGGGACCTGGGTCTTATAATAGCTTCATTTTTCCAAAAAGCATTGCGTTATTTATTCTATGCACTGGTATTCTTTGGAGGAAACCCATTCCGTGTTATATGGCGTGGTCTCTTAATTTATCATATTTTAAAGTAAAGTTTTAAATAACTATTTTAGTTCTCACACCAGTCACATGACTGACCTGGAGTTTATTGTTCTAACCTAAACTCTGGGTGCCCTATTTTCCACACGGGCAGCTAGTAGTTTAGGTTTTGCAGATTTTATTCACAGGATCCTGGTTTACAGCTGGAACGATATTCAGAAAGCTCTGTATCCGTTTATCTCTTTTAGTTGTGATTTTGTATTATTTTCCGCTGCATTGTAATTTTTAAATCTCTGTTATTTATCAAATGTATTTTATTTGTTCATACTCTGTATATTCTTACTATGACGTAAATTGTTGTAATAAGCAATGAAATGTTCTTCTGTTTATATTCTGATTTGTCGTGTTCTCGTTATAATCCGGGCTTTCCTTTACGGGGAAGTTTGGGTTGTTACATACCACTTGTATTTTTTTGACCTGTACAAGATCCCCTAAAATCCATATCACTAAAGGATACTAATTTGAAAGAATAATCTCTCAAATAAAAAGTCCGAAGTCTTTGGTATTACTTTGATAATGTAATATATGTTTTACTGCTTATAAATATGATTCGTTTGGATTGGCTTGAAATTGTATGCATAACAAACACTCATCATTATATCTGACTAAATTAATGTTAAGTATAGTAATGATTTTATCATACTACGATATAGTTTCTGGTCAGCACTTTTTCCATTTTCATCTATATCGTGATGTGTTGTTGTACTCATAGTATTAGGTTTAGCAGAAGTATTTTCCATTCTGATTCGTTTGTTTAAATTATTATAATATTTATCTTAGTTCATAAAAAAATCATTTGGTAATCATTTGATTTGTAGACCAAGAAAATGAGATAATTCTCTTATGTGGAACATTTCAAATTCCTCAGTCATTATTTCTGAAAATTCCTGACAATGTTTTTCATTAGTGGAACCAAAAATAGTATCATTTGTGTACACTTGTATTGTTAGAATATCATTTTTAGAACGTTTTATAAAATGTGTTTGTCCAACCTTCTCGATTTGAAAACCTAAATCAATAAGAGAGCTCTTAAGTCGTTCATACCAAGCATGATGTGCTTGTTTTAAACCATATAAAGCCTTTTAAATATACAGACATAATCTGGAAATTTTCATGTGTAAATAAGGAAGGTTGTTCAACGTATGCATTTTCTTTTATAAATCCATTTATAAATGCGTTTTTACGTCTATTTGTTAAAGTTTGAATTTATGAAAACAAGCATTGACTGGTAAGATACGTACTGCTTCTTATCTGGCAATTGAAGTAAATGTTTCTTCATAGTATGTTCCCTCTTGATTATATACTTATGCTACTAGTCTAGCTTTATTTCTAGTTATATTACCTAATTCGTTTGCTTTGTTTTTATAAACTCATTTTGGGCCAATGACTACCTGATCACTCGATCTAGGAACCTGTTCTCATACTCCATTGCGTTCAAATTGGTTTAGCTCTTCTTGCATACTTATAATCCAATTGTCATTAGTAGAGGCTTCCTTTGTATTTTTAGGTTCTACATTAGAAAGAAAAGCTACATGGCCCATTAGATTTAATTGATTTCTAGTTCATATATTTGAATTTATTTCTGCAATAATGTTTTGAACAGGACGATGTCATAATATTTTTGGTGGAGATCTTAACTCGTTATTACTATGAATAATGTTTCATTTTCTCTAGTATTATGAATAATGTTTTCATCTTCTATAGTACTATGAATAATGTTTTCATCTTCTATAGTATTATGAATAATGTTTTCATCTTCTCTATAATTTCTATTACTCATGACTTTTTTATTATCTTTATACGATAGTTGGTAAAAAAAATTCATCCAAAGATACATGAAAATTTTCTTTAATTTTATTCATTCTTTTATTAAAAATTCGATAATCTTTGCTTCGATCCGAATATCCTAGGAAGATTCCTTCATCAGATTTCGAATCGAATTTACCAAGCTGATATCTTGTGTTTAAAACAAAACATTTTGAACTAAAAAATTAAATATTAGTTTTCTACCATTAAATAGCTCGCGAGGAGTATTTTTCGTAGGAGGTCCAATAGAAATACGGTCTAGTACAAAACAGGCCATTGTAACAGCTTCATCCCAGAAATGTTTTAGTAACGTGCTTCCATTTAGTAAAGTTCTAGCATATTCTTGTAATGTTCTGTTTTTCCATTCTACAACTTCATTTTGCTATGGTGTTCTAGGAAATGAATTTTTTTAAGAAATCCTTTCTTTTTACAGTATTGTTCGAAAGCTTCGTTTTCGAATTCTCCTCCGTGATTGCTTCTTATATTTTTCATATTAAATCTTTTAGATTTTGAATTGTTTTAACAAATATTCGAAAGTGTCAGTTTTATTTTTCATAAAGATAGTCCAAGTATATCTAGAAAATTCATCAACGATTACAAACATATATTTATTATGACTTATGGGTTGAAATTGAGTTGGCTCAAATAATTCCATATGAAGTAATTATATTGGTTGTAATTTTGAAATGACCTTTTTATATTTAAAAGGTGATTTAGTTATTTTTCCCTATTGACAAGCATCACAAATGTTGCTAACTTTGAAACTCATTTTTAGTAATCCATTTACTAATTCATTTTTAGAAATTTTATTTGCAGTTTTAAAATTTACATGTCAAAATCTTTTGTGCCATAACCGAGGATCATTTTCTTTGGCTATTAAAAATATACCTGAATTATGATTTACTTTCATATTTAAAATGTATATATTTATATCGCTGTTACCTTCAAAAATAATACTTTGATTTTGATTTTAATAAAAAAAATATTAAATTTATTTTCTGAAAATGAGATTTTAAATCCTTTATCACATAATTGATTAATACTTAATAAGTTATGTTTAAAAATCTTAACAAATACAAAATTTGAAATAAGAGGTAAATTAGTTGTACTGTATTTGCTCACATCGTCTTTGCCGATGATATATTCCTTTGAATTATCTCCAAAAGTGACAGAACCTCCTCTAAGTAGATAATATTTGTTATTTGTCTCCTGTCATGTGTTTTGAGCAACCACTGTCGATTATCCATTTTCCTCTTTTCTTGAATGGGACCTGCAAAAAATAAGAAATAATGTTGGTACCCAATTTTTAATAGGGTCATAAGAGTTGGATCTTATGAAACCAAACCCAAGAGTTTTCACTATCCACTTCATAATTATAATTTTTATTTTTATGAATGGTTTCTAAAAATGATTTTATATATTTATTCCTAATCAAATTATTGTTTGTTTTAGGAACCCATATGTTAATAGTATTAGAAATCGTTTTTCTTTTGGAAAACTTCGATGATACATTAGGTTATCTTTCTGCTTAAATTATTTTTTAAGTGAAGCCCTAGAATTCTTTTGATATTCTTATCCTTTCTTATTTGATGCAGATTGAGAATTTTCTATAATTCTAGATAAATTTTCTCTTCCTTTATTGAAATTCGAGACATTTTTCATAATGACTTCTGACTTAATTTTGAGACTATAATTATCTAGTTCTATTATTTTAATCCTAGTTTTCAATTGTTGATTTCCACAAACAAGAGCATTATTCTTTTCTTTTTTTGTTTCAGTTTTTTGACAGAACAAAGTAAGTTGAGAATAACATTATAAAATGATTCTTGAATTATTATTTTTACCCAAATTCTTCTTCCAATATTTCTTTCTTATCTTTAAGCATGTCCCTTTCATTAAAAAGTTAGAGCTGGCCATCCAATGGCGACACAATGATTCGCTTCTTCTCTTTCTTCTGTTTTTCTCACCTCTCCACTCAACTCTCTTCCTAATCGGTCCTTTCTCCTCCTCTCGCACCATTTTCTCCCCTTACCTTGCTTTTGACGTTGTGGATCTAACTCCACTTTCTCCCACATATCTGGTCCCAAATTTCCTCTTTCGCAACCTCGATCCTTTGTCACCGTAAAGCTCACAACTTTTCTCTACCTCAAACCCGAATCTACGACTCCTAACCCTATATGACAACCCCAATTTCGACAGACCGAATTTTTTTCAAAATTCCAATCTATCGAAACTCGGTTTGGTTTGCTCTGGTACCCTGCAGGAAAGACAGGAACATAAAACATGTCAGATCTCAGAAAAATATCTCACAGCGGAAAGGATAAAATATAGTATAATCAAAACATATCCTTACCGTATTATTAATATTGCCTAACCAGTATCCAAAGCTATCATGTCTCCGCCACGATCTAACCTACGAGTGTCTTATAAGGAGGGGGTCAGAACACAAGTTCTGGTGACTGGATTTAAACTCTACACTTTGGATAATCTTACATATACCGTTCAATCATATTTTCTTATTTATTAGGTTACTTGGGTTAACAGCACTCAAGGCTTACACACATGTCGTACCCGTTTACTTCCCATTGAATTAACCTAATACAGTATATGTAGCTATCTCTCAATATTGAGATACACCCCATGGCACCCCACTCGCGCAATCTCCACCGTATCATCGTAGGAATATAGCAGTCCCTAATCCTACACTCGAATGTCATATGGATTTCTATATATATGTCAATGCTACGTCTGCAAAGAACCACTACTTCTATATTGCATAAGCGTTCGGACTGCCATCTTTGAACCATTCGATCGAATTAGGTTACATCCTCGAATAATGCCCTCTAGTCTTATGATACACCACCCAGAGCGAAATGAGTGTACCTAGACTTTCCCAAGTACGTATCGTCAATCGTTCTCGATGTCTATTGCACATGTCCTCTATATGTGTCCCCGAGTCCCGTGGCAAGGCTAATCAAGAAACACAGAACTCAGTCGAGAGCTTTCAGATATCTGCCGATTGCAGATGCTAAGGTCTGCTTTTATATTGGCTATGGTCCCACTAGACACCTCCCTCAACTAATGAAAGGCACCCAAGAATATCAAGAATGAGAACTTAACCTCGGTCGCCTATGCCCTTCAAACCTATTGGCCAACCTCACCCATACCTAGATAGCAAAGTATATGGTCTTTTGGAGTTCTCTGCCTTTCCGCTTTACGTACTGATTGAAGATGGTAGGTAGACAATGAGTTGCTATCACAGGGCACTAACTGGTCTCGCCGAATCACGCTGGTCCATCTTAGCCTTTTGATTGCCCCTTATTATTGCAATCAAGGCATACCCATTGGTTCACCCACGCAGACCTAACCTCTGTGAGTAAAGGCGGATCATCTGCCACTCACAGAGGAATACCAAGAGTACCCTACGTCCCCGAAGCCGCGTGTTTCCCCTTCCAGTCCTTTGGAGCCGTTAAACAATCAGATGAATGTGCACTCACCTCGTACCTTATAACACCTCAATGATCTACCCTGTTCGGTTATTCACCCTCAACCGTATGGACTGGTCTAAGCGCCTTACTTTAGCATGTTGTTAGACCCTATGTTTAAACATTCTTTTATGCGCTTGTCTCACCTCACCAGGTTTCCAATTAACTTGGTTATTCCAATTCATATTGAATTCTTATTCAAATTACCAAGTTTCTCTTGTTTATTAATTTCAGTCATACAACTCAATTCATTTAAGTTTATTAATAAGATTACAACATGTTATTCTCTAGATTGTGGCCCATGGTCCATGATCTACAATCCCTTTTATATTCTTGTTTGATTTCAATATCATGTTTTACTTAATATGTAATTAAGTATATCCAATTCACATGTTTCCAATTAACATGTCCCTTACCATTAATAAATATAACTTATTTCATTTCATAGTTTTCCTCACCCTTTCTCATTTAATCGTAATTCCACTTTACATCGTCAATACGACTTACCGTTGTTTACTTATTAACTTAGTTCTATTAACCAAGGTCCATTAATAAGTTTCCCTACCCATTTATTATAGCCTATGTTATAATTTCCCCTTGTCCCTAGGACAAGTCTAAACATGTTATTCTTACCAACGGGTTTCAGACTCCCATACTACTTAATTTTTAATTAAGTACATTATATTTCCCCCTTTTCTTAACTAGTTTTAGGTTTCCCCCTTTTGTGAATTACTTAATTTACAATTAATTGTCACTTAACTTAATTCACCAATTATTCCATTCCCTTACTAGTTTATTATAACCTAAGTTATAATATTCACTTGTCCCTAGGACAAGTCTACCTATTATACAACATTTTCATTAATGTTATTTATTTATAATTGGTTATTATCATTCCCCTTTTAAACCATTTACTGTTGTAAACCATTATTCTTCATTCTCTGTAATATATGTTCCTTATTATATTAAGGAAAACACTACATGCACCTTATCAGCTTGATAATAGGAATCAATGATTTATTTTCATAACGTTTTCCCATCTAAATCCGTGGTAGCAAGTAATTTCTTTACTTTTCTATATTTATTGTGGCTTACTTGCAACAACGTTTTCAGAAATAAGTCATTCAGGGAAATACATCACTTTTCCCTCTTATCACACTACTCAGTTCATTACACCCCATCCTTTCTTATTTTTCGAGTTAGACATTTAATTATCATCCTTGCCATTTATTCATATCTTGTTATATACATATATTTATTTATATATATAAGCACTAGACCTCTCACATTAAGCCTACACTTGTGGACGCTGGATTTGCCGGGCGGGTCCGGGCAAACTTCTACCACAAGCTGACTTGACCTCGTGTCTTAGCACATGTTGTTAATTCTTGCACTTAGGCCTCTCACATTAGGTTCAACATTAGTGGCTGCTGGATATGCCGTTCGGGTCCGGGCAGACTTCCGCTACTAATGCAACCTAACCTCGTGCCATAAGTGTATTTACAATTTCTAATTGTAATCCTAGGCATATTCATTTTCATTCAATCACTTATGTTCATATCAAATTGCGCTTCCAATTTAAAATCTCAAAACAAAATATATGTTATGTTCATTACATGAAAATTTAAGACATATTATCCTTTTTACTGTAATATAGTTTACAGTGATCTAATTTACATGTCGTCCAATTTTTGCCTATATTTTGTCGCATGTCATTTTCAACATATGTTTAATTCCACTAGGACACGTAAACATTCAATCAGGTAATTATTTTAACATGTCGTTCAATCAATAATATGTCCCAAGTAAAGCATGTAATTACAATCACCGAATTGGCTATTCATATCCTAATAAGTTTATTTTCTCCAACATGTAAACATTCAATAACTTAGCCAATTCAACATAGGAATTTCCTGACATAGTCATCTCAACATTTCAATTTGTTACAACAACAATTTATAATCAAACTGGCCATTTCACAATTTATTAAAAAGGGAAATGCTAAACGATAGTCACAACATTATCTAAAGGCTATAGCTTAAACCCACTCACCTTTAAGCTTTACCCAAATTTTGGATCTGATCCGTTCTACCATCTATGGTTTTCCTTTGCCCTTTAATTTGATTCACGACCTAACGACCATGGATTTAATATTTCATGAAAAGATAAGGGAAAGAGAAATAATTTAAATAGACTGGTTCTTAGAGGTTTATCTTTCTTTTATGATTCAATAATCTTTTTTATTAACGTTGATTACCTCTTCCGGATCTGAATTCATAATCCTCCTAGGCTAACATTTTAATTTCAGAATAGATTTGAGAAGAGAGAGAGAGAGAGAGGGAGCCATGACAGAGCTCCAGCGTAGCTGCTGAATTATGATGTTTAGGGTTAGGTCTAGGATCTTATTTATAGGTTCTCAAGACCCTATCATACATGCTGCGCTGAGTCAGCATTGAACCTAGTTAAGAAAATAGTCCAGGTTCACAGACGAATCTAGCCAAATCATATCGTACACGCAGTGCTGAGTCAGCATTGGGTCTCACAAGCTGTTTTGGCGTAGAAATTTGAATTTCGAATGTTTGTATTGTTTTGGCATAGAAATTTGATTTTCGAACTTTTGAATTTCTGGAATTTATTTAACTGTTTTATTCACATGAAATATTCTTATATGTTTACATTTCCTCTACCAACCATTTTCGCGTATATATATACGCACAATTTTCGTTTTATTTTCAAAATTCAAATGATGTTGCACCGTTATGTGATTCTTGCCATATTTCATTGACTGTAGCCTTATCTTGAATTTTATATTTTATTTACATATATTTATGCATATATATATATATATATATTCTCATACATATACATGTATTTTCTTTATTTCCTTATATGTATGTTCTTATCCTTTCAAATTTTGAATTTGTATACGTACATATATTTGCATGTTCAGTTGGCCCTCTCTAAAACAAGGATAAAAATTATGTCGTCGCCGAGGTTCGAACCCCCGACCTCCATGTTACAAATCTAATGCCTTAACCAACTGAGCTATGAAGTCTTTTGTTATTAAGTCTTCGAGCAATGATAATTACTGTTCTCTTCTTGCTTCTCTTTTTCATGTTAGTTACAATATTTAAATTAAACCATTGCATGAATCTTTTTCTTTTAATGTTAATGCATTATGTTTGCAAATCAGTGCATGCAACATATTTACATTGCATGCAACCAATCCTTTCTTTCTTTTAATGCATGCATTACATTTTTTTCCAGTGCATGTATTTATTACATGCAATCCTTATTTTATTATTTATTTTATATTTTAATTTGTTTATATATATATATATTTCACTTGTGCATATACAAACTTCTAGGCTTAATAACTACTTCATATGATGTCCGTTTTACGCAAACCAGGCATCTATCTTGACTAGAATTCCGACATGGATGCAATGGCGCAGTCCGTTTTACCTAATTCTCATTATTTAATTAAGTTATTCTTATATTATTATCTTAAAAATACGGGGTGTTACACCCTAGCCATGACCTCACTGATGTTCCTCCTTAACCCGCTTGTGTCCTCCACGTTCGAACTAATCTTGCTACCATTTGCAGCTTCGAGGCAGTTCGCGGCTTCTCTACCTTCTCTACTCACTGTATTGCTCAATCTACCCTCCGAAAAGTAGTCTTATGTAGCTTATATCGATGTTGTCGACGTGTTGGTACGGTTTATTCCAGTGAGCAGTTAGATTTGAGACAGTGATCGTTGGTTTGTATGTTTTGTATCTCATCTATGTAGTGAGTTTTGGTTTTTAAACTGTGGATATGTCGACTTGGTTTAAGGTTGTTGGGTTGTATATGAGTTTGGATTATGGGTGGATGTTGGTGTCTTTGGGTGTGTGGTAGTTTGGTTTGCATTTGTCTTTACTGTTTTTCTGGATGGTTGGTGGTCTGCAATCCTCTAAAGTTGATCTGCAGGGAGTAGGATATTGCTTGCTGGTCGATGGTGGGCGTTTATGCAACAACTTTATGCTGTTTATTTTATTTTGTCGAGCAATAGAAAGTGAGTTTTATAAATGATTGTGTTGTGCCTTCTACCGCATGGAAATGGTGCTTCTGATCTTGAAGCATGAGACTGGCTTGTATAGTTTAAACTTATGTTCGACTCATGTGATGTAATCTAGATAGATTCAGTGGATGGTCCACTTCAAAACCTTATGTAGCTGATCGATTTACTCTCTATCACATGTACTTTCATGTATCATTATTAGTTATAATAATATTGGCGCAGTCCATAATAAAAAACTGGTTGGCCTTGAAAAAAAAGAACATAGCACTTCCGAATTCTGCATTTTTCTAGTTTTCAAGAGCTTCCTTATACTTTCCTTTGTAACTATTCCTAGAGTCCAGAAGTTTTGAATTTATTTCAACCATACCATCGAAACTTAAATTGGTAACATCGTTATCTTTAGCCGCGAATCAGACGTTAGCTAGCTCATTAACACTATCACTTTCTGAGAAAGAGGTGTTTGATTCATCTCATGTTATTGAAAATGCTTTCTTTTTGAATCTGTCCTTCTTGTTTTAATTGTGATATTCTTTCTTCTGATATGGACAGTCCTTTTGTATATATCCCTTATTGTGACAATTATAGCATTTTAAATCTAATGATGATGGCTTGCTAGAATTGTTGTGACTAGAGTTCTTTTGGCATAATTTTTTATTTCTTTTCTTATATTTTAAAAAACTTTTTGAAGTATTTGGAAATAAGTGTTATGTCATCTTCATCTGCATCTGAGTATTTTTTTTTCAGCATGAAATGCGAGATTCTTTTTATCTTGAGCCTATACTCTTTTAGCCTATAAATTAACTTCATACGACGCTAGATTTCATTTAACTCTTCTGGTTTCATCGTAGAGAGATCATTTGCTTCTTCAATAGCTAAGACCTTTCTTTTCCAATCTTTTGTTAAAGAGTTTACTGTAACGACCTGGATTTTTCAGTCATTTGAATTCAAATATTTAAACTGATTTTCAATATTAATAGAGTTTAATAAATAATTCATTTATTTAACGGTTATTAAATGTATATTTTATATTTATTATAAAACGAATTCGAAACGGCGCGGTAGTTCATAATATTGGGTTTTGAACTTCAATGGAATATATAGAATTCGTTTTAAATCGGAATTCCGTGAAACAACAAACGTTAGAATCAGACTGATTATAATTTTCTAACAAAAGAGAAAAATCGAAATTTCAGCTTATAAATTGTAAGTTATGTCCAGTTCAAAATTTAAAATAGTCATTATGAAGATTGTTTATAAACAATAGCGTTTATTCAAAAAAAAAAGGATTTCTTTATAATTTGAAATTCGAATATGGGCAGACGCATATATTTAAAGCTAGCACGAGTAGCGATAAAATTAAGTAATCATATAACGGTAAATTCCTTCTATGATAAGCCTACCTTAATAACACTTCCGAGCCAAGTCAAAATGTTTTCTCCTATTCTCTCTTTAAAAACAAAACGCACTGTTAAGTCTTAGATGTTGATTTTCGTGCTTTTTCAACAATTTACATGTTCGGTTCTATGCAAAGTTCACTTGCTTCAAGCCGGCTGTTTAATTATGTCTTTGCGGACTGCTATCCAGCATACAAGGGAAAAAAACTAAACGTTGAGTTATAATTTATTTTCTGATCTGCTATACCCGACCATTGGACAAATACTGCATGCCAAAATTCATCTGTACAAATAGCCACTTATCTTTCTCAGCTAAGCTATCTTTTCTTTCATTCATGCAACAGTACAATGCATGCTAACCTGTCAAAACTCAAAGGAAACCCCTCTGTATTTTCAAATCAAAACAGACTTAGCCACGTAAAATACATACGACCTACTCCATTCATGTCTTGTTCCACATACGATAAGGAAAGAAAAGAGCTACCTACCAAGCCACCCATATGGCCATGAAAACCTGACTTAACAGTGAAGCTTTTGCAAATGCCAATCAATTCACATTGCTACCATTCCCTTGAACCCCTACACGCAAGCTCCTAATTTTCTTTCTACCTACTCAATTATCCTCCCCAGCTACTCTAACAACAAACTCATGCTTGCCCTTTTAGGAACTTCACTTCACCACAGACACATTTCATATTAGCCCACACACATACGTTCAGCCCCTAAATACCTATGTTGTACTAATGAATTAGGCATGGTTCTTATCTCTAATTTCTTCTCCTATATATATACGGGAGCAAGTCATCTTCACAGCAACACAGAAAACGGAAATGGCAACTAGTCATCCAAAAATCATTTCAACTCGTATACTTAACTGAAAATTGTTAAACAAATTTCAATATGCTTGTAAACCCTTTATCTTCGATTTGTGGAAGTTTCGTGGGTTTCATGAGGGGGTCTGTCTGAACGACGGTGACCAGCAGCGACGGTGGGGTGGAAAAGCAATCGGAGGAGGAAGTTAGTTAAGTGGGTTCTTGCATGGTTTCAAAAATAAAAACGAAACGAGTTTGTTCAGTTTACATGGGAAGGAAATAAGTGAGGAGAGTAGGAAGGAATAGGTTGCGTGAGGATTAAAAGGGGAAGAGCGATGTGGAGAGTAATATGTTGTAGCATGTTTTGTATGGAAGAGTTTGTTTGTTTTTTGGTTCACTGGGCATTGTTTGAAGTAGTAGGAGCATACGTGAGTGGGCGGACTGAGAGAAATGGAAGTTATGGCACATGATGGGTACATGGAGCTTTAGGAAGAAAATGCAAAGGGTTTAACAAAGCAGAAAGTTATGCGGAAAGGAACGTGGGGAAGGTTGGAGAAGTGTTTCATGTATAGGATAAAGGGATGCAAGCAGCCTGTTTTCATTGGAGCAGTAGGGAGGATGGAAGTAAGGAGACATGTGTAAATGTCGCATGGGGAGGGGAGTAGCTTGGCGGATGCGGTTTCTTGGATGGGCAGACGTGTTTTGTATGTTGTGTTTAACGAAGCACGCGGGGCATGAATTCGAAGAAAAAAGAAAATTGGGTACCAGGTTTTATTTTGTGGACCGGGAAGTTGATGATGCAGATCATTTTAAGGTAGTAACGATTTTCTTAAATTAATTTAAGTAATAAATTTATAAGTTATTCAAACGTTTGATTATTTATTTATAATTGAATAGCTTACAATGATAATGACGTAGACTTCGTTATCAGATTTTAACGAAACAAGAGCCGCAAAATCGTATCGACGAGTACAAAGTGATGAAGCGGGTTTGGTCAGCATCTGAAGCAAACCAGGATCTTTGATAAAATTAAACGACTGTTTAATTTTATTATAACGACTTGTTTTAATCAACAAACCAATCCAAGGTGAGTTAAACTCACTCAATTCTCCCACTTATAATTATTATAAGTCGGGTTTTTATTTATCTGTCATGTTTGCTAATTGTTGGTTGATTTGATTGTTTGGATGCTGTTAAATATTTTTATATCGATTATTTAAATTAAACGTTGTTTAATTTAAATAAATTGACATCGTTATTTTTAAGATAACTTACCTTGTTGGCTGCGTTTATAATGAGATAAATGAATTGGATGCTTGAATGATTATTATTCGTTGACTGCTATCAGTTGAACTGATTATTTATCTGCATATGATCATTATATGAAATGTTGAACCTATATGATTGGATTATTGAATTGTTTATTGATTGATAAGCCCAAATTCAACATTTGTTTAATTATTAACCAATGGGTATTATTGGTTAAGGAATTTAAAGCAGATGGCCAAAATACAAATCATTTTATAAAGATTGATTTACCATCAGAAGAATCGATAGAAATGAAGTGATGAAATTTATTTATTTTAAAAATATTATTTTGAATAAAGTTTATAAAAAGGAAATAAACCAATCATATTTATATATTGTTTGTCTAACCACCGATCACCATTTTGTACCAAAATTGGCCGTGTGCGAAGAACGTGCCTCATTGTAATTGTTAATGAACCTTAGATTGTTAAGCAAGTGAGCAAGGATTAATGAAACGATTTATAAATGAGATTAATTTTTTAAAAAATAATTAAAAGCGATTAGTTTGGAATTAATTATTATTTATTTAATAATAATTGAAGTATATGAGATTATTTAAATTTTAAATGAAAAGACGATTAAGAATTGATCGACTGGTTAATCATGTTTTAAATTTTGACCAAGCCAGCTGTTTTAACGGAAATTGATTATTTAATTGAATTAAGTTCCGCCGACGAAATAATTTAGCGAATAATGTTTAGCTTGATCAGAATTAAAAAGGAAATTAGATATTTGTTCGAGACAATGATGAAGTAAAATAATAATAATATAAAGAAATTTATTCTTAAATGAAGTCCATTTAAGCCAGTAATCAAAGTTAGAAATGAAATTAAATTTTCAAAGTGAGTTTATAAACGGGTTTATATTTAAATCAAGTTTGGTAAATGATGTTATAAATTGATCTTAAGCGAATAAGATAAGCTTAAATATATGTTACTTAATATTTGAATTAAGTAAAGGAAATCGAAATGAAAAATGGTTTGATATTGAACCAATGTTGTATAAATGAGTTTATGGAAAGAGACGAGAAGTTAAAACGTTAACTTTAAATTAATGTTACTTAATAATGGCATTAATGAAGTTGATGAGATTGGAAATAAGATTCCCGGAGTGGATGATTTATAGATTTACAAAAGGACTCTTGTAATTGAAAGATCGAGTAATGAGATTTGTAATAAAACCCAGATAATGAAACAAATAATTTGAAGTTTTTAACGTTTAAAAGTTGATGTTTTGATAATCATTTACTAAACCCATAAATTTAGTAATAATAATATATTTATAAAGTAGATTTCAAAAGCAAGAAGATTCTATAAATTGTATGTTAAATAAAATAGTGAAATTGTAATCGTTGAATGAATATAGTTTTTGAATTACAATCTATATTTATCTTATGATAAAAATGATGTTGATCAAGGTCTGAGAGGTAATTTGAATACCCCAACTTGAATCGAAAGATAATATTTGTTGTAATGGTAAAGATGTTAAAAGAGATTTATTTTGAGAATATATAATGCAACATTGTTGCAAAGATTTGAGGATAGATAATAAGATTCCAAAATATAGGAAATAAGAGAATTTGAAGAAATGTATATTGATACTTCCAAAATAGCGGAAGTATAAGGGGCTTGAGTATAAGAAATGATATTCCACTAGTAAAGGATATAAAGGGAGATTTTTGAAAATATAACGATATTTTCGAAATAAAGAGATGAGTTCTATAATGGGTTTATTCAAAAAGGATAGGTAACGATTAGTGCTTTCTAATAATGAAACAAATGAGATTTCATAACGATTGTCTTATGATGATAAGTTGAATCAATTTCCCAATTATAAATAATAAGTGAGGTGATAAAAAATGTTTTAAGTGGTAGTTAACATGAATTTGAATATGTTTTTTTTAAATATTTTTCCAAGTATATATATAAAATGATTTGAGAATATTAATGTATTAAAAACTGATATATTATTTTTAATGGTCAAGTGATGTTGTGTTCTGAATTGATGAATCTATTTTATTTTTATGATTGTTTATTTTGATAGTTAAATAACCGACTATCAAAAACATGCCCAATGTGTTGTTGGTACCGGAAGACCGGGAACGAATTTATATTCAAAAACCATTCCGAACCAGCAAATACGTAAAAGATGTTGATTGAGGATGGAGCAATTGAAGACAGTAGATCTTCATGAGTGGACGAACTATTGTTAAATATCTCTGGCTGATCCCTAGAGTTAACAATGATTCTGTCCTGATTGAAATCTATGCATTGCAAGGACTACTCACTACTTATCTGTATGGGGATACCTAGGATGTGGTAGGTGGGTGCCTTCAGTTTGTCCAGTCCCAGGACAACTTGTATGGATGAGTGTCTGACATAGTATTTCCAAAGAGGTCACGTATGTTGATTTCTTCAAACGTATTTCTTTAATGGCAGAGAAGGTCGTACACCTTCTTTTAGCTAAACCATAGAGTATTTTTGTGGACGTCAATTAGTGTTATCTAGCAGATCTAACGATCTGGCATTCAAAGTAAATGGTGGGCAGATGTGCTAAAAGGCAAATTCTAACCTCAAGCCTCACAACTGGGAAAATGACAAAAATCGGGCAGGCAGCATGGCTATGTAAGTTGCTCCCATTAAGGTGTGTAATCACCTATATAGAGAAAATTCATTTCCTTCTTTAATTTATTTCGATGCTGTCCCTTTCTGGAAACGGTGGTTTGAGCCCAACCGTTGGTGATGTACATTCGATACACTCAAGCGAAATGGGTGGTTAGTCATGTGTGGGCGGGTTGCAAGACGTTCTTGTTGAACTAAATGTATTCCCCTCTAGAGATACACTATCGGCAGGTGGTTCCATACCTTGTCATAGTCGAAGTACGTTCTCCAATAAGCGCCCGCGGTTTTGTTTGTATATTATATATGTGGAGCGTGAAATGCAAGCGTTCTGCTGGATTCTATTTATTTGTATTTATGCACTATCATAATATCAGAATAAGATATTGATTTCAAAATGTTTTGGGTTATCGTAAGGTAAAAACCATCCGTATTTATGTGTGGATTTGGTCTTACGATTATCCTTTTCGTTCCAAAAACATTTTTGAACTTTAAAATCATGTTGGATGATTTCCCTGAAATCTTTGTGAGTTTTTCTCACCCTGGTTCACCAGACTGACTGGCATTTGTAATGCTCGGGTTAGACCGGGGTGTACAGATTCAGGCTACTGGATGCTGTGAAGTCCAAAGACGAGCTAAAGAAGTTCAGACATATGGTGTTATACTGTTATGGTTCCGCTGTGTGTTATATATATATATGAGGACAAGTTATTATAATTGTCCAGGTGTATTGATGTACTCTGATGTTGTAAGTATTATTTCAAGCTCTCATTAAAAGTTATTTCTGTACTATATTTTGTTCCGCTGCATAGTGAGACTCTATGATGTCTTAGTTCAACTTCTTATTCTTCTATTCTAATATTTCTTTCTTTCTTATCTCACCCTCTAATTTCTTTTTCTAGCTTACTGGGTTTTCGATACTTGAGTTGTACACGAGATATATAAATGTCTGGATTTGAGTGTTGAAATTCCCAGGTTGCTACAGTTGGTATCAGAGCAATGGTTTAGGAATAACTTTGGCTCTGTGGTATAACTCGATAGAGATTAGGTTAGTAATACTCATGATCGAGTTGTCTGTATATATAAGAGATCATATTTATAAATCTTATATACAAACATTTTGTATTGTGTTGTTTGATTAGTTCAAGTTGAATTGACAAATTAATACAATATTATTTTGTAAAAAGGGTAACTGTAACAACCCGGAAATCTGGGCCAGTTTAAAATTTTTATTTTGACAATTTTAGCGAATTTTGATTATTTAAAATGAATTATTTTAAATAATATCGACGAGAAATTTATTTTGAATGGAATTAGAACGTATATATTTATATTCGTCGTCGTTAGAATATAAATATTTATTTATATTTATAAAAGGAATTGAAAATGGCGCGTGTAATAACCCGGAAAATCTGGGCCAGTTTAAAATTTTTATTTTGGCGATTTTAGCGAATTTTGAACATTTAAAATAGATTATTTTAAATATAACAACGAGAAATTTATTTTGAATATAATTCGAACGTATATATTATATACGTCGTCGTTAGAATATAAATATTTATATATAATTATAAATAGAATTGAAAATGGCGCGGTAGTTCGATAATTCGATTTCAAACTTCAATTGAATGTACCGGGTGCAAAACAATCCGGATTTTAGTGAAACCAAAAACATTAGGATCTAATTGATGATACCTTTCCAACGAATCCGAAAAATCAAAATTTCATAGTGGGAATCAAAAGATATGTCCAGTTGAAAATTCTGAATAGTCGCTATGGAATTCAGGCCCTTAAAAATGGACATTTTGCAAATGACCTCGGATTTCCACGAAACCACTTTTGTTGGGTCCGTGATGTCAAATTATTGCTAGGTTTCAAATTTCATAATTTTTCGAATCAATATGTGAGCGTGGCAAAGGAAAACGCGTTTGACCAGTTTCAGTTGATTTTAATCGACTGGAAAATGGCCATTTTTCCAACGGCCTCAGAATTCGACGAAACTAGTTTTGTTAGGACCGTATCGTCAATACGAAGCCAGATATAATTTTTCTGGAATTTTTCGGGTCCGTATGTGGTCCCGGTAAATGAAAATGTGCGTTTAAATTGAATATGTAAAGAATTATACTTTAAATTCAACGGAAACTGATTCAAACAGTCGAATTGGCCTACGATACATATCCCATTGTGTTCGGAACGGGGGTAAAACGCTAGGGACGACAGTCGTTGGGTCCCGTTTCGAATTCAAATAGGAAGTCAACCTTTTGAAAATTAAAATGAAATAAAATATTAATTTATATAACCCCCCCTTTTGTCTTCTCTCTCTCTCCTATATTTGTCAGATCGACTTCAAAATAAAAAAAAAATGAAATCGACGGAGCTGCTTCCCGTCGTCGACGGCCACCGCGCCCACCTCGCCCCCTCTCCGCCTGGCCGCCCTCCTTCCTACTCCTCCTTTCCCTTCTGATTCTCAAGCCCGACCTCCCCCAACCTGTTCGAAACCCCAGCCCACGTGAAGCCCTAGCCGCCGCCTGAGCCACCCACCTCGACCGGCGCGATGCCCACCGCCACCCTGGACCCACGCCCTGACCTTGCGACCTCCCACTGGCCTGCAACCACCCCGCGCTGCTGACTGCAGCCCTCCACCTCGAGCCCGACGATCCAGAATTGAATTGGGTCAGTTTTGTTAACTTATTTATTTTATTTTCTTTTGTTTAATCAATTTTCGATAGGTAAAAATCTGATTGTATAATTAGCAAAATAGGTTTGTAGAAAAGGATTTGATTTTGTTTATATATAAAGACTAGATTTTTGATTGGATAAAAATACTATTTCTATATGTAATAATGCAAGATAAAAATATGATTTTTACATATGTTGTAGCGTCGTAAAAACACGATTTTTGTGTGAGTGGAGAAAAAAAATAGTATTAAAAATATGATTTTTATATTTTTAAAAATATTAAAAATATAGTCTTTACTATATAGAAATATTAAAAATATGATTTTTATATTTTTAAAGTATTAAAAATATAATCTTTATAGGATAGAGAATATAAAAATATCATCTTTGTATATGTAGCGAAATAAAAATCTGATTTTTATTTTATATACGTTGAAGTAAAGTGATGATTTTTATAAAGATGAAATCTTTATATTTGAAAAGGCGAAAACTTTATTTTTATAAAGGCGAAAACTTTATTTTTATAAAGGCGAAAACTTTATTTTTATAAAGGCGAAATCTTTATATTTGAAAAGGCGAAATCTTTATATTTGAAAAGGCGAAATCTTTATATTTGAAAAGGCGAAAACTTTATTTTTATAAAGGCGAAAACTTTATTTTTATAAAGGCGAAAACTTTATTTTTATAAAGGCGAAAACTTTATTTTTATAAAGGCGAAAACTTTATTTTTGAAAGGGCGAAATCTTTATATGAAGAATAGTGAGATAAAAATATAATTTTTATCCATATAGTAGCGTTGTGAAAAATTCGATTTTTAAATATATGAAGTGATTATAAAAAAATATGATTTTTAAATTGAAAGTGAATAAATAAAAATGTGATTTTTATTTTAAAGACATCGAAATATAAAAATGTGTGATTTCTATATGTAGTGGCTACGGGCAACAAAGGAGAAGAAAAGGCGAGAACAACGAAGATATCTACAATAGGAGTGTCGTGGGATTGGATAGCTTTGGTGAGAACTTCTCACTCAAATTCTCTTTTTCTAGTTATATATATATATACTAGGATGCAGACGGTGCTTAGTAGCACCCGACACCCGTCATCCACAGACCATGGATGGCTTGTTTGTTAAAATTGTTTGGTTGAGTAGTTGGTTAGTTTGTTGGGTTTGAATTGAATTGTTTGGTGAAATGGAATGGATTGATTGATGTGTGAATGGCGTGGGCCTTCACTAGACCGGGGATAAGGCTAGGCCTCGTCCCGTTTCTAGTATCGTGCCGTTATGCCGCCGAAATTTTCTAAAATATGTTAGAAAAACAAAAATATCATTTTTATTGTGTAAATAAAATGAATAGAAATTCAAGTGTTGAAATAGAATATTTTATCGTTAAAAATATAATTTTTAACGTGAATGTGGATAAATAAAATATTTATAAACAAATCGGCCGATTTGTTTATATACACTGATTTGACTGATATTGATTGGGTCGATAAATTTTACACATCGCCCAACTGCACAAATAAAATCTGTGTTTGATTGTTTGAAACCCCACACGGGTGTTGGGATGATATTTGGTGTACACTAATCCCAATTATTTAATTATTGTCGATCGATTGGTCGACAGACTGTGTAAGCGTCGATTATTTATATTTGATGCTTATGCAGTTGTGTGGTGCACTTTGGTTGACGGTTGATTATTTTTCAAAGCTATTATATACATGTGTTGTATGGAATCCATATAATTAACATTATATGGTGATTGATTGGGCCTCATTCCAATCGGGAAAATAAGGAATATTATAAAAGAAAATTCATGTGTTGAATATAAAAATAGTCATGTGTTGACGATGTTCATGTGTTGAGTGAAATATTTTATATAATAAAAATTTACATCTTTATCATATTTAAAATTAGAACTACTTCCCAGTAGAAGTCTAATTGAAAATCAAACGATAGATACCATAGTTTTATAAAATATTTTACATAACAAAAATAGTGATGTGTTGACAGTACTCATGTGTTGAGATTAGTCGTGGGTTGAAAAAAAAAAGATATAGATTCATGTGTTGAATGGGATAAATATTCATTTGTTGAATAAAATAAAGAAGTTTTGAAAATATAAATCCGTGTTGATTAGAGATGCGTTATTTTGACGTGAACGATATTTATATCGGTTTTATTCTTTGTATAATGAATATTGAAAAATGATTTCGAAATGAATTGAATTGAAAACGATTTCGAAATGAACTGAATTGAAAGCGATTTCGAAATGAATTGAATTGAAAACGATTTCGAAATGAATTGAATTGAAAACGAATTCAAATTGAATTGAAAGTGAATTGAAATGAATTCAAATTGAATTAAAATTTGAATTGAATAGAAATGAATTTTAAAACGGATTTATAAAGAAGAATTCAATTTTGATTTGAATTGAATATAGAAGTTGAATTGTTTCAGAAACGAATTTAAAACGAGTTATAAAATTCGTTTTAAATGGAAATCGACGAAATATATATTATATATATAATATAATGGCCTGAATAGAACGCGCCGCGCCGCGGCAGTTCGTGAATTTCGACCATTTATTTCAAACGGACATTGCGGGAGATCCGACCGTCGGATTTTCCTAAAACTGGAACCGTTGGGTTCGTATCGAAAAGAGCTTTCCAATGAATATTAGAAATTTGAAATCTAACGGTTGGATTTGGAATTATGTCCAAATCAATTTCAGAAAAGGTCGCTGTAAGTGCAGTTCGATGGCCGTTGATGGAAATCGACTGTACGGGCCTTGATAAAATTATTAAAAATATCTATAATTTGTGTAAAATTATAATATGTGAGTTGGAAAGAATTGAGCTGGAAAATTCCACATTAGAGGATAAAAATAGATTTTTATCGAAATGAACTAGTTTTAAACTAGAATTAAAATCAATTTATTTTTGAAATAAATAAATTGAATTTGAAAGTGATTTTGAAAATAATCAATATTTCCAATACGTGAATCGGACTGGAGTTGAATCGAAATTATCTTCGGAATATTTCGATGTGGGATTTCGTGACTATACAGATATTGTTATGGGAATTTGAAAGATATATTTTATATCGTTATTTCCAATACGATATTTGTTGGTTTCAGAATTTGATATTGAATATAAGCCGGTATATTTTCTATTCAGAGCCTTGTATTTAATATCAAATGTGATTTGGGTTTATCGTGAATCGTGTTTTAGATAACATTGGTTCTTTAACCCAGTTAAAGGCAAGATATCGATTTCTGAAAAGATTAAAACTAAGTGGAGTTTTAATGAATCTTTAATTAGATTAAAATGTGAATTGATAATTTAAATTATCAAATCTGAAAAGTGATCGAGAGTGGAGTATCACCAGTTTTGCTCCAAAGCGATAGTTAAATCTTTAATTAGATTTGAACGTGAAATGGTAATTAATTTTACCGATAACACCGTGGTGTTAGATATGGAGTATCACCAGTTTTGCTCCATGGGATATATAGGTTGGGATTGGGAAATAAAACAAATAATTACTTCGGTGTGGTTCGCTAATCCCGACTAGTTTGAAATGATATCCAAAGGAAGATTATAGGATAAGTTTAGAAGAATTTATCTTTGATAAAATTAATGGGAACATTTCCCTAAGAATGTGATTTTGTGAATAAAAGAATATTCTGAATTGGAATGAGGCGTTCGTTGTGTTTGTGTAACATTTGTTTATCATATACGTGGGTTATTCAGAAAGGCCGGGTTTATACCCATTCTGAATAATCGATTCGACGAGATGTCGAAGATGAAGACGGTGGTCGAAGACCGGAAGTCTTCACATCGTTTGGGTGATTACTGATGATCTTGATTGGGCTGTACACCCAGGATGAGGGAATCAGTTGGTGATCGTCCAGACGTACTTGGAGATGGATGGATATGCGAGGAAAGTGCCTCCGGTTTCATTCAGACCCAGAACGAACTTATAAATGGATTGTGTGTCTGACATTGGATTTTATTCTGTGTTGATTGATCTCTATCAAATATACATCTGTTTGGCGGCGGAGAATTTATTCTCTTGCTTAACGCCCTTCTCTGAGACGTACGAGCTCAGAGGTTGTATATCGATGGACATCAGTCGCATGGAGTGAATTGCCAATGTGGCATGCGTAAGTGGCAATTGATCAAGGCTTCTGTTGAAAAGAAAAGTCTTGTGGTTGATGATCAAAGCACGGCCTGTGTGGCATAGCTTTGTGTATAACGTGAATTCGCGAGCCTCACACCTCGGTATGAGTCAAAAACGGGATACGGACCCAAGGAGTGCACGACGTTTCTTTCTAGCTAGGGTGGTGTTAGTGACCTACCAGCCCTGACATTTATATACTTTTCACCTGTGTGGTTGTTGGATATGAGGCGCCTCGGATATAGGTCTGTAAGGACCGGGAAACGTGTGTTCAGGAATTGCCAATCCTCAAAAGTAAAAGAGGACCGGCCTTGGAGGATCCAGGGGATTGCTGTGTGCGGTCCCGAGGCATTTGCTAGAGTGTCTCGAACGCGGAGAGGAGCTTGCCCCTTGCCTCGACTCATGACGGAATCCAATTTCCAATACGTGTATTTCGGCTTTATTTGTAGAGCCTAGTATGGCGACATAGTGGGATGGGGCACTCATGCCGTCTATGATTTATATTTATGATTGAAATGTTTTGACACTATACACTTATTATAATATCAAAATAATGTGTTTTAAACGTACCAAGCATGTTTGGCTGTTATAAGGTAAAAACCCTATCCTCCGGCTTGCGTTGCATTGTGTGATGGGACCTGGGTCTTATAACAGCTTCATCTTTCTTTATTTAGCATTGCGCTGTTGTTTTATGCACTGGTATTCTTGGGAGGAAACCCGTTCCATGTTATATGGCGTGGTCCCTTGATTTACCTAACTTTAAAACCAATATTAATAACTGTTTTAGTTCTCACACCAGTCCCATGACTGACCTGGAGTTTATTGTTTTAACCTAAACTCTGGGTGCCCCTATTTTCCGCACGGGCAGCTAGTAGTTTTGGTTTTGCAGATTTATATTCACAGGGTCCTGATATACAGCTGGAACAATGCTCGGAAAGCTCTGTATCCGTGCATCACTTCTAGTTGTGTTTTGTATATTTGTCCGCTGCTATATAATTTATTGTAATCTCTGATATTTATCGAATGTAATTTATTCATTTCTACTCTGTATATTCTTGTATCTGATGGAATTGTTGTAATAACAATGAAATGTTCTTCCGTCTGCGTCCTTTTGTGTGTTGTTCTCAAAGTATTCGTGCTTTCCTTTACGGGGAAGTTACGGGTTCTTACAGTTGGTATCAGAGCTTTGGTTTACAGAGCTCGAGAACAAGACACATTAGAACCATATGAAAGAATTCATCAGATATTGGATTAGCAAAATCCAATTAGAATGACTCGTTAGAGATAGGATCAGTAGTATCCTAGAACGAGTGTGAAGAGTATATTTTTCAAATGAAAACAATTTTGTTTTGAAATTTAAACCATTTTATACGTATTTGATTATTCATTTATTTTGAATATGGACAATCGAGTATATAAAGATTTCGCGTATACGCGTCATGAACGTATATTCGAACTTTTAATATACTGGATAGATATAGAATCACATTCTAGACACCCGGGGATAATTCTGGTGATGTGGCCACATCATCAGTATTTATGTTCGTGTTTCGAAGGTGTGATTTATATATATTTCCATTAGGCTGGTGTGAGAACCAAAACTAATATAGTTAGAACACATTGTTGTGAATTGGCATCAAAACATGATTTTCTGTATATATATCAAAAATTATGAATTTGAAACTCTAATTCACTAATTGATTGATGTTTGTGTTGTTTGTTCATTCGGTTGATAATTTTGAACCATTTAGTCTAATTGAGCCAAATATTGAGTTATAATTGAAATTAGTCGCATTTGCTTGCATATACATATACTTACATTGAACAGGTCATAGCAAGGAGGCTAGAGCCGAAGAATAAAATTTGTTTGCCCGACAAATAGGTACATGTTTACTACATAATTTACTGTTTTGTTTGGGTGATGATGATTTTATGAGCCTATTGGCTAGCCGCTTGGCTTTTTCTTTTTCTTTTTCTTTTTGAGATCTGAAGGACCGGGGAAGCTATTTGAAATTCCCCGATGCTCCCGGTGCAGGGGAGGTTATGGCGAAATTTTTCAAAAATTTAGGGTGTTAGCCAAATTTTTGAAGAATTTGAAAATTCTCAGAAACTGAAAAGTTGGGAAATGGAAGCCAGATCGAACGTAGAGCTTAATAATCAAACCACTTTCGACTTTGTTCCTTTTCGGGGACGAAAAGTTTTAAGTGGGGGAGATTGTAATAACCCGGAAAATCTGGGCCAGTTTAAAATTTTTATTTTGGCGATTTTAGCGAATTTTGAACATTTAAAATAGATTATTTTAAATATAACAACGAGAAATTTATTTTGAATATAATTCGAACGTATATATTATATACGTCGTCGTTAGAATATAAATATTTATATATAATTATAAATAGAATTGAAAATGGCGCGGTAGTTCGATAATTCGATTTCAAACTTCAATTGAATGTACCGGGTGCAAAACAATCCGGATTTTAGTGAAACCAAAAACATTAGGATCTAATTGATGATACCTTTCCAACAAATCCGAAAAATCAAAATTTCATAGTGGGAATCAAAAGATATGTCCAGTTGAAAATTCTGAATAGTCGCTATGGAATTCAGGCCCTTAAAAATGGACATTTTGCAAATGACCTCGGATTTCGACGAAACCACTTTTGTTGGGTCCGTGATATCAAATTATTGCTAGGTTTCAAATTTCATAATTTTTCGAATCAATATGTGAGCGTGGCAAAGGAAAACGCGTTTGACCAGTTTCAGTTGATTTTAATCGACTGGAAAATGGCCATTTTTCCAACGGCCTCAGAATTCGACGAAACTAGTTTTGTTAGGACCGTATCGTCAATACGAAGCCAGATATAATTTTTCTGGAATTTTTCGGGTCCGTATGTGGTCCCGGTAAATGAAAATGTGCGTTTAGATTGAATATGTAAAGAATTATACTTTAAATTCAACGGAAACTGATTCAAACAGTCGAATTGGCCTACGATACATATCCCATTGTGTTCGGAACGGGGGTAAAACGCTAGGGACGACAGTCGTTGGGTCCCGTTTCGAATTCAAATAGGAAGTCAACCTTTTGAAAATTAAAATGAAATAAAATATTAATTTATATAACCCCCCTTTTGTCTTCTCTCTCTCCTATATTTGTCAGATCGACTTCAAAATAAATAATAAAAAAAAATGAAATCGACGGAGCTGCTTCCCGTCGTCGACGGCCACCGCGCCCACCTCGCTCCCTCTCCGCCTGGCCGCCCTCCTTCCTACTCCTCCTTTCCCTTCTGATTCTCAAGCCCGACCTCCCCCAACCCGTTCGAAACCCCAGCCCACGTGAAGCCCTAGCCGCCGCCTGAGCCACCCACCTCGACCGGCGCGATGCCCACCGCCACCCTGGACCCACGCCCTGACCTTGCGACCTCCCACTGGCCTGCAACCACCCCGCGCTGCTGACTGCAGCCCTCCACCTCGAGCCCGACGATCCAGAATTGAATTGGGTCAGTTTTGTTAACTTATTTATTTTATTTTCTTTTGTTTAATCAATTTTCGATAGGTAAAAATCTGATTGTATAATTAGCAAAATAGGTTTGTAGAAAAGGATTTGATTTTGTTTATATATAAAAACTAGATTTTTGATTGGATAAAAATACTATTTCTATATGTAATAACGCAAGTTAAAAATATGATTTTTACATATGTTGTAGCGTCGTAAAAACACGATTTTTGTGTGAGTGGAGAAAAAAAATAGTATTAAAAATATGATTTTTATATTTTTAAAAATATTAAAAATATAGTCTTTACTATATAGAAATATTAAAAATATGATTTTTATATTTTTAAAGTATTAAAAATATAATCTTTATAGGATAGAGAATATAAAAATATCATCTTTGTATATGTAGCGAAATAAAAATCTGATTTTTATTTTATATACGTTGAAGTAAAGTGATGATTTTTATAAAGATGAAATCTTTATATTTGAAAAGGCGAAAACTTTATTTTTATAAAGGCGAAAACTTTATTTTTATAAAGGCGAAAACTTTATTTTTATAAAGGCGAAATCTTTATATTTGAAAAGGCGAAATCTTTATATTTGAAAAGGCGAAATCTTTATATTTGAAAAGGCGAAAACTTTATTTTTATAAAGGCGAAAACTTTATTTTTATAAAGGCGAAAACTTTATTTTTATAAAGGCGAAAACTTTATTTTTATAAAGGCGAAAACTTTATTTTTATAAAGGCGAAAACTTTATTTTTGAAAGGGCGAAATCTTTATATGAAGAATAGTGAGATAAAAATATAATTTTTATCCATATAGTAGCGTTGTGAAAAATTCGATTTTTAAATATATGAAGTGATTATAAAAAAATATGATTTTTAAATTGAAAGTGAATAAATAAAAATGTGATTTTTATTTTAAAGACATCGAAATATAAAAATGTGTGATTTCTATATGTAGTGGCTACGGGCAACAAAGGCGAAGAAAAGGCGAGAACGACGAAGATATCTACAATAGGAGTGTCGTGGGATTGGATAGCTTTGGTGAGAACTTCTCACTCAAATTCTCTTTTTCTAGTTATATATATATACTAGGATGCAGACGGTGCTTAGTAGCACCCGACACCCGTCATCCACAGACCATGGATGGCTTGTTTGTTAAAATTGTTTGGTTGAGTAGTTGGTTAGTTTGTTGGGTTTGAATTGAATTGTTTGGTGAAATGGAATGGATTGATTGATGTGTGAATGGCGTGGGCCTTCACTAGACCGGGGATAAGGCTAGGCCTCGTCCCGTTTCTAGTATCGTGCCGTTATGCTGCCGAAATTTTCTAAAATATGTTAGAAAAACAAAAATATCATTTTTATTGTGTAAATAAAATGAATAGAAATTCAAGTGTTGAAATAGAATATTTTATCGTTAAAAATATAATTTTTAACGTGAATGTGGATAAATAAAATATTTATAAACAAATCGGCCGATTTGTTTATATACACTGATTTGACTGATATTGATTGGGTCGATAAATTTTACACATCGCCCAACTGCACAAATAAAATCTGTGTTTGATTGTTTGAAACCCCACACGGGTGTTGGGATGATATTTGGTGTACACTAATCCCAATTATTTAATTATTGTCGATCGATTGGTCGACAGACTGTGTAAGCGTCGATTATTTATATTTGATGCTTATGCAGTTGTGTGGTGCACTTTGGTTGACAGTTGATTATTTTTCAAAGCTATTATATACATGTGTTGTATGGAATCCATATAATTAACATTATATGGTGATTGATTGGGCCTCATTCCAATCGGGAAAATAAGGAATATTATAAAAGAAAATTCATGTGTTGAATATAAAAATAGTCATGTGTTGACGATGTTCATGTGTTGAGTGAAATATTTTATATAATAAAAATTTACATCTTTATCATATTTAAAATTAGAACTACTTCCCAGTAGAAGTCTAATTGAAAATCAAACGATAGATACCATAGTTTTATAAAATATTTTACATAACAAAAATAGTGATGTGTTGACAGTACTCATGTGTTGAGATTAGTCGCGGGTTGAAAAAAAAAGATATAGATTCATGTGTTGAATGGGATAAATATTCATTTGTTGAATAAAATAAAGAAGTTTTGAAAATATAAATCCGTGTTGATTAGAGATGCGTTATTTTGACGTGAACGATATTTATATCGGTTTTATTCTTTGTATAATGAATATTGAAAAACGATTTCGAAATGAATTGAATTGAAAACGATTTCGAAATGAACTGAATTGAAAACGATTTCGAAATGAATTGAATTGAAAACGATTTCGAAATGAATTGAATTGAAAACGAATTCAAATTGAATTGAAAGTGAATTGAAATGAATTCAAATTGAATTAAAATTTGAATTGAATAGAAATGAATTTTAAAACGGATTTATAAAGAAGAATTCAATTTTGATTTGAATTGAATATAGAAGTTGAATTGTTTCAGAAACGAATTTAAAACGAGTTATAAAATTCGTTTTAAATGGAAATCGACGAAATATATATTATATATATAATATAATGGCCTGAATAGAACGCGCCGCGCCGCGGCAGTTCGTGAATTTCGACCATTTATTTCAAACGGACATTGCGGGAGATCCGACCGTCGGATTTTCCTAAAACTGGAACCGTTGGGTTCGTATCGAAAAGAGCTTTCCAATGAATATTAGAAATTTGAAATCTAACGGTTGGATTTGGAATTATGTCCAAATCAATTTCAGAAATGGTCGCTGTAAGTGCAGTTCGATGGCCGTTGATGGAAATCGACTGTACGGGCCTTGATAAAATTATTAAAAATATCTATAATTTGTGTAAAATTATAATATGTGAGTTGGAAAGAATTGAGCTGGAAAATTCCACATTAGAGGATAAAAGTAGATTTTTATCGAAATGAACTAGTTTTGAACTAGAATTAAAATCAATTTATTTTTGAAATAAATAAATTGAATTTGAAAGTGATTTTGAAAATAATCAATATTTCCAATACGTGAATTGGACTGGAGTTGAATCGAAATTATCTTCGGAATATTTCGATGTGGGATTTCGTGACTATACAGATATTGTTATGGGAATTTGAAAGATATATTTTATATCGTTATTTCCAATACGATATTTGTTGGTTTCAGAATTTGATATTGAATATAAGCCGGTATATTTTCTATTCAGAGCCTTGTATTTAATATCAAATGTGATTTGGGTTTATCGTGAATCGTGTTTTAGATAACATTGGTTCTTTAACCCAGTTAAAGGCAAGATATCGATTTCTGAAAAGATTAAAACTAAGTGGAGTTTTAATGAATCTTTAATTAGATTAAATTGTGAATTGATAATTTAAATTATCAAATCTGAAAAGTGATCGAGAGTGGAGTATCACCAGTTTTGCTCCAAAGCGATAGTTAAATCTTTAATTAGATTTGAACGTGAAATGGTAATTAATTTTACTGATAACACCGTGGTGTTAGATATGGAGTATCACCAGTTTTGCTCCATGGGATATATAGGTTGGGATTGGGAAATAAAACAAATAATTACTTCGGTGTGGTTCGCTAATCCCGACTAGTTTGAAATGATATCCAAAGGAAGATTATAGGATAAATTTAGAAGAATTTATCTTTGATAAAATTAATGGGAACATTTCCCTAAGAATGTGATTTTGTGAATAAAAGAATATTCTGAATTGGAATGAGGCGTTCGTTGTGTTTGTGTAACATTTGTTTATCATATACGTGGGTTATTCAGAAAGGCCGGGTTTATACCCATTCTGAATAATCGATTCGACGAGATGTCGAAGATGAAGACGGTGGTCGAAGACCGGAAGTCTTCACATCGTTTGGGTGATTACTGATGATCTTGATTGGGCTGTACACCCAGGATGAGGGAATCAGTTGGTGATCGTCCAGACGTACCTGGAGATGGATGGATATGCGAGGACGAGGAAAGTGCCTCCGGTTTCGTTCAGACCCAGAACGAACTTGTAAATGGATTGTGTGTCTGACATTGGATTTTATTCTGTGTTGATTGATCTCTATCAAATATACATCTGTTTGGCGGCGGAGAATTTATTCTCTTGCTTAACGCCCTTCTCTGAGACGTACGAGCTCAGAGGTTGTATATCGATGGACATCAGTCGCATGGAGTGAATTGCCAATGTGGCATGCGTAAGTGGCAATTGATCAAGGCTTCTATTGAAAAGCAAAGTCTTGTGGTTGATGATCAAAGCACGGCCTGTGTGGCATAGCTTTGTGTATAACGTGAATTCGCGAGCCTCACACCTCGGTATGAGTCAAAAACGGGATACGGACCCAAGGAGTGCACGACGTTTCTTTCTAGCTAGGGTGGTGTCAGTGACCTACCAAGCCTGACATTTATATACTTTTCACCTGTGTGGTTGTTGGATATGAGGCGCCTCGGATATAGGTCTGTAAGGACCGGGAAACGTGTGTTCAGGAATTGCAATCCTCAAAAGTAAGAGAGGACCGGCCTTGGAGGATCCAGGGGATTGCTGTGTGCGGTCCCGAGGCATTTGCTAGAGTGTCTCGAACGCGGAGAGGAGCTTGCCCCTTGCCTCGACTCATGACGGAATCCAATTTCCAATACGTGTATTTCGGCTTTATTTGTAGAGCCTAGTATGGCGACATAGTGGGATGGGGCACTCATGCCGTCTATGATTTATATTTATGATTGAAATGCTTTGACACTATACACTTATTATAATATCAAAATAATGTGTTTTAAACGTACCAAGCATGTTTGGCTGTTATAAGGTAAAAACCCTATCCTCCGGCTTGCGTTGCATTGTGTGATGGGACCTGGGTCTTATAACAGCTTCATCTTTCTTTATTTAGCATTGCGCTGTTGTTTTATGCACTGGTATTCTTGGGAGGAAACCCGATCCATGTTATATGGCGTGGTCCCTTGATTTACCTAACTTTAAAACCAATATTAATAACTGTTTTAGTTCTCACACCAGTCCCATGACTGACCTGGAGTTTATTGTTTTAACCTAAACTCTGGGTTCCCCTATTTTCCGCACAGGCAGCTAGTAGTTTTGGTTTTGCAGATTTATATTCACAGGGTCCTGATATACAGCTGGAACAATGCTCGGAAAGCTCTGTATCCGTGCATCACTTCTAGTTGTGTTTTGTATATTTGTCCGCTGCTATATAATTTATTGTAATCTCTGATATTTATCGAATGTAATTTATTCATTTCTACTCTGTATATTCTTGTATCTGATGGAATTATTGTAATAACAATGAAATGTTCTTCCGTCTGTGTCCTTTTGTGTGTTGTTCTCAAAGTATTCGTGCTTTCCTTTACGGGGAAGTTACGGGTTCTTACAGCGCGGTAGTTCGATAATTCGATTTCAAACTTCAATTGAATGTACCGGGTGCAAAACAATCCGGGTTTTAGTGAAACCAAAAACATTAGAATCTAATTGATGATATCTTTCCAACGAATCCGAAAAATCAAGATTTCATAGTGGGAATCAAAAGATATGTCCAGTTGAAAATTCTGAATAGTCGCTATGGAATTCAAGCCCTTAAAAATGGGAATTTTGCAAACGACCTCGGATTTCAACGAAACCACTTTTGTTGGATCCGGGATGTCAAATTATTGCTAGGTTTCAAGTTTCGTAATTTTTGGAGTTAATATGTGAGCGTGGCGCAGTTAAACGCGTTTGACCACTTTTAGTTGATTTTAATCGACTGAAATTTGGCCATTTTTCAAACGATCTCGGAATTCGACGAAATTAGTTTTGTTAGGACCGTATCGTCGACACGATGCTAGGAAATATTTTTCTGGAATTTTTAGAGTTCGTATGTGGCCTAGGTAAATTAAAATGTGCGTTAAAATTAAATATATACTGACTTATATTGTAATTTTGATAAAAACCTATCGAAACAGTCAAATTGGCTTGCGATACATATCCCATTGTGTTCGGAATGGGGGTAAAACGCTAGGGACGACAGTCGTTGGGTTTGATTTCGTGTCCGAGGGAAAAGTCAACCTCTTGGGAAAATTAAATTAAATTAAAATAATTATAGTATATAAAAAACCCCACTACCCTCCCTTTCCCTTTCTCATTTCAGAGAATTAAAATAAATAAAAAATCCCTAAATCGAATCGCCCGCCTCATCGACCATCGTCCTCCACCTCCGTTCGCCCACCGCGCCTCAGGCGATCCACCACCTCACCTCCGCCTTCTCCATCTCCTGCCGCTCCCTCTCTTCCCCACCGCTCCTCCCTTCCCCAACTAGCGAAGCATCTCAGGCCCCCCCTTTGGTCAGCCCCAAGCGAAGACCAGCCCCACCCATTCGATCCCCGCCGCGTCAGAGGCGAAGCCCCCTCCTCCACTCAACCCCGCGACAACCGCCGACGCCCCCCTCTTCTCCCCGCGACCGACCTCCTGTAACCCCCCTACGCGCCATCGCTGCTTCGGCATTCCTTTTCCCCCTTCGAACGTTGTTCAAAGTCCAAGCCAACGAAGGTGATTTTTAACTCTTTTTAAATTTCAGTTTTTAATTTCAGTTTTGTTTTGAAAAACATGTGTAAAATACGATTTCGTTTATAGAAAAGCTTGGATCTTTATATTCGAAAGTTTAGATGTCTATAAGTTATAAAAATTAGATTTTTAAAATAGAAAAGACGAGATTTTTAAATGGAAAAAGGAGTGATTTTTATTTTAAGAAAGCTATAATTTTTATGAAGAGAAAAATATGATTTTTATATTTTTAAAGAATTAAAAGTATGATTTTTATATTTTTAAAAGTATTAAAAATATAATCTTTACTATATAGAAGTGGTATAAATATGATTTTTGTTTATGTAGAGAATTAGAAATATCATCTATATATGTGTAGAAAAATAAAAATGTGATTTTTATAATGATATTTTTGAAAAGGCGAAATCTTTATTTTTGAAAAAGCGAAATCTTTATTTTTGAAAAAGCGAAATCTTTATTTTTGAAAAGGCGAAATCTTTATATGAAGAATGGTGTGATAAAAATATAATCTTTACTATATGAACATCGATGTGGAAATATAAATTTTTATCTATATAGTAGCGGTGTAAAAAGAAATTGCGATTTTTATATATTGAATAGCGAAGTAAAAATTCGATTTTTACATATGTAGTGGCTACAGCAATGAAGATGACAAAAATGCGATAACGATGAAGATTTCTATCAATGAAGAGTCGTGGTATTGGATAGCTATCGGTGAGAACTTCTCACTCTAAATTCTCTTTTTCTAGCTGTATATATATACTAGGATGCAGACGGTGTTTAGTAGCACCCGACACCCGTCATCCACAGACCATGGATGACTTGTTTGTTAAATTGTTTGGTTGTGTAGTTGGTTAGTCTATTTGGTTTTAATTGAATTGTTTGGTGAAATGGAATGGATTTGATTGATGTGTGAATGGCGTGGGCCTTCACTAGACCGGGGATAAGGCTAGGCCTCATCCCGTTTCTAGTATCGTGTCGTTATGCCACCGAAATTTTCTAAAATATGTTAGAGAAATAAAAATATCATTTTATTGAATAAATGAACAGAATAGAATATTCATAGTTTGAATAAAGTGTTTTATCGTTAAAAATATAATTTTTAACGTGAATGTGAATAAATAAATATTCATTTACAAACCGGACGGTTTGTTTATGTACACCTATTTGAAGGATATTGATTGGATCGATAAATTTTACACATCGCCCGACTGCACAAATAAAAATCCGTGTTTGTTGATTTGAAACCCCACACGGGTGTTGGGATGAAATTTGGCGTACACTAATCCCAATTATTTAATTATTGTCGATCGATTGCTCGACAGACTGTGTAAGCGTCGATTATTTATATTTGATGCTTATGCAGTTGTGTGGTGCACTTGGATGATGGTTGATTGTTTATCAATGCTATTATATACATGTGTTGTATTGAATCCATATAATTAACGTTATATGGTGATTGATTGGGCCTCATTCCAATCGGGAAAATAATGAATATTATAAAAGAAAATTCGTGTGTTGAATATAAAAATAGTCGTGTGTTGACAGTACTCATGTGTTGAGATTAGTCGTGTGTTGAAAGAAATATAGATTCATGTGTTGAATAGAATATATATTCATTTGTTGAATAGAATAACGAATTTATTGAAATATATAAAGCCGTGTTGATTATAGTTGCGCTATTTTGACGTGAACGATATTTATATCGATTATATTCGTTTTTATAACGAATATTGAAAAGGAAGTGAATTCAAAATATAACGTTTTGAAAATATTATCATTTATCTAGTAATGATAGGAAATATTCAATTTTGATTTGAAATTGAATATAGTGTTGAAATGGTTTTGAAAACGAATTTAAAACGATTTATAAAATATGTTTTAAAAAGGAAATCGACGAAATATATATAATATATATATTATATATATAATGGCCTGAATAGAACGCGCCGCGGCAGTTCGTGAATTTCGACCGTTGATTTCGAATTTACGTTGCGGGAGATCCGACCGTCGGATTCTCCTAAAACCGGAACCGTTGGGTTCGTATCGAAAAGAGCTTTCTAATGAATATTAGAAATTTGAAATCTAACGGTTGGATTTGGAATTATGTCCAAATCAAATTTGGAAAAGGTCGCTGTAAGTGCAGTTCGATGGCCGTTGATGGAAATCGACTGTACGGGCCTTGATAAAATTATTAAAAATATCTATAATTTGTGTAAAATCATAAGAAATGATTTGGGAAAATTGGGCTGAAGAATTCCACATTTGAAAAGATAAAAATAGGTTTTTATCGAAATGAACTAGTTTTGAACTAGAATTAAAATCAATTTATTTTTGAAATAAATAAATTGAATTTGAAAGTGATTTTAAAAATAATCAATATTCCCAATACGTGAATTGGACTGGGGTTAAATCGAAATTATCTTCGGAATATTTCGATGTTGGATTTCGTGACTATACAGATATGGTTATGGGAATTTGAAAGATATATTTTATATCGTTATTTCCAATACGATATTTGTTGGTTTCAGGATTTGATATTGAATATAAGCCGGTATATTTTCTATTCAGAGCCTAGTATTTAATATCAAATGTGATTTGGGTTTGTCGTGGATGGTGTCTTCATTAACACTGTTCTTAAGCCCAATAGAGAAAAAGATTAAATCTTTCTATTTAGATTTGATGAAGTGTATCAATTAAATAATATTTAATTGGATTTGAATTTGAATTGGTTTTTGGGTTTATCGTGAGCGGTGTTTTGAACAACACCTGTTCTTTAACCCGATTAATAACAGAGTGTGATTTTAGGTTTATCGTGAATCGTGTTTTAGGTGACATTGATTCTTTAACCCAGTTAAAGACAGAATATTGATTTTTGAAAAGATTAAAACTAAGTGGAGTTTTAATGAATCTTTAATTAGATTGAAATGTGAATTGATAATTTAAATTATCAAATCTGAAAGGTGATCGAGAATGGTGTACCACCAGTTTTGCTCCAATGCGATAGTTAAATCTTTAATTAGATTTGAACGTGAAATGGTATTTAATTTTACCGATAACACCGTGGTGTTAGATACGGCGTATTACCAGTTTGCTCCATGGGATATATAGGTTGGGATTGGGAAATAAAATAAATAATTACTTCGGTGTGATTCGCTAATCCCGACTAGTTTGAAATGATATCCAAAGGAAGATTATAGAATAAATTTAGAAGAATTTATATTGGATAAAATTAATGGGAACATTTCCCTAAGAATGTGTTTTTGTGAATAAAAGAATATTCTGAATTGGAATGAGGCGTTTGTTGTGTTTGTGTAACATTCGTTTATTATATACGTGGGTTGTTCAGAAAGGCCGGGTTTATACCCATTCTGAATAACCGATTCGACGAGATGTCGAAGATGAAGACGGTGGTTGAAGACCGGAAGTCTTCACATCGTTTGGGTGATTACTGATGATCTTGATTGGGCTGTACACCCAGGATGAGGGAATCAGTTGGTGATCGTCCAGACGTACTGGAGATGGATGGATATGCGAGGAAAGTGCCTCCGGTTTCGTTCAGACCCAGAACGAACTTGTAAATGGATTGTGTGTCTGACATTGGATTTTATTCTGTGTTGATTGATCTCTATTAAATATACATCTGTTTGGCGGCAGAGAATTTGTTCTCTTGCTTAACGCCCTTCTCTGAGACGTACGAGCTCAGAGGTTGTATATCGATGGACATCAGTCGCATGGAGTGAATTGCCAATGTGGCACGCGTAAGTGGCAATTGATCAAGGCTTCTGTTGAAAAGCAAAGTCTTGTGGTTGATGATCAAAGCATGGTCTGTGTGACGTAGCTTTGTGTATAACGTGGATTCGCGAGCCTCACACCTCGGTATGAGTCAAAAACGGGATACGGACCCAAGGAGTGCACGACGTTTCTTTCTAGCTAGGGTGGTGTCAGTGGCCTACCAGCCCTGACATTTATATACTTTTCACCTGTGTGGTAGTTGGATACGAGGCGCCTCGGATATAGGTCTGTAAGGACTGGGAAACGTGTGTTCAGGAATAATTAATCCTCAAAAGTAAGAGAGGACCGGCCTTGGAGGTTCCAAAGGATCAGAGTGGGGTCCTGAGGCATTGCTAGAGTGTCTCGAACGCGGAGAGGAGCTTGCCCCTTGCCTCGGCTCATGACGGAAATCCAATTTCCAATACGTGATAGTGCGGTTTTATTTGTAGAACCTAGTATGGCGACATAGTGGTATGGGTCATTAATGCCGCCTATGATTGATATTTATGATGTGAAATTATTTTGACACTATACACTTATAGTAATATCAAAATAATGTGTTTTAAACATATCAAGCATGCTTTGGCTATTATAAGGTAAAAACCCTATCCTCCGGTTTGCGTTGCATTATGTGATGGGACCTGGGTCTTATAACAGCTTCATTTTTCTTTATTTAGCATTGCGCTATTTGTTTTATGCACTGGTATTCTTGGGAGGAAACTCGTTCCGTGTTATACGGCGTGGTCCCTTGATTTACCTAACTTTAAAAATAAAGATTAATAACTTTTTTTGTTCTCACACCAGTCACATGACTGACCTGGAGTTTATTGTTTTAACCTAAACTCTGGGTGCCCCTATTTTCCACGCGGGCAGCTAGTAGTTTTGGTTTTGCAGATTTATATCCACAGGGTCCTGATTTACAGCTGGAACGATGCTCGGAAAGCTCTGTATCCGTGTATCACTTTCAGTTGTGCTTTGTATATCTTTCGGCTGCTATGTAATTTATTGTAATCTCTGATATTTATTATATGTAATTTATTCATTTATACTCTGTATATTCTTATATCTGATTGAATTGTTGTAATAACAATGAAATGTTCTCCTGTATGCGTTCTATTTTGTCTTGTCCTCAATTCTATCCGTGCTTTCCTTCACGGGGAAGTTCGGGTCGTCTCAGTTTGGTATCGGAGCTTTGGTTTACAGAGCTCGAGAACAAGACACATTAGAACCATACGAAAGAATTCATCAGATATTGGATTAGCAATATCCAATTAGAATGACTCGTTAGAGATAGGATCAGTATTATCCTAGAACGAGTGTGAAGAGTATATTTTCAAATGAAACAATTTTTGTTTTGAAAATTTAAACCATTTTATACGTATTTGATTATTTATTTATTTTGAATTTGGACAATCGAGTATATATAGATTTCGCGTATACGCGTCATGAACGTATATTCGAAGTTTTAATATACAGGATAAATATAGAATCACATTCTAGACATCCGGGGATGATTCTGATGATGGTGCATCATCATCAGTATTTATATTCGAGTGACGAAGGTGTGATATCTATATATTTCCATTAGACTGGTGTGAGAACCAAAACCAATGTAGCTTGAACACTTTGTTGTGAATTGGCATCAAAAACATGATTTTCTGTATATGTATCAAAATTATGAATTTGAAACGTTAATTCACTAATTGATTGATGTTTGTGTTGTTTGTTTATTTGTTTGATAATTTGAACCATTTAGCCTAATTGAATCAAATATTGAATTGTATTGAAAATTAGTCGCATTTTCTTGCATATACATGTACTTACATTGAACAGGTCATAGCAAAGAGGCTAGAGCCAAAGAATAAAAATTGTTTGCCCGACAAATAGGTACATGTTTATCATAATTTACTGTTTTGTTTGGGTGATGATGATTTTATGAGCCTATGGGCTAGCCGCTTGGCTTTTTCTTTTTCCTTTTGAGATCAGAAGGCCTATATGGCAATTTCGGGATTTTCCCGTGGCTCCCGGTGCAGGGGAGGTTATGGCGAAATTTTTCGAAAATTTTGGGTGTTAGTCAAATTTTTGTAAGTTTAAAAATTCTCAGAAACTGAAAAGTTGGAGAATGAAAGCCAGATCGAACGTAGAGTTGATTGATCAAACCACTTTCGACTTTGTTCCTTTTCGGGGATGAAAAGTTTTAAGTGGGGGAGATTGTAACAACCCGGAAATCTGGGCCAGTTTAAAATTTTTATTTTGACAATTTTAGCAAATTTTGATTATTTAAAATGAATTATTTTAAATAATATCGACGAGAAATTTATTTTGAATGGAATTAGAACGTATATATTTATATTCGTCGTCGTTAGAATATAAATATTTATTTATATTTATAAAAGGAATTGAAAATGGCGTGGTAGTTCGATAATTCGATTTCAAACTTCAATTGAATGTACCGGGTGCAAAACAATCCGGATTTTAGTGAAACCAAAAACATTAGAATCTAATTGATGATATCTTTCCAACGAATCTGAAAAATAAAGATTTCATAGCGGGAATCAAAAGATATGTCCAGTTGAAAATTCTGAATAGTCGCTATGGAATTCAAGCCCTTAAAAATGGGAATTTTGCAAACGACCTCGGATTTCAACGAAACCACTTTTGTTGGATCCAGGATGTCAAATTATTGCTAGGTTTCAAGTTTCATAATTTTTGGAGTTAATATGTGAGTGTGGCGCAGTTAAACGCGTTTGACCACTTTTAGTTGATTTTAATCAACTAAAATTTGGCCATTTTTCAAACGATCTCGGAATTCGACGAAATTAGTTTTGTTAGGACCGTATCGTCGACACGATGCTAGGAAATATTTTTCTGGAATTTTTAGAGTTCATATGTGGCCTAGGTAAATTAAAATGTGCGTTAAAATTAAATATATACTGACTTATATTGTAATTTTGATAAAAACCTATCGAAACAGTCGAATTGGCTTGCGATACATATCCCATTGTGTTCGGAATGGGGGTAAAACGCTAGGGACGACAGTCGTTGGGTTGGATTTCGTGTCCGAGGGAAAAGCCAACCTCTTGGGAAAATTAAATTAAAATAAAATAATTATAGTATATAAAAACCCCCACTACCCTCCCTTTCCCTTTCTCGTTTCAGAGAATTAAAATAATAAAAAAAAATCCCTAAATCGAATCGCCCGCCTCGTCGACCATCGTCCTCCACCTTCGTTCGCCCACCGCGCCTCAGGCGATCCACCACCTCACCTCCGCCTTCTCCATCTCCTGCCGCTCCCCCTCTTCCCCACCGCTCCTCCCTTCTCTAACTAGCGAAGCATCTCAGGCCCCCCTTTCGTCAGCCCCAAGCGAAGACCAGCCCCACCCATTCGATCCCCACCGCGTCAGAGGCGAAGCCCCCTCCTCCAGTCAACCCCGCGACAACCGCCGACGCCCCCCTCTTCTCCCCGCGACCGACCTCCTATAACCCCCCATACGCGCCATCGCTGCTTCGGCATTCCTTTTCCCCCTTCGAACGCTGTTCAAAGTCCAAGCCAACGAAGGTGATTTTTAACTCTTTTTAAATTTCAGTTTTTAATTTCAGTTTTTCTTTGAAAAACATGTGTAAAATACGATTTCGTTTATAGAAAAGCTTGGATCTTTATATTCGAAAGTTTAGATGTCTATAAGTTATAAAAATTAGATTTTTAAAATAGAAAAGACGAGATTTTTAAATGGAAAAAGGAGTGATTTTTATTTTAAGAAAGCTATAATTTTTATGAAGAGAAAAATATGATTTTTATATTTTTAAAGAATTAAAAGTATGATTTTTATATTTTTAAAAGTATTAAAAATATAATCTTTACTATATAGAAGTGGTAGAAATATGATTTTTGTTTATGTAGAGAATTAGAAATATCATCTATATATGTGTAGAAAAATAAAAATGTGATTTTTATAATGATATTTTTGAAAAGGCGAAATCTTTATTTTTGAAAAAGCGAAATCTTTATTTTTGAAAAAGCGAAATCTTTATTTTTGAAAAGGCGAAATCTTTATATGAAGAATGGCGTGACAAAAATATAATCTTTACTATATGAACATCGATGTGGAAATATAAATTTTTATCTATATAGTAGCCGTGTAAAAAAAATTGCGATTTTTATATATTGAATAGCGAAGTAAAAATTCGATTTTTACATATGTAGTGGCTACAACAACGAAGATGACAAAAATGCGATAACGATGAAGATTTCTATCAATGAAGAGTCGTGGTATTGGATAGCTATCGGTGAGAACTTCTCACTCTAAATTCTCTTTTCCTAGCTATATATATATACTAGGATGCAGACGGTGTTTAGTAACACCCGACACCCGTCATCCACATACCATGGATGGCTTGTTTGTTAAATTGTTTGGTTGTGTAGTTGGTTAGTCTATTTGGTTTGAATTGAATTGTTTGGTGAAATGGAATGGATTTGATTGATGTGTGAATGGTGTGGGCCTTCACTAGACCGGGGATAAGGCTAGGCCTCGTCCCGTTTCTAGTGTCGTGTCGTTATGCCGCCGAAATTTTCTAAAATATGTTAGAGAAATAAAAATATCATTTTATTGAATAAATGAACCGAATAGAATATTCATAGTTTGAATAAAGTGTTTTATCGTTAAAAATATAATTTTTAACGTGAATGTGAATAAATAAATATTCATTTACAAACCGGACGGTTTGTTTATGTACACCTATTTGAAGGATATTGATTGGGTCGATAAATTTTACACATCGCCCGACTGCACAAATAAAAATCTGTGTTTGTTGATTTGAAACCCCACACGGGTGTTGGGATGAAATTTGGCGTACACTAATCCCAATTATTTAATTATTGTCGATCGATTGGTCGACAGACTGTGTAAGCGTCGATTATTTATATTTGATGCTTATGCAGTTGTGTGGTGCACTTGGATGATGGTTGATTGTTTATCAATGCTATTATATACATGCGTTGTATGGAATCCATATAATTAACGTTATATGGTGATTGATCGGGCCTCATTCCAATCGGGAAAATAATGAATATTATAAAAGAAAATTCGTGTGTTGAATATAAAAATAGTCGTGTGTTGATAGTACTCATGTGTTGAGATTAGTCGTGTGTTGAAAGAAATATAGATTCATGTGTTGAATAGAATATATATTCATTTGTTGAATAGAATAACGAATTTATTGAAATATATAAAGCCGTGTTGATTAGAGTTGCGCTATTTTGACGTGAACGATATTTATATCGATTATATTCGTTTTTATAACGAATATTGAAAAGGAAGTGATTTCAAAATATAATGTTTTGAAAATATTATCATTTATCTAGTAATGATAGGAAATATTCAATTTTGATTTGAAATTGAATATAGTGTTGAAATGGTTTTGAAAACGAATTTAAAACGATTTATAAAATACGTTTTAAAAAGGAAATCGACGAAATATATATAATATATATATTATATATATAATGGCCTGAATAGAACGCGCCGCGCCGCGGCAGTTCGTGAATTTTGACCGTTGACTTCGAATTTACGTTGCGGGAGATCCGACCGTCGGATTCTCCTAAAACCGGAACCGTTGGGTTCGTATCGAAAAGAGATTTCCAATGAATATTAGAAATTTGAAATCTAACGGTTGGATTTGGAATTATGTCCAAATCAAATTTGGAAAAGGTCGCTGTAAGTGCAGTTCGACGGCCGTTGATGGAAATCGACTGTACGGACCTTGATAAAATTATTAAAAATATCTATAATTTGTGTAAAATCATAAGAAATGATTTGGGAAAATTGGGCTGAAGAATTCCACATTTGAAAAGATAAAAATAGGTTTTTATCGAAATGAACTAGTTTTGAACTAGAATTAAAATCAATTTATTTTTGAAATAAATAAATTGAATTTGAAAGTGATTTTAAAAATAATCAGTATTCCCAATACGTGAATTGGACTTTGGTTGAATCGAAATTATCTTCGGAATATTTCGATGTTGGATTTCGTGACTATACAGATATGGTTATGGGAGTTTGAAAGATATATTTTATATCGTTATTTCCAATACGATATTTGTTGGTTTCAGGATTTGATATTGAATATAAGCTGGTATATTTTCTATTCAGAGCCTAGTATTTAATATCAAATGTGATTTGGGTTTGTCGTGGATGGTGTCTTCATTAACACTGTTCTTAAGCCCAATAGAGAAAAAGATTAAATCTTTCTATTTAGATTTGATGAAGTGTATCAATTAAATAATATTTAACTGGAATTGAATTTGAATTGGTTTTTGGGTTTATCGTGAGCGGTGTTTTGAACAACACCTGTTCTTTAACCCGATTAATAATAGAGTGTGATTTTGGGTTTATCGTGAATCGTGTTTTAGGTGACATTGGTTCTTTAACCCAGTTAAAGACAGGATATTGATTTTTGAAAAGATTAAAACTAAGTGGAGTTTTAATGAATCTTTAATTAGATTAAAATGTGAATTGATAATTTAAATTATCAAATCTGAAAGGTGATCGAGAATGGAGTACCACCAGTTTTGCTCTAATGCGATAGTTAAATCTTTAATTAGATTTGAACGTGAAATGGTAATTAATTTTATCGATAACACCGTGGTGTTAGATATGGAGTATTACCAGTTTGCTCCATGGGATATATAGGTTGGGATTGGAAAATAAAATAAATAATTACTTCGGTGTGATTCGCTAATCCCGACTAGTTTGAAATGATATCCAAAGGAAGATTATAGAATAAATTTAGAAGAATTTATCTTGGATAAAATTAATGGGAACATTTCCCTAAGAATGTATTTTTGTGAATAAAAGAATATTCTGAATTGGAGTGAGGCGTTTGTTGTGTTTGTGTAACATTCATTTATTATATACGTGGGTTGTTCAGAAAGGCCGGGTTTATACCCATTCTGAATAACCGATTCGACGAGATGTCGAAGATGAAGACGGTGGTTGAAGACCGGAAGTCTTCACATCGTTTGGGTGATTACTGATGATCTTGATTGGGCTGTACACCCAGGATGAGGGAATCAGTTGGTGATCGTCCAGACGTACCTGGAGATGGATGGATATGCGAGTAAAGTGCCTCCGGTTTCGTTCAGACCCAGAACGAACTTGTAAATGGATTGTGTGTCTGACATTGGATTTTATTCTGTGTTGATTGATCTCTATTAAATATACATCTGTTTGGCGGCGGAGAATTTATTCTCTTGCTTAACGCCCTTCTCTGAGACGTACGAGCTCAGAGGTTGTATATCGATGGACATCAGTCGCATGGAGTGAATTGCCAATGTGGCACGCGTAAGTGGCAATTGATCAAGGCTTCTGTTGAAAAGCAAAGTCTTGTGGTTGATGATCAAAGCATGGTCAGTGTGACGTAACTTTGTGTATAACGTGGATTTGCGAGCCTCACACCTCGGTATGAGTCAAAAATGGGATACAGACCCAAGGAGTGCACGACGTTTCTTTCTAGCTAGGGTGGTGTCAGTGACCTACCAGCCCTGACATTTATATACTTTTCACCTGTGTGGTAGTTGGATACGAGGCGCCTCAGATATAGGTCTGTAAGGACTGGGAAACGTGTGTTCAGGAATAATTAATCCTCAAAAGTAAGAGAGGACCGGCCTTGGAGGTTCCAAAGGATCAGAGTGGGGTCCTGAGGCATTGCTAGAGTGTCTCGAACGCGGAGAGGAGCTTTCCCCTTGCCTCGACTCATGACGGAAATCCAATTTCCAATACGTGATAGTGCGGTTTTATTTGTAAAACCTAGTATGGCGACATAGTGGTATGGATCATTAGTGCCGCCTATGATTGATATTTATGATGTGAAATTGTTTTGACACTATACACTTATAGTAATATCGAAATAATGTGTTTTAAATGTATCAAGCATGCTTTGGCTGTTATAAGGTAAAAACCCTATCCTCCGGTTTGCGTTGCATTGTGTGATGGGACCTGGGTCTTATAACAGCTTAATTTTTCTTTATTTAGCATTGCGCTGTTTGTTTTATGCACTGATATTCTTGGGAGGAAACTCGTTCCGTGTTATACGGCGTGGTCCCTTGATTTACCTAACATTAAAAATAAAAATTAATAACTTTTTTTGTTCTCACACCAGTCACATGACTGACCTGGAGTTTATTGTTTTAACCTAAACTCTGGGTGCCCCTATTTTCCACGCGGGCAGCTAGTAGTTTTGGTTTTGCAGATTTATACCCACAGGGTCCTGATTTACAGCTGGAACGATGCTCGGAAAGCTCTGTATCCGTGTATCACTTTCAGTTGTGCTTTGTATATCTTTCGGCTGCTATGTAATTTATTGTAATCTCTGATATTTATTGTATGTAATTTATTCATTTATACTCTGTATATTCTTGTATCTGATGGAATTGTTGTAATAACAATGAAATGTTCTCCTGTATGCGTTCTATTTTGTCTTGTTCTCAATTCTATCCGTGCTTTCCTTCACGGGGAAGTTCGGGTCGTCTCAGTAAATGAAATAATTTTTCTCAAATTAGATTTTTATAGAAAGGAAATAATTTTATTAATTTATTTATATATTTGTTCTCTTGATTGATTTGAATGAATTCAAATCTGATTAATAATTTAAAGAAGTTAATATAACCAGTAAGATTTCACATATGGTATGGTGAAGAAATTGTTGTATGGAAGTTATTAAATCAGAATTTTACTTGAACTATGTTAAATAAATTTGGTAGGAAAATTAAAATTTTGATTAAATTGATGGTATAATGTTTGTTTATTGGAAAATAGATGGGGTGGATAATAAAATTCTTCAACCGAAATGAATTGGAAACTAAGAAATAAATTCCAATATAATAGATCTAAAGTAGAATTGATTATGGAATGAAATTATAAACCCTATAATGGTTGTTCAGATTGTATATAGAGTTAAGTGCAGGTTAAAAATGGATATGTCGCTAGTTGTTGTATTGTGCGATTAGAGTGTGCTTGCCCGACAAATAGGTAAACCTTATGTAACAACCCGCATTCTACATATCGGATCATCGTAGAATATTTATTTCTTTCTTATATGAAGTCATATGGTCATGTGGCTTTGGGAAACGACCATTGGGGCAATTTCCCGTGTTCATGATTTTTGCCGATTTTTAAATGACCATTTTGCCCCCAGCTGATCTTGTTTCAACCATAACTTTTGATTGGAAAGGAATTTTGACCTGAAAACACTTCCATTAGATTCGTTTGATGGTTTACCTTTCCGTAGAGTGGTCACATGTGAGAAACGGACTTACCGTTTCGGAGATATGATTGAAATAATGTTTGGTAGGTGAAAAACTGCTTAGCTGGGCCAAATAGGGTGATTAGTGGATGGGCCCATAACCATTTTGGGATTAGGGTTATGGGGAGGCTGAAATGAGTTAGGTTTTCACTCTATTTCAGTTTTCTAGCCTCCACTTACCTCTTAGAAACCCTAAAAATGGCATCCAACCTCTAAATCACCTCCAAACCACTTTCTAATTAAGGATTAAGCTTAGCAACATCAAATCAAGGGGGATCTTCACCAAATCAAGATTAGAGCTGCTATTTGGCATTGGTATTCGCGCCATATCAGGGATTTATTTCAGATTTAAGGTTTATTTGTGGCTAAGGTGAGTGATTTGCATAGTTCCTCACTAATTATGGTTAATTAAGAGTAATTAGTGATAATTAGCGAATTTATACATGTTAAAAATCTGGAAAAAATATTTATAAATTCTTAAATGATGTTTTAGGCCTCTGTTAGAAACTTGGGTTAATTTGGTTAAGTTTTGATAATCCTATCATTAACTGTGCTAGAACATGCTTAAGGGAAAATATGGGGTTTTGGCTATGTTTGATCCATTTTAATCAATCATATTGATGTTTTGGTATTTGTGGTCACTTCTACTTGTTGCTATGACTGTATGATATGCTTTGTGATTGATTAGAATAGTTAGAATGGTCGAAAATGTCATCGAGAGGTGTATAAACTATCGCTATAAGTTGTAGGAGGATGCAGGAAACCGGACCGGATCGTATAAGCCCGACCCGACCCGATCGTGGTTAGTCCCTCCGACCCGACCCGATCGTGGTTAGTCCCTCCGATCCGAATCGCCCATGTATGGTGACCAGGAATCGTTTGTACTTGACCAGGAGGAGTGTTCTCTCCAGACCGAACCGCCTAGAGTTCTCCGACTCGATCCGCCAGAAGCACCCCCGACCCGATCTGTCAACGTTGTATGGCGACGCGACTTGGAGACTACGACCCGACCCGGTGTGCTCTAATGGAGGCCGATCCGATCTATCATATATGAAGGCCTCCGATCCGATCCGAAGAAGCTTGGCACGAATCGATCCAGTGGGGGATATTGAAGGCCGATCCGAACCGCTATGACATGAAGGCGACGATCCGAACCGATCTGATGAAGACCAATAACCCGAGATGCAAAGGTAGTCCAAATGGAAGTTAGAGCTCAGGATCCAGTTGGGAACCAATGAGTTCACTTCATGGTTGGGCTTTGCTGCGGGACGTGTGCTAAGGAGTTGTCGACGTTCATAACTTCGATTCACCACTGAAAAGGAATGATGGACTACGTATCAGTGCAGTAGAGTCATCATGACTCGAGGGGCAAAGTGATCGTAGCAAGACTATGAGCCAGTGCAGTGGGGTGTGTACGACTCCATGGGGCAAAGTGGACATAGCGAAGGATTAGTGGCTATGGATCAGTGCAGTGAAGCCGTTGTGACTTCATGGGGCAGATTGATCATTGCAAAGTATTGGGTGATCGAAGTGGTGGATGTCGTATGCATTACGCACTGAGTGAGAGATGTGAGGATGGTTGCTATGCTTGATTGTTTGCCATTACTATGACATACACACCCCCACCCCCGCATGCTTGTACACCATATGTTAGTGGCACCTTAGAGTATTGTACAGTATGTAGTGCTAACTCTTTGGTTGCAGGTCCAGGTTCAGGTATGGTTTAGTATACCTGTTATTGTTCTGTTTAGCTGCTTATCGCTCACACCAGACTTTTGTCTGACCCAGAGTTTTATGTCTCTTCTTATTACTCTGGGTTCTCCTAAATGAGCAGACTAGAGACAGGTTAGCTGGTGATGCACGAGTAGCTGATCTGGAGGCGAGCAAGAGGCTTCCACGTATGATATATAGATATTCTCCCTGTGTCATTGGTGGTCACTACTTGGGCATTAGTAGTGTACCTCCCATATCTTGCTTTTACCTTTAGAGACAGTTTGAAAAGTTGTAATAATGATGATGTGGAACATAAACTGTATTTGGATTTTCCGCTGCTATGATAGTTTGTTTTCAGCTTATGCACTCTCTCGCCTGTTTTATGTAAAGTATGTTGTTATTATATTTTTTTCTATGCACTGTGAGACATTCTACAGGTTCCTTGTTGATTCTTCGTCTTCTTTCTTTCCTTCTAACGACCGTTCCGTGCTAACTGGACATGTGTACAGCGCACTCTTGGAGTAAGTGTCGGTTGGTGCGGGGCGGGCCGTCACATTTGGTATCAGAGCTTTAGGTTGCGTATTTAACCTAGGGAAAGACTCTAGGGAGAGATAGTACGTATATGAGAGTGTGTATTTGTGATTACTATGGTTTTCAAAAGCTATATATATACTATTAGTATAACTAAGGATGAAGCCGCACTGCCCTAGTACCACTATGGAGATGGTTAATCGTTTTCTCTTTACAGATTGAACGATGAGCCGATACGCAAGAGGTGCTGGTAGAGGAACCAATAATGGAAATGCTGCTAACATGAGGACGATGTTTACTGACCTCATGAGAGAAATGCTTAGGGATGTGCAGGGGGCAGCTCCCAATGCCGGTAATGGTGGTGGTCCAATTGTGCATGCGCCTAGGGTCGATTTCGCCAAGCTGTGCAAGAATTACACTAAGCTTGGTGGGAAGCCGTTCCATGGAACGGAGTCGGCCACGGATGTTCAGGATTGGTTGGATAGATGTGATCGTATCTTCGACGACTTGGGTATCGAGGATGCGATGAAGAGAAGGCTAACGTCTCGTCAGCTTCAAGGGCGAGCGATGAATTGGTGGAATGCTATTAAGACAACCACTCTAGAGGATCAGGTTACTTGGGATCAGTTTAAGGCTCGCTTTAGCGACAAGTTTATCCCAGCTGCTCGAAGTCAGAATTGTTTAGGAAGTTCTTGGAGCTTAACCAGAATGGTAGGGCAGTCTCGGACTATATTGCTGAGTTCGACACTTTGTCGAATTATGGATTATCCCTTATCGATACTCCTGAGAAGAAGAATGAGAAGTTCATTACTGGTTTGGATGGATACTGGGGGAAAGGCTTATCAACCACATCGATGAGACTTTTGAATCGATTGTGGGGAAAGCTTTGAGATCAGAGAGTCTTTACCCTAAGTCAAAGACTGAGGTTGCATCCGCAGAAGGATTGAAGCCGCAAGCAGGCGGTGGAGGCAAGAATAACTTTAAGAATAAAAGGAAGCAGAACCAAACTAAGGATGGCCAGAAAAAGAGCAAGAAAGATGTTGAGTGCTTCAGCTGTGGTAAGAAGGGCCATTATACCAAAGAGTGTCGGGCCAAGCCAGCGGATAGGAAGTGCTACAACTGTGGTCAAGTGGGACATCATAAGGATAAATGTCTACAACCTCTTAAGGAGAAGCAGATTGTGAAAGCATATGCTATCGGTGCTATCCCTTCTTCGTCGAATGCCCCAACTGCAGCGGAGAAAGGAAAGAATGTCGTCATTCAAGGTATGCTTTCTATTCTTGATGTACCTGTTCGAGTTTTGTTTGATACTGGGGCTTCCCGTTCCTTCATATCTAGTGACCTGGTAGATAGGTTGGGACTGGAACCCGAGATAGTCGATAGACCGTTGGTTGTGACAAACCCGATTGGTGGTTCGACTAACCTTAGTATGATTTGCCGAAATTTGGTCTTATCGAGTCATGGATGTATGTTTGTTTGTGATTGCTTTGTTTGGGGCTTTACTGGGTATGGCATTATATTGGGGGTCGATTGGCTCCAAAGATACAGGGTGGTGGTAGACTGTGAGAGATTTTTGGTGACAGTTAGGGCGGATGATGGGTGGAGGGTAGTGTTTGATAGTCTACCTAGTGATGGGGTAATGGCTAGTTTTATAAATTCCCTCGATATCCTGCATGATGAGTTGTCAGATGTGCCCGTGGTTGGCCAGTATCCGGACGTCTTCGAGGAAGTGTCCGGACTTCCGCTACACCGAGAGATTGAGTTTCGCATTGATTTAGTGAAATATGTCAGACCTATAGTGATGCCACTTCGTCGTATGGCACCAAGGGAGCAGCGAGAGCTCGGGGTGCAAGTAAGCGATCTTTTGAAGAAGGGGTTTATTAGAAGAAGTGTCTCCAAGTGGGGAGCACCAGTTGTGTTTGCCACTAAGCCAGGTGGTTCCCTTCGTTTGTGTGTAGACTATCGCGAGTTGAATAAGGTGACGAGGAAGAATAAGTATCCTCTATCGTGAATAGATGATTTGTTTGATCAACTGGAAGGAGCAAGAGTGTTCTCCTAGTTGGAACTCGCAACATGATTTCACCAGCTCCGAGTAGCGGCTGAGAGTGTTCCGAAAACGGCATTTAGGACGCCGTCTGGATTCTATGAGTGGTTGGTCATGCCATTTGGATTGACCAATGCACCAGCATACTTCATGGATCTTATGAATCGGGTATTCAGAGATCAGTTGAATAAGTTTGTTCTTGTGTTCGTAGACGACATCCTTGTTTACTCAAGGACAGAGGAAGAACACAAGGGACATTTGAGGATAGTGATGGAGGTGTTGAGAAAACACCAATTGAAAGCGAAATTTTCTAAGTGTCACTTCTGGAGGAGGGAAGTGAGATTCTTGGGCCATGTTGTTTCAGAGAATGGTATTGCCGTGGACCCTGCGAAGGTAGCTACGGTACATGATTGGCCAACACCCAAGAATGCAACATACGTAAGAAGCTTCTTGGGGTTAGCTGGATATTATCGTAAGTTTATCCAGGACTTCTCCAAGATAGCAACACCATTGACTCAGTTGACTAAGAAGAATCAAGCCTTCGTCTGAGATGGAGTGTGTGAGAATGCATTCAAGAGTCTAAAAGAAAAGTTGACGTGTGCGCCAGTGTTAGTCATCCTTAAAGGGAATGAAGAAATGACGGTATACACGGATGCTTGTGGTACCAGACTAGGTGGTGTATTGATGCAAGGAGGTAGGGTTGTAGCTTATGCTAGTCGGCAACTAAAGCCACATGAGAAAAAGTATCCTACCCATGATTTGGAATTGGCAGCGATCGTGTTCGCGTTGAAGATATGGAGACATTATCTCTTGGGAGAGAGATTTGAGTTGTTTATCGGTCATAAATCATTAAAGTATCTCTTCTCTCAGAAGGATCTGAATCTCCGTCAGCAGAGATGGTTAGAGATCTTGGCTTCGTATGATTTTGATATCGCATCTACACCTAGGAAAGGCAATGCGGTAGCCGATGCCTTGAGTAGGAGACATGCTAGTTTAGGGGCTATGTTTCTTGAATGGAAGCAACTGGAGTATATTGCAGGGTATGATTTCAGACCAAAGTGCGAATTGAATCCAGAGATATTAGCTAGTTTGACGATCAGACCCACTTTGATTGAGCGGATTGGTTCCAGCCAGAGGGACGATCCTAATTTATTGGAAATCATCTCCAAGTTAGAGATGAATATCGACGGTAAGGAGATGAATTTGTATGGGCTTGATCGAGAAAGCTGGCTTCGAAACAATGGAAGACTAGTTGTACCCAATGTGAATGGTTTGAGAGATGAAGTGCTTAGGGAATGTCATCACTCAAAACTGACTATACACCCCGGTGGTGATAAGATGTATCGAGACATGAAGCAGACTTACTATTGGGAAGGGATGAAAAGAGACGTTGGGAAGTTTATATCCAAGTGCATGAATTGCCAGCTAGTTAAAGCCGAGAAAAAGAAGCCTAGTGGGTTACCATTAGAAATTCCCGAATGGAAATGGGAGCAAGCCTCGATGGATTTCATTGATGGTTTACCAAGGACTAAATCGAGACATGATAGCATTTGGGTAATTGTGGATCGATTGACCAAGAGTGCAAGATTTATACCAGTCAAATCAACCAGAACGGCAGCTAAGTTAGCAGAACTGTATATGAAGTGGGTAGTGAGATTTCATGGTGTAACGACCCGGATTTTCGGTGACTTTGGTTATCGACGTAAGCACGACGTCGATAACCAAAACATCGAAAAATCCCGGTAATTAATGAAAGAAATTAGAAGGTGAGAATAGATAAGATAGAAACTTAGAATAGAAGAAGAAGAAGAACACAACATCAGAGTAACACGAACCTCACAGCGGAACGAATAACATATAATAGATAACATAACTTTGAAATATAACAGTTATGTATACAATAGCACTTATCAGAGTACAACACTTACAACAAAGCAGAAATAACTATAGCTATATGATCTTGAAGCCTCCTGCTCCACGCTCTTCCAGTATATCTGTAAATTCCTGACTACTTGACTGCCCGTACAAAATTAGGCACCCAAGAGTTTAGGGAAAACAAAACAAATAAACTCCGGGTCAGTCATGGGACTGGTATGAGTAAAACAGTTTAAACAGGTATATGAACAAGTGAACGATATCTCATAAGACCACGCCGCAGAACGGAACGGGTTTTTCCCTTATGAGAATCCAAAATATCTTTATATCAAAAACCTTTTGATATTATAATAATGTCTATATACAAATAGATATCAACTAGCAGAAACGCTTTCATCTCACGTTCTACATATATAGTATACAATCAAAATCGCAAGCATGTATTGGATAATGGATTTCCAACTATGACAAGGTATGGAACCACCTTCCGATCAGTGTACTCTAGGAACGATACACTGGAGTTCAACAAGAACATCTTGTAACTCAGCCACACATGACCGACCACTCATTTCGCTTGAGTGTACGGTTGGGATCAGCAACCGTTCCCGTATATATATGGGACAGCATTGATAGATTTAAGAAACAAATGAATATTCACTAGATAGGTGATTATACACCCTACTTCGGTGCGACCGACTTAGCCATGCTGCCTGCCCGATTTCTGTCATTTACCGGTTGATGAGGCTAGAAGCTACGCTTTATCATTACATCAGATTTACTTCGAATGCTACTTTGTCAAATCCATCAGAATCACTAATTTACGTCTACAACCATACATTACGTGTCAGCTAAAAGAAGTTTCCTTCTCCGCTTCCACTCTTGGTATAGTTGAAGAAATCAATGTACGTGACCGTCTGGAAATACTATGTCAGACATCCATCTTTATTCACTTAGAATGTCACATCGTCATACCCGCTAAATCACAAATTGACTTATCCAAAAATAACACGGGTATACAGCTAAGAGAAACGAATTCCTCTGCCACCAAACGTGAATACGTTTGAACAGATCAACTTACGCGATCCATTGGATATACTCTGTCAGACCTTCGTCCATACAAGTTGTCCTGGGACTGGACCAACCGAAGGCACTATTCTGTAAACAGGATAGCCCTTGCATTTTACTCCGTCTTCAATTATCTTTGGCATATATGATTCGCGACGCTTATGCCAATACAAAGTGGTTCTTTGGATAATAATCCAACCGGTCTCTCCATATTAACAACGTTAAAATGGTCAAAACTTCGATAGTCTGTGATTTAACCATCAAAGAAAAACAAGTGTGCAAACAACGATATTATTCCCAGATGGAAATTATATCGAACAAACATCATTTAACATTAATCTCTTTAGTTCATTTATTTACTTATCTCTTGTTTCCCTATATTCTAAATTCTTATTTTCTTTTATCAGAAAACATTTCTGATTCTCGTTTGGAAAACATTTCCAAAACTCCTTTACGATCAAACCTTACCATTTCTTAGTTAAGAAGGAAGTCCCTCAAGTTGGGGTATAATTACCTCTCAGACCTTAACTGAACAACGTTATAACTTCGAAATGGTCAAAGTTTATCTTTTAATCTTTAACAACTTCTTTACGCCTTTCTCGGATTCAATTTTACTAATCCACTTCTATATTTAAAACATTGGTTATAGCGATAACGTTATAATCCCTTCTTTCGAATTATCTAACTTTAATTATAACTTCTATTTTTATTAGTGAATAATTAACCTAACGCTTATTTATTTATAAATAAATAAATCTCTATTTAAACACTGGAAAAGTATAAGTACTTTCCCGAATTCAATATAATCGAATTTGCCGATTAACTCTCTTCGAGAAATCTCTATTTGATTAACTCTTCTTCGAATAACTTATATTCGATTAACTCCTTCTCGAATAAACGATATTCGATAATCTCTCTTCGAATAACTAATATTCGATGACTCTTCCTTTTCAAATATCTCATATTTGAAAATCTCACTTCGATTAAACTATAATCGATAACTCCCTTCGATGAAACTAACATCGATTTATTTAACTCGATGAACTTAACTCGACTAACTTAACTTGACTCGACTAACTCGACTTACTTGGTTCGACCAATTCGATTCGATTAACTAGGCTCGACTAACTTGACTAACTTAACTCGACTTACTTGGTTCGACCAATTCGATTCGATTAACTAGGCTCGACTAACTTGACTAAATTAACTCGACTTACTTGGTTCGACCAATTCGATTCGATTAACTAGGCTCGACTAACTTGGTCGAACCACCCGATCAACTCAACTTATTTAACTTAACTTATTTCTCAACTTGATCAACTCGATTAACTCCTATCGAATAACTAATATTCAATTAAACTCCATTCGCTTGACTCTAGATCGCAGCGATCACAATGGTTACGCCTGACTCCCTCAGGAAACATCCGACCGCCGTAGGCTATTTACAGCCCTGCGATTTACGCTAGCAGTCGTACAAGATGGCAACTTACCATGAATACTATGTTTGACTCTCTCTGTTTGAAATAACTATATTTGATTAACTCTAGTTCGTTTTAACTCTAATCGATTAATTCTAACTAATTAACTCCAACTGGTTAACTCTAACTGATTAACTCTAACTGGTTAACTCTATTTGACTAACTCGACTTGACTAACCCCTTTCGAATAACATATTCGATTAACTAACTTTCGAATACCATATTCGATTAACTCCTTTCGAATGTCTATATTCGATTAACTAACTTCGAATACCATATTCGATTAACTCCTTTCGAATGTCTATATTCGATTAACTAACTTCGAATACCATATTCGATTAACTAACTTCGAATACCATATTCGATTAACTAACTTCGAATACCATATTCGATTTCTCCTTTCGAATGTCTATATTCGATTAACTAACTTCGAATACCATATTCGATTAACTAACTTCGAATACCATATTCGATTAACTAACTTCGAATACCATATTCGATTAACTAACTTCGAATACCATATTCGATTTCTCCTTTCGAATGTCTATATTCGATTAACTAACTTCGAATACCATATTCGATTTCTCCTTTCGAATGTCTATATTCGATTAACTAACTTCGAATACCATATTAGATTTAACTAACATCGAATACCATATTCGATTTAACTAACTTCGAATACCATATTCGATTTAACTTTATTCACTTTATAAAGATTTCCTTTTTTAACAACGTTTTATTCATTTGAAAAGATTTTCTTTTAAATAACGGTTCTACACTTTAAAATGATTTCCTTTTAAAAACGTTTCCTTTCAATTCTATTTGTAAATGGTTTACAAATATTTCCTTTTTCAATTTTATTCTTCAAATATTCTAACTCCTTAAATTCTCTGAAAAATTCGCCATAACCTCCTTTGTATCGGGAGCATCGGGAAAATCCCCAAACTCGCCACACAGGCCTTTCCATTCAAAAGAAAATGTTTTTGTAATTATTTCCTTTTTGAATATCTCCTGTTTATAAATATTCCAATTTATAAATATTCCTTATTTATAAATACTCAAATTTATAAATATCTCTTATTTATAAATATCCCATTTATAAATATTTCATTTTCAGATATCACTTTGAAAATATTCCCTTTATCAACATTTCGGTATGTTATGGTATTCAATCATATCAAATCATGATGTCCAATATCGTCCATACACACACAATCAACAATAGGTTATACTTCACATCATATATCAAAATATGAAAAACAATAAAATAACTATTGAGGAATCCAGTTGGATTCCCCCGACCTGTTTCCCTGCATCACAGATGTTAGACAATATAGATAACATCACTTTCAGTTCCATATGATATATTCTGTTAAACAGAATCAATATAGAAATTTAACTAACTGACTAGCAGTTCAATCAAACAGTCAATACACAATCAAACAGACAATTTCTAACAGTTCTAAAAATACAACATGAAATTATAAACTGTTCAGAGTTAGTGAGATTTACTCACATTGAACGATCATCGTTAATAACGATAACCATCGCTTGATTCAGACGGACAATTTATTTTTCTATAAATTGTAACGAGCTCCACATCACTTCCAATCAGTTCCAATGTGTAGACACCGTCCCCACGATTCCAACGCAATTTACAGTTCTCGATTTCGACCTCGTATGATCAAGTTATTTAATTTACAAGTTTTAATACTAATTTAAATAAAATTAAACATGAATTAAATCCAAACCGGGCCTCACCACAATCCATATCGGCCCAAACCCGGATGAACAGTACCCTCTTCCTGAATGAAAGCTTTGGTGACCTGCTCCCTTTTGAAATGCTGTAGCCGAACTTCCACCATAACTCATCCCTTCATTTCACAACCGAATCCAATGCCACCACCTCCATTTCGTTTCTCTCCGCAGCCTCTACAAGCTTATATCCATAAAACACAGTTCGATCTACCCTGTAGAATTCCGTCGCACCACCTCTTCCGTGCTACAGTAGCACTTGCGACATCAATCCTCACGGACCCCCTCAAAATCAAGCATATAGGTTCGGTTTTTCCTCCTCATTTCGAAACTAAGATCGACACAAACTCAAACTCACTCGTTCTCGAGCAATCCCCAACCCTACCCGTCGCTGGTTTATAGAACAGCGAACCAAAACCCGCCGACTTCAATGAAATACATGTCGACGAGAAGAGGAACACTCCACGAACTCAATTAAACTTATTTCATGATTTAAGGGAATTTATCTGTATTTGTTTTCATTTTTGAAGTTCGAACATTTTACTGAGAGGAGCAAAAGAAGAGCGGCGGTAAATGGTTGACCGCAGAAAAAGAAGCATTAGGTTAAGGAATTTGGGTGGTGGCCTATTTATAGAGAGTTTAGATATTTATTTTATTTTTATTTTTGTTTTTATCCCTTTTATTTGTTTTCTGTACTCGAAAAATCCGTGTGATAACATATGACAACCAAAAATCACCAAACTGGACATGCACCTAAAGTTCGACATTACGGTCCTAATGAAACTGGTTTCATCGAATTCCGACTCCGTATGTTCACACAGCGTATTTTTAACCGTCGAAATACTGACTGTTTTTCAATCTAAAAATCCATACGGCCACAGGTGACTCTAAAAATCACGAAACTTGACTTCTAGCAATAATTTGATATTGCGGATCCAACAAAATTAGTTTCGTCGAATTCCGACTTCGTTTGCAAAAGTGGCTATTTTTAAACCTTTGAATAATCCATTTAAATATATAAATATATTTAAATAAATTAAATTAAATATTAATAAATTTATATTATCGTATATCTTCACATATGATATCGTACAGCTCCAGACTATCATATCAGAATTTACAGTTTGACATTTCAGATTTTTGATTTATCGATATTCAGTTTATATCGAAAATCCTTTTATAACGTATATAAAGCGTCGCAAATTATAAAGGAATTCTACAGCGACTTTTCTGAAATTTGATTTAGACGTACATCAAAATCTACACGACGAAATCTCGATTTTTCTCTTCCACTAGAAAGATATACTCCACCAGCTCCACGCGTTTCTTGTTTCACAGAAATCCGGCTTAAAACGAATCATGTACATTCAGTTGAAGTTCAAATCGCCAAATAGCGAACTGCAGCACCATTTCGAGCTCGATTTTAATTATAATATAATTATACGTTTAAACTGTCGTCGATTGAATATATTCGTCAATATAATTCAACTCTAAGCTAAGTTAAATCTAAGGGACGACCCTGTTCACAGAATATTGTGATTTCCAATATTTTTGATTATTTCTGAATTAAATATATTATTTAATTATTTAATTAAATTAATTATTCCATATTATTTAATTAAACCTCTATTTAATTCACTACATCACGATATATATAATTAAATAAATTAATTATAATACCCCTGACAGTGCGGGTCATTACACATGGAGTACCTAAAAGCATTGTGAGTGACCGAGACCCGTTGTTTACTAGTGGGTTTTGGAAGAGCTTATAAGAGGCTCTAGGGTCGGAATTATATCTCAGTACCGCGTATCATCCTCAAACCGACGGTCAGACAGAGAGAGTGAATCATATATTGTAAGATCTCTTGAGAGCTTGCATATTGGATTTTGGTGGATCATAGGATGACCGTTTGCATCTAGTAGAGTTTACATATAATAATAGCTACCAATCCAGTATCGGTATGGCTCCATATGAAGCTTTGTACAGAAGACCGTGCAACTCACCATCATGTTGGATAGAGACCGGTGAGAAGTTTGTGCTTGGACCAAATGTGGTAAGGGAAACTTTAGATAAGATTAAGATCATTCAACAACGGATGAAGGCTGCCCAGGATAGGCAGAAGAGTTATGCTGACAAGAGGAGAAGAGACTTGAAATTCTCCATTGGTGACTTGGTGTTTGTCAAGTTTCTCCATTGAAGAGCGTGATATGATTTGGCAGGAGAGGTAAGTTGGCACAAAGATTTGTTGGCCCATTCCCAGTTCTTGAACAAGTTGGGAATTTGGCATATAGAATTGAATTACCAGAGAAGATGGCGGGAGTTCACAATGTATTTCATGTTTCCCAGCTAAGGAAGTTCGTGCATGACCCAAATATGACTGTTTCACCTGATCAGTTAGAGGACTTCGAAGTGGAACCCGAGGCGGTTGGGAACCGCAAGCCGATTCGTATTGTCAAACATGATACGAAGCGACTTCGAAGGAAGGCGGTGAAGCTAGTCAAGGTTCAGTGGAGGCGAGAACGAGAATGACTGTACTTGGGAGACAGAGGAGAGCATTAGGAAAACGTATCCAAAACTCTTTGCCTGGTAAGATTTACTTTGCAATTTAGTTATTCCGCATGCTAGGGAAGACTTGTTTTGCATGTTTGATTTTTGTTTTATGGTTGATAGGCACGCGGGACCCTTTGTGTGTTTTAGTTAGGGAATTTCGGGGGCGAAATTTCTTAAGGAGGGGAGAATGTAACAACCTGCATTCTACGTATCGAGGATCGTAGAATATTTATTTCTTTCTTATATGAAGTCGTATGGTCATGTGGCTTTGGGAAACGACCATTGGGGCCATTTCCCATGTTCATGATTTTTGCCGATTTTTAAATGACCATTTTGCCCATAGCTGATCTTGTTTCGGCCATAACTTTTGATTGGAAAGGAATTTTGACCTGAAACCACTTCCATTAGATTTGTTTTGATGGTTTACCTCTCCGTAGAGTGCTCACATGTGAGAAACGAACTTATCATTTGGGAGATATGGTTGAAATAAGGTTTGGAAGGTGAAAAACTGCTTAACCGGGCCAAATAGGGTGATTAATGGATGGGCCCATAACTCATTTCAGGATTACGGTTATGGGGAGGCTGAAATGAGTTAGGTTTTCACTCTGTTTCAGTTTTCTAGCCTCCACTTACCTCTTAGAAACCCTAAAAATGGCCTCCAACCTCTAAATCACCTCCAAACCACTTTCTAATTAAGGATTAAGCTTAGCAACATCAAATCAAGGGGGATCTTCACCAAATCAAGATTAGAGCTGCTGTTTGGCATTGGTATTCGCGCCATATCAGAGAATTATTTCAGATCTAAGGTTTATTTGTGGCTAAGGTGAGTGATTTGCATAGTTCCTCACTAATTATGGTTAATTAAGAGTAATTAGTGATAATTAGCGAATTTATACATGTTAAAAATCTGAAAAAATATATTTATAAATTCTTAAATGATGTTTTAGACCTCTGTTAGAAACTTGGGTTAATTTGGTTATGTTTTGATAATCCTATCATTAACTATGCTAGAATATGCTTAAGAGAAAATTTGGGGTTTTGGCTATGTTTGATCCATTTTACCTATCATATTGATGTTTTGGTGTTTGAGGTCACTTCTACTTGTTGCTATGACTGTATGGTATGCTTTGTGATTGATTAGAATAGTTAGAATGGTCGAAAACTCATCGAGAGGCATATAAACTGTCGCTGTAAGTTGTAGGAGGATGCAGGAAACCAGACCGGATCGTATAAGCCCGACCCGACCCGATCGTGGTTAGTCCCTCCGAACCGAATCGCCCATGGATGGTGACCATGAATCGTTTGTACTTGACCAGGAGGAATGTTCTCTCCGGAACGAACCGCCTAGAGTTCTCCGACACGATCCGCCAGAAGCACCCCCGACCCGATCTGTCAACGTTGTATGGCGACGCGACTTGGAGACTACGACCCGACCCGGTGTGCTCTGATGGAGGCCGATCCGATCCATCATCATATGAAGGCCTCTGATCCGATCCGAAGAAGTTTGGCACGAATCAATCCAGTGGGGGATACTGAAGGCCGATCTGAACCGCTATGACATGAAGGCGACGATCCGAACCGATCTGATGAAGACCAATAACCCGAGATGCAAAGGAAGTCCAAATGGAAGTTAGAGCTCAGGATCCAGTTAGGAACCAATGAGTTAACTTCATGGTTGGGATTTGCTGCGGGACGTGTGCTAAGGAGTTGTCGACGTTCATAACTTCGATTCACCACTGAAAAGGAACGACGGACTACGTATTAGTGCAGTAGAGTCATCATGACTCGAGGGGGCAAAGTGACTGTAGCAAGACTATGAGCCAGTGCAGTGGGATGTGTACGACTCCATGGGGCAAAGTGGACATAGCGAAGGATTAGTGGCTATGGATCAGTGCAGTGAAACCGTTGTGACTTCATGGGGGCAGAGTGATCATAGCAAAGTATTGGGTGATCGAAGTGGTGGATGTCGTTTGCTTTACGCACTGAGTGAGAGATGTGAGGATGGTCGCTATGCTTGATTGTTTGCCATCACTATGACATACACACCCCCACCCCCGTATGCTTGTACACCATATGTTAGTGGCACCTTAGAGTGTTGTACAGTATGTAGTGCTAACTATTTGGTTGCAGGTCCAGGTTCATGTATGGTTTAATATACCTGTTATTGTTCTGTTTAGCTGCTTATCGCTCACACCAGACTTTGTCTGACCTAGAGTTTTATGTCTCTTCTTATTACTCTGGGTGCTCCTAAACGAGCAGACTAGAGACAGGTTAGCTGGTGATGCACGAGTAGCTAATCCGGAGGCGAGCAGGAGGCTTCCACGTATGATATATAGATATTCTCCCTGTATCGTTGGTGGTCACTACTTGGGCTTTAGTAGTGTACCTCCCTTATCTTGCTTTTACCTTTAGAGACTGTTTGAAAAGTTGTAATAATGATGATGTGGAACAAAAGCTGTATTTGGATTTTCCGCTGCTATGATAGTTTGTTTTCAGCTTATGCACTGTCTCACCTGTTTTATGTCAAGTATGTTGTTATTATATTTTGTTTAATGCGATGTGAGACATTCTACAGGTTCCTTGTTGATTCTTCGTCTTCTTTCTTTCCTTCTGACGACCGTTCCGTGCTAACTGGACATGTGTACAGCGCACTCTTGGAGTAAGTGTCGGTTGGTGCGGGGCGGGCTGTCACATCTTAATATAATTGATTGGGTGATTGATTTTATACCCCTGAGTTGTGTAACTGCTTGGCTTTGATTTTCTTTTGATCTATGTGAGGCCCAGAGTGGTAGTTGTAGTTATTTGGATTGCATGGTACACAGGAGGTGCTGGCGAATTTTCATAAAATTTTAAGAGTTAAATATTTTGTATAATATTTTAAATTAATTTTTATATAAATAGTTGGATTAGGAACATTCTATTACCTAGTACTTTCGGGGACGAAATTCTTTTAAGGGGGGAAGAATGTAACGACCTGGATTTTTCTATCATTTGAATTCGAATATTTAAGTTGATTTTCAATATCTTTTTTCAAATATTAATAGAGTTTGATATAGAATTCATTTATTTAACGGCAATTGAACGTATAATTTATATTTATTACAAAATGAATTCGAAACGCCACGGTAGTTCGTAATATTAGGTTTTGAACTTCAATGGAATATACAGAATTCATTTTAAATCGGAATTCCGTGAAACAGTAAACGTTAGAATCAGATTTATTATAATTTTCTAACAAAAGAGAAAAATCAAAATTTCAGCTTATAAATTGTAAGTTATGTCCAATTCAAAATTTAAAATAGTCGTTATGGAGATCATTCATAAATAATTGCATTTATTAAAAAAAAGGATTTCTTTATAACTTGAATTTTGGATGTGGAAGACACATATATTTAACGCTAGCACGAGTAGCGGTAAAACTAAATAACCATATAAAGGTAAATTCCTTCTATGGCAAGTGTAACGACCCGGGGATTTTGCGATCTAGGTTATTGACATAAACTCAATGTCGACTATCCAAGCATCAGAAATACCGGATAGTTAATGGAAGAAGTTAGAGGGTGAGGATAGATAAGATAGAAACATAGAATAGAAGAAGAAGAAGAAGAACATCACAACATCAAAATAAGCACGAATCTCACAGCGAAACGAATAAACATATTTCATAACATAAATTTGAAATAAAACAGTATCTGAATACAATACCATTATTAAAGTATAACACTTACAACACAGCGGAAATAACAATCTGTATAATCCTGAAGCCTCCTGCTCCAGCTCTTCAAGTATATGTAAATCCCGACTACTTGACTGCCCGTACAAAATTGGGCACCCAAGAGTTTAGGGAAAACAAAACAAAATAAACACTGGGTCAGTAATGTGACTGGTGTGGGTAAACTCAAATCATTGATTTAACTTTCAAAAATCCTTTTGAACTAAAGGATAATCGTAACACCGATCCACACATAAATACAGATGGTTTTTACCTTACGATAACCCAAATATTTTCCTAAAACGATATTTGTCTCATATTATAATAATGTCTAGATCAAGTAAATAGAAATCTAGCAGAAACGCTTTCATCTCGCGTTCTACATATATAAGATACAATCAAAACCACGGGCTCTTATTGGGGAATGGATTCCAACTATGACAAGGTATGGATCCACCTTCCGATTAGTGTACTCTAGAAGCGATACACTGGAGTTTAACAAGAATATCTTGTAACTCGGCAACACATGACCGACCATTCATTTTGCTTGAATGTTCCGAATATGTTATCACCTTACGGTTGGTATACCAACATAACCATTCCCGGGAGATAAAGAATTGAAAGAAGTAACATAAATGAATATTCTCCGGATGGTGACAATATACCCAACTTGGGTGCGACCGACTTAGCCATGCTGCCTGCCTGATTTCTGTCATTTCCCAGTTGATGAAGCTTGAGGTCATAACGTATCTTTTAACAGAAAACTCCTTCATTTACTTTGAATGCCACATCATCATACCCGTCAAATCACAAATTGATTCCCCCAAAAATACCATGGGTATAAGCTAAGAGAAACGAATTCCTCCGCCACCAACATAAATACGTTTGAAATAATCAACTTACGTGATCTATCAGATATACTCTGTCAGATGTTCGTCCATTCAAGTTGTCCTAGGATTGGACAATCCGAAGGCAATATTCTGTAAATAGAACATCCCTTGCATAACTCCGTCTTCAATTATCTTCATCATATTTGATTCGCAATGCTAATGCCATACGGAGTGGTTTTTAAATAATATATCTGATCACGGTCTCTCCGTATTGACAACGAAAATGGTCAAAAAATTTGATAGTCGGTGATTTAACTATCAAAGGAAAACATGTGTGTAAACAACGATATTATTATCCAAATGGAAATTCTATCAATCAATCATCAATCAACATTTATTCATTTCCCCATTTCTCGTTCCATATATTCCTCAAATGCTTATTTTCTAATTTTAGAAAATATATGTTATTAACTTTGGAAAATGTTTCCATTTCTGAATCACGCATCACTGTCTTTTCACATATATCAGTCTCTAACTGTAAACTAGTAAGAGAACAACCCCCTACGTATTAACCTCGAAGGCCGAAACCAACATCAGATCGATATCCAGAAAGCTATTCAACTCAACTAATTCCCAGTTAGTTTCTAATTCCAGTAATTCCCTTTAAATTCCTAATTCAAACCCCAAATTCCTTTATGATATTTTATTTGCAAAATATTTATGTTAATCTAATCTTTCACATAGAATGTGAATAATATTCCTTTATATAATTCTATTTGTTTTCCCAATAATTTCTTTTATAATTCTATTTATTTCCTATAAATATTTCCCTTTTTAACATCCTATTTATTTCATGTAAATATTTCCCTTTCCAACATCCTATTTATTCTATACAAATCCTTTTATATAATTCTATTCATTTTATGTAAATCCTTTTATATAATTCTATTTACTAATTATATTTTCCAATATTTGTATCCAAAATATTACCTTTTATAATATCCTATTTATGTCATATATAAATATTTCCTTTTAATATTCACTTTGAAAATTTTCTTTTACATTACAATATTTAAAATACTTATTAATTAGACCAGTGTCATCATAATCAACCATAGATTATATATCACATCATATATCACGGTATATGAAAACAAACAGTATTATAAATATTGAGGAATCCTCCAACCTTTTTCCCTGCATCACAGATGTTAAACAATATAAATAACATCGATTTCATTTCAATATGAAATATTCTGATAAACAGAATCAATATTTGATTGACGATTTATATATATATATATATATATCGTTATCTATAATTTCAACCCATACGTCAGCAATTCAACCAAACAATCAACACACAGCAATCAATCATCATTTATCAATACCAAATTATATTTATAGAAATATAAACAGTACAGAGTTAGTGAGATTTACTCACATTGGACGATCATCGTTAAATAATGATAATTGTCGCTTGATTCACATAGACAATTTATTTGCCATAAATTGTAACGAGCTCCAATTCACTCCTAGTCAGTTCCATGGCATAGCCACCGTCCATACGACCCCAACGGATCTTGTTTCGTCTAATTCTGATCATGGGTGAGCAAGTTATGGTGATTGCAAGTTATATGTATTTAAAATTTTAATTAAACTTAAATATCCAATTCTAACCAGGCCTTACCATCTCCTGCCCAACAAACCTCTAAGGCCCACACCGGCGTGACCCTCTCTTCCCCAATCTATCTGTTTGAAGCTGATGTCCTCAAATGGCCATTTCGATGACTTCACTTGAGTCATTCTCCCACAACAACTTGTCGAGTTCAAAAAGGATTTTACCAAAGTTCATCTCATCGCACAAGCTTTCATCTCTACCCCCAAAGCAACACTTGACACCTTCTTGGCATTTCCGTCGCACAGCTCTGAACAACGAGCACAATAAAACCATCGACGAAAGTTTGCATCGAATCCCATAAAAACTTGCATACCCTTTCTATTTCATCTATAGAATTCAAAACCCAACTCAAAATCATAAACAAATGCTTCGATTTCCCTATAAACCCAACCATATCGATACTGTGAAACTCGCGCATCATAAAATGATGCGTTGCACCATTTAAAACTTGTACAAAATTGTAGAGAATTACAATGCGAATCCATATATATGAGTAATATGATTTATAGAAATTTATGTGGATTTGTTTTGATTTTAGAACTCTCTATTTTTACTGTTTGAAGAAAAATAAACGGCGGTAGAAGTTTTGACCAGTGAATGGTGAAGTTTAGGGTTTAGAAATGGTGAGGGTATTTTACAGGATAAATATAATATTTTAATATTTGATTATTCTCAACATAATAAGCTAACGCTATTTGTATTTATCGTTTAAAATTCCTATGGTCATACAAAATATCCAAAAATCATGAAAATGGACATACAACTAGAGTTTGACATTACGGACCCAACGAAACTGGTTTCGTCGAATTCCGACTCTGTTTGCTCACACAACGTATTTTTAACCATCAAAATACTAACTGTTTTTCACATTAAAAATCCGTATGACCACATACTGTCTCTAAAAATCATGAAAAATTGAAATCAAGCAATAATTAAATATTGCGGATCCAACAAAATTAGTTTCATCGAAAACGATGCTCGTTTGCAAAACCGGCTATTTTTAAAGCTCTAAATAAAGAATGAAGAATTGAATGAAAGGGCTCGCTTTGACCATTAGGGGTAGGTAACCCATTCCTTGTCTTTGTTTCTATTGCATTCTATCTCATCGTATCACATTCTGTTTTACGATATTTGAGAATCACCATCAATACCTCGGCGTAGATCCGAGGTAATCCCTTGTAAATAGCCCTGTGTCTATTTATAACTAGCCAATTAAGAATTCTCAGATGATGTACTAGTAGTGCATCAAAGATGCAGTCATCGATTCTCCCGATAGACCACAATTTACGCAAGCAAACAAATTAATGACGAGGAACGCATTTTTGCTATGCTACTAATACTTGTACTTGCTCTGCTATTCTACCTAAGCCTGGCTGAGGAAGAGTTACGGGGAGTAAAACACAAATATGCTAATTCAAGTATTGTTACTATATGTAATTAAAAATCCTTCACGATAAAATAAATAAAAAGTAAGGCCATTCCATTTCGACAAAAGACCATACCCAAGTTCAATAGCTTTGCGTCCGCTATCCCGATCATGATTTTCTTACCCCCAAGAGGGAAAGGGCCTTCCCTTTTGGGCCGGTTGTGGGTGAGGAGGGATTCGAACCCCCGACAATGTGGTTCGTAGCCACGTGCTCTAATCCTCTGAGCTACAAGCCCCACCCCGTCTCTACTGGATCTGTTCCCGGGAGTACCCTAAAAAAGGAACCTCTCCTCAGCCATTTCGTTTCGGGTTAAGAAGATGGGAAAGTGCGTTTCTCTCTATAAGAACAGTGCGTTCTGAGGGTGAAGGGGGGAGAATAGATATCATAATTGAGGTTTTGAATAAGAGGACCTTCGCATTTTTTTAGTAAAATAAGAGGTGTTAAGCTTTTTATCATTCTGGCATCGAGCTATTTTTTCCGCAGAACCTCCCCTACAGTATCGTCACCGCAGTAGAGTTTAACCACCAAGTTCGGGATGGATTGATGTGGTTCCTCTACGCCTAGGACACCAGAATATCAAATCATGAACAAAGAAAAAGAAAGACATGAGAATCCAAGAAATATTGGCTAGTGATTGTGAGGCCCCAATTCTTGACTGGAAGGAACACCAAAGGCCTCCGCCCTTCCCTATCTATCCAAGGGAGGGAAGGGCAGAGCTTTTGGTTTTTTCATGTTGTCAAACAGTTGAACAATGAAAATAGATGGCGAGTGCCTGATTGAATCGATCAGGTCATGTAGGAATAAGGTTCAAATCTCTCGGTCTTTTAGGATGCCTCAACTGCATACATCACTGCACTTCCACTTGACACCTATCGTAATGATAAACGGCTCATCTCCCCGTGACCTTATCTTGGATTCTCATCGCTCCATCCTCGCAGGGGCAGAGAACCCATCGCTGTCTCGGCTATGCTACCGGAGGCTCTGGGGAAGTCGGAATAGGAGAGCACTCATCTTGGGGTGGGCTTACTACTTATATGCTTTCAACAGTTATCCGCTCCACACTTGGCTACCCAGCGTTTACCATGGGTACGATAACTAGTACACCAGAGGTGCATCCTTCCC